>OY365810.1:33956083-35433583 GCA_959347315.1 Bimastos eiseni
ACCATACGAGTTAAAAGCTAAAACTCTCATTAGTGTGCTATTTCACAACTAAAATTACAATTACGTATATGATTGGAACTGTAGTAGTGTAGAAAGAATAAAAATAAAGAGCATCAGTTTCGGCCTTTGGGGGTGGCGAGGTCATGATGATGCTTATTTTAGCCATTATCTTATTTTTATAGGGGCGCCGAAAAACTTACCCGTTAGAAGACTAATTACATTTCTAGCAACATACAACTCCATAATCGTCGTTGCAGCAGAGATGTCATTATACGATATCAAGACTGCTGGCTTCGTCCTTTGCCTACTACAGAATAGTAATCATGTAAAGCAGGGTGTCGTTATTTTCTGATTTTCCTCTCGCCCATTCCTAGCGCTTACCTTGCTACTGCTTGCATATTAATCGTCAGTTCTTAAACGAAGAATCAATCATCCAGGCTTTCCATGTCTTCAGCCTTGGCTCAGTTTTGTCGGTTTCCAAACCTCATGACACCGACTGACGACAGCAGTGATCCACCCTGAATGCGATGCAGACACCTATTCACAGACCCTTCCGGCATTCAATCAGATGTATATAACCGATTACTCATTATGCCAGCGTCCGCCTATCGCCATTGAATAAGAGATACACTGAAGAGGCGCTATATAATTCATGCTCTTTGTTACTTCATAATACTGTGCCATAGCAGCCATATTACATAACGGTACACGCTATGCTAAATCTCATGGTTTTACACAGCTATGTCCGCTATATCCACAGTCCAGCAAAGAGATGTGAACGTGGTGGATCAGTCTGTCTGGAATGAGTCACCAGTTATATAATATATATATATATATATATGGCAACCATAATTATGGTTGCAGCCCGGGACAGTTACTATTTAGGATCACTGTACAATCCACAACATTTAATGATCAGCGCCATTGATGGTATGTTATGTTATGTCGTATGGTATAGTGCGTGCAATTCTGAACGCCGGAATATAGGGATGTAGCAAATGGATTTGCATTGTATTGTATTGTATACAAAACTGTATATATATATATGCAAAGGTCAAAGGTCATCTGACCAACGAATTCAGGAATTTTGATGTTGCTGTGTCTGCTTCGTATCCTCAATCAATCAGTCAGTCTATCAACAACCATGGGCTCATCGCCCGTTTCTTTCAGACAATAAATTTCACTTTATGTTCATCATAATTTGCAAAACAGCTGAAGGAGGCGATTCACTAAGAGATTCAGTTTAGCCATTCAATATGTCTTCAGATATAAAGAAAGCCGAGTTCCTTTACGGCAACTAACCGACAATAACCGTTGCACTGTTGTCACTTTGTGAATTTTATTGTTTGAGTCTCGTTGTATAAGTTTCATTATTTGAGTTTCCTTGTTTGAGTTCAAATTTTTGAGTTTCATTGTTTGAATTTTAATGTTTGATTTTCGTTGTATGAGTTTCATTGTTTGAGTTTCATTGTTCGAGTTTTAATTTTTGAGTTTCATTGTTTGAATTTTAATGTTTGAGTTTTATTGTATCAGTTCATTGTATCAGCATGACTGTATCATCATCATCATCATCATCATCATCATCATCATCATCATCATCATCATCATCATCGTCGTCGTCGTCATCATCTTCGTCATCATCCCCACCACCACCACCGCCACAACCACAATCATCTTCATCATCGATTAATTAGTAATGGTTCTAGGTTTACTCGTAGTATTAGCATAACGAATTGTTGAGTAGGTCTATGTTATTCCTACCATGGACATGTCAGGCGCCGTCGAGTATTTCAATTAGAATTTATTACTGGTTTTATTGTCTCGTCGCTGAAGATTCCGTGGCGTTAATTGAGTGCATGAAGAGGAAGCGACGAATGCAGTCCGTCAGTTGTCTTGTCGAAGTGCGTTTTATTTATGAAGCGGCGCCGTGCATTTGCCATGCGTTGACTCTGTACCGAAAACGCACCCACGCCGTTCCAGGGACTGGCCTTCGCGTCAAAGCTTCCCGGTCCACCGAGGGATTTTCCGCGTCGCATTGATTCCGCGTCGATCGACGAACGGACCGATAAACTGGATTAAAGGACTCTGGATCTGTTTGTTCGACAAAACAAACGCGAGCACACAGCAATGACCTTTGCGCCGACCGAAGTTTATACAGCGCCATTTCAGAGGATATAATCAAGAGCTCCTAATTACGTAGGTAGGGCAGGCAGATATGAAAATCTCTAATTGCATTTTTTAATCATAGGCTAAGCCAATGGCGTCGACATTAGTGCACATGTGCACCGATGCTCACACATAAACTCGCACACTGAACAGACCACCGAATTGGTTGACTCAGTTACGCGTGAGGCCTGGCTCAGCTCAATGTGCTTGGATAACGAAGGGAGTCCGAACGACAGAAAGACAGACAGACAGACAGAGAGACAGACACACAGAGTGACAGCACAGCCAGGGAGAGAGAGAAAGACGAAGACGAAATGGAGAAATTTCTGAGGCGACTAAATGCATAGAGACACAAAACAGACAGAGAAAAGAGATCGCGAGGGAAAGGGGGAATGTGACAAAGACAAATAGTATAGGAAATAAAGAAACAATCTATGAGAAACAGGGAGACAGCGAAGGACAGAGACTGAGAGACTGAGGGATCAACAGAGAGATTGAAAGGAAGGAGAGTTCAGAGGAGAATGAAACGAGACTCTGGAAGCGAGAAGAAATAATAAGAGAGACAGACAGATAGATAGATAGATAGATAGACAGACAGACAGACGGAGATAGATAAATAGATAGATAGATAGATAGACAGATAGATAGATAGATAGATAGATAGATAGATAGATAGATAGATGGATGGATGGATGGATGGATGGATGGAAGGGTGGGTGGGTGGGTGGATGGATGGATGGATGGATGGATGGATGGATAGATGGATGGATAGATAGATAGATAGATAGATAGATGGATGGATGGATGGATGGATGGATGGAAGGGTGGGTGGGTGGGTGGGTGGATGGATGGATGGATGGATGGATGGATGGATGGATGGATAGATAGATAGATAGATAGATAGATAGATAGATAGATAGATAGATAGATAGATAGATATAAAGAGACAGATAGACAGACGGACAAGACAGAGCGAGAGAGAGAGAAAGATAGTGAGAGAGAGACAATTAGATTGATTAGCAAAAACAGAGGCAGAGATCATGGAGACGCGTCTATAGACTGAGGTATGTATCTGGACTTTATAGAACGCAGTCAAAAAATGCCTAAAAAGCGGTTCATAAACTGCATGGAAAATGAAAAGTCCTAATAATAATAATAATAATAATTATTATTATTATTATTATTATCATTATCATTATTATTATTATTACTATTATTATGCCATAACGCGGCCAGACCGCCTCAAGGACGCCTCACAAACAACTAACCAGACTGATTAAGTATTACACAACAGATGGACCTTGATCTTCTACTTTAAAGAGCCCGCTTAGTCGACCAATCTGATGGTGGGTTGAAGACTTTCCCAGAATCTAGGACCGGTCCACTTTTCAAAACTTTTGTGACGTATAATAAAAAAAACTAACGAAATCAAGCAAATAGCATGTTAATCGATATGTTTGTGGATATTGTGGGCGTTAGCATTTCCGCCTTACCTGACCTTACACGCTAGCGATCCATCGTATACTGCTCCGTAAAAATTAATAGCATCTTAGACGAATCGCGACAATTTCGCATAGAGCACTTACCGAGATTGCGGAACGAGTATAGCGACGAACACACACAAATCAACATCAGTATAAAACTATGCCGCTTCCTAATCGTAAAACCAAAATTTCTGAAGCGTTTCTCTGAAGCTAAACAAAGGATTCAGCCGGTTCTATTGTTTCACGACATCCTATGGTTACCTGAACCGTTCGTGTTGACTTTACATTGTCTCAGTTTCCCTATTTAGTTATGCTTACACTTGGGAAAGAGGGGAATGTTCTTGAGAGTCTAGTCTAAAAGAGCCTTCATCTGTTTTGCATTATAGACTATAGTCTCTGTGACAAATCAGCGAAGCTAAGCTTTAAGTAAAACACGCAGACATATGCATTGGTAGAGGCAGACACACAGCGACAGACAGGAACATGTCAGTTAGCTGATAGATAATGCATTAAAACTGATGTCATGCATATTAGATCTATACATTTAAGTTAGAAGCGTTACCGATCCCGATATAAACTATGGCGTTTGTTGAACTTTGATCAAAGAATATAAAGAATTGGCAGCTTAAAGCCTCTATATGCGTATGCACATAATAACTTATATACATGCATATACATATATAATATGCAGGATTGTACGTACATATTATACAATGTCATGTGAGCATGTAACGATCGTCTGTGCGCATACATACAAATTCGCGCTCACCCACCGACACACATTGCTGAGCCATAGAGACGATGTAACCTTGAAGAAGACTTTTCGTTCATGTTTTTCTCTTTCTTACCCGGTCGTTCATTTTTATGTAGATATCTCTGTCAATCTCCTCCTATAAAAACTATTGCAGTAGAAATCCCCGGCTAACTCCAGTAACGTCCACGACTTACATATCAATCTAGTCCAAGAGATTGTGCAAATGGTCAAGTCTTATACGAGCAAGTTCTCGGCATCTTAAGCTCAGCCACCTCGGCTACGTATCGCAGCCAGGCAGACGTCTACAGACGCGCTCTTCTTCCATGACACAGATAAACCCCCATTAGCACGTCCTTGGCGTACATACCACCCCCCCCCCCAGCTATAAGACGAGGACACTTATTAGGTGTTGGTAAACGTCTTTGACGTCTCCCAATTGTGCGAAGTGAACCTATAAAATATATTATTTCTGCTAGACTCCAGCCAGAGACGGTTACTCAGGTGTCATCGGCTTAATCATCAAGAAACACCGCGATGGCCCCACAACAGAAACCACCGCAACAAAGACACCTACGACAATATACACTGGCAGCAACACTCCGAAGTCCAAACATATATTATAGGCACACTGGCAGTCTAGTTAACAGACACTTTCTGTCACTGCACATAGACCAGAGGACTCTAACGTAATTGTAATCGTAATCTCTTAATTTAAACAGCGCAACTCGAAAGCCAGCACCAGCTTATTCGCGTTCGTTGCGTTGAATCAGAGGCGCTATTCATAGGGTAGTCCGAGGTATGGGTAAAAGTTGAATTTCCAGAGGGTCATCGGAGGCAGAGTAAGGCCAGTGCATCCCGATAGAATATTGCATAGAATTTCACCCCTAAACGCATGCGCGTGGGCGGCAATGGGCCCCACCAGCCATCAAGCAACTAACACATAACTCAGACACCCCGATTCGGATACATGTAGAACATGAGAAACTGTTACACCCACCGTCCGCAAACCGGCATTAGAACCAAGACTCAATCACTCAGAGCAAAACAGTTCTCGAACTTTCCGATCAAACAGGCACGAGACACTCAATAAGGAAACTGCCAGAGCAGAAAGAACAGTCCACTCGAATCACAAAATCCATTACTCACACTAATCCATTGCGACCATGCATTAGCACTCCTTCCCTATCACTCGTGCAATCAATACTACTTCAACCGACACACTTGGTTGAATTGCTCATTCAAATCTTCACAAACCTAGCTAACCTACTATACCCGATGTGTTCGCTAATTGAAATTACTTGGCTAATCATAACAAGTGTGAATCTGGGTGTATATTCTTGTCGTTAATTCAAACAAAACATATGCAATACAACTGAAATTAAAAATCGTCCTTCATCTAACATTTTTGCTCAGAAGTGCACACGCCTCGACGGCGCATCTGCAGTTGTACTGCAGAGCAATTGTGCGCCAAGGACTTGTTCAAGGTCCTTACATAATGACGCCTCGGACAAGGGTCGAACTCGCACACTCAGCGAACACTGAGCGTTACGGGCCACACCACCGGGCCACACATTAGGGTGACTTTAGGGTGACGAATGTTATCCGTTAGGCGTCGGTTCTCATGGTTTTTATGGCGGATCTCAGATTCGAGTTACGAAATTTCAACGCAGCCGACAAAATGCACAACAATAGAAAAATTATGATAATTGCGATAATCAGAAATTCCGTGTTTAACAAATTCTCAAGAGAACTATTTTAACACTTCAGTCATTTTTAGAGCCTCAGGAGATTGGAAATCCATAAGTTACACATACGATGAAGAACAGAATACGTTAACGTGTATCAATTGAAAAGTGTCAAAATTTGCCCGTGCACCAAAGAAGCGTACTCTTCTCTTACCAAAGGTTGACAGAAAACAAAATCTAAGGCTCCGGGAACGTTCGCACATTGGGCCGAACGAGGGCAGTGGGTCGAACAACCAGTGGCGATTGGAAGATCGGCAGCGCACTGAACGAAACCTCATGGGACTTAAACGCAGGAGGAATATCCAAGGCTAATTATTATTATAGGAAGGCGGTTGATGAATAATATTCATGCCGACAAACACGGATCGATGGAACACGCAGAACAAATCTGAAGGATGGAAAACCGTTGAAGAATCTACACGGATGAACCCAATCAATCATTCAACCAATCAATCAATCCATCAAGCAATCAGTATTCGTTTATTCAAGAGCTTATAAGCTGTCATATGCGCAGCTTTTTTACAAATCGGAATTGCAGTCTGCAAGAATATAGTTTATTATCAATTGACCCTCAGAAATTGAGTTATTGCTTTCGACATTACAAGGACCCATGCGTTCTTAAAAGAACAAACGAAATGAAATTCCGAACATCCATTGGTGGCAGATTGAAAACCATGGACCCAAATAAGAAGATGGTAGTAACCTCTTTGGGTCACTGGAAAATGCCTGCGGATTATCTGTGTTGGCTCTAAGCAGGCATTCATTCGCCGTCCTATGGCTAAATATTCAGCTCCTGAAACTGAGGATGGAAGGAAATCGCTGTGCCTTATTCTACCCTGTCAATGAACTCACGAGGATTCATGGCCAGATAGCGAGAGCTATTAACCTCCGCTCGTGGTCTAAAGATAAGATCTTTAGACTACGAGATGAGATCGTAAGTTAATTAATAGCTGTAGGCCTATACTCCGTCTTATTATGACATCGAATCTTGAGTATCGACTAGAACATTGATAATCTTGGTCATATGCTTTTTCCTATCTGACATCTATTGTCAGATGTCTTTCAAGGAAATCCTTGTCTACAGCCTGCAGCCTCTTTAACAAACTGAAAAATTTCCTTTAAGGAAACTTTTATTTAACTGCTTCCACGACACATTGATCTTTCTTAATTACACAGAGTGGTCAAGTTCTAGAGCCATTCTGACAAATGCAAATAAATGCATGGATCGAATTACACCACATCGCAGACAGGTATACGTCTAATGTCTATCATCACATTACCTGCTAAGTACAGCTAAATCATCATCGGCAAGTGCATGCTCAGGTAACAATATACACTTACATGAATTTCAGTGTGCAAAGTTCATGTAATTATGTCAATATAATAATATCCCTGTTTGATAATCATTAACTAAAACAATACACACCTTGTTCCTACTAACATCCATCGATTCAGTTGCAAATATCATGCTATGATGCTATTACTATTGACCGTTTTGCTTCATTTGTCCTTGAATCCATAATCGATCTCTGACGTCAGTGGTCGTTGCATGACGACAGCGGAGGGCATCGAAATTCACCCGATTAATTCATGTGATAGCCGCACGCGTTCGAGTAGATTATGGCCGAGATTATGGTCTATACGCTGTTCGTGCATAAAATTAATATGCTTGATTAAGTTGGCTCACTACTGTAATTTCTCTAGGGTTTGTTTGGATATAATCAACTGAAAAATCAACTTCCGAGATGTTTCAACTATGGGCCTACCGATATGTCGAGTTTATCGACTGTATACTGACTCACATGGTACATGGGTCAATATATATGTATGCATATATATAATATATTTATTTATTTACGCAATGCATGATTAACAAAGAGATCAAGGTTATGGAAGAGACCTGTTTGTGACCCTCGCCGCTCATGGATGTTAAATATGAAGTCTGAATTCCAGACAATGTACCTCCTCAAGAGATGCTCAAAATAGCCTGTTACAGAAGTTTGTGTAGGCTATAACTTTCACGTCCTCACTCCACCCCATTGGTAGTAACTTCTCGTTAAGATAGACATACATGTACGAGACCTATAAGTGATATCGCCTAACATCAACTGCCTTTGAGGTTACAAGACTAATACAGTCTGATGCAGTTTGATATTACATGTGATATTAACCGCATTCAAAGGCAGAAATAATGATGACCGCATCATGCCACACACATATATATATATATATATATAGGTTCCTGTCTTCTTGTAGCCAATTTGTTTAATGAGATTATGAAAGAGAAGTTGACGGTGATAGCACGTGTAATGCGAACCCAGTCAGTCTTTTAGATCTACATATTATATCCTAATAGGATAAGTTCCATTATTAATCGGACCAGGTTCCAGAAACATTCCGATAGTGCCACCGTCCTGCTTTGTAATTTTTACAGTCAACGTGCGGTCTTTCGAAAACAAATTTGCGATATTTTATGGCAGAGGCGGAATGCGACGTCGACTTGTCCACAGCTGTGAATGAACATTAAATCGGAATAGCAGTTGTTTGTTGTTGCCGAATCGTCGAAATCTAGATCGGATTAATAGACCAATGTTGATATAGCTAAAGCAAACAGTGTTTCAATAATGTCCCATGGCACAAAAATCACAGATGAATTATAATCCAATTGGTTCAGATGTACTTATCGTCGGTTTTTTTATTGACACGTAGAAGATAAGAAGAGCAGAACTATCAATTTGATCCTTAAAGGCAGTGATGGGCACGCATGTCGCAAACCGGTCTCTTCCAAAACCTTGATCTCTTAAGATAGACAGTCGACACATACATGTAGATAGACGGTAGGACGGTGGCACAATCGGATTGTTTCTGGAACCTGGTCCGATTAATAATGGAACCTATCCTATTAGGATATAATATGTAGATCTTAGCCTCGGCATACATAAGGGCGGGCGGTCAGTCCTCTCCGTCGCTAACTCCGCCACTGTACGTGTTCTGACAGTGCCAGTCCCAAGCCTGAAGAAAGGAGGAGGGCGACACCAAAACATCTTCGTTATGGAACGGTGTCTTTAAAATCAACAACACACATCCTCTTCATCGCCGCCTAATCCCCCCCGCAACAGTCCACGGTCAGTTAGACCTATTTGGTTTGGAGGGAATGGGAAGCAGCAATTTAAAACAAAGGCTGACCTTGAAGGATTCGAACCACCATACTATGGCGCATTCTCTATTGACTCATTAGATTTCTATGCCCCGATTCTGTTCTATATAAAGTCTACTATGGCGGGAAGTGAAAATCTATCCATTGTTTGACAGCTATAATATATATATATATACTATATATACACTGTATATTGTATCTATGTGAAGAGTACGACAGCAACACTCTCGTAAACAGGGCTCATGCATGCGCGTATCGCGTTTTATCATTGGATTAATTAATTCGACTGTAACGTAAAAAGTTATGTATTGTGAAACGACAGTATATCTTGCTACGGATTTCACAGTGCCATCATGCCTGTTTCACTGGAATAAGTTGCTTCAATATGAATTGTAGCTATTAGTAGCGTTCATAAGAAACTTATAAATCAAAATTGAGTAGGCCTATATACATGATACGGCTGCATGAATTGGGTAAATTATATTGCTAACCAGTTAATTTCGGAAACAGTGCCGGATAAGAGCCCTCTTTGGCGCCTAAGGGCAGGATCCTTAGCCACTTTGGCGACCCCGGGCGGAGTCCAACGCCTCCACGACGCACCCGGGCGGAGTTCTTCAACACGCCCTTTCAAAATGAGAAAATGACTAAAACATGTAATCTACTCGCTTGGCGCCCTAGGGCTACGCCAGACCGCGCCACGCCAATGACCGGCACTGTCAGGAAAAAAATTGCAAGTTATTACTCCCGAAGGATATAATGGTTTTTTAACTATGAAGGAATTATCTTGTGCCCTTTTGGGACGACTTGTCAGCCCCATCTACATCGATCGGATGATTGAACTCTTGAATCGATTGATCGGAAAATCGTTGGGACAGCCGCAAAGGGGAACGAAATGAAATATGGGACATCGTCAAAGATCTACATGAAAAGTAGCAATCTGTCTGTTGGCCCGTCTGTGTTTCTGTCCATTCCCCTGCCTGTCTGTCTGTCTGATTGCCCGTCTGTGTTTCTGTCCATTCCCCTGTCTGTCTGTCTGTCTGATTGCCCGTCTCTATGCTATTCTTCAATACAATCATCGATCTCTCCGTCTAAATGCATCGCTGTCCTGTTGTCTCTTTATGCGTCTGTTTGTGTACTTCTCCGTATCTTCTTCTGTCTGTGTATTTCTTTTTTCACTCTGTTTTGTCCGTCTGTCCGTCTGTCCGTCTGTCTGTCTGGTCCTTCTGAGCCTTTGAGTACTCGCCTCATTCAATACAATGTTTCCCAATATGAGCATTGTTAGATATAGAGGTCTCCTCATCGCAGCGGTCCACGTGTGTGTTAGTTTGTGTGTATATATGTGTTCGTTTTTGTAATTGAGTGACATTTATATTTATAGAGTAAATGTATATGGTATATCAAATCCAGTATACATGTTGGGCTTATGTGGGTAGGTCTAACGTCCGCGTTATTGGCGGTTCCATAGCTTTACAGCGGCGCAACTGGAGCTTAATGTTGCTCAGACCATAAACCCATAAACAGAGTAACCCCTAAAAGCTGTGGAGTCTATTTGTCTCCAAAGAGACTTCGATAGTAAGCGCCTGCACACCGTCATTAATAAAACACTCAACAGCGACGGCGAAAAAGCGAAATGACTTCATCAGTATTTAATTGGTCATGAAAATCATCGATTAGAATCAACATGTGACCAATTAAATGATCGACAGCGATGCGGTACAGAAACATGCGGCGAAATATGACCACATACACCCTGCACATAATAAAACAATATTATTTTTTTATTATTTTTATTATTTGTACATTGCAATTGTACATCTTCATGATCATCATGATCACCATGATCATCATCATGCTCAGCATATCAGCAGCAGCAGCCTCGTCATCATCGTTGTCGTCATCGTCATCATCATCATCATCATCATAATCATCGTCGTCGTCGTCGTCATCATCGCCATCGTCGCCATCATCATCAACTTCATCCTTTTCTGACTCCCTTCAATGATGTAATGTCAGTTAAAACGAGGGTGTTGTTTGTGCTGCATCGTTTATACATGTGCAGAGGGAAAATTAATTTTATCTCGGAGCTCATGAACGAAATCTCTTAAAATCTCTGCACTACAGAAAAATTGGGTCATGGGTGGGAGAGTTTAATAACCGGCGCTACATCAAATTCTATCGGACAACAGAGATTACGACTGTAATTGGCTCGTAACTGTGGGGCTACAGCGTCGATGCACGCTAATCATCACATGGGCTTTACAATTAACTAGCAAACAGTGGTTTATGTATTAATGCATAGAATATAATATGCGTGTATTTGTATATAGAGATATAGGCCATAATTTCATTTGTCGAGTATATATATATTCATATATATATATATATGATATTAATGCTATTAACAATTAAAACTAACTGTGCTATTGACTCTTCGCTTTTTAATACAACGATTGTGGCGAATTGTCTGAGGCTATGGCCGCAGTGTCATTGAATTACCCAGCGTCATTTCGTTATAGACATTCAGCCAGGCCTAATGTATGTATATAAGAATGTATTTGTGAGTACAGTATATGTATCATCTAAGTAGGCATGTGTGTATGTGTGTACGCATGTATGTATGTATGTATGTATGTATGTATGTATGTATGTATGCATGTATTTATGTATGTATGCATGTATGTGTGTATATTAGCATGTATATATGTATGTATGCGTAAATGTATGTATGTATGTATATATGTATATATGTATATATATATGTATGTATGTATATATGTATATATGTATATATACATACATGTATGTATGTATAGTTTTTATTCATGATGCATTCGCATATTTATGTACATGTTCATTAATGTCTTTGTGTGAGTGTGAACGCAAATGCAATTATGTGCTCATTTTTGCAAGTAAGTAATAATGTATGTATTTGATCGTGCATTTGTATATGTATTATGTAAATACGCAGGCATTTTTCAGGTCTACAAGTATGTACACAACTATGCATGTAGCTTATGTACGAAGATAAATGTATATGCTATATATATTTTATAGTATACATTATATTCATGTACGTGTATACATAGGATATGTATTTATGTATGTGTGTATACATGGTGAGTATAATTGCATTTGGACTATTGTATTTGCGCTGGGGACTTGTATGCACATCGTCGCCTATTCCGTGTGTTATGGCACATTGTAAATAGCTGTTGACATCTGTTCATTGCGTCTGTGCCGTGTTTCGAGACCTCATCGTTTGACCATAAAACTCGTCGTTGAGAAGGCTGTTTACTTGCACAAACGAAACGTTGTTTTGCTCAGCCCCAACGATAGAAGAATGAGCGAAATTTTTGGATGCAATTGATTTTGGTTTTCGTTTTTACGAAACATATGAACCCAAAATGTTTAATGGCATTGTTTTCTTGTATGCGATGGGTTGTTTATTACCAACGTTCAATCTTGCTTCAGCTATCTAGGGCTATTCAGAATGAATACGGCTCCCATAGGGTAACTTTCGTTGTTTTACGGGTCACCCATGCTGTACCCAGCCTGAGTTGCGTTGCATCCTTTGTGGGTGCAAGATATACACACATAGGCCTATATATGGACAGAGAGGCATACAAGTGTGCAGACAAATAGAGTTTCAGACAAACATAATCTATATCTTCCGGAAGAATCGCCGCTTGTGCTCCTCAGACTTTTTCTTTCTCGTTTCTTTTCCATTTTTATTATTTCTTTTCGTTTAATCTTTTCCTTCCTCTTTCTCTTCCTCTTCCTCGTTTTGAAAACCCATGAAGACTATTTCATTTGTTAGAGACTGTTGCAATGACTTTGGTCGGAAGCGCCTCTGAATCAACTTGCCAGCGTATACACACACGAATGCAAGCGTAGATACACATTCATAAATACCTATATGTACACCTGTATATATGAGGCATAGCAGAGACTGACTGACCTGAGAGCAGGTTGTTCATAAGGGTGATGGGAAGGCAGAAGACGCTGACGAGTATATCAGCAATCGCCAGGTTTACAATGAAGTAGTTGGTGACGTTGTGCATCTGAGGATTGCGCCAGACAACAGCAACGACGAGACTGTTGCCAACGACGCCCAACACGAAGACAACCAGGTATGCGGTTGTGTAGATGACGATCATGTGCAATGGTTGCTTGACTACCGGAAAGAATGGAACGTCCGATGTCGTCATCATCATCATGGTTGTTGTCATCATCAACGACGACAACGCCGGCGTCATCGTCGTCGTTGTCAGAGTGTGACTGGGAAAGACGTCATCTTCTGTTGCGTCGATCGTTGCACTGTCGTTGAATATTGTTGCTGGATTCATTGTTCACATTGAAGGAAGTTGAGAGTCAAGAATGCGATCACGAAAAGTTGCGTTGATTCTGAGAATTCCTCTCTAGACCTTTAGAGAATAACATTCACAGGACATAAAATTCACATGTCGTAATATTCACACGGGATAATATTCACATAACATAATATTCACATGAAATAATAATCACATGAAATAATATTCACATGAAATAGTATTCACATCACATAATATTCACATGAAATAATATTCACATGACATGATATTCACATGACATTATATTCACGTAATGATGTATCGACATGATACGATGTTCACGTGATATAATGTACACATGACGTTATATATAGTCTGCATGTAATATGAAACTCATTTAGTATAACAGGACTCAAATGACAAACATAATAATTATTGACTTGAATAAATAATCGCTTGACAAAATATATTCACTTGGCTGCTCATTAAACTGCGAGTCTCAGTGTGTTCACATCGTCTCTCTGCCTATGCAGTCAGACTCTGGGTTTTGTTCTTCGCTACATTTCAGTTCAGCGTTGGCAGCTTAGTCCCTATGTCTAACTCTTGTCAGCTTACATCACGCATGTCTGCTTCCTTTTATAGGCGGCACCTTCTATAGCTCAAGAAATCGGTTGATTTTCTTAATGATTTCCTTGCAGGAGGATTATTCAAATGCGACGCAAAAATATCTTTGACGAACACAGAAATATAGATCTATAGATCTATCATCGGGTAAATAATAACCGTTCCTATGATAGATCAAACAGAAGGAGCTTGATAAGCTTAACTGATGTACATGTGCATTGTACATGAATGTGCACTTTCCCTAGAGCGTCACACTTCATTGCTTCTGTACGCCTCTCAAATAATCACCGTATGTAGGCTAACTGTAATTGAGATAGAATATTTATACAGCACCGCAATTAGGGCAATAGGCTTTCTCTGCGTAATCTTAATCATAAAATGTAAGTTTCTAAAATGCCACTAAAATTTAATTTAAGCGTATACGGCGCTAACTTTTTCAGGAGTAGGCCTATAAATGATGCTGTAGCCGACATTGCGTTTCAATTGCTGCACAGTTTGCGAGGCTTATGATTAGGTGTATGGCAATTGACTAGACGTTACGTATGTTATATATTTAGCCATTAATTCCATTCTGCTATGTATAATCCTTTTAGTTATATAATAAGCAGGCTGGTAACGATTAACTTACTTTTAACAGTTAACTTTTGAAAAATTAATGATTAATTAATAGATACTTTCGATTAAATCGCAAAAACTTTTATAGCTACATTTGTCAGACAAACTAATGACACTTCAATTAAAATTCTCAGTTTCTGAAAAATTTGGTCATTAACAGGAAATAGGACTGGCACAGGTGGTTTTCTTGCTCATACTGAAATACGTGTTATATCCATGGTATGCAAAAGATTTATCGCAATGAGTGCAATAAACGTTATCAGCATTTTCGAAATTTCCGTTGGCCAATAATTCAAATCCAAAATGTTCATGTAATCGACCTAATAATTATATGTTTATATTAAATTTTGATAGTTCGATTACTGTCCATCGCCGTATTGCACGTCTACATGTTTTTAATGTTGCCTCCAGACTTCCGGTGCATGTTAGTGATGGGTAGAAAAATCGAAACGTATAATCGTTAAATAAAAATTTAATCCTTAAAATATATTAACGATTAATCGATTAATTACTCGTTAATTTCCGTAGCCCTAATAACAAGACCTACCATCAACGGAATATGGATTAACAACATTGAATGCGTACATGTATAATTATATAACGGACCATTCTGCTTATTGATACTTAAATCTTCAATCCAATTGTTCGACTACATGGTATAGAGCTGCAACAGATGTGCATATATATCTTCTATTACTAATTTTAAAATTTATAAATGAACCAACCTTGTCGAGATCCGCAGACAAACTCCTTTCGTGGCTTTGATAAGGAGATCGACTGAGTCTCTAGCGCTCAGATCAACGCTCTTGCAGCAGTTAATAGCAGCGTCGACTCGACCGCTGCAGTTCACCGCGTTCCGCTATCTGTGCCTTAAGTAAACTGTCATCGAATATGACGATTGCTAATGCGTCTGTCTGTCTGTTTGTCTGTCGATGAAGCGCATTTCTAAGCCAGAGCGAGGGTGCTTCCCTCTGTGGATGGACTGGATGGAGTGCGTCGCTGCACCAAGGATAGCCTCGTTCAATCGACCACTGACTTCTTTCTGTCTTCGACTACGCACACCCATCCGAACACGTCTTCTTTGAAGTTTTATTTCAAGGCGAAAGCTATGCAAGCAATATTAGCATACAAGCACCCGTGGACACACACACACACATGCGCACACCTACACACACACACCTACACACACACACCTACACACACACACGCATATATATATATGTATGTATATATATGGGCCTATAGTTTTGTGTTTGAATACAATTAAGTATTTATATTTAATCCAAAAGGAAACAGACGTTACAATCAGTAGGTACGGGCCTATAGCGAATCGTTGAAAGAGACTCAATTGGTGGTCAGGAGTTTAGCGGGTTATGGCCATTTAAACTTTAATAAAGTAGGGCTATGAAATGCAGGCCTAGCTGTAACCAGCTGTGTAAGATTGCTGGGTTTGAGGTTTGATATAACAGTTTCAGCAATTATATTTATTAAGGAATTATTTGTGGAACTAAATTCCAATGAATAACCAGCGTACATAGTCTACACATTTACAGATGATTAGGGTTGGAACGGTACGTTTTCGCGGATGGTTTTATTATTTTTATTATCACTATTATTACTTTTATCTTCTTATTTTTTAAACTACAAAACCCCGAGGTACATAGGATCCCTGAGGAACTAGAACATTCTTTAAGAATAATGTAAAAACGTTCGGAACGGCCTCTTTTCGTCGTTGAGACCCAGTGCTGCGAAATTCAAATGCATTGAACCGCTGGACCATGATGGCTGATCGTTGAAATAGGTAGGATGATTCGCGCGTGGTTTTTGGTAAATTTTTATCCATCAAATTTTCGCCATCAATTTCTTTTCGACATCAATTTTTCTCCATCAATTGTTTGCCGCATCAAACACGTAAATGGAAGCTGGATTGATGAAACAAATATACCTAAATGGAAGCGGGATAGCCGAAAAGAAATACACCTACATGTAAATGGAAGTGGAATTGATGTCGAGAAATTAATGTCGAAAAATTGAATGCGAAAAATTTATCGGTCACCCTCGCGTGCATCCCCAGATTAATTATCATTATTATCATTATTATAATTTAAGTATTATTATTGTAAGTATTATTATTATTATTATTATTATTATTATTATTATTATGTCATAACGAAGATCCCAGTTGAGTCGAAGCCATTGTAGGTGAATAATTATTTCGGATTGCTTAACTGAAAATGGAGCAAGTTAATTTTAGGTAAGCAGCAATATTAATGTAAAGCGTCACCCAACAACACTTCATGCTCATGATCATTGTAACTTTTATTATTTTTTTTATTACTATGATTATTATCCTTTTATTATTACTATTATTATTATTTTTATTAATCTATTATTATTTCAAGTGAAAATTAATGGCGATGTCGTCCGAAGTCACCCTGCTCGTCGGACTCATGAGCAGCGAAAGTTTCCTTGAAAGCAACTGCGCTAATTGTAGCGTTGAATAGTCATCGAGATGCGCTGGTAGAGGAAAGTTGTCTCCCTCTGCTCCCTAGTGACGGCGCTCAGTTTGTGTCCCAGTTCTGAAAGGAAGCTTTGGCCTTCGGAATTGATTGGGCCAAAGGTTTCGAATGCCACCGGTGTGAAGACGTACGTGAAGGCTAGCTCGGCGTATTTAAATTCAATTCTACTCTGGTCTAGTCTCATTTAATCATATTGAATTTATGATCATACTTTGATGTAATGACACCTAGGCCCTATAATTATAACGAAGATATGCTTTGATGATCGCAGGAGGGGAACCATTGCAAAGATCCGTAATCCGTTGTTGAATTTCAGTCTAAATTAGGTCTATAAGGGTTAGAGAGACCATGGGTCAGGATATGTTATACGTTAGAAAGTGATCAAACGACCGATCATTTTTAGTCTATATTCGTATATTCATCAGCACAAAGTTATAGGTTTTAGTGCAACCTTCCAGAACGAAGCCATCAGTTTCTTTCATTCTTCTCTCTCTCCTCTGTCTTTGTCTCTGTCTCTCTCTATCTCTCTCTGTCTGTCTCTCTTTATCTCTCTGTCTGTCTGTCTCTATCTCGAGATCTCTGTCGCTGTCTCTGTCTTTGTCTCTCTCTCACTTCCTCGCTTTCTTATTCGCTCACTTCCGCCTTTCCGCCTCTGCATCTATTTTCGTTTTCATGACTTGGCAACGCCGGACATAAACCTTCCGACTCCACGACCTTCTCTTCCCGTCCTCCTGTCTCATTGCATTCATCTGTCTTTCCGTTCATCCGCACGTCAACGTGTCTACTCATCTGTCTGGTCAATTGTCCGTCCGTCCATCCATCTGTCCGTCATTCCATGTGCTCAATTCTGTCCGTCCTCTATGTCTAACCCTGTCTCTGCATCCTTTCCAATAAATCGCTCCGTTAGTCCGCTGTTGAAAAAGCTAATTTTGCTCTGGTACCGATACGTAGGCGTCGCCGGACACTGAGTTCATCTACACGAGTCGAAATATTCCCGTTGAGTCTCGTAATAGAAGGCGACAGTAAAGGACCAACGAGATGACCTTCGACTGACCGCCGCTCGCCAACTCAGCCAATCCGTTAAGCGCTGGACAAAACCGAAGCTGACAGTCGTTGATTGGCAAAACTTCAATCTGACTTTATTAATCTGCGCCTTTTTCGTCCGCCTTGACGCAGCTGACCGTTAAGTCCACTTGCATGAGACCGTAAATTCTGTGCATGTTGGACGTTTTATGCTTTCCTCAATAAACTATAATTACGTCGCATTATATCAAAATGTCGGTGATCATTAATTTTCAGCCGAACCTTCGTCAAACATAGGAGTCAATAATGAAGAGTGGTTATTTTAGTAGTTTCGGTTTAACGGCACTCCACTCGTAATCCCAATCTCCAAACTTCTAAAGCGCCACTCGATAGCCAAGCGCAGAACACCAGCTGCGTCATATCAAAAGGATTGTTGAAAGGGTATTCCGAGTAAGATCGGGGTTTCCATCGAGATTATGAACTCAGCACAGACCGACGCTTGGCATAAAAGCTGCCAACACAATTGAATAGACTGTGCACAATGAAATTAGTTATGGAATGAATGATCACAGTGTGTTCTGTAAAGAAAAGTTCTGCGAAAGTGTCATCCAAATGCCTGGAAGCGACTCCTTCTTGATCCACTCATTGAATACATAAATTTTACAGTGGCTTTCTCTCACTCCTAATAAGGACTGCTATCTCTCCGTGGCTGCGTTGAGTATACCCACTGTAAATTAATATGGTGGCAGATGAAATAGAAAATGTTCCTATCTTCCTAAGTTTTTTGGATTATAATATAATCAATAAAAAACTTAGGAACATTTTTTATTATATATGTGATATGATAATTATATTATATCGTGTATGCACCATATTAGACTTAGAATAATTTGTTTACGGAAAGAGGGCCAGGCAAAATTGCTTAGACGCTTAAACAACAGGTAGATCGCAAATAATTATTGACTATGAACTTACATGGCGCAAATGTTTAAAATGCATCAATTCTTTCGTCACTTTAATACTTCATTATAGGCATATAACGAAGGACGCGTGCTAAAGACGCTAATAACAGCCAGCATTTCAAAGTCAAGTTTAGCTCACGTGGCTTAAAGATTGCCTCCACGCGGACGGTATAATTATAATTGTATGTATATTGTTAGAGTCTGGGCCCTAGGCAGCTAGCTGTACTCTAACATGTCTAGACTGTATTCCTTAATGTTTGTGAACGAGCGATGAAGGTGTGGTCCTTCGATCTCTATATAAGAGAACGGGTATGTATACGATCGCCCTTTCTCTGCTTTTGAGTTTCCGAGTGAAACCTGTTTTACGCTTGTTGCCTGCTTTGTTGGTTTGTGGTTCTTCTACAGGTTATAGTTACCTCTTCATTTTATATAGTTTATTAACTAGGCTTTTATTAAAATATGCGAGCACGCCTCGTGATTGACTCCGTCTCTGTCTGTCTGTCTGTCTCTCTCTGTGTCTCTGTGTCTCTCTGTCTCCCTGTCTCTCTGTCTCTCTGTCTCTCTGTCTCTCTCTCTGTCTCTCTCTCTCTGTTTCTCTCTCTCTCTCTGTCTCTTTCTGTCTCTGTCTCTCTCTGTCTCTCTCTCTCTCTGTCTCTCTCTCTCTGTCTCTTTCTGTCTCAGTCTCTCTCAGTCTCTCTCTTTCTCTGTTTCTCTCTCTCTCTCCGTCTCTTTGTCTGTCTGTGTCTGTCTGTCTCTTTCTTAATCTGTCTATCTATCTATCTATTCATTCATCCATCCTTTCACTCAAACACACACACACACACGCATGCACACACACACACACACACATACATAGATATATATGCATATATATATTTGGGCAACCTGTATTACAGATTTTGCGATGTAATGTAACGAGGCAGGAGCATAATTTCAAAATATAAAATTCGAGAAGGCAGGAAGAGCGAATTATATTTTAAATGATGCAATTGTCTAACAAGTTCAACGTTTGCCCCAAACACACTAGGCTAGGCATTTCAAGTGAGTTCTATGAAACTACAAGAAATAGTTGCTAGGACACAGCAATTACGCGAAATATCAAAACTATTTAATGTTTATAATTATTGTCCTTGTTAACATCCTGGTTTATTCTTCTATTACCCGGTAGATGGTTAAAGCACGCGTAATTCTCAACTACAATAGAGACTGATTCATTTATATCGCTATTATAGTGAAATTACAAGGGACAGTGGCCATCCTCATCTGGCAGCGAACAACGTAAAACTTGGGAGACTAAATTCAGAATCTAAGAGTACGAATCTGTTGGGTCATTCGCCTATCAAGATGCGTCCATATGGGTCCACAAGACGTACATACCTACATGTATATTGTGTGTTTTCTAAAGAGGCGCTATAGAAATCAGAAATTACAATATTGCAACCAGCAATTAGAGTACCAATAATACAAAGTGTTACGTCACTCCAATATGTAATGTCACAACACATTGTTTTAATACGTCATAATTTGAGGCTTCGACTGTTTCTTTAGCTTTAAAACCGGTAATAAATATATTAATTTTTACATGTCCCTTTAAGCCATGTCGAAGAAACGAACATCATCTGAATCCAGTTATGACGATCAAGCGAATGAAGACTCATTTGTAAGTAATGCCTTGATGATCGAGAACTCTGCGTTGTTTTTACGGATTTAATCAACTTTTCTGGATCCCACTTTGTAATGTTATTATTAAAGTGTTTTAAGAGATAATGTTGTTGTGTAACAGAATCGGTGTTGTTATTACGCTCAATCACGCATTATCAATTGTCATAAAACAATATTATCATATTGATTCATTCAACATTTGACCCCGCTTTCGTACTGTGCACGTTAAAGAGCTTTAAAGCTATGCTTGGTAACTGACTTCTCAGTCTATTTTAGGACCATTGACGTCATGACGTGTAGAAAACATTGGGAAACCAAAAGTAAAAGTTTTTTATTCGACTATTTCCAAAAATAGAATGAATTCTGGGTTAAAATTTACAGCTTTCGTAAGTTTGATTAGATCATTTGTAGTATTGTTTGCAGAATAGGCTTGCAGAATTGGCATCTGTGTTTCGTTGCAGTTGAACAAATTTAATGTGTAAATGAGCAACTCTCGTTTTACAGTCTTGGTAGTAAGTAGAGTTATAAATATATCTGTAACCGTTCACTTCCATGTGTCGTACTTTCACATTTGGTGCGATTGGAAACTCGGTTGACGAAAATGGACATTTTGATGTGCGTGGTTTCCTGTCTTTGCGGTTTCCATTCGCAGTTGTGGCGTTGGTTATTGCAGGCGCACCTTTTTTGAAATAATAGTTTGCATTCTGAAACAACAACCCGTGCGCGTTGTTACACATTGTAGCAGGTTACAAGTTAACTTTAGCTTGAAATGAATTAGTATTCAGCAGAATCTTATTTGGGTTTGAAATCGTCATATGTTAAATTAAATGGTTTATGGATTTAACCGGATTAGCCTTTTTAACTGGTTAACTTTGGAACTCATATAGGCTATATGTTTGGCAGCATTAATTGGCAGTGCCCTATAGTTTGCACAAGAGAGCAATTAGCCGGATTATAGTTCCTGATTTGGACAATTGTCTTTCATAATGGTTGATTTCCTTGTCCTGTATGTGAACTGCAGTTGACTTGTCATCTCTACTGGTGTGTCTGTCTAATTTTAATTATATGTGTGACTTAATTGCTTCCAGTTTTCAATTGTAGGTATATGCTATATATTATGTGCTATTTTGCTTCAATCTAAAGACTGTTATTTTGATGCTGACTTGCACAAATTGCTGACGATATCACAAGTGTGTATAGTATTGTCCTTTGGATGTTCGTAAAGTGCCTCTTGAAGTATTAACTAAATATTGCAAGTGCTCTCAGTGCAGAGCCACGAGGAAAGACTTATTTAAAACTAAATTGAAAGTGTTTCTGTTTGCTAAGGCTTATCCTGTCTGCTGACTTTCGTGATAGGCTGTATGGCGCCCTTGCGGTGGTTAGGGCTGCGTTTATGGCGCCTTATAAATTGGCGTTAATATTATTATTACCCATACTTACCTTATGACAGCTAAACAATTTATAATCTCGAGAAGCTGTGTCCGCCCATTGAGGCCACTAGTGACAGACACCAACTCTATTCTGCTGCCCATGGGTGCCTGGTTTTACTTTTGCTCGTACCACTACGATGCAACATCGGGCATTAGGTGGGCTCAACCACCTGGAATGTGCTCCCCAACAGCTACACCTTCTGACTAGAAGTTCCTCGCCTGCGGTTCTCTTTGAAATCCGTATTTTTTCAGTAGCAGTCAGATCTTAGTGCCTCTGAGTAGATAATTTGAAGGCTTGCTATATTTAGTTCACATTGATTGATTAATTGATTGATTGATTGATTGAATGTCTTTCAATGCATTTTTATAATTGATGTTTTCCCTCTTAGTTGTGCACAACTAAGACGGAAACATCAATTCTAGAAATGCATTGATAGTACATTCTGATATGACATGTCACATGTCTTGGGATGCGTGCGTCACAGTTTGGGAGCCTCTGCTTTAGCTGGTCGCTTGACATTATTGTACTTGCTTTTTTTTATCACAATTAAACATACTTGAGCACAATTAATTTGATGAGCTTTTGCAATTTATAATGTTTTATTATATTGTTTTGCTGTTTCATTTGTAAATATTTGCTTTTTCCCATTTTTAGGTTTTAGATCTTCAAATAAACGAACACGTACTCAGTCCCGGTACATAGAGTAAGTTATTTTTTCATGGCATGTAGCATGTTCATGCATAGAAATTAGGGAATGAATTCTATAATGGAAAGAAAAGAATCTGATTTCATTGGCTGGACAGTTGGATGTCATGGTAACAATACTGGCCAATCAGCATTGCTGCGGCCAGAGAAACTCAGACTTGGGTTTTAGGCAGTGTTGGGTAAACTCGGGTCAAAGAAATGAGTTAAATCAAAACTCAACAAATCGTCCCAGGGCGGACAGCCCAATGAGGAAAACGTTTTGACAAGTATGTTTTGTAACGCTTTATTTCATATGAACCAAAGTGCGGCTAAGCAGTTAGATGAATTAAGAAATATACTTACTTGATGCTTGAGCCACAGATGCATGCTAATGACTCTCCAGATGTTTTTATGGATATGATGTGGATGAAGCAATTATGACTGAAAACGTTATGTTGATGCATGTGTTGATCATTCGGTTTCGATTCTTTTTGAGATTGTCGTCTAAACAGGAGCATTTGATTGAAAGCATAAATTCAGATGCCTTCATTGCACTGCATTGGGTTGCATTGCATGATATTAGATTATGTGAGATTTACTTTAGCGTAAATTTGTAGCTCATAATTCAATTGATGCGAGCATAAATTTATTTGCAAAGTTTAGTTCAAACTGCACAGCATTACAGGTGGTCATTGATTATTAATTCATCTAAATATTATTAATTTAATTATATAAATTAGCTAGTGATAGTGCACATTGTCTTATGCGACTGTTACAGGGACGACATGGAGGAAGAGTTGACTTCTGCTCCCTGTCCAAATGACGTGGATGGTGAAGTATGTGGTGAGCTTCTGACATATAAGACCAAATTCTGTCCTCAATGCGCATGGTGTGTAAATGCGTCTGTTTTTCGGAGGATCGTTCCGCAGTCTGATTCTGGTGTTTACATCTGTGATGGTCTAGACGATGATGATCAAGTCTGTGGCAAAGAAGTCTTGCCTGCTTGGAAATTGTGTCCACATTGTGGCACCAACCGTAAGTCTTTCATACTTCTAGCAAATGACCGACCATTTCTTTAAATGTTGCATTTAATTAAATTAATGAATTTTTTTATATCTGTACATTTTGCTGGTTGATGTTGATGATATTCGTTTCTTATATAATTCGTGCCTGATGACAGACTGCATCATTGCTTGCAGTGAAATGAAGTAATAAGAAGAGCATGAAACTAAATGCAAAACATTGAAGTTTATGAGTTTTTGTTTTAAATAATGGCAATGTATGGGGTGGCAAATGGCATTGTACAATATATCTCCTTCAGGCTTGAATTAATTCCTCAATAGGTATTGGTCAGCCATTCGAATCCTTCTTCTCCACTTGACTTTGTCGCGTGTGTCTTCATTTTTCAATTTTAGAGTCTTCCGATCCTTTTGTATCATATCTACCATCTCTTCTTCTGTTGACCATGACTGCGTCGTCTGTTGACACCCACTTTCATAATGCTTTTAATGCAGCTTTTGTCCTATCTTCTTATTACATGACCAAACAATCTCATTCTAGCCTCTCGTATTTTTTCCGTAATACCTGCCACTCCCAGCGTCTTTCTGGTGTCTTCGTATTATAACTGTATGTAATTTGACAAATTGAAAGTAAAGTTGGAAGAGGAATGGTTTTATACTTATCACTGAGGCTCAGTTATTTACAGAGCCCCTAAAGGGACATGAAAGAAGAATATTTAAACTCGTTCCCATGACTTACTAAATCGTGGGAATGAGTTAATAACTCGTGCGCATGGCTTAATATCTCGTGCACACGACTTAATTAACTCATTCTCTTGACTTAATAAGTCATTCGCACGACTTACTAACTCATGCGCACGACTTACTAACTCATGTGCACGAGTTAACAACTCATTCCCTGAACTTAATAAGTCATGCGCATGAGATAACAGCTTGTTCCCTCGACTTAATAAGT
The DNA here is from genome assembly GCA_959347315.1 of Bimastos eiseni. Lineage (NCBI taxonomy): Eukaryota > Metazoa > Annelida > Clitellata > Crassiclitellata > Lumbricidae > Bimastos > Bimastos eiseni. The sequence continues at coordinate 33,981,194 of OY365810.1, forward strand.
CGTGCGCACGACTTATTAAATCGAAAGAATGAGTTAATAACTCGCGCGCACGACTTAGTAAGTCGTGGGAACGGGTTATTATCTCATGCGCACGAGTTAGTAAGTCGTGTGCACGAGTTTATATCTCGATAAAATATTCTTCTTTCATGTCCCTTTAGGGGCTCCGTAGTTATTGACCTGCAGAAGAGCATTCAGGCCACATTTCTTAACAATAATAATAATGATCGTTGTTTAATTTCAAGCTGACAATCCGCAGTATGAATACAAGTACAGTAGGAACAAATGATGACGAGTTATTACAGGAATTGAATTTAATCGTTGGCAGCCGCACGGGGTGCCCGTTACACTATACATCTCATTTTTAGCAAACGCTGCTGCCTAGCGATAGAAGGATAGAAGTCAATCTTAGGTCAGATACGGGTCTCGAACTTGGTTCTTCAGCGCTGCGTCCCAGTGTGTTCACCGCTACTCAACGACCCCGGCGCTATATCAAGTCAAGCCAAGTCCACAATAGCATTGTATAATATATCTCCATTCATTTACTGATTGATGTTGATGATATTGCATTCTGGTGCCAGGTCAAAATCCATGGAGTTAAAGCCGAATGAGACGCCAATAGTGGCATATGGTTGAGGTTCCTTCAGATACTAATGTAGCTCCTCATCTGGCATACACTGTCCTTAGATTTAAGTCTCGCCTCCCTTCAGGAATCCTACCCTTACTCATCCAGTCGTGCAGGTGAAGATGACTTGTGAACAAGACAACATCAAACAAAGGATCCACAACTGAGCAAGTCCGATGCGCAAACTCCGGCATTTTGAAAATTCACGAGCAGTTTCTGTATTTGGACAAAATAATCTGCAATCATGACACAGAAATTGACTTACCACTAACATGACCAGTGATGCGTGCACGTGCTGAAGTGCTACTAAGGACCCAGAATCATTTTGTTTCCTCGCCTACTATGATAATGCTTGATTGTAACTTTCTTGAAAGTAATGCCAGTTTTGGGGTGTCTTGTGCAGAGCAATATTTATCAGTGCGATTTATGAATTTATGTTTGGTTTCCAGGGAAAAAGATTGCAAGGTCAGCTTCCAACATAATCGTTGACGATACCCGTGTGGCACCGGTCACAAGTGGTGTTCAAGTCAGTAAGTCTTTGGATGATTTGGGAAAATCGAAAACTGGTGAAAAGGAAATTCCAGAACAATCATCCAGGAATAATAGTGAAGAAATAGAAAATCACGAGGTAGGGAATTTTGAAGTCAGCAAAGGCTCTCGAGCCTCAGGTGAAGTCCAGGAGGACTTAGTATACAGGGGTCAACCAAGTATGGAATATGGGATGACATCACCTTCACACTTGAACCAAGAGTTTGACAGTCCAACTGAGGCAATGGAGGTGATAGAAGCTGGGGACCAAGATGACTCCATGAGCAAAGCTGATGGTGATAATTTTGTCGCTGACGCTTCAACAGATACAAATCCTAACGTCGTAATTTCAGAAGGTTGCACTCAGAACCAGCCATCATCAACAGATCACCAGTCGAAGAAATTTAAATCAGAAACGTTGCTTATGATATCAGGAGGTGGAAATGTTGGACAATGCAAGCAAATTAACATACCTGATGATGACCAGACTACTGGCTCCTTAGAGAACACAGAGTCTGCTCCAGGGAGCTCTGGTGGTCACCCGATGAAACCGTTCAATTTGTCAGCACCAGATTCAGAAAGTAGGTTGAATGACGATAAGAAAAAGAATGCATCATATGCCGCCGCTGCCAAGGAAAATCCAGTGAGTCATAATCAGATGGATAGAACGGAACAGCAGAGCACAGCTCCAAGGGATGGAACACAGCATTCTAATAGAGGCAGAAACAATGACAGCCAACAGAGTGGTAGTGATGGATCAGCTACTGGCAATTCAGCAGATGGAAAGCCAGAGAGTCATAATCAGACGAATAGGACGGAACAGCAGAGCACAACTCCAAGGGATGGAACACAGCATTCTAATAGAGGCAGAAACAATGACAGCCAACAGAGTGGTAGTGATGGATCAGCTACTGGCAATTCAGCAGATGGAAAGCCAGAGAGTCATAATCAGACGAATAGGACGGAACAGCAGAGCACAACTCCAAGGGATGGAACACAGCATTCTAATAGAGGCAGAAACAATGACAGCCAACAGAGTGGTAGTGATGGATCAGCTACTGGCAATTCAGCAGATGGAAAGCCAGAGAGTCATAATCAGACGAATAGGACGGAACAGCAGAGCACAACTCCAAGGGATGGAACACAGCATTCTAATAGAGGCAGAAACAATGACAGCCAACAGAGTGGTAGTGATGGATCAGCTACTGGCAATTCAGCAGATGGAAAGCCAGAGAGTCATAATCAGACGAATAGGACGGAACAGCAGAGCACAACTCCAAGGGATGGAACACAGCATTCTAATAGAGGCAGAAACAATGACAGCCAACAGAGTGGTAGTGATGGATCAGCTACTGGCAATTCAGCAGATGGAAAGCCAGAGAGTCATAATCAGACGAATAGGACGGAACAGCAGAGCACAACTCCAAGGGATGGAACACAGCATTCTAATAGAGGCAGAAACAATGACAGCCAACAGAGTGGTAGTGATGGATCAGCTACTGGCAATTCAGCAGATGGCAGGCCAGTGAGTCATTATTTGTTATATAGGTTAATGAAATTCTTTGACTCATGACCACCTAATTGAAGAGTTGTTTTTAATGCTAGGTTTACTTTTTTATACTTCGTAAGAAATTCTCTTTCGTAAGTCTGCCTTTAGAAATTGTTAATATGAGTTGCTTTAGTTTTAGTACGAAAAGCAGGTAGGTGTATATTTGGAGCTTGTTTCTTTAACATTTTTATTATCTATCCATTGTGGTTAGGGATCATAATCATAATGTGGTTAGGGATGAACCGAAAGTCGGCTCGACCGAGTTTGCTCGGGCTTGGAACAAACAATGGGTTCGAGTACCAATATGAGTCGGGATTCCGATTTTCTGTTTCAAAATACGAAAATCGAATTTTGTTATTTACAGAAAATATACACTCGGTTCATCTTTAATTATTGTTTATGAGCATGTAAGAATATAGATTAAATGTTTAAAATAGGGGAAATTGCACCTGAGGTTGATGGAACGTGAACATTGTGGAATGGTTCTGTTGCAGACAGATGCTATCTTTCTTTATTCTTTTTATAATTTTTATTTGAGAGTTACGGGATTCTGCTCTTTGTTGTTTGCTGTCCGTCAGGAAGTTCAGATATTGCCACCTAAAAATCAGCGTGAAGAGTACAATGAATTTAAAGGTGTAAACAGAAAATTGTCAAACCGGTATGGACTGCTATATATGTCAAGTTTGGTTACATGTTTCCTTCCTTATAGATTTTAGTTGAGGCATGAAATTTTGTTAGCATTTATCTGTTAACCCCTTAACTTCCAGAGGTTAAAAATTCCTATGACCATAGGAAATTCGTATGTCTGTTTGTACGCATGTGTGTATGGCGAGTCATATCTGTCACTGCATGTATGTATGTGCATATACATGTATATGTATGTCTATATAAATATGTATGTGTGTATGGTAGATCGTATGTACAACAGTATGTCCTGTATGTGTATATGTATGTATGTTTGCATGGTGAGTTGTATCTTTTATGGTATGTCTATGTAGGTAGGTACCTGTTTTGTTAATTTTTACATCTGTACATCTGTATCTTTATGTATATATTTGCAAAAGCGTTAAGGCTGTCTGTTTTGCATCATTCTGCTATAAGCCGCACTTCTATTAAACAGCCTGAAGGCCACTAGTGGAAGATCACAAGGACACCCTTGCAGGTAAAGAGGACACCAGAGTGCAGAAAAACCTCAGGTAGGTCAGGACCACCACAACTAGGCAGTTTCACTGCATGAGGGAAAGAGTTTTGACTTGCAAACTGTCTGAAGTTCACCTTTCTCAATATTTGCCTGGAACTGAAAGACAACGGAAAACTTAGATGTGGTCCATTTAATTTGGTTGAGCTCTAGTGAATATACTGACTTCTTGAAGCAGTGTCTGTATAAAGCGAAAAGGCAGTAGGCTGAAAGGACGGTGGCATAGCGTTGACTGCTGCATCGATTTTTTATTGTAGGAAATTTAGATAGTCATCGGCCGTAAATGCAGACTGGGTCAGTAGATGAGGAGTGGTCCATTTGGTTGCTCAAGTAACCAAATCATTTACATAGGTATCTCTTGATTCAGCGCAAATGTTTTAGTGATTATTTTATGTTTTAAGATGTTTTATTGCTCACTCATAGTGAAATTGATTTATTTTTCTGTAATTAATGTTGTTTTATGCACTGCTTTGTTTAGTCCATCCAAAGGTCCAACATATCAACCTACGGTCATGGTTCATTTCCACGTAATTGTATCAAAAGAAGATTTCAGCACTTACAAGCGCAGCAAAGGAGACAAAGTCATAATGTTATTTGGAAATCGAGAATTGGGTGGATGGAAGAATCCTTCTAACTTGATTATGAAAGATGAAAAGTAGGAATGTTTTTTATTTTTGCAACTTGTACTAAAGTTCATTTGCAGTGCTTTGTGAAACTTTGTAATAATATCATTTAAACATTTGATGTTGTTTACATAGAGAACAATTATGCTCACATGCTTTAGAGGTTCTCAACTCTTTGCTTCATAAATATTGACTCTATGCATACTGGGGCTTGTAAGATGTCCATGGCCTTACACATTGACTGCTAGACAAAATGATTTTACACATTTTTTATTGTTTTGTAAAGTATAAGACATATTTAATTAAAACTGAATTCGTTGCTCGATTAGCAGCGAATGTAATGAGTACAATATTTCTTTAATGTGTTGAGTGGATTTATATGACTTTTGTCAGAGTATTTGAGCCTTTCTGTAGTTGTACCACAGATGCTTTATCTTTAATTATTCATTTGTGCATTATGAGAATTTGGCATCTAGGGAACAAATTCATCTGATACACCATCTAGGGAACTATAACCTTTGAACTACAGTCTGAAAACATTATTCAAATTTTAGAATGTCATACCTGGCCTTTATACCATATAAAATGTATATAAAAGCGGCACAGAAAACGATAGTCAAGACTGACGTACAATGAAAGCCCTCGGATGATTAAATCACGCTCCTGCTTCATGCACATTCGTGACCTCGATGCTCGACTTCAAAATCTCTGTACAAACCTATTTTTATGATCACAGTCGTTTTGGCCATCACCATAAAAAAAATTATTGTCAGCATCATTATTATCTCCATTATTGCTTCTGTTACCAGCCTTCGGTAGATCACGTGAAACAAAACGCAAATGGCATGCATATGATGTGCTGTGCGTTCCGTAAAATTTACTTGCATCCATTTTTATACAATTCCACGATTTTTTGCTAGGTGTATATGTATACTCATGATAATAGTCCACTGAAAAATTTACAAAACATTTCACCTTGGTTTTCTAGTAGAACAGAGTCACAGCAACCAAAACTTCTGGTGCAACAAAGACCCTAATATTCCGATATGTACCTAACACATGCCTGCTGAGTTTTATGTGGTGGGAATGCATGGCGGATATGCCCGCGCTCTGGACATAAATGCCGCATGAAACCGCGGGTGAACCCGTGCTTGGGAGTCGTTGAGTCAATGACAGGGAATATTTATGCAGCACGTTTTGTGTTCTACACTATAAAATAACTATTGTTACTGATGCCTTAATGCCTTTAGAAAACTGTTGACAGACTTCTATTGCAGTGAGATGAATAACTGAAAGTTAATTGTTATAATTTTTGTATCCTCAAAATTTTAGGGTCATAGATAAGAAAGACTTTGTAATGGAGCTTGATGTTGAAATTGATAAATATCTCTTGGATCGTTTCCATTCTGTCGTATACAAGTACGCCATTCTTCACGGTGGCAAAGATGATGTGGAGTTTGAATTTTTGCCCAAAAAACCAAAACATTTCAGCCAGTCTGATATTGTCAATCGTGAGCTGAAGATTCCTTCTGATCAACTGAATCAGTGTACAGGTAAATGAATTATACCTTGTTGTAGAAGGTTCATATCACGTTTGTTGTTAATTAAGAATGTACTAGGCATGCAACAGTTAGACAGTAATATCTGCAAGTTGCTTTTCAGTTTTGTTACTGTTTTTATACCATGGTTTTTCTCTGTTTATTGAATGATTTTTTTTAAAGTACACAATATTGACAGAGCACAAAGTACATTAATTGCTAGAATTTTTGGGGACAATTAACAGTTACAAGCTTATTAAAAAATGTTAGCTGGGATATTAAATGACCTACTGCGCTTTAACAGGGCACTGAATTACTGTAGACTGTAGAGTTTATGCAGCGCATTTGATGTCTTACTTTTTTCACTTGGGAATCATATATGGCTGCTGTTGCTTAATTATATTATGAACTTTTGTCATGTGTGTTACTACTTTACCATGTTTTAATATCCTGATTGTGTGATTGAAAATTTAACTAATTTTGAACCAACATAGCAATTCATTGGTAATTATTGTAACAGTAATTGTCAGAACTTTTTTAATGCTGCTTCAAAGAGCCTAAGCAGCGGTGTTTTCTACTCCAGCCTAAGCATTGTTCACGGTTGACCAGAACAAGGTGTTCATCACTTGGCAAGTGCTACTCGGTTAACTAGAAAACAACTATTTATGAGCTCCTGCTCACATTCAGAGCCCAACTAGCACGTTGCCATACAGAGATGGTAGTTGAAAGTATATTAAAAATGGTTGTAAATTTTTTTAAACTTATGCCTAAGTGTTAATTTTTGATCCAGAAATTCAGCAAATAAATATTTGATTGTTTCACTTTTAATGTTTTAGTTTACTTTGATAAATAGTTTCGTCATTGTTGTACTTGTCTATAATAATTGAACTTGAATGAGGCACTGAATTTGCTGTCTCATTTGATTTTAGAGTGGCACCAGTATGATGGTATAATGTCTCGTGAGCCTGAAGGTGGCATCAGGGCTTTTTTCAGTGATGCAGTTGGCAAAGTGACTGGGAAATACTATGACCACTTAACAAAAAGAACCAAGGAGGCTGTGACTGCAATGCTACCCAATTGGGATGAAATTGAAGGATCCGATTCGGGTTGTGCAAAAAAGTTCCTTGAAAAGTTGGATCAAGTCTGCTTCTGTGCCGAGAACAATTTCCTGAATGATAAGCTGACACCTGATACAACGAAAATGAAAGAGGTGAGCTGACAGAGAAACATTGAGGAAGACATTAATGTAATAACATTGCAATCAAGAATTATATGTGTTTACAAATTATATATTACTAGCTGGGTCATCAGTGCCCGGATAAAGACAGGTTTTTGGCCCTGGCGAGAAGGAAGATGGCGGCCGCCCCTTCTACTGGGTGTCTGAGGTGTTTCCCGAGTGAACGGCGAAGGTTTCGAGTGAAGAGCTGTGAAAGTGTGCAAATGCATAAATGGACAGACAGGCACTCAGAATCTAGATATACATGTAAATAATAGTGTTTACATTACATACCCACGTGGCCGACTGTGCAAACGATACTGTATACCTCGTACGTGTATGATATGTCGCAGGTAACACGATCCTGGCGAATAAGAAGGAAATTTTGCTTTTATGGGTGTGTGAGGTGTGCCATAGGTTTTTGGAGACCTGGAAGACGGCATCCGCGGGGTTCAGCCAAAAAACCTGTCTCTGGACTACTACCCCCAAAGTTTCCTTCTCATTCGCCAGGAGCGCCACACCTTTTCTTCTTTTACACCGTCATGAATGAATAGATAGTTTGGGAGATATACGTTAGCACAGACAGTCATGTGGGTATGTACTTTGTACACATTTGCACAGTTTTAGACCCATTGACTCGAAACCTTCGCCGTTCGCTCGGGGAACACCTCGGACAGCCAGTAGAGGGGTTGGTGAACGCTGCAGCCGCCGTCTTCCTCCTCTCCAGGTCCAAAAACCTGTCTCAACCCAGGAAAACGCCGGGTGCCCCAGCTAGTCTTATAAATAAAGAAGACTTTCTGTGTGTCCCTCTGTCAGGCGATGCATTTTCACAGTTTTACAACAGCTATTGACTCGAAACCTTCACCATTGGCTAGGGGAACACCTGGGACATGCAGTAGAGGGATTCCTGAACCGCATAGTCGCCCTCTTCCTGGTCACCAGGGCCAAAAACCTATGGCGCACCTCTCACACACCCGTGTCTCAGATGTTCCCGAGCCAACGGGTGAAGGTTTAGAGTGAATAGGTTTAAAACTGTGTAGAATTCATTGCTGGACAGAGAAACACACAGACAGACAGAATTCTCTCTTTATTTATATAGATTTTCATTATGTATTTTTATGGCACAAAGTCAAAATGAAAAATATCAATACAGCATGACTTAATGACTTATAGAGTTGCTATTGTTAATCAGAAAGTTGGTCTGACTCCGAGTTGAAATAGCTGGATATTTATGTAGCATCTTTTGTGTGGCTCCATTACCCAATTGGTTAGAGCGTTCAACCTGTAATGTGAAGAGTTAGCTTTTTATTCATATGGGTTGCAGGGCCACTGTGGAATCGTGCCTTGGGACAGGCTTCGACTGCCTGAGGCAGACTGAATGCACTGTTCTTAAAATAAACATTTAGAAATGCAAAAATGTTACCTTATTTAATTAGGATCAGTCATAAATGTATATATCTGTATATGTAGCCTTTTAAGTATCTCAAAAGTTATTGTTGGCATACTTTTTAACTATGTAATGAATGAGGTTTATTATTGTTTGTTTTTTAAATTCTGATACATGTGATTTTAGTTTCTTGAGGAATTCATTCAGCCAGTGATAAGACGACTTCAGAATCAAATGGGTAAGGAACGTAGGGAATCTGAGGCTGATGCAGGAGTTCGACTGGCTTTGGCATCCTCTCTTGTCTACATCATACAGAAGTATCAACTGAAATTTGATAATGAAATCGCTAAGTCCATATTTCATTCTCTGCTATTGCGACCAGACAGAGAGACCAAAGTGTGTCATGATTATCAACAGCTGATTGAAGTTCATTTTCCTACAGAAGCCTGGAGAAAGTAAGTGTGAAATATGATTATTTTTTTAGTTATTCTATTGTACTTACTTTCATAATTGTTATTGTCATCTCAAAATTTCTACAAGTGTCCAAGAAAGCAGGTGCTTCATCAAAACAAAATTGCTAGACACGTATGATTATAGTCAAGATATAAAGGGGCTATGGTGTTGATGGTGTTTATAATTGAGGCAGTGAGAGAGAGATGGGAAAGAGGAAGAATCAGGATTGGATGTGGGCAAAGTAGTGTTTCAGTTTTGAGTGAATGACTTGTGGCTCATGTGTGGTGTAGTGTTTCAGTTTTGAGTGAAAGACTTGTGGCTCATGTGTGGTGCTGAGAAGTTTCTCCAAGTTGTCTTACATTACATTTACTGTTTTGTGTATTCCCTGTGTCTTCTGTAACAGTATTTTAAACTTTTGATTTCTGTAGAACAATTGGAGACTTTCTGCTGAACTTCATGAGTCGCAAAGATTGTCTTGAGGCGATGTGGATGTTGGCCGTTCCACTGTTGCACTTTCTCAATAACTACATCATGCCAAGAAGTGTCCCTAAGACTGGCCCAAATCATCGGAGTCCTGACTGGTGGGGTATCAAGGACTTCACAAGGCTCGTAGATGTCTTCAAGTCGCGTAATGAAAAATCCATGTGAGTGATGCAGGCTAACTGCAAAGCATTGCTTACACTTGGGTTAGATCTTTATATTGATAAATTGGGCCAAACTGAGAGTTAAGGCATTGTCATTTTGCAAGTTGCAAATGATACTTTGAATCTTGCAGCTGGCATTACGTTGTGGAAATTCAAGAACATTGAAATCACAATCCAAAAATTGGACATTTTATCTAGCTGTGCATATAGTTGCCATGTCACATATGTGGCCTCCACATAAATCATGTATATTATTTAGATACTTAAAGAAAGCCTGAAATTCTATAGACCATCTATGAACTGTTAAAAAAATGCTGGTCATCTATCAGTGTTTAAAGTGAAAACAAGAGCAAAGCTATCTATTGTGAGTTTGGTCCAAAATAAGAAGCTAATGGAAATCAGTGATGCAATAAATTATTTATTATGTGGCATTTGGGGATATCCTATTAAATTCAACCACTATTCGTCCACAATGAGAGTTGTGGATATCAGAGTTTTTTTTAAAACTATGTTGAAAAAATTAGCTGCTCATATAGTCTTCTTATTTTGGTAACAATTTTGGCTGGATGCAAATTAAGAAATTTTATTCCACTTTAATTGTGATGAAATCAACTGTATGATCAGTATGAAACTTTTTAATATTTATTCATTCATTATAAAGATTTATTTAGCATCCCTTCAAGGCTACTTACTACTCAGCTGTGCTCCCGACCCGGGATAGATGAAAAGAAGTTTTAAGGTGAGTATAAAATGAGTCTGACTGGATCCTGGGCAACAAGCGCAACGCCAACTGGAGCGCACTGCGGATCAAGGGGCCAACCACTTAGAAGGCACGATTTAGTTTAATGGATGTGTAAGCAAATGGGACAATGAGTAAGCGTCGCTGAGTAGAGTGGAGAGAGCGATGACCGCGTGCACTCAAAGTAGAGTAGCAATAATCACGAAGGTAAGCAGGGGTGAGACCCAGCAAGGATGGCCAGATCATAGCGATGATACGGTACCAGATTGGCTGCTGGAGGGGGAGCCAGTGGAGCACATCCAGCATATAGCAGGAGACATGGCCAAATTTCATAATGCACCCGATTAGACATGCGGCAGAACGCAGGACCAGGTATGGTGCACTATGACTTTATTTTGGAGTTTTCTGGCGTGATTTACAATGCACAGTTACAATATGAGCAGATAAATTTTATTTAGTTGTAGCATCCCAGGTCATGATATAATACCATGCATTCTTCATTGCATGGACAGCCCACAAATACATGGCAGTTCAGTGTTAGTGTAATGTGTGTCTGCATAGGAAGATGCTTAGTGAAGTGCGATTAAAACCGATGAAAGACATGGTAAGTGTTTAGATAATAATATCTATTCAAATTTACCAAAGACTAAAAACGATACCAATGATTGCACTGGCTTGGTGTTCACTTTGTAGGCCAACGAGAGAATACATGGAACTGTTGAGTCCTCTTTTTGATCAGGACAGGCTACTCCCCCGGACTCTGATGTCAGTTATGAGTCTTGATCACGTTCCATATCTGTATGGAACAGGGCAAATTCCTATGCAAGTCTGTTTAGCAAATTTTTTCTACTTCGTTGAGACAGCATACGACTTGGAGGTGAGACTTGCTTTGTGTGTGTGTGTGTAGTTGCAGTTTAGCGACGCTGTGTGATAACATAGATCATTAGCGTCGCCCTCCTCGTTTATCCAGGCTTGGGACTGGCACTGGCAGAGTGCAACCAGCAGAGGAGTTACGTGCTTTGAATTTGGTGATCTAGTTTTAAAAGTTTTCTATTATTGGGAGGCTATTTAAAAGCAATTGCTGGTATGCATTTCATAATTCAATCTTAACCCTTACCCCTCCAAGTATCATATCAAACGCATTAAAATTGGCCGTTCCCAGCGGCCTCAGGAGTGGTAAGGGTTAATGTATCATAGGAAACAATTTCAAGCCATTTCTATTTGATCTTAGCAGCAACAGAATAGAAAGTGATCATCTGCTTGAAAGTATATTGTTCCTAGTTGTTTGCCATCATCATTCACTGTTGACAGTCCCTCTCCTCTGTCTGGAACTTTCTACATGTGTGCAACTGTCTTGGCGAGACTGTCTTTTGCTCTAAGCTGAAAACCTACTTCTTTCACATCTGCCTATGGCTCGTAAAGGTTGCCCTGCTTCAATGTGCACTTCTGAGCTTTTAGTATGGTTGGCTTTGTCAAATAACGGTTGTATTGTATAGTATTACAGAACCTAGAGGTGGAACTTCGGTCTTGGATTATTCCCATTACAAATTTGCATAGGCGTTATTTTTATTATTATATGAAGATTTATAAAGCATACGTTAATATGGCCAAATGCACTGAAAATGTAGTGAAAGCTGTCACAGGAGATTAAGGATCCTATGAATAATATTCTCAAATAATTACTTGAAAGCAGAGATAACTGGTTTTTCCTCTCTTTCTGTATGTGATTTTCTTGCATCACGTTTAGAAATACAGTGGATAAATAATTTTTGTTTCCACATATTACGTACGCCACGAAGGGGAGGGATTTCGAATTTCGGCGATTTTGCGTACAGGTGCATATGGTAGGGGTAGGGGTCCCGAAAATATGTACGTACGCAAATATAATTGTCTAATTATGACGAACGCAATATTAAAATAAGGACTGTAAGTCCAATCGCAGACTATATTCTTCCTTAGCCAATTTTATGTAGCACTAAATCTTTAAACTGCAAGTCTTGTTAGTGTGTTATTACTTCATAAAAGTTACCAAATTTAAGCTCTTAAATATGATGCTTAACAAAAATGAGTAGCCTGTGGTAAATCAATGTCTTATAGATGTCTTTAGCTATTTAACCTTTGCAATTGGAGGCGGGTAGAGCTCAAATGTACGTACGCATGGGGAGGGGTCCACGAAATGTATCCAGTGTAACAGGGGGAGAGGGGGTCCGAAAATCCGATTTTTTGCATACATAATATATGGATCGACCCTAAACAGTAATATTGCATTTTATATGTAGAATATCTGTTGGTTCGGCTTTCAGTTTAATGACACTATGTGATAATGGTCTTTAATGTCGACCTCCTCCTTCATCCGGGCTTGGGACTGGCACTGCAAGAAAGCATATAGGTGTATGTGCAGCTTGTCTGTTGTGGTGACTCATAGTTTGACAGTGTGTTATTGTTATTGTTGCTTACAGACACTCAAGCCTGCTTTGGCAGCGTTGGAAAACTTAGCAAAAACGTGGTTGTCAGAATTTCATCCAAGGTCTTGTTGTTCATTTCTCACATCCCACTGTGAAGTTGTATGGGAGTTGCTTTTAATTAATTTTTTATCAGGCTCAGAGCAGAAACATTCTTTGGTTCCATTGTACTGATCAGCAGAATGCAGACACCTTTGTATGTATGGACTAATTGTGTTATCCTAGTTTTAAGTATCATGATCTGTGGTGTTTTGATGAATGAAAGTTTCTTCCAAAGTCACTGAAGTAAAATGTATTGTAGGCCACCGAATGACTAAATGTTTAGTCTTCTATTGCTAACATGTATTGTATTGCTAGTAGATTGAATAAATACATATTTATAACTGTGAGGTTTATGCACCACAATGCAGCCACAAAATGTGTTTTATGAATCCTTTTATTTTTACTAATACCATATTGAGTGTATATTTTATGAATATCTTTAATTTATGTAGTTATAAATATTTTTTGACGATGTGGTATTGTTTATTTACAGTGATAACAAGGAGTTGGAGGAGAAATTAAATGAATTAAATGTGCAGATGACATTGTCATTTGAAATTCTGGATAAAGTGTGCAAGCGCTCATCATGGCTGAAACATGGTCCAGTTGTAATAGCTGCTGCGAAACTGACTGTTAACATCATCTCAAATCTCCAGAAGCTGGTAGCTGCAAAGATGGTTGACAAAATTCAGGAGAAGACAGTGCAACATTTTGCTGATGCAATTCAATGTGCCATTCATGATCTAGGAAGGGAAGTGCTTGCGTGGGTCTCTTCTTCTGCTCAACACTCCATAGTCGTGTGTTGGACAATTTACACCAAAATGATCGACTGTGATGAAGTGCAGGTAGGATTTCACAATTTATTTTGTTTCCTATTGAGAAATCTAAACTTTGCACAGAATTTTATTGAACCATGTGGTACTGTTTTGGTTAAATTTGATGTAGAACGTAATGGGCCCTTGTATAGCTGTGACAGTTGAATTCGACTCCGGTAATAACTTGTCATCATTCGTTCATACTATGTAATAATGTGTCTTGTCAGTTTGAAATTTAAGGAAAATTATTATTCACTATAAGAAAGTAAACGAAGTTTGACCATTGTTTTTGTGTTGTACAGGCCTGATGATTTATCAAGTTTTTGTACTGTCTTGGATAGAAAAACTACTTGGAAGCAATGAGCTCTATTTGTAACATTTATAAAGCTCTTTACAGACTATGAGATTGAGTTTGATCTTAAACAAATTCTTGGTCTAAGCTTACAGACTCATCAGTATAATAAGAGTAACTGTGGAAGGGAAGGGGTGTACAGGGAGATAGGAGTTAAGAATGATGAGACGTTACAACAAACAGTGTTGAGAAGGAAGCTGGGGTTCTTTGGACATGTTATGCGATCAGATGGACTGGTGATAGAAATGATGCTGGCATGTGGAGAAGGAAGGAAGAAAAGAGGGTGACCAAGGAAAAAATTGATTGATGAGATACATAAAAAACCTAGAATGAACCTGGAGAAACTAAGGGACCCAACTTTGGGAAGAAAGAAATGGAGAAGGTTAATCATGACGGTCGCTAGAGTTCAACGAACTGACAGCACAAGGTAATGGGTTGATCTTCCGGATATCAACCTAAGTTATGCTTGGTTTTGTTGTGCCATCGATTGATGAAGTGTTAGTTTCCTCCCTTGCTGTCTCATCTTGCCACTCTCAGTGTAAGGTAAATGTACTCAATATAGCTTAGTTGGCTAGGAGGCACAGAAATTGCAGAGATCTACTTTGACAGGAATTTGAACCCATGAATTCTTGATTGACAGCCCATCATACCAGCTCCTACACTATTGGGTGCCCTGATCCTGCTTTAAAATTCCTTATTATTCGCTTATTGGCTGCCAATCAGTAGAATGGTATTTGGTATTCTTGAGTTCTCTAACTTTTTGCTGAAATTTCAATTACAGGCTGCATTTTGAGTAACAGTTTGTTACTGGAAAATGTCATGTGTAATAGGACGTTTCACAGGTTCAAATGACAAATAAGTGCAAGAGGTCATAAGTTTTTTTGCTGGTTAATATTGATTTGTGATATTTTTAGATGTATGGATATTTGTATGAAGTTGAGTTTCATGAGGCTGACGCTACTGCACTTTGGAAAACAGAAGTCGATCAACATCTAACGAAAAGGCTGAAGATGGTAAATATTTCATTTTTATGTATAGCATGACTGGTAAATAATGATACCATCAATGGCAGTAAGCGTTCAGGGTTTCTACCCTGTGATTACCACTAGGAAGGTTTATTGGGTCCTTGGAATTCTTTTCTTCATCAGGACATTGTATTGTGCATTACTTAAATGACTGTTAAGTTTGTATCAGCAAGACAAATTATTACCTTGAACTCATACTCTACCTGAGCATCTTTTTTGGTCCTGGAACCTTTTTGAGCTTACATTTTTGACATATTCTGTTGTAGGTGCAAACGCTTGAGAATGCAGACAATTATAGGTTTAAGCCTAGTTATTAGATTAATAACACAAATATTGATGATAATGACATATGAATTCTCTTTCATATAGAGTTAAAAAGAGCTGTTAAGGAAAATGCCTCCATTTGTTCGCACTGAAAGTTTTCCTCAAAACCCTTGTCTTTACCTCACGGAACCTTAAGTAGGGTTCTGCAGAGCACAGTTTGAGAAATGCTGCTTTGCTCAAATGGAGATTGTTTGATATGATTGATTGACACAAACTTGCATATTCCATGTTATGTGGCAAGGGCTTAGCTAATGAGCCACTGTCCAATCGAATCTGATGACTACTATAACAGTGCTTTAGTGCTGTTATCATAACACATCATGACACTTCAGGCAATGGGTTTCATGTACAGTTGATGCCGCTCACATAGCTTCGAGCCTATGCACTAAATCGATGTATGCACATGCTCTGAGTAACATTGACCGAGTGTACTGGAATTTAATAACAGAGATTTGGTCTACATAGTATTAATTCATTAATTTTTTCATTACGGAAATGTATAGGGTGCCCCTCAAGGCTGCTACTCAGGAGCGCTCCCAACCCCTTAATATTTATTTATTTATTAAATTTGTAACGCACACAAGGTCACACCTAAATGTGAATCGGAGGCGCGGATAGTCAGTCGCCAGGAGAAGATGCAATTAGATTTCCAAATCCTTGAAAGCCAAAGAGAAATAGTGAGTTTTGTGTAGCTTTTTGAAAGAAGGAAGTGAATTTGAGCTACGAAGAGTCGATTCATTAGTCGATTCCATTCCCTAGGAATGGAATCGACTGCCACTTTTCATCATATATATACTACATATGATGAAAATTTAAGAAGTTGAACATTGATTTACCTCATGAGAGGTGTAAAGAGTGTTTAGATCACAACAGAAGCATTAATTTTATTTTGCACATTTATTAGAAATGTATTAAAGGTTTACAAAATATTCATATATATATATATGTCAAATATGAATATCTGGTAAAGCTCTATTGCATTTTTGTTTGAGTACAATATCCAATAGTTAAGTTTGTTTAATTTGTTTTGAATTGATGTTTCTGTTGTGTTGTATGTTGGTTCCAAAATGCCTTCAGTTAAAGTAAATATAGGCAACTTGCTCATGATAGGGTAAGCACACTTTGGTACACAGACGAAGTGCCTGAGACCTAAGTGACCAGAATGTTCTAAGCTGCCTGTGCAACTAAGCAACATTAATATGCACAGAGCAATTCATCACGACTAGGCACATAACCGAATTATGCACATATGCGGTATGCACTTATCCGGAATGGTCCTCCACTGAAATACCCTGTGTTAAAGTGAAACTGGTCAGCTTCTATGCACGTAATACCTGTTAGGCCATCCATGCCATCTGCTGGCTGTCGACGAGAATCCGTTGGTTGGTTCCACGCTTGTGCCTGGGCCCACCACTGGTGGCTCTTTCAGTTTACTATGCATAGTTTTGTAGCAGACGTATTTTACTAGTTCACCATGACAATTAACATCATTGATGCCATAGCAGAGAGTGCCTCTGAGTAGATACCTTGAAGGAGCATTATGCAAATGCTTGATTACATTACTTAAGCAAAGTATGCACTTATCAGTTATGCACTTAAGTGACATATACTGTAGTTTAAAATGAAGGAGGGTTTTCACTGGTAATAATAATTGGAAGCAAAGAATCTTGTTTGTTTACTTTGATTTAAATGGAGGGCTTTTGTGGTAGTGTCATCATGCTTATTGCCATATGCTTTGAGAGACTGCAAACGTCGTTTGAGGACCGTTTATTTTTGTAGATTTTATTTTTAATCAGGATTCATGATTCGATTCAGTTTAATGTGAGGATACAATGATTTATTTGTCAGTGTTATAATGGACATCAACAGTCCAGAAGGTTTACATTTAATATAGCCTTGCAATCCAGTTTTAAACAAAGCATTGTTTTGCTATTGTTTTAGAATATTTATTTAATGTTTGCTATTTCTTTCTTTGATGTTTAGCTGACACCAAAGTTGCAAATTCTGGTTTTTGGGGAAGTGCAATTCTCACAATATCCACCAGAAGTTGAAGCCTGTTTCAGCAAAGTTGCTTTTGATGTTCTTGAAAATGTGGAAAATGTATGTATATGACTGTTTCTAAAGTTTCTTATTTTAGCTGACTTTTTTGTATTCTATGACTGGGTAGTAGTGAGTTGATATTCAAGCTCCAAATTGGCATGCCTTATAACCATCACCTTGTCACCTTGTGCTGTCAGTTCTTGGAACTCTAGCGATCACAAAAGACAACTCGAGGTGCTTCTGCTTCTGCTTGGATTCTTAAGACTTTTCTATTCCCTCGGGGTTTTTCGCACTGAGAGCGCCTCTGATTAGGTTGTACTGGGCGAGGAGCTATAGAAATACGTCACTACAATACAATACAAAACTTCTGTGTTGCTTTCTTTTTGAAGTCGCATCTCTTAATTCCTCCATGTTTATTCCGGTTTTTTCGTGTATCTCGTCCATTCATTTTTTCCTTGGTCACCTCGTTTTCTTCTTCCTTGTCCACTTGTCAACATAATTTCCTTTTTCTAATCCATCTGATCGCATGACATGTCCGAAGAACCCCAGCTTCTTATAACCACAGCCCTGTGTTTTTATTGATTCAATCAGTAGAACAATATATCGTAATACACAACTCACTCGGGCGAATTTGATAGCAGATAATCTTTCAATTTAAGTTGACAGATAGGGTAACTACTAGCACCATGTATTTCAACCGGGATTTTTTTCCAGGCATTTGGGCAAGCACATTTGATGGAAAAATTTCTTGTAGTGGTGCGACTATTAACAGGTCTATATTTTTTAGAGGATGTTAAGCGTTAACAAGAATTCCGGTTATTGGTCTTGATAGCGATTGTCGGTTTCTGTTTTCCTGATGCAAAAGGCACAAGGCATTTGTTATTGTTTGTTTAAAATGAAACTGACAAAACGTTATGGTCTTTTGGATAAATTTCTTTGAAATCTGACATCTCAGGGAAGCCAGAAGTCGGGCTATGGGGCACGAGCAGATTGACAAGGACAAACCATAATTATGTTTAGACCTGAGTGATTCTACAGGCCTGACTGAATGCACGATATTCAATACTTCCTTGTCGACTGGTTAACTAAGTTGAGACATGAGCAATTGTGCATATTAGCACGCTGTTTTACATGTTAAAATTGGTTTAAAGCAATGTGTTGATTCGCTCCTGATTGATTGTTGAACAGACCAGGTATGATGACTATGATTTCCTGTTTGACCAACTGGACAAAGGGGGCTCGGCTTTAAAACTGCGAACACTTCTGTCACGAATTTTTGAGAAGTCATGGCCAAAGGAAAAGGACAACACACCATCCAGTGACGAAGCTACTATTCTGCATCATATATTAACATGGCCTTCATTCAAGAGATTTCTTGGACGATTCTGTAAGTTACTTTCTCTGCTCTATGTATCGTATTAACAGAGCATGTTAATCTTACTATTGTTAGATGCTATGCCTACGTTCTATAACTGCTGTGTTCTATTATAAAGCTAACCTTCAGGTCAGTGCTTACTCCATGACTAAACCAGACCAAAAAAATTGTACTGTTACAAGATGTACAAAAGCTCTTGGTGCATTGTTGCTTGAAGAAGTTAAACTTGTTCAGGTTGGTAGCACTTATTTTAGATGGATTCAGCTTTCTCTTTCTATGTTCAATTGTTCATTGCTGTTGGACTGGTATTGTCTCACAATATCTATGAATCTTACCAGTTATTTTACACCGTCTTATTTGTGAAATATGATGACCTTCAAGTTGGGCATGCATGAATACTAATTGTCCATTTTCCCCTCTTATCGACTGTCACATGAATCCCTCAGTTTGCCACAGAACCTGACATACTTTCACTTGCTTTCTGATTTTATGCTCCTTTGATTGCAGTGACTGGATTTCTTGGCCACACAAAGAACTGGGTCTGGTTAAGTTCTGAATCTAGATGCACAATATCACAAGGGCATAGCTTAGCATCAGTGAAAACTTGTAAAGTGCAACTTCAAAAAATACTCAGCAGAAGCGCTCTCAACCAAGCAGGGAAAGCCAAGATCATATGGAACAGAATTCAAGTAATTGCAGAATAAAGAAGGTGACAGACTGATTTGGATGGTAAAACTGCTGTGCTGAGTAGTGGAGGACCTAGCCCAAAGTATGGCTGGAATGCCATCTGCAGCCAATTATTAGGGCCTGTGACCAGGAATAGATGAAACACAGATA
The DNA here is from genome assembly GCA_959347315.1 of Bimastos eiseni. NCBI lineage: Eukaryota > Metazoa > Annelida > Clitellata > Crassiclitellata > Lumbricidae > Bimastos > Bimastos eiseni. Next base: position 34,000,963 of record OY365810.1, read on the forward strand.
TGCAAGAATCTGAGATAGGATTGGGACGTTCTCACTAGGTAATTTCGTCTGAGAGACTGTAGAATTTGTTCAATGCATTAAAGACTCAGTAACTAGGGCAGAGTGTCTCATTTGAAGTTGGATAATGGATACATGGCAAAATTTTTGGATTCCACTGAGCAGATGCATTTGAACAGAAGGTAATTTCCAGATAAGAGAAAGTGACACAATCCAGATAATTAGCTTTTCCAAAGTCAATTTCAGAGGAGACAGCATGGATATGTGTGGCTTGCAGAGGCAGGTAGTGTGGTAGGTGAGGCTGTCCACAGGTATCCAAAGCTGGCTGCTTGGGTAATGAAATTGGTTTTCGGGTACCTGAAATTCCTTAAATATGTGTGATTTTACCCTAACATATGAAATATTCTGTTGGTCATATTGGCTGACTGCTCGAGCAATGAAATCCGTTCTTGGGTAATGACCCAGAAATATTCCGTTGGTCATATTGGCTGGCTACCCGGGCAACAAAATCGATTCTCTACATTCCATAAAAGTGTGCAATTCCCTACATTTCCTAAAAAAATATCTGCACCTTCGGGTACCCGCTGTGCGGGTCGACGGGTACCCGGGTTGTGATCTCAACATTTTTTGACAACCTTAGTGGTAGGCAATCATTGCACAGTTGAAATCTGATGAAGATGATAATAACAAGTTCAACAAACTTAGGACAGGCCATTGATCATTTATATGACTAAAAGTAGTTTGTGTATAGAGTTGCTATACATATTGATTCATTTGGGAAGAACAGGAATTGTTGTAAGACTTTGAATTTAAAAACTGATCAAATAACAAAGCAGGTAACAAAGAACAGGCAATCATAACAATTGCTGAAATTATGTGAAAATCTACGATTTGCTGCTTATTTCTTTTTCAGATGGCCCACAACGAAAAACCAACCTGCTGAGTGATTATTGTGTTGATTGGCTTCAAACCGGCTTGTCTGTTTTTGATTCTGTACTTGCAAAACTGCTGAGTGGAGAGATGAGCGTTTCGCAGCTCAAAATTCTACTGGAAGAGAAAATGAAGACGAACTTCTTAGAGCTTTTCATGATAATTGAGAAGACGTCTGAATCCGGAATGAAAAATGTTCCTGAATCTGGCTTTTTGGGGATCAACAAATGTGGAGTTCTGACAAAGGTTCTTGTGTGGCGACTGGCTGAACTTCGCTGCTTTGAGGACTACTGTCTCAAAGTCAGTCACCTCATTGGTCTCTGTGCTAGTCTCAAATCAGGTTAATAGATCTTTGCTTATTTCTGCTTCAAATTATTTGCCAGTTAACCTCGAAGCTGTGCTTTGTTTGCATATAACAAATACCGAATGTTTGATTTAGAACAGTGGGAGGTAACTCTTGAGCAGACTAATTTGACCATGTGAATGGACAAATCACACATGCATCAGAATGTGAACATTTTTAATTTTTTCTTTTATTCTCCAACAATTTTCAAGCATATAAAAGTTCACTAGTGCATGGTGCTTCAAAGTTCTTTAAATCGTTAACACTTTTCAAAGCATGGAAAATGTTTCTATTATCTACAATATATACAAATAGAACTATTGTTGTAATTGATTATATGCCATTTTATATTTTTGTTTATGGCTTAAACTGACTATATGGCGAGTGAAGCTCCGAGTGAGGCCATGATTTTCTAAATAATGCACCAGTAGTAGTTCATTTGCCGATTTTAACGCAGTTTGCTAAAAAATGCTCCCATTAATAACAGTCTGCCTACCATGGGTGTAGTTGGGGAGCAGAAGAAGTCATCCATCCTCCCTCAGCTTCTCCCCAATGGCCATGAAGTACCCAAGCATCATATGCCGATTTAAGTGCAATTTGCTGAAAAAATGTAAAAATTAGCAACGGTCTCCCTACCACAGGCGGCAATCTTGCTTGACAGGTGGGTAGGAAATGTGGGTGGGGACACACTTATAACATGTCCCCTCTCTATAACAAGTGGGGGGACTTGCCCCTACAGGATCGCCGCCTCTGCTACCTACCATAGGGCCTTTAGACCACGGCTTAATGTAAGCTCTTTGGGACCGCGCCATCATAGAAGCTCGCAAACGTTATCTTTCTTGGCAGGCACTTGCCATCTAGCAAATATTTGTCTATATACAGTCTGCGAAAGCACGTATTGCATAAATTGTGTCAATATTACAAAGTTTACTGTAATCTTATATAAACACAGGCTGTTGATGTCTTCAAAGTTATTACATTTCGGTTCGATTTCGTAAATAGTTTTCATACGTTTTATTTCATTTGCCTGGTTATTGATTCCATATAGCCAGTATATACTCCTCCTGTTTAATGGCCCTAAGGATAGTGAGAGCGTTGATTCGAGTGCCGCTGAGACCAAATTTAAGATTCGTTTTTATCAGACTATTTTCAAATCAGCAGTCGCTTCGGTTGATTGTGCTGTACCAACAACACAAGTTACTTGACATAGGAATTTCAAGACGGTGACAGTCTACCCACAAGTCAGCTAACAAGCATGTGTCGAATAAACACTTTATATTCTGACAGGATGTGTTGTTTGGATTAAATTAAACTGTTAAGCCTTTACATACATTGTCAAATTACTGTGTTTTGTCGCAGCGGAACTTGATCAGCTGAGACATCGGTCAGCGTGGAATCAGAATCAGGAGAAACTGATGGTCAGTGACTTTTGTAAGCCCAGGGTCTACAGTACAGAGCTAGCAGAAGAGTCAAACTACCAACCCAAGGTCACTTATTTTTCAATTTTATCAGAAGGTGAACTGATGCTAGACCAACTGTGGAAAATGAAAACCAGTATTATTTTCAAGGACACGTGGAATGGGTCTGTGAAGAAAGTGGCTGAAAAGCAAAATCCCTGCAAGCTTTCTCATGTTGTGGAGGCATGGAAATATTGCATCAGCTGCTGGACAAAGCTGTCCAAAGAGATTAATACAGGAGATTTAACATTCAAAAAGGTTGACATTATCTTCAGTTCCTTTGGCAAAAAGTATGACTTAATTGAGAAAGAACTGACTCTGATCGTTGCAAAAGACTTTGCTACTGAACGAACAAAACAGATCGAGCAGTACCATCAGTTGGATCAGTACAGTCGAGGGGCTTCCATCATGCTTAAGTTGAAAAATGAATTTGAACTGGAAGGAGACTTTGGTGTGGTGGAAATTTTAGTCGACATGGTGAGCATTGTTTTTTAGACAATCTTGGATGATTATGAACTTAGTTTCAGAAGCTTACTTACACATAAAGTACTTTTATTTACCGCCACAGTTGTTGTCATCTTTTCAAAATTTGTTTTGATTTAAAAAAGCAATTCTTTTGTGTTGCTTTGCATTAGTATGCACTGAGCTATATTACAGTGCATTGTTTTGCAGTGTACTAATTACTACTTTACTTGTGTTACAGTGACTCACCCTTATAATAACCAGTCTAGCAGTGAGTTATGAGTGTTACCTGGTTGAGCTAACAAGACACAATGGTTCTGAATAAATAGACAAGTTTCATCAATCCACTGCACATGCCCACCCAAGGAATTCTAGATACTCCAGCCGCTATGGTCATTTCTTTCAAGTTCTTGAAAATATATGTAGAGCAACACCTGTCATGGACTGAGCACATAACGAATATAGCTTGAAAAATCGCCAAAACTCTATTTATCATATCTAAGTTGTCTAAAGTATTGTCTGCTACTGTATGCACTTCCTTATACTATTACCCTTATTTACCATTACATTACCTAAGGTAAAATAATATGGGCATCGGCCTACAAAACAAATTTGCATAAGCTCACAATCTTGCAAAAAGATACATAAATTTTTTTTTAATATGCCTTATGTGGCCTACACTGGATCTGAATTTACTGCAAGAAAAATATTAAGAGTGGAGAAATATCCATAATTTTCAGATTGGAACTTTCCTGTTGCAGTATTCAAAAGATTTATTGCCTCATGTATTCCTTAGTTATTTTCCACTTAGCACGTGTAATCAGATCCACCATTTTAGATCTATTGAAACTCTCATGTCCCCTATGCACAGACCAATATTAGGCTTGCTTAGATCAAATGCATAGGCATGCGAATCTGGAACTCCATCCTGTCCTCAATTCATCATAACCTGAGCAAACACCAATTTAAACCTAGATGGAGGGGACATATCTTGGGGTTATGAGATATGTGAAACACATTTACTATATGTAGGCAACTTTCTTTCTTCCTTTTTTACCCATTTACTTTCCATCAATTTTTGCGTTTTTGATACTAGATTAGGCTGGTGTGGAGGTGGGCATGATATAAATCATAACTCATACTCTTTCTGACTCAATTACCACTGATTAGAAGGCTGTTCAGTGTTCATTTGTTCCATGTATCTTTGTTTATGATGTCTCTTAATTAAGCATTGTTATGAAAGAGGCAATTGTTAAGGTCATGGAAGGATGTGCCTTTTGCCTCAAGCTGTTACTCTTCTATTTGAGTTTCCAAAGGGTTGGCAATAATCTGCCTTTGTAAATTTGTTCAACTTCCAGGTGTCCCTAACTAGCGGGATCATTTGATCCCTTATTGGGTCTCTGTGGCAGTTTTCTCTACTGTGCATTTTTGTTCATTGCTTTCTGATTGCCAAGTAAATGATGATTGATTGATCATTTATTGAAAATTCATACAGCACCCTCTCAAGGTACCTACTCAAATTGCTCTAAAATCCAGTTGTAAGTATAGAAGTTGTGAACATACATTTCTGTTGTGCCTACTCTGAACTGTTCAGGCACATCCTGCTTGCAAAACTGATATAAGAGTTGAATTAATAAAACACAGTATGCTCAATTGTTCATCCAAGTGTAAATGGCAGCTGTATATCACCAGCAGTGTTTGCATGTATGACTATGACTAAAATCTTCTGTGGCGCCATCATAATGATGCAAGTTAGTTTTAGCAGTTTTCAGAGCTTCTGGGTTGCACTGCTTTGGATATTATAAAATGATCGAAGACAACTGAGTGAAGTTTTGGCAGCACATATATTGCTCATTGCTGTACTTTTCTTGTATAGAAGTTCATTTTGGTCTATTGAAATGTTTCCTAGGTCAAAGACAAAAGCAAAGCTTTGCGAGAGATCACTAACCAGCTGGCAGACAGCGGAAAACAGCTGGAAGAAATAACAGATGACAAAGTAGATTGTTTGGATGTATTTCTGAAACATAAGAAATTTGCCGATTGGTTACGCGAGTCTGTCAAAGGTTAGAAGTTGTTATTTAGGTTATTTGTCATGTGCCAATAACATTTACATACTTGATGGCTTATATAAATAATAATTTGTTTGAGGTAAAATTGAACAATCCCAACATGCAACAAGGTTTTAGTTATATATAACACCTTATAATATAAATATAGTTTTTATTTTCCGGACTTAGTTTGGTCTAGTTGCATCTGACATAAGATTGTTCTTACATTATTTCAGCTGTAGTGCTTAACCAGCGTTTCCAAGGTCTTTTCTGTTGATATTTTCAAAGCTTGTATAATCTCCTGATTTTAAATATTTTTTAGTAAGGTTCCTTGGGGAATGTTAGAAATTCTCTATAACAACGCTGTTGTTACAGCTCTAACGAATTTTGTGAGACACTATAGGAAAACTCTAAACTTCTGATGAGGTGGTGTCAATTATGTGTAAAACCCTGCTTTCTTCATCATCTATAATGAGTGAGACGCTAGTTCTTTATCTATACACGTATGATTTAACCTTTAAGATTTAAAAATCGGATAAAAAATTTTTTTTAACTGAAGTTAGATTCTTGACGCTTTGCAGGTCCAAAGGAGGTTAAGGTCTTGGTTGACCTTGCGATGATCTCAGCAGAAGGTCAAGGCGACATGGAAGTGGAGAAAGTCTTGTGCTTAAATGCTGCTGCCACTGGTTATGCTCCACTGATTTATGACCTCACCCCAGATATGGGCTTCAAGGAGTTCCTACCTCTGTGCCAGGCAGTCTGGCGTATGCTGGATGTTGATTCAGCTCTGCCAAGGAAATTTGTGAGTACCTAAAACATCTTTTAATTGCTTTCATCGATTTTATTTCTGGTTTTTTCCAGTTAGGGATGAGAGACCATCCACATATTGTGTACACGGCGAGAGGGAGGGGTTTCGAATTTCCCAAAAATATGTACATATGCAATTATAACTGTTTAATTAAGACATTCATGATGTGGTATATTAAAATCAGAACTGTTAACCCAATCACAGAGATTATATTCCTGCTTAATCAATTTTATGTGGCATTAAACTTCTTAAAATACAAGTGTTGTTAGTGTTTTATTTCTTCATAACGGTTGACAAATTTAAGCTGTTAAATATGATGCTTAAAAAAATAAATAACCTGTGGTAAAATCAATGTCTTATCGATTTCTTTGGCTATTTAACCTTTGCAATGGGGGTAGATCTCAGATGTTCGCACACATGGGGAGGAGTCCTCGAAATGTACATGGTGCAACAAGGGGGAAAGGGTTCTGAAAACCCGATTTTTTTGTGTACATAATATATTGATGGCCCCTACATCTGATGAAGATGGGGGCTAGAATTTAGATCAGAAGGTCATTAATTTCAAACTTATGATGAATTATCTGTTTTCAATTGTTGTGGGAAACTTTTGAATGCAAGATGCAGTGATTTATGTGTGATGGTGCTAGCAGCAGGTCATAACACAAAGTATGAATTGTGATCAGAGTTACAGCTTTTGTGTTTGTAAGTTGACAGAGGGTTATTTCTGTTCATTTAGAGAGATACCGCGCTGCAGTTGGATTGGCTGAACCGCGTGAAGGAATCGCACGGATCAGTGGAACTGAATGCGCTTGCCAACGCACAGGCGATCAATGCTAAGGGAATCTACTCTGTTGGCAATCTTGGAAACAATAGAAAGGTGAGCAGACACTGGAATCGATTGTGAGCTTTTATGGGTGTGGGGTGGAATGATCTACCCCATGATCTACCCCATGATCAATTCCACGATTGACCCTCCTGTGCTATTTGTAGCATCTGGACAAATAGCACATTTATATAGCATCTCTCTTGACGTGAGCTATTCAGAGGCGCTCTTAGTGCAGAAGTCCCGAGGTAAGATAAACGCCATTAGGGTATGATTAGACGAGGAGGAGATGCTAGCTTAGTAGGCAGAGGAAGGTCACATCAGCACTTGCCCGACATTGGGCTAAGAGCGGCCCTGGTTCGAGGGAGTAGACTAGACTCGCTTAACCCTTTGACGACCTATTTTCCTCGTACATTTTAGTATGTGCTGATCTTTACAGTGTTAAGGTGCATTTTATCTGCAAATGATTGACCGAATGGATGAATGAATGATGACACACACTTGCAGTTTATTTGATTTATTTCTATATGGATCTGGTGTGCCCTGCATGGAATATGTCTTTAAAGGTAAAATATAGGTGCTCGAGTTCTCCGGACAACCGTTCAGCAAAGTTTAGTATTGATGGAGTCAAAATGTGAACTTTACATTAAAGCAACATATTTTATACATCAAGTGAAGTGTACCTGTGGACCCAAAATTGAGCAAGGTCTCAGCTATGCTCTACAGGCGAGGTCTTCACAAGTGAGGTGGTAAAATCCCAGTCAGGGATTAAAAATAGTATAATTGGACAAAATAGTGACCAAACGATAGTCAACTTCATCATGGATGATGATGATGATGGTGATCATCATCGTGCAAATCCATGGGCTGAAAGCCCATAGGTGTCCACTGCGCATTTGACTATTGTTCTCCATGCTCCTCTGCGTTATAAATTTATAGTATTTCTGAAATATTTAAGAATATTTATGAGATTTTGGTGAAATATATAAGCAGCTCCTTACCCTTCTCAAATGTCCAGTGGACCGTCCCCTCAATTCCACCCATAAATCTCTGCCTCTGCCCAGTGCAGCCAAATAAACTGTCATCAATCATCATTATTTACCTGCACTCACTGTTTCCACTGAAAGCAATTATTATGTCTTAGGCATGTCCCTGCAGACCTTAGAAATAACCGCTTGTTTACATTACCAACTTTTACACTTACCAGGAGGTGTGAAAAAGTTCTAATTCAGTGTGTGTTTGAATCGTTGATGTAATCACTTATATCCTGTATGGCCTCTACGACACGATCAGAGTCACTGTTGTCTTGCCATTCGTCTAGTGCTTAATAGAGATGAACCAATACATAAACTCGGACTCAAGCAAAGAATGAATTCGAATTTTGATCTTTTCGATTTTCTGTTTAAAAATTAAAATCGAATTTTTTAACTAAGAAAACAATAATCGACCGAACTAAAATACTAATGCTGTTTTTTTCTTCCTTACAGAACGAAAATATACCTAATTAAAACACAAATACTGCTACTATTAGTACTTAAGAGTTAATACTTTCTAGTGTAAACTAAGGCAAAACGAAAAAATCGTATAAGTTGTTGAAACTGCCAACTATAAATCTCGGGAAAATCGAACTCATAAAATTCAGTACTCAGATTTGGCAAGAAATTCAAACTCTGTTCATCCCTAGTACTTAATGAATTTTCCGGTTTCTTCTCCAGACACTAGATGGTGTTGTGGAGCTGAGGCTTCGACTGGAGAAAGGAGATCGTGACATCGATTCGAGTGGCTTTGTCAGTGAAGAATTGGAGAGAGGCAAATGGCAGAGCCTGAACCTCCAGCAACTCAATGATCTCCAGAGTAAGCTGATGTTGGTTGCTGGAAAAGCACAGGAAGGAAAGAAGGAAGTTGACAGTTTTGTTGAGGTAACTAAAGTCAATCTGTTGGTCTCAGTTAACCGCAATTGTAATCTCATCTACTGACGTCTGTGGCACTTATTGTTATGTATGTACGTCTATTTCCATTTATTTAGCACCTTATCTGTATATATGCATATTTGAAATTCTTGAAATTTGATATCGTCCTTCTTCCAGTAACTTTTGCTCAGAAGTGCATACTCCACGACGGCACAATTGCAGTTGTACTGCAGAGCAATTGTGAGCGAAGGACTTGCTCAAGGTCCCTACTCAGTGACTGACGCCTCGGACGAGGGTCGAACCCGCTCACTCAGCGCATACTGAGTATTATGGGCCGACCGCTCTAACCGATCAGCCACCATGCCACACAAATATGGCCATTTATATAGTGCCTTACTATGCATGTATGTATTTAGCCATTTATATAGCACCTTACTAGAACCTTATGTGTAAATTCTTAACTGATAGTCTATTCAGGTGGGCTTGTCAAAATATGATCCATTGGAGAAGTGAAGTTGAAGTCCAGAAAGTCATAAAACTAGAAGTCTGACTTTTGCAGGTACTCAAGGTCACGCTTAGTGTTCAATGCTTAGTGCTGGGTAACAAACGAAATGTGCAGAAATAGGTTGCAAATTACAAGGATTAAACCCAATGGTCAGCATGATTACCTAAGAGAACGATACTGCCCTGGATTCAAAGTATCCTTTTATCGAATGATGTAGATGGTATGAGGAGTGAGCAGGGAAGGAGATACATTGACTCATTTAATGTAATGCTGTTAGAATATTACTAAAAAGAAGTGAGATGTTCACTGCATGCGATGAATAGCGGCAAATAAATGGCCAGTTGTAACAGAGGCAGCAGATGAAAAATAAGTAAGATACGTGAATGATTCGGATAGAGTAAAAAATGCGTTTCTATCTTGATAAAACATCAAGTTAACAACTGAAAAATGGCAGTTTATGAAACTACAGTAATTTAAGAACATGTTTTATATCCTATTTAACTTGCATGAATTTAAATTTAAATGACATTTGGCTAACTTCAGTTGCTACCAACTTGTGATTCATCATGGCATATGCAATAACTGGCAATGAGGTAACTGAGAAAAATGAGTGAAGTTTCCAGTTTCCTGATTGACTAGTTTACAAATTGACTATTTTCTTTATCTTTCCATGAGAACAGTAGATTTCTTTAAACAGCAATTAAAGATTAAAAATTTTCTGGTTTTTAAAGGATCACTTCAAAAATTGAATCTTTCAGATCCTTGATGGGATAACACGGCTTGGAGGTCTCTACATCCGAATCTGCAATGCCGGCTGCAGCCTTTTTCATCACTGGAAAGCGATTTTCTACTGCGACCCGAACAAGCCGATGTTCGCTCGCGTGGAATTCGGCAGGGAGGGAAAGCACGTTTTTTGCGGATGGAAAAAGGATGCGACAAATGGAGTGTCTGGATACATCATTGACTTGTGCACGTTCATGGAGTACTGTTTGAATGAGTGGCTTGAGCACATTGCGAAACAGCGACTGGAGTCCTATTACCTCAACTACTACACGACGGAGCAGCTTGTCATCCTTCAGAATGAGCTGCCGAAGATTAACACGGATGTAGGTCGCATCTCTAAAGATATCTACCCTCTCCTTTCACTCGTGAAAATGAACTGCACACTGAAAAACGTGGAGGATGCTATGGTCACAGCATTTCAAAGAATGAAGGAAATGGAAAAAAGGACTGCTGCTGGTGGAGATAATGTAGCGGAAAAGATGGCTACTGAGGTTGACAAAGCTGCAGAGGAACAAGAAGAACTTCAACAGGAACAGGAAAATGTTAAGAAATTCATGAGAGAAATGGAAGATGTTGGATTTTCTCATAAGCTTGCAGTGCTTGCTCTTAAACAGCACGGTCCGGAAAACATAGAAGAAGGTAGGTTGAGGCAATAGTTTTAAGCTGATCTGGTTAGTTGAATATTAATGATAGTTTAGTGGCAATAATTGTTATTCAGTTTAACTCAACAAGTTGCAGTTTTAGTTGGTGCACTATTAAAGAATTGTATGTTAAGGACTTGTTCATGGACCCTACACACTTTAATACAGGGTATATCTTCTTGCAATGTCTGTGGTCTTTGTGGCAAACGTTGAATTGATGAAAAGTAAGCTTTGTGAAAGATGTTTTTTGTTTTGCAACCATGATTGTGTTTAGTGTGGTTGATATTATGTTTATTGGTGGTTATTGGTTATATAATTGTCTGTCCTTTTTCAATAATGTCTATCAGGCACCTAATGGACATTATCAGGTATCTGAAAGACATTATTAGGTATCTGGGAGACATTATCAGGCATTTGATGGGCATTATCAGGTGCCTGAGAAACATTATCAGCTATCTGGGAGACATTATCAGGTACTTAATGTACATTATCTGGTATCTGAGAGACAATATCAGGCACTTGATGGACATTATCAGGTGCCTGCAAGAACATTATCAGCTATCTGGGAGACATTATCAGGTGTCTGGGAGACATTATCAGGCACCTGGTGGACACATTATCAGGTATCTGGGAGACATTATCAGGCACCTGAGGGACATTATCAGCTATCTGGGAGACATTATCAGGCATCTGATGGACATTATCAGGTGTCTGGGAGACATTATCAGGCACCTGATGGATATTATCATGTATCTCTGAGACATTATTAGGCATCTGATGGACATTATCAGGTGCCGGAGATGTGATTGAATTAGATTTGTATCAATTTCATCATCTGCTCTTTGTTATCTATTAATTAGTATGAAATGACAATGAATTTACAATAGTTCTCTTATATGTTTATTTGCAATCACAATGTGAAGATCTTTTGCTGTTTGATTTAATTTAAACTCCTTAGTAAAGTTAGAGATTTGCTGTCAAAGTATTCTTTCTATATGGAAAAACGCAGCAGTTTCCAAACTACGTCTCAATCGTCATTTGTCACTGATCATGTGGTTTGCCTTTTAACCTTTCAATTACATTGTGGATTACTTACAATCATATCCTAAAATTATTTTGTTACTCTGTAATAGGAATCCTGTGGTGTATGGAACATAACATGAACTTCAAGGAAGATGATGACAGTGGCACTGAAGATTATGATATGGAAGAAGGAAGCAGTGTGGATAAAGGCAATTCTGACAAGATGAGGCAGCCACGAAAGCCGATACAGTTCACTGGACTGCACCTGGAAGAGACGATGGATTCGTTGACAGCCAATCTCTTCAAAGATCCCACTCTAGCCAACAAACTAGAGTAATTCTTCAAAATCTTGTCTCTGCTTTAAACAGTGTAGTGTAAAGTATAGTTTCAGTGTAGTGTAAAGTATACTTTTGTTGTTCTTGTCATTTCTGTTGTCTTGTGTAATGTAAAGTATGTTTTCTGTGTAATGTAAAGTGTGCTTTTGTTGTTGTTGTTATCATTTCTGTTGGCTTCAATTTGCCTTCATACCTATGTCTCCAGGCATATTCTTTTGTTGAAGTTTGGCTTGATTAAAAACAATTTGAACATCAATCTATACACCTTTTCAATGAAGGGTGTGTGGCTAGTAAATTAATTGTGGCTTCACTTTGATGTTCCAGTATTTTCATCATGAATATAGGCAATAAACTGTCTTGCATAGCTTGACCAACTTGCCTCCTTTGCGCCCATTGATAGCACTGTTTATTTTTATGCTTATGGATGTGTTAACGTTTTTTTCCTTTCTGTCTTTATGGTAAGCAGAACTTGCTTTCATTTTTAGATCACTTACTAAGAAACTGAGTGAGCTGTGGAGGATGTACCAGAACGAGATGAACTCGAGCCTTGCTGATTATCTAAGTGTGAAGCACTTGGGATGCACACTGGATCAACTAGCTGCCATTGGTAATTGATCACTAGTAGAACTATTGCACTATTGCAGAAAGATATTATCAATTACATTACATTCCTAGAATTCTGTGCAAACGATGACTTTATAATTTTTGATGTACATATTTGTTTACTGACTGCAGATTGACATTCAGATGTATTAAGCGAATATATACACTAGTGTGATCTTTATTAGCAGGCAGATGTGAACATGTTTAAAAATTTACTAGTAATCATCTTCAAGAGAGGCAATGTATCAGTGCAAGGTCATAGTGTTAGATGAAATTGGGAATTATAAGCTTGGGCTTTCTACTGTTACTCAAGGGATAACTAAGAAATGAGGATTTCCTGAACTGGCTCCCAGTGTAGACTGTTTACCTATATTAATTATATTTTTTATATAATTATTGCATTTCCCTCTTGGTTTTTGATGACACTTAGATTTTGATATGGGCAACAACTTTGCTTGGTATCGACTATCAACCAATGCCTTATGCATTATCACAGTGGGACTTTATAGGTTTAAATGTTTTTAGATTAGTGAAAAGTAATTCTGAATCCATTTACAGAATGCAGGATTTAAAATTCAGACTGATATTAAAATTGAGCTGCAAATATTGTCTTATTATGTTTTTGGAGTTTACAAGATTTCCCCTGGACACTTCCCCCGGACATCTCTCCCGACATTTTCCCCGGAGATTTCCCCATGGATAACTCCCCTGGACCTTTCCCCCCATTGAGCAATAAATAACCCATAGAAAATGCATGTAATTGGCATAAGTTGTATTAAAAAGACACAAAATTCAAGTGATAGAAAGCTACAAGTTGTTGCGTACTTTGTTTCGTCTCGTATGTCGTATAGGAATCATCTGAACAGCAGCTTACTGACTGAGTAGCTGAGTAGCCAGAATTTGTTGAAGTGTTTTTTCACTTTCCTCTGCCTTTTGTTTGATACTTGCCCTGACTTTCAGCACCTCTACATGAGCTGCATGAGCAGCATGAGTGTGCTTAAGCAGATGATTACCAACTGATAGATCTTCATTTAATTGTATCTTTGCTTTACACTCACTTGAATTTATTTTTGCACCTTGGCGACGTTCACACTCATAACTAGTTACATTGTTTGATATTTTTGTTTATTGCAAGCCATTTAGAATAACCTTGCTCTTTCCACGAATTTTAGCAATAGTTTCGGATGCCATCTCTTCGGTTTATTCTTCAATTGACTTTGCAACTAATTCTTGGCAGATTATATAGCAACAGAGTGAGTAAACATCAAACTGTCTGATAAACTGGCATGTTTAATCACAAATAGGCAGTAAACATTAGACAATTTAAGATTCATATTTAAGAACAGGTCAGGATCCTCGATTAAATAAAACAAATGTTAAACATGTGATAAATAAACAAAAAAGAGAGTAAATGTCCAGGGGGAATTTATTCTATTGAAGCGAAGCGCCCAGGGGAAACATCCGGGGGAAATGTCCTGGATTTATTGTCCAGGGGAAATTGCCCGGATCCCAAGTTATTGTCCGAGAAATATTGCAGTAATTAATTGTTTTCTATTGTTTTACAGATGATAGTAGAATTGATCGGTCATTACCAAGTTACCTGAAGAAGGGCAAACCGAATCTCATCCTGTGCTCACGAGGTGAACTTGTCATGTGTTTTTATAGCTCCTCTTTACTTTCTGAGAGCTTCATCGGTGACTGCAATACTATATATAACACATGCACACAGTGCCACACATGCTTACGGCCATACACACAGTACTAGCTATTCAGAAGCGCTCTCGGCGTGACCGCCCCGAGGAAATAAGAAAGTCTTCAGGCAACGAAGGGATGAGCCTGATTAAAAGCTTGCTATGGATAATGGGGGTAGGTCATTCCACATAAACGGACCCACGATGGCAAAGGCACGGTTTTGAGTTATATCAATACTATACGCTGGCACGTACTCGTACTAATTGAATTTATTTTATAGCTCTAGCAGCACTGCATTCAAGCTGACCGAGTTTCCTGTGTCCTGTTCTTATCTTGTGACCATGCCTTTTACGTGGTTGATCAGTGTTGTTGTGTGTATCTGTGCAGCTGAAATATTAGCCGTTGTCCTCTCAATCTACATGAATGGCAGTGCTGGACAAAATTCTCTTCCTGGAATTGATGAAGTTCTCTTGTGTAACGCCACTACCACAGCAGAAGACGTAAGTTGAAAAAACTCTGCTCGACATAGAAGCTTTGTAAAGAAACTCTCATGTGTGTGTCTCTGGGCATTGTGTCTTTTTGCATTGTGTATTGCATTGTTGCGTCTTGTGTATTGTAATCATGCTCTAAAGATTTTGAGAGAGAGTTTTGACACAGAAACACAAGAAAATGTTCACCTGGTGAGCAGTGCTATGAGATTTGGCTTAAATACAGAGCTTTGGTCCACTTCTCCAATTTCTTGTCACTCAGTTGAGGGCACTTCTCAACAGGCAGCTTCAAATGATGTTATATATATCTATTATTATTAGTACTATTATTTCCGAAATTTGATACCGCCCTTCTTCCAACTTTTTTTGCTCAGAAGTGCACACATGCCTCAACAGCGTAATTGCAGTTGTAGTGCATATATATATATATATGTATATATATATATGTATATATATATATGTATATATATATATATGTATATATATATATGTATATATATATATGTATGTATATATATATATGTATATATATATATATATATGTGTATATATATATGTATATATATATATATGTACCTTATGTTTTGTAGTTAGTAAAATAATGTAAAGACAAACACTTACAACTGTCAAAATAGCTTAATCTTACAGGCTATTTCTATTTCTTCCCTTACATGAAGCATAGTGGTGTAATTTCACTATATTTAACCCTGATATCTATAGTAGTATTTAGGAATATTGTCTTTGGCTTGCTAAGCATATTTTTGCTGACAATAACTCCTACAGAGCAATCTTATTTTATAGGAGTCTGGGAGACATGGCTTAGGGTTACTAAAAGAAAAGGTTGCCTTGTTAAGGATATATTTTGGAAATTCTTTGGTCTTCTGTCGCCACAGATGCTGTAACTCGCTTTCTGTTTGTATTACAAATTCATCCATGCTGTTCAGAGTACCTGCTATATATTAAATTACCTAAGATTACTAAAAATTGGTGAAATTCATGTTAAATTTACCATGTCCTGTTATAGAAATTTCTATAGATCATAGCATATGCTGAAAGTTGCTTTATTTTTAATATTTTCTTAGAACTAACCATTTGTGATAAGCCTTTTTAATTACTTTTACGATGCTAATTTTTTGAATTGGTCTTACGAATGGTTCCTTGAAGGTGGAATTGCTGTGGAGACGAGCAGAGGGAGACGCCCGGAATGATCGGCACGGTAAGATCTACTGTCTGGTTCATGCGGAACTGCTGGACTATGATGTCTCACGAAAGGCAGAACAGAGTCTGGAAAAACACAGCCATGCTGCCGAAGGTACGAAGCTCTTTGTATTAGGTTGGGAAAGCAGGTAGTGCAATTGCACCACATAACATGAAAGTGAGTCAGCATTAGAGTGCAACTCCATAATGCAGCGTTCCCCAATCTTTTTTGGCCGTGTAATGCTATTGATCTTAAATTTTTGTGCAGACCCCGTTAAAAACTGAACATATTCTGTTGTAGGTACAAAATGCTTGAGAATGTAGGCAATTATAGGTTTAGGAATTGATTATATTAGTAGTAACACAAATGAATTCTCTTTCATATAAAGTTAACACAGATGTCAAGCGAAACGCTTCCATTTGTTCACACTGACAGTTTTCCGCTAAACCCTTGGGAAAGATGCCATAATATACTTGTGTAGCTGTGATGAGGCTTACCCCGTTAAGAGAAAGTTATACCTGATTCAGTCGTAATTCATCAAACTTTGCTTTATAATAGTTATTTTTTTTAATTTAAAAATAATAATCTATGTTTGTTTGAATTTTCTACAGAGATCAAGTTGGTGGTTGTCTGTTGTCGAGAACAAGAGGACCGCTCACATATCATCAATGCCCTAGATCACTACCGTGTCAAAGTTCCTGCCGTGGAGTTGCAGGAAGTTCGAACCTACCTACAGGAGCATCTTACAGTCAAACCACCCACGACTGTCAGGGCTGCTGCTGAATTAGATCCTGAAAGGTTAGAACTTGTCCTTAGATCCAGAAAGGTTAGAGCTTGTCCTTAGATCCAGAAAGACTAGAGCTAGTCCTTGGATCCAGAAAGGTTATAGCTAGTCCTTGGATCCAGAAAGGTTAGAGTTTGTCCTTAGATCCTGAAAGGCTAGAGCTAGTCCTTGAATCCAGAAAGGTTATAGCTAGTCCTTGGATCCAGAAAGGTTATAGCTAGTCCTTGAATCCAGAAAGGTTATAGCTAGTCCTTAGAACCAGAAAGGTTATACCTAGTCCTTGGATACAGAAAGGCGAGAGCTAGTCCTTAGAACCAGAAAGGTAATAGCTAGTCCTTAGAACCAGAAAGGTTATACCTAGTCCTTGGATACAGAAAGGCGAGAGCTAGTCCTTAGAACCAGAAAGGTTAGGTCTTGTCCTTGCTTTGCAGTTTCCATTTAGGCTAGTGTATTTTATTTGCCTCATTTCTATGACATTTTTTTTTTTTTCTAATATAAGGTTTGTTATAGCACCCACAAAACTTGTCTCACTTTTGCCATGTAACAAATTGTATCAGTGTGCAAACTAACCAGTGTAAAACTTTAAAGAAGCAGGAATTTTTCTGTGGTTATTTGGTACTATGTTTGAATTCTGGTTATGATAATAGCTATATTGAGGATTAAAATTGACCTTCATTTTCATCCGTACTGGCATTTGTTTCTAGCATATTACATCTGATAGCATCTATCACAAATGAATGACGTATATGCTTTTAGTTTATTCTCATGGCTGTTTTGGTGTCCAGTTTCTCGAGGGGTTTTGCATTGTGTCATGTGCTAAGGAAACTGGATTTCTGTTCTAGATGTTCAGTTCGAGTAATAAAGTCGCATCGTGCTGGGGTTGGTAAGTCGCTGAAAGTCCGGCGTCTTCTCGAGCAGAGACAAGATTGGAAACTGCCGAATAGGGGTTACGACGGCAGCTTCCTCGTCAGCATTCCTCTCCACTGCAAGGTCGTTGATCCAAGCGTCGTCTTGTGCAGGCTCATTCAGCACAGCATTGAACCACATCTGGTTGTTCCACGAATATTTCACATCGATATCGCTCATGAGGTTTGTGTCTCAAAATGGTAATAGTTGCAGTAGTTAGTTTGGTTTTGCGGTTTTGTACATGCTGCTTGACGTGTGTATCTATAAAGCTTAATAGGATACCAATTATTCAGTTACATGGACAATGATGACTTTGTATAGTGACAATTATTGTGGATGCTGACATTTGATATGATTTATTACAACAAAGTTTGGATTTTAAGTTTAAATTGCTTAAATTTCTTGTCTGTCATTGGCTTCAGTTGATATTATGATGGTGTCGCGGAAGACATAAGATTTTTCAAACATACCCGGAGTTGAGATATTGAATACTTATATAATGACTTTAGGTGCAAGAAGGAGTTGACTATCTGCTCTTCAATCTGCTCATCCTCGGGAGCCTCACGGACAGGGATGGCTATGTTTGGTCAAGATCTCCCACTGACCTATATCTCATCGAAACAATGCCATTGATGCAGAGAGAGGCAAAAAATTCTGTACGTATTTTGCAATTATTCAATTGGCTCTTATTATGTAATTCTCATTTAATTGATCAATGTTACGATAATAATGATTATTAGGGGTCAGTTGACCCGTAGATTTTCCACTGAGTACCGAATCTGAGTATTTTGATTTATTTTCCAAGGGCTATTAGTTCCATATGTGCAGCTCCACATTATCATGTAATAAGAAATTATTTAAGTAAATGTTTGTACTTATAATAACTAATTAATTAATTTCTTGGCTTCAATAAATGATTAATTCAATGTACTTGACTTACGTTATGGTCTTTTAAATTGTGATTTTCTGGTGAATTATAAATGAAAAAAGTTTGACAAGTAAAGAATTAGGATCTTGTTAAATTTTGCAACTTATTATATTTGTTTATATAATATTGGCAAAGGTAAGTGCTACCTGATTAGTGGTGAAAATTTTATATTCGGTTGACTCGAATGTCCAAGGCAATTTTCGGCTGATCAGTAATGATAAATAATAGTTCTGTTTAAATTGCAATTATTCTGGTATACATGTGTGCTTGCTTAAAAGAATGTTGATTCTATAATTTATGGCCTGCTTTGAAACTTTGTTAACCTATGTAAGTACCTAAATTGCATTTTTCAGACATATATACATTTTCTTTTATTAAGGGTTATAGCAGTACTTCAAGTAACATACAACACAAATACAGGCAGCTGTGATCAAGCAACATGTGTAATAATTGACCATAGGTAAGAAGATAGTCTGAGTTTTTCAATCCAAAGTATTTATGATTTATTTAATTTGTGTGATTTTCAGGAGAGACGTCAACAAGAATTGCAATATGTTCACCACATTTTCCAGTTGTTGCCGACTCTTACCTGCTGGTCACCCACAGACAGTATGAACATACTTAGCGATGCACTATATGGTGAGATTGGGTGCAGTTCAGAGCAATGGCATTTTTAACCTTTCTGTTTTGATTCTCAGTCAGTCAAAATTACATGAGCACATTTTGTGGTGTGAGTTGCGAAAGCTTTTTATGAATTTGCTGACCTGAAGTTTTTTAATATCTATGTTAAATTTACATTTTGCAACATTTCTGAAGAACTTCAGATTTTGGCATTTTATGATTTTATTTATATTCTGCTTTTCACGTTGTGTGATGTGCATTATTTCATTTGGAAATATGATACATGTTGCAACTTAATGAAGTTTTAAATTTTTTTTATGCGTGTTACCACGGTTGTGTTTGAAGTTTTTCTGTGAAAGATCATAATAAACTAATTTTTGAATGAGAGTACATTTTTATGTTACAACTATACTAATTTCTTGTGTTTCTTAATACTGTGTACTTTTATAAATCAAAATACCTTTTTATCAGGCTGTTTACATAACACAAGTAACTAATTCCTGCTGTGTAATTTATTATTAGTGTCTATTGTGCTAGTGTCTAATGCGCAAAAATCAACCAATGTGCGCAAATTTCACATGTAGATGACAATAACCTAGTGTTCATATTAAATTCTGGAGATTTTATTATTTACTGTTACTCAAATAGATGTAAAAGAGCATTACACAAATGCGGTGTTGAGTGTCCACGATCAGAAAATGGATGACAAGGAATTCCGAAGTGCCATGTTCCAACGACCATTCCAATACCTGATCCGATTTACAAGCAATCAGGAATTGCACAGAGTACCCTACAACACCCCTGAGGGGACCTATGTTGATTGCATTCGTTGTTTACTCAGGTAAAAAAATTTTTACCTCATATTTCTTAGGTTAGGTGGTCTAGGCTGCATGCTGTTTGTGGATTAAAGATGGTCTATTTTACATAAATGGATGCACAAGAATGTTAAGGGAATATTGGCTCCCTCTTCATGCTTGCATACAATTTAAAATTCTCATTCTAACCTTCAAGGCTCATGCGGTCTTGCTCCAAGATACCTGGTTGTCGTAATACTTCAGCCTCATTCAGCTTCCTCCCTCCGTCCACTTCGCTCATTCAATAGACTTGACCTCGTGGTTCCTTGAACTAGAACAGTCTCGATCCTTTGCTTCAATTGGTCCATCTCTGTGGGATGCACTTTCTTCATCTTCTCGCTCTAAAATTCTATTTAGCAGTCTCTTCTCCTCCTTCGCTTTTCTCAATACCTACTATTTCTTGTATGGCGTTGTGCATAAATACAATACAATACTATACAATACAATATGTAATTGCCGAAACTACTTGAATCATGTCAAACATTCAGAGCTTTATAATATAGCAGGACTGTTTTATTCTCTTACAATGTTACATTTACTGGTCTTCTTTTTTTATATGCCTAGACAGGCAGGGGAAATTTGTTGGGCTACCCAATTGAATGGGAATTGACTTTATTATTGTAGCCATTGTGGTATTCGTGATCCATCTTGGTCAGAGCTGCGGCATTTTGTCAACTTCCTTAATGTCCAGTTGAGGTCCTGTGAGGAATCAATATTCTGTAGCAACTACATTGCACCTGATCTGCCTGGGTTCCTGAAATTTGTGGTTTCTTTCTTGATTCAAATGTCAAAGGTGAGTTGGGATGTTGTCTTCTACACATATTGGTTCCTAATGTCTTACTAGTGTTTAGCTACAACTCAAGTTATTTTTAAAAAGGTAATTGTAAAAATATTGTAATATGTCAAATAAATTTTGTTTCTTTTAATTTTGTTTCTTTTTTGCCTTTTTTTAATTATTTTTTAATTCTATGCTACACATTTTCTGGTGAAATGTGATGCTTTTGACAGATTAAAACTGATAATAACACTGAAGTTTGTCTATTTCACTTTATCATGTTATTGCTGGTAGAGATAATGAATCTAAAACCATTGTTGTGTTTTTAGGATTTTGCAACCCGTTCTCTGACAATTTCAGAAGAGACTCCCGAAGTTGCTCTGCAATTGGATCAGGTGAAGCTATTATAGGACTTATGATATCTTCTCATGATGAGAATTGAGATGATGCTAAATTTTATACAATGGGGTTACTCGAGAAATTTAATTCAGCTTTTGTGGGGGTCATTGTATTGGGTGCAGTGTAATTGTCACCATATGTTTCAGTATTAGGGCATCACATCATAACTGGCACAAAATTTCAACTTTTCTACAGGCATATCATGTCCCAAAATTTTGAATTTGTAGATGGAATATTTAAAAAGTACCCAAATCTGATATAATTTGCAGTCCCATTAGACATAAGTTATTAATAATGTTAAAAGGTTTCAATGCACAACAAAGCAATTTTTATTTCTATCCTTACCAAAGGTGCAGAATTTTTCATGCTGAGGGACTGCAAGGGTTCATCACACGGAGTCATACTCGTAATTTATTTCACATGAAATATTCTTTACCTATAAATCTTATATTTCTTAAACTTTTAGGACGATCGTCAGGCAGATAACATTTTAGATGACTATGGTTTGAAACGAAGATGGGAAACAAGGTGAAACATACTTCATTGGATTATTTCCTTTTCGTATTTTATTTACTCATTCAATCCAGAAAATTGGTATTGACAAGTATTATTCTTAGCATTATTATAATTTTAAATATCTAATAAGTTCCATGATGTTAGATTGCTATTTAAGTTTTCTCTGAACCTGTGGAAAATTATATTCATTTTTTTAATAATCATTTTAGAGAGCCTTTATTTATTTCTGCTCAAGTAATGCTTAGCAGGAATTAGTATCTTTGTACATGTTCCTAAATATCTAGATATCTAAATGCTCTTCACCTGGCAACCGAGTAACCACTTGCCAAATTTTCATTTGCTATGCTGCTGTGCATATTAAAGCTGTAATTGTAATAATAGTAACAACAGCAATAATATTTGTAAATGTCTGTAGTAAAAAAGCACTCTTATATCCCAACATTTAAACAAGGCAGTAGCCCTGCTCAAAGTTTGAGAGATACGGGTGGTGGTCTTGTATGCATGCATCTATAACTATCTAGCAACACCCTTTTCCAAACACCCTTTTCCACTGATAAAACCATCTGCAAGGGATAGCCATTCCAGAACATTGCTCCTTTGATTTATGTAGCCCTGTAACATTTGTGCCATTGGGAGAATAATAATAAATAATGATAATAAATATAAATAGAGTATATCATCCATTTATAATTTGTCTATGTTACCTTGTTCTCTCCTGTTGTCTCCCAACTGCAAGTTATTTGTCATTACTCATAGGTAAACTTGTAAGGCTTTGCAAAGGACTAATTACTTCATGCTGATTTGATTGAGTATAGATTTAATTTTTGGTTCATTTCGTACATTTTGTTAGCCCACATCCTTACCTGTTCTTCAACGCTGATGGAGACTCGTTCACTTTCATGGGTTTCATTATCAACACTGTCACTGGAGATATTCTGGAGCCAAGCACTAACCGTGTCCTCGCACACAATGCACTTCCAAGGCCACTTTATGATGCACTAATTCATAACAGAGTTAACTTGAGTGAAAACTTTGATGTGCTTGAAAGGTGAGCTTATACCAGTTTATAACCCGTAAAGAGAGTCTTTACTTTACTTTTAGTTTAGTGATATATTTTAACATTCTCATTTATTGTACTGTGTCAACTGGACCCATTAACATGATGTTGTCAGGGACAGGCCGATTGAATCCATATTTAGAGCGTGCAAAGAATAGCAATGCTGCGATAATGTGAAATATTCTTTAAATAGATCTTTACACAGGACAGAAGCCTGTGTACTAGTTATTGCTTTTGACTACATGGTGCAGCCACTCACTAAGTGGATCCTTGTGATAGTGGGTTGCACATGAGCGGAACTGTACTGTTTAACTAATGGCAGTCGATTTTTGACACAGCAATCCATATGATGAGCACTTTTTTAATATGTGATCATTTTTCACAAAGCCAGTCGGAAGTTGCATTTTATGAAATGCCTCATTTTGGCCTTTTAGTGGGAAAATCCATTTTTCATCACTTTTGACATTTTTACACTATTGATTAAAGAAATTATTAATAAACATTTTTGCCAATTGCTTTTGCTATAAAATAATGCTAAACATGTTTAATGAATATTTATTGGAACCTAAGCTAATTTCAAATTAGAATTTTTGCATTTTTATTAAATTTATGATGATTTACTAGGTCTGTTGCATCAATTTCCCATTCTTGCATCTCTACAATAATGGTATCGCCTGCAAGCTTAACATCTCCTCTAGCCGTCTTGTGTATTCGAGAAATGGATTAGCTTTTAATTTGAGTCATACATAGCTTGAGTAAGAGGTCTTATGCAAAGACCATGCTAAGGAAAAAATGATCAAATAATCCCACGAACTTTGGGAGCGATTTTCTCTGAAGATAATGCGAACATAGTACAATTTTAAATTAACATAACTTTTCTCAGGTATAAGATATAAGAGAAACAGAAGTAGTTCTGGAAAGCTAATAAGGAGGTCTATAACGTTGCATCAAAAACACATTTTTCAAATGTGGAAATATGTGACTGATTTCGTACTGAGCCGTCACATATGTGTAATGAACAACAGGTGTGTTCCCCAGGCTGATGATTTCACCCAGTGTGGCTTCATTATAAGATTACTATATCAGCGACTTAACCCCATTGACTTACCTAATGCCCGGCCTTCAGTTGCTATTATATTTATTTAGATGCTATCAATATTTTATGTATATAGATATTTTTTTTCATACTTGTTAATTTGTACATGTCGTGCGTTTGCAGGCATCTGATTAAACAATATGCTTACTTATTTACTTTGCAGAAACAATCAAATGAGCTTTTTGTGCAACTGCTGGAACAAAAGAGGTTTAATTAGAGTGCAGCTGGGACAATTTATTTATTCTATACAATTCATGTTGTTTGAAATTACTATAATTGGACACTTTGTTTACGTGTTGTAAGGTGCTGTGTGAAATAATTATGTAGATATTGAATTGATTGATTGAATAAATGAGCAATTGATTAAATGTTTGTTTGACTGAATGATTATTTGATCTTTTGATGTATAGATTACTTTCTTAATGGTATATTAAAATAATATATTGAATAACATTGAGGTGAGTGAAGTTTGTTGTTTCTGTTTATGGTGTCAGATGGGAGAAGATCTTGAAGATGTGCAATGTGTTCGGGATTGATCTTGTTCATGACCCAGACAACACGTATGAGCTGACGGCTGACAATGTGAAGAAGATGCTGGCCATCTACATGAGATTCAGGTTTTGCTCAGAACTTGTATCTCAAAGCATTTCAAGAAATGTACTTAATGATTTCTGACTGTGTCATATTGCACATGGTTTGGTTTAAGTCTTGTTAAAGTAAGTAAGTATATCCTTTACAGCACTCTCTTGTACTTGCATCTTAATCAAGTAGATGTCAACAATAGTATAGTGTTTGAACTAGGAATACTATTATCGTGTCTATATATCAACTGGAAGATCCATCTAGCATAGGATTATACATATAATAATGCTGTTATCGCAGTTGGGATCATAAATTATTTATAGCACCACTTCAAGAGCAATGAATTAGGAGAACTTCTGACCTTGTTTTCCGACAGGGTAGGTTAATAAATAGACTTTCAAATGAATCAGTTGTCTCAATTTGACCAATATTCAGGCTCTTCTTTAATAAATATATCAAACCCCACCTCTGCCAGCTGATCTACCTTTGTGTACAAACTTATTGCCCTAAGTGCATAGAATTAATTGTTAATTTTTAAAAATTCAGGTGTGACATTCCGGTAATTGTGATGGGTGAGACTGGGTGTGGAAAGACAAGGTTGATCAAGTTCATGTGTGATCTGTGGAGGCCTCCAGGAACAGACATGAAGAACATGATTCTCATGAAGGTACAATTGATGCTTGAGATAATTAATTACTCTTTCAATGCTTCTATGTAGAATTGTAGATTTATCTAAGATAAAGGTCTGTCTTTATGTGAATGTCAATATAGAAGTGATATTGAGAACAGTGTGGTTATTGGGGCATGATAAGTTTTCTTAGAACATTGGCATTGCTTACCAGGCAGTGCTTGTGAATTGACATCAAGCAGATCACTGACTCATTAAAAAAATGCCACGAGTTTTGCAGGAACACAATGTTGCTAGAACAATGACCTTTTTGGCAGACAGAATTTTCTTGCATTTAGTAGTTGCTGGTTTTGTGTACTTCATAACTATAGCGATAATTTAGTTGCTACAAGTATGCTAACATCTGCAGTGCTTGTATGTAGATTTCGCATGCTAGGAATTACACTTATTAAAGTCTGTGACAGTGTGGTCCTTATCGATGATGCCTGTTGAACACCACTTGTGGGATCATAGACTATTGAATATCATCTGTACTTCTTACATTGGATAATATTATTGGTGAATATGTTTATTCTGTTTCTGATTTATCCTGTAATGTTATGGGATCACTAGACATTATGGTTATATTTGTGATTATTTAATTAAAATTAACATATATGGAGAACGTTTTTTCCAGGATTAAAAACGTTCTGCATATCTGAAGAGTATATTTTTTGGAGAATGAATATTAAAACTGATGATAATTTCAGGTGCATGGTGGTACTACTGCAAGTGACATTGGGCGTAAAGTTAAGGAGGCCGCTGCGCTGGCGAAGGCGAACAGAGCAGCCTTTCCAGAATTAAACATTCAAACTGTCTTGTTCTTTGATGAGGCCAACACCACAGAGGCGATTGGAATGATCAAAGAGATCATGTGTGATCTCACGATTGGAGGAGAAAAGCTGCCTTCAACATACGGATTGAAACTGATTGCTGCTTGCAATCCATACAGAAAGTAAGTCTGGAACAGTGACGTTCTCGCCGTATTGATTCTAAAAACTTTTGTTGCACCACTTGTTTATGGTTACGCCATCAACTGATTTTGTTAGTATCCATCTTTCCTAAATGTGTGTGTACCTAAATTTTGAATTTATTTGTAACAAACTGGATTGAGTCCTGTCAGACTGAGTTGGACCATTTTCAGTCTGTGGGTGAAAAGAAGTTTGGACAATATGAGTTTGAGTTTTGATCTGAAGGCCATAGTTTTCGTTGCACAGCAAACATGTACACTAAGAGAGTTAGGCAACCTGTGATTTGTAGCAGGAAAATGTAATACATTACAGGAACCATAATTAAATTACGAACTATGAGGCTTAGGCATTATGGTCTGATGGTAATGAAGCTTAGGAGTAAGCACTGATAATGTGACCGACCAATATGTGGTTTCAATTTGTTTATGTAGGCGGGGCTTAATTTCTCATTCCTGAGTCATGATAGACATAAGGTACTTCAGGGCTACTAAGATTTTATTTGGAAATATCATAATGTTTTGACTATATGCAGTTTAGGGTCCTGCCCCAATGTGGTCTAGTTTTATAAAGACATTTCATTTTTGGCTTATTTCAGTCATCTATGTATTTCATGAGTTATTAAATTATTTTCAATTTGCACTTAGCAAAGGGGCCCAAGCGTGAAAAAAACAGTGCCTTTAAAGATAATGGTTAATGTATCAACCTATCTGAATGGACAACAATAGCAAGAATTACCAAAGCACCAAGTTGATTTGTAAGTTGTAACTTACAACTTGTAAGTTTTACTTTTGCCGGGTCTTGTGCACAATAATAGTATTGAAATCAAGCAAATGTTAGTCATGACTTAGAAGGATTCATTAAAAATTTGACTTACTTTTTCAGGCACTCTGATGCGATGATTCTGCGCCTGGAGCACGCTGGTCTAGGATATCACATTCAGGCTCATCAGACGGCTGATAAACTCGGTTATTTTACAGATTCTTTAATATATTCTAGTTGCTTTGTCTGACCTTTCTATGCAGAATAGGGTGGTGATGTTGTCTGCCAAGTTGAACTCTATTATAATTCTTATTATGCAGCTCCTGTTCACAATTTACTTCTCATCAAAGACACTTCTCACCTGAAAACATTAAACTGTGATTTTGCTATTGCCTAATTGCTGATAAATATATTCATTTATTCAAGTCAAACTGACAATTACTCAGTAAGATTACATGATATATTTGTAACAGATGATAACAAGTTTAACATGAATTCAATTTAACTGTATGACAGCCAGCAAGGCATCCAACTGTACCGCTGTTCATTTTACAGTCACCCAAGGAAGGGGAAAGCTGAGGTCAGCCTTATGGGTCTAGTGGGTATCAGACCCGTGTCCTTCTTTGTGCCAGCATCTTAACGTTAGACCCTCTCTCCAAACGGAATAATCAAAGAAAAGCCAAGAAGCTCATATTGCCATTGGAAGGCAATGGGATTTAAGTGGAAGAATACTGCTGTTAGAGCTATGCAGGAGTGAGTCTGTGAACATAATTATTTCTATTTTTCAATAGGTCGCATTCCCATGAGGCAGTTGGTCTATCGTGTGCAGTCGTTGCCACAGAGCATGCTGCCGCTGGTCTGGGACTTTGGACAATTGAGCACTGAAGTCGAAACACTCTACATTCGGCAGATGGTTCACCGATATGTCAGTTCTTTTCAATATCCATTTCTGTTAAGCTCTACTTTCAAACTGTATAAAAAATATTTGTTCAATTATAATTTACGTAGTTTGATTTAAAGCTTTATAACTAGACAATCATGTGTCACTTTGGGCATTTCAACATGGGGAATTAGGCAAAAGATATTCTGATTAAGTTTGCATAAATTTTGTTATAATTATATTGTTATGTAACCGAGTTTTCTGTTGACAGATTACCGATATTCCTGCACTCTGTGGAATTGATCATCTTGAGGAAACCATTGCAAGAATTCTTGCTGCTTCTCAGGAGTTCATGAGGCAGCAAAAGGTCTCTCATATTTTTACAGACTACAAATTCATTTTTGTCTGTAGCATGGAGGCCTATGCACAGCATATCTGTAGCTATAGGGAGGTCAATTTTTCTAATCAAGCAATACTCTAAAACCAGAATGTTGAGTCAATTTCAATGCAAATTGAAACTCACAAGTCAAGATCAGATAATCAATAAGAGGTACTACGTCATTGGTGATTTAGGTGTTTTACAGGTTTGTAAAAGTGCAAAACCAGGAGGAGTTGAATGAATGACGAATGAATGACGGTTTGACATGCTTTGTTTGGAATTTTGAATACAGTGTAACATGAAAGCAAGGATGGGTGAGTCTCTGGTGAGTCTATAAACATTGAGAGGTTACAAATAGGTGAACTGAGTGCTCACTGGTTTTACCCTCTTTTATTTAACTTGGCTTGCGTAAAGTTTGTCATGGATGGATCGTCGGACATCCTTCAACTCTTTCTGCTACCTTGTTCCCATCTACCTACAGAGCTGAAATTTTTCACACATTTCAGGCTTGCATGCACTGTATCAAATTTTGCCGGACATAACTGAAAAATTGAGAAAGAAATGACAAATGAGCTCGTGTCTTTGAAAGCAACGGACTGATCCTCTAAACATTGACCTGGCCATATATCGTCCTTAGTGTGCCATAAGTCAAGGTCTTGGCACTAGACACCATTGCTACTGATCACTGATTAATAATAGTGATGTACCTTTTGTGTGGTGCTGCAAATGTTTGCAGATCCACATTACCCTTTTGCGTTTACAATGAACGGATAATTTTCTTTCTTGCAGGACGAATGCAGCTTTGTGAGTCTGCGTGACGTTGACCGCGCTCTGCAGGTCATGATGTGGTTCTACCCACGTGAAGAGGAGCTCTTCGACAAGATGAATGAAAAGGCAGTGGAAGATATCAAAGAGGCCTATAGAAATAGGGTGGCTCTCGGCGATGAGGACGATGAAGAAGAAGATGATGAAGAGCAGAACAATGGACTCGTTTACATAGTAAAAACTCAT
This sequence comes from Bimastos eiseni, assembly GCA_959347315.1. Classification (NCBI taxonomy): domain Eukaryota; kingdom Metazoa; phylum Annelida; class Clitellata; order Crassiclitellata; family Lumbricidae; genus Bimastos; species Bimastos eiseni. The sequence continues at coordinate 34,030,194 of OY365810.1, forward strand.
CTTTTCTCTATTTAACAGACATACTTGACTGTTTCTCTCTGAATGTAACATCATTTGGGCCAGCATAGAGAATGCCTCTGAATAGATATCCTGATAGGACGCTATATAAATGCTCGATTACATTAGGTAGTGGATGAGGCTGTTGTAATTTTTTCCAGCCTCCTCATGTTTGGACAAGGGCATTGATCCTTGCAATTGGTGTCTGCTACCATGCCTGCCTTCAGAAGCGCAGAGAATATCGAGAATTCGTCTCAAAACACTTTGTTGGTCCTTGCCAGCTGGAAAATGGAGCACAGACTATCGAGAAGAATATAAACTGGTGAATATTAACTTCCACAGTTGTTTATTTGTAAATTTGCACTTAAATTTGACATTTCCAATCTTTTGTTTATAAGAAGTCAACTGTAGCAAAATGTTTTTCATTTTAGCCGTTTGTTTACATATCGAGTGATTAACTTAAGAAACTGCACTGATTGTGACGCATTGTGACCTTTCTTCATAACAAGACAGTTTAATTTGCCTGTGTCCTTATGTTCTTCACAGCTGTGTTCAGTCGTTATTCTTAAGTGTATGTGCAATGTAAATATATTTTTTTCATTTTTATTCACTCAGCTGTTCAGTTAAAATTGTTTTTTAATCTAAAAAGGCTTCTTACCCATTAACAACCAGCATTACTGATTATGCCTTACGTTTTACTCTTTCATCTTTGTTAAAGGGTCAATATGCAATTTATTTTCTTTCCTTCTGGAATAATATTAACCTGGAGATTTCTGGAATAAACAATCGAGATATGCCATAATTACTTCCTGGTTTCTGTTTGCTCTAACACTTTTTACCCCATTTTTTGTAGGTGCCAGGATGTATTTCTTGATGAGGTTGAACTGGGCGAGAACATTGCAAGGAACCAGGCTCTGAAGGAGAACCTTTTCATGATGGTCATCTGCATAGAACTTCGAATACCTCTCTTTCTTGTGGGTAAACCTGGAAGCTCAAAGTCCCTGGCAAAGACCGTCGTAGCAGATGAAATGCAGGGAGAGGCGGCTCGCTCAGATCTCTTCCGGACGCTGAAATCGGTTTGTTGAAATCTCATGGTGGTCTATCAGAAGAGCATAGTTAACCAGTTGTATCTTGGTGTAGTGTAACCTATTTGAATGAGAAGTACAGTCCATTATGTTAACCCCAAGAAGCAGCTATGAGAGTAAAGTGTAAGCAACTCAGTTTCTCTTTGTTTTAGTAGATGAGGGTTATGGAAATGTTTACTTTGTAACTTGGTGCTGTGAAAATGGAAATAACGCATCAAAGCTGCCTTGCTTGTTGCCACCTTGCTTAGAATTTCAACCTATACCAAGTTTCAGTTTATCAAGTCCAGTATGCCTTTATTGTGGCACTTTAGACAGCTTCTCAAAGGCGATGTAGGAGAGTCTAATAACATCTTGTCTCTTATAGGTTCACATGGTGTCGTACCAGTGTAGCCCTCTGTCGACGCCAGAGGGCATTGTTGGCACTTTTCGCCAGTGTGCCAAACTCCAAGAGGGACAGGACCTCAACAAGTTTGTCTCGGTTGTTGTTCTTGATGAAGTCGGTCTCGCAGAAGATTCGGATCGTATGCCGCTCAAGGTATTTCATCTCAACAGTCTCACTGTTTGGCATCAAATTTTCTTTCACTTTATGGGTTTTCTGAAGCACTGTCTGTATTACTCTTGTATGCCTTATTTACCTTCAGTTGTGAATGTCCTTCTACAGTCACATTTTGACTACTAACCAGGGCTGTTAATATCGTGATAGAGTATTATTTTGACTACTAACTTACTCATTTAAATATATTTATCGAGAAATCACTAAAGATTGTGTCTTGTAGGAATTTAGTTCGAAGTCTGAAGTTTGAAGCCTGTGTGTCCTCCTGAACTTTGAAAGGAGGATACTGTCAAATAGATTATAATGTATTATAAACATAAATTTTGTACATTTGCAATGTTTAGTGGTGTAACTGACAGTTAGGCCTAATATATTGTGTGCTGCTGTAGACTCTGCATCCTCTTTTGGAAGATGGGTGCGAGGGAGACGAACAGCCTGCTCCACACAAGAAGGTCGGATTCATTGGAATCTCTAACTGGGCTCTTGATCCAGCCAAAATGAATCGAGGGATACTTGTTCAGAGGGGCGTTCCGGATGAACAGGAACTGGAGCAGAGTGCCAAGTTGGTTTTGTTTCCTTTTAGTTATATTGTTTAATTATACTCTGATAGTGGTGGAATTCTAATATTTTCTGTAACTCTAGCTTCAATGTTGTAAGTAAGTAAGAATATTCTTTATTAGACTACCAGCAGATGCACAGTGGTTTACCAGAGGTATTAATGTATTAATGATAGCATTAATTTTAACGGAGTCATATGACATTTGCATAATAAAAATTCTTTTGGCTTGGGCATCAACTCTAGGTAGGTGTGGTCATGTGACCTGGATTGCAGAGCTGAGGATTCATTCGATCAATTCCGTATCCTGCTATCCTGCTATCATAATTACTATTCCTTTAACGGCATTGTTAACGGCATTGGCATTGGCTGAATTCAATATATGAAGTATGGGTGTATTGCATAGCTGACAACAGTTACATTTGGCTCCTGTAATAATATGTCATCATTTGTTTATACTATATTTGTAATCGTACTGTTGTTTGTCAGTTTGAAATTAAATGAAATTTATTTTTATTATTGATATTATTATTATTATTTTTTTAATATTATCGTAATCATATTTATTCGTGAACCAATGGACATGGATACAGACTCATTAATTTATTATTATTATTATTATTATTAACACATTGGCTGCAATACATTTATTGGGATGCAATATGCTTTCATGTGCAATTGTGCATGGAACAACCTCCTAAAACTATCTTCCACTGAAAATAGTAGCTTTTCAGCTGAACGCAGCTCAAGATGCATTTTCAGCTGCCCTATATAAATTTTCAACTTTTTTAGATCTATCAGAGAACTGTATTTCATTGCAAACACTTCCCAATCCATTGCCCTCAGTCTCAACTGTGGTTGCATATTTTAACCTTGATATTATGACAACCTCAACTATTATGGCATATTTAAGCTCTGACCATTTGCTCATCCCAGCCGCCGTATCTAGTGCAATATTTTTTTGGTAAATTGTTGCATTCTGACAAAAGCACTGTTATTCAATAAACATATAATAAATAAATATTCAAAATGCAATACAATACGATTTTATGTTTTTTTGGTTGTCACTACCACAGCGAGCTCTGAGCTGTCTTATATTTAACGTGGTTGTTCATGCTCCTGACTGTGATTCATAATTTTATAGATCATGCAGAAGGTTAATATTATATTTGTAATAGCAACTAATGAATGATAGATCACATGGGATAACTAACTGGTTGTCGGTGGCTTTGATGTGACAGTGAGGGGTTTGTGATGACATGACAGTATACTATTTTTTACAAGGTCGTCATACTGTCTATGATTTGTTCTTCTGCAACAGAGGAATTTGTGCAAAGGACGGAATTATTGCAAGTCATATTGAGGTCCTCGTCCGACCAATGGCCAAAGCCTATCTGGAGCTATACGAGTCAGCTCTGAAGATTCGAGAATTCTTTGGTCTTCGAGATTTCTACAGGTCTCATTTTTTAATGTACTCTTATTTCAAGATCATATTGTTCTTAAAATGTTTCCATGCTCTTTCGCATGTCCTGGTAGCTACTGACAGCTACTGCGTGTTACTATACGTTGTATAGTTGTGTGGCACGGTGGCCAATTGGTTAAGGCGGTTGCCCTGTAACGCTCAGTGTGCGCTGAGTGAGCGAGTTCGACCCTCGTCCGAGGCGTCAGTCTGTGTAGGGACCTTGAGCAAGTCCTTCATGCACAATGGCTCTGCAGCACAACTGCAATTGCGCTGTCGAGGCGTGTGCACTTCTGAGCAAAAAATTAAGAACGAAGGGCGATATATTTATGGTGTTGAAAATTTTTGCATGTTAACAGTTTTGGTTGTCCAGATGTGAGTTCTGTCACCCAGGGTTATGTTTATAAACACACTTATAAATAAATGAGCATTAATCTTAGCCATGCAAATCGTTTTCTTCTTGAAAGTTTTGTTCAGCAACTTTCAATCAATCAAATTCAAAACTGACTATGAATTTTAAACCATAATACTATGGTTATTGGTTTCTGTAGCCTTATAAAGATGGTCTATGGATTCATGAAACGATCGGGCAAGTTCCCAACGTGGGCCGAGCTGCAACATTCCATCTTAAGAAACTTTGGAGGACTTGATGACATTCATGCAGTTGATGTCTTTGAAAAACATCTTCAAAATGTTGACAAAAATCAACCTGTTAGTATGATTGTTTAAATTTCGAAGGCAGTTGTTTCATGTATAGACGCACTTCACTTCAGTTGATTTGGTTTGTATTGTTGGTGCAACAGTGCTGGCCCATGCCACGGAATGCTTGCTGGCCTGAAGGCATAGAATTGTATTCAAGATTAATTACGTTCTATACCCAACCTCTGTTTGTGTAAATTGAAATTACTCATTTATTTAATCAATCAATCAATCACTTAGTTGTCCAATATCCATTGTGCATATCAGTTTAAATTCTGATTCTGCTAATAGTTAACTAGTTAAATTCTTACCATATGCTAATGTGTTTATATGTAACCGGCTATGACTCATCAACTGAAAAGGTGACCCTGCTAACAGGACTTTTGTCCTTTAAGGGTTTCTATTTGTCCCTATTGACCTAAGCAAGTTGTTAACATTTGTATTGTAACTCTGTGTGTTATTTGGGTTCTATAAAACACACTCAATTTGATTACTCTGCAGTTATTCAACATGATGAATTGCATTTGCAAATTGGAACAAAAGTTCTTTTATACAAAATTATTTTGTCATGCAGTTGCTCCAGTATATATTATCCATTTGTAATGGCTGATCTGAAATGCAATGAACACCATAAACTGTGATTTGATATAATTTTGGTTTCTCATCAAAGGTGACCTGCATCAGTGAAATCTAAATATGGCAGCTCTGCTCAATTACTTAAGTTGGCTGAATTCTTTCAGTCAGTCAGTGCCTGATATTTGTTGACTGAGCTTGCTTTTTATTTAATTTAAATTTAATTTATTTAATTTTTATTTATTCTGAAATTTGATATTGCCGTTCTTCCCACATTTTTGCTCAGAAGTGTACCCGCCTCGACGGCACAATTGCAGTTGTACTGCAGAGCAATTGTGCGCGAAGGACTTGCTCAGGGTCCTTACCTCGGACGAGGGTCGAACCCGATCACTAAGCGCACACTAAGTGTTATGAGCTGACCGCTCTAACCAATCGACCACCGTGCCACACAATCTTCACATTATTCTTAATTTGTGTCGTTTAGTGATTCTCTGATGTATTGTTCCTGTTTGATTGTTTAGCCAATGGAAACTGATCCTGCCTGCGATCCTGCATCACTCATTCGCTGTAGCCTCACGGGGGATGAACTGGACAGGTGAGAGATTATTCAGTTCCTAATTTTTACATATTTCATTTTTGCTGTGAAGAATCTAACAAGATCGTTAAGATTGTTTTGTGGGATTTTAAATTAGAGTTAGAATTTATTGCTAATAGAACGACACTTAAAGATCCACCATATGTAAGTTAAGTTTGTCTCTTAGGATTTGCAGACCAGTAGAACTTTATCTGGTATTTATTTGTGTAATGTCATATAATTATATGCGATACTGCATGACGGAAAGGAGTTATCTGTTACTGGTCTTTGAGTGATGAATTTGATCAAGGATCATACACAGTCGACATATTGTGAGAGTCTCTCATTACTACAGTCGTGTATCGCTGTATCTGAATTCTAGATGAGTACTGAGCACTTTCACATTGAAGGAAGATATCAGAATTAGATAGAAACTGATAAGCAGCTGGATAGGTATTGTAATGTGTTTTCCTGCCTTGAATTTAGTTAATTAAATGAGATTCTTTAAGTTTGTCAATTTTGATAGCCATTATCTGTTGATTGCTAAGGCTGTTATTATTAGATTAATTTATATTAAAGCCATTTTATTTGTATAATGAAGTTGGTTGTATAAGATGTGATAAGCTGGTTTGATTGTTTTCAGTGAAAGTCGTTACCTGTTGATACTGACGGAGAATTATGCTGCGCTGGGTCTCCTACAGCACGAGCTGTTGAAGATTAAAGATGCCATCATCATCTTTGGAAGCAGCTTTCCAAAAGACCAGGAGTACACACAGGTCTGTTAATCACTGGTGTGTTGGAGCCCAATAAACAGTGCTTTTGTATCAATATTACAATACAACCAAATGAATTGGGTTTTTTTTTAATTTGCCACATTCCCTAGCTGTGCAACTGATTGCTGGCTGTCTGAATTGTATACTTCTTAATGTTTTTTTCTAACTTTTCTTGTTGTAATTAATATTCAGTGAGAGCAATGGAGGACTCTAAAAACATGGCTGCTATAGATGGCGCCAGTATAAAATGTGGGTAAGCTACCCGAGGTAAAATTGTATGGTTTGTATGTTTCTTCACACAAAAGTAATCTAAAGTTAGCCTAATTATAAAATGCCTACTTAATGCTGCATGCCAAAATTCAAAGGAAAAGAAGACAGCAACCTATTAAATCTGAGGGTTTGAACCTGCATGCTATACTTATAATTTTCTTGTTTGTGCAGCAGTAAATGAAAAGTTAACTGCGATTGAACGTAAAAAAATGAGACATACACTGTAGGTTGCCCTCTCCTCTCTTCATTTCTAGTGTTAAAATTTATGTATTAATCCATAATGGAATTGAATTTTAGTTCGCACGCCAGCCAATGATCAGAACAACATAAACACACAATGCATGGCCAATATAAATTTTTTTTAGACCTGTGTGCATATTGGCACCACCTATTTTTACTTAAGGGAACTGCCCAATGAGTCCCCCATTGGATAACTGACTGCTGAATTGCAGGCCTGTCAAGCCAGACATGGCTCACTTCCTCAATTGTTCATTTGTTCATTTTGACCTAACATTTTGACCACTGACACATTTATTAGCCAGGCACGGCAAATATAGGCTTAGGCCTAAATTTAGAAATTTTGCTTTTCATGTTTTTCGGCATTCTTTTGGTTGAAGAATTAAAAATAACTTCCTTTTGTGTGTTTGCGTAAATGCCACACTGTAGGGCCTAGAATAATAATAGATGCTGTGTTTGAAACTATTTGAAACATTGTTATGGACATGCTGTTAGAGGCAAGTGTTGCAAAAAATACACGTTTTGTTGTGTCTTCCAGGCTTGGTATAAACCACATGCTTCCTGCAAGGTCTCTTTGGTTGCAGTTGATAGGATAACATCCTATTCGTGAGGAGAGCACACAAAATCTCGTCATGAGCAGTAAATAGTTCATGGAAGAACTAGGCCACGGCCTTAGCAAACTCTTGTTAGCATGCAACACAATCTAGCAACCACCATTTGTACATTCGCTGGGCAAAATAAATTCCACAGATCCTTCGAATTATCCTGACAATATCCTAATATATCCTGACAAATACCCATTCTTTTTCACATACTATGTTGTATTTACTTTGTTTACCACAAGACACGATGTAAGAAATAATTCTTACATTGTGCCACAATTCGAAAAACTAATATGGCCGACGTCAACAAAGACACATCATTGATTCTGTTTGTAGTCACCCTGACAGTGCCAAAAATAGTCTAGAATAATCTTACATGCATTCAGTACATAGCAGCACATGTCCACTATCATTTATACGCAATAGGAAATATTACTGCCACACTGAATGACCTCTGAACGGCAGTTACTTTTGGGACGTGTATACACGTCCCTAGCATCCCAGCAAACCAAATTTGGAACGTGTATACACGTCCCTAGCGGTCAACGTGTTAATCAATTGATCATAGTTTAGCTGATCGGTTTCTTAGTGATTGATTGACTGATTGTCTAGGTTTGTCGTAACATAAACCGCATCAAGGTCTGCATGGAAACGGGGCGAACAGTGGTGCTGCTGAACTTGGAGAACTTGTACGAGAGTCTCTATGACGCACTCAACCAGGTTTGAAGCATTGCTTTTTTTCATTGATTTTGACTGCAGTTAAACCACTGATTTGGGCAATAATACTCCCCAAATATCTGATAAATGTTTTTAAAATCAACAACAAAAGTCAGAAAGTACTTGTTATATTATATTCATCATTATTTAGTATTGGTATTTTGTTAGTCACAAACACCAAATAAATGCCACGAGGAAATTAAATGAAGGATAGCAAAATGAAAAGAGGCAGCCTTAAAAAGTAGAGAATTACTACTGAGAAGTAAACTAAACAGGACTTTCCGTGAACTATTTACTGCTCATGAAGCAAAGAATTATAAAGACTGATATGGAGTGGGATGCTGTACAAAGCAGAGACATGGACGATGAGAAGAGTGAACATTAGAGGACTGGAGGCTTTCAAAATGTGGACAGAGAGAACATTGGACAAAACCAGCTGGGTGATACATAAGAAACATGAACACACTTACACAGAACGCATATCTAACACAAGCCGCTTCTGTTACTTTTAACTGATGCGACTTGGAGCCATCAGACGATCTGTCTCGTCGTCTGTCTTTACCACCATAGTTCATGTGTTTAGCTGTTCCCACTTAGACTACTGCAACTTACTTCTTATGTGCCCCGAAACAGCGTCTTTCCCCCTTCAATCCGTCTATAATGCTTCAGCTAGGCTCATTGCCTGACTCCCTTGCTGTGTGGATATTTCTACATATATGCTTGAAGTCACTGCACGTATCCACTACAAGATCCTCTTTCTAGTTTTCAAGACATCTCTCTGACTATTTCTGAAAGTAGTTATCAGCAACTTCATCTCGTTCCTTGTGCTCTGTTGAGCGTCTTGATCTTTTTGGGCCTTGGACTAAGACCCAACACCGGGTGTTTGCTGTTGTGGGTCCATCTGCATGGAATGACCTTCCTCCATCGCTAAGGCGGATCTGAGATCCAGAACCTCGGATTTGAAATCCACCGCCTCAACCATGAGATGCGCCACACAACAGATGTGATCTACCACCTAAATACAAGTATTCTTTCATAACCTAACCATATGCACGTTGTTTAACACATTTCATGCTTATCTGAATATCAAGCAGCGATTATATATGTAATAAATTCGCCACTTAGCCTGACTTAGGCTTAAGTTTTATATTTTTAAATATGTGGAAATCCAGTACCCCTGGATGAGAAATTTAACCACCACACTAAGTGCTTAACTGATGACTGGAGTTTCTCCTCGTCGGCGTCTGACTCTTTTAAGGCATTTCTCTTCCCTGAGATTTCCATGTTGAGAGTGCCTCTGAATAGTTATTATGTGAGAGGTGCTATATTAATTTGAAGATATGATATGATAAACAAATGAAGAAGGGTTGGAAAAGACTGGAGAAGGAAGGACCCTGATACATGTAGTTGGAAAGAGACAAGGAAAGTGAATTGGGCACAGACTGAGAAGAGGCTCGCTACTGAGAATGGTCATTGGAGGAAAAAGGAAGAATAGGCAGAGAAGAGGAAGACTAAGACAGATGATCCTGAGTTGGATGATGACAGGTGGATATTGAAAGCTGAGATAAATGACCCAACCGTCAGAGGAGTGTTGTCGACTTTGGACATTTGAACGTGCCTAAGAGACAGAGAACCAAAGGAAGAAGAATGTTTGCTTGATAGGAACTGTTCCTAATTTTCATGATAGCACTTTTGCTTTCTTTCTGAGTTAAATTAATTTTTGTTTAATCTCATGAAAGTTAAATATGTTGAAGATTTTTGTTCACTTTTAGTACTATGTGTGGTTTGGGAACCAGCGCTTTGTTGATCTTGGTCTCGGAACGCAACGAGTGAAGTGTCGTGTCAACCAGTTGTTCAGGTAGGAGGAGGAGTCTGTGGTTCAAGTCTCAACCTGTGTCTTATGAAGCAATTTGCCTTACAGCCCAGAGTGGATGTGTTGATTCACTCCTGAAGAAACAACCAGGCCGTGTTTGTACTCTTTTTAATGACAGTGACGAAAAGAAGATTGTTATAAGCTGGAAGGAAGTTGTTCCCAACATTCAGATGCTCTGTAACCATTGGGCAGATTCTTTATTCACAAGTTGCCTAGAGGCCATGTGACTGCACGGCTGAGTCTCACCCAAGTGGCCGTGTACGTTCTCTGTAGTCAAGTGTTTTTGTCTCAGCGTGGGTGGCTGATACAGCCATTGGAGTGACGTTGACCAATAGTCGTGAGTTGCTATTCAATCTACCGACCAACACACGACGAATGCCTCTTCTACATCCTCCTTGAACCTTGATGAATGTCTGAATGTGAGTCATCGTCCACCAGTGAGGGACTACTCGTTGACACCGTCCCAGTGTTTGCAAATCGATCTCGGCAGTCGTCGCTTTACCCTTTTCGATGCAGCTTCGCCCAGATACTAAACATCCATGCCAACTGTCAGCTGTCGACGAGAATCCTTTGGTTGGTTCCACACTTGTGCATGGGCCAACCACTGGTGACTGTTTTGAGCTTTCTGTGCAGAGTTTTGCTAACTAATATGTATTTTATTCGATCAGGTGACATTAACATAATTTAGGCCAGTGCATAGAGCACTTCTGAGTAGATATCTTGAAGAGGCGCTATATTAATGCTCGATTACATTACATTTAAGGTCTGAGTAGATATCTTGAAGAGGCGCTATATTAATGCTCGATTACATTACATTTAAGGTCTGAGTAGATATCTTGAAGAGGCGCTATATTAATGCTCGATTACATTACATTTAAGGTCTATGTTTATTGTCAAATCCTGTGCGTACTGTCTGTGATGATTGTACTGATTTGTGATTGCTGTAAGGACGTTTCTCTGTGTGTCAGGCTCATTGTGGTGGCTGAGAAACAGGTCGTTTATGACAAGTTTCCAATTCCTCTGATCAACCGCCTGGAAAAACACTTCCTGGCAATGAGTACAATGCTGACAGCAGAACAGATGAAAGTTGCTGATCAACTGAGCAAATGGGCAGCGGACTTTACCAGCGTTCATGGCTCAAGGTCCAGCAAGTGAGAAGCTTCTTGCCCAGTCTGATCAATGCTAAACTAAGAACTTATGATTTTAAGATTAACTCTTTGCTAGTAGCAGTACTCGGTCCTAAACTACTACTCTTACCAAAATGAAAACATTTGAATTAGAGACTAAGAATGTATACATTACCTTTTTTATCTACTATAATGTGCTGTACAAACTGTCTGACATCAGTCTTATTACCTAACTTATCCAGAGTCAATCTATTTAGATCATTAGGCTTCTTTAGTGTCAGTGTAATGCTACTTAATACACAGGATATCTCTGGTAGCAAACTCAACTGAGTGGGCCCATGTCTACAATGACGTACACTAGTGATCCAACACTGTGCAGTTTAAAGTTCTTGCATTCATGCGAGACTGTCTTCTTGACTGTGCCCTGTTTTACCTTGTGGCTTTCTGTACCAGAGTGTTCTCCATACCCCAATGGGTTTCTTTCCGCTCAACGGCCCATATATTATTGGTGGTTCCCACAATTGCACTGCCATGGCCCAAATGATGACCTTTGCTTATGTGGATCCCTCCAGTTGGAACAGTCTCCCTCTCCCCCTTTGGGTGGAACTACTAGTCATTTCCACTCTATGACTCAAATAAGGATCTTTGCTAATGTGGGTCCCTCCAGCTGGATCAGTCTGCCTCTCCTCCTTTGGGTGGAGCTGCTAGTCATTTCCCCTCTGAGTTTCCGAGGTGCTTAAAGATCCTCATATATCCGCCTAGTCGCTGACTTGGGTCGGGAACACCGCTGATTTTGAGTGGCGCTTTAAAACGCTCAGTTACAATTGCAGTTTCAAATGGTCTTCACACAGATTGTGAGGTAATACTCTTTGCAAGGTTTGAACCACTTCCACATTGATGTTTGTTACATTGTTTTGACCTTACAGTTGAGTGATTCTCTTGCAGAGAACCAAAGCCTGCTGATGTCTTCATTGGTCATCATCCGGATACGGCCGCTTCGTTGGTTCTTCAAGTCTGCCACTCTGGAACAAACTCTGATCAGAAATCCAAACTGACAACACAGCAAGTGAGATGCTTCACAGAGCTGTCTGCTTGGGGCCAGTGCTCTCACTGAGAAGCTGCTCAGAGCAATTGCCTCAACTTAAATTCATCTAATGGCTATTGTGACATGGCATGATATCACCTCTTAGTGTTTTGTAATGTAATGTTACTGGGCATTTTCAAAGTGGCTTCAAGTACTAATGAGAACCCTATACAGCTAGAAAAGACATCTGTGACTGTTGCACAAAACCGAACTGCTGAGTCCTAAAAGTAAGTAAGTAAGTATATCCTTTATTTAACCAATTGCTAACTGCACTTTGGTGTACATAATAGAATCTAATTGTATCAGGATTGAAAGCTTACATCATGCTAGGGTTGTGAGTATCTTCTGTCACTCTTTGGTAATAAATTATTTTTGATGAATTTGACCCAAATTATTTAATTTCACAAGCTAGTACTTAACCCTGTAATGATCAGTGTGTAGTAAAATGCAAGGCATGATCAATAATGTAAATGGTTAAAATCTCTAGAAATGTTGGTGTGTTAGTGTGTTATGTATCAAATAAATTTAAATCGTTTATTTTTGTAACCAACAAATATAGAATATACAATAAAATTACAATCATTATGGGTGATAGCGGCCACAAAGAAAGGCCCTGGAGGGATCAAAACGATCCCGCTAGTAGGGACACCTACGTACAATTTAAGACAAACGCGGACGGCCGAATTTAATACAGCAATTGAACATAAGTAATTATGCACATGAGTCATAACTAAAATAAAAAAGTTATCAAATATAAGCAAATGTTATCAAATTGAAATATGCAATTCACCATGAGGTTAATTATCTTTCTACCAACAGGGTGCGCAGTTTATTCTTAAAAGACGGAAGAGAGGATGATTGTCTAATTTCTTTTGGAATTTCATTCCAAATTCCAGCACCTCTAGATTTAATTGAGAACAGAAGAGTGTTAGTTCTGGCAAAGAGCTTTCTATAATTGCAAGAATTTCTAGTAAGGTAAGAATGAGTTTCTGAGGCAAGAATATAATAATCTTTGTATACATGAGGTAGGAGCCCTTGACTATATCGGTACATAAATACACCAGTTTGAAAAGTCCGGATATGGTCAAGTTGTAGTATTCTGAATTGATAAAATAGCGGCTTACTATGAGATCCATAAGTAGCACCAGTAATGTAACCAATCTCTGTAATCGGGTGGCATAGGTTGAGGCCCTGACTAGATTGCAGTATGCTATGTACAAATATACTAGAGAATAATATAATTACAACCGAATAGATGGAGGTAAAATATGAGCAGTGCGAGCAATAATTCCAGTGTTTTTGTCAATTTTTGATGCAATATTTTTTATATGACATTTCCAAGTCAGGTGCTGATTGACATATATACTCCCAGGAATTTGGTGGACTATTAGGTCTAAGGCAAATATCATTAACACTGAGCTTGGGTTGCTGTACAGGACAAGATTTCCTATGAGATTTAAATAGCACATAATTAGTTTTATCCAGGTTAAGTGAGAGTCTGTTAGCACAAAACCAATCAGCAGCTAAGGACAGTTCAGCATTTACAATCTGAAATAACGAGTCAATGGAGCTATGAGAATAGAATACATTAGTGTCGTCAGCAAATAGTATGAAGTACAAGCGTGATGAAACATTAGGTAGATCGTTTATATAGATAAGGAAAAGTAGAGGACCCAAGTTGGATCCTTGAGGATCTATCCATCACTTCTTCATATTTATTACTCAGTTTACATTTTTCTTTCACAAAATTATGTTCTCAGTTCATGTGTTTACTTCACAGTTGATAAATATATAAAAAACTTCACAATTAAGACTAAACTACAATTTATGAATTTTAAATTCAAAATTCAACAAATGTAGCGATACGCTGCTGGATGTTATGTAATGTAACTGAACGTTTTCAGTAGTGTTTAATAAGGGAAATTTGAAGCGACAGATGTAGAGCAATAACAACTGATTTGGTTCAAACAAGAGCTACTTATGTTTAGTCTTAAGTGAACATAGTTGACATCTGTAATCCTCACACTGTTTCTCGCATTCACTGTTTTCAAATTAGGGATTGTTCATTTCATCAACAGCCTTTGTTTCAAGGACCTTCAAAACATTAGCCGAATGATCTTATGTATTTTTCTGACATGGCTGATATATATAACACATGACTACAGAAAAACAGCTGATGATCAAGAAGACTTCACTTTTAAATTTTAATAGACTGCACATAAGTCACTCGCTCACTTACTTCCGCTGCTACTGCTGCCTTTGTTCACTCCTTTGTCACGACTCGACCTGACTGCCGCTGCTCATTTTACGTTGGTCTCCCGGCCTGGTGATTTGGGTGCATGGACCGGGTTATTCGCTCAACTGCATACTGCTTAAGAGGTATGTGGTGGCATTGACTGCTTTTGCTTGAGCTGGCCATGCATCTGGTTACATGCTAGACGTGCTCCACCGGGCTTCCCCTAACTTCAGTGGTTTATATTCCGGATCACTGTTCTAGTGATTCTTGCTGGACCTTGCACCAGCCTACCCTTAACTTTGCCGCTCTACCTGATGTAGAGGAGGTCGTAGCTTCCTCTTCTCCACGTGACAGGGTGTTCCTTGACCCCTTGCCCCTGCTCGGATGGATTGGGCTCCAGTTGGCACTTTGCTTACTCCCCAAGGTTCATTCTCTAGCCTTAAAACTTCATTTTGGCCATGCTGGGGTTGGGAGCACCTCTGATTATAAATCTTGAAGAGGTGCTATTTTGATATTTGATAATGAATTAATGCATGAATAAAACTTTGCAACAAGAGTCATCAAGGGTTACACTCATGACTTTACATAACCATTGGAAACTCATTCAGAAATATTTTATTGGGTATAATTGTTTTTTTTAATATCTAATAGATGAAAATTTAGCTTGAAATGCAGCTGATTATATGCAAGGAAAAGTTGCTGTTGAAGAGACTTTTCTGATCTCTCAAATAGCAAGCTTACATTATGGTTTTGAGGGATTTTAGGAAGCAGCATTTGGATCATTTCATTAAATAGGTTCATCAAAGGAGTTTGACATCCATTTTCAGATTCTCAATGAAGCGAAGGATCTGCTCCTAAGTTGTGCTGTACCAGACGCCATCCTCCGACTGAGCAACTCAAAATTAGCTGCTTCTGCTAATGAAATCTACAATAAGTACTTTGAAGAGCAGTGTCATAGCAACCTGGAGGAATTCTTAAAAAGGATCCTTGATGAGAAATGCCCAAAGGAAAGTCTGTTTGTTCAGGTGAGCTCTACTTTAAGTAAACATGTATTACTTCTGTTTTTTTACTCTCCAGTCTTATCAACTTTCAGAAAAAATTGCGCTATTAAGTTAAGTGACAACCAAGGCTATAATGTGAACCTCATGATTTTTCAACAAGGCAGATGACAGACAGAATGTTGCTCTATGATGACCTGAATTGCTCTGGTTTTGGAGGTTGCATTAATGACAGGCTGACCGACACCTATGGTCTTTGCCGATACGAGTCCCAACTAGAGGATAAAACATCTTAGATGTCCCAGAGGCCAGTGATCTCACAACAGTCTATGATATGCAGGTGAGCGATGTAGGTCTTGTATTATATCACAAGCTCATGGTGTGTAGAATAATGACTTCCTGTCACCACCAACCAGTGCAGCACATGCTCTGTAACTAAAGGCAGTAGCAACTCAGACCCAAACATGAGCTCACCTGATCACAGGACAATTATGCTGACAATTATATCATGGCATCCAGATCTGTAGAGTACTTGAAATGGATACTTTAGTTATACTTAAATTGTTTGAGTATATAGAATTACTGAGGTATGGTGAATAAAATGGGACTGCCGTTCTGTAGGTGACAACGCATTCCCGTCTGTTGCTTCGTTGTGATGCTCTGCACATGGCCAAAGTTCTCAACACGAAGAAGGCAGATGTGGCTCTCGAAGCGTTGAACGCATTCGAAACAGAACAGCAGTTCTGCCGAATGCTACGGTAAATATCTCCACCTTATATAGATGGGGTAAGTGCAATGGTAATACCTTGCTTACTTGCCTCGACAATTCTTTACTGTACAAGTATTCTGCAGTGCTGAGGGGTTTTTAGGATTTTCAGCTTCATTGCAATCATGATTGAAAACCATTTTGTTCAACTATGTGTTTGGGCAGGAGCACCTTCTGATATGTTGCTATATATTAATGTTAATTTATATAGCAACACTTCAATAAAGATGACAGATTTCTCATACCTAGAGTGTTAGTTCACCATTGATTCTTATTCCTTTTTTACTACTTTTCTTTATTTTTGATCGATTGTAATAAAACTGCGGTTTATCGGCTATGTATAATAATAATATATAATTACCATTATCACGAGAAAAGGATGATAATTTTACTCAAGAAGTTGTTGCATGAAGCATTTATTTGATTTCATTGCAAGGCTGATTTTTTTCCAGAGAGTTCTTTACAGAAGGCCAGGGAAGTGGTCGGCGTGTCCTGTTGCTGCAGTGTGACTCTGGTGACGTACACGCTGAGCTGATCGCCTGTGCACGCTACAACATCTGGAATGAATTCTGTCAGATATCAATGGATGACGACGCTATGGAACGACATCGGCTACTTCACGTCATCTTCATTGTTCAGCTGCCAAGAATCGCAGGAGGATGTTTTGTGGGCTTTCAGGTAAACCTTACTTATGAATATACTGTGCGCTGTGCGCTATCACACAAATATTCAAGACGTTCATGATATATGGATAAGTGTGTAAAGATTTATGATATATTCATTTATTTGTGTTTATGGATTGACACTGCATTGGATTCTCAGTCAGTTTTCTTACAGCCCATTTTAAAATGATTTATGTGTAAAAGGTTTGTGATAATTATATGGATTAATGTGTAGAACATATATGATTTGTAGATTAATTTGTAAAAGATGTATGGTATGTGGGTTTATTTAGTAAACATAGCAACATACTTTAGGATTATTGTAATCATGGTAGTGGGAATACTGAATGGGTGACTACTTTACCTTACAATACAGCATTTAGTTGCTCCTTTCTTTATTACTTGAAGCACACTATATTAATTGTTTTGATGCATGCATGGTTACATGCCTTTACTTTGAGTTGAATATACTTTGTTGGTATTGGTCTGTTTGACATAGGGTGGCAAATGGATCTCACATCATATCGATGATCTCCATCCTCATGACGAACGAATGCCGTCTTTGATGGCACTGAAAGATCGTTCCCTTGGAACGCTGTTTGAAGCAGCCACTGCAGCAAAAAACACATCGGATGAACCGATGGAGGCGGAACAGGAGGAGGAAAGGGAGGAAGTGCCTGAATCTATGGAAGATTCCTCAACATTAACAGAAGCTGAGGAAGAGCCAATGGACGTCGACTCGATGCGGAGTGACGCTGAAAGAGAAGGGCTTGATGACGGCTTTGAGCAGTTGGCCCAGATGCAGCGGAAAAAGGCCAGAGAAGGCGTGAAGCTCGTAAAGGAGAAGCTGGAGTCTCCAGAAGCTGCTCTGGATGTTGATGGCATTGTCAGGAGCTGCTTGCATGGTGCCACTGCTATGCTGAAGGATGCTACAAAAGAAGAGGCTCTTAAACTAAGGAAAACTCATAGACTTCAGTTGCTGTTGGAGCTGCTCAGTGGAAAGCGTGATGAAGGTATCATCGCTACATGTTGTAATGCAGGTCATGGTTCAGACTCACCCTAAACTTAACATAATAACCATGACTATAACCAAATGTTTTTATTATCACCTCAATCAGTAGAACACAATGGTTGATTATACATAACAAAACAGTGGTACACGGAGAGGAGGGATAATTGGTAAATAAAAGACCCTAATGGATCGATGGGTCCTGATAACAGGGCCTACCCTTTCTTACTTAACATGAAGCAGCAGGTTAAGAAAATTTTAAGTATAAAAATCTGAGACTTTAATCTGAGACCTTATTATCCTGGGAAGCACGTCAGTTCATTTTCTTTTTTATCAACTGAGTTATTTTATTTGTGTGTACCAAGTTGCAGTTTGCTAAATTGTTTGGTCCTAATAAATGAATATATATACATATATATATATACATGTATTATTTAAAACAAAAATACATGGAAAACAACTTGAATTTTCTTGGAGCAAATAATTATAATTAAGGAGTACCTTTAAATGCTTATTTGTCTCTAAATTGACTTCTTGTTGAGTTGGTTGATACGATTGTTCAATATACTTTTTTGTACTTCTTAGAAAAGCGAAGTTTGATGAATGTCTTGAGGAAGCGACTGACTTTGCTACTCAAGGACAAAGAGGAAACTGCTATGTCGGCCGCAACAGCCAGTGGATGGCTAAGCAACGAGGCTGCTTCCTTTGAAGCCATCTGTCGAGCTGGAACTTTTCGGTATGAGACAATTGCGTTGAGTGCTCTTTAAAGTACTCCACATCTTGCATTTCCTGTATTCAATATCCAATCCAGCACCTTCCTTTCCATACATTCTTCCTCCTGTTTTGTAGTTCTCAGCCTTGGTACGTTGCCATGAAGCACATCCGGTACAATCCAGTTCTTTTATTGTTTCTTAATCATAGCAATCATTTATGTAGCGCCCTTTCGAAAGGGTGCTACAATTAAACTGTTACTTTTAGCTCTACTCAGAGGCTTTCCCAAATCTAGCAGAGCTAAAAGTAACAGTCTTAAGATGAGAGAAGAACAGGAGAGAGAGAGTGTTTAAGATAGTGGATATGTTTTATTTATTCTGTACTTTTTAGAAAAACTTTGTATCTTTGTGCTCTGAGGTGTGATTGCCGACCTGTTGGCTTTTGGTTGAACATCGGTTTTGATTTGCTGAGCAATGCTTTTGTAAACATTTGATTGCAAATGTTAATGCTTCTCAATATTTCTTAGTATTAAGCTGCATTGTTAACAAATAAATTGCTGGCCTCTGATTTAATTGGCTTGAGCAATGAGCATCATGAGGATATTCTGAATGTACTTAACCATATTTAAGAAAGCGTAACGCATTTTTAACAGATTAATTATTTTTCCATTATGGACTTGATAACAAATGTGCATTAAAATAGTGTTTAGCTGCATCAAAGAAATCATTTTTATGGATTGGCAACTGTTTTCTGTCTGGCTCTCAAAAGGAGTCAAGTAATAAATTGTTTCCAAGGAAGAGTTACATGTATAATTAATATATCGAAGATAAGTATATTAATTGTAATATCATTCTCTTTTTTATGTTTATGAAGGGTGAGTAGGAGTGAAGGTATGTTGGTATTTTTTTGCTTTAGACGCGCCCTTTGGCAGTACCTGGAGACAAGAGTTACCCCGCTGTTGGCAGGTATCATTGCATACATTGACACAAATGCCAATCTTGATATTCTGATGAAAGATGGAGATAGCCTCTGGATCACTTCCATGTGGATGGATATGCTCAGCAATCCTGATATTACCATGATCAAGTACAGGTTAGTAAGGACAATAATTGTAATGGGGCATTCATGGTGTTTATGCTGCTCCTCGTTGTCTAATTGTGTGTGTGTGTGCGTGTGTGTGTGCATGAACCTATCAATGGTAATCTACTACTGTTCGCAAACTGATCAATTGGTGCCTTGCAGGGCTGCCGACAGTTAAATTCGCATCCTGTAATAATTTGTCTTCTTCCATTCACTTGTAGTCATACTGCGTCATCACAGCTCTATGCCATAAAGCATGACAGAAAGGATTGTTTGAACTTGATTCTTTATTTGACAGAGATCTACAGACCACAACTCAGAGAATGGAGCTGACAGAGTTCGAAGTCAAGATGACCGGATCAGATGGAAAGTTCTTTGCAGGACGCCTGCCATTCTCCTGGATTATCAAGGAACAAGTCGATCGTTTGATATATGCGGCCAAGCAGGATGGTAAGCAGTCGTCATACTAAATATTGTTTTTTGATGGTACATGTGTTTACCTTCTGCAACGTTTGACTAATGGACTCCTTGTGGTTTTGCATGCATCTGCACATCTGTATTGCTTGGAGTTTGTCACAAATGCAGGGATTTTTTCTGAGAAAATATTTGCTTTACAATACTTTATTGTAACCCTTGTTGCACTGTTGTGATTTTGCTATGCGTGTCGTCGAATATCTTGGTTACCAAATAAATTTCTGCCAGGAATGGTTTAAGCGGTTAATGCAGTTTTTCAAGTGTGCATGAAACTTTAGAGGTTATAATTGACTTTTCCACACTGGAAGTGTGTAGCTAAAGGGCATTTAACAAGAGTTGATGTAGTCTGGCACTTGTGAAAGTGAAATTAAAATGCTACATTATATAATAGAACATACCATGTTACTGTGGCTCTATGTATATCAACAATTTGTGCATTTTTTTTGTCTATCTTCAGCAGTTTCTGATTGAAGTACCCTGGTGAGTGTTAAAAGAACAAAACGTTTGATTATGTTGGTGAAATTATTCAACAGTTCAATGAAGAAGTGGAATCCTCATATACATTTTGGTTGTGTTTTGATTGACTAGCTTCGAAAGACGCACGTATCGTGGTCGAGAGCACACTGCAGATGAGCGCACTTGGGAAGGTGCTCGAAAAGGCTGCAAGCGAGGACAATATGGAGGAAGTTATTCAGCGTTATCTCGTCGACTTTGTTCGCATGGTCCACAAGCCTCATTCCCATTCACCCGACGTTGAATATAATGTAGGTTTTTGCTGTTTGTTTTGGGAGTTAAGAGATGACCTTAATAATAATAATAGTAATAATAATAATGATAATAACGACAGTTTATATGGTGCCGTAATGTGGCCTTACTATTATCATTACAAAAATTTCTATAGCGCCCCTTCAAGAATTCTACTCAGAGGTGCTTCCTGTGCGAATCAGTTGGTTGGTTCCATGCTTGTGTGTGGGCCCACCATTGGTGACACTTTTTAGCCTACTGTGCATGGTTTCGCTAACAGACTTATTTTACTTGTTAACTATGACTTTTAACATCATTTAGGCCAGTGCAGAAAGCGCCTCTGAGTAGATATCTTGAAGGGGCGCTATATAAATGCTCGATTACATTACATATTACCTTGCATTCATTTTAAATTTTGTCTTGGGTTATGAGACCTCTGATGAGTTTGTTTTGGAGGTGCAATATAAATTTGAACTTAAGACTATGATTACAATTACATTGTGTAATATAGCATAACCTTTGCAACATCTATTTTGTTATTATTTTGTAATGCTTCAGTGTAATATTTTATATGATTATAATTATGAGATTATGTTGACCGTTTTCGATTATAAACCTATGTTGTTTATGCTTTTGTAGCTTGTGGTCAGTGATATCAAGTATGCTATGCGATGCCAATTCATGCAAGAACGAGACAGATATCACGAAGAGACAAACTTTGTTGATCCGTTTGATCTCTCGCAGTTTTCCATTCCGAGGATCCATCTGACGTACGAGAATATTCGCAAGCGTCTTTTGCTGTTCTCAGAGCTAGTTCAGGTCTGGCCTGAAAGCATAAAGAAATTGGCCAAATCGGAGATCCCTAAGAATATGGTTAGCTTTATGTCTATATTCTAAATTTGAAAACAGACTTTCTTTGGTAAAGGAAGAATTGGCTGCCTGTGTGCTGCACCTGGCTGATATGATCCAAGGTCTGTTTAGTTAGCATGCTAGATATCTAGGTTGTGGGTTCATTCCAACTGAATGTGTTTTGGGTGATCTATATGGGCAAGTTGTTGCATGCACATTTCTCTGTCATCAAGCAGCATAATTTTATATCAGAATAATGCCTGGAAGAAAACAGCTGTGTCCAGGACCTTTGTTTGTCAGCTATTGGCTCACTAGCAAAAGAACACTAAAGGGCATTTCCTTTATGTTCCATTACAAAACAATGCGTCGGTAATTTGATAGTGCCCTCCTTACAGAAAGATTTTTAAGTGCACATTGAAACAAGAGCCATAAGGAGATTGGGTGAGGTCAAATTTCAAACATGACAGCTTTAAGTTACTAGTTCTAAGTAAGCGTTGATATGCACTCTTCCAATTTTTGAGACTGCTGTTCATATACTTAGCTGGACTTACTTCTGACAACATTATGAGTTATTCTAACAAACTTGAAGAGTTTACAGACGAGTTTGTTTTACAGTGTTTGATGTTCTACAGAAGTTTCTGCATTGCATTGCATTATATTACGAATTTACATGATTTATTTTTTATATGATTGCTTTGATTTTTTGAGGAATATAGCAGAACAGATCATATCTTATGTGATCGTCAAGTGTTAAGTGAAGCTAGTAGTAATCAGTTTAAACCTGTTTTGGTGGACTCAATGTGTGGTTTGTTGATAATGGTCTGTGCTTAATCTCTTTTCAGCCACTTGACCTCATATGCCTTCTTCTGCTAATGCAGTCTTACTTGATTCCTGAAAAAGATGAGCTGGACAACATCAACAGTCGACAGAGGTGGGTTGAGAAGGTGAGGAGCACGAGTCCGATTGTTGTGCGTCTGCTGGAGTCCGTCTCAGACGTTGCACAGGAACACTTGCATCATCGGGACATGTGCAGGTCTGCATATTTACAGCTTTTCTTCAATTTCGTTGTATCTCTTTTTTGCAGTCTTTAAATTTCTCAGAGACGATTGTTTGAAAGCACGAGTAAGTGTTTTATCTATGTATCTACTGGGGCAGTACCGAATAGGTTACTTTCACTATTTGGCTGAATGCGAATAATTGGACCAACTATTCGGCCAAATGCGAATACGAATAGTATACGAAATAGGTCTGTATACAGACAAAATTTGCTTATCCATCACTGAATTAACTAGCTGTAATTTTAATTTAATGTAATATTACCTGATAAGTTTGACTAACAATTGACCTGCTCAAGCCTTAAATGCTGAATGTTATCGGTCAGTTACTGAAAACAAAGAATGAGACTACTGACACTCTGTGATACAAGGCAGTAGGTTACTATTCGTATTTGGTCCAACCACTACTATTTTGGCTGAACATCAAATAGCCATTTGACCCACTATTTGGCCACAAAGTGAATGTTCTGTACAGCCCTAATATCTACCATCTTGAAATTCATCTGACCAAGATTGTGTAAATCACTTAGTTTCCTTGAAACTTTGCAAAAAAATTTATTATTCAGTATTATTATTGGTTAGCTGACTGACTTTGATGTTATATGCTATGAGCCATGTAGACCTAAGTGATAATATGAAATGGATATAGATAATATGTAGGGAACATAGGTCACATTGTCGTCATTTTCGATAGCATGTCTTTGTTAGTTGCACTGGGGAAAGAGAGAAACAGACAGACACAGTATGTGTGTGAGAGAGAGAAAGAGAGAGAGAGAGAGAGACGGAGATGGAGATGGAGACAGACATAGTGAGAGAGCGAGACTCCACAAGTATAAATTGCCATGCATATGCAACTCTGCATTTGGTAGTTTTGGCCAATTCATGCAAGAGAATACCACTCATGTATTCTCTGGCAATTGTTGATACTAGTGTACTAGCTGAAATGTGTAAATGGAGCAGTGCAGTAAAGGCAAGCAAATGTGCTCAGTTCAGATAACTTTCTTTTTGTTCAGTAACATTCATCAAACATAATACTACAATCTTATAATTATAATATAATCCAATTTTACCATTTGATAACTGTGAAAATTGATGAATAATGATGTAAAATAATCGTTTGTAGTGACATTTAACATAATTTAGGCTAGCACAAAGAGTGCCTTTGAGTAGATATCTTGAAGTGGTGGTTTATAAATGTTCATTTTCATTTACATTACATTTGTTTCAGATTTACTTGGAATCGTGTTGGCGCTGTGCAGCTGTTCATCGAACATGTCTGTCCCGCTGATGGTGGCGATGCGGGGCTGAGTGTCAAGCGTTGTATGCCACTTTGGAAGGTAGGAGTTCCTCTAATCTCTACAAATTCCCACTTTCATATTCACAGATATTTATCGAAGATGGGAAGAGCAGTCACGTAATCTAGCCCCTAAGCAGCCATGGATTTGAAATGTTAGCGACTTCTTTTTCTCGGCCTCGGCCTATGAGGGTGTGTGGATGGCCAGTCCTCTCCCTCGTCATCTCATCTTTCCACCGACAGTGTACGGTCAGTGTACTCATTATAGCTGAGTTGGTCAGGGAGGGGGGTGCAGATGGAGCTGAACTCTCGAACCATATTTGTGCCTTCATGGGGATTTGAACCACAACCTCACGATCGACAGTCCACCACTTTAACCACTACACTATGGTGATGTCATTGTTATGAGTTTCAGATGTATGGATGTATCTCATCTCCAATTGTTTGATATTCAGCGGAATCTTTCTTATTGTGTCGTTGATGTCTCGTGTACTGCTGGTCTTTTTAAGTATTGTCATCTTTTACACTTAACGACAAGTCACACAGGTTTCCCAGTGACTTTTAGCCCAATCTTTATCATTACAGTGTTAAATGCAGGATTTTTATGTGTTGATGTTGGCTTCTAGGGTAAGAAACCCAAAAGCTGGTGTTGATTTTTTAACGACACCGTTCCATATCGAAGATGATTTGGTTTTGCCCTCCTCCTTTCTCCAGGCTTGGGACTGGCATTGTCAAAGTCCAAGCAGTGGTGGAGTTAACCGAAAAGGAACTGCCCATGGGCATTAACCCCAGGAAGATAACATCTAGTTTCTAACCCCAGAAAAGAACTGTGATGGGCACTAACTCTGGGAAAACAACCCCTAGTTTAAAATTTCCAATGAAACATTAACATTTACAGATCACTTAATTGATTTGCATATTTAATTAGTAGATTAATTATTTGATCTTTCGTCCATTGAGGGATCACGTTACATTACCTCAGTTGCATATCTGTTTATTAATGGCAGACTTTCATGTCTGAGGCTATTAGTTTTAGCATTAATTAAATAGCAGCAAATGATGGCTTTATCTTATATTCTATCTTATATCTAGTCATTTAGTCTTATGGCTGTATCATATATTGTGTAATTGTTTTTGATTCCAAGAAAAAACCTCTGGAGCCCAGTAGACTCAATGAAATGACCTGTAGTTCATCCATTTATGCCATGTGGCCTTGTACTCAGAGGTATTTATTGGAACTTTGATTATGTCTGGGTGTTCAAGGATGCTAAAATTGATCAGTTAATGGTTGTTATTAGCGCATGTGCTGTCGTTGCTGTTTTCTTCTATAGGCACTCACTGACAAAACGAATTTCAAGACGCTGAAATCGTTCGAAATGGTCGAGAACTTTCTTAGAATCTGTAACAAAAACGCAGCCAACTTATATTTTGGGTCTGTTTTAACTGATTGTTTTTATTTGACATGTTTTGTGGTTACTTGTCTCATCCCATTTACTTGAGCCTGCATTCTGGGTGTTTTATTTACATTTTTATATGTCTTGTTTTCATTAACCTTGTCCTCATTGTCACATGCCATGTTGATTGTCTTTCCTTTTTAAATACTGTTGCTTGTTTCTTTTCTATTCACTTCACTGTCCTATAACAGTGTCCTATTTCAACTGTGTGATTGTTTTAAATGTGGTTTTTGCTTGTATTGTATTGTATTTTATCTCACCTTGTGTAAGACTCCTCTAACAGTAATGACTCTTCAACGGCAATCCAAGCGTGGGCACTCCAAGTAAACGCAAAAGTAAGTGGATGAACCACCCACAAAAATCTCCGCCCGAATTTGTTTGGTAAGGTTATTCCATGAAGAGGCATCCACAATTGCAAAGGCGCGTCACTGTGACAAAGAGGCCAAATGTCTCTAGAGCAAAGGTACCCGAGGGAAAGATAGAGCAGAGGCCGCTTGTATTTTCTGTCTGTTGTCAAAAGTGTTTCTGAGTGTTCAAGATACTGTCACTGGTGTCTTCTGAATTTATACTTATATAATCCTGTTGCTTCTGAGTGATTTAAGTGCTCTGTGGCTTGTATTTGGTCTGTTCATTACAGTGTTCTATTCCTGAGTGTTTCAAGTCAATTTGGCTTTTATCCTTGCCTGTGTTTTTTACAGTATCCTGTTTCGTGTGTTTAACTGGTGTGCTGTTTGTGTATTCTGGTTTTGTTCTCAATGTTTTCCAATTTCCAAGGTTTAAATGTTATTTTACTTATATCTTCTGTTTTCGTGATTGTCTCTTCCTGAGTATTTGTCCAGTGCTTTCATGTCTGTTTTCTTTGCTGTGTCTCTCTTGCCGTTTTCTTTACTCTTCCTTCTTGTAATCATTGCATTTGGATCATTTTGATTATAGAAAACTAGAGAACTGTCCTGTGTGTGAAAAGCCCCCAGAGTGTCCGGTTAAGCTTCCATGCAGTCATATTCTTTGTGCCCGCTGCCTCGTTGAAACAAAAGAACTGAAGGTTTACCAATGCTTTGCAGAGGGGTGCCAAAAGGGCTTTTCCAAAGACATCAAGGCAGAAGTGGTTCCCATCAAAAAGTTAGTAGATAAAATACATTTTGATGTTAAACATGGGTAATTTGTATATGGCATATATGTTGTTATACTTATTTACTTGTAACTTGGTTTACGATGATATTGCAGTGTATTATCCTACTGTCGTTAAATATCATGCAACATGATACCAGTCAATCAATTTTCTTTTTTCACTGATTGAAAGCTGAGAAGCTTGTTGCATATAGTCAAATTGATTGCAGGTTTATATGTGGACCGGTTAATTAGCTTTGCCTATTTGGAGGTTATATGAAGAATCTTATCTTAGTTATGTCAAAATATGTGTTTGTATAAAATTCTTGGTTTAAAGTTTCGGTTATGTTGACAATTCTCACGAAAGCAAATGCTACCTGCTTGATCTAGGCAGAGGTGACTGTGATGTACAGACCCTGCATACAGTGCATTGGAATTCATCCATTATGAGCTCAAAAGCATAAGAAAAGGGTTTGATCCCTACATAAGGTCCTTTGCTGTACATAATATTTTACTACACTGCTGATAACTGTAATACCAAAGTTAGATTATCTGAGCAACATGATTCAAAGCAGCATGCTTCCCTAGAGGGGCGCTATATAAATGTTGAATTGAATGAATGACACTAAACTAGTCTTAGCCGTTGTCTTGTTCAATGTAAAGAATTTTTTTCATTTTACTTCTTAATTGGTTTTTTACTGCAGATAATTTGGAAAGCTTGTTGACTTTAAGGAATATGTTCCATAGATTTGGCTGTAAGTTATGACAGCACCTTGTGTTTCATCTGTTTCATTGATTGATTATTATGATGCTGCCTTTCTGTTAGGGAGGGCCAGGAAAAGTACCTGCTGTACAAACGGCGTTGTAATGCGTTCTTCATGGATCTAGTTTCCTGTTTTTGCTTTACGGACAACTCTCCACCGGAGCCCGAAGTCATCCAGAAATTGATGGGATACGTGACGCGCAGGTCTAAACTGGCGGAAAAGGTTGGAGGCGAAGCTCTTGCCACTCAACAGAAGACAAAGAAGATGTTCGAGGAGAGCTTTGATCCAACTCCTGTCGTCAGATCATTTCTGCTTCAACTTATGCTGCAGGCCGAGTAAGTGTGATGCAGGCATTGCAACTATTTGATATTGCCCTCCTTGCACAGTTCAGAGATGCACGTGACCATTAAACAGAGCATCTATGATGTTGTTCGTGAAGGACTTGCTCAATGTCCCTACATGGTCACTGCCTCGAGCGAGGCGCTGACTGTACCCTCAATGTTACAGGCCTAGTGTTCAAACCAATCATCCACAGATGTATAAGTGTTTTTATGTATATATCAGGATGCTCTTTATGGTTCCTTATTCGAAT
This sequence comes from Bimastos eiseni, assembly GCA_959347315.1. Classification (NCBI taxonomy): domain Eukaryota; kingdom Metazoa; phylum Annelida; class Clitellata; order Crassiclitellata; family Lumbricidae; genus Bimastos; species Bimastos eiseni. The sequence goes on from OY365810.1 coordinate 34,058,168, forward strand.
ATCTTGCAGGTACTGCACATGCATATATCTTACTGATGTAAACAGATGTGAGTGTAATGTTTTATAAGCAGCATTAGCATTAGATGAAATGGAACAGTATATTTTTTATATTTAAAAAAAATTATTTATTCTGAAATTTAATATCACCCTTCTTCCAACTTTTTTGCTCAGAAGTGCACATGTACGCAATGGAAAGAAGTCTGCTCCAATACGTAGGGTCTGACGCATTGAAATAGTCCAGTGGGCTCAAATTGGTATGCAAAGCATAGCAGCTACTGATCGTGCCTCTGATTAGATAGATAGTACTGTGAGAGGCACTTTACAGATTCATATGGTACTGTACAACTGCTTGGGTACCAGATTGCATCAATTGCCGACCCAGTTGACTCAAGAAATGGTCATACGCTTTCTGATATATGCTGGAGCAGTGCAGACTAGGGATTGTTTCTGCAACAGGAAGCCAGTACATTTCTTCAGTATATTCTGATATGTTCCTAGTGTCTTTCTGGTAAGTGTAGTTTACTTCAAGATTGCTGTGATGCATTTTAACTGGCAATGTATATATATTCTGGGGCTTGATAGGATTACTTAATTGACTGTGTTTTGCTGTAGTATTGACTCTGTGCATAACTACCTGGAGCAGTACTTCGAAAATGCTCGTGCCTTTGTGCAGACAGACTCAGCACAGGTCGTTGAGCTGTGTGTACTCTGTGTTCAGTGTCTAGAGGTAACAGAATCCACTTAAGACAGAATTCACTACCAAAATAAACATATAATTATTACAGTGCATGAAATGTTTATTTTAATTTTATTTGAGACTTTTTTTGTTGATTTATTTTATTTTTTTCGATCAACAGTTGTGATGCTGTTTCCACTTTTTCCATGTTTTTAGTTTCATCACTACCATCAACAACAATGATGCTAATTGCAATTTTGGCCTCTGTGTGCAAATGATGTTAATCGTGTCACTGTTGAAATTGTTTTCTTCTAGTCTAACTGAGCTGAATTCAGTTTTTATTTTGCCTCAAACAGGACCATCATTATAGACAGAGTGCACAGTGCGATGGCGACGTTGAGCGCTTGCACTTTGCAATGGACCTCCTTGTCCATTCCACCAATCTGCTGCGTGGGGATCTAGTTGACGTTCAATTGGACTCCCTTGAAGCAATAGCTCGCATGAGGTTTGGACTTCTGGAGACAGCCAAATGGATGCACCAATTCTATGTTGACAAGACTGCTAATCAAGATGTTCGAAGGCTGTTCGACGCTGCCAAAACGATTTGTGATCAGGAACATCTGAGGTGGCCAAGGTAAAGGCAACTGAATTAAATGATGAAATTTTATTTGAAAATTATATTTGCTTATCACCGCTGTGGAGATATTGGAGCTTTTAGTATTAGCCACATGCAGATAAACATTAAAAATGTGGAACATAGTTTCTTTTGATGTAGGATTGAGAATCATCAGCATATTGCTAGACATTTGTGTCTTTAACCTTGGTGTAAATTTCGTGAAATTTGAAGCCTAGTGAATGAGCAGGACTGATCAGTGGAAGTTGAATTGGTAAATCGGTAAAAGCACGTAAATTTATAAAACGACAATCGACCTATCTAAAAACACAGATACTGCTACTAGTAGAAGAATGAAACCTTTTTTAAATATGCGAAACTTGGACTCGTCAAAACTGAACTTGTAGTACTCGAACTTGACAAGAAATTCAAATTCGGTTCATCCGTAATGTGCATGTATCGAGAGTCTAAAAGTCGGTGAATTGCGATTGTCTAGGGTCTATTTGATGCGTCAGATCACCAGGCGATATGGAATGGATGAGCTGAAGTCCATTGCTGATATTCCTAAGTTGAACTGGGTCATTCCAAAGGAAGCCCGGGGAAATAAGGCAAGTACTGAGCAGTAAAGTTCTAATCATGTTTATGTTTTTTGTGTGTTTTTCTATCGTTGTCACCACCCTTGTTTGAATTTATTGATACTTCTGAATTCCCAAGACTATTTATGTGTATTGGTATATGGTTTGACAACCTCAAAGTGTGATGTGCAGTCGGGAATATATTTGAATAAGGACTACACGAAACAATATTGACATTACAGTAGTAAGGTAAGTTCATCATCACTAATTTATTCAAAGCCTCTATCTATCACAGTCCATCAAAGTTGTTCTGAAGTATGAGTTTTGGACTACAATGCTACAACAACTCAACTACCAAATGGATGACATTGGGGTTGCAATTAGTCAGCTAGTCGGCTGGAGAGAAAGTTCCTTTGATATCCAATTAGACTCTTAGTTATCGAGATTATGAAGTAATGTTTGTTTTTCCAAGACACTCATGCATTAACATATCTGTAGTGTGTTTTAACCCTTTAACGACCAGCCAGATTGGTTTCCAATATTTTAATATGTGCTGGTAGTTAAAGTGTTGAGAAACTCTCAATGGCACTAAATGTGTCTCTCTAACATTTCTAATATGGTACCAGTACAGCTGTCACAAGCTGAAATTATTCAGTGGTGATCTGTACCAGTGGGACTACCTTTAATACGCTTGCATCATAATTGATTGTAGCATAATTACAGAGAAGCAGGATGGTTAGTCACTAAAGTCAGTCAGTTTATCAGTTTTAAAAATTGTGAGACTTTTCCAGTTTAGTTTCATTTAGAGCCATAAATTATTTTTCTGATTTGTCTGTTTTCGTTTTTAGAATGATGCTGTTCCAGACCGCTTTGTTGTCTGTGGTGAGAACTACACAAAGCTAAGGGAACTGATGGCTGAGATTGTCCTTGGAAAAGACCTTCAAGCACTCGATGAGGCTCTGAAGGTTTGTTTCTATGGCCATGAAGATACCAGTTGTTCTAGTCTTTGCTATTCTCTGTTTTGTAGCCTTGTCATTTGTGATGACAGTACAGTATCACAAGTTATTTCCCTCTACCCACTGTGGGGCCATAGAGTAATGGGGAGGAGCATAGAGTAATGGGGAAGGGCGTAGAGTAGCACACTGGCGTTCAGAGCTGAGGAGGTGAGTTTGCCTCCCATATCCCCTAATGTTGAATTGTCTTTTCTCTCGCTTGGTGGCGGTATTGATTAAATCAGATGTTCTTAAAACATAATGAGCATCCTGCATGGCTGCCAACAATTAATTTATAATTCCCCTAATAATTTTTCATCATTCCTATTTAACTAGTTAAGTTTATGCCTTAGGTTTTTCAATCTGAATTGTCTTGTTATACCTCTGCTTACTCTGTTCTAAGAAAAGGGTAGCCCGACTATTGTTGCCACTCCTGTTAACTATCAATGTAGGCATTTTACTTACATGTTCTACTGTTTGAATCTATAAGAACATATTGAATTGAATTATTGCAGCTTGTCAGTTTGAAATTAAACAAAGGTATTATTATGATTCTTCTGTTCAGTGTCAAATCAAAATCAAATCAAAAGAGATTTATTGAACCATCAATAATAACAGTTTAACAAAAGAAACAGATCGTTCAATTATTTTTAAGTCCGGCATATTAAATCAAATAACTGAGTAATTAGGCCAGATGTTCAACAGGAGTTCCCAAGGGGATCTTTCCCCGCTATGTAGGAACCCCTTGAGTCGACAAATATATGAAAATAATATTAGCGAATGGTAGCATAAGATATATACATAGAATGCATCATAATTATCTATCAGCTAAACCGGTTGACAGGATATTCCTGATATGATAACTTAAATAACTAACTGTATATATGGAACAATGTAACATAAAGTAACTTAACATAACCTTAAATTAATTCTTAACTAAAAATATTAACAATGAACAGTAGGCCAGTAATGTCTGACTGATACATCATGTTAGCTATACATAAGTTTTTAGATTGACTTTCAGCAGCTGTGTTTGAAAGAAAGGATTCTTTGAACTGAAGCATTCTGAAGACTGTGCTGACAACTGATATTGATAGGGGAACATTTTGATGACATTGTCTAACCTGATCTTACCTTAAATCACTTTCTGGCTGAGTGCTTTTTCACTGAAGTATAAAATTTTAATTGCTTTGTATTTGCAGACGGTTGGTGGAAGTGCAGAGGTTGTTGAATGCCTGGTTTTGCTTGCGATCTATCGGGAAGTAACGGCCGCAAGTATTCATGCTGATCCTCGCCAGAGACCAACACCAGAGGTAGTGCATTCATTTCACTTTCATAATTGGCAGTGTATTTACCAAAGGAATCATTTGTGTGGTGAAATTCCAGTTTAAGAGTCCATAACCTAATAGAGAGTTCCAGATGGAGGGACTGGCAACAGTGAATGACCGCCGGCCGAAGACACGACGTGTACTAGGGACAACGTACTTTGCAGCAAAGGCTGATCTAAGAGAAGAGCGGCCTTTAACAGAGCTGCAAAGTGTGACCATGGAGGACAGATAAGACAGCAGATGATCTGTGCATGCTCTGTACATGAGGAGTGCCAGCTTGTAAGAGATACGCTCACTGACAGGAAGCCAGTGTAGAGAACAAAGAGCAGGTGTGATATGGACTCAGTAGGAGAGTCCAAGGCACAGTCATGCAGCCTATCGCTATAAATCACACATTCATATGTTCATTTCTGACAGAAATATTGTTTTAAGTTATTGTTTATTTGAGTCACCAAGAAGCATGTTACTCATTTACATCCTGTCACACTTTTGTCATTATATCATCGATCCAGCACTAAGATTATCTCTACGCTGTAGTTATGGTCATCGGACAACAGTTGCTGTTGGCTAAACCCATACAAGGTCATGCGTCAATAGCCCTTGCCTTGTGTAATGTGTATTAAGCCACATTGTTTGGTGAACACAATGCATTTATTGAAACCCTCTGATGCTAGATGTTGACTTTTGTTGACAGCCACTCTCTGCCCTAAATGTTGACTTTTGTTGACAATAGCCTCAAAATTGTCAATACCTGAATGGGCAGTTATAATTTTTTCAGTTGTTTAGGTTTTACAGCATTTGACAGCTTTCTGCCTGCAGAGCCCAGTTATCAAAAATAAGGTAAAATATTTGTATATAATTTTTAAAGTGAAGGTAATATTAACTTCAGTTGTTTTGTGGGACTAAGCCAAGGTTTAGTCTTGGTAAAAAAACTGTGATTTTTTAAAGTTGTTCTACTTCAATCAATCCGTGAAATTTAATATAGCACCTATTCAAGGAAACTACTCAGAGGCGTATCCAGTACAACCACATTCTCTCAAATCTGTCCTGATTTGAGAGAAGAGTAAAAAGGATGACGACGAGATCCATAAATATCTGACTCCATTTATGCTTAGAATCTGTGATTTTATAATGACTTGTGAGCTGCTAGAGCCATAATGTGATACAAAGATTGTTATCTGTTTTAAGAGGTTGTGCAGATATCTATACTTAGGGGTATGTCTATGTTTTGATATTACAAATATGATTTCTTTATGTTTTCTGTTAATTCTTATAGACTATAAGTACAGAATTGATTTGGATGCAGACACTGTACAAATACAGGGTGCCTATTACACCAGTTCCAGCCAAAGCATGTTACATCGATCCAGTTTAGCCAGGTTTCAATTTTTTTTAGGATTTGGCCATGGAAATTGTTGGTAACAAGATGAAAGGCTGCATGCAAGCTAGACCAGGGCAGACTGGTGCATTGACAGAACTAATCATACACTTCAAGATTCTGATGTCCAATTCGAAGAATAACAGCCTTCAGAAGCCTTTTCTTGATATGATAATGACCCCTCAGAGCATGCAGGTCAGATCAATATCCTCGTTTATTGCCAGAAAATGAATATATTTAACATGTTATATAATGAGTAATTGACTTGGTGCTAGGTAAATCAGCTACACACCAAGTTTCCTTATTTTAGAACAGTAAATGCAACCTGTTTTATAATAATGCTAGATTAAGCTGGTTACGTTAATAGTCATTGTCAGATGACACACTTCGATTTCAAATCGAATATTATCCATATAAAGCCTTCATCTGAAGAACCGCGGAAGTCTTTTTTCGGTTTATTGATATATCCTCCCAAAATTTGTTTACGTCTACAGATATTTTATATCTGTAGACTTTAAGAAGGCTTCATATGTTTTCTCGTCGCTATGAGGCTAGGCAACTTTTCAATTTTTGACAAATGGTGTCTTTTGAACAAACTTTGGAACATTTCGTTTTTCTTCTTTCGGCTAGCATGCCTTCCTGCCTACAATGCCGCAGGACGATATGGCTGACATCAAAGCTGCACTTGTGACTGGAGAAGTACCTACATTTTACCGTATGTGCATTTCACTTCAATGTTTTAAAGTTTATAACAGAATTTTTTAGTTTAAAAGTCAGGAGAGGAAGTTAGGTCAGGTTTGTTGCCTTCACCTTCTGATTAATTATTTGTTATTAACAATTTTTGATGTAATAATATGATTATGATCTGTATATATTAAGTTAAAGAGGGCATTGTGTTTGTTGACTAATTGTGAAACTTCTTTATCTTACATGATATCATTATTACATTCTATTTGCTGAAATCATCTCAAATATTTGATACTTGCCCTTAATGGAAGGAAATTGATTCCTTAACTGTTAGTCTTAAACAAGCGTCAGATGCAGAATTTGTAAATATCAGATAATTTTTTATTCTTTACATTATATGTATGTAGTCTAAGTGAATTTCAATTTAGGTTTATATTTTTAGTATTTTTGCACAGTGAATATGAGGATGACACAAAACTCCCAATACATTTGGCGTTTCATTTGTTATTTCAGAATGTCCCAATGGCCATCCATATGTCATTGGAAATGTAAGTCTTTGCTAAATGTCTCAACTATATATCACTGCAATTTGAATCATGTCGATCAAGTACGTATGGTCTGGCAGCTCTTGGGCAATGTACAAGTATTGTCTAGTGCAGTATAGCAGTGGCCTACAAAAGTTTTTACATTGGATTGGATCATATGCTAATTCACAGGTTCACCTCAAATGTTGGGTAGCTGATATATATATATATATATATATATATATATACTCGTAACTGCTACTATCAGCTGTGTCAGCTTCGTGCAGTTATTCGCTCTCTTACCTTTGAGGCTTCAGTAGTCCTCATTCGTGGTTTTGTAACCAGCAGAATTGATCACTGCCGCGCTGTTTTGGCTGGTCTTCCCTGTTCCATAGTGGTGCGTTTAGATCGCGTTCTTCGCTCTGCGGCCAGGCTTCTTGGACATATACCTAAATTTTCACCGGTTTCAGTCTATATGCACGATGTCCTTCACTGGCTACCGGTTCAACAGCGCATTACTTTCCGCATTGCGACACTAGTTTGATGGTGTGCACCATCCTACTTGACTGAACTGTGTCGTCCAGTGTCTGAACTCCTTTCGCGTAGAGCTCTGCACTCTTCTGCTAAAGGCGAGCTTCTGGCTCGTCGTTAATGCTGAGTCACGCTTTCTCAGTGGTTGGTCCATCCACTTGGAATGGGCTCCCGGTTGCCCTCTGTCTTCCCCCTTACAATGATCTACCTACCTTTTATAAGCTGCTAAAGTCATTTCGTTTTGGTCATAGCTGGGCTGGGAGCACCTCTAAGTAGTTTCCCTTGAAGAGGCGCTATATAAATTATCGAAATGAATTAATGAAAGAACTTACCATTTATGTGCAATGGCATTTAACTGTTGAAGGATGAAGTGAGGATGTCTTGGCTTTTATCTTACTATTGTTTTCATTTAACTGCATATTTTCATACCTTTTGCTTAATGTATTATAACTTTTTTCTATTCACCAGTGTGGTCGACCTGTAGCTCTCAATAAACGTCTTCAGTGTGGTACTCATGTAGGCGGAGTGGGATATAATATATTGCACCAGGAAAATATAGCCAAAGCTGACAAATAAGGCTGCATAACTAGCATGCGATGTTACTTTTAAGCAGTTTCTGCTTTAATCTCTACTTACCACACTTGCAGTTCAGTAGAAATTGCAGCTTCTATCAAACGGTTTTTAAGGGCTATATTATGTAATCTGCTCTTGTCTTCTTTGATGGTTTGTTGACAGTGCGGAAATCCGAATCAGGAGAGCAAATGTATGCACTGTCAGGCTGCCATAGGAGGCATGGGACAACTTGTCCGTGGTAATGCCCGCTTTGTGCCGTAAGTATCTTGCAGTGCTCGGATGTCACTTATGTCTAAGGCTATTATAAATGTTGAAATGATGTACCCGACCGTGCAGATATATTGTTAGGAAATGTAGGGAATTGCGCGTTTTTTGGAATGTCGGGCCCCCGAGACTCGATTTCATTGCATGGGCAGTCAGTCAATATGAACAACGGAATATTTCTGGCATATGTTCGGGTAAAATCGCACATTTTTACGGAATTTCGGGTACCCGAAAACCGATTTCATTACCCGGGTAGTCAGCTTCGGTCGGGTACCCGGATACCCGTTGACAGCCTTACTAATGACTTACTGTAGTTCAGTGGTTCTCAACTTCTCTATTGCTGCCACCTCTTCATAACATTTTGCCAAATTGTGGCAGGCTCCAACTGAAGCATACACTAAAACTTTGGCTCTGGGATTATCCCTTCGGTGTCCAGAGGGTATAAAATTACCCTGTTGCAACCATATGTCACAATTAACATTTTCAAATTACAAGACAGTTAGTGTCAATATTTTGGAAAAAACAAGCTTTTATTTATTTAAATACGATTTCTTGGCCCCTGGCGGGGGTTGCGACCCACAGGTTGAGAACCACTGACTTAGTTGATCTTGTGTTTGCAGTCATGGAAGTTGATTCCTTATCTGTAATCACTTATGAGACTTGGATGCTCAAATTTTGCAACTGGAGCTTTATACTGGTTTGACAAGAAATTTTGTACAGAAGGTTGCCCACTGAGATAGATTGTTGTGCTGTGTTGCTTTATCTGCGCATGAGCTAAGACATTCCTGCTAACTCTTGTCACTGACACTTAGCTTTTGTGATTGATGCTGATGAATCCCAGCCAAGGTTGCTGGTTGGCTGCTTTAATATGGGTTGAGAGAGAGGACTAAAACAAGAACAGATTATGAGCTTAAAGTTGTGCACAGTAAGCCTAGAGTTAACTCTGTAATGAACAGCGTGTAGTAAACTGTGTGGGAAATCAATTATGCTGGCTGGCCATAGTTAAATTTCTCATCCAGGGGTTCCGGATCTCCACGTATTTTTAAATCCAAAATCTGAGCTCAAGTCAAACTCACTGGCCAATCTATAACAGATTAATTGCTATTTGCTTTTTGAATAATCACAACATGTATTGCAGCAAGGTGCCTAGGGTTGATTTTTTAAACAAAACATGCATTTTGGTGCTGGATCTCATCTATTGGGTGGCGGATCTCGTGGTTGAGGTGGTTGATCTCAAGTCCGAGGTTCCAGATCTGAGATTCGGCGGGATTCAGCTGAATTTAGCCACTGAATGTTGGTCATTAAAGGGTTAAAACAGTGACTGTGAAAAGTTCAATTTAAGTGCATTGCTGTTTCTTAATGAAATGAACATTAAGTGAAACGGAGACCGTGTTGTAAGTGTTCTATACGTTTTAAGTGAAATAGTGAATTGAAACAGGAACACATGGATGAGCCTTGTTTTTACAGAGCAAACAATAGTCCACTTTATAATTAGGATCATGATCTGTGCCACAACAGTAGCATTCTTTGGAATTGTCATTCACACATGTACACAACTCTTTACAAGACGAACTCTCTATGTTTTGGTCGCCGTGTGACACTGTATATGTGTTTTGGCTCCAGAGGTGACACGACTCGCAGAGGTCATGTTCTTGGTCAGCCACAGAGGCGAGCCCCGAACCCAGAGCGCAACATGTCCCCGGCATCGACTTCGATTCTACGAATGCTGCTTCATATGTCAATGTACCTGAGTTCGCTTGAAAATCCACAGGTAAATAATTAAGCTAATTCTGCATTTATATACTTAAAAATCTACTTTGTTTCATTAAGTACAGTTACTTTGTGTATATCAGTCTTTGTATTAACTTGAGTTTTGGATTTCCTTACCTCGGTTATCATATCATAATTATATTGCTCTCAAGTATGAGTTTATTTATCATTATTGTAATTGTCAGGGTTATAATCGCTACTCTGAGGCTATAGACAGGGTGCAACAGGTTATTCACGAGCGCCATGCCTAATTGCAAGCACTGGGAGCTGAGTGGCTATCTTTTACCATTGTAGTTGATGAAGGAACTTCATCACAGTGTAATTTAACTTACAAAAGCCTCACCTATGATATTATTACTGGTAATGCTATCTTTGCTGATCATCTCTGGACAGCCCCTCTGACATAATGCAGCACTTGTGAATAAGCTGGTGCCCTGTTGCAGTTCCTAATATTTAAAAAAATTCTATTTCAATGAATCATCACATGTTGTCATGGGTTGTATGAGCCTGAGACTGACAAGCCGGTCACTTGTCTTCACATTCTCTCTCTTTGTGTTGACAGGCGGTCAGTCCAGCAATATTTCCACTCGTTCAACCTCAAGATGTTTCCAATTTCCTTCTGGATCATGCTCATGTCGATGTCGAGACCATACACAGCGCAACGGGACACAGCAAGGAGGATGTCATCGTTTTCATGCACATCCTTATTGACTCAATGCTTCGTAACGAACAGTTTGGTCAGTCTTCACCTTCTTTAGATAACAAATTAATTTCTAACCACTTTATTCTTTTTTTCTGTTAACTGCAGATCAGTATAATTCGTATCCTTTCGCATCCTTTTTATCAATCCAGCGTCTAGTTAGGCGTAAATCTTTTCATCGATCAAGCTTCTAGTTAAACAGAAAACTTTTCATAGTTCCCACTTCTATTTCTATTTTCATCGATACAACTTTCATTTAACAGCATGCATAATTATATTCACCCATACATTCTCTAGCAAGCTGGAATGCTAATCTCTGACAGGGTTGGAGTTGATTTCTCTGTAAGGACAGATGAGATTTGTTATTGTTCATTATGACTTTTTAGACTTAGCTTAATGGAGACAAGCAGAATATGTTGGGTTTCTCTGATCACAGATTTTAGGAATAAATTTAAAACAAGAATTTTATAAAGAAATTTAGAACTGTTTTCAGGGTGTAGGACTTTTGTTGTTGAATTTTAGAGTTGCAAACATTGCTATGCATTCAGGTAAATTGAGTAGTTTATCGTTAAGATAACTGAAGTTTGGATGAGTTAATTGGTACAATACATCATAAACTATTGGTAAGTGGAGTTTATATTTGAGATTATTGTGGACTTAGTGGTTGATTTGAGATGGTTCATTTTTTTGTAGTGGCTGGTCTTGAAAACAGCATGAAGCTTCAAACCAAACCATCGCGTGTACAATGGGAAGACGTATACGTAAACACTTACATCCGGCCTGCATTGAACGTGAGTGACTCATTCAATTACAACTTCATGCATGAAGCCTTTACCATTGTTGATGGCACAATCATCATGCTATACTTTACTTCTTCATGATATTTTGACCAAGTTTATGAAACCAGTCTTTCTCTATGGACTTTGCTGTAGTTAATTGTATTGTTCTATCTGGCAAATGGTAGAAATTATAGTTACGCTATTGGCAGTTATCTAATGGTGATAAGGTGAGTAGAACTGGCGCTTACTACATTTAGATTTATCTTGTTTTCAAACTTAAATTCAATTCAATATGTTTTTATTGATCCAAACAGAGGAGCATGTATGTAAAATGCATACAATGATAATTAATTAACGGGAATGAGAACAATAGGAACATAAAAAGGCCCTGAAGGGACCAAACGCTGGCCGGTTTGCCATTTTCTTGGAATACAGTAAGCAGCGGCATAAGAAGACAATTCAGATTGAAAAACCATAAGCAAGGTAACTTATGCTATGGCTCTTGTGAGAAGCTTCTTATGGTACTTTATACATTGCATGCAGTACTTAGTTTGTATTGCAAGTTCCAAATCTGCAGAAATCTATTCTTGCAGGAATTAAATGCTCGGGTGCAAGAAGCCAACAACAGAATGGTCAATGATGAGAGACTGGGTTAGTTTTGTGTTTCTTTGTTTTCTGTCTTGTCTTAGCAGGACATTATTGGACTGACAGAAAATTATTGAATAAGCTTATCAGTAATCATCAAGGCTGTTAACAATACTGGAAAAAAGTATTGCGATACCAATACTTCATCAAAAAAAGTATTGCAATACCAATACCAATACTTTTTCTTAAAAGTATTGCAATACCAATACCAATACTTTTTCTTAAAAGTATTGCAATACCAATAGGGCCTAGGAAAAGGAGATGAGCACCTTTCCAACATTCCGTGTGGAATATGGGCTGACTTTACTACTCAATGATGTGCATGGAGGGGGAAACACTATATCCGATCGTTTCCACATTTATAGATTCTTTATATTCTGTGACGAACTCCCACCCTGACCTAGATTTCTGGGGTCTAACCCATCTTGGGTCGACTTCAGGCAAGGGTCCATATGCCAGGAGGCTGATGGTCAAGCGAGGACTCATGGCTAGTGAGTCCAGGTTCTAGCCTAGGAAGTTTTTGCCCCTGCCCTGCATGATGTTCAGGTGGCCCAATAGGGAAAGCACCCCGGCTGGAGCGGAGCCACATTTGATAAGACATGTTTCTATATATTAGTACAAAATAACTACAAATGCAATGGTTTGACAATATTAACATATCTCTTTGAAATTATCTAACACAATCTCAGCAATGTCTCACAATTCTAACTATACTTTAATTATAAGAGTCAAAGAGCCTATACTTCAAACGACTCTGAGGCGATCGTCAACCTCAGGCCAAGTAAACTTTAATAAAGTGGTCCGTCTGCTGAAATGTCTTACTATACTCTATAAGCTAACTCTGCAAGTTTAGACTGTATCACCGTATCTCACCTCTCTTTCTGCTGTGTGCTTGTGTGTAATAAGTTTATTTAACGACGCATGCATGACAAGGATGATATGCGTCTCGTTCTGGCACCGGCCGCGCTTCTTATACCTCTCGTCCGTCGCTGCTCTCTTAGAGAGAGAGAATGAGAGAGAGAATGAGAGAGACAGAGAGAGAGAGAAAGAAATCTCAGTCGACCTGTTTCTCTCTCTCATTCACATCCCTCACCTGTCTTTCTGCTTTGCCCAGTCACCTCTGTAAGCCTCTGGCCCAGTGGTCAACCAGTCAGGCAGCCAGGCAGTCCCATCTCAAGATTACTGGAGTAATCTTCATCCCATCTGGTCAGTCAGCCGGCTGCTGACTTTTCTCCTTAGCCGGTCCACATTCTTTACTCTGGATAAGCCTAGACCCCAACCCCTCTAGCAACCGGTTTAAACTAGTTCTACCCTAGCAGTCCGCAGGCTTGAAATCTAGCAGGCATGAAGTTATTCAGGTATATGCCTGCCCCTGCACTTCTGAGAGGAAGAGACAATATTCTGAGTGCGATGATTTATTACTCACCATTTCTTGATCGCAAAGATTTCAAGTGGAAGAGAAATTATAAAATATTTTATTAAGGTGTGATAAAAGTATTGGTATCGCGTATCGATGACTGGCTAAAAAGAGTATTGCGATACAAACGCGATACTGACCAAACAAAACTATCGCGATACACCCTGCGATACTGCAAAAAGATTGCCGATACCAAAGTATCGCGATACTCTATCGCGATATTAACAGCATTTCTGACCCAACAAAACCAAATCACTATCTTGAACATTTGAAGATAACAGGGATGATGGTTATATGGTAGCATAACGGAAGGTCGGTTTTTTTTATACAGATAGCCATTCCACTTCCTTAGTGGTGATCTTTAAGGTTAAGATGGGTCAACCCCTTGCCTATTCAACTGTAAAATTTATTCTTGTTTTACTTATTATAATGTGTTCCTAATATTTTATGTGAATTGAATAAATGAATACTATTATTAAGAAGCAGTGGTTTCTTGGTTGTTACTGTCAAAATTACAATTATAGCTATACAATGATTAACAAGTGTAAGCTTGTTTCATTCATTGCATGTGAGTATAGTAGCTAAATGACAAAGGAAAGTACTTTATTTGCCAATTACTAATTACTGCAAATGTCAGCACTGGTATTTATGTGTTTAACAAGTATTATTATAATTGTGGGTATTGTTACAGGGAGTAACCCCGTGCTGAGAACCGTCTTTGAAGTAGATATTCCATTGGCCCCGGCAAACATTCAGCAAATCCACGAGGAACCGTCTCTCTGGCGTTTCAGGTCACACATCTCTCTCAAATGTCTTGCACACGCTCTGGACGAAAACATGGCCCAGAACAAGGGAAATGAAAAGAAGAAGCAGCAGCTGTATCCCATTCTTCATCTGTTCCTTAAAGATGTAAGTGGTCAGAGGACCATAGAGTAATGGTGAACACACTGGGGCACAGAACTGAGGAATTAAGTTCGAGACCCGTATCCCTCGTACGGTTGACTAGTCCTTCCTTCACTAGGCGGCGGTGTTTGTTAAAATGAGATGTATAATGTAATGTGCGCCTTGCATGGCTGTCGATGGTTAAATTAGACTCCTGTAATCACTTGTCATCATTCGTTCATACTGTGCTTGTCATACTGAGGTTTGTCAGTTTTAAATTAAACGAATATTATTATTATTTCATCGACGATAGTTTTTACTAAATTGACTGAATTTGTAAACTAAAATGATTAACTTAAACATATTACTGGCAGCTTCAGTAATTGTAATAATTGATATATAATGAATTTCTGTTGGCGTGATACTGCAGACATTAACAGCATAAGTGCTCCTCTGGCTACCAGAAGTTTTACTTTCTTCTGTTTACTGGCGTTGAATTTGACAGGGTTTCCTTGGTTAATGCTTTCTGCGTTATTATGTGGTTACCTAAGTGTTTTTTAATTGATATGTTAATTTGATGTAGTTTTTGACTTTTATATTAGTACTAGCTATTAACCTGTGAAAAATCATAGGTCGTACTTAACCCGTGAAAAATAACAGGTCGTAGCTAACCCGTGAAAAATCACAGGTTGCTGAAGAGTTTGTTGACCACGGCAAGTTCTTCATCTTTGCAATCGCTCACGATCCAACCACACTGGCGATCTTCTCGAGTTTGATCCATTAAGTGTCCATTTAATGCTAATAATATACTTATATTACATGTGTAACTCATACATGTCAATATTTAAACGTATTATTAATGCTCATCACACATTATTTTATCCTTAACTACGGACACAAGAGCATCGAATGCAGTAAGATTTGCACAGACGCCCGGTGAATAAGTGAAACATTACAGTATGACACATTGACACACTCGTAACTTTGGTCATTATTATTGTTGATTTTTTATATGATTTTGTGAGATGTATCTTCTTTGCTGCTTAGGAGCATCAACTGAGAGCGATCTGCCTGCTGCCGAGCATCATTCGTCTGCATCGGTTGCTGCTGCAGAGGCTTAATCGATGTCTTGACAGTTCGGATGCAACTACCATGACAATTGGATCATTTCTTGATAATCTTCAAGATGGTTTGTGATGCTTGTCTACTGTCAGCTGTTCACTTCCATGCACCACGGAATGATCATTATAGTTTGTCTAAAGATTAGTTATTAGTATTATTATAGTTTACCTAGAGATTATTATTCACCAGTATTATTATATAAGGCACTACATACATACATGCATGCATGCATATATATATACATACATACATACATACATACACACTCGCACACTCACACACACACACACATTATAGTTTACCAAAAGATTATTATTATTATTCACCAGTATTATTATGGTTTACCTAAAAATTTGTTACCAGTATTAGTACATGTGAAAATCCTTGGTGCGATCTAATGCTCGTAATCATTTACTTTTTTTCAAATGTTTCTCACCCGAGGTATAGTGTGTGTGGGTACATTTATGCACTGTACTTAATTATGTTCATATGCTGCAATTATTATTATGTGATGTATGTGAGAGATCTGGCATTCTTTCCATGTTTATGCCTATGTCTCAGCCTATATGCATGACTCAATGCACTGGCTTCCAGTCATATAGGGTATCTCCTATAGGATAGCTCTGCTGGTCTGGCAGCGCCTTCTTGGTAGCGCTCCTACATGCCTGTGTGTGCTCTGTTGTCCGGTGTCTGATACAGCCGGCCACTGGGCCTGCCGTTCGTCTGTTAGTGTAGACCGTCTGGTTACCCTGTACGTGCCTCAACTAGGCAGTGTTGGGTATTCATGTTTGTGGACCCTTCCATGCCTAGAAACAATGCAAATACCTTTTTACAGGTTGATTATTTCTAATTTCTTTTGCTGTGGTTGGTCTAAGAGTGCCTCTGAGTAGATTTCATGGCTACAGATTTCGTAAGGAAGGAAAAGATTGATGCTCTGCCATTATCAGTGCAATATAATGGAGACATATATGATGGATCTATTTCTATGAGTTGTGTGAGTTGATTTTAGCTTTCTACTGTCTTTTGACACCTTAAATGCATTTGCTGTGATATATATATATATATACATATTTATATATATAAATATTACTAATTAATGTGTATATGTATATATGTTGTTTGTGATTGCAGAGAATCAGAGCCAGGACCTGAAAGATCTCATCCTCAGGGACTTTGCATATGCCTGGGACTGTGTGCGACCCAGCTTGGCTAACTACGGTATATAATTATGACACCACCATTTCTGATTAAGTTTGAGTAATCTTTTATGTACGTGTGTACGGTGTGCATTGTATGGTGTAAGTGAATGTATATTGGCCTGTGCTATGTCACAATCCAAGTTCATGCATTGAATAGATTTGTTTTGTATCGAATCTTTAGATTTATATAGTGCCTCTCTCAGAATAACTATTTGGAGGCACTCTAATCATGGAAACCCAGGAGAAAAAATGCCTTTATAGAGTGTGAAGCTAATGGAGAGAATGCAGTCATTACTTTAGCCCTTAGTGAGGGAGGAAGCTCATTCCAGGTTGATGGACCCCCAACAGCAAATGCCCAGTGTTGGGCCAAGGTAGTTTTGTTCCTAGGAACAAAAAGATCAGGATGATCAGCACAGAACAGGGAACGAGATGAAGTTGCAGATAACAGCTTTTGGAAATAATCAGATATCTTGGGGCACTGCCTAGCTGTGCTCTGAAACTAGAAAGAGGATCTTGTAGTGGCTACTCGCAGTAACAGAGAGCCAGTGCAAGACTTCAAGCATATATGTAGAGATGTGCACAAAGCTATGAGCCTAGCTGAAGCACTAAGACCGATTGAAGGGGGAAAAGATGCTGTTTCTGGAGGCCCATGAGAAGTGAGTTGCAATAGTCTAAGTGGCAACAGACAAACGCATGAAATATTGTGGTTAGGACAGAGGGAAAGACTGATTACCTGATGTCTCTGAGTTGCCTCAGTTGAAAGTAGCAGAAGCAGGTTGGGTCAGGTTGGAAATGTGTTTCGGGAACAGGAGGGAGGAATCAAGTGTGACACCCAAGTCACGAACATTAGAAGAATAAATTATGTGTAAGCAGGGAATTTATCAGTCGGTAGTTATAGGTGAAATTTAGGAAGCTGTTGCCTGGTCCCAAACCAGATCAGTTGAGTGACCACTGACTGCATTTGGTGATTGATTGATTGATTTATTGATTGATTGATGTCAGATGATGGTTCTGTGGAAAGTCTTCAGTTTGAATTAGCTTAGATTGTTGTTCTGTCTCCTGCGTGATTGTCCAGTGTGGCTGATTTGCTGGTGACTTTCCCTTTGCACAGTGCTGCATATTTTACAGTTGTCATTAAAGCTAATACTTTGACCTTATTCCAACAGGATTTAATCCTGTTTTGTGGGTTATATAAACTGTTTTACATTAAATGCTGCACTACTTACAAACCTAGCCAAAAACCCTGTTAATTACTTAAACATTGAGAAGGGCTTGTGCTTAGTAAAGCATTGGATTTGCACTAATGTGCAATATTAGAAAAGGTAACATGCAAGATTATTTATATCTTATGCCATGTCTGTTTAAATGGAGAGTTTTTTGCTGTTCCATGTACTAATTATATTAACAGGCAGGGTTCTGGAATGATCCAGCGTAGAGTAACTCTTTAGATAGGGGCTTAAACATTTTTATAATGGCAGGCCAGTAGCAATATTTTCCAGCAAGTGGTGGGTAAGAGTGCTGAAGGCGCAGGAAGAAAATGGGGTAGGGATCTCGGAGGGGCCATACAAACAGTTGAATTAGATTCTGAAAATGTGATTCTTATATGCATTATCAATTACAAACTTCACAGAAAACTCATAGAGCCTTTAAATGACAAATTGGACCTTTTATTCTCAATTGCGTTGTTTTGGACAAGACTGCGGGCCAGAAATATATCGTTGGTGGGGCAGAAATGGCCCGCGGGCCAGCTCTTTGACACCTCTTCTTTAGAATATATTTTTGTCAGTTAAAATTGACTCATGGGTTGACTTTCACCAAATGAAGGGTATGGATTTGAGTTTGTGTTGGGATGGTCACTGGATATATGTGAGAACAAATTTGTCTTGCACATTTCCTTAAGTGCCTCATACTGATTTTCTGTAATTTGACTGTTGTCGCATTCAGATACACAGGATGATATACGGGTAATCTGAGATCATTGTGAGTTTTTTACTCTGCTTTTTATGCTCTGAAGTGACGGGATAACACTTAAAATCGAAAGTTGTTTTTGTGGTTTTATTGGGTTTTTTGTTTTTAGTTTTCCTTTGGTTTTTGTCACAAGTTTTTTTATAAAAAGCATCAAACACAGCATGAAAAAGAGCTCCAAATCGTTTTATAATTAATTTAACTTGATTTTGGACTGAATAACACACAATTAGTAATATAATAGTAATATTAGTAAATTGAATAAAAATATTTTTAAAAATCCCTCAAAAAGTAGTCTTTTTTTTTTCTTTTGGTTTTTTTGTAAAAAAAAAACAAAAAACAAAATAACCAAAAACCAACATGCTTGCAGCCCTGATGCAAACAGTGGCAGAGTTCTCAACTAGAGGTGATTTCCTAATGCTTAAATATAAAACAGTGTAATATCTTAACTGGTTTTGCTGTTGATTCAGCTAACTTGTGAAGATATCTGTATTCTTCTTGTAGCATTCAGTGGCTATACAATTCCAATGGATTACATTCAAGAGCCATTGAATGTGAATAGTCGACTGGCGATGCTACTTCCGTCCCTTCGCGGTTGGGGACTGTGTTCGGTTGCCCTCATCTACTATCTGCAGCAACTGCAGAACAACTTCCTGGAGAATTACAGCAAAGAAAGAAAGCAAAGGTATAAGTCACTTGCTGTGGATATCTAGCATTCAGTGAGGGGCCAATCTATTCTGTGATTGTTACCACATAGTTAGAAGACTGTTTTAGTTTCACAGAAGCTGGTTGTGTATTAGTCATGCAGATGTAGAACCTCTTAACAATAATTACTTCAATTCAGATCACAGGGCAGGCAGAGTAATATTTGAATGGTAATACTGATGCAAAAAGAATGGAAGGATGTAGAATGAGCAGCTGTAGGATGGATTATTGCCTGACTGACTGCCATACAGTTATAAAATCAACTTTTGTTTTACTTGTTATCATGTGTTCCTACTCTTTCATGTAATTGGCCTGCAGTTTTTCAGTATGGGATTGAATAACTGAATATTTTTATTAAAGTATTCCATTAGTATAAGGAGGCACAAAATGATTTCTTTTTATTCTCGTGTGTTTTAAAAATTCAATCATTGAGACAGAGGTCAGGTGCTGATATTAATTTTCTTCACAACTTCACCACATTTTAAATGGTGGAATGTTTAGCTTCCTGCTGAAGAGGTTGTTTCTGTTGCAGCGTGAAGGGACGTGTCGATATATATGACGCTAGCTATGCTCATTTCGTTGCTTACCATCCAGTTCATGACCTTCAGCCAATCATTCTGGCCAACTGTAATTATTCGCTGGAGGTTGGGAAGGGCACTACCATTGAATACGACTTTGGTAGCATGGAAAAACAGATCACGGAGCGGTTCATCCGTGGCCGGCCGCTTCTCGGAATCGGAGTAAGTCCACACATATGCTTCTTTACAGAGATTATATCTGATATCAGGGCTGCGCTTCATATTCGCTTCATATTCACTTCGGAGTCGAATAGTGGGCTAAATAGCTATTCAGTATTCGGCTGAATAGTAGCAGTCAGATTGAATACGAACAGTGGACACGTGACATCTGTTTTCTGTAAAAGTGGTGGCTGCTATATCGAGTGGACTGAAGTAACTACTGCCTGGACCATGGTATTGCGGTGTCGGCCATCTCATTTCTAAGTATAGACAAATTAGTTCCATCCCTAGTTTACACAGACTGGCAGAAGGATGTATAAATTATATGAAGATAACTGTTTACTCAACTGAGTCTACTATCATCTGGTTATAGTTTTGTGAAAGATATTATATAAATCTGTAGATGTGAAATGATTATAAGACTTCTGAATTTACTGTAACTCTGTAATGCTGATTTACTTTATAACTGATGATTGTTGTCTACCTCAACACTTTTATTAATGATGGTCTATTTTAATCTTTTTCTGAATTGTGGATACTATGCCTTACTCACAGCTTCATTTTGCTCATTTTATAATGAATGAACTGCATAAGGTCCATGCATTATACATGCATCTGAAGATTCACTCTGAGTGTTATTTTCATGAACCATGAACAGCTTTAAAGCCATCTGAGGTCCTATTTGGGATCAGGAAGCTGTTCATGAACAATTTCTTCTGTAACTTTTTTCTGTACCTCATCATCACTGCAGGCACTTTCAACCACAAATCACAGCCATTAGAATTATTTTCTAACTTTTTTTTATTTAAAGTAACTGACTTCTAAGACTTTTCTAATGCGAGTGCAAAACAAATGAAATGTATTTCTGTAGAGAATGGAATTCATCCTATACAAAGAGGATTTTACAAATGCTGCCATCTTTTCTCAGCTGCGATCCAGAATACCTCAGGTAGATTTGAATTTACACTCTCAGATATCATATATATATATATGTTTACTAAATATTGTAAATAATGTTGAATCAGTTTAAGAGGAAAGCACAGAGTTTTTGCTTAAGTGTAGAGAAAGTGTAGAGAAAGATCGTTTACATCATGGATTGATGGCTGGTAGACTCACATTACGTTCCACACTTTGTAGTCGACATGATTTAAATCTGTAGTCAAAGATATATATATAAGATAATTTTTTGATTAGTTTAGTTTTAGTGTTGTTTAACTTGTTTCTAGTTAAGACTTAATGTTCTAATTTTCTTAGGTGGCCCTACTTAGCGGGACTATTGATTGTCGTTTCTGGGTCCTCTGTTGTTGCTGATTGATGACAAAATAATTTATGTTTCTATTTGGGTTCAATTGCTGCAATAAATGAATTGAATTGAATATATATATATATGCATCATATAGCATTAACAGAGGTTAATAAAGGAGGTTGACAACAGGGCTGATTGTTGGAACATGAGCCAATCACCACGTCATCCATGGTTTCATCTATTCTTCTGTTAAATGCATAATTTACAAGTCATTGTTGATCTGTTTAGCCTGAAATTGTAGGTTTTCCCAGTATTGAACCGCAATCAGTTCAAACTCAGAAGGCCAACAGATTAACATGGTGATTTGTTTATTCGTGTTTGAAGAAACCTCTTCAAGCGCAGGCTGAAATGGAGAGAGAACTAAAGAACAAGTTGGCTGATGTGACGGATCTTCTTGCCAGTCTCAACATTGCCATCGGTTTCCTCGTTTCCATTGGCGGAGATCCTGAGATGAACATTCTACGATTCATGTCTGATACTCTGAAAATGAAACAGCCACGAATAGCTGCAATGGCAAGTTCTACTGTTTGTTTCAGAGTACATAATTTTCATTCGTTCCTTACGATGATTTATATAGCACCCCTTAAGGCTACTACTCAGGAGCACTCTGGACCCGGCATGGCTGAAAAGAATAGTTTTAAAGCGAGTATAAAAAGAGTCTGAATGGAACGTGGGTGACAAGCGCAACGCCAATGGGAACATGTTCCAGAACGAGGGGCCAACCACTGAGAAGATGATCATTTTCTTTCTTTAAAATGCAATGATGCAAAATTTGTGGCCCTGTTTGGGTTTGGCTAATGAAGTTGCTACTATGATGTTCCATTTGGTCGGAGCCATGAATGACTGAATTTGAAAAATTACACGTGTAATTCTCAGGTAAAATTTTTTCATGAGGTGTTACATGGTAAATAATTATGCAGGAATACAAAATCTGTCGCACTGTTTAGAGTAAAGATTTTGGTTTGGCAAAAAATTCCTGTAGAAGGGCAATATCAAAATTTCAGTTGTATTGTATTAACATGTTGGATGGCATCCTTGCAGTAGCATTATTGATCTCTCTTGCTAGGTGACATTTGATATTAAGTATACAGAATGCTACTTAGTTTAACACCACACACCTTGTCACCTTGTGCTGTTATTTCTTTGAAATCTAGCGACCGCCATGACCAATCCTCTCCATTTTTTTCTTTCTGAAATTGCATCCCTTAATTCCTGCAGACTCATTTCAGTTTTTTCATGTATCACATCCATCCATTTTTTTCTTGGGCACCCTCTTTTCTTCCTTCCTCCTCCACATGCCAGCATCATTTCCTTTTCCATTCCATTTTATCGCATAACATGTCCGATAAACCCCAGCTTCCTTCTCAACGCTGTTTGTTGTAACGTCTCATCATTCTCGACTCCAATCTTCCTGCGCACCTCTTCGTTTGTCTTCTTCTCCGTCCATGATATTCTCTGCATCTTCTTCCTCCATATTCACATTTTGCATGCGTTGATCTTCTTCTCCACGCTATCAAACAAATTGGTTAATGTAGCTTACCCTATATGGGTTTCTTTTAATTTAAATAAAGGGGTGTATGTAATTGGATAATATTAATTAAATTGATAAGCTCATGAATATTACCCTATTATCTTATAATTGACACTGTTTAGTTGTTCACGTGGCAATATAGAAATATCTCGTTACATTGCAAAGGTAGAAATACATGCCGTCTGATGTTTTAATGAAACTATCTGTTGTCCAGCTCGAGACATGCAGATTGAAGCATGTGGAGTCACTGTGGTTACTTCTGTCATATTTACGAGCAAGAATGCAAGCGTCCTATGGACAGGTAGGGTCAAAGTTGTGTAGATGATTTCATGAATGAATAATGCCTATTTTTTGTGTTCGATATAATACTTCTTCACATTTATTGTTTAATGCCATAGAGTGCTAGATTGTCAGTAAACGTTAAGTCATGGTTTCTTTGATGCACATGAGAGCTATGTTGCGAAAATGAGACTATATAAAACACAGAAAAAATTGGTGGAAATCTAGGGCTGGGGTTGGTCCCTGTGTACAGTCCAACAGACTGTGACTCGATTTGCATAATTATAAATAAGAATTTCTATTAAGGAACATTTATTTGCATCCCAAGATATGAAACTCTGTTGCTGGTCTTTTCTTAATTAAAGTAAAATGTAAACAGTAAAACTTTCTTGGATTGATGTAACCTTTTTTCTAAGGATGTAATGCTGCAATAGATATGATTATTATTATTATTATTGCCTTTTAAGCGAGACTTATGAGATGCCTTGTTTTTGTTTGAAGGATGCATTTGAAAATGTCGATGAGAAGTACAGAGAACCAGTGCCCGATGACGTGAAGCCCAAGCTGAGACTTGGCTTTCAGCATATGCAGATGGACTCATTCCTCATTCTGCTTTATCAATGCATTGTCTTTAACATCACTGTGAAGCAGAACGTGAATGCTGAAGACTATGTAGACAATAGCAACTATCTGTAAATGGCTCTGGTTTTCTATCACATTTCTTATGGCCTAATATAATGCATTGAATCGGATGATTATTTCTGTAACTTAGTTATCATAATGTCTAGAACACTGTAGTAGCATAATCATCTTAATGTTCGAGACATTATGGTAACATAGTATCATAATTATATGTAATGTCCAGGGCATTAATCTGTGGTCACATAATGTCCAGGACATTATAGTAGCATAGTTATCTTAATGTTCGAGACATTAAAGTAACATAGTTATCATGCATGTAATGCCCAGGACATTAATCAATGGGCACATTTCAGTAAATCACAATCAGGAATCATTATTATCCATTGGAAAGGATAATTTTAAATCGAATACATAAAGACCTCGTGTAAATTTAAATATCCGACGCTTCTATGGTTTTGTATGAATCAGGGTCCAATTTGTCATAAAAGAAGCAAGGTGTCTGAAATCTAGAAAGTAAAAAAATTTACCAAAGCACAATGAATTTTTTATATGTGATTTATTCCTCACATTGCAAACCACTCGCTGTGGATACATTTTATCGGAGTTTCAAAAATGAACAGCCTGATTGAGACACACGTGAACATGCATGCAAACACAAAGACAACATCTTCATCGTCATCATTCAAGGTTGCATTGCTTGTTCAAAAGACGGTGTGATTTCATTGTGTAGAATTATAATAAAAAACTAATCAAACAATTAAGCAGCATTTTATAATTTTATAAGCAGCTATTTATAATAGATTAATACTTCAATTTATAAACTGTGATTAGTTTAGACTTAACGAGAAAGAATTGGACAGTGACAAAGTTAGAGATCCATTCACGGCATGTCTCTTGCATCTCTGAAGGAGTTATGGATGAATTGCGATGTCTGATAATTATTTCACGTGCAACTGTTACCAGCTATGCTAACTATGTGTTTTTTGTCTGTCTTTCCAGCCTTCGGGATGTGCTGAGCCAGTACATGGACGACTCCATCTACTCGATCCCTGCCCTCCAGGATGATAGGTTTCCCGAAGAGATCAAGGCCAAGCACTGCATTTCCACCTGGTTGCTGGCTCTGCATCCAACTCGAAAAAATTAGGCATCCGCAAAGCACGCTTTAGGAATTGTGAATGGAATTACATTCAGTCACTGAAATCATTGATTGAAATTTTTTATGTTATGTGAACTATTGTTGTTTCATTGTGAATAGATGTGTAATGTTTTATTTAATTGATTTCTGTGTGTCAAGCATTTTCTTTGTAATGGTTGTGACAGTTCTCTTCTAGACATATCCAATCATTAAGTGCAGGTTGCAATAAATCATTACATCAGTAAAGCTGTTATTCTACCAACAAACTTTAATGACTAAATTGTGTTAATTGTGATTTGGAACTTAATACAGTTTGTCGTAAAAGTGTTAAACAGTCACGGGGAGCATATTCCAGTAGTTACATAGGTATTGCTCATCATGTTTTATCAATTTGCTGCCTGTCAATATGATTCCATGTTACTTTGCTATTTTCCGTTGCGATTGTTTGAACACTCTTTGTTTCTTCTGTGCAATGTCAAATTCCACTAAGACTTTTGTTAGGGTCTCTCCAGCAGCTTTTTCCCCATGACAACTAGACTTTCACCCAGCAATTCCTCTGGACGCCTCCAAAGGTTGTCCCTGGACAGGATGAAGATGTCACTAAAATCTGTGCCCACAACGCCTGCCACACTTCGATTTCCAGTTGCGTTTCCGGAAATGTTGAGCAGATTGACTTCAACAAGTATACAGACTTTCATGTTGGTGTAAACATACTTGTTACTGCATAATGATAAATGCATAGACTTAATTTAAATACTTGTTAATAAATCTATATACTTTGATGTCCTTTGATTTTCCTTTGTTTTACTAAATGGAGGTAGGAGGAGAATTAAGAGAAGAAGTATGGATTATGAGAAGGGAGAGAAGGATGAATGAGGAAGTAGGAGAATTAATAGAAAATGTATGGATTTGGAGCAGAGAGAGGATGAATTAGGTTGACGAGGAGAATTGAGAGAAGAAGTCTGGATTAGGAGCAGAGAGAGAAGGATGAATGAGGAGGAGGAGAATTAATAGAAGAAGTATGGACTGATGTTGACATTAATCGGATACAATTGCAGGTATATGATTATATTCAATAGGGTTTCAACCGAGCTTGTTTCAACTTGGATAATTATTGTCCATGTAGGGGGTAAGTTTCTTGATGGGGTGCTATATAAATTTTCAATATTAATGAATTGGCCTATGCCCTAAACCCATTTTGGATAGATGAATGCATGGAACAACGGGTACATGACTGGATTGATGGATGAATGATCATATTTGATCAGTTGGTTGTCGGACACCAAAGCTAACAGAGAGAAAGACGGAGAAAGCAATACAAGCAGACAGACAGGCCTACGAACACACATAAATAGAACAGCACAATTAATAACACAGGTCTGCAAATATGGCCAACCCTTTTGCCAGAGGAATAGGTGTGAATACAGTTAGGCTTGCCACAGTTTCAGCCAGGCTATTATTTTCACCCCTTAACCAATACCCAGGTTCAATAAACAAGGGAAGTAGTAGTTTCGTGTTAACCAAACAAATTGATGTCGTCCTCCTCCCTATGAAACTGGCACTTACTCTACTATGAATATACAGAGTAGAGGCTGATTTAAATGAGGAGAATAGAGAACACAAATGTAGTGCTAAGCAAAACTAAGTAATAAACTTTGAATAATTTTCTTTTCATAAAGTTTAGTTCATGAAATACAAGTTTGGCATAAAAAAGAAGTAGCAGCATAAGAACACGACCTGATTTGACAGGCTATCAATCACATGGCTCCCTGATTATGGGTATGGCCTCTGGAACGTCATTATGCACAAATCTAGTCAAATGCACTAAAACATGCTGCCATCTTCAAAGAAAACACAAGAATAAAATCATCTCTATACACAAGTGACTAATTTATAAAAAATAATTCAATTCAACCCTTTCTAGTAATCTTGAACATTGCAACATAACAACACATGCACATTTGTGTGCGTGTGTGCATGTCAGTGTTTGTAAGTGTGCATGTCATATTATGTAACTGTGTGTGATCATTACTTGTACTTGCATACATGAATTTCCATTCAAGATATATAAACATAAATTGTAAAAAATTGAAAACATTGAAACATTCGATTCATAGTGAACACAAAAACAAGCACTCTTCATTAAAATAAGTTGGAAGGGTTATGAATTGTGACACGATTTGACAGATGGTCAGCCCTAAGGTTTCCTTTTAATGGATATGACCTCTAGACATCATTAAGCACAAATCACGACAAAATGCAAAAACTGTCATCAGATATCGAGAAAACGCAAAAATAAAATCACATGTCACTTCAAAATTAATTATAATTAGGACTTGATGGGCCAACAACAGTAGCGTAAAATAGATGATACAAACAAATACAAATACCTAGTAGCCTATAAATACATAATAGTAAGTTGGGCTACATAAATGTAAAAATCCACGTCAATACAAAGTATTGCATGTAAAACAACTGAATAAGCCAACAAAAGTTACAATTTAATTTCCCTGCTGTCTGCAACATAATGCTTTAAAATGCACTAGCATATAATTGACCTTTTTTAAAATTCCTCCATAGATGTCAGTACCATATCCTCCTTTATAGCTAGTATAAAAATAGTATATCCTTATGATAGTCATACCTCTGGCTAACGACAAGAAACTTAAGTACTTGACTCTAAATATAATGACCGCATGGCCTCAACTCGAATTGATTACCAACACTGCCTGTTTGATTCATGTGAGACAGGATCACGTTGGCATGCAGCAATGAATAACACAGCAAGACATGTAACTGATGCATATGTAAATGCACTTCTATAGATCCTGAAGTCAAATAGCAGCACTTTTGTGAGACACCTAAACATAAAATAGTGTCTAGATACATAAACTACTTATTGTAAACCATGTGCAGGCAGGCAATAATGCAGGTCGCATATGCAGATATGAAAATCAGAAAGACTTTATAGGTACTATAGCTTTTAAGGAGTTCAATTCAAAGTTAATAAATCAAAGTTTGAAATATGTATGCAGCATGGACCTAAGCCATGCCAGAAATATAAAATTCCAACAGTCAAAAGCACATAGATCTGTAATAAAATGTGGTCAATAAGCCACAAGTTATTCAAACAAAGTTCTTTGGCTAAATTATTCCAAACAAATTCCTGCCGAATTATTGCAACAACAAAGATAATTTCTACAAAGGCTAAAAGTTCAAGATAAATATTATGAACCATTTGAGAATCATAGGATAAAATACCAAACGGTAACAATATCACATATATCTGAATCTATAAAAAAAATCACAATCTCTAGAAATAAAAGCACAATCACAACTGAATGTTCATCATAACATCATTAGGAACTTAAGCAAAACATAGGTGAAGATCTGAATGCAACGCTCATCCTGCCTGTGGAGCAGTGAATATCATTCTCATCCAAAGCTTTACAATTTGGTGCTCTGCCCAGCTGAAAAATAATGTCAGAATTTCAGTTTGGCTAACAAATTGAATAAAATATTAATACTAGCATTTAATTAAATAGATTTGATTAGATATAAAACTTCATCATTTAGAAATCTGATCTGAATGTCTTACTTTTATATATTTAATAATAAATTATTAAAATTACAACTGAAATCAAAAACAAATTATTCAGTAAAAAATTAGAAACATATGAACTTGAATTGTTTTCTGTGTTAGATTTGTTAGAGAGTCATCCCACAGCAACAATTAGAGGTTCTTACAAGGCAATATAGACCTCATGTATACTCACACAGACTGAGGCACAAATACATACATACACACATACAAATACACCCCCACACACATAAACATATGTACACAAGGACACATTCAAAGAAACATTACCATTACAATTCACAGGTTACCCTCACATCATTTGTTTCTTCCAACACCCATTACCTTGATATTGCCTACATGTGTGTTACCACATTTGCTTAAGTAATCTGCAACAGGATTTGCCCAGCAGTGTAAGACAAGATATGTAACTTTTATTTTGCTCAACAACAGAAAGATCAACTGTTTCTAACGTGAGCTGATGCTTAAAAAGCTGTCCACGTCCACGACATGACAGTCAAAAACAAAGACAAAGAGATAGATTACAAAAACACAGAAAAACAGTTAACAGTGCATTACCTTTATCACTGTTAGGGATAAATTTGAGAGAGCTGCTGAATATTCAGAAACGAGAAGATCCAGTTCCGTCTGGACCATCGTTCAGAAATTCATGGCCAAGACCATTCTTGCATTTTCCACAAAGAACCTATGCAAATGATGAAACCTTCATTAAATACTGTTCTAATTTCTAATGCATGCAATTCATAAGCAATTTACAGTGTTTCTTCAAAGTTAGACCTCTTCTTCATTCAAGACCACCTTAAACTCGTTATTTCTCAATGGCCATCAAACATTTGGATACATGTCACCTTTTACACCATCCATTATAAACACTAATAATGTAAATATTAGATCTGAAAATGTCCATACAGATGGTCAAAGCCATTCTCTTCCAAATATGATATTTTACATAAGTGCAGATGATCTTTAGCAGCAAATCTGTTAACTCTTCCTCTCTTTCCTCTACGTGGAAGACTGGAAACTCAATGGCAATGTAATTCCCCAGTCACTCACTATGAAATTATACAGCAGGTGCATTCTCTTGCAACGTATCATGATTTCAAGTGTGAATCCATGGCTCAAATTCCAGTGTATCACATGAAATAAATAATCCGTTGCACGTCTGTGAAGCTGTGGATTGGTTATAATGCAGAGAATGCATTATAAGCAATATATGTTTATATACGTTGGTACCTATGTTTATATACACCATTCATGTCCAATATTTAACTATTCACAAATGCTTAGCACCATTGAATGGTGTTTGGTCATTGACAATCAATAAATAGTAATTAGTGATAGTAAAAATAATAATATAACTACATGTAATATTTAAATGTAAATATCGTGTGCCCATTTGGCACTTACTAAATGCGTAATAACTATAATAATTTGGTAAAGTAACAGTTAATCAATCATTCCATTCAAATCGTGATATATGGAACTTGGCCAAAAGTCCCTTCAAATCCAAAATCAATTCTTCATACAGGATTAAACTGGTACTGAAGATAACCGATAAGTAAGCAATGGTCCTATGACAACATACATTGGTCTAGTCTGAACATTATGTTCATCCCAAGATTTCTAAAGAGTTTACAATCTAAGTTGTGGTAACCAGATTATTCACATGCCTAGATCACTCATAAGGTCTTAAGGTCCTCGACATGTCCTGGGTGTGCGCAAAAGACCAGACCATTTAATCCTGTGGGTTGGCCACAGCTTTAAACTAACCCAGGCATACCTTGAGAGCACCAGGAGACTCTTCATACTTGGAGACGCTGTCTGGTGTAATGGTTTCAGTGAAGGCCGGCCATGGAGATGAATGCTCGTACTTCTGCCGACTTGAGAACAGTTCGTGATCGCAACGACTGCAGACGTAAATCCCTAGAAATAAAGTACACTATTGTTCACGTTCAATAGAAACACAATTATCATGATGCACAAGGCATCAAAAGATAGTTGCTTCAACACAAATTGAATTGGAAACCA
The DNA here is from genome assembly GCA_959347315.1 of Bimastos eiseni. Taxonomy (NCBI): domain Eukaryota; kingdom Metazoa; phylum Annelida; class Clitellata; order Crassiclitellata; family Lumbricidae; genus Bimastos; species Bimastos eiseni. Next base: position 34,088,752 of record OY365810.1, read on the forward strand.
CAATCCATGGGACAGAACTAGGTAGAGACAAGCAAAGGCTCCTAACAACCAGAAGAGAAGTTATAACCAAATGCTATACAAGACAGTAACATATAATCCATATGCACTTCCTTGTTCTCCTATTAAGCCATGTGTTTCCATGCTCCAAACTCTCTGTTACCTTGTTTATTCTCAATGGTTGACAGGAATGTCGAATAGAAAAAGCACTCCTGCATATTACTTAATTTTATGGAGTAAAAGAAACATGCCGCAAAATATAGTATCAACCCAAATAAACAATGTATGCTAAAGAGGTAAAGTTGCAAAAAAGTTGAAAAAATTCACTGATCAGTAACAGTGTTAATAGGTCATAAACTTTTACTCAGATTTAGAAGGAGCAGAAGATGAAAGCAGTGTGCGATTGGTCCTTAGGGTGTGGGGTTGTTTAGGGAATGGTAACATTCCGGCAAAACTTTCAGAAGATAAACATGGACACTGGATTGATTCCCGCTATCCTTCTACATATGGATTTAGCCTTCCATTCGCTAGGTGGCGTTGGTAAATGAGCAGCAGTATAGATGAGCGCCTTGTATGGCTGCCACAAAGTTAAATTAGACTCCTGTAATACCTGTGGCTTGCAATCATATTGCGGTTTAACAGTCTGAACATATAATAAGCACGAATATAATATGTATAATGTATCAGGTCCAAAAAGGACTGCGTTACACATTTTGTCTTCGTAGTTTGAGCAGTACCGACTATCAACCATTAATTTTTATCCAAAGGCCCATCATATACGCCCACTGATCAAAACCATCGATGCCACCGAACAAGTATACCAGCATGCTTTACCCGTTTTAAAATTATCCTTGTAAATCTCGGATTTACTGAACGAACAGAACGACATCTTTATTTCTGTCGGAATGAAGAAAATACCCTAAACGAAACTGTTTCTTTCAAACTTCCTCTATGATGTCAAACACTCAAAGGCCAGCGCACATCGTGCCGCTTTGTGCGCATGCGCCGCCAAACGATCGTATTGTCAAAATCAATCTATTCATTTCTATTGCTCCAGTATTACGAGGATAATAATAGTGAAAATAATAATAATAGTAATAATAATAATAATAATAATAATAATAATAATAATAATAGCCATAGTAATAATGAACGTGGCTGTTTGGTCGGTATAGACAACTGAACAAAGAACTAGACACTTACAGTGGTGTCACAGCGGTTTATAGGATATATAACAGAATTACGTAACCAACAACTAGCAGATTGAAAATAATAAATGAACTAAGTTTGAGCATTAGGTAAATTAAGACAATTTTTTATTCCATTGCTTTCCTCCCAACAGAATTATTCTGTTGAATCAGTTCGTCTGCATCAGTAATTTGAACTAATTTCGGGACGAACGATGAAGCCGACGATTATGTTAAACGTTGTTTTATCGAAGAATATTTGCAGATAGTGCAACTAGGGAACCAGAATAAAGCCGTTAAAAAGACTGAGATACGAGGACGAAGAAATGGCGGCTGCGCTAGAGAGTTTTGTTAACTCCGTACGAAGTCTGTCACAAAGCTGTAAGTACTAGCATAAATTGACGCTAAAGTTTGAAGTATTGCTGTTTGATTGGATACTCCTCTTTTTATGTAGCCATTTTTATCAAGCCGACTTATGGCTACTCAAGCTAGGAAGGTAGCCGTTTTGGTATGAGAGCTAGAGTAACTTCAACTAAAAGCTGAAAGTATTTGTGTAAAATGTAACGATTGGTGTATGTGGCACCATGGGTAGAAATTGAAGTTTAGTTTGTTTACATTATGGTAATCTATCGTTTTATCGTCCAAAATTACCCCACCATTATTACCTATCGTTTCATCGTTCTAAATGAAAAATACAGACGTAATATTACGAAATGGGTGTTCCAGTAGTTTTCTAATCCGTTGAAAATGGAAGCTTTACAACAGAAAAGTTTGTTTCCAATATCTTTATCACAAGAAGCGAGGGTAAAATATGATTTTAACGTAGGAGGTTATTCTATGTGTGGGCAAAAGTGTATTTTAGCGTATTTTATTACCTCGTGTGCTTGCGGTGTATTTTAGCTTATTGAATTATTGCCTTCATTATATCATGTGTTTTGTAAGTAGAAACTTGATTGATGATAATAATTACGCTTAAATGGAAGCTGGATCGATGAAAAGAATTTGTGTCTTGTCTTGAGTATATTATTAAACAAAATGTTGATTAGCAATCCCACTAGATTCCATGGCGACGCCATTTTATCATCAATCGAACTTCTAATATGAATGTAGCTTCATCGATACAGCTTCCATTCATGCATCCAGCTTCCATTTAGATTGTTTTCTTTTAATCAACCAGGTTTTTGCGTGCATACATTGCCTTGTTTACATCGATTTCCCGTCCATCGCAACAACATTCTCACATCAATTAGGCACAATATTTTCGTCGATCCAGCTTCCATTTAAGCATAATTTCTTTCATCAATCCAGTTTCTACTTGCACATTCTGCTTTTTCATTGATCGCGTCTCCATTTAGGCTACAGTTGGACATCTATTCACGGCAAATAATAAAATGCACTAGAAGCACCATGGCATTATAAAATATGCTAAAATACATTTTTACCCTATCTGTGCTTGATATCAGGCTACATACGCATTTACTTTCATCACATCCAGTTTCTATTTATGTGTTATTCTTTTCATCAATGCAGCTTCTTCTTTACCAGGAGTCTTTTCATCACATCCAACTTCTATTTATGTGTTTTTCTTTTCATCACTTACAATTTCTATTTCAGCATGATTCTTTTCGTCACATCCAGCTTTCATTTAAACATAATTCTTTTCATCAATCAAGCTTCCATCAGAGGCACGTTTACAGAAAACGGGGCCCTAGGCGCAAACATTTTGGAGGCCTTCTGAATTTATATACTGAATCTAACCAGTGATTCTTCACGGGTTAACAGCTAGTTAATAAATAATTACAGATGCTAAAGCCGCATTTTACTGAAGTGAAATACTACTCTTTCTATATTAAACTGCTAAAATGATATCTAGGAATTTTTTTGATATCTTAGGCAACTTTACGAACTTGGCTGAAACAGTGAGCAAGGCAATTGATGTGTTGTCAAAGAATGCCAGCCACCTGGACAATGTCCTTGCTACACTGGACATCCAACAGCACTCTCTTGGAGTTCTTGGCATTCTGTAGGTACTATATTGATATTCTCATTGTGTTGTGATTGAGACAATACTATTAATGAGCAACTTCTTTGGTGCCTGGCAGATGTTGTGTGTTGCTACGGTGATATGATTATGATATATAAATAAGTGATATGATTATAATATATAAATAAGTGATATGATTATAATATATAAATAAGTGATATGATTATAATATATAAATAAGTGATATGATTATAATATATAAATGCTCCTCTTGAAATCAGGTATGGTGGTGTTATGCTGGATTTTGCATTAACTAAACATTGTTAGCATTCCTGATAAAGTATTCTTAGTTATTATACTTCTCAGTTCATATTTTGGAATAAGATTTACTGTTGATTCTTGACGTGTTAGATGCTCAATGGGTTAAGTTTGTGTGCAGTGGTATGGTTAGTTTACTGGATTGTTCACCTAATAGGTTGACTGCTTCATTAAAGTTTTTTTAATATGTAGTTTGGCATCTGCTCACAGTAAGCCTAGGTTCCCCAGCTGTATATTGTAACAATGTTGACACCTCTTTTCTTAATGAAGAAACTATTTGATGAAGGGTAATAATGGTTATGTGATATTCTGTAGACTTGCCAAGTACACCCAGGGGACTATAACAGACTTTGAGCCTCTCTATGTCCAGACACAAGACTTCATCTTGACCTGCCATGGAGAGCAGGTTCGATATGCAACAGACATGTGTAAGTGTTCGTAGCGTTAATACATGCTTACAAGTGGTGTTGATCTGAATTAGTGCACAGTTTGAATTGTCGGTTCCAAGTTCCCAAAAGTTGATAATTTTACACATTGTAGGTGAACATACTGTACAAAATCTACACTGTAGCACTGAATGAAGACTTTTTCAGATCTATTTACCTTTAAGCTGGCTTACACAATGTATCATAAGGTATATTCCACATTAGGAAGTCCACACTGTAAGGTTTTAGTGATGCTCTGTGTGCTATCTGTTCCAAATTTGCCTGTTTTCTGTTGTTTTTAACCTCACAAATTTTTATTATAGTATATCCTCAATGTGGAGTGAATGATTTAGGATTGTGGTTGCACTTTGAAGCAATCATTGATCAATTGCATAGGGTATTATTGTGTTATAGGATATTTCTTGTGCTTGTTTGTGACATTCGACACGGTGAAATGGAAGAGGGTTTAGCTGTATTAATTAAGTTTATTGTTTTGGTAACTTGGGTTTTACTTTTGTTCAGATGCCGATCTGTGTCACCGTTTCACGCTAGTCTTGATTGACAAGAAGCAGGTAAGAATCCAGACTATTTCCACACCATTTTAAAATTGATTAAATGTGATTTCTTGCTTTGCTTGAATGTTTGAATTCAAGTTCTGCCTTTCGCGAGTCCATGCATTTTTTTGCAGCACTCTGACAGCAAGTGCTGTGCATACTGTTATATAATGAACTTTCTATTCATCTTGCTGTATTTAGTGAAACCTGACTCCTAACAACATTATTTAGTCACGGAAATAAGCTGACTGTTTCATCAGTTGCTATGTAACTCAGAATACAGTTTCAAGCCTGCAGTGTGATGGTTATTGCAATGCATTACCTTACTGCACAGATCAGTCTCATTAATTAGGACCAGAATTTGGCTAAATCGAGATCCTTTACCTGCGTAGATCTCTGTCACCTTTAAACCTTCCTTTTCTCTAAGGGTACCTTTCACATGGAGCACTTTTGAAGGGGTTATTCTGTGCAAAACACTTTTTAAATGACCAAATACAATGCAATGAATTCGCTATGTACAGTGCTACCTAGTCTTAATTTCTATAGAATTGTGTGGCTGGGGAGCAATGGTGTTGCCACCTTGGAATTTAAGCTGTGCTTATCTATGTAATTGCCTTATACAGGTGACATATGATGCAGTGACATATGATGCCATGTCATTCAGAACAAAGTTTTCATTCATATGTTATCTGGCAAGGGAGATGGGGATGTTAATTCAAACATTTAATCTTTTTTGTATGGCATGCTTTTGTAGATTGTTAATGAAAGTGCTTATTTTTTTATTTTAATGACTTGTGTTCTTTTAAAGGCTCTGCGTGGGATTAAGGTGTTGGTTCATGCAATTAGCAAGATTCAACTGATGCCATCTCAGCTTACCTCGATTCATTCAGATCTTTGCCAGGTAGGTCAAAGGTTAAGTGGAGTGGAATACGTGTTTCGATTAACCTGTGTGTTTTTCAGTCCAGTTTCTTTTATTTATTCTGTGTTCCACCCATAAAATTATTTGTACAATGTGACAACATTCAAAATGAAAGATGTTATGTAAGATTTTTCAAAATAATACTGTACGTATAGAATTAACAAATCCGGGTGAATTTTGTTTTGTGCTATCGTGTATTGTAATATAAGAAACCAAGTGCCCTGTTAGGGGAACTTTTACCTTTTTGACTTGACTACTAATAAAGTACCTACTAATAATACTGTATATGGGTGACTGTAATGTCAATTGTTATTATTGATATTCAAAAAGAAACTGACTGTGGTTGAACAATATCCAGCTGACATCCAGGATTTCTTTTCATTATAGTTTGTCATTGATGGTATTAGTTTTCAATGCTTTGTTAAACTTTAATATAAATCACTGGATTATTATTTGAACCTTTTCTGTAGTGGTTCCTTTGTGATAACGTTTAGGATTGTGTATCACATGTTAGTGCTTGGCGTCACCCGTTGATACTTGTTATCAAAAAACGTACATTCCACGTAATCATTAGAGCCGAGTTCACTAACGGGCGCAAAAATCATGACCCAAATTTTTGCCCTGCTGGGATTTGAACCTTTGACCTCTTGTTTAGCAGTCTACCATGCTAACCTTAAGTCTATTGTGCATCCCTAAGTGATAAATATGTGGTGTAAATACATGTGTTTCCATTATATATATTTTGTCTTGATGATTTAGCTCTGCCTGTCAGCCAAGTGTTTCAGACCAGCATTACAGTTCTTGGATGTAGATATAACGGACATTAGCAAGGAGGTAAATTGTTATGCAGGATACTTAATTGTAATGGAACACTTATATAAGCGCCACTTGATATCGGAGGCACTCGCAACTCAACACATACCTAAACAGAGAACAAGGAAGTCTTCAGGCACCAAGTAACAATGTAACTGTTTAAGAAAATTACATTACTTATTGCTTGTAAGAATTTTTTAGCAGGCGGCTGTGTAGCCCAGCATTTTCTTATATGTGATTGGCTGAATGCATATCTGTTCTCAGTTCATCACTATATTGCAATTAGGGTGTGAGTTATGGGACACAGTGGTCGCTGTGTGGCATGGTTACTGATGTGGTTCCCGGTAGCTGATTGGTTAGACTGATTGTCATGTCATGCAAGTGGTATGAGTTGGAGCCTTCTCTGGGACGTTGCTTTGAGTCTTTGTCATCGGATTTGGCACTTAATTATTGCATTGTAATAATAATTATTATGTGTTTGGCAAGAATTGTCTGCTAGCTAATAAACACATTGCCACGTGACGGTTTTAATGTGTTCTTAACACACAGCTGCTTTGGCTCAGTGTTTATGTAGGTGTCACAGAATAAATGAATGCCATTTTATATTGCTTTAAGATGATATGGAAGAGGGTTTAGCTGTTCATATTAGGTTTATTGTATACTTCAAATTATTTGTTCAAAGTGGATGTGAAAATAAAATGGTTGTCTTGTATGTTTATTCTGATTGTCAAATAACTGCCTAATTTTTTAATCTTCAATATTTCAGATTAGGCAAATGGTGATTTGGATTTACATGGCTGTTTTGTGAGTGTGAGGTTATTGTTTCTTTCAACAGAGCGGTCAGTATGATGCCAAACATTTCCTGCTGTATTACTACTACGGTGGAATGATCTACACAACACTCAAGAACTACGACAGAGCCGTGTTCTTCTTTGAAAATGTGAGCATCCATAATTGTTCTGCTGTTTGCTGCCTGTACTTAATAATTCTTTATATTTCTGCAGTAATCTCCTGATGGCAGTCCAGTATATGCCTTGTTATATTATATGCCGTATATACTCGACTATAAGTCGATTCAAGTATAAGTCGAAATGCAATTTTTGGACAAAAATAACGTAAAAATAAGTTCACGGCTCGAATATAAGTCGAATCCATAAAATCAAAAACGAGTGATAAATCGAGAGGTATAGCTTGATATCTGCTGTCTTTCGGCGGAGAAGTTCGGCGGATTTCTCGGCAAAATATATATTTTCTTATGGGTAGATCTTTATTAATGCATGCGGCCGTGATAATTGGAGAGGGATAGGCTGATATCTGCTGTCTTTCGGCGTAGAAGTACGGCGGATTTCTCCACGAAATATATATTTTACTATGGGTAGATCAATATTAATGCATGAGGCCTTCATAAAATCAAGATATATAGTTTGATATCTACTGTTGAATGTTGAAATTTCGGTCCGAAAATCTCCCATTATTTTGCCTCTCGAGTATAAGTCGAAAGACCTATTTCGCCATCCTGAAATAATTTCTCGACTATAGTCGAGTATATACGGTATGTGTTAATGTTTGGTTTGTTTATCTTTGTCTATGGATCCAAAAATTAACAGATTCAAGTTTAATGTATAATAGATAGTTTTTGGGGCACAAGTGGCCTGGCCCACAAGGGTTTATATAGCTATGCTTAATTATGTCCCTCTATTCAATGCCAATTTCCAGGATCCACTCATTTGTAATGTATGTCTATATAATCTTTGATATGTGACTGATTTGCATTCCTGGCTTAATAAATGTTTGTTCTAAATGTGATTGATTTCTGATTGATTGAATTAATTTAATGTCATGTTGAGTGATTTGATTTTTCTCTAGGCTGTGACAACACCTAGCATGGCAGTGAGCCACATAATGTTGGAGGCTTATAAGAAGTTTGTTCTTGTTTCACTCATTCTGCATGGCAAGGTAAGATACCTTCACGTGTGTTCTTTTGCTTTCTTTCTAATCACGGGTATGATTCAAGTCATTGTAGAGAAGTTTATGCTGAAGGGGAAAGACACTGAGATGTTTCACAAGGGCCATTCATTCATTCTAAGGATTTGTGTAGCTCCTCTTCATAGAACATACTCAGGAGTGCTCTCAGTTTGGCAACAGTGTACTATGGGATTTACCTTCACTGTCTGTCTATCACTGACAATACATGGTCTGTAGCTGAGCTTGCTAGATTATGTAGGTGGAGTCAATATTCTGCTGAAGTTGGGATTTGACCCCTTACATTCCCATTGACAGCTGTCTTACTTACTAATCACAATGCAATCACCAACAATATGGTCGATTTAATATACTCAAGCTATTGTGTGCATCAAATATTTGCTTGTTGTGTTTTAATTGTTCTTGTCATAACACTAAGGTTGGTTATGTACATTTATTAATACAGCCATACCGTGCCAGGTTTTGATGATGATGTGAGTTGGTGAAGGTGAGTTGACACATTAAAAATGTAAATAAACTTGATTTTTATTTGTCCCAAACTGCTTTTTGAGGTACGGTTGAGGCCAAATATCTTGACATCAATTATATGTTTTTTGTGAGTTTTACCATTTTCCGAAGATGACCAAATTTCTTAATTTCAGATTCCGACGTTGCCCAGATACACTTCACACATAGTCAACCGTTACATCCGGGTAAGACTTGGCAGGTGCTCAGTTAAAACAAATGTTGATGGATTTGTTACTTTTTAATGATCCATCATTGCTTTACGTAGTGTATTTGAGTCCCATAATCTTAAGGTTAACTCTGATTGCCATGACGTTTCAGCTGATTAATTACTGTTTCTTTATTATTACTAATTATTGACTGCAGGCACAGAGGCAAAGGGCAATGCCACTGTAAAGAAACAATGAAAAAAAATGGATGAATGGTTTTGTGACATTTTCTGTTTCCAGCCACTCTGTCAACCATATCTAGAAGTCGCGTCTGCCTACAATTCACACAACCCTTCAGACCTTCGATCTGTTGTCACGCGACACAACGACATCTTTATTAGGGTTTGTAGCTTAATGTAGTTTCTTTCAAGTTTCCAGTTAGGGTAATGGGTTGACTGAGTCTTGAACTGTATACGGCTGGACTGTCAACCGAGAGGAGGGGTTTTGAAAATCACTGCCAGGAAAGAATTTGTTTAGAGATTTATGCTTCACATTATATTGTAGTGCTTGACTATACTTGGGGCTCTGGCCTTGCGCTGTTGGTGAGAAGACTATAAGGTGAGGTAGAGGACTAATTGCCCACCCTCAGGATTGATCATACATTGAATTTGTTTTTTAGACATGTATTAGTTGTATTTTATAACTAAATAATGTGAGCTGCCTAAAGATAATTTAATGAATTGATGCTTTGTAGCAATGTTTGAATTAGCATTCAGCATTGATATCTAGGAACAGTGAATCATTGTTCGTGTCAGCCAACTTGAGCTTTGAATTATATGTCGGGATACAACGGAGACGATTTTAGTTAAGTGGCTTGAGCGATGGATTAAATGTTTTTTTTTATTTGTTTGAGGATGTCGATGACTCTATGTGCTAATCCTGATGCTGGTGGTAATTGGTGAAAACAAGCAGCGCTTATTGCGTTTGTTTGCTCTGTTTAGGATCATAATATGGGTCTTGTGAAGCAGTGCATTACTGCAGTTTACAAAAAGAACATTCAACGTTTGACCAAGGTATGTCGGCCAGAGGCTTTTTTCTCGCTTGATTGTCTTCACTGTGGAATGCACAGTGTGATCAGAAAAGTTTTTTAGGTTTGTGATGGCTGTGGTGTTTATAGTCATCAGTGTTTTGTCCAACTCTTCTCGATCATTGCTGTTTGTATGACTCTTTGGTTAGATTGTGCTTTTGTATTCGCTTACTGGTAGAAATTAAGTTGACATACTGCAACATGTAGACATGTGTGAGGATCATCATTTAGGTCAGTGCTTCCAAAACTTTTCAGTGTGATGCACTGGTATGAGGGCTTTCCATTGCATCCTGACTAGAGCTGTACCAATATCACTTTTTGCCAATTATACCAATACCGATTATTGCCGATTATTCATTTGCCGATACCCGATTATTTTGCTGATTATTTCATTGTGTTTCCTAAGATGTCCGGTTCCAAAAGATAGACCTACTGCTACTGCCTATTGTTGTGATACAAGCAAAACACTTGCTCCGTAGGATACGTATGAATGTAGTCGGAGACTAATCCTAGACAGGTAATACAGATTAGACACAACCACCTGCCGTCGAACTGTGCCCAGGGTAATTAATGACCAAGGAATGGCTGGCCAATTCACAGCCACCCATCTAGTCTCAGGCAACTGAGGAGATCTGATTGGCAGCTAGCATGTATTCATTAGGCATTCCTCCACGATGTACATTCACCGGTTTCTCTGTTGGATTGGCCTGCCGTTCCTTGGCTTGAATTGGCCAGTCATTCCTTGGCCCATAAGCAGGCACTTTGACTCACTCTGCACAACACCTATGTTGACACGTTCTCACGGTCTATGCTAACACACTGGGTGGTCTCATCACTGGTCTGAAGAAGCCATTGGCTCCACGACACGATATGGGAATGGAACAAAATGCCGTCCTTCACAGACGAAGTGATGTTGCTGTCGTCATTTTGCTTTTATAGACTGAAAATATTATAAAATTAAAAAAATAATTTTTAATATCAGCGCCGATTATCTTGCCGATATCCGATACTGTCGATATCTCTATAACGGCTGGCCGATTAATCGGTACAGCTCTAGTCCAGACTGGTGCCCGAATAATTGATTATTTTTTTCTTATTTGATCGCCTTTGATATCTATTAAAATTGATTTAGATGTAAGCTTAGATAATTTTGACTGTTGGCATCTAGTAAGTGTTTTTTGCTATGACTTAAATAAATTTGTGTTTCTTATTTCACTTTGTGGATGGGCAACTGAGGGGTCACAGGCCAATACTAGTCCACAGTTTGGGAATCTCTGTCTTAGGCTGTGCTATCATATGTATATGTATCTTCATTTATTTGACAAACTGACACAGGACAGTAAGTTACGTAATGCAAGACTTGGTTGCTTTCAGCATTGGGTCTGATTTTAGTTTCAGTTTCTGGCAAATCTTACTAGGGCTTAGAGCATTTCAAAAGAGTATACAAAAGATGAAATTATGGTAATCGACAACTGGGCAATTTAAAGTCATGTGGTCCCGGGTGCAGGGCATAAAACACGCATACGATGGGCGGCAGCAGGGCCCGAAGAACGTGATTTGAGTATACAGAGGTTAAGACCCTTGCTATTTGCTGCATCTCTCAGAATCCGGTAAAACACACTGCTTCTTCTGACTTTGTTACAAATGTTTGTTTTCACTTATAGCCATTTGAAGTAATTTTCCTTGAGATTATTCTGCAACTGCTTTCTTGATGCTGAGTGATGTGATGATGATGATGGCGAATGTGCTTTCTTTAGACGTTTATGACTCTTTCGCTGACCGACATGGCAAACAGAGTTCAGCTGACAAATCCACACGAGGCAGAGAAATATGTTCTTCACATGGTAGGTTGTCTTTTCCCTTTCAAACATGACTGTTGCTCGTGTATTCTATGATTTATGTTGCACTGGTTCACAGCCTCCCTGTATTCTATGATTTATGTTGTGCCAGGTTCACAGTCTCCCTGTATTCTATGATTTATGCTGTTTCACAGCCTCCCTGTATTCTATGATTTATGTTGCGTTGGTTCACAGCCTCCCTGTATTCTATGATTTATGTTGCGCTGGTTCACAGCCTGCCATTTTCTAAGAGGTGCACCTAAGCAGGACTTATTGGCATGATCATTTTACAAATGTCCATATAATAATGTTTATTTAATTAATATGACGGCTTTAATTCATTAACAGCAGTTTATGTCAAAGACAATATGGGTCATACAGGTCAAATACTATTGGACAGATCAGGTGGTTGCCTACCAGATTGCAGACATTTTGGACAAGTTGGTATTAATTTGGAAGTTTCATATAATGCCCTAATTTATTATAGTATAATATTACATTGTTGGTCAGACTTCAGTCTTTCAAAAAGCAAATATTAGGTGAATTTTGTCAGATTTTTTAATAATTGGCAGCAGCAGGGTGAAGCTTCTGTTTTTTGGCTGTTTATTTGTTAAGAAATAATGCTTGACTATTTTTGTTTAGATTGAGGATGGTGAGATATTTGCTACAATCAATCAGAAAGATGGAATGGTGACATTTCATGACAATCCTGAAAAGTACAACAGTGTAGGAATGTTAATGAACTTGGATCAAGAGGTCAGAATAACTGCTTAGAATTTTTTAACTGTTACAAAATTACTTAATGTGGGGTGATGATAAAGTGTAATGTTGAATCATCAGTATGATTTAATTTAAATATTATTTGATATTCAAATATTAAGAAAGTACAAAGAGATGAAACATTATTATAATGAAGATACTGGTATATTGTAATCTTGCAATATATAGGGATAAAAAATACTATGTTAAAGGACCTATTGCTTCCTATAATAGCAACGGTAATAACTGCGATAGTGGAAAAACTACTATGGTGGATGCTTTTTCTTATTGTTTTTATGCTTTTTTTCATTCTTTTTTCATTCTTTTTTCTATTGTTTTTTATGCTTTTTTTGTGATGTTTTTTATGCTTTTTTTCTTATTGTTTTTTAAAATGTTTTTTCTTATTGTTTTGTAACTATTTTGTCTTAGGTTCAAAAGTGTTTTGCTCTTGAGAAGAAACTTCGTGCAATGGATCAAGAAATTATGGTCAACCCACAGTATGTCCAAAAGGTGAGATATTTAGAGTCTAACAAGCGACCAATGAATATTGTTTGAAAATTATGCATTTTAACTTTTTCAATTAGTAATTTGTACCATAATATTTAAGATACAACTTCTACAAAATCAGATCATTGTGTAATGATCAGGCAGTTAATCGGCATATGAAATTTTGGGCTCACTGGTCTGCAATTTACAGAAACTGGTTAGGAATTGTCTCTCATCTTTTGCCATTCTCTTCAATGAAGTGGATTCAGTGTGGTGCAATCAAACTCATTCTGTAAAGCTGCTAATAGAGCTATCTTTTGTGTGTTTGCATAAAACTATAAGTCTTTCCTGTTGCTACTCGCAATGTGGTATTGCGAGACAACATTGAAATTTTATTATTATTCTGTCTAACCTGGATCATAAAAATTTCGATCATTTGTTAATTTTAAATGTTTTTTCTAGGTTTCTGGAATGTACGACGAAGATGCACCTGGTTCATCTATGAAAATGCCTGTTGGTCACATCATGTGATTGGACAGTCTTCACCCGACCCAAAAACATCGGTCATCTGACATAAAATTGGGACACTGTTGATATGTTATATGACATGACTGCTTCTGCAGTCTCTGTTCATTGTTGTCGTTGATGTTTAGCTTTTGTCAGTGAATGACAGATTTTTAATTGGATATACTTTCTTATTTCACTCTAGACAATTAATCTAGCTTAAAAAGTCACTGTTGGTTATTATTTTGAAACTGCAATAAGCCTCTGGTTGCACGCGTGAGGCCAGAATATGCACGTCATGTTGTGAGAAACCTGTACCCCATGTGGCATATAGGCCATATGTACCCTAGGTGGCAATGTGGGGAAGGGGGGTGCTGGCAGGTTACCATATTCTTACAAAGGCTCTAAAGTTTTTTTGACAATGAATCTAAATTGTGTTGGCATCTTCTACAGATGGATGTTTACATCTTAAGTAATTGAAAAGATAGAACTTCATTCTGATTTCAATTGTCTGAAACCTACATACATGGTTGTTTATCCATTCTTGTTCTGTTTAGTACGTTGCACATGTTTTCCTTATAAAGAATATTCATTTCCATTGTGACTTGATCTAACATTGAAAACATACAGTATTATTGATAGAAATTTATTGAATCAGGTTCCCTGAACGGTTCCTTAGTCGACACCCCTCCAATAATTTGACGTCCCTTACAGTACTGTATGTGATAGTTTAGGGATTTGTTTTGAGATTCAATTTTCCAAGATCATTTGATGTTTTAGCCTGCTCGTATCTTTGTAAAGTTATTCGCCTTAATCATCGATTGTAAGAAGTAAGAATTTACTAAATTAATTGTACCAATAATATAATGGTCTCTTGGCATAAAAATTGTTCACCACACTAATTTTTTTTTACCAAAGGAATTTTGTTTCTAGGATGTGATAAAATTTGAGAAATAATAGGTTACAGACAGAAATACTGTACAATGAAGCAACCTGGTCTTATTGTTTGAACTTTCAAAGTCCATCAGTTCAAGATAGGATGAAATACAGGACTATGAAGTGAGCCAGATGTCTTGTATTACAAAGCATGACTGATAAGTGCAGTTGCAAAAAACTCGGGAGTAAAACTAAATGAATTTCGTGATTACTATTATATATGCAAAGATCATAAATAGGGCATAACCGAACTATCGCCTCGGCCGAATACTGGACTATTCGGAAGTATTTGCCTCGGCAAAAATGAACCCGCAAATAGCTAAAAATAACTTTTCGAGAAAAAAATTATTTTTTTGATAAAATAATATTCTTTCATAAAATAAATTTAGGACTAACGGACTTACTTCTGAGTTATTGATTACTTAAACAAGAACTTAATGTTCAATTGAATTTTCTTTAGAATAATGATGTTAATTTATACATTTTAATTTCTTTTGGTTGCACTCTTGAAGTTGCAACCAAATCAGTAATTTTCCCGCGTGAATTGGCTCCACCCACTTTCCGGTAAACAGTGGATAGTAAAGACGTTGCTGATACCTTCATATTTCAAATTTCATAAAAAGTTTTACAGTTTTTTGACAAATGAAGTTATTAAATAATAAATATATTGTTATAGCCTAGAGTGCGAAAATACGCTATATGAAGGATGTTGCTATAGACTCTGCGTTGACTATAGTTAGTTTTCCGTAGCTGTGCACATGGTAGGTTAACTACGCTTTGCCTACGGATGGTACTCGCTGGCAGTGGCAGCCCTGCACGAAAGCAAAATGCGCAATTGCGAAGCAAAAGAAAGATAAAAGATCAATTTTTTTACATCTTTCAGTATGTCTTAAATAAACGTCATGTGCGAAACATGCGTATTGCCGCTATTGCATACCAAATTTTCAAGGTCAACGCCACCACTACTCGCTGACCAGTGTTGCCACTACTATTCGGTTCGTACCCGGATCCGGCAAATAGTTCATCCAAATACTCGGATTCGGTACCCGGTGAAAATTGTCTACTCGGTTATGCCCTAATCATAAAGTAAGCAAGCATATCCTTTATTGAACCAACTGCTTATCTACACTCTGGTGCATGCTGAGCGTGTAGGCTAAGCGCAATCCAGCGTATATTAAGATCAGTGTGGCAGTATAGTAGGCTCCTGTTAAGATGAAGAACGAAACACCAGTGATAAAAAATTTGTATATGGCATCAGAACGTGGGCTTCTTAGTCCAAATTATATAGCGCATAATAATACTCCTACTTGTGTATACATCATGTACTACAAGAAAATACCAATTCTACATTAACACGGACTTCTTTCGAAACAAACTAAGCTGTTGACGGCATTTTATTTTTATTTCATTGACAAAATAGAATATCTGACATTATTAATGAGATGTATTTGTAATGTTTATTTTCTGCCCCTCGTCAGTTGCCGGCGCTGCTCGGTTCGCACAAAAGGTAGGACCTACTGTGGTCTACTACTAGGCCTAAGCTTACTACGAAGCAACGCGCAGTGCGACATAGGCTACGCAGTCATTGATCTAACTTCGCAACCCCTCGTTCAGGCTCTTGTAAGATTATAGCCCGACCTGTCCGCAATTGAAGGTCCATATTTACGAGGGCTGCAAACATGTTGGTTTTTTTGGTTATTTAGTTTTTTGACTTTTACAAAAGACCAAAAGATACGAAAAATAGCAATTTTGTGGTTTTTAAAAGTATTTTTTTCAATTTACTAATATATACTATTATATTACTAATCGTGTGTTATTCAGTCCAAAATCAAGCTAAATTAATTATAAAAACGCGTTGGAGCTCTTTTTCATGCTGTGATGCTTTTTTATAACAAAACTGTTGTGACAAAATATAAAGGAAAACTAAAAACCCAAAAACAAACTAGAACAAAAAACAAGAAAACAACTTTTGATTTTTAAAAATCTTGGTTTTTTGCACCCCTGATATTTACGTTCTTTAATGGCAGAGCGCGAGACAAAATATTATGAAGAACTGCTTTTCTGCAGTTAGTAGACTACATGTAAAGTCAGTGAAGTCGTCAGGAAGGTTTTGCTATTCGAAGATAATGGCTCTAAAGTTTGCACATTTTGCACAATTGTCATAGTCAGCTATAAACGCAAGAGAAGATGATATAGTCAGCCTATCCTGTAGACATGTTCTACAATTTCTTAACTTGAAATTGTCAAACCAGTTTTATAAATAGGCTACATTCAGTCTTAGTGTCGAAGAGCTTATTACGTCACCGGATTTTCTTTGGCAGCGTGTAAACATATGTAGGGTTCTGTGTCTGTTTCTTGCGATGCCTATAGTTTTCACTCTTTCCTACGAAGCGAATTTGATAGGCCTATTAATCTCGTCACACTTAAACTTATAGGTAGGCCTATCTCAGCAATCGTTTTACAAGCCAAGGAGCCGACTGTCCACTTGATAAAAATCTGATGCCAGGAGAAGCTAACTACTAATTTGATCATAGAAGAGACATTTTTATTGCTGCTATAACAATAACGGCATTGTTCCAATAGCTGTTAAAACGCGAATAAATTAGGCCGAAGGCATGCACTTCAACCTGTCAAATGCAGCTTTCTCCAGCGCCTCACGATGATTGGGATGCGCAATACGAATCAGTTCATACGCCCTCTGGCGCAGGCTCTTTCCGAACAGATAGGCGATTCCATATTCGGTGACGATGTAATGGACGTGAGCTCTGGTAGTTACCACTCCGCCTCCCTCCTTGATGAACTTGACGATCTTCGATTCGCCTCGAGAGGTGGTCGATGGCATGGCTAGGATCGGCTTCCCCAGGCCGTCAGTGCTGAGGGCCGATCCGCGCATGAAGTCGATCTGTCCGCCGACCCCAGAGAACATCCTTGGTCCGATGGAGTCGGCAACGACCTGACCAGTAAGGTCGATCTCAATGCATGAGTTGATGGCCGTCACTCGCGGATTCTGGCTGATGACGGAGACGGCGTTCGTGAAGGAGATGTCACACATGACGATGAACGGGTTGTTGTCCATGAAGGAGTAGAGACCCTTCGATCCGTATGCGAACCCGCTGACGATCTTTCCCGGTTGGATCTTCTTCAGGGCGTTCGTGATTGCTCCGCACTCGACAAGCGGAACGATTCCGTCGCTGATCATCTCCGTATGGATCCCTAGATTGCGATGACCCTTCAGCTTCGACAGGACTGCGTCCGGAATGGATCCGATTCCCATCTGTAGCGTGGCTCCGTCGTCAACCAGCTTCGTCGCGATGAAGTTCCCAATCTTCTCTTCCACATCGGTTATGGTCCTCTTCTTCAGCTCCGGCAGCGGATGCGTTGCTTCGACCATGGCGTCCAGGTGCGATATGTGGATGAGACCGTCGCCAAACGTTCTCGGCTGATTGGGGTTCACCTGAGCGATGATGTACTTGGCGCACTGGACGGCCGCACGGGCCACGTCGACGCTCGGCCCCAGCGAGCAGTACCCATGAGAGTCCGGGGGACTGACCTGGATGAGAGCGACGTCTAGTGGCAGCAGGCCACGCCGGAAGAGGAGAGGGATCTCCCCTAGGAAGATGGGAGTGAAGTCGGCTCGACCTTCGTTGACGGGCTGCCGACAGTTGTGCCCAATGAAGAGCGAGTTATCGCGGAAGATCCCCTCGCAGTCGGGCTTCGTATGAGCCAGTGGCCCCTCCGTGTGGATGTGAATGGTCTCGACGTTGCGCAGTTCGGCCTTCTTCCCGTATGCGGCCATTGCGTCGATAAGGGCCGTGGGAGTGGCCGCGCAGCCATGGAGGAAGACCCGGTTTCCCGACTTGATGACGGAGACGGCCTTGTCGGCGCTCGTCTTCTCCGGCTGTTTGTCGGCGATCGGATGGAAAGGTTCATTGGCGTAGAGATAGAAGGGGCGTCGGTTGAAGAGACTGACTGTTGCTGACGATGACCTCCCACCGACGGATCGGGCCAAGAGGGACCCGGCTCTACCGACGTATAACGACGCCATTCGATTCAACTGCATACAAGGAACAACAATTATTAAAACACTTAAATGCAGAGCCCATGTTGCCTCACCATCTATTTCAATTTCTGGGCATTGCTTCTCCACTGCTTGAATTGTTGTCAAGCATGCATGTAGTCCTACGCGCAAAAGCTGGGTCAGATAACATAATCGTTAGGCCACTGGTCTTGGTCGTTAACCTTGCGGTGTTGGCCTGGGAAATTTGGTCTTGCTTACAAAACTGATGATGATGACGACGACGATCATGATGATGATGATGATGACGACGACGACGATAAAGGAAGGTGAAAGAAAGAGACATATAGGTGCAACCAGAAATATTGAGCGATGAGAAGAGGGAAGTCCATTCATAACAATTGACCAATGAAGAGAAAGGATCTGCATTTAGCCATCGTGGTCCTATCACGAATAAGGAAAGGTGAAACTGGGGCGTAGGAGAATCTGAGAGTACGCAAAAGACAAAACCTATGGACTAAAATTTAGTGTTTTATTATGTAAAACACATTTGTGGAGCAAGATCATAGAACGACGGCAAGAAATGGTTGTTAGACAATAGTGGTAGAGCTATAGATAGGGCCTAAATTCTACAAATACGGAAATCCATTGTAAACATTGCAAAATTGTGAAGTTTAGGCAGTGTATAATAAAAACTAGCTTTTAAACGGCCTTTTCTCTGTATTAACGTTACAAGTCCTTACAATCAGAGGTGTAGCAAGGTTTTGAATAGTAGGGAGGCATAATTTAAAAAATGTTGCCCCTCCACTTTTTGAATTTTGCCCACCATAAATTTTGAAAAATGGGGGGGCACAAATTATTCTAACAAAGGCAATCTTAAAAAGCCATTGGATAAACATAAAAAAGAACCGATTTGGGGGCACATGGGGGCCTAGGTAGCTCTAAACGCTTAGGTTGCATAACAATAATATTATTTTGATTGGAAAGAATAATAATCACAAGCAATGATACTAATTATTGGCGTGGATATCAATCATATCATCTATATCTGTAGGTAAATGTCATTGTGTAGGGCCTACGTCTTTCTTTAGTAAGTTTTCCGCATGGCTTCGAATGTAGGCCTACTTATTTCTCAATGAATGTATCATGGGATTCGAGCAGATGCCTCATAATGTTACATTACCCGTTTGAATGCCACGTCACGTCACTAATTAGGGTCGCCGTGATCTTGAAGTATACGCCTATAACTGAAGCGTCTGTATTTCCACCAAATCACAATATTAGTTTTGTGTTGTTGGAAAGTAGAATGTCGCTACTCGATCTGATGAAGTTTCCATTCGCTAGTCTTTTTTGTTGTAGGCCTACTCCAGCAGAAATCGCTATTTTTAGCGAACACTTTGAGTGCCAACGTGAACTTTGCTCTAACCTTATCTAAAGTTCAACAACTCTGTTTGGCTTGACTCTACAAAATCTATTAGACCTAAACTAGAACCGGTCAAGTGCTGCCTATAGGCAAACGTGATCGAACACGCTTAATTGTTTTCTTTAAAGAAATCAAATGTGAATTAAGCCTGAAACCTATCTGTCCACCTGCCTGCTTGTGTTTGTCTATGTATCTGTCTGTGTTCCTGTGCGTATGTTTGCGTGTCTGTCTATGTGTCTGTTTGTCTGTCTGTCTGTTAATCTCTTCCGAAAATGAGACTAAGTCTGACTTAGGCCCTATAATAATTATTATTATCCTGTGCACATTACATTTCTTCATCATCGTAGGTCAGTGACTACGCCAATAATTATGACAGTAATTAATTTAACACTACACTCGATTTTTACGACACCTCGCAATTAATCTACACTCAGTTACATTACACTATAATTATGCTACACTACTCTACTAGACTACCCTGTATCGCGCTACAATAAAGTGTGGCGCTGCACTGCACTACGCTGCGATAGACAAACATGTATAGCAGCGCCGTCTTTACCACTAATTAGGCCCCTAAAGTGGCACATTTCAAGGGGCAGCAAAATTTGGATGTAAAATTTGTTAAATGTAAAAAGAAAATGATAGCAAGCCAGTGGACAAACGTTGCTGTTGACGTTTAAACGAATACTAATTACCTCACTAAGTTAATACTTTTATTTATTTTCGTTTCTAAATTGAAACCGAATGTCATAGTGTTGGTTTCTCTTTCTACTAAACCGTAGGCCCTCCCTACGTCTGTTAAAATTTGTGGATTTCAATATGCAACTTCAATTTTGGGAGGTGCGGCATTAAATATCTTGGCCTATCTAAAATATGAGCATAGAGGTGATTGGTCTCCTTATTAAGTGATTTACCCCATATCTCAGGCAACCGATTACATATCAGAAGTGCCAGATCTGAGATCCGGGAGGATCCTGCAGAGAATTTTACCACTGCATGATAAATGCATGCAAATCGCCCCTTAATTCGCACAACCTTAGCAAAAGAACTGACTTAATAAGTCAGTGTATTGTATTAGGCATTAAATGACATTAATTGAGAACTCTTTTTTAAATTGCATGAAGTAAATATTCAAGAGAGAATCAGCACGCGACGACGCCCACATACCTGTGTTCTGAACGAGAAATCCTATTCTTGCGTGGACTTGACGCACAACTGCCAGATATAACAGTGAGTGGACTGTAACACTCGACAGGAGAACTGTGCAACCTTGACAGTGGCCTGGCATAGAAACTCGAATGTCTACAAAAAGGACTCTGCTTAGACTAAATGTCCGGATCATAGGCCGTTATTTATCGATATCGAACTGATAATTTACGAGTGCCTATATATTCTGACCTTACGGTTATGTACGGAGGAGTAAATCATAGGCCTAGCATACTACAAATCGGACAATCGAGAGAGCGTAGGCCTGCGTGTAGATTTCTATTGCATGTTTGTTACTTGGCGTTACAGTGACGCTGATCGAAATGTAAGCACAAAGATTTATTGCAGAAAGAATCAATTAAAGCAAATATAAAGCAGATCTACGCATATTCGAATATTACAGGACGTCAACGGAATCCTACTCTCGAAGTTATTTATCACTTGTTATTATTATTATCATTAATACCGAAATTTGATACCGCCCTTCTTCCAACATCTTTTGTTCAGAAGTGCATAGGCCTACACACGCCTCGACGGCGCAATTGCAGTTGTACTGCAGAGCAATAGTGCGCAAAGGACTTGCTCAAGACTCCTACACAGTGACTGAAGCCCCGGACGAGGGTCGAAGCCGCGCGCTCAGCATACACTGAACGCCATGGGCTGACCGCTCTAACCCCGATCAGCCGCTGTGCCACACACTTGTTACCAGATGCAACACAGTAGCGTCCAGTAATATAGATTTGACAGTAGTTTATGAAGAGCCCATTGTAGCTGCATTTTATTTAGAAGAAATCAGTTTAAGTTATCGCATGATGCAAGGAAATACCATTTGCAGAATGAAGAGTGATTAGTCATTTCACTCACCTTAACCTCGTCATTCAACACTAGATGCAAGCCTACACAAGTGTACAACTGTGTATTTTAAAGGACATCTTATGTTATAATTTTGTGTAATATATTATCAGTTCGTTTGTAGATTTTATTCATTCACTGAATCATTGATTCATTCTTATTATAGTTAATTAATTAATTAATTAATTAATTTTTTCAATCACTCATTCCAATAATATGGCCTATCTTGATGGATTCCCAGCAAAGTCCCGGCTAATGGAAACAATGACAAGAACGTTGTCGGGACACGCATATCCTAGGAGAAGCTTTCTGGGTAGGCCTAGTGCCTAAATGAGTTAAACTTGGAAGATGTTCGATTCTATGTCAGAATTAAAGACGATTAAAGGCGAACAGATTAAGCTATAGACAGGGTCGTAAGCGAAGAAATTACAAATTCTATTTATCTATTCAACGCTGCTGAGAAAGAAACGCAATTACCAATTATGATATAAAACGCATATTTGACATTGTAGCGAGAGTTAATAGCAGGATTTCTTTAATTCCTCTGAATGACTCCGTTTGAACAGAGAATTGCACGAGTTTCTCTTTCTCTATCTCTCTGTCTTTGTCTCTGTCTCTCTCTGTCTCTGTCTCTCTGTCTCTGTCTCTCTGTCTCTGTCTCTCTGTCTGTCAGTAATTATTGTGTCTGTCTGTCTGTCTGTCTGTCTCTCTCTCTCTCTCTCTCTCTGTTATCTTTTATGATGCTATTCGTTGATTAGATCGACCGAGAAATTGACATGAAAACAAAACCCTACCACAAGATTCTAACCTTGTGTAGGCCTACAAGTCGACGATTGATGCAAAAATTGACCCAGAGGTTTACTCAAGTCAGAATCTGTGCCGTTCTCAAATCGCTTCGGAAACGTATCAGAATTTGCAACAACAGAATGTTTACGCTAGAGCTAATTAGATGTCGTCAGGGTTAATCTCAGATCGGCACCGCCTGCATCTTTGCCAGGTTTGAGTTAAAAAGACAATTGATAACAGTGACCAATGGTAGGTAAGAAATACAATCAATCCTATCAATATAAGACCTATATGAACAAAATAGCGGACTTATAATTATAGCCTATATCCACATAATATAACTGCAAATACTTTGCCATCATTTGTAGTGATAACAATACAAGTTTATACGCATTTAAATAGAACTTTTAATAAGACAGGTGAAGAATTAGGCCTGTTGAAAATTCCACATAGACCTAACGCTTAACAAATTCGTCAATATTTGAATGTAGTTATTTGCTAAGCAAAACTACATTATATTTGTTTGTACAAAATATCTCTTGCAATATCAAGTCGCGTCACGTATTTTTATCACTGCTCATTTTTGGAAATTGAAAGTCGAAAAACTGGACACACCCTACTATTTTAGTCATAAAAACAAATGGGTCTGATTCAGGGATGTGGTCACTGTTAACCTACAATTCCGAGTACGAGTAGGCCTACATCATTCAAACGGAACGTTAATCTACTTGTTCAGATGTCTTAAAGTAGTTACCTATCGTATGTATAGTGTGATATTCTCAGGCCGAAGCCAAGGGCTGAACCCGCAAAAGTTCAGACTGGCCGGTAAAACTGTTTCTGGACCATTATTAAGATTAGTCTCTTTCATCAATAAAATAAATGTTTTAAGCGGGCTATTCCATTTTAGCGTCTAAACAAATTGATTTGTTTATAAAAAGAGTATCGGTCTTGGTCTTGGTCTCGGACCCTCGGTCTTGGTCTTGGTCTCGGACCACCCGGTCTCAGTCTTGATCTTGGTCTCGGACCAACCGGTCATGGTCTTGGTCTTGGACCTTTCGGTCTTGGTCTCGGTCTTGGTCTCGAGGTTTTGGTCTCGTGCCCAACACTGGTCTGATTGGATACTTTGATTATCTCTGATTAGTAAATGATTCATTGGTTGATTTAACAAACTAACTTGATAAGCCTGCTCACTTATTTATTGTGAGAAGGTGGCCAATGCAATTAGTCCGCTATATGTAGTTATTAGAGTTAGCAAAAGTTCATGATATCATGAATTCCGATATTTTCGATATTTGACCGTAAATGCTACCGTGATTTTCTGAAATGACGTGAATTGCTGTGATTTTGTGAAAATGCTGTGAATTTAGCGTCACAGTTTTCTTAGAACATCTTATGTTATAAGGACCTTTCCTACACTTCCAACTGACATTGTGTAATCACCTATTAACATTCGAGGCGGGGGTCAAGACAACTGGCACAAAAAGGGGTTTAAAGAAAAAGTTTACACTTTACCTGCGAGAAATTGGAGCCACGTGCAATAATAATGGTCTATAGGACTAACTAATTGCAAAAACACCAGTATAATGCCGAACATTAGCTATTTCAGGCACTCAGCAAGACATTGCACGGCGACAGCGCATGGCCTCTAAATAAATAAATTTATATTTATATATATATATATATATAAATATATATATAAATAAATATATATATATATATATTGACATGACTATCGATTAGAATATGTAGTAGCTCTAGGCCTAGATACAAACGTCATTTGATGCCGGACGCTAGCAGTGACATTTTAACAGGGAAATTTTTGTCGTTTCTTTCTTCTTAAGTGCTACGGGTTCACATAAAACTAGCACAACTGATAATACTAAAATAAAAGTAATAACAATAAAAAATGATGATATTAAAAAAAATATTAATGATGATGATGATGATCATCATCATCATAATGTAATATTAATAGCAATAATAATAGTAATAATAATAATAATAATAGTAATAATAATAATAGAAATAATAATAATAATAACAATAGTAATAAATACTAATAATGACAGTTATCCATTATCCTAACAATAATTAAATGTTTATAATAATCACACAATTATTATTATCATTATTATTATTATCATTATCAATAATATCATCATTATAAATAATTATGTATACTCATGCATGAAACTCAAGCTAATATAAATGAATATACATCAAAAGCTCTAATATACACTGCAAATGTGCATTTTGCTTTGCATTCTACATCAAAGCCAAATCATCACGGTGGTTAGTATTCAGTTAGTATTTCACCCAAAGCCAATCAAAAACATCAGCAATTATAAAGAATATTCCAGCACGAAAGCTCAGACTAAAATGATCTCAAATGCATCAAAGGCTTCAAATCATCCGATAAACCTCTTGAAATTTGTGAACGTATTTTAGACATTGCATAGTTTAAGTCGCTTTAATCGTTATTATATATATATATATATATATATATATATATATATATATATATATATATATATATATATATATATATATATATATAAGTCAGGATATCTTGAGTGCAAGGCCTGAGCGCTGCGCCAATCAATTTTGCAGGCTTAGGCTGCAGCCGCTGTATCGCAACTGTGCTGATGTCAGATTGCACGTGAAATTTGTAGAGAGTTGCTGACTGGCAATTTTAGTTGTCGTGCGTTCGTTTTAGACCTTATGGAGTTCTAGGATTGCTTGCTGCTCTCGTTAATAATTTGTGTTGGATTACATTTTTGGTTGAAAGTAATAAGAAAAATTTAAAGTTGTTTGTCTAGTTTAGAGATACCGTTAAAAGTCGATCGATAGTTAGGGAAGGAGGCGAAATTTGAATGTTGGTCCGTTTGCTGGAGGGAGAGAAAGCCGGTTGACAAAATCTCTAACAAAACGGACAAAGACAAAATAGTTACATATGAAACGTTTCGAACACGCAGATCCAATCGGTTAAGTTATCACGCTGATAACGCGATTATATTTCTGACAATCTGCAGATGAACTGAACATATATATGAGCAGCGTAACATCGACAAATATTTCCAACGGTTCAGACAAATACTCCAATGTCAGAATTGTGCATAGGGCTTATGCTTAGTTGATGCCGTAACAAAAGCGCGCAGAGCAAAAGCGCGCCGACTTAAGAGAGGCGACAAAGCGTGCCGACATAAGAGTGCCGACATAAGAGCGCCGACATAAGCCCGCCAATAAAACGTACCGACATAAGCCCGCCGACATAAGCATGACGACAAAGCGCGGCGACATAAGCCCGCCGACATAAGAACGCAAAAAAGCCTGATAAATGGGCGCAAGACATCAGCGCGTAGCGTTATAGAAAAACAAATAATACGGAATTTTTGCTAGTGGTCAATAATTCGATACTGATACGATTTCTATCACAGATATGTGCGACTGACATTGCAATTAGACTACAGTTGATTTCAATAGAAGTCTTTAGCAAATTTATTTGCATATCAAAACAAAGTTCCTGTTAGGAGTTCTATAGAGTGTCTGCATGGGAAAATTGCTTGAATGAAATGTGCCACTGAAATCGTAATTAACGTCCAAGTTGAATTGTAAAGAATATTGAGCTAACAATAGAGCTGCAACAAGTTACATGTAGATCGCTCCACAGTCTGTCTTGTGAACACTTATTGTCTAGTTTTAATATAATAATTTTAAACAAGTGTGTGCGCTGCGTGCTTTTGTCGTTGCGCGCTTTTGCCCTGCGCGCTTTTGTCGGGTCACCGTTTAGTTATATCGAGAGATTCGAGACTCCGATCAAATGTACAGTTTCGATTAAATAGCACTGAAACGTGCATCATGCAGGTAACTGCACGAACTCTTCAGTTATATGTTGCAAACAGTGTAAAAGTGATTTTAAGGCTTTGGAATAACGGTATTATGAGCTTTCGAACACAGTTATAATCTATAATCTTGGGAGTTGGGGTTTAATAACAATTCAAGAAGATAGTTCCTTCCCTCTTAACGTTTTTTCGACACGCTATACGTATGCGCTATATTTATAGACTCTGATTTTAAGTAATGGAGCGCCTTCTATTAGGCCTACTTAATTCTCGCTGTCCTGTCAAGCCTCCTCATCTCCAGTCAGCGTTCAGTACAGCGAAGGCACCAGCCTCTGGAGCAGTCTATTAATTATTATTAATACAATGCAGATGTTTAGCTGTAACTTAAGCCGTGCAGGACACATTATTATCTGTGAAAAATAAAGACATCAATAATAGATTGGCTTTGAACCTCTGAACGGTTTGAACGCAAAGATCTATGCTGAGCGGCAAGCCTTGCAGGTCTATATATAGGCTCTACATAAATTTTCATCAAAAGCTATGCATTATTTTTACTTCATCAATCCTTCCTAGACTATAATTGTTCAGCGCGTGTAGGCCTAGGCCTATATTCAAGTTTCTTCCTAGTCGAGCCTTCATATGGAAGAGGCTTTTATGGAATATGGAATCTGCAGCATCTGCTATCTCAGAGGTATTCAAACTTTTTAAAGCTGTTGACCCCGTAGCATGTCTTGGTTAGATGGCAGACCCCTATTCAATAAATTTGGCCAATCGACATTTAATATTAATATTGTATCTAAAAATTTACTTTTATCAGCAATGGTATCTCTGTTGGTAAGTCACAATTGCAATAACGTGCGCTAAAAATAGCATCTGAAGGAGCTAATATTACTAAAGTACCTCGACATCATAGATAGCTCAGTTGTTTTTATAATTTATGATGATAATGAAGCCTTGTTAATGTACTATTTTTATTGTTTTTGGACCGACTTGCGGACCCCTTTGCAACATGGGGTCCGCGAACCACAGTTTGAAAACCCCTGTGCTATCTCTGTCTCTTATTTGCAAGCAGTGTAAGATTAAGGCTAACTGGTTATCGCCATGATTGTGTTTTTGAACACTAGTGCAAAACGATTGAAAAGTGAATAGTTGCCTCCCTTGTTAGAGTGGAAGCCACTCGCCTCCTAGCGAATATAAACGAAACTGCACTAAGAGGTGCCCTTCATAGTTTTGATTCGAACTTTGATTTATTTGGAAAGATCAGGTAATATTGTCATAATGTCTTAAAAATTAAATTTATCAAAATTCAGCCCAATTGAAATGTAAACATCAAGTAAAATTTTAAATTTTTTTACTACACTTGACAACGTATGCCCATTGTTACACCGCTTTTAATAAAAGAAGATAATTATTTAAGCACGAACTCCTTCGGAATAATTATGTATATATCTTCGCTTATTCAAATATTTCTGAACGCCTTGAATGTTATTCACGGCATAATCATGGAATGGAATAGTAAACCTATTGTAATATCGGTACAATAATTCGTTCCTGCTGTCAAATGCAGAATTGTAAGTTAGATAACAAAGCTCTACGCTCATATCCGGTTGATTATCTCGTTGCCAGCCGACAAATTTTTTTGGGCGGCATAATTAGCCTATTGAAAGTAAAAGAATTGTAGGCCTACTATTGAATTTATCTTGTCGTGCCCTTTTATACGCGTGACGCTGCCGAAAATATTAAATAGAAAAAAATTAAAGTGCGGAGAAAAAGCGGAGTAACGGAAGCGAAATTCTGTAAAGGAAGACTATAGTCACTGTAAATAAAATATTATACGCTCAAAGGTGGCAATATTGTTTGACAGATTGGGGGACACACAATAAGAGTGGCAGGAAATGTGAGGGGACACACGTATAACGTGTCCCCTTTCTGTGAAAGCTAGGGGGAACATGTCCCCTCGACTCCCGGGATCGCTGCCCATGTATACGCTCACCATAGGCCCTATTATGCAATTGTAGGTGTGTGTTAATTATTATAAAACTCCTCAATACTCCTACATTTTTCATTCAAAAAAATTCATGTTAAGACTGCATCCTCGTAAATAATCAATTGATATTCTACTTTTATAATCCAGTACGACATTGCGCAATCGATGGTCCAGATCTCGATATTAAATTTTCTAATCTTCCAAGGATGTTCCTCGCTAGCAACCACCGCTCAGACGTTCATTTTATTGATGCTCTGTTCTCTCTGCAGTTTGACAACTAACCTAGGCAACGTTGGATGTGAAATTTGAACTGACCATGCAGATACATTGCGTCATCCTTCTAATGCGCTGTTAGTGAATTATTTTTGAGTGGCTGCCTCTCGCCATCTAGCGATTCACGGATGATATTAGCAGTCCTGTTTACACGTTCTTAAATCGTATAGTATCGTAGAAAATTGGATATTATTCTTCGGCAGAATAAACGCTTGAAATCTTTCAAGATTTACAAGCTTGTGACTTTAAACATTAAAGAAAATTCCCGGCGTCTCTAACAATCTCCGATTAGGTATTCTAACTGGATACCGTTTTTAAATTGGCATCAAATTTATTATCAACGCCAAAAACGTTCGTGTAAACAATGTCATTTTAACGAATAATTTACATCAGTAAATTTTGGCAGCCGCGAAATTTTTTTTTATGCGGCATATTCATAGAAATTAAAATAATAATTAAATCGTCTTATCGAATTTCTGTAGCTGTGCCCTTTACGCTTGACGTTTTCTATGTATTCAGATAAAAACATTAATGTTACTAAATCATCTTGAGCTTTCCTCGCCCAGGGTCAAGATAATTTAGTGTAAATACAAAATTGTCATGTAAAACAGCTCGTTAATTGAATGAAAGCATGATTCTTTAATTTTATTCAAGGCAATCAATTCCAAATGCAGATTAATTCCTTCCTACAAAAGTCGCACAAGAAATGGTATTCCATTGCTGTTACATTTTATCATTTTTTTATTAGTTCGCTCTGAATCTTCTGATTAAGACGTGCCCTACGAGGACTCATAAAACTTTCACCAAATGCGTTCCACCGTCATTGTGGGAGGACTTGAACACCTCTCGCCATCTGTGGAATAACTTATGCAAATAGAATTTAGACTGTCAATGAAGCATATCATCCTCGTTATGGATGCGTCATTATATAAATTTATATAAGTCAGACTGTCTTATGAAGCAAACATTACGTTATTTTCTGGTGATTTAGCTGCACACAAAAAATATACTGCTTTATAACTTTTGACAAAGGCGACATGCTCTCACTAGCTGGGCCAAACATATATCATACACCTT
This sequence comes from Bimastos eiseni, assembly GCA_959347315.1. Classification (NCBI taxonomy): domain Eukaryota; kingdom Metazoa; phylum Annelida; class Clitellata; order Crassiclitellata; family Lumbricidae; genus Bimastos; species Bimastos eiseni. Next base: position 34,118,656 of record OY365810.1, read on the forward strand.
AAGATACAAACACCTTTTATTAAGGCAATAACATGAGCTTAAGTATAAAACTGACGCCGGGTTCGTAGCCTCACATACAACCAAAGTTGTTAGAAAAGCAGTTTTTGGAGCCTTATTATAGAGGCAAATTGATGAAAACGAATAAATTCAATGTATTTTTAAAGTCAAGCGAGTTGCGGATGTTCTGGTCCTATATAGAATGCGGTTGACAATTAAAGCGCTGGAGTTGTGGACCATATATATTTGGGGCATATGATATCCGCGTACGCTTCAGTCTAACCAAATCGTGATTGGTTTCCTCTTCAGTGTGACATTGTCGTAAGTTCCTAACCTGTTTGTGATTGATAACGGTTGTAGGCCTACATTGTTCTAGTTCAAAGCGCCGGCGAAGTAGCAGCACACAAAAGAAGCCCCGTGATAATAGGCTTACCTCGTTGGTTAGCACCAGTTATATTGACCACAGGGTGTAATGAAAGCACGGTGGCCGATTGGTAAGAGCGGTCGGCCCGTCACGCTGAGTGAGCGGGTTCGACCCTCGTCCGAGGTGTAACTGTGTAGGGACTTTGAGCATGTTCTTCGGGGTTCGCGCACAATTGCTCTGTATGACAACGAGACGCGTGTGTGCTTTCATGCAAGACTTGTTTTGTTAAAGCGCGTTATAAATGCCTCGTTGTATTGTATTGTAAGACAGAAATACTATAATCATCACCAACATGAAGTATTACACGAGAGCAATTGTGATACTTTAGCCAGTGATACCTAGTTGTCGTCTGGATTCTAATTCGAAGCTGGCTTAAAGGTTGTCTGGATCAAATTCACTCTCTACATTGTATCATTAACCTGACAAAAAAAGTAAACATTTGAGGCCCCTCCTTAGACTGAACAAAACTCGAAAGGTTGATAGGTAGGGGTACTATAGTTCTAGCGAAGCTTCCGGCATAAAATTTGCACGTAGCAACGGGTTTGCCAGTTCTATTGCGTAACAGGCATCGAATAAGTGAGCGTGCGAGCGGATCGCCCTCTGGCTTCTTTAGAGATTAAATGGCGTCCCATTCAAGGGAGCAACGATACCGAATGATCTCACTTGTTCAAAGCACTGAGAAATGAATTGGGCCCAGGTCATGCGGTGGCTATGTAAAATCGTCCACATCTCACCCGTTGATTGATCTCATGAGCAGTTTAATATTATGCTAAATACTCCGAAATTCAAACTGTTACTGAATGTACGTAAATCCATCCATTGTATAATGTATTACTGCACTGCAGACTGCAGTGGTTAAAAATAAACAGTTAACTGATTCTGGTTGACTCGTGGTGAATAATGAATTTTGCTTTTAAATAGTCCTAGTCATGTTCGCTCTTGACGAATTAAATGTAAGTGACTGCCTCACGCCACCTAGGGATTCACCGATGAAATTACCTTAGCAGTCCAGTTAACGCTTTCACTTGAACTTAATCGTATTGCAGAATAGTGGACAGTTTTTGTGGGCAGAAAATACGTTTAGAATCTATCCAAAAGTCGGACCTACAAACGTGTGGCTTAATGAATAAGGAAACTTCGCAACGTCCCAATTATCTCTGAGTGCGTCTTGTAACTATTCACACCGTTTTACAACTAACATAAAACTTATTAAAACAAAGAAAACGTGTATATTAACATCTTCACGGGGTAATACCCGGGTTGAGACAGGTTTTTGGAATTTTTGGCAGCCGCAAAATTTTTTTTTATGCGGCAATCTCTATAAAGATAAGATTCTGTGCGTATGTCCGGCTAGGCATTTACATAGTTTTACAGCTATTGAATCGCAACCTTCGCCGTTGTTTCGAGGAACACCTGGGACACGCAGCTGAGGGGTTGGTGAACCGGCGACCGCCCTCTACCTGGTCTTTAGGGCCAAAAACCTGTCTCAAGAAAAAGTGTCCTTCTCAGTCGCGATATCGGTCTTCCACGCCTGTTCTTCGTTTACACCGTCATGAATGAATTAACGTTATCTGCCAAGCATGTCGTACAGGCGCGAAATACACAGTCTGTCTGTCTGTTTATGCATTTGCACACTTTAACAACTATTAACTTGAAACCTTCGCCGTTCGCTCGGGGAACACCTGGGACACTCATGCAGTAGAGGGGTTGGTGAACCCGCGGCAGCCCTCTTCCTGCTCTCAAGGGCCAAAAACCTGTCTCGACCAGTGCAACGTCGTGTTCCCCAGCTAGTATCTTAGAAACATAACGAATTGTAGGCCTACTATTGAAACTATATTGTCGTGCGTTTTACGTTTGATGCTAATAAAGTTCTTTAGTCGTTTGATCTTATTTTGTTGGTGAGGATGGAACAAATTGTGCCCGAGATCCTCTCATGCTGCCAAGAAATGATGGTCGATTCTGTCCCAGAATAGGTCTAAATCACGGTGCTCTATGTTAGCGTTGCCTTCCTCGTTTATCGAGGCTTTAATTTCGTGTTTGGAGGTTCTAATGCACATGCAGTGTTGTATGCAAGACTTGAAACTTCAAGACCAAGACGAGGTGTAGAGACAGAAACCGAGACAGTGAGGCACCAAGATCGAGACCGAGACACTAGGCTCAAGACAGTACGAGACAGTTAAACACAAGTTATCCTATATAAAATGATGTAAAATACTAATGTATCACTGTCTCGAGACCATACAACTCTGTGCACATGTAAATATTTGAACACAAATCTGTGAAGAGAATACGAATATTAGGCAACAAATTTAATTCAGTATAACTCCGGTTGTTAAAGCGATTTTTTGCTTGGTTAATATTATTGTTTAAAGAAAAATAATATTAATAGGAAGAGGTGTTGCTCTTTTCAAGTTGCAACATTATCGCCATCTGGGGAATAACTAATGCAGAGCGAGTCAACTTCGCATTAAAGCAGCTATTTAGATTAATATTCTACGAAGTAATCTTTATTTCTTTTTTATCTAGTTATTTGCTGAATAAAATATGCTGCTTCAGAAATCTTAGAAATAACAGAAATTTTGCTAAGGGCCTGCTGGGAAAATATCATGCATCTTAAACGATGAAGATACCTTCTATTATAGCAATCCCTTCAATTTAAATACAAAACGGACGCATCGGGTGACATCCGCATTTTCGCATAACGCGTATAATTTTGTTATTTGGAGCCTTTTAAGGGGCAAACACAGAAACAGAAACTAAAATCAAAAGCGAATATGATGTTATGTAAGTTGGTGTTGATCAGCTCACATATAGACTTGCCATAGAATGCGAACCGCGTTCATGAATATTCATGAGTTTTTTTTTAGCTCAACCAATCACGATTTCTGAAGCGCCACCAATCATAAAAGGCTTATCGGCAGTCAAGTTTGTCTTTCATATGAAGCTACGGCTCGATTGGCAGCATTGTGGTGTCTCGGAGTGGCAGAAAATGAACGTGGTATTCCTAGCTGCGCTCTATTCTCTCCCAATCTGGCTCGGCGGCCCCGTTGTTGTATAGGCCACGATCGCCGCCACATAGTAATTATCTGTAATATTACATGGGAATATTTCTGCATCATCCTGCTTCTCCTCTTCCTCTTCCTATTCTTCATCCTGCTCATCTTCTTCCTCTGGCCCTTTTCCTCGTCCTCATCTTCTTCCTCCGCTTCTTCCTCCTTCCCTACTTACTCTTCTTACTCCTCCTCTTTTTCATGCTCTTCTTCTTCCTCATCTCCTCCCTCTCTCTCCTTTTCCTCCTACTCCTGCTCTTCTTCTTTCATTGTCAAAACATGATCTAAAAGATGGGTTAAGTCTGTTTCTGGTCAATTTTCGAGTGGTCAAACCGTTACAGAGCGTCGGTTCTTTGAATGAAATCCATGGATGGCAACTCATCACACCTGTGTAGACTATATAATTAGGAAGACGGCAAATATTAGGGAGTAATTCCTCAATGAAAATATTGCACACATCTGAAATGAATAATATTGGTCATAGTGTTGTTTGTCTCAGTGGACACTGTCACCGATTTTAAGATGAAGCTTGGAAAATTTAGAATACAAATTAGACATCTTCTGAAGCACTTTAAACCGTTGCAAAATCGGTGTATTGACCAATAAAAATATGGTGTAGTCCATCATAATAGCATAGAAGTGTCGTATGGTATTATTATAGACTTGGGAATGCGTTAAAGTATCCAGCGAATGAACAGCAAAGTAGTATATATATAGATATATATATATACATATATGTATGTATGGGAAGAACAGGTGAGTCCAGACCGATTATATCGGTTGATGATATCTGATTAGCAGTCTGCTCTACTGCCCCCAGTCAATCTGGGTTCAGAGTTCATCATTCCAAGAAAACTGCTCTCTTGTATCTCCTTTCTGATAGGCCCATCTACTCTATTGACCTTCGATAGCTCCCTAAAGTTTTCCGAGCACCTCTTACATTTGACCATAAGCTATTGAAACTACTATTTATTTTACAAAGAAGTGACTTCGTAATGTTTATGAACCCAGAAGCGACGATCTCGTTTGACAGGTGGGGTGGACACCCAATGGGAGGGGTAGGAAATGTCAATGATGGGCAATTTTAACTACGGCTGTTATTAACTAGTAGTTATAACTACTATAGAAGTAGTTGCCTAGTAGTAATAACTAGTTTTTAAGAACTGTTAATAACTAGTTATAACTACTTTTTATCAAGTAGTTTTAAGTTAACTACAATATTTCACATTAACTACATCTTTCCTATTTACTAGTTCCGTCTTACAGGAATTTCTACTATTTCACAACAAACATGGACGTTGCCCTTAATAATCTCATGAGTAAATTTGCTATGTATTTCTGTCTTTAAAATTTAGGCATAGGCTTACTATTCATAAGTGGGTTCCTCTCAGAACTATAGAGAAAGCCTGAAGTGTTATGCCTGTTTAATGGCATACCTGGAGATTGTTGCGCGATAAGAACTAGAGTAAAGCGGTCTTAGAGGGGTTGGAGCGTATAATCCATAATGAGGCCAGTACGCGGTTGGATGACCACAAGTATTCAGCTATGTTACAAGTGGGTCTGAGAGTGGTGACTGCCAAGTCAAAAATTACAGGGGGAGAGAGAGATAGAGAGACAAAGACAGAGACAGACAGACAGTCAGAGACAGACAGACACAATGGTAAGAGAGTGGACATTCCGCTGCTGGCTGGATAGACCATGCAGTTGTCGTCTCAGATCTGAGCAGCAACGTATGAGGACGAAGAATTGAAGAAGCACGGTTGATGCAGAGAGCAAAAGGTGAGATATGAAGTGATATTTTACAGAGCATAGGGAGCCAATATTATAAAATGTCCGCTTTGTTTGATATGAGACAACTGATTGCTTCAAAGTCCTTTAAGTGGCCGGAATGGTTTCTGGCACTCTAACTGAAAGCAGTTAGAATTCTCTCTGGCACTAGTATGTTTGTATTAATCACTAAAAGAGTAGATATACCTATATTAAAAACTATCCAATAGTTTGCATTTTATTGCATTTAGGCCTAGACATTTTTGTAGTTGTAACAAGTTAGTATAATATTTATGTTACTGCTGAAACTGTGCTCTGATCATTTAGTAGTGTTTGGGATAAGAAATAAGATCTACATTGCAGATTTAAATAGTTTCAAAATGAACGCACATTTCAAACCTGATGTAGTCCTATATACCTTGCATCGTAAAGTTAAAACGTCAAGAGTGTAATACATGATACAAAGTGTAAAATGTCTTGCCTCCTTGTTTACGCTTGATTAATGTTGTACAATTGAGATGTGTAGGCCCATAATATCTATGGGGCACAACAGAATTATTTTACAATTCACACAAAACCAATGCATTGGTCGATACCTGAAATTATGGTTGAATTCGTCTTGAGGAGACGAATCAAGAAAAGATAAACAGTTTGAAATGCTCTTCAGGAATTTCGGATTTACAAGAATTAACATCGGGGAGTTCGGTTATGTTGTTCTCTGGAACGGACGAATCGACATTGCCACTGTCCAGAGGTGCGCTATGCCCAGAAATGGTATCCAGTTCTAGTTCTTCAGTTTTTATTGCGTTGCCATGTTGAATAACACCTAATAGTGCTACAATTAGTCGCCAAATTAAAACAGGTAATTTATATTAATGCTACGGTAGAGACAATTTGCAAGGGATGTTAATTAAATATGGTGTCAACGCGTACGATTGCAGTTCTGGTTCCGTGTGCAAACATGGTTATTAACTGGTTATTTACATGTTCTCTCAAGAATTTCATAAAAAAATAAACATTTCTATGGGAAAATAATAGTCATCAACGACAAATAGTTTAATATAATCTGAAAATGTTTCTAAAGCCGTCTCTTTAGGCAAAGTATTCATTTTAGTAGAATTTCAAAGAAGGACGATTCAACATCTAGACTACGTAACAACTAGGCCTATGTTGTGCATAAACTATCAAACTCCACGAGTAGCCTAGTGCTTCATGGGACTCATATTCGGTAGTATACCGAATATGAGTCTCATTAAATGACATACATAATTATGCGTCATATATATATTATCAAGTAATATTAATTGAATTAGGTTGAGATAATTATTATAATCTTACTTGGAGATGTTGACGATCGTCTGCGCCGTTGGCTAAAGCTGTACAGCGTCAATGGAGTTATAACGAGGACGACAACGCAGAAGCCGAGTAGTGAGACCATAACGATTTCTGTGACGTCTAATAATCATTGCATAAACATAAACGCAAAGGTTGTTATTATCAGCAAAACAGTTGTTAGTTTGTGCCATTATAACAGTCGGTGGGTGCTAGGTTTGTGTCTATGTTTGCATCAATGCACACAATATAGCGTTGTTATTTTGCTCTTGTTGTCAAAGTTTAACAACATATCGTACACCACAATATTATGCGTTATTTATCATTATTCTTAGCCAATAATTCCATTATATTTTAGTCGCACATCCATGATACTTTTTATAAAATAGCTAATCATCTGCATAACTAATTGACTGAGCACGGTGAAAGTATGATATCCTCTTACGTAAATGATCATTAGATGAATGACAGAAGCATAACTGTAATTATCACGTAACTAGAATATAAAAAGAGTAAACAGAATGTTCCGCCTACAGTACTGGATTATGACAATTAACAATGTCTATGAAGCCGAATAGCTAGCACCCACAACAAGAATAATTTTCCAACACGTTGGCCCACGCAAAAAGTTTGCATTGGAATTACCTGATCGATATGATGCCTCGGTATTTGCTGCAGCTGCTAAATAACTTGACATCTCCGTAGATATATCAAATAACTGCGCTGATGCAGTAGTTACATCTTCTGATAGAGCAAGTTGTTCTGTGGCAGATAATAAGAAGACGCTGCTTGACATCGCCGCAGAATCCGATGACATATCCGACGAACCAATCGATACTTCCGATGTGTGCCAGTCAACCAGAGGTAGTGACGACTCAGTGAATGATTTTGCCGTACGTCCTGACATTGTGGACTCGACAGTCGATGTTTCTGAGTCTATCTGACTGGTTTCCTCTGTCGATACATAAATTGGCTGTCCTGAAGCTCTTGTCACATCTTCTAATATAGAAATTGGTTCCGATGAGGATGACAGGAACATGCTGCTTGACGCCACCGAAGCATCCGATGAGAAGTCTGACGCACCAGTAGATACCTGTACAGTGGATGTTGACAATGACGATAATGATTTACTAGTGACAGTTGCCCATATTGATTTACTAGATGACATCGTTGGTCCTTGAAATGACACCAAGGTGGATGACGTTGTTGATGAGGTCATTGACTCAGTGTCGTGGTGCAAAGAGGACATATCACTTGACGTCACTGAAGCTTTCGATGACATGTCTGGCGCTCTACTAGATACCTCTAAATTGCGGGTTGACATTGCTGAATCTGACGTACTAGGTGACACCTTCGGTCTGGGAGATGATGATATGGTGGAAGTGCTAGGCGACACCGTTGACACGATGCCGTGTTGTGAAGTCAAATTGTCTACGGTTGTTATTGACGTTCTGGAAGTAGCTGGTGATGACGCGGTGGACATCTCAGCTGATTCCTTAGTCTGCTTAGGTGGCTTGGTTGATGTGCTTAGTAAGAAGACATCTGATTCTTTATCAGTGACATCTGTGTCTAAGATAATAAATGTACAGGTTTACATCAAGATGCAGGTATTGCATGCACTTTAAAGATTTTGCTGTAGCGGTTGGCATAACGCAATAGATTCAAATAGGAAAATCATAGGTCTAAATCTAAAGATGAAATTGTGTGCGCCGCATTTTGAGTTAATAAATCCGTAACTGGGTTTTGCTCAATGATAGGATTAGCAAAAAAGGAACAGGCTACAAAATAAGTACAAAAAGCAATTTGAAAAAGTAAGACACGATGCGTGAGTTCGCTGACAAAAGTTATTTGCTGTTAACAATAAGTCCACAAACTTGAAGACATCCGTATCCTAAACTCGCTTGGCAAGATTTCTCCAGAAGAGTCTTGTCTTTCTTCTTCTTTCTCTTCTCCTTCATCAATATCTATACCATAATTAATATCAATAATATTGAGTCTGTAACACTCATAGGAACTGATTATGCATCACTGTTACTGCAAGCATTATAATAATTATGCCTATACAGTGCAAATGAGGTTGCCGAGGTAATCTGACATTCGGATAAGTCAGAGCCGAACATACATCTTCCATTCAATAGTTTTGGGACATAGCCAACCACTGTTGTAAAGTAGCAAACAACCACTGGCTAAACTACTTGTTACTAAATAAATTAATTAAGTACATTTCTCAAGTTGTTCTGATATTCTTGAATTAGAAAAACTTCGTCCTTGGCAAACGTTCTATCGTTACCTGTTGTGTTACCGCATCTGACCCACACGTCTTCTGAGTGGCGACAATTATGCAAGCCCCAAGGATTATGTTCACATTCGTCGATACTCTGTTCAGTTCCGACACAGACGACACCATCCAACCAGATCTGACCAGTTCCACTGCCATGACGATTGACAATTAATGAACCTATATAACTGGTTGAAGAAACCAACAGCTATAATGATCAAGAAAACAATAGTTGGAAAGAAGAAAATACCAGTATAATCACTTTTAATTATATCATGAAGCGATGATGGACTGTTGAACTGATTCTCTGAGTAAGTATGGTAATAATCAACCAGAGAAGAACACACACACATCACCATGTTTTCCAAATGCACTAACTGTTTCCCATTAATAAGATACGTAAATTGCAAATTATTATGCACATGGTCAAAATAAATTAATAATAATATGTATGCAAATTTGCAATTTTTGGCCTACCCAAAGCCCAGACTAGCACACGCTACCCTGGCGCTGTCTGGGGTGAAGCCATCGTCGCAGACTGTGCCCCAGACTGCAGCATAGCGTACTTCCAGTCTACCCTCTCCAGTTACAGCCTCATCGGACGATGACAATGTATTCGTCAATCGATAGTCAAGCTTGAAATCTCCTGAAATCAGAAATGGGATATAGCTCCACAAAGAAGCACCATAAAACGTAGCCAATTATATGCAAGCAAGGGCAGCAACACAACTACATGCTTATTATTGCAGTCCGTATCATCGTCATCATCATTCTCATCATCAACGTCGTCGTCGGCGTCGTCGTGGCCACCACCATCATCATCACCACCATTGTCATCATCATTGTCATCTTCATCATATAATAAACCATAAATCGCAAGCTAAACATAATCATTATCATCACTAATAGTAATATTATGACTAAATACACCAACTTGACTACATACCAATTACATACTACTACACATACCCACGTACATGCGCACATACAACTTTGTTCTTACCACAACTAATTGAAACATCTTTGTCATGGCTGCAATCGTGTGAACCCCATAAACCGTGGCTGCATTCATCAAGTCTCTGTTCCGTTCCGTTGCAACTGACGTCATCCAACCAGATCTGACCAGTTCCACTGCCATGACGATTGCCAACAAGCACTCCTTCGTTACTGAAACACCAGACATTTAAAATAGAGCGCAATTATTAGAGCTGTCTTCCTTTCTAGAATCAACAATATCTGGTGTTGCTTTGTTGTTTTATTCTGTATATATATATATATTTACTCCTGCAATCTCAGGTGATAGATAAAATTAGGGGAAAGATAGAAGGAAGGAAACTATCAAATTACCAGATGCCATTAAGAAAAATCTTGCACATTTATTGCCCAACTATCTACGGATCAACTAAGACACGTGCTAACACTAAGCATAGAGAGGTAACGCGCTAACCAAGATTGCACCTTAAGCTCATTCCACAATTGAGTGGCATCTCGTGATTTGCATATTAAAACAATCACGAGGGCGCTACGTCCTGGTGTTACACACTTACATTTTCAGTGTTCTTAGCAAGATGTTAACAACATAATTTAATTCAAATGGCAAAGAAGGCCTTGAAGTGTTTAAAGCACGTGTAAATACAAACGAGCACTTGTGATTAGCAAATCGAAACAAATGCAGGATATTAAAATATATAAGATATTCTTTAAACAAATGCAAATCCAAGAAGCTACCGCATTTAGCCCAACTTGATTTACTTTCGAAATAAGATATGCACACTAAATGTAGTCATCGAGGGTCATTTATAGTGCTGCGGTCACACGAATATCTTATAGCTTTACTACGTTAAAGATAATCGACTTGATTGTACCAAATTTTGTAGTAGAGAAATACATGCCGATAACTATAATTAGGCTATACACAAAATATGAAACAATTCTTATACCCAAAACCAAGACTAGCACATGTAACGCCAGCGCTGATATCGGTGAAGCCATCACTACAAACAGTGCCCCAGACTCTCGTATAGTAGACCTCCAGTCTTCCTTCCATTGTGTTTTCAGTAGCATCCAGTGTGTTTACGAGCCTAAAGCGAGCATCGAAATCTCCTAAAATAAGATAATAAGGTATTTCATTATTATCGTAATTGAGATCGTCGTACTGTTCGTTTTCTCCTCCTCTTGTCTCATCTTCCTCTTCATTGTCATCTTTTCCTCTTCTCACTCTTCCACCTATTCGTTCTCATAATTAAACGAAATAGTCGTTGTTAATGTCATCTTTGACATCTGGGCATCTGTCCTCATCTGATTCAATCAATCAATCAAATCAATCAATCAATATGCAACTGGTATGGAGCCTACTGTACATTTTGTAACTTTAGTAATCAACGATTCTAGAAACTGTAATTAGGTTTTAACATGTGAATTTTTGTTTGTGATTACAACGATGCAAAAGTAGAAGATTTGTCCTAGAAGCTATGCAATACAATACAATATTGGTTTTATTCAGAAGAAGAATCAAGCTCGAATGACCAAAACTTAACTAATTTTTTCCCGTTAGTAAAATACGTAAATAGCTGCCCTTAAAATTCAGCTTCGCACATCTCTACTCAACATCACCTGCATTCTGAAGAAGGGCAAAGCAGTGAATCTTATGTATAGGTTCTATACAACTAATATTTAACTTAAACAGAAACCATGCGAATCGATTGATTTTAAAAACCTTTGTAAGGTGTCACAGCCCAATACATCTTCTGGAAACTACAAAAATAAGCTTCTATTCAGTTCTATCACTCGAACGTGGTCCAAAACTGACTGACCGCGCGGTGCTGCTCGAATTTTATTAGCACTGATGAACAATGTATGTAGCCAAAGTATCGAGACATATACGAATAGCTCAATTTCTACAAGTCCTTGTTTTTTATAATTATTACCTGGTTCATATCCGCAGCGTATTGAGACATCCTGAGTGTGAACGCAGCTGTGCAGACCCCATGGGCGGTGCGCACACTTGTCAATACTCTCTTCCGTCCCAGTGCAGATGACACCATCTAACCAGATTCGACCAGAACCAGCTTCATGACGATTGTCAATGAAGGTACCGACTTTTCTGATTGATAAACAAAAATCACTTCTACGAATGAATTGGAAAAAACATTAGACACTGTGTAGTGGATATCCTCCAGGGGCGCTATATCAAGTTCCATTGATGTATTGATTGATCACGGGAAGTGATTTTAGAATCGCGTTGTTCATAAGATGTTGCCATTACTCTAACACTTCGCTCCTGCTACACTGAATATCATTGTGATCTAAAATCAATTGACAGACATCTATTGTCTCAGCAGAACGTCCGAAAATATGTACATGTATATCTCTACGTATCCAATAAAATTCTTTGCTAAATATAGCCCACGAATTCTTCGCTTCGAGTGAATCCATATTAATGTCAGCACGATGAGAAAATAAGCTAGTGATAATCCAAGTCACCCTAATCCGAGACTGGCACATGCTACACCAGCGCTGATATTGGTGAAGCCGTTACTGCAGACGCTGCCCCACAATCCAGCATAACGGATCTCCACTCTTCCCTCTGTTACATTTTCTTTCGAGGACAATGTATTGATGAGCCTGATTTGTAGCGAAAAATCTTCTGCAGTAACTAGAATTGGACAACATTGCATTTAAAGTAAAGCAATTCCTCTTTATCGATATAGTATGCCATTTATTGCGCAGAGTGGTTGCGTCATACAGTTTGCTTGAAGGACGTCAATGAAACATTGATCACGATTTTTAGAATCCAAACCTGTTTTGTTTTGATACCAAAAAACTGTGAAACCATTTGCGCGAGAGCCTTTGTGTTTGCACAAGAACATCAACCTTTTAAACTTACTTGCAAACAATGAATTAGGGCAATATTAATAACATAAAAAAGTACTATTGTATCCAGAAGCATAATGATATTCAATGCAAACTGTGACATAAGTCTTAATTTTTCTGGCCATTGAATTCTATTAAAATTGAAGGTGTCTTGTGCTATCAGATCAGAAGAATCTTTTAGGAGTTATCATCCTATGGCGATACATGAATGTGCAAGCAATTAATATGACTAAATACGTGTTCCATTGAAACTGTAGAACGAGAGGAAAGTTCGAAATGAACTGGCGCATCAACTTATTGGATCAGTTTACCACATGTAGGTTTCATGAGTCTAACCTGTGGCATTGACACAACTTATTGAGACGTCTTCGTCGTGCTCGCAGTTATGCGAACCCCATGGACGATGTGGACATTCGTCGATGTTTAGTTCCGTTCCGTTGCATCTGACGTCATCCAACCAGATTTGTCCAGAGCCACCAGTGTGACGATTGCCGATAAATGTACCATTGTTCCTGAATGGACACAAGAAACATTTTACACCATATGACAGGTGACTCTATGGAATCACATTGAGAATGGTTTGCTAAACATAAACCGAATCCACCTATATTCACAATTATCCTATCAACATTAGATATGAATTCATCACTAGTAACTTGTAAGATAATGTGTGACGAATGAAGCGGATACTTAGGCCTAAATAAAGTTTTGAAGTACTGACTATATTAGTCAAGCAGTATCTGGACAGCTCTATCAATGTCATGAATATGCGTCGGAAGTACAGTGCGTTTGATCTATATTCCAATTCTAATTTAAAATTACAAAAAATCTTTGGTATACATCTGTAAAACAGTCCTTCGGGTAGTAAGTTTTGCGATATAGGATTATGCCCTATTGCAAATATGCTTAATTACCCATATCCGAGTTTAGCACATGCCACACTTGCACCAACATTCGTGAAACCGTCGTCACAAACGGATCCCCATATTCCGGAATAATAGATTTCCAGACGTCCTTCTTGTGGTTTTCGATCAGAAGAGAAGGAATTGACAAGACGAAGTTCGAAATCTTGAGTTTCTCCTAAGACACCAGATGGCAGCATCACATAATTATAGAGTCGTATTAATCGTCTCATAGTACTTACCTTAGATCGAAGGCCTACTGCCTGCGATCATCAACTGTTACTGTTCATGAAAGTCAGAGTATTCCAAATGTTCATAATAAAATAAATAATTTATTAGGGCCTATATGTAATGCAGCTTGAGATTTGACGGTGTTTCCCATTGCGCTGATTCATTTTAATGACTGCAAGTGGATCACACGAAGCATGCTATGAGACGAAATAGGACATAGCCATGATTGTTCAACGTAGATTTCGTCTGATGGCACGCCACAGTAGGCCTACGTGATCCAGATCATTAGCTTTCAGACTCAAATGATGGTGCGTCATAATGCTGGATCTTAGAACACTTCTGATCTCTCTTCAAAGTTGTATGGATAAGAGCTATAATTATTGCCTTCACACTTATCACTGCAACAAGAAAGTGGCCGTCCAATTGTGATCTCAACGCATGCGATTTCGATATAGGCAAACATCGTTTTGTAGAATTGATGTGATTGAGCCAATGCAGTGAGACATATTTTATTTAGAATAAAACGTGTCAAGTATTGAGCATAAAGCTTGTATATTATCATTACGTGTTCACGGTAGCCAGACAAAGTAATGCTCTTTCATTCATTAAATGTAGTTGTGTCGCATTGAATTCTTCCTGTGTTATTAGCACCTAATACTCAGTCGAAACTCTGCAATATTCTGTGTCCTGATGAGCGAACCTAATTGACAGACTAGAGTATTTTTCACTTACCGCATCTGATAGAAACAGCGTTGGCGCTGGTACAGTTATGTGCACCCCATTGACTGTGCACGCACTTGTCAATGCTTGACTCAATTCCTCTGCATTTCACATCGTCCAACCAAAACTGACCGGATCCACTGCCATGGCGATTGCCAACGAACGATGCACCGACGATCCTCCTACGTACACGGAATAGGCCAACACAGTATTATGGACTAGTATTAAAAATTCCAAATGCTGATTATTTTTAAAATTAGTAATGGCACAGAGAGGTCATTCTGTCGTTGTGTTGCGTAACGCTGTATTCAATGCGCAGTAAAAAGGAGATGGGATACTGAAGGAAGAGGAGAAAGAGAGGGGAAGTGGAATGGAAAAGGGGAGACATTGAGGATGAGAGGAAAGGAAGTAGGATGAATTGAGAAGTGGGAGTCGTGCGGATATGAACGGTGAAGGGAATGAGCGGAGAAGTGGAAGATCTAGGAAAATGGAGATGGGGTAAGAAGGAGGGCATGGAAGGAGAATGACAAGGATGGGAAGAAAGGGAGCAGAAAGGGAGGACAAGTGGAGTGGGAGGTGAAAGAAAATATGAATTGGACAGAGAGAGGGTGAATTGGAGAGGAGGTAATAGGTAGTCTGGTAGACAAGTGGCGGAAGAAGGGAAAGGAAAGAAGGGACGAGAAAGGGGTGAGAAGGGGAGCGAGAGGCAGGGTATAAGTGAGGGGAGAGGAATGAAACAGAACTTCACCGTTCAAGGACGGGCAGACTACTATAAATACTAACTATTGTAGAATATACATAACCATAATTATGGTGATTACCGTAATTTGCTAAATTTTTCTTTATTTATAGCTGAAGTTCGTTATTGTCCATTAGTGCTAACAATCTCACCAATATAATTACTATCTGACACTTCTCAGTATTAATTAAATTGAGACAACATCATTCTGTGTACTTTTATAGTTAAGCTAGTTAGGTTTTTAGAAAGCCTTGCCTAATCTGCTCTCACTTCCACTGCTGTCACTAATCAATGTTAAGCGTGCCCCTACTATTGGGATTTTGGTCCCTTAGGGGTTTCCTTTCCTATATTGATCACAGCCACTCAATATCTCTCGCTACTCTGTCATTTACTCGTGTTTGCCTTACTTGCTTGCTTGATTGACTCTGTGTGCTCAATAAATATCTTTGGCACTGGTAGTTTATATTCGTAATTTCTATAACGCCAATGTCTAATTATAGGGTATCGACCAGTGGCATGTCATTGATATAAACAGATTTTTCATTGATGGATGAACATTCTTTGATTGTGTATTTACAGGTAATGCTGCTAAAAATATCACACGCTGCGATTCTGGCGTAGGACAACAACAATTGCGTTATGTCAAGTTAATGGGATCCTGTTGTTCAGGAAAACGAAGAACCGATTGCATTATATTACCCCAAACCAAGACTGTAACATGCCACTCGCGCGCTAAGATTTGTAAACCCGGAATCACACACAGGTCCCCATCTCCCAGCGTAGTAAACCTCCAATCTTCCTTCACTTGGGCGATAAACAGACGACAGCGAATTTACAAGTCTTGGAGTTGTTCCTGCAAAGCAAACCAATAACATTAAATCGAATGTAAGGTATTGTTTATTCATTTAAGAGAAAATTCTTACGTAATTATACGTTTGTACAACCACAGAAGCGAGAGACTAAGCGCAAACAAAATAATGCGAAACTGGCAGACATGATGTAGTCACCAATCAACAGTAACAACAAAATTCCTTTTATTCACCTCAGCAGTGACATATAACAAAATTAAATATAAACTGGTATAACACGTAAGACTAAACAGGGAGGATAAAACCCGAGAAAGAACGAGGTTCTGTGGAGGGTCACCCACATATAAAGAGGACGAAATTTTGGAAAATGCTCCATGGCGGAGCTCTGAAGACGCAATATCAATGCCTTAATTGTGAGAAGTCGTTTTATAACGTTTTATATGATTATAGCAAGTCTTGTGTCGTCAACACTAAGGACAACATCCATTAAATCGCGGAGCCTAAAAGGCAAAGAAAGACGATTACAGGTATGCATCCGATCCTCTGTAAATACACAAGTCACTCTGATTTTTACATATTGCATGTACAATCCTGAACGCCGTAGCATACGTACCGCAACTAATGGATACAGTTTTCGCCTGAGTGCAGTTATGGGAACCCCAAGATGAGTGCTCGCATTTGTCGATACTCTTCTCCGTTCCGTTGCAGATGACATTATCCAACCAGATCCGACCAGTTCTGTTGCTATGACGATTGCCAATGAAAGCTCCGATAAACCTGATTTAGCAAAATGAAAACGAGACGCGTTGTAGATCAAGATTACAATAGACAATATTACCTCCACTTAGATTTGATCAGATTAGATCTCAATTAGATTCAATGTTTGAAGAAAGCACCCAGTGATATTTTAGTTAACAGAATTAGGAATTAGAAGTAGAGTTTTTATTGTGAGTGTACATTATCATACTCTAACTACTCTGAAGATGTCTGTTGTGTAATTGCTTGTTATGATTATTTTGTGAGTGTACATTTTTTGATTGTTCATATTATGATGTGCCCGCAGTGAGTCTACAAGCGGTTCAATAAAGTACATATTTACTTACTTACTTTAATTTACGTACACGAGAATAAGAATAAGTTTGTATTCTTATCAACTAACGTGATCAAACGTAACATGATATTAATATTAATGATGACATTTTTGTTTCTGAATGTATTCCAAAAATGTACGGCAAAACGCAAGGGTATATTACCCGTATCCCAGACTTGCACAGGCTACCCTTGCGCTCATATGGGAGAATCCAGTGGCACAGACCGAGCCCCACTCTCCGGCGTAGTGTATCTCCAATCGTCCCTCTTTCGGATTATTGATAAATGATAGTTCATTGACAATTCTTGGCTTGGCTCCTGTACAAATGTTTAAGATGAACTACGACTATTATCTAGCGTACAAGAATACAGTTTAGTCTTAGGCCAGTACCTCTGGTCGTACACGACAACGCTAATTAGACCTGAAGCCAAGGGCTGACAATTATAACGTCAATGTGCATTAGATTTAGCAATATATTCTCAGCCTTCGAAGACATATTGAACTTACTGTGACAGATCTGTTGAACAAAACTAAAGCCATTTTTACAACCACAACGCAACACAGCATTAGCTTATGCTCTATAATTAATTCAAAGAATGTGACAGTTAATATAACATCGTAAATGACGAGTAACCTCAAGATTGTCCAACGACGTCAGTTGTCAAAGCGAAAACAACATAACCGTTAAATTATTATAATAAATTATGATGATTATTGTATTGGACTCACTTCATTTCTTGTTTATGATAGTAGCGCAAAGGCAGTAGCGTTATTGGTCGGCTGCTCGGGTTAGTTGCTGGATAGCAGTGGATACATGTACCTGCTACCTGAGCAAGCATTTTATTTCTAATAGTGTGTCGTAACTACAGGCTGAATATACGAGTCTTCTTGGCTAATCACATAGTGCATGACTCCAGCATATCCTATCTAAATATGTAATAATTTACCGCAACTAATTGAGATGGTTGTTTCCTTGGTGCAATTGTGTGAACCCCACGATGAGTGCATGCATTTGTCGATCGTTTCTTCACTTCCGGTGCAGCTGACATCATCCAACCATATTTGACCAGTTCCGTTTCTATGACGACTGCCAATAACTGCGCCAATATGCCTGATGTAATTGACGAGCATTAATCAGAAACCAAATCAAAATTCTTGGATGAAATTAAATTCTGTTTAACCATGCATCAGAATATAATTGACGCCTACTTATGATATCAAACGAAGTTCTCAGAAGATCAGGCTAAACTTCGAAGAACTTACAACCAACAATAAGATTTAGCACTGTTGAAGAGATTAGCATGGAAATGATCCTTAGTATTAGACGGAGAATTTTTTTATTCCATTCAACCACTTACCAAGCACAAGAAACTCAACCTCATATAATTAATTTTCATTGCTGTGTGTTTGAAAATTGAGAGTTGATGTAGGCAAAAATGAATACGGGGAAATAATATTGATATGAAACAGATGGCACCATCGCATTAGAACTGTGAACAAGGATGTTGTCATGTAGGAATTTGGTTCAGATTGCAATGATGGACAAGTACATGACTATTACGAAGGCATGAACGATGATAACGCTGATGATAACAAAGAACAAGAAAGTGCCAATGAATTAACTGCTGCTGCTTAAGATGACGATAATGATGACGATGACGATGATGATGACATTGACTATCATCATACACTTAAGACAGACACCCACGAGAGCAGAAGCCATTCTAAGAGTTAAACCTTTCCACTGTCATGTATTACTTCATTTAAGGGGATAAAACTCCGGGTAGCTTACCCAAAGCCTAGACTGTCGCAGGCGACTCTGGCACTGGTGTTCGTAAAGCCAGTGGCGCAGACGGCGCCCCAGACGCCGGCGTAATAGATCTCCAGTCGACCTTCCATCGGGGAAGAATCGTAAGACTGCGAAGCGAAAAGTCGGACGGCGAAGTCCTGAGTGCGACCTGAAAATATAATGCAGTCATAAAAGTGTTTCGCTAATTTTACCCCAATACTAGGGTGCTTTCGCGATCTGCATAATCGAAAGTCGAATGGGATGTTCAGGGTAGGCCTAATACGATATGGAACAGAGTATAGTCACATTCACATACGATCGAATATGAATTCAATAAAATTCGTTGTAGTCCAATATGATATAATGCTATCCAATGTAACATAGTGTGATTTAAGTGTAATGCAATTTAATTAATACTATCGTATCAGAGAAATGACCATTTGTTTGTGGCTATGTGACGCGTGATGAGTGATCGACCGTGCACGTAACTGTGGAACTGTCGTAGTCTCCGGTCCGCCATTGCCAGCCTGCCTGTCGTTTCTTAGATGGTCCAACGCCACAAGATGGGCAAACTACCCAGCAGCTAAGGAAGACAAAGGAAGGGGACTAAGATCGAAGAGGAGTTATGGGAGGGAGACGAGCGGTAGGTGTAGGTTAATTAGTCAGTTAATAGCGTGCATTAGTATAGTCATGGACATTGGTTACTTACCGCAACGAATTGATACATCTTGTTCATGACTGCAGACTGGATGAGACTGATGAGAACATCTGCCAAGACTCGTTTCACTTCCGTTGCATCTGATTTCCCCCATCACAACTGGACCAGTTCCAGCGCCATGACGATTACCAATGAATGCGCCAACGTATCTTGTTTTAAGAGAAGGTGTAATATGTAACCATTTGCTAGACAAAAGAACTATTCGCAATCCCAGTGTCGCTCGCATCTCTACCGTCATGCTTGATGAACCTCATTGGCATCTCAAAATCCATAGGGTAGACCTAAATATCTCCAGGAAGCCAAACCTTTGATATCCAGTGAATAACGAGAAAAAATGGCTAATTTATTGAGATTAATTCAAAATCATTTAGTTCGTCAGCGAAAGCAACATTGAAATAATTTTTCGGCTACACTGTAAATTTAACTGTAGGACGAAATTTCAACATCACAAGGCAACCTAACAACTGTGAATACATTTAATAAGGTCGTTATGCCATACCAGCGAGTCTTCACATGAAAACCTAATTACATGTTGCAAAGACTCCACTGCAATTTACAAATTACAATTATTTTTTGTATTTGCTTCAACGAAAACAGCCTGTAAATTTACCCATATCCAAGACTGGCGCATGCCACTCCGGCATCCACACTTGTAAAGCCTTCACCACAAACAGTGCTCCACGCTCCAGCATAATAGATCTCCAGTCGACCTTCGTCGGAATTGCTGTCGGTCGAGAGGGAATTGACTAGTCTCGGCGTTGTCCCTGCAGAACATCGAGGTCACAATAAAATGCAAGACACGCTTAACGCCAACGAATTATTGAACCAGTAGACCTAGATGGCAAAGTGTAGTCGAACTCAATTAATAATTGCTCAATGTGTTGAGCTAAATAATTAATACTATGTAATCGAACAATCGAGCATATACTAGAATGTGGACTAAGTCTTGCACAAATGGATCTTAACTGATCAAAATAAGCTCAGAGAAAATAATATTTAATCATATCTTGAAAATTCTAACATGCCATTAATTTAACCCGTTCTCTGCCGTATTGACGAGCGATTGACGAGCGGCGCTCGTCATCAATTATCTGTGTGCTGTGTGCCGTTATGACGAACGGCGCTCGTCATGTATATTTGGATCTCTCTGCTAAGTGTGACACTGCAGGCTTTGGCTATTATTCATAGTCAAGGCTAATGAAAGTCAGCACTGTATTTTATTATATGTTTGGGCTACTATTGGCTACTTTTTGTGATTTATTTTTAAGTTGTTGATAGTTCTAAGTAAGCGTCTATCACGTGTTCTTTCACAGCAACTTTCAACATTCTCTTACAATAACTGATGCCTTTTTTGAGCTAAGTTTAAGTTTTTTACCTGGCTGCAAGAATGTATAGCAAAGAAAACGTGCTTCGTATGCTAGAAGATAGCGATTATATTGAATTTGATGGCGATATTAGCGATCATGAATTTCGCGATAGCGATAATGGAAATGAAAGCGATGTTGATTCCATCGATTCGCTATACGAGTTGGGTACGCAAACCATTTTCCCAGACATTGAACAGAGGAAACTCTCATCAGGTCACACACCAACATTTACTGGACAACAGAATCTGCTTTTCGACAGCAGAAACTTTGAGACTGATGACATTTTCAAACCGTTTTACATGTTGCAAAGACTCCACTGCAATTTACAAATTACAATTATTTTTTGTATTTGCTTCAACGAAAACAGTCTGTAAATTTACCCATATTCAAGACTGGCGCATGCCACTCCGGCATCCACACTTGACTAGGGCCTTGTGAACCATATTCGTAGGTTACTGTTAACCATTCAGTTCCATGAGCGCATAAATTTCTAGCTTACTAAGTATTCAAAATCTAAGAAAATAATAACCAACAATAGCAATTTTCTTTCTAAACCTGATTCATATTATTGCAAATTCCAGTCATTGCAAGAATGAATCGAGTGCATAAAGGACAATTGCAATAAAACGTATTAGGGCCTACGTTTACGTCTTTTGGCACACGAGGAGTCTTTTAACCTCTGATACGGTGGCAGCGAAAGGGTTAAGATGCTTAGGGCATCATTCGCCAACGGTTTCTTAAGAAGGCCCCGTCAAGGAGTCCAAGAACAAACTTATTCCAATATCCCAAAAATGAACTTCACTGACTCTGATATCCCGCTAATTTTCGCCCTCAACTTATAATCCTGACGTGCTTGCTGTAGATGGCCATATTTCTAAGGGAGCAAATTGTGACTAGCCTTTCGTAGGTCATCACTTACCGCAGCTAATCGAAACATCTTCCTGATGACCGCAGTTTTGCAAACCCCATGGACCATGTTCGCACTTGTCGATGCTAGCTTCAGTTCCAATACAGGATACTTCATCTAACCAGATCTGACCAGTTCCGTAACCATGACGATTGCCAACGACTGAACCAACGTATCTTAACGAATAAAAGAATTGCTGATGTTAATTACAAGCAATAGTTTATATATAAATAATATTTCAAAATACACTAACATGATAATAATTCCTTAATTCAAAATTATAATCTGAGAAAATAAAAGCTAACTACAATGTGACTATGCATTTTAGGAATTATTTATGAATATAGTATTAATTTCCGACTGTTCAAACGTTTTCAATTTCCGTACAATGATCAGTCATACGAGTCAAGATCAACTTTTGTTTGCGCACAAGTCAATATGTTACGCATGGGATGCTAAGCTGGTTGTTATTAAGAAAATTAATATAGCGCATGCGAATTATTAGTGGTATTGTATACACATAGAGCATTCTGAGTTACCCAAAGCCAAGGCTTGCACATACGACTGCAGCGCTGACATTTGAGAAGCGAGAATCGCATACAGTGCCCCAGATTCCCGAATGTTGGATCTCCAGTCGTCCTTCCATTGGATTGCTTACTGTAGAGAGCGAATTGATGAGTCTAATTGCATCGTTTCCTGCAGCACCTAGAACAGTGACCGACAGTAACAAGTACCCGAGTAAATGTTCGCTATACGTGCATTCGCTGCAATCGATGCTGCATGGATAAAGGAGCAACAAGCGACACACGATTTCAAAACTCGCAGCAGAGTTAAGTGACCAACAACTATTTTATGCATGTATGCTTTTCTTGTAGTGAATCAACTCCCTAGTTAAATACAGTTTTCAAACATGGTGTAATCTCTACATAATACCGAGATCATTGGTTGGCTCTCCTTTCAGATACGCCCCTTAACCTATTACGATCTATGCATCAATTACAGACACTCCACTAACTTGACAAACTGACCTTTAGCAATATGCACATAATGTTTCTGTTTGGCACTTCAACTGTGTTGAAAGCGAAACTCATTCTTACACCATAAAAGTTTACATTGTACAGCATACATGTACCTGCAATGCATCCTTTTAAGCAAAGAGATGTATCTGATTATCAATATAAATGTAAAATAACTAGCGCAATTACTTCTACATCGCTGTTGGAACAATGAATAACAATTCAACAAATGATTTCCATACAAAGTGTGATTGCAATCGACAAAGTCAATACGGTATCCAGATTAAACTTAGACTCGTATAGATTAAGCCCAAGATCTTCTTATACCAGTGTTGGGCCCGAGACCAAAACCTCGAGACCAAGACCGAGACCAAGACTGAGAGGTCCAAGACCAATATCAAGACTGAGTGGTCCGAGACCAAGACTAAGACCGAGGGTCCGAGACCAAGACTAAGACCAAGACCGATACACTTTTTTAATAAACAAATTCAATTTATTAAGACGCTAAAACGGAATAATACGCTTAAAACATTAATTTTATCGCTGAAGAATACTAAAATAATGGTCCAGAAAACAGTTTTACCGGTCGGTCGGAACTTTTGCGGGTCCAGCCCTTGGCTTCGGCCTAAGAATATCACACTATAAATTACTTACAGTAGGCCAATAGGATAGATTCTAAATAAGACATCTGAACAAGTAGATTAACGTTCCGTTTGAATGGTGTAGGCCTATACTTGTACTCCGAATTGTAGGTTAACAGTGACTATATACACGTACGTGGCCGACCACATAATTATTAGATTGTTCCCAAATTTTGACATTTGTGAAAGCAAAGTTTGAAAGGGCTGGTTCGGTTGCAAATGCGTTTTTTTTGCCCATAGTAGCCTGTATATATATATATAGATGGTCAACACTTCATAAATCGATAACAAGCGCGTAGGGCCATAACATCTGGTGTTTCTGAATTTAGAAAATAACCGACACATATCAAAGAAATTGCTCTGATACAGCAAATGATGAAGAACGAGAACTTAAGACATAGACGAATCCCAAGACCGTTCCTTTAAGACCAAGAGTGACGCAGTCGAGACCAAGACCAAGACCGATGGTCCGAGACCAAGACCAAGACCAATGCATTGGAGACCAAGACCGCAGTTTTCCGGTCTAGAGACCGTCTCGAAACCACAGCCCTATCTTTATACGTATATGTTATTGAATCAAGCTGTTAAATTTACCACATCGAATTGAGACGTCCTCGTGATGACCGCAATTGTGCTTTCCCAACATCTGGCGCTTGCATCTGTGTATGCTGTACTCCAAACCAGTACACATCACATCATCCAACCAGATTCTGCCATGTGCTGTAGGATAACGGTTACCGATGAACTCACCAATGTATCTGGTGATGCATATTAAAATACAAAATCAACGTGTGCATAGAAAATGTGCAAACTCGATACAGTGTAAGCACTCGAAATTGCGGTGTAAATGTGCAGCAGAGAAGCTCGTGTAGCACATCAAAATATTAGGGTTGTTAAAAATCCATCATAATTAACTATATAAGAATCAACGATTAATAAATGGTTCGTTTTGATTAATGTATTTCCCAATAAGTAATGTAAAACACAAAATTACCATTATCTATTCTTAAGTCAAGATCCTTCCTGAGAGAACAGTGTTAATAATAATGACAATGGTGTACATCAAATTTTATTACCTTGCTAATAAACTTAGTGAAAAAGGATATGGTACGAATTACCCAAAACCGAGACTAGCGCAGACAACTTTTGCATCGTTACTGCTGAAATAGTCGTCGCAAACGGTCCCCCAAACACTGGCATAATAAATCTCGAGACGACCTTCTGTTGCTTTCTCATTGAGCGATGCATTTGGATTCACTAAACGCACCGAGAAATCTTCAACGATTCCTAAAACATTTATTATCATCATCATCATAATCGTCGTCGTTGTCCTCGTCGTCGTCCTAATCGTCATCATCATCATCAGTGTCGTGGCCATATCCGAAACGTTGCCAATATCTGCTAATCGTCTCGGTTTGGAATTCTTATCAAGGGCTCGCCTAGGTCATTGTTTGGCTGCCTCTTCATTACAGCAGAACTCCAATTGTCCTACGGTTTAAAAAAACTATGCAACTGGGGGTTTTGTGCGTCCCATATTTCATATTTCTGCGTTGGTGGTATGCACGGAACCCTGATTCAGTGTGATTTTCCATAGGCTACCCTATTGAGGAATGCATTAGGTTTCTCTTCAAGGGACATTGTGAGCATCCTGATATTAGCTGTACAGAGGATTGAGGCAGTATAAAATGCGGATTTTGTGACCTGAAGAATATACGTTGGTCTAATAAAGATTCTCCGATTAAAGATGATCCTAAGTTACATTCCGAGTTTGCAATTTGTGTTAACATTAACATCAATATATCTGTTGATTATATTGTAGGCCTACTCGGTATACCTGACGCTGAAGCTGAGTTTTCGGTCACCGTTAAAACTAGAAGTAGCGAAGCAAATTGCCAATTTCTGATCGTAATTTCACCCATTTTACCTGTAGATGATACAAATCAGGTTAAGACCTGCATTAATAACTGTAAAAAACAGAGAGAAGCTAGTTACATTCTACGATAGCCAATTTGTTTTGCAACGCTTAATCTAGACAAATGTTATGCTCAAAAATTTATTTAAAAAAAATAATGCCTAGCAAAACAAACTCCATTGATATTGAGCACCGATTGGTCATAGGAAACGAATAAAAGTAGTCCGAACGAGACGTGATACCCGAAGTAAATTCTTCCAGACACGAAAGTCTGCGTTACCAATGCAAAGCACAGACGAGGAAGTAAACACTCTAAGCTTTCAGTTTAAAATGCTTCAAGGCATTTCAATTATCTTAACACTGGGGACTATGGGACTGTAATAAACTTCACATGACGGGCATCCTGAAATCATAGCGTTATGAAAGGCACTTGAGCTGTAGATATCAACTCGCCAATTATGCTATCAGGCAAACACATGTGTCTAAACTATTAGCGAAGTCGTTATTAATATAGATAAAAAACATGATGCTATTCAGTTAAATAAGACTGCGTGACTCTGCTATATATTCATGTATCTGAAAAAACACACTCAGATAGATTTATTCCTTGACATTAACAATTCCTTTCCCAAATAGACGTCATGGAACTAAATTTGAGAAAGTTGGATTATATATATATATATACAGTTTGTGTCTGTGCTTGTTTCACTACGTGTGCATATAGGCGTAGGTGCGTTTGTATGTGCATAGGCCCCTATCTGTATATTTGTGTATATACATGCACGAATGCTTACATATGTAAATTCTAACGGGTGGTCCAGAGATTTGGGGCATAGGCCTAATTATAGCAGCTTTCTGTTCTAAATTATTTATGTTCTAAACTAATTGCTGGCGTAAATGACTGATCCATGCGAAGAAGAAGTCGACGTTCTCAAGCAGCAACGATATCCAGTGAAGCGTCACGAAGCAACCAGAGTAGAATGCCGTACATCAACAGGATAATGTCAAACAGTGGTTCAGGCTTGCGAACGCAATGGATGTATTTGCCTCTCGTATTTGGCTAAAGAAAATTCTAACATGCCGTAATGCTTAGGACATCATTTGCCGACGGTTTGTTAAGTAAATCAAGTCAAGAAGTATAAGCGCAAACTTATTCGAATATCCCGAAAATTCAGGTAAATATCTTAATTTAAATGTGTGAAATAATTAAGTTTGAAGAATTGCTGGACGGGAAAAAATATATTATATTAGGATAATCACACTGTGCCAACAACATGCTTATTGTCAGCAATAACCTATATGACTGACAATGCTTCAAGTCTAGATAAATATGTTTACGACTTTTCTTCTACTTTTCTGGTGTCTGGCAGGTGGTGGCCTAATAAGATAGTACAGTTACTAATATTTTGAGATAGTAGCTCACCAAAATTGGTTATTAGCCTAGTGAACTGAGTCAGGATAAACTGACGTGATCGGTGCATTTGTACACCCCAACATGGTTGAATGAAGGGTTGATTGACCAGGACCACCTTGACAATCGTATATTTTGCCGAACGCGCCGAGTGAAAACAAAAAAATGAGGCTTCAACGGTAACATTGTCGTCTGTTCCATGCCTGAGAGCCCAACTTGGATAATGAAATGCTCTTACGCTAGTAATGTAGTAGGCCAATTCAGTTTTCAGTTGCGTGTATGTGATGTTGATATTGGATGCTAAAGAAAAAACTGAAATGAAAAATGTCTCAATGTGTTTGTATGGGAGTTTTTATTATAGTGACCCAGAATTTCTGTCAAAATATTAACAATATTAATGATTTAAACGCAAAATAATTTAAAGGCACTAATCTTGGTTTACGTTCATCAGACAATGCAATTGTCTGATATTAATAAAATTGATAAGTACGAAAGTGTTATGTTATTATTTTTACTAAAAATTTATTTTATAATGATCATTAATTATTCACTTTTTGTTGTCCTGATTTGAGATAGTCGTAATGGCTCTCATTTTGCACTTGATATGAATCGTTAATAATTTCTATGCATTGGTAGCATTGTTTGCTGCGCTACTACATTACTAGCAATACTTTACAGGCATCTGCCTGTAATCGTCGAAGACAATCGGTTTCCTTGATGCTTGCTTCTTTAGAGCACTGACTCCGGAGCTGTATAAGTATTTTGCGCCGGTGCCTGTGTTGCGGAGTGTGCACCTGCCAGTGCTTGTGTGTGTGTCTATTATTAAACAGGATAGCCTAGTTGATTGATGCAAAAATCTCTTGGGTCAAAGACTTTGAACATCCATGCCATCTGTCAGCTGTCGACGGGAATCCGTTGGTTGGTTCAACGCTTGTGCGTGGACCCACCCTGGTGACTCTACCAGCTTACTGTGTAATATTCTGCTGGCTGATATGTTATATAAGTTCTTAATGACATTTAACATCATATTGGCCAGCGCAGAGACCACCTTTAAGTAAAGTTATTGAAGAGGCGCTATATCAAGTTTCATCAATTGAATTGTAACAAGTGCTTTAAGTAACATGTCAAAACATTTTGAGGACAAGAACACGCTGAAATAAAGGACTTTAGTCGCATGCATTTCTGTCAGATACTGACATCACAGCGAACAACATGGAGACTATGATTCTCATGCAGATTTTGGCATAATTTAAATAACATTGGAACTACGGTACTATGCCATTTAAACGAGTACTATCATTATTTGGAATTGGGGTGGGGCAGCTGCACCTCTGGTACCCCGTTGCGACGCCAGTGCGATCTTGTCTCAAGTAAATCCGCAAAACAACAAATTAGCTTCAATTTGATCACATCTTGCAATTGAAACAGCAATTGTTAGAAGCATTTGCTGTGAAATGAGTAGATTTGGAAATACGCCAGTCTTTGGGTTTTCCAAACTTAGAAGTTGGGAATGACTATACAAATTCATGTAACAATATGCCACTTTCAGTACATGAAGGAGAGTAATTATTACACTTGATTCATATCGATCTATATGATTTTATAGGAAAACGACGCCTGACTAAGTCTAACATTATAGCTGTCATTTTGTCGGAGTATCATGTCACGTGGCCAGTAGCAACGTATGGTTGTGAGGCGTGGACAATAAAGAAAGAACAAGAGAAACGCGTACAAGTATTTGAGAACAAGTGCATGAGGAAACTGCTCAGAATTCCATGGACAGCAATGATGACCACTGAACAAGTGTATCAAATGACGAAAGTTGACTGCAAACTGTTGGGCCACATCAAATCCAGACAACTGCGGTTCTTCGAGCACATCGTGAGACAGCCCTAAAGACAGTATTGAGAACAGTGTAATGTTGGGTATAGTGGAAGACCCAGAATCTGCTGGTTTGACAATGTCATGGCGTGGGCTGGTTTAAATAGCACAAGCTTAATGAATTGAACATCACTTTCCCATTCATGTAGTCAACCGTCGCGAAGCGACGATGACGATGTGACATGACATGACATGACATCATGTCACCCCATGCGGGTCCTTAGTGATCACTGATCAGTGGGACCCGACGGCGCCAAAATCATGCTTGATAACCTGTATGTAATGAGGATGCTTTGGGGCGCCACAATTCCCACAAATAAATCTTACTAATTTTGTTGGATTGAATTAATTGGCATCAAAATTTAAAAAACATTGTTTTAATCCTCGTTTTTTTGTCCCTTACAAACTGGCTCCCGCGGTGTCCACTCTGCCCCTAGCTGCGCCTCTGATCTGAGATAGATCTAAATCAGCCCCCGCACGCTCTCTCTCACAGAGGCGCGTACGTGAGTCGCTGAATACACTCATACCGATGGAACCAACTGGGCCAGCACAGTACAGTTCCAGTTCTCTTACTAATATTTATATGTCGCAGTGAGTAAAGTAGCCTACATATTACTACGTGTAAGAAAAATAAAATGCTGAAATTGTGTTCAAATTCTCCTGCTAACAATTCATTACAACTCGGGTAGCGTGATAACTGTCCATAGCTATGTTGTTGTTTACATATCTTGCGTCCAACCAGTGATGGTCTTTTAAAAACACACAACACAGACACTGCTTTTTTCACAGCCACATAGCAGACTCTCTTTAACGACAAATTAATCACGAAATAATAATAGTGCATGTTTCTCAAGCTACAACAATTTGATACAGTAAGAAGATGCGATAAGCGGTTCCTCAAGTCAAGTCAAAGTAAAAAATTCTTTTTTGTTTACCAATTCAGCAGAATCAGGAAATCTTACTAGTGATTATATTCATTTCGGAAATTTTCATTCATTCATTCATTTCGGAAATTTTATACCACCCTTCTTCCAACATCTTTTTGCTCAGAAGTGCATACACACGCCTCGACGGCGCAATTGTAGTTGTACTGCAGAGCAATGGTGCGCGAAGGACTTGCTCAAGGTCCCAACACAGTGACGCCTCGGACGAGGCTCGAACCCGCGCGCTCAGCACACGCTGAACGTTACGGGCTGACCGCTCTAACCGATCGGCCAGTGTGCCACAAACTATGATTAACACATTTGTACAGTAGCAAACAAAAGGTACGGTATGCTACAAAGGAACGAAACGTTCCGCTAGAAGAAGCTGCCTCATTGCACCAGATAAATCTCAATGAAGTGACTACAACAATATTTGCGTTCGCATCAGGCCCGCCGAGAGGAGGCAGAAGCGAATGCACTGGGCCCAAACAACTTAGGAAATTTCTATAATGATTCATGCGATTCTAGTGATTCATTTATCTGTGTATCTGAAGCGCGTATATTCAACACAACTAGACATCAAAATCCTTTAAGGCTGAGTAGAAATGGTAAGTGTTGAGCAGCTTTTTGAAGGAAGAAGGTGAATTTGAGCAACGACAGAGAGAGAGAGAGAGAGAGAGAGAGAGAGAGAGAGAGAGATAAAGAGGGAGAGAGAGAGAGAGAGAGAGAGAGAGATTAGCAGTCAATTCCATT
Source organism: Bimastos eiseni (assembly GCA_959347315.1). Classification (NCBI taxonomy): domain Eukaryota; kingdom Metazoa; phylum Annelida; class Clitellata; order Crassiclitellata; family Lumbricidae; genus Bimastos; species Bimastos eiseni. The sequence goes on from OY365810.1 coordinate 34,149,186, forward strand.
CCCTAGGAACAGAGGCATGCATGGAAGGCACGAGAGACCATACTGTTCTGCTCTGAGGTTCAGTCAAACGGCCAGTACTTGATGAATGCAGGCTTCAAGGAGGGATGCAAGGATTTAGTAGAGCATGAATATAAACATCTATACTGGTGCAGAGTTGGGTCAAATTAGCAAACCTAAATTTCATTCTGAATTCATCAAAATGTTGTATTACTGTTGAGCCTGTTAATGATGGTAGGCTATATGAGGAGTATGTTCATGGTAGTACGCGCAACACAGTTTGAGCTAAGATGTTTTGAACGTGTTGCAGCATCTTGAGTTAAGTAAGTAAGTAAGTATGTATGTACTTTATTGCAAACGCACTGCGGGCACATCATAATATGAACGTTCAAAACAATGTACACTCTCAAAATAAAGATATCAAACAATTACACAGCAATTAGACATCCGCAAAGTAGTTAGAGAAAAATAATGTACACTCATAAAATAATCATAACTAGCAATTACACAACAGACATCCCATGAGTAACTAGAGTTAATAGAAATCAAGCAATACTAGGCCTAGTTACACTCACACTAGGAATAGATTAAATTGTACATGTATAGCATTCGGGTGATAAAACCACATCGAGTTAGTGCGTCAGCACGCGGGATCTCTCGATTTTGCGATCGAGAACGGAGTGAATAGGTAACAATTTTTAAAGGTGGCAAAAGACAACTTAGAACATGGCAAGGATTGTGTAGCACAGAAGAGAAAAGAGAGGAGTCTGCACGACCACAAAGGTCATCAAAAGTCATCTGGTCAAAAGGCAGAAACTTAAGCCGTATCAGTGTCTTTACAATTGCGTTAAGACGCATTCTCTGGCCAGCATCAGCAAAGCCTGACCATGCAGAGGAAGCATAGAGGAGGAGGGAAAGCGAGGTGGCTCGAACCACATCACATAAGCGCGTTCCCAACAGACCATGAGTAACAAGGATGCGTAGTGCATAGAGTGATTGGCTGGCCTTTATACAGATCCGGTCAATATGTGGGTCAAAACTTAGTCTATCAGTAATGGTTAACCCTAATATAACAGATGATACCACCCTTTCCACACCTGGTATAGGGGTGGGAGATTTGGTAACTTAGATCGCGGGCGCCTAAATATCATCTCATTGGACTTATTACCATTAAGCTGGAGATTGCAAGTAAGTGCCCATGTAGCTACATTTTCAAGTTCAAAGCCTGTAGTGTCTATAGCGGAAGCGGGAATCAGAATGTAGCTGTCTTCTACGTATTTATGCAATCTATTGCTGCGATGCACAGGTTTCAGGCCAGAAATAGTCACCAAAAATCCCTGTATGATACTAGCATTTATTTTACATAAGGCAAATACTTGGCCACAGGATTTAGTACAATGCTGACGGTTTTGCAAGAGTGATAATATAGAAATATAAAGAAAATCAGGTAGTGACAAAAGAGCAAGTTGCTCAGATAGGCGAAGAGTGCCTAACCGTATACGTAAGCGTATCAGGCACGGGAGAAAGACGTACATAGGGCTTTTCTTGTAACATATCTAGAATTCCATGAGTCAAAGCAACGAGGGCAGATGTGGTGGAGCCAGTGGATCGAATTGCGTATTGGTCGCTTAGAGTAGAGTTAATATCAGGATCAGTGAATATGGGATAGAAGTAATTCCTCCCAACTATTTTCTCCAGCATGCGGCATAATACAGGAGTAATAGAAATGAGCCTGAAATCAGCCTCCTTTTGAGGATGCTCATTTTGAAGTTCAGAGAGACAGACTAACAACGAATTATGATAATCAAGGTGAGTGGAGACAACAGGAACATGCTATAACTTCCGTCATATTTTTAGCTAGAGCCGACCTGATGTGACGTATTAGCAGGATGTAATACATTTAAAGATTTGCAAAGGTTTTCGATGTGAGGTCGAAATGTCCATGGTTAATCGAAGTGTGTTGGAAGTGGTACAGCTGTTTGATCGATGCTGGCAACGGGAAAGAACATAGGCGCTGGCACGAATCAAACAGAGTTGTATCAAACTTTGTCCGGGTTTATGGCCAAACGTCTTACACTCCTGCATATAATGGATGAGAGGTACAACTCAAGTTTCAACCAAGTTTTAACTCTTGTGTGACAGAGCATCATGGAGCTGGATGTCATCCACATACTTTTGCAACTGGATTCCAAAGTGCTTAACTATACGACTGCTTGAGGAAATTAAATACTGTAAATAATGTAGCTACATTTTCAAGTTCAGAGACTGTAGTGTCTAAAGCGGAAGCGGGAATCAGAATGTAGCTGTCGTCTGCGTATTTAGGCAATCTATTGCTGCGATGCACAGGTTTCAGGCCAGAAATAAAGTGCCGATGACACATCCCTGTGGTACTCCAGTAAAACAAAGTGCACGTTCATACCGAGCAGAACCGATGCCCACCTGTTGATTAGGGTTAACCAGAAAAGGAACCAGCCAAATTAGGTCAGTACCAGAGAAATAGAAGTTTTTGGTGAGTCTTGAAAGGGGTAGCTGGTGATCTTGCCTTTGTAAATATAATATTGTTGACACTTTACTTCAATAAGTCTAAACTTAAGCATTTCAGTATTACCGTCCTATTTCCTTTAGAACTCGTTCAATTCTGTATAAGAGGCCCATGTCTGCTATGCTATGAGCCCTGACTTTCTCTTCTCTGCTTAATGACCCCGAATTTCTTTGTCTAGCGGCCCGAAGTTTCTCTGTTTAGGGTCTCGTCATTTCTGTCGGCGGACCTGGTTCTCATCAGCTAGCCACCATGGACGCGAGAAACCAATTCAAATGAAGCAAGACTCGTGACTCCAGCTGCTCCAAGAGTCATTGTACCATTCACCGCATCTGTAAGAAGCAAGTTAGACAATATATGTTCACTAATAGTTTTGTATGAATATGAATGCACTCATTGACAAAATAAAACCTGTTAAGGGATCGAACTAGAATACGATTAAAGGTATGAATGAGTTCTTTAGAACCTATTGATGATACGAAGCTATGTATGCTGTGCTGCTTAAAAGATGGATCTAATATCAAATAGATAAATGCTTGCTGAAAGGATTTTGAAATATCTTTCGTTTGCACGATATCATGCAGTACAGCTAACTGTTTGTTTTTTGAAGCCAAACACGTATTTTTTTGTAAATGAACAATTATTCAGCAGAGGATAGAACTTTATTCTATTGAAGGGAATATTAGGTGTAGTCAAACTCAATTTATTCTTACTTCCAGGAACCAGATAAGTACTCCCAATTTCTGCTCCAAAGCCATAGGCGGATGCGATGACGCTGTGAAGTTTGTCATAAGTCCAGCTCTGCAATAATTTATATAAGTAATAATTAGAATTTTTGTCATCTCTACTTAGCAGGCTTTCTAAGTAGGTTATTATAAATGACCACTAAGATAAATAAGTCTCAGAATATATCGTGAGTAGGTCAGATAAGTATCATAGAGTAGAAAGCTGTTCTATATAAATGTAGGCTTGGGACTGGTACTATCAGTGGAGGAGTTAAGTCGAATCTCGCTAACCTCGAAATTATTATACGCATATACTCTCGTGAAGTATGCGCACGTCAAAAGTCAATTACTTTAGATGATAAGGGACATTCGTGCGCTCATCAGTTCTAACCAGAAGCGGTGAACTACCACACGGTCATACAATAATAACTTTAAAATTTGACCTTTCATAGAAATGTATAAGCTATTATCTTCAACTTGAGAAGTTTTATTTCTCCAATTTCATCATGCGACTTTAGCGTCCATTAGCCAACAGCATAATTTTTGCCGTAATTGAACATTGTTTTGAACACGCAGATGAATAAATATACTTACCAGGCTTGCCTGAATGGCCTTCTTTCCAGCGCCACCCATTTCGCCGAATACGGTGATCACTAAAAATGCGAAAATCGTGTTTTAGCATATGAGCCAGGTCAAAGACAAAGAGGTCAAGTGCAAAGAACATTATTGACATAAGACAGACTACTATCCACTAATATGTACCGCCGAATAGTATTTTAAATGTCTTCAATTTCCAGTAGAGGCAAATCTAACGTTTTATTCCAGTAACTCTGTGAAGTCTCAACTTCAACAAGAGACCGACACGTTGGATAGCCTACTTGGTGATGTTATTTAAGTTTTATCTTTCACCCCAACGTCAATTTGGGTATGTCTTAGGTAAAGGCAAAAGAAGACAACAAACATTTGACGCTCATTACTAAAATTAAACTTTACGCTGTACAATTTCAGTTTTACAAAGCATTAAGCTATAAAATTGGTATTCTTAAATGTACATGCCTATATAATATACTTACGGTCGGATCTCAAAGGCGACTCCTCTTCATCGTGAGCTGAAAGAAAAGCCGAGCTAGCATTAAGAATGAAGTCAAAGCTCACAAGTCTCAATATGGCGAAACTATGCATCTTCTGTAATGATTGGATAGTAAATTGTTTCTATAGCAATCCAATATTATATTTTTTCAACATAAATTGATGCTATCACAATACTCTGGTTCTCATTCTGCTTAAGTTACATTGTGTAATGACAGCGTACATCTTCGTGCATTTGTAATTACACAAAAGGCGACAAATGTAGAGAATCGGCATACTCTTTCTTTTTTTGAATGAACTAAATGATGTGCAAATTATAGATGTGGATCATCAAGCTGACAGCCCATAAGAAGTAATTACTTAGTAAAAAATTATATGTTCATCTTTGAAATGCCGTGGCATGACAAATATTTAATAGACTTTAAAAGCATTTTCTGATGATGGTGATATTTACCCGTAGCGGTCATAGCGTCACAGGTGGTATTTCCAAGGTGCTATTAACAAATAAAAGTTTCTCAAACATCACAAATGAATTTTGTTTTCAAAAATCAATTCTTTTCACAGTGGAATTCCTTTAATTATTTTTCCATCAGTCTTAGATAGGCCAGTTGCTGCGAAAATAAAATAATTTACTTTTGTTCAAGTGCGCAAGATCATAATAATACGGTGCTCTCGTTGTATTGCAAATCTCGATAGGCCTATACATCCGTAACATTGACATGTAATGGATAAATGTAATGGTTTCCCACAGAACAAATGTTGAAAATGAGGTTTTAAAAAGTTAACAAGAGAGGTATTTTTGGCAGTTATTAAACGTGTGATGAAGCTCTTGGGTAAAGAGTATCAGCGATAGGCAAAAGCAGATTTAAAATATTTGATGATTGGTTGTCTATTTTGGTTACAAAATAAATGATTTGGTTTGAGAGTAGTCTCAATTTTCCAGAACGCAGCACTTCGCTTATACAGTCATTCCTAACAATTCATTTCTAATTAAAATTAAGCAATAATATATCCATATATATAATATAATATAATATATTATAAGATAATGTAATATAATATAATATAATACATTATATAATATATTATAATATAATATAATATATTATACATTATAATATAATATAATATATTATAAGATAATATAATGTAATATATTATATAATATATTATAAGATAATATAATGTAATATAATATATTATAAGATAATGTAATGTAATATAATATAATATAAGATAATATAATGTAATATTTTATAAGATAATATATTATATAATATATTATAATATAATATTATGTAATATAATATATTATAAGATAATGTAATGTAATATAATATAACATAATATAATATAAAATGAAATAATATAATGTAATATAATATAAGATAATATAATATAATATAATATATTATAATATAATATAATATAAGAAAATATAATATAATGTAATGTAATATAATATAATATTAGATAATATAATGTAATATAATATAATATAATATAATATAATATAAGATAATATAATATAATATATTATAATATAATATAAGAAAATATAATATAATATAATATATTATAATATAATATAAGAAAATATAATATAATATAATATATTATAATATAATATAATATAAGAAAATATGATATAATGTAATGTAATATAATATAATATTAGATAATATAATGTAATATAATATAAGATAATATAATATAATATATAGCTATTGCACCAGATCAAGAAATAGCGGTTTAAAATTGTGAATGCTATTTGATGATCAATTACTTTACACCACATGCGATAACAATAATTATTCATATTTAAAATAACAAACATTTGCAAAGATAGTAAATCTTATCGGTAACAAAATCGTCATCACTCACAGAAATTCCTTCGGCAAAGGCATCAGAATCACTTGGGGATACCAATCCTGGGAGATGTTTAGTTGCAGATGCTAGTTCATCTGCTATTGCGTCGGAATCAACACATAGAGCGGGAGAGTCACCTGCATACTTCAGAGTTGATGAAAGCTTGGACATATGTTCAAAGACCAATGGACTTTCTTTTTCGAGTTTATTCGCCAATAACTGTGGAATTTTGCCGGCATGCTCAGAAGCAGGAGCAAAATTTTCTGTAAAGATAACACCTCTGTTCACCGACGAGAGCTTCTCTGAGTGCTCAAAGGCTGCCGCACACCCTTCCTCATGCATATTCGCCATGGATGACACAATTTTATCGAAATGCTCAGAGGCTGGGTTGAAGTCATCCTCAAACCCATCATCCACTGCAACTGTTCGGAAAGCTCTTCTTTTTGACCCCATGTGATCTATTTCTAAGCGAAGATTTCTTTTGAAGATCTACACGCCACGATGCTTTGTAACTCAAATTTACAAGGACTCACTTACTACAGCAGTCGCAATGTTGACAGTTCCTGTTCACATAAAATAATCGCACATAAACCTTGACTATACGACAGTACGCACTCACAAATGTGTAGGCCTGTATTGTAAACATTTTAATCTTTTGATGATTATGTTCCTTGTCGACTAAGTTCAAACATTTTATTTATTAATTGGTGATTACCAATTGTGAGTAATATTCACGACATCATTAAAAAAGGTGACAGCGCATCAGACATGGAGGACTGAGAGGATCACTTAATGGCTGTGTTGTGCACACATAGGGCCTGACAAGGATAAAATAGCTGTGCATCATTATCATCATTATTATCATCATCAACGTTATCGTCGTCGTCATCATCATCATCATCGTCATCATCATCATCATCGTCGTCATCATCATCATCATTGTAATTATCACCACTATCACCACCACCACCACCACCATCATCATCATCATCATCATCATCGTCGTCGTCGTTGTCGTCGTCATCATCATCATCAATACTTCGACTACTGGTTACTATAACATGCATGTAACTATGGTTTCGGTAAATCGGCGTGAGGTCACTTTCTCCGTACACCTTTATTAAAAAAAGCTAGCCTGGACACCATCTAAGACCTCATTAGCGACCGATTCTTTTCCCTCCGCGGATCAAGAAACACGTCACCTCATTTCATATCTTATGTTCTTAGCAATTGCTTTTACGCTGGGCAACATCTTCTCGTCTGCTGATATTGGAAATGCGTGACCATTAGTATGCCTCTAACAAATGCAACTTTTGACGCATACAGTAGACTGCCAGGTATACTTCTTTCGATGCCCAGTTTAAGCTGTGCTGACTACTGAATTGCCTTAAACCGGATTCTTGACTCTGCACTTAATCTTAGCCCATACGTGTAGGCATTGGTGAGTGGCGCCTCTGGCGTGAGAACTCTAGCTGGCTATGGTCTGCAAGTTATGTGCTTTATTGAACTGTGTCGTCCGGTGTTCGAACTCCTTTCGCGTAGAGCACTGCGCTCTTCTGCTAAAGGCGAGCTTCTGGTGTCCAGAGCCCGCTCGTCGCTAATGATGCGTCGAGCTTTCTCAGTGGTTGGTCCGTCCACCTGGAATGGGCTCCCGGTTGCCCTCCGTCTTCCCCCTTACAATGATCTACCTACCTTTTGTAAGCTGCTAAAGTCATTTATTTTTGGCCGTGGCTGGGCTGGGAGCACCTCTGAGTAGTTTCTCTTGAAGAGGCGTTATATAAATTATCGAAATGAAGTGAAATGAATGAAAAATTATAGTTCGACCATTCTGTCTAAACTGCAGATATTTCCCATAGTATGCCTTCGACCCATATTATTGGCAATCCTTGCTTCACCAATCATCTGTATGATCTAGCTATGAAGAGTCTAGCTGCTTCAGTATTCATGCGTTTTCATTGTTATAATATTGTCCTCTCAACCACAGTTCAGCCTGGCAATGTAAAACCTGACGAGTGACTCTTTTCAGGTCATGTATTGTCTTGCACCAACAGTTTCGCCATGACCCAGATTGGTAGCAATAATGTTAGTTCAACGATAACGCCAGAAGCTATTTCCTTCAGTTCATTCGAGGTTATGACATATTAAGTCTTTTTCTACCAAAGACATGCCTCAGACCATCATAGTCTGCGCTTTAGTCTCACTCTTGCCTTGATTGTACCACCTCAGACTTGGTCATTATCTCAGATCTGGAATTCAACAGATTCAACACCTTCAACAATCTCTAATGCGAGTGGTGGCTGCTTGCATCGGTTCTAGCAGACTCAGAAACCCTGTTCGGTTAGCTGCATTGAATTTCTGTAGGAAGCATGAGAACGGACTAAATCCTCAGGAAAAAAGCTCCCCAAGCAAGGACGGTTACATGACATTTAACCGCGCGACAATTAATCGTGCGACACTTAAACAACGACACTTAATCTCGCGACACAATAGCGCGAAACTTAATCTCAAATCACAACTAATGTGTATCTATGGGAGTAGAAATGATTACAACACTTTGATTTAATTATAATTCTTTTAAATTAGCAAAATGATTGATGAAAAGGATCTGTTTAACTACAACCTGGATCGATGAAAAAAAGCTAAACTGGGAGCCAGGCTGATGAAAAGAAACATAATAAATGAAAGCTGAATTGATGAAAAATAATTCTGCTCAAATAGAAGATTGAATGCTGAAAGAATGTTGTTTCAATGACAGCTTCTAGTTGCAACATTTTTCATAACTTACGCTCACGATCCAAACGCTTCCATTTTTCATCAATCTAACTAGACAGAATTCAGGTCATCGAGCCAGGTTGTATTTAAACATGAATTTTTCATCACTGGCACTTCCATTTAGGCTGATATCCTTCCATCATTCCCACTTAAATTTGGACAGAAATATTTTTAACAATTCCGTTTCGATTTAAACGGTATTATTTTCATCAATTCGGCTTATTATTAAGCAGAATTCTTTTCATCACATCCACTGTCATCCAGCATCTACTTGGGGGTGATTATTTTCACCACATCCAGTTTCTACATAAGCAGGATTATTTTCATCAATCCAGCCTCTAATTAAGCAGAACACTTTTTATTACATCCAGCTTCTACTTAAGCAGAATTCTTGTCATCAATCCATCTTTCCGATGATCGGAATTCATTTCATCAATCCAAATTTTATTTTATAATACACTTCATTCCGTTTACGTGCCAAACTCCTAGAATAAATATGCCTAAGAGAATCAAGTTCAGTTGAACCAAGTTCTATTAAACGCGATTAAGTGTCGCGAGATTAAGCTTAGCGAGATTAGATGTCGTCGAGATTAAGTGTCGCAAGATTCAGAGTCGTTGAGATTAAGTGTTGTTGTCTAAGTGTCGCGCGATTAAGTGTCGCGAGATTAATTAACTGTCGGCGCACCGCAAATACATAAGCACCCTCTGGCTATAAGCTCGACAAAGGTCTATTACGCAGAGACCAAGAACAAGACCTAATGATTTTAACACAATCACTTTATTATCTCATGGTAAGTACATGGTAATTAGTTGCTGTTTTTCTTGTCTACCCTCGATTCAGTCACAAACATAAACCATAAACTGATGGCAGCTGCCAAGATAAAATGATAGTCCTCAATTATCCAGATCATGTGAGAGTTGTAAATTCTGTTGTTCATTGCAAAATTCTATCCCCAGCTCCATCCGTCTATCGATACTGCCATCTGTTCAATCTTTCCGGTGAAATTCGCTTCTTTCCGCTTCACATTATTACCTTTCGTCGCATCCAGCAAAGACCCACTTCCCTTTCGCAACCATATTCTTCCTGCCTCTCAGTCATCTCTCCCGATTTACTCTCCTGCCACTAAAATAAAATTGTCACTCCTCCTAAACTTCTACCTTTCTTCCCAACAAGCAATGCGAACTTGATCCTATCCCCGCCTCTTTAGCAAAAGACTGTGCCTTTGTCCTCGTTCATGCAATCACCAAAATCATCAATCTCTCGCTCCTTGTTGTCAATTTTCCTAAGATCATTCACGTCAGTTTTCAAAGAAGTGTAGAATGAAGATGAGGAGTTCCTAGGTATCAAACTAAAACAAAACAACTAAAAACTATGTGTACACTATTGATGATTATGTTTTGATTTGGTTACAATAACATATTTTCGTTCGTTCGTTCGTAGGTAGGAGACGCAGCTGAAAGGAAACCTATTTGAGACGGTCGGCCCCGATGCTGCATTACTGTAAACGCAGTGCGTGCAAAATGGGACAATCAGGTTACCGTGGACTGCAGAGCGAAGTGGTCTTCGACCATGGATGGGCAACTTACAGGCTGACATGTAATTGAATTACAAATAACCAATTATTGGGGAACATGTAATTGAATTACACATTACAAATTACTTTCGAGTTTTGCCTAAAATTACTAATTACAATTTACGTAATCTCAGTGACATCAAGTTACAAATTAGTAACATTATCAAGGTTATTAAATGCAGGCGAGATTCTGTAAGAAACAAATGCTTCCTATTTTTCCTTTATTTTGCATAACATTGTCGGAAATCGCTCACATAATTTTCATGCAGAAGCAGCAGCTGTTCAAACAATTTAGAATGGTGATAATAATTATTTCATCACTCCGTCATCAAAGCTAGAGACGGCACAACGAAATATTAGGATATTATGAGTAGAAACACAATGATTTTTCCTATTCTATTCGTTGTGTCGACCAACAGAGTTGAACAAACATTCCTGAAATTATGTAAATAACTGATTTTATGCTTGTTTACATAATAATATGAGTGGCACTACTAAAATAAAGTGACTGCAATTGTATTAAACTGATTTTTAGCTTTTTGCAGGGTGAATGGCTGATGTAATAATTATTTTCATTCGTCTGCTTGGCTTTACAATCCTCTCTAGCGGTGGAGAGGAACGCAGGGCAATATCAAATTGTAAAAATAAGTAATTGTAATACTAGAAATATCAATGTAAGATGATTTTTGATCCGAGGAATTTTTCCATTATCGATTTTTCATTTATCAATTATAATACTAGTAATATCAATCAAGTAAAAAAAATGTTATTGACTTACGAAAAAAATTGACTCAGGGCACCAGATAACAAATTAACGATTACAATATTGCTGTAATTCAAATTACGTAATCTCAATTACTCAATTAAATTACTGCCTATCCCTGTCGTCGACCACTACAAAATTATGATGGCATAACTCCGAGAAGTAAGCAGGCGCCTTACCGTTGAGGCAGCTCCAAACAATAGGGGATATCATAAATAAGATGCGCTGGGGATGAATCAACCAGTGCAGGACATCCGCATGCAGTCGGATACAAGACCCGCTCTGGAGATACCACCTATTATTCGCGCAGCCGCGCGCAAAATCAGCTCCAATTGTCCAATCCGACTCTGTGGGAGGCCAGCGTACGTTGAGGAACACTTGTAGTCAAGCGGTTGCTATGTTTGCTAACATAGCATATGTTTGCTATGTTTGCTAAGTTGCTATGTTTTTCGTTTGCTTGTTTGCCGTTGTCGGGTGATCATAACCACGATGAAGCGAATGCACGCGTTGTTAATTTTCGTGGTGGACTAAAATTTCCACTTCAATGAGTTGCCTACATTACATGAGTGAGGCTAATTTCTTTTAACTGTAAGCAAGGTATAATTTAAATCGTAATTATTGGCAACGCTTATCTTTGGCAACCATATCAGTTAACGTATAGTTCTCATATAGGTTAATAGCATTTTAAATAAATTCAGCTGGTTAGGCATGGCCTAAGCGAGCAATTGGATAGGATCGATTTAGCCAATTATCCCATGCATGCTTATTTCAATTATCTTAATTATCTTAATATATATTTGTGGCTGCACCTCAACATCTTGACCAAGAATAAATGGTGAAAGGCCCTTGCAAAATATGAACATTGTTCACGGCGTACGGATTGCATGGATTAATTTTAGCTCAATGTTAAATGAACTTTAGGCCACAATCTTGTCAACCGTATAATTACATGTAAGTGCTCAATTACATGGTGATTCTTCCAAGCTTCCACGGTGGCGTGTTTTTGTCTTCGTGGGTGAGAAGAGAATTAATTTGTCCTCAGTCGCTAGCAAAGCAAAATAGGCACACCTGTTTGAAAAAGTAAAATCTCGTAACCAAAGCTGCACTCTTTGAGGAATAGAAATAAAAGAATTATTGTCATAGTGAGGATCATCTCCAGATTCTCCGTGTAGCACAAAATGAAGCGATTGTGGAAATGAGTCTTGCCTAGCCTAATCCTTCTCGGACGACGTGTCATATTGTCCAAATAATGAGGAGCGTCATGTAAACTGTAGAGTTGCAAGAGTTATTTCATGTTCAGTAGCAGCATCAAATTATTGACCCGATGTTAGGCTACCTTTGAGAGATTCTTATAAGGCTCCACATAAATAGCCTATTACATACATACATACACACATACATACATACATACATACATACATACATACATACATACATACATACATACATACATATATACATACACACACATACACACATACATACATATATACATAACTATAACCATAACCATAACCACGTATTTTTATTGTTCACTGACAATTCATCAGAAAAGTAAGAACATTATGTACAGCAATTATATATACAAACAAACGAATGCCAGCGATCAATAGGGAGGAAGACAACCCCTAAAGGGACCGTGGTCCCGCTAACAGGGTCACCCATTACGTAAGTGATTGATGTCGGTATAATAATTCACTCAGTTGCTGTAAGTTTGGTAAGAAGAGAGACTAGTAAACTAAAAAAATTCACACAAGATATAAATAAACGAACTAGCATTCATCAGTCATTATTTACAAATATAGTTGTTCAGTATCACACTTGAAAATCGCTGTGTGCTAAGTTATTTATGTAAACACGCAGTTTACGTTTAAACAAAAAGACGTTGGGAAGACAGCGTAGTTCTGCCGGAACTCTATTCCATGCATTAGAACCAGAGCATCGAATCGAAAATTTTCGGGTGTTAGTACGCGTTTTAATGGGCCTATAATTAGTAGACGAGCGTAGTTTGTACGGGTTCACTTGGGCTACGGTCACAAAATAATTATCAAAGATAAAAGGCAGCTGGTTATGGAAGTGTTTATACATGAATTCGCTGGTTTGCAATAGATTGATTTGCTCAATTCCCAGTATATGAGTTAGGCTATAGAGATATTCGGATGAGGCAAGATGAGAGTTTCTAACAATAACTTTAAGGGCTCTATTTCGAAGAGAGATTAACTTTATTAGTCTTGCATGGTAGTTTGAAGCCCATACAAGATTACAATAGGTTAAGTAAGGATGGACCATGGAATAGTATAGACTAAGGCGTATATGAGTTGGTAAGAGGTAGGCAATTCGAGATATTATTCCTATATTTTTGGCTACTTTTGATGCTAACATTTCAATGTGGCTGCTCCAAGTAAGATATTGATCTACATAGACCCCCAGGAATTTTACTGAGAGTACTTTGGGAATGGGGATATTATTTATACTCAGAACACCTACATTGGCAGGAAGATGCTTACGATGAGAGGTAAAGAGGATATAATTGGTCTTAGTGACGTTGAGTGACAGTTTAGTTACAGTAAACCATTCGCTGACATGAGTAAGCTCCTGGTTCATTAAGGCAATTAGCTTATCATAAGATGCATGTGATGCAAATATGTTGGTATCGTCTGCAAATAATAAAAAATGAAGGAGACTCGAGGTATTAGGCAAGTCGTTGATAAAGATCAAAAAAAGAAGGGGACCTAGGATGGAACCTTGAGGTACACCATGTCTAATTAATTTAGTGCTAGATATAGAACCGTTACAGTATACATATTGGTATCTATCAGCTAGGTAGCTTTGAAACCAAGCTAAGGACACCCCTCGAACACCCAAGTTAGCCAATTTTGATACTAATAAATCATGGTTTACAGTATTGAAAGCTTTAGAAATGTCAATAAAAACGCCGATAGAGTATTCATTACGGTCAATGGCAGCAGATATGTTCTCCTGTAGGTTTAGTAGGGACATCATCGTGGAATGGCCAGGTTGGAAACCGTGTTGAAGTGGACAAAGAAAGTTGTTTTTACTAATAAAGTCAGAAAGGCGTGAATACATGACTTTTTCCAATAACTTTGAAAAGAAAGGCAAGATTGAAATGGGCCTATAATTAGTAATGAGTTCACTTGGGCCTTGTTTATGTATAGGTATGACTTTGGCTATTTTCAAGAGAGAAGAAACAGTGCCAGTAGTTATAGAGCAATTTATAATATCAGTCAATGGATTAGCGAAGTGAAATGAATGTCGACAAGTTCTTGAGCTATGCTCTTGAAATAGTTATTGAATTTTTCAGCAATCAATTTAGCATCCGTCAATTCAACACTACCAGAGATTATGGATTTAATTGGCAAGTGCGAAGATTTCACTTTTAATATAGTTTTAATGGTTTGCCAGGTTTGTTTAAGGTCGTTGTTATACTTTGTGAATTCCGAAACATAGAAATTTCTTTCACATTTTTTTTGTAACGTTTTAAACTTATTTCTATAAGCTATATACTTGCTCTATTGGCAGGTGTTGGGTTCCTCACAAAAGCGTTGTGAAGTTTTGCCTTATTTTTACATGATTTTAGTAGGGCAGGTGTCATCCAAGGCTGCTTTAATGTATTCCTTGACTTAGGTTTTGTTGTAGTCTGAGGGAAAGCGATGTCATATACGCTGGTAAATTTATGATTAAACAAGTTATAAGCTGTATCCGGATCATTTGTATCACACGAATCCTTTACACAAGACCAGTCTGCTTGTGATAGTAGGGTCTTGAAAAGTTCTTTAGATTTTGCGTCAAACTGTCGACTATGATTAATAACGGGATCGGGGTAAAATTTTGGCGTTATTTCAACATATGCCATAATTGGCAGATGATCAGATATATCCTCAATTAGAATATTGGACTCCGTGATTTTAAAGACCCGATTTGTAAAGAGGTTGTCTATTAGGGATGCGGAGGAAGCTGTGATTCTCGTAGGTTGGGTAATGACTGGGAGAAAGTGATGGGATGACGCAATGTCCAGGAAATTATTGGTCAATTTATGATCCTGTGCCTTGAGCAAGTCAATATTAAAATCTCCTATTATGAACGAGTCCCTGTCCTTTGATGTTAAAGCCGTTAATAGGGTGTACCATTCATTATTGAAAAGATCTAGGTCGTGACCCGGAGGTCTATATAGTACACCAACTATGAAGAAAGTACCATTATTGTTACAAGGAAAGCGGAGAAAAAGGGATTCATATGTTACATGAGTGAGGCAATTAACAGGTAGACTATAAGGATGATACTTTATGTTATCTTTTATGAAAAAACCAACGCCTCCACCTCGGCCTGTAGATCTACAGCGAAATTCAAAGTTATAGCCAGGAATATGAACTGAGTTTACTAGATTATCATCTAACCACGTTTCAGTGACTGCTAATATGTCAGTCGCTGTTCTAGACAAAAGGTCCTCGATACACGATAGCTTCCCAATCATACTTCGACAATTTAAGTGCAGTATAGATAGAAGTCCAGAGTTACACTTACTTGCAAAGTCAAAATACATACATACACACATACACACATACATACATACGTATATACATACATACATGCACGTTATCCATTCTTTCCCCATTCCTTTTTCCAACTACATGTACATGTATTTACACAAAGTAGGCCAAAGTATCTGATCGTGTTAAAATATTTTGAGCATAGAATTTACAAAGTTGTGCTACACAGTACAAACCTTCAATCGGAAACTCTACACTACAAAATTCAGAATACGTTTCTTTAACCCTTTATTGTAGCTCGTCGTTAAAGAGTTAAGACGATGACAAACTAGCAGTGGACTATGCATGCAAGTTGTCAACTCGATAAATATTTAGTTAGTGGAAGACCTACTACCAACCTTCAATCGGGAGCATTATAAGGCCTAAATTCAGACTACACTTCTATAAGACGTGTATAAACTAGCATTGGACTATACAGAAGTTAAGTGGTTTTACTTAATTAACCGCTGAGTTATGGTTTTCCCGTAAGAAATCCTGTTCATTCTAAGTTTTAGTGGTTAAGAATATATAGTTGATGGGTATTCCCTATGCAGTACACTACGAAGCCTGCTCTAATGAAACAGTGTGGTGATAATGAACTTTATTTTTCGTAAGCCACCCATCGGTGAATATTGTTACTCCGTCAAGGCTTTTTACAATGTAGCATTTCAAATTTTCTCACTAAAACGTAAAAATTATACAATGTTTTACTAATTCATTTATTTCGCAAGTTTTCAGAAAAATTCGATAGCAATAATAAATGCACAAACATGTATATAGGCACTTGTTATTACATCGTAATCCAAACCGCGCTTGACGCGTTAAATTATGAACGCCTGTGTACAAATCTGCGAGGTACTCGACTAGCCCTTCAAAAATTACGCAATATGTGTAAGGCCTACCGTAAAAGAAATTTATGACCGACTATATTTACCAAACGCTGACTTAATTATCTTAGAAAGGCCTATATTTTCGATGCAATTGTAGATAAAAGAATCAGTAGACATGTCTAATTGCAAAGATTTGACGTTTATTATTTTTAATGTGTTTGTTAATTGGTTGGAAGTCATGACTTGGTCTTGATGTGACATTTTATATAAAAAAATACCAATAAATTAATTATTTGGTCTAACGATTAAAATTTATATATCGTAAGAACGAACCAAATTAACCAATAAATCAATAAATCAATCCATCTATCCATCCATCCGTCCATCCGTCCATCCGTCCATCCGTCCATCCGCCCATCCGTCCATCCGTCTGTCTGTCTATCTGTCTATCTGAAACATTGAAATAATTATTAGGCCATTTGATGCAGTGTATTATAATGACGTACAAGTTAAATAACATTATAAAATAATACAATAAGCAGATCGTTACCCCGAGCAAAGAACCTTTCTTGCAGATAAAAATGTCAAACTTCCATTTAAATTGTTCGTCTCAAATGATTAGAACGACTTCTGTCTGTACATGAGCCTTCAAATGCAAAGCCATTTGCCAATTAATTTATGAAGTCCAATGGCATTTCCCCGCGCATTTTGCAGAAATGAGAAAGCGATAGTAACATTTCAGGCGGTTATAAGACTGATTTAATATAAAATTCATTTGCAGTAGTATGTTATAATTCTTTCAAGTTTAATTCACTATTGAACTGGTTCAATTGTTTGCTAATTATAATTACAGTAATAATAATAATAGTATTGGTAGGCGTAGTTATTATAACAAAAAATAATAAAAACGTCAAAAATTTCGTAAAAACTTCGTCACTGCATAATTTCCCCCCCCCCCACGCATGACGCATACAATTATGCAGGCTTGCCAAAAAATTTTTACGACATCGAGTGATTCTTCAAAATTACATCATTAGTTTTCGCCCAACGACAAAAAACCCACGCGGGAAATTCCTGCCCAATAAATTTACCAAATGCTGATTTCGTTTTCCTGGCAAGGCCTGTATACAGCTATCGCAGGCAAAAGAAGCAACAGGTGGGCTTTACTTCAATTTATTACTTTTAACTTAATGTTTGATAGGATTTAGATATAAATTTAAATATCTGACACTATGCCAATCGTAATAAATAATTGGCCATGTAATTAGAACTATTGCTATGGCTTGCTAGTGATACGCAACTAGTGAGTAAGTAAGTAAGAATATTCTTTGTTAGACTACCAGCAGATGCAAAATAATTGCTTACAAAAGGTATGAATCGCTACAATATAGGCACGTATCATTCGCATGATAGACGCCATCTTGTCAAGGCATAAACTCCATGCAAGGTTAGGACATGTGGACTTCAGTGGCCTGAGGTCACCTTACGCAATGGGAGGAAGTCGTGATGTTGTGGCAGGGATTCATATGGAACTTAGCGGAAAAGAGCAAGGCCAGCTCAATAGCAGTGTTCTTCAAAAGAAGGAAATAAACAAGAAAGAAACCAGAATGGGTAAATTATATAGGAAGACCATGAAAATTAGCGAAATCCATCAAACTGCGGAGGCGTAGATTAGGGTGCAAGGATAGTCGTTGACCACGGAAACCATGGTCGATTAATACACATGTAGAGCGGACGTAAATTGCCGGGCATCACAGAAGTTTTTTCAATGTGTGCCTTCATACAAATTCGACAACAGCTGGTTAAGATTGCTAACGTTTTCCCAAGGCCCATGTCTAGTTATGGGCAAGATCAGAGAAGGTGCTGTCAATGAGGGAAGCGGGGATCAACAGCATATTTTGGGAGACAATTGTCCCATTGTCTTGGAAATGGCTACGACAATCTATCAGAGGCGCGTTTACAGATAGCGGGGCCCTAGGCGCAAACATTTTTGAGGCCCTTCTGTTACACTGTGTCTTAGGGTCCGTCTATAAATGACGTCACGTACCTATTGGATGGGTCATAGATATGTAATGATATATGACGAAGGGGAGGGGAGTCTGAGGTATGTGACGTCACGGCATCACATCAAATATCGAAATAAGCAACTTTATTTTAAAATGTCACTCAATTAAACAGTGAGCCAACTTCCGGAAGCGAAGAGGCTCATAACACGCAGCCTTCGCTTTTACCATCACCGCTAACCAAGCTGATACTGATATTGACATTAATAAAGCACTTATGAATTAAAACAATATACTTGTCAGGTGAATGCTTAGCTGCTAAAATAGAGAATATATTATATTTAATATATTTCAAACGTGCTATTTTGTATGAAAAGTTTTCATTCATTCGGAGGCCATGGGATGTTATTTTGTGAGATATATTTCACTCACTTGGAGCTCCCTGAGATGCTATTTTTTATTAAATGTGTTCATTCATTTGGGGGCCTCTGAAATTTTATGTTGTGTTGAATGTTTTCATTCATTTGGGGGCTCCCTGAGATGTCGTTTTGTATGAAATGTTTTCATTCATCTGGGAATTGCTGAGATGCCATGTTGTGTTTAATGTTAGCTGTTTTTATTGTATTAAATCATTTAATTCATTGAGACCCCTGATACGTTATTTTGTATGAAATGTCTTCATTCATTTGGAGGTCCCCGAATGTGTTATTTTGTATTTAATATTTTCACTCATTTGGGGTCCTTGAGTTGCTATTTTGTATGAAATATTTTCATTCATTTGGGGGCCCTGAGCCGATATTTTCATGAAATGCTTTAATTCGGTGTTTCCGTGGGGTTCCGTGAGGTGAAATCAAGGGTTCCGGGGAAAATTTTCAGTGTGAACAAATGGATGGTTCCACTTAACATCTGTGTGTAACTTTGTATGAAAGAGAATTCATATGTCATTGTCATCGATATTTGTGCTATTTTTACTCTAATCTAAACCTAAGCCCATAATTGTTTGCATTCACAAGCGTTTGTACCTACAACATAATATGTTTACTTTAGGACGGGAATTCTACCAAAAGATATAAGACCAAAAAGGGTTCAACAGCCAAAATGATTGGGAATCGCTGCTTTACTTCATTTGGGGGCCCCCGGAGATTTTTTGTATCTAATGTTTTCATTCATTTGAGGTCCCTGAGATGTTATTTTGCATTTAATGTTTTCATCATTTGGGGGCCCACCTGATATTTGGGGCCCTAGGCGCGCGCTTAGTGCGCCCACAGATAAACGCGCCACTGCAGACTATGTCTCCAAGTTCAGAGGTTTCTGCTCTGCTTGCGTTAATGGCACAGAGGGGAGAGATTCTCTACTAAATTGAGTGCAGTCCTAACGCTCATGCAAATATTCAATTATAAGCAAATCCGGGATACATTTTTCTGCTAGTTCATCGGCATGGTGCTTATGCTTAACCGTATCAAGAGCCCTGCTATAATCAAGGGAGAGGAGTTTAACATAGGCTACCGAATTAAAGAGTGGATTGACGTTCATGGGTTATGAAGATTACTGCCGCAAAGTGGAATCGGATGGGCGGAAAGCAAATCACCATCATTATCAGAGTTCATGGGTTGAAACCCCGTAGGTGTCCAATGCAATCATCTTGATTTATATTTCCAGAGACCGCCACATGTTCCGTGGGTGGAAGACACGTAGGTTTTCGCTGCAACCTTGATCCCCTTTTATAGAGTTCTTTGTGTTGCGCTGCTTCCAAAGATTCAGGCTGCTGCGCCAGGACGAACGAGATGAGTGAAAGACAACAGATGTAGAACGCTCAGAGAGGTAAGATGTGATCCAGAGAAGTGGAAGGTTCCTAATCCCAAACATTATGGAGAGACGATTCAAGAAGATGTCATGATCCACTGAGTCAAAAGCATAGCGGACGTCGCATTAGGCAAGGGGTAACCGGGTACATGGCACCGCACCATATCTTTCAGAGAGGAGGCAGAGAAGAAGGGACTCAGCTGGGTGACCTTCGTATAAATATTGAAATAAAATTACTACAATTGACCAGCTTTCACAAAATAGTTAACAATTAATTGAAGGCATATTGGTTGTTTAAGATCTTTTATGTAGTAAATTCTTTGCATTAATTTTTATAACTTGCAGGTCGAACAATATGACATGTAACGCCAATTGAATTTTCAGACAGGATGTTACAAAGTACGTGGAAAGATTACACAACTTAAAGTTCCTCCTTGTAAACTAATCTTAAGAAATTATTATCTAAGAACTTCTATGGCGACACATGATTATACTCAGAGTATCATCAGTCGATGGTAGCTACCATGCGGGGTCGTTGTGCAATCCAAACTGCAGGGTTAAATTTTGAGGAGACCAACGGAGACCTGAAACATCCTATGGAGAACGTGAGTTCTAAAAACACGAGCTTTTAAGGAAGGTCTGATAGCCCGAACATATTTCTTCGAAAAAGAGGTTCAGAGTTTATCAACAAGATCTGGCAGCAGATAAGGAGCTTCTGCTGAAATTGCTTCTTGCTTGTTCACCGAATAATCAAAATGAAAAAGTCAGAAGACCTGATCGTTTAGAGATAACAATTTTGAGTCAGCTAGTACTTTTGAATTAAGCGTAAATTTTTCCGAATGAATTGGATCATTTGGTTCACAACCCTCCTCAGGGGCCTAGGCAGGTTCGTACTTTCGATATTGCTATTCGCTACATTTTCCGACACTTTCCTTCAACTTATTTGTGTTCTCCTTGATCATTTCCAATATCGTCATTCTCGGTCTTACTCTTGGTTTTTCTCCACGATTCTTCCCTCAAATATAAATAATTTAGCCTAGTTATTTGTATTTTCTATTGGCAGGATCAGTTGTAGGTTCCTATTTTGAAGTTTGATTGATAGCTCTACTCAAAGTATTTTCAACCATTTGAAGCTTCATCAACGTAATTTTTAGAATGTAAGTCTGTGATAAGCTGCAATAATTGAGACCACTGAGACTACGGCCCTTGTCAAATAATCATGGCAGAAAACACAATGAAGCGTTTTATCCTACATTAACGCATCGATAGAGTTAATGTCCTCACTGAGTGACAAGTTTGAAAATTAATTTATTCCAATTTATTATTCCAGTAATCCAAAAGCATTACCAGATGCTATTGAACTGTATCATAATTGATCACATCTTCTTATCTTCGCTTACTCGATACGGGGTGATATCGCGTGAACAAGAAGAATGCATACAATCCCAACAAAAACCAGATGGAAGGAAATCCCTACTGCGTTGCATTACAGAAAGAACGTACGAAAATTTTTTGAAAGCTCTTGAATGGTCTGGACAATCGCATGTAAAGAACTATTTGGATTGCGATGGAGGTAAATCATCCCAAGAGATATTTGTCCATATAATTGCGTAATATGAATAAGATGTTAGCTTAATTGTAAATGGTCAAAATTTACCACTTGCTCTTTGCGAATGTTTAATTGCACTCATGCGGCTATCTAGGTAAAATGCACTTTTATTAGTGAATACCAGATTACACTGTTTTAACAAAAAGTCGCATGCGCATAAACAAGTCTTTTGTGCCCTAGCTGTCCCATAACAATCAGTAATGTGCACAGTTGAGTAGCTTGCGACCTTACGGTAGCTGCTACTATTTTAAAAATTATGTTGCTGTAACTACAATAAATTGTTGAAGCACTTGCAGCTTCAAGCCTGCAGCAAATTACCTTTAGAAGGGCACAGATAATGTAAACGTCATAATCATTGTAATCTATTTGATAAGCGCCATATCCAATGTCCAAGGCATCAGCCGCTGTGAGTTGTGACTCGTGAGTCAAGGACTTGCTTAAGGTTCCCGGACGCTTCGGCGCGGACAATTCGCTTAAGGTCCATACACATTTTTGGGATGTCATATTCTCAGTGTTGCATGGCGAGCGCTCTAATTAATCGACTACTCAGACCGTGTCTGAAACGGTATCCGATTGGCTGAAGTTATGAAAAATAATACGTGAGTCGGAATGTTAAGTGAGTAGTAAAAAGTGTAGCAGTCTGGCTCATTTCATACCCAAACCTAAGCTCTAGGTCAAAAGCTAACCTATAGGTTACCATTTCATTTTTTGACCCACCTTAGGTTACAAAATGCCTATATTTTGCATAAACCTGTAACCTAGGTCAAACACCGACCCATAGGTCACCAAAAATATTGCAAATCCGTCACAATTCATACACAAACCTAGGCCCTAGATCAAATCTTCCACCTATAGGTCACCACTAAAATATACACAAACCTGGGACCTAGGTCAAATCTTCCACCTATAGGTTACCGCAATATTGCACAATATTGGAAATCCGACATAATTAATGCACAAACCGCTCTAGGTCAAATCCCTAGGAATTTCCAAAAGTTTCGATGATGAGTCAGCAGTTTTATCACACACCAACCAAGTCTTCATTATCTACCCAAGAATTAAAGGACTCGGGATAACCAAGCCATTTCACTAAAGATTTCTTCCCATGTTTCCTAACAATCTTTTCGATTCTTAATATTTCTTGAGTTGTCTTCTGTAGCTCCTGTTCATAAAATGAGCCCTGTATTTATTCTCCATTATAATCAGCAATCTTATAAGTTGGAGGATCCGTGTATTGAATCTGGGATACTGTAAAAACTTCTTCCGTCCATCTAGGTGTGTACCCCTTTTCAAATATGTTCTTTTACTTAGTTATTCTAACTTTTTCACCGATTGAAAACCTAGGCACAACAGGTTGCGAAATCTCATCACCGTACAAATTCATAAAAACAACCTTCTCGTTCATTTTCATACTAGCTTTAGCGGGCGTCATTTTAATAGAATTATGTCTTGTTTCATTACAATTACTAACCATATCACCTAGCACTTCGATATATCTCCTTGTTGAATTAGTTGTAAAGTACTTAAACATTTTCTCTCCATAGTCCAGTTCCATCTCTCAACCACGCAGGATTTCTCCTCGTTTTCAGTAGAATATAACTCAACTAATTCCCGGACATTTTTATTATAAAATTCTTTTTCTTTGTCAACCCAGAGTTTGTCACGCCGTCTACCGCTCTCTAATATTTTCAAGAAACCAAAAGCTGTGGATTTTCCACTCTTCTCATTCATTGGTACGATCCACCCTTACTTGGAAAACACATCTATAACGGTTAATAGATATTTAACACCATCGTTATCTTTAGCGAAAGCCTGCATATCGACTAAATCAGCCGCCCAAATTTCATCTATTCCACTAACATACACCTTTCTCTTTCTAAGATGCCTTACTACAGGTTCACGCAATTCATTCGCTAATTGATTGGTCCATTTCAGATCGGGTTGTAATTTTAAGCTTTTTTTAAACCTAACCCCAGGCTCGCTTTAGTGGATAATATAGGTTTGACTATAGCTCTCTCTATTTTCTCCCGCAAGCTAGGACGGTTTATTATTCAATGCATTAATCATTGCTCTATCGGCGAAATTCCTAGAAGTCGTATCAGAGTGCTGATCGTAAGCTAAATCAATATAATATGCACCGTTATCGACCCTATCAACGGGTTTAGACCAATCTTTTGGAGTTCCATCGGGATTCAATCTCAAATCCAGTCTAGTTCCTGGTCCTGTAAACTGATATCCCGGCAAATGCATCTCACCTGGAAATTTAGCCCATGGTAACTTAATACCGCTAGTTACTGAATTTAGAGACCCAACTAGATCCCCACCTTCTACAGCTTTCACGAATCGAGTCTTTGTTTTCCCACAAGCATCACACGTGCCTCTAAGCATCGGCCTTCCATTCTTCGTTATAACAGTCTGTACATTTCTAGGTTCAGTATGAGTTTTACACTTTACGCAATACATTTTAAATACAATTAGATATATTTAAAAAGGAAGTCAATTTTTTTTATCGTGGAACGACATATTAACCAAGAGATTCAATAACCCTCTTTTACCTAGAAGTATAAGAGGGTTAATCGTAGGAAAGTCTGGATGCGGTAAGACGATGTTGAACTATACGCTATACTGTTGAACTTACTTCTCCAACCCGGATGGTTAGATTATGACAATCTGCAAGTATTTGGAAGGTCTCTCTTTCAACCAAAGTATGAAATTCTGAAAAAGGCATTTGAAGAAAAAATACCTAAAGAATCCATCGTTGGATTATTCGATTGCCAAGGTGAGATCATGAGACGAAATCTTTCACCAGCAGTTGTAGTTGAGCAAATGGCTAAACACTTGGTCAAAAAATCTGACATTTCTTCCAAGTTCTTTGAATCAGCAGAAGATGTGCCAGATCCGAGAGAATTGAATCGTGATAAGAAGAACTTGATGATTTTCGACGATTTACATTTAGAAAAGCAGGATAAATGCGAGACTTATTACATCCGAGGGAGGCATAGCAACGTCGACTGTTTCTACCTCGCACAGAATTATTTCAAATTACCGAGACAGACAATTAGAGAGAATGCAAACTTCATATGTTTGTTTCCCCAAGACCTGAAAAATATTGATCACATCTACAACGACCACGTGAGTGCCTAAGGAGGAATTTGGAAAACTATGCAAAACAGCGTGGAAGCAACCTCATGAATTTGTAGTAATAGATCACACTACAAATAAGAATAACGGAAAGTATAGATGCGGTTTAGATGAATTCTACATTCCATCATAAATAAACCTTTGGCTAATTTAAAATGGAATCGATTCTACAAAAGATTGCAGACAATACCGAAAGGATTGCTTGTTACACGGAGCCAAAGTCATCGATTTACATTTTATTAAGTGACAAGTCTTCAAGAATAAGGACGCGGTTCAATCCACTGATACAGTTCGATAGAGATAAAAAGTATGAAATGGCTGTTGTTATTCTGGAAACCCTGAAGGCTGTTATAAAATTACAGACATTAACGAATACGTGCAGAGAAGCATGAAAGAAAAGGAGCATTATTATATGATTAACGGAGAATACAATATTAAGATAGAAGCAAATACAGTTTTACATATAGCGGAGAATTACATGGTTGATTTTTGGGCGTTGAACTCTATCGGAAAAGTCCTAGGTTTCAATAGGTGGCGATATACCGAGGGATACCTAGAATCAGAGAATATAGTAGACATAATGAGTGTTTCTAATCTGAGGGTAACGAGCGATATTATCGGAGCATCCTATAGCAACGGAACTACAGATAACAGTATCTATCCCTTCTTCCCGAATGTAGGGCCTGGCTACAAGATAATTGAAACGTCGAGAAATTTGATATAGCTTCCAATCACCCTATCTACGATTTCGACAATGGAAACGACTCTCACAGATCAGAATGGTAAACTAATTAATCTACGAGGTGAGGAATTATCGATACGGTTTCATACTAGAGAAGCTTAAAAGTTTTTATAATTTTTTACAAAATGAGTCGATACACGAACGTCAAAGTCAATATTTCAGAAGGACAAAAAGGTAAATTAAATGATCGCAACAAGCGGGAACAGGGGTTAGTATTGGATTAAAGCACAGCGATTTAAACGGAGAGCACGTGTTAGCTCTTACCCAAGCACAACTCAAAAAACTAGCTAAAGTGTATCAGGATGGGAAAGGCGTGACTATAAAAATGGGTAAAACGCAATTGATACATAACGCTAAAGTCGAAGGTGGCTTTATCGACGCAATTTTACCGTTTCTAGCAGCTGCGGGTAAATTTATACTATCTTGCGTATTACCGAGCTTAGCAACGGGTGCATTAACTGGAATAGGCGCGGCAGCTGGTTCTAAAGTCATTGATAAAGTTGCCGGAACGGGTGGAGCTATATATCTCAATACTAGAGGTAAAAACTACAAAATAGTGCAACAAGGGAGGGTCTATACGTGAAGCCATACCAAGGATCTGGATTAAACGGTGTAGGAGAAGGTCTGTATCTGAAAAGAGGTAATGGGTTCGTAAATGGGGAAGGACTTATCTTAGGACCAGCTTAGGAGATTCGCCATTTAAAAACATTCCGCTTCTCGGATTGTTACTTTAAAAATAATATTGCATATATAAAGAGTCTTTATTTCCGATTCATAAAATGGGGTGGACGAAGCCAAAAATTGTTCCAGAAGTAAGGACTCAGCCGAGATCCGTCAGGTGGAAGGCGTGTGAAGGTATGTGGGATGTCAAGTATAGACCGCAAAGACAAATGGGCGGTCCAAGGTGGGAGTTTTTTGCTCAAGAAGAGATACCTATTCATTCACAAGAGACTGTTGTTTTACCGCTAGGCTAAGGTGTTCGAATGACGATAGGATCGTGTAAAGTTTCGCTCCATCCGGAATTTATAGAATCGGGGTGTCGCCTGCTAAGCGATACCGCTACTGGATTCGCGGAAGAAATTTTACTCGATATTAAGAATTTTAGAGATCTTGGAACAGTCACCATAAACGAAGGAGACTCGTTATGTTATGTGAATTACGAATAAAATTGAATTCCATTTTTAAAATATTCTTTGATATTACAAAATGGAATTGAACAAACCAGACACTTATCGCTTTCAGAAAATATGTGAAATTCAACAGGAAATCTTACGAGAACGTGAAAAGAGAGAAATAATCTGTAAAAAAATCAAAAGACTGTTAAAGTAGTTGAAGCGTTGGGAGGTTTGTTAACCTTACATCTTAGGGACTCAGCGTATTAGGTGTAACTTTTCTAAGTTCCGTCATAGCCGCATCAGCCGCTACCATCAGGGTATCTTTATTCGCCGGAGCTGGAGCACTATCTCTGATATCGACCCAAGTCCACCGAATATTAACGGTGCGGCAAGAAAAACATGCAAAGATCAGGACTATAGCCGAAGGGAAACTCAGTTCGATCAGCGACCTCGTTTCAAAAGCCTTAGATGATAATAATATCTCAGACTCGGAATATTCCGTTATTCTGAGTGAGTTCGAGAAATTTAATCAGATGAAGTAAAACCAATGCCAACATAGATGAAGCGACGAAACACTTAGGCAAAACGAATTGAATACAAAACGAACGTAAAACGAATTGAATGCAAAATGAACGTAAATTTACGTTTTTACGTTTAAATATTATGTTTCCAAGTTAAAAATGTCGTTTCTAAAAATTCAAGACCCAGCCAAACGTGATTTTATCGTTGAGAACTTTCTCAGGATGAAGCAAAATATTAGACAAGACTCGTTATCTGAGAAAATAGGAGACATATCTCTTCAGCGGGAATTGATAAAGGCGTACAAACCGATAATCGACTTGCAGTCTGGAATATCTAAAGAATTAGGCGCGATTAAGGAAAGCACTACGGCGACTTCTACAGCTCTTCAAGCATTGCCGGCATCGTTGAAAGCGATTCAATTCCCACAATATCCCTCAATGGACGTGTTTGCGGACGATCCCGTTTAAGATATTAGAACCTTACAACTAGGTGGTCTCGCGACTAAATATTTACAAGGATACGCTTCAGACAAAAGGCAGACGGATACTACTTTCGGAATATACTCTAAAGATAAGGAGTTTTTCATCGGCAACAGCCAAATCTGGATCGAAGGTGATGATATAACGGTGGGTAATAACACCTACAAGGGAACTCCGGGACTATGGGAATTGATGACGATGAAGGAACCAAACGAGTCGATATACAGTCAAAACGATCTAGACGTGTACTCGGAAATTCTTGAATCGACGGGCGCCTTGTATGTACCTACTAATCCGAATAAACCCAAATCGTCTAGAGGTCTAAAATATAATAAAATCATTAAGCCATTGCTCTCGATGCGGAAAGGGAGGTTCTCGACGGGCGAGGGGGTTGTAGTTCTCCCACAAGACCCTAATGCGCTAGTGGATATGTTAACTCTTCGATTCGCTAGCTTCAAAGCGGGCAATACAGGATTAAGAAACGAGATAGTCGGTATCTGCGATGAGTTACTTCGACAAAACGCAATAGATGCGTCATGCTGCAAAAATTTAATGATGCAATTATAAAATGATTGTCATAACAAAGAGAAGATTTGCTAAAAGATACTTCGTTGGAGCCGTGGAATATTTGACACGATATCAGGATTTTTCTAAAAAATGTTATCCTCGAATGCTGCAAGACAGGTAGCATCAACTGCATTAAGTGCCGGGAAAGAAACTGCAACGGAGATTGGGAAAAAGGCTATAGATGTTGGAAAGACCGTTGCTATTAATGCTGGAAAGCGATTGGTTGATAAAGCAGCGGAAAAAATGTTTGCACCACAAGGGAGCGAGGATTTCCCCATGGAAACACGACACTTAGTCAAAAGAGTAAGTAAACGTTACAGAATTTAATATCTCCCCACCATTTGGTGAATATAAATAATTTTCTGTCTGGTAACGGCGGCGCCATATCGATCCGAGATTTGGTGCGTGGATCTGGAATGAAGCTGGCTTAAAATAAAATCTTATTATATTAAAAAAATGCAGTAAGATATTCTAAGATTTACTGAAAATACTATTATAGACCAGGGAATTGAAAAATAATAAGATTCGCCCCCGCCACTGGTTCGTATTCATGAAATTCATATTATGAATTTCATGAATACGAACCAGTGGCGGGGGCGAATCTTAGCACTGCGGAAATTCGCGTAAATATCGAGCTTCAAGATATTTTCAGCCATCCCTCATTTTCTGCCTTCTGCTTTTCGAAGGCAGACTGACTAAAGCGGATGAATCCTTTTACGTTGATGCCGACGCTTCAGCTTTGGTCAACAACGGGTTGATGCATCTCTTCAGCCAAATGTCGTATTCATTGTCTAGTCAAGAAATAGAAAGCGTGTTTCATCCTGGACAAGCCACAACAATGCTGGGTTTGCCGAAATATCCCAACGACATTGCTCTTGCGCAGGGACTTAACCAATTATGGACTAAAGACAGCCGCGACTGCTGTTATAAACGATAACACGGGATTCGCGATAAGACAAGCGTATCTCATTCGGAAACCAACTGCAAAGGGTACATTCAGCTTCATCGTGCCTCTGAAGCATATTTTTGGATTCTGTGAGGATTACGATAAGATAATCTACGGTATGAAGCAGACTTTAACTCTCGTTCGCAAACCTGACAGCGATGCTATTTTTAGGGCAAATGCAGTAGCAGCGGGAAAAGTCAGCCTCAGTAAAATATCATGGTTTATGCCTCACGTGCAAGCGTCTGACATTGAAAGAATGCAGCTGTATAAAACGATCGAATCAAAGGCAACGTTACCAGTTGCCTATCGAGCTCATCTTTGCGTGACTATAATGGTTCCTGTATCTACCACGTTTAGTTGGCGACTTAGCGTAAAGACAGCGCCGGAAAAACTACTGTAGGTTATGTCATAGTTGGATTTCAAACGAATCGAAGCGGTAATCAAGAGGCTAATCCATCAATTTTCGATCATTGCGATATCAAGAGCATGTATGTGATGATGAACCAGGACAGATATCTAGCGGTCGATTACAACCTCTCATTCCCGAATCAGTAATTTTCGAGAGCTTACAGAGACTCGGCGATTTTTAGCGAAAAATTTTACGGAATGGACCAGTTAGTGACTCAGAGCAACATCACACCGGCCGACTACAAAGACTTATATCCGCTATTCTTTTTCGATGTAAGTAAGCAATCTGAACGGCTGAAGTCATCAGTCGTCGACATCCAGATCAAGGCTACTTTCAATCCTGCGATCCCTGCTGGAACTGAAGCTTATGCAGTCGTCATTTCAGATAAATTGTTAAACTTCCAACCAGACGGTCAGAAGATGAACGTAGTATATTAAAGAAATATTTTCTAATATAAAATGAAACTCCCAGAACTGAAATCGCTAATGAAGGAACATGGGCTAGTAGGCTCGAGTTATATGAAAAAAGCTGAAATTATAAGTGTGCTCGTCGAGAAAGAAATAATTCCAGATATGAAGAAACCAGAGAAAGAGCAAAAGGATATCGATCCAAGATACATATATCTTAGAGAAATAAGGAGGAATCGAATAGCTGTTGATATCTTAGACTTGGAAACGGGTGAAGTTGTAGAGTATCCATCATTGTTCAAAGCAGCAAGAGCACATAGGACAATCGTAAAAATTATAAAGAACTTTGATGGAAGAGTATGGAGAAAAAAGTATGAGATTAAAATCCGATCTAAATATAATAAATAATATTTAAAATGGGAACTCGTAAATTTTTAGATTTCGAAACTTTGGAAGAAGATGTTGTTTACACAGTCAAAACGAAGCAATATCTATACGGCACGTTAGGTTATTTCTTCCTAATTACAGTAGAGGCACCGAACGGGACAGAGTATTACATGAGCGTATTCGAGGGCCCATTGCATGACAAGTTGGAAAAGAATATCCTACACAAGACATTTACTTTCATGAAAACGAGGATAGAAACGGAACCAGAATACATAACCATAACCAAGTGTTTTTATTGTCTCCGAAACAACAAACAAAATTATAAAGTGTTGACAATCAGCTGGGAGGCAATAGGGACTAGCAGAAACCGTTAAAGGACAGAAAATCCTGTAATCAGGGTCACCTTTACATTAGATTGATAGTTGTAGTTTGTTAGGTATAAGAAATACATTGGCAATTAGTTAGAAACTTAACTAGTTAGTTATTCCATACAATCATGATGAAGACGATAAAGACGCACAATGAGACAATTATAGATCCATTAAATAATTCCGCAATTTTATTTTAAATACGTTAAGATTATTTAGAGACCGCAATTCATCCGGAATGACGTTCCATGCTTTCGGGCCAGCGTATTTAATCGAGAACATTCTAGTGTTTGTTCTCAAAAAGATAGGTCTATAGTTTGAGGAAGATCGTAACTTATAGGAATTGACCTCAGAGAGGGGTGAGAAGTAGTTGTCGAATACTGAAGGCAGTTGGTTGTGGGTATATTTGTACATGAATTCGTTGGTTTGAAAGATCATTAGCTGCTCAACTTTTAGAATACGTGTTTTTTGTAGATGTGGTCAGTAAGGATAAGGTAATGTGAGCCGTTGATTTTACGGAGGGCTCTTTTTTGGAGGATATTTAATTTTTTCAATCTTGTTGGATAGTTTGAAGCCCAGATGAGGTTGCAGTAAGTTAAATACGGGTTAATCATTGTGTAATATAAAGATAAACGTATATTGATTGGCAATAAGTATGAAATTCGTGACAAGATTCCTATATTTTTTGCAATTTTTACTGAGATATGTTGTATGTGTTCTTTCCATGTAAGGTGTTCATCTATATATATTCCCAGGAATTTGGCTGATGTTACTCTTGGCACAGGAACATTATTAATAGCAAGGACTTCCTTGCTTTCGATGCGAGCTAAATAATATATAGTTGGTTTTGGTAATATTTAAGGATAATTTGTTAGTTTTAAATCAATCGTTGACATGCTCAAGTTCCTGGTTGACAATTTGAAATAATTTATTATAAGATTTGTGAGATGCAAAAGTGTTAGTATCGTCAGCAAATAAAAGAAATTGAAGGATGGATGAAGCATTTGGCAGATCATTGATGAATAATAAAAAAAGAAGTGGTCCTAAAATTGATCCCTGGGGAACGCCATATCTTATACGATTTAAGAAAGATATAACTCCATTGCATTTCACCTGTTGGTATCTATTACTAAGGTAGCTCTGAAACCACTTTAGTGTCGTACCTCGGATACCCAGATTTTCCAATTTAAGGAGTAGTAATTCATGGTCTACGGAGTCGAATGCTTTTGCAATATCGATAAATATGCCTATGGAATATTCATTGCGATCAATTGCCTTCGTTATGTTGTCATGAATATTAAGTGATGACATCACGGTGGAATGACCCTATTGAAAGCCATGCTGGAATTTGCAAAGTAAACCTTTTTTATCAATGTAGTCGTATAGACGTGTGTACATGACCTTTTCAAATAACTTCGAGAAATAAGGTAGGATCGAAATAGGCTTGTAGTTGGTTACATCCTCTTTGTTGCCCTGTTTATATATTACATCATACCGTATATCGTGGTATCTGGAGATAACGAAGTTGTTGAACTTGTAATTTAAATTTTCAATGAGAATAGTCATTGAAAATCTTAGTCATCGTACGCGAATAACTGCATCACACTTAATCCTGGCTTCCCCGATTCAGCTTGTTTACAATACAATATGTAAGACGTGTAATTTCCTACGGAATCGATTAAAAATTCTTGATAAGCATTTTCTAAGTAAGTAGGATTAGGTGCAGTGTATAAAATATTCCAACTTCCTGAGTTGTTGGCTCCTTCTATCCTCCAATCATAAATCCTTTCGGAGGATTTATTCCTTCCTTTCAATCCAATCTTCCAGATTCTTACACCTGTTGGACACTTGATAGTTAAAAAGAATTGACTGTTGACGTTAGACACCAATTCACCTTCGTCTTTTAACGCATTGAAGGCTTTGTTATTTTGAAATTCAGAAGTGGCGTTCGCTTCCAAACCATAATTACTAGTATTAGAAGTTAATCTAAGGACGTAGCTGGCATGACAGTTTCTTCCGAGTGTGATATCAGTAAGAGTAGGAATCCACTGTAACAACCCAATAGCCGTCCATTCCGCTCCATCGCTCGTGGATATAATATGAAATCACCAGTAAACGTAATTAGACGATGCTGGAAATGTAAATTTGTTCAAAACACCTGCATCGAGGACATCCGTTTTAGGACTTAGAATATCTGTAAATACTATTCAATCGTTACTCGCTTGAACTTTCCATCCAGTAATACGAGTGTTTAATACTGTGCTAGCAATGATGTAGAAACCCGACATAGACAAAGGAACGCGATATTTAATCTGTAACCAAACATCAGTTACTGTATCGGCTATCCAACATTTGGGGGTATGACAAGCATTTTGAAGCGCTTTCCACGGTTCAAAGTTATACCCAGCCGCTATGCGATATTCGCTAGCACTAGCTTCTTAAGTAAAATCGTTTATCGTCGTTACATTCAAAGTCATGGTAGGTGCTGCAGTCACGTATAGTCTCGCGTAATCGGTGGTAGTATTATTCGTTTTCATTTGGTTGACTAGAGTTTCGACTTGACCAAAACTCGCGGCTTGACTTGCTAAGACTGGTGGATGAATGTCAGTTGGTAGACCTTTTATCAAATTTCCACTTATATTCAAATCACCATCCATTTAGTTCGTTCCATCTCGTTTTAGAAAGGTATTACTCGCTTGAGATAGAGTAACACCTCCATACACTATTCTTTGAGTTGATCCAGTAACAGTTCGTCCAAATTTATCGTCAGGCATGTTTTTAAATAGGTGATATTATTTAATGCAATTCGTTTTTGACTTCTTGAAATTTACAGCCATCGTTCATCGTCTTCTTCAATACGTACAGACATAAATGACCGCAATACACTTGACCGTCTGGTTGTATTCTCTCACTGTTATAAAACAGCGGTCTTTGTAGATATTTTGTCAATTCTGTAGGAGGAGGCAGTCTATAGCTGTCGAAATAACTTTTATCATTAGCCCGCTTCATAAAACATGTCCAATGCGTTCCTTTACCATCAGAATCGTCAAGATTAAGGATGCCACGCTCGTTCGCTCTTGGCCTCTTCGGTAACTCGTCTCTTAGAAAAACTCCTCTGAAATTATTTATATTTAGTTTCTTCGACGCTTCGATTAGATCAACGTTCGACAAAGCAATATTAGGTAGCGTTGCGCCTTTGACATCGATTTGTTTAACACTCATTTTATATTAGAGAATAATGTCCATATGCCAAAGTGTGGATTCCATCTTGTTGAATCACACGTTTATCATCTTCCGCTGAGATAGCCACCTCGTTGACTTCTTCGGTGTAGATATCGTGTAGGTGGGATCGAATGACATTCATCTTTCTCAATTGTTCTCTCTTTGTGAATAAGCAGTCCTTGTAATCTTCGTGAGTGATAGATTTCTTGACGATATTCTTCTTCACACCTTTACATTTCACTCCAACCATCTTGTAAGAAATACAGTTTCAATATTAAACCTACAAACTCTTCGGACTGTTTACCAGCTGCGTCATCTTTGAACATGCCAAAGACTTTTTTTATTGATGCCAGTTTCTATACCAGATGGATGGTCTTTAGGATAGTCGCTAGTGTCGAACCTACTTCTAATGTCAGGAGCAATATCGGCGTAGAAGTCTTCGGTCTTAATTTCATAGGCTAAAGAATCAGTATCTGTAAAAAGTAACTTTGCTCTATCTTCATACCTTTTCTTGATGTGATTATAATGAAAATCGTACATTATAGTCTTACTCAAGCCTAAAATACACATACCAAGATATATAGGCTTGTTGTAATATAACTTCGTCCGTTTCATATGAATGGCAAATAGGTTTTCATCAAAATAGTTCGAGTGTCGTGTTGGTTCTCGCTGCTAGTTTTATGGCTTGCTTCTCGCTGGAAACTAGTTTATGTCTACGCGAGACTCTATATTGTCGCATGTCTTCCCAAAGACACTATTGTTCATTAGTTTAAAAAAGTCTTTCTCGAAATCTTTGGTGGCTTTCGTCCTCAGGTTGGTATTTAGATCGATATACTTTTTCAACCAAGCACTTCCTTCAAATTTAATTCCGCGATGAATTTTGGTTATCTTCATGCCTAGGATTTCATACAGCTTTAAATGTTCGTAGTGTGTTATGTACTTTTCTTTATCACACAGGTTTGGTATAAGTTTTGGAACATCCGATTCTTTAACCTTAACACTCTCTGGAGCAAGAGGATAGGCGCTGTGGAGATCTGGAAAATCTCTCGGATATTCCAAGTCTGCTTCTAATGTACATGGTGTTAATCTCCAATCGTTTAGCTCATTATTACTCATCCACTAGAACCCATGAGTTGGCAGATTCTTACACATTGCCCACCCGTACAGGTTGTTCGCGTCTAAATAGGTTATAAATGTCGAAGGCTTACTTTCGTCAAACGCTGGCATGTACTTATTGTTTGATCGCCCATAACGATGTGAAATAGTGCTAACACCACCTCTTATACCGTGCTTAACCATTAGTATAATATCATAATCGCTCAAAAACTGCAACTCTACTCTAGTCAACTTCAAAGCTGCGTCCCAAGCAAGACCTGGGGAAGTATAATACCAGGCGGGGTCTAGGCCATAGTTCTCACAACACACATCTCTAAAATTCTCAAATGCATCAGCAAGCAGGAGAACGTCGGACAGGTTATAAAAATCGTGGTATTCTCTCAAAGTCTTAAATCCGAATTCATTCCATGCCGTCTGTGCGTGGTTGTAGTCTTCGTCACTAATGCTAGAGTCGTTAAGGTTCGAATAAAACGCGGACTTTGGTCGAAGTTTTGTTTCATTCAGTCGATCGACGGAATCAACATAGTCATAAGGGTAGACACATTTTCTGAGTAGAAAATCGAGCTGATTACCAGAATAGTGCTTGCTTAGATTCTTACACTGATCTTTCCTTAGATTTCTCGATAAAGCATCAAGACTCGATGCCATGAATCTAAAACTATCGATGAAACGTAATTCGCGTTTGACTAATATTTTCTTATTTTCTTCATTCGTAAATTTATCGACTACGACTTCTCTGCTAAACGAGATATACTTTTGTTCGTTGTTAGGAATGCAGCTAATCTTTTCGTTATCATGACCTCGTAATTTCTTTACGAATAGATGACTGTCATAACCGGATAGATTATGGAACAATACTGGGAAAAACTTGGGGACTTTATAGTTTAGATTACAGTTTTTATGAGCGGCGCCTCTAAATTTACCGGTGAGGTGGCAGTGGTCTCTAACTCGATCATCACCCAGTTCGCCTTCGCATATGTGACAAACTATAGTCGAGTCGTACAGAGCCTGATCTTTCTTTCCGAATATCATTTTCTTTGGAAATTTAAATCGATTATAAATATCTTTTATATTGTATATAAGAGTGTCTTTAAATATCTGAGCTACATCATCATCTTCCCTCTCCGCTGTAAACGTTACGGAAGCTTGCGAATATAGATCATCATCAATACATTTTACATAATAGCAGAAAGAACTTGGGACTTGTTTTTGATTTTGTTGGTTTAGGACATGCTGGGACCTGGTTGACAAATGCCTATAGGTTTAATTAGACTTTCAAAATCGGCAAACACGACAAAGGGGACTCTCATCTTTCTATAATAATTTTTAAAACTCAACATAGTTCCTGGTTCTGGAAGTTCTATCTTTTGAGCGTCGTGTTGGGAACAGTACTCGGTGTGCTGGCGTAGCGAATCTTTTCTACTAAAACCGAAATTTTAATCGAGTGGAAAGGATTAAGCATCTTTTGCAATGGTACATCGAAGTACTGGTGTTTTCTGTTTGTACCGCCATCAAACTGTTAAAGTTCTTTATCCAACAATAATGCTTCTTTTCTCAATCAGAAATGAGTAGCAGATCTACACACTTATCGTTCTCATGCTTTGATAAATATAGCGGGAATAGACGGACATCTTTCTCGAAATCAAAGACATTAATACTAATATTATTATTTCTCTCAAACTTATTTATAACATTATCATCTGCAGCTACTGGGAATTCGATGCCAGACCAATCAAGTTCCTCAGATTGTGTTTTGAACTCTTTCGTGAATCTGTCTGAATTCTTATCAGCCGGGTTTAAGGCTCTCGTTACACACCCCTTGAAACATTCTTCGTCTTCGTTCTTCATATTGACAATACCCTTTTAACTAGCTAGACATTTCGGTAGTGGAATATAAGAACTACCCTTCAGCGGTTTATAAATAACCGTATTGATATCTAATATTGTAACCGCTCTATGTCTCCAGTTACTACCTCGCATCTGGAAGGCGGCCATTGATTCTAAGATTTTATCCCTCGCATTATTAAATATTTCGCTCGGGTTGGTAGAGTTTAAAACAACTTCGGTCCTAGAGACGAAAGTAAAATCTGTGGAATCTATTTGTCCGGTTTTCATATCTACACGCTCCCTTGTGCAAGTAAGTACAAAATTGACCTTAGTCTGACGATTTTTTGTCAACAAGTATACCGCCTGTGTTCCAATGGTGTTAAGAAGTATACCGCCTGTGTTCCAATGGTGTTAAGAATAGTTGTGGCGTCAATTCCGCTTGCGCCTTCGACCGCGTATTGTTTCGTGAAGCCCTTGATGGCTGAGGCCGTCTCACTTATTTTGAGTGTTCTCGTATGAATTTTACTGAATATAGAATTCACTTTGGCTTTTAGTGCTTCTAACTTTTCATTCACCTTTCTACTTGGTTCTTCAGGTATATGCCCTTCGATCCACTTTGCAAAAGTATTAATCGCTGATTTAGTTTTGTCGTATACTTCTCGCGCTTTCGTGGCTGGTACGGGTTCGAGTGTTTGGATTCGAATGTCAGGAACGGGTGCATCAAGCAAACTAGCGTTGGTTGAGGTCTAGTTCGCTGTAATTTTACTAATCAGATCCGCTTTACGCAATCTCGTATAACCTACCAAACCGCTCTGTTTAGCAATTTTTCGTAATTCAATAACATTTTTCTTCGAGCATTCCATTTTATATTGGGGTGGCATTCCTTTAAGTAGAACTGTGAAAATATTTTCTGGTCTATTCATTTTATATATACAAGAAAACATTTTTGTGTGCTGACTCACCATCGAAACTGCTGACTCGTCGAAAACTTTGGAAATTCCCTTGGCGTTTGACTCATATTAAGTATAGGTGGTGGTTTTTACCAAGGTTATAGGTTTCGATGAAACTGCTGACTCATCATCGAAACTTTTGGAAATTCCTAGGGATTTAACCTAGAGTTTAGGTTTGTGCATGAATTATTTCTGATTTCCAATATTGCGGTAATCTATAGGTGGAAGATTTGACCTAGGGTCTAGGTTTGTGCATGAATTGTGACGGATTTGCAATATTTTTGGTGACCTATAGGTCGGCGTTTGACCTAGGTTATAGGTTCATGCATATTTTAGACATTTTGTAACCTAAGGTGAGTCAAAAAATGAAATGGTAACCTATAGGTTAGCTTTTGACCTAGAGCTTAGGTTTGTGCATGAAATGAGCCAGACTGCTACACTTTCTACTACTTAAGTGAATGAAAAATTATCAGTTATGTTGGACTAGTATCGCAACAAATATCTAGTTGCTGCTGAATTATGCAATTTTAGGTCGTAGCACTTAATAAATAATTTTCTGACAAATTCATTAGCTACTGCTAATAGGATGTTCCATTTTGTTAGTGAATTGCTAGTTTCTTAGGCATTCACAAATCGCAATAACTTAAAGCTGAATAGAGCTTTGAATCAAACTCGTTTTTACTTCTGACAGAGCGCCCTAAGGATGATGCTGATAACTGGCCGCTCACCGAAAACTACAGAGCAATTTTCATAAATCATCGTCCTGAATTGGTGAAGAAGATTGATTTTCAATCTGGATTCCTCATTCAGCTATATACGATGGGTGTGATTACCCCAGCAAACCGTGACTATATTGAGTCAAAAGGGGTCGATGCCAACTTAGAACTTATTCAAATATTGGAACGCAAAAGCATACGTGATTATAAGAGCACTATTCAATGTTCTTGTGTAGCAAAGCAAGATGCAGTAACAGCAATTCTAAGTAAGTATTTGCAACTGTCATTTGAATTCTACAGATTATTTATTGTAGGTCATTATAGAGATATGTGGAGCCAAGTTATTAATTTATACGACTAAAGCGTCATTAAATCGCTATGATACTGTTAAACCACTTTCTAGTTTGATAAAACTTTGCTGGAGTAGTTCTGAGTCACAACTGTGACGCAAGGGCTTGAAAGCCGTCCCTTGTCGCTTCCTAGTTATGGCGCTATAGAATTAAATAAGCGCGACAGATCAAAAACATAGAAAATTGTTTATGGCAGCATATTTTTATGAAACAATATGTCTACTTTCAATATATGAAATTAGATATGTTGAATTCAAACATCTAGTTGGAGAAAAATGCAACGTTGGATATGGCGCGGTTGGAGAACTTGAGAGGATTGTTGACCAGAGTTTGAGAAACCTGTGATAGAAGGATAACCAGGTGATGCGGTTGGTTCGGATTGTGAACAGTTCGTATGTTGCTGCCTATATAATATAATAATAATAATATTAATAATAATAATACTATTAATAAAAAATAATAGTAATGATGATGATGATAATAATATTAATAATGACAATAATAATGATAATAATAATAATAATAATAATAATAACAATAACAGTGATAACAACAACGCCGATTTATGAGGCCACTAAAAGGGCGCCGTACAACCTAAAACGAAAGCCAGCAGACAGGATAAGCCTTAGAAAACAGAAACACTTTCAACTTAGTTTTAAACGAGTCTACTCGTTTTAAATGAGTCGGCCAATCTAACGGTAGGTGGGAGACCGTTCCAATACCGTGGACCAGCGACCACGGTCGAAGGCGCTTTCGAGGTCCCACACACGGTCAGCGGGCTGGTGTCAAGGTGTTGAGACCCTCTGCTAGTGGCGCACCATAGGGAATCGGTCTCCTCGGAGTTAAGCCGCATTCGATTGGATCTCATCCACTCCTCAATACGTTCAGCACCATGCTCCAAACGGCGACGCAGATGATCCGTCGCGGAAGGAGACCCCGACGTGTAAAGCTGCGTGTCATCTGCGTAGAAATGTGATGACAGCCCACAAGACGCAGCCTAGTATAGGAAATTGAAGGTCAGTTATGACGCTTGAGCGAATAATTATCTTTGAGATTTCTAGACAATGATGTTATTTGAGTATGGGAGGAAAAGACGATGTTTGAGCTTTCTGGTGTCAGCCCGGGCTCCTCAGTTAAGAACAGGTTGCTAATATTTACTCTGAGTGAATTTGAGGTCGAGGTAAGGAAAATTGCAGTTATCGAGCTTTGTGTGGCCGATGGAGTAAACAGTGGCAGAGGCAGCTTTAATAGCAAGCAAAAGGCATCATGCGGCGTTTGTCAAGAGTATGCTTGAAACAGGAGCGAAAAACGCTGAAGATTGATTGGAAAAGGAAAGACCTGGTTCAATAGTGACACCAGGATTGCAGACAGAGGAATTGGAGGTGGAAGTAATACAGTCTAAGTGGATTGGGAAGGATCACGGATACTCTTGATTTGACGAGGAACACCTGGCTTAACCATGTTGCTTAGTTTTGCGATACAGGTGGAAAAGAGCTTAAAGCGACAGAGCTGGGTACCATCTGCGCGGTGATGAAGAAAGATATATATATATATATATATATATATATATTGCTATTTCATGCGATATGCCATAGAGATGGCCTCATTTAATTAAAATTTTCATGATGAAAATAAAGAGCATAGTATAATTTTGTGCTGTCTATGTACCTTGGTGGACTGATCTTTGAAATGTTGATCTGATTGCTTGGTGTTGATGCACTATAGGATATCAACGCTATAGAAATTGTTGAATACTGAATGCTAGAGGACGGTTAAATTTCATTCTCTTTTCATCCCTTTCATTCTCCTACTTATCAATAACCAATCCTTCCCTGTTACCCGCATCCGTTCCCCTCACCCGCCTTCCCCTATCGTGCTCTTTTCTTCTAATTTTCCTTCCGCTCCCATTCCACCGCTCTCCTGCTCATCCACTCACACCTATCCTCCTCTTCTCTCCTACCTACTCTCTAAATCTACTTTCTCTGTCATAATCATCCTTTCCCGTTTTCCTCTCCTTTCTCTCCCATCCCATTCCTTCCATTGCAAAGACCATCACGTGGCGTGGCTTAACTTAGCGAATGGCGCCTTGCAAATAATATTTGAATTGCGCAATATTATTGCATTTGTAATAGAGCCACATACAATACGACATTTCGATTGTAGACTGTATACTTTAGACAATAGATTATGGACTGTGAACTTTAGGCATTAGACAATCTCTAGACCACTAAGACCTTTTGTTGTGATTAAAATAAATGGCAACTACTACGAGTCCTCCGTTGACTGACGTTAAATACGAAAGTCTTCCCGAATTTTATTGATGTTGCTTTTCATCTTCATACTCGTCTTGTAGTTTCTCCACAAAACATCAACGTTGAACTTACTCCTAAAAAACTCGAAATTCAACTGCACACCATACCTACACAAAACACGTCTATACATATCTGCTTGCCTGATTTCAGTGCAGCTAAGTCAGTGGCAATCTCATATAACCTCGAATTGCCCAAATCTGTATAAATTTAAGCACATATAAAATGAGTTCACTTGCACTCACTTATTCTCCAAAAATCATCTATAACTTATGTATTATATTTATATATGACAATGAATATGTCACATATTATAGGTAAAGCTTTGTGCGCTAATTTCATTTATATCCACGAATCGAAAGTTAAGTTTGTACCCTAAGAATCTAGCATTTTAATGCGGATTTGGACATACAACAGACGTTATCATTTCGTTTAGGTCGCTGTTATTATTTTTATTTAAACTCATATTTCTTCATTCGTTTAGGCTTATATGCAGAAAAGGCTACCATCGATAGGCCTACTAGTTCGGAGGCTTCATGCGTCGCCGATTTCGCTGGCGCCCAGGAAACCATTGAAAACATCGAGGTTGCTTACTTTTGTCTGACATCGTTTATTTTCCATACAGCGAGATGGTTGTCTTATTTGATTTGTCTTGTGTTAGCTGTATGATGCATTTCATAATAATAATTATAGCTGGTATATTAACTTGAAGTGTATATACATGCACTGAGCAACTTATACATTGTAAAAATAACAGCATAGATTTGTAACACTGCACGATTTAGGTGTCCGAATGTTTGATTGTCTGAGGGTTCAAGCGCCCGAAGGTTAGATAGTCGGAAAATTCGATAGTCCGAGGACTAATGTTCACTCAATACTGTCAAGGTTCGATTGTCCGAAGGAAATGTGGCGTCCGAATGTTCGATTCTTCGAAGGTTTGATAGTCCGAACATTAGTGTCCGGTCGATAGTCCGAAGGTCTGATTGTCCGAAGGTTCGTCTGTTCGGAGATTCTGTAGGCCTACTCGGACGAATTGTTCACGATCCAAAGGTTATTATTCACTCATTGCATTCGATAAAATGAACGTTGGATTAATTAATGACTTTCTTTAATTAAGTAGACACTGGATTTAGGAAATAACTGTGGTTAAATCGATGCTCGATTGATGAATGCTGGATAGAATTTTTATCATATAGAAGTGACTAAATTATTGCCTAAGTAGAAGTTGGGTTGTGAAATAAACAATTAGCACAGTCATCTATAACAACCCAATTTCAACTTAGACAATAGTATTTTTGTTCAAACCACGAAGCTTCTTTTTATTCACATATATATTTTTCATCTATCCACCTTCTACCCGAAGTATAATGTTTACAGCGATACACGAACTTGCACTATTATGATTTTTTCATCAATCCACCTTCTACGAATACAAATATTTGTCAATATATCGATTCTTGCTGCTACTTACATTATGACTTTTTCATTAATCCAGCTTTTACTCAAAATATGATTCTTTCATCAATCCAGTTTCTATTTTAACTTTATTTTTTATCAATCCACCTTCTACTTTATTATGAGTTTTTCATAAATCCAGTCAACC
The DNA here is from genome assembly GCA_959347315.1 of Bimastos eiseni. Classification (NCBI taxonomy): domain Eukaryota; kingdom Metazoa; phylum Annelida; class Clitellata; order Crassiclitellata; family Lumbricidae; genus Bimastos; species Bimastos eiseni. Next base: position 34,192,482 of record OY365810.1, read on the forward strand.
TTCTATTTTTTCGAAAATAATGTTAGAATAATAGCCTTTTAATCGTGAACCGTTTGTCCGCTTTGTCGGTAAACAATTTGCCGTGAAGCCATTGTGTACTTATGTTAAGAACTTGAACGTTAATTTCCGCTTACTTTCTTTATCAAGTATGTTATTGTATTGCAATGCACCGATAGCGTTCACATAATTTATACTGTAACTTTCTTTCTATTGCAGGTCAGCCTGGTGTGCTGTTAGTTACGCTACCCTATGTGACAAACAATACAAATATTATTGTGTGATGAACACAGAAAATGTAATTTTATTTAATAAAACGTTGTAGTTACCAAATTTTCAAATAATACCAGCGTCATCTACATAGGCTATTACATTTTCAAACCCCGGACTAGCGAACCTTTCTTCGGATTATTGAACCTTCGGACTATCAAACTTTCTGAAATTCTGACTATCGAACCTTCGGACTATTGAACCTTCGAATAATAGAAACGGAACCCACGATATGTGGATTAAACGCTATAGTTGTAGCATAAGTGTAAGATCAGCTTAATTGTTAGCTTTGTAAAGATTGTTTATCATCACTTTATAAGCTATGTACCGTCGGCTCAAAACGTTTGCAATATCCGAAGCGTTGCTCAAATGATCGTTCGGCATTCAGCGACACTGAGCATTCCAAAGCTTGAAGTAATCCATCTGAGTGCATTCCTGTGCGATTTATGCCAATGGAGTCAGAGGTGGTGATCTTGTTTGACAGGTTGGGGGAGGGACACCCAATGAGAGGGGTAGATAATGTGGGGAGACAAACGTTTAGCGCATCCCCCTCTCTGTAAAATGTGGGAGGACTTGTCCCTCTGCACCCCTCAGGGACCGCCGCCTCTGAATTGAGTCTATTAAATTAAGGGCTACGTTAAATATCTTATTGTACCATGCAGGCAAATTAGTTTATATAAATGCACATTTATCGTTTTTGACTGCCGCCGAACGTGATGTGGGATCATTAAATTAGACTATGCATTTTTAAGAAGTCGTGCTCAGAAAAAGGTTTCTTTATTGTATGGGGTGCTGCTTTGTAGATAACGGCTTTGACCGAAACAAACAGTGGCATCAGACGACGGGGCGGTGCAACGTATTTAGATAACGAAAGTAAGTATGAAGCCTACACTGGTAACTGAGGCTCCCTTACCATGGAATTGAGAAAATCGTTTATTAATGGTAAATCGAAAAAATTGCAAATTACCAATTGACAGTAGGCCGAATGCTTTTGTACAATAATATCTCGTTTGTTGTGTAATTTGCTATAAGGTTATGATGCAAATTGACGCCGACAAATTATAGTCTTAAAACAAATTGCGCAACAAATAAAATGTTATTTTTGCATCGTATCAAGAATTGTAAATAATTTAGAGAATTTAAATAGGCCTTTTGATATAGGCCTAAAACATTAAATTGTGCAACTATGTCACTGCAATTATTTTCAAGTTAATCTAGTATTTCAGTTGAAGCCATGAAGATGTCTGGGGTGGGGATAATTGTGACGTAGTTTTAAAAGGGTTCATTGAATGTTTGACCGCTGTTGTTGACATGAGGAGGGTACATAAAATGTTTTTAAAATATTTACACGATCTATGGACGCCTATTAGGCTAGCTGATATAATATAACCGAAATTGCATGAGAGAGAGAGAGAGAGAGAGAGAGAGAGAGAGAGAGAGAAAGAGACGATTCATACAACACCACGATCACGATTACGTATACATTATTTACACATTGTTGCAAGTGGGCTACATTGACGTCTAACGAGAAATTGCCAAAAGCCTCATATTGAGAAACACTATATTTATAGTCAGGGCCGTAACGATGGGGCAAGTGGGGCCGTGGCCCAGGACGCAAATATGGACAGGGCGCAAATATCAGGATTGAATAACTTATAATTTCATAAAATGCACTATTTTCAAAGTGTGGGGGCGCCAAACTGATGCTAAGCACGGGGCGCACTTATAGCTCGGTACGGCACTGATTATAGTAGCGATTTACATGCAAACTGTACATTTAGACAAAGAAAACACACCAGCAAGCGTTAACCAACGAAGCACACTCAACACCAGAAGTTCTAAAAAGACAAAGTGACTGGTTCGAAGACGAATACAGATGTCTTATACATGTGCATGAAGAATCTAAAATGCAGCTGCTTGACGCGACTGATCATAAAATCGAGAGCCTACATGTAACTCCAGTCTGACTTGAATACGAAATGATCCCTGGCTAAAAAGCTAATATGGCGTTTCTATGTATTGCATCCACCCGCTTACATACAACAACATTTTCATTACTTTGTACTGTCATGGTTATCCTGTAGGTGTTGGAACGCCATCCTCTCGAGAATCAGGTCACCTGACAGCATCTTCCTCTGAACCACTGACCGCAGTACGCATTATTACCACAGGGACAACTAACTGGGTGTGATATCCAAATTAGTTTTTCGTAAAACAATTTATGAAATGCATCGGCACATCACTAAGTTAGAATTAGTATTAAATGTTAGTACTAAAAAATATTACGAATTTCAGGGAATAAGTATTATAGTAAAGAGACATATTGATAACAATGATAGCAGTGTTGTATGCAAGACTTGAAACTTCAAGACCAAGACGAGACCGAGACAGTGAGGTGCCAAGACCGAGACCGAGACAGTGAGGTACCAAGAACGAGACCGAGACACTAGGTTCAAGCCAGTACGAGACAGTAAAAGCCAAGTGATCCTATATAGAACGCTGTAAAATACTAATGTATCAGTTTTCGGGATTACGGTTCATTTGTAATTTACGTTTGAAACTTGTAATGTATAAAGTACCATTTCCAGAGAACAATATTATATTGTCGCGCTTTATCTTTTTCGATATTTCTTCGTCGGCCTAACTTCTGAATAGTATAAAGTAAGCGTTTTTACTTTCAGACACGTCTGACATTTTCTAGACGATTTTAAACTAGCATATTTTATACCAAATACCAAACGAAGTTAAAATGTTGCGCATATCCTTACTCACCCTGAGAAGCTCAAAGTTGTCCGATCGTTTCGGTTAAGGTGGTTTTACACCAATAACCAACGGCACTGCATAGCTATTGTTTGCCAATAGCTGCAAATTGCGTAAAAGGAAACTTCACAATTTCAGGTTCTCTCTCAGACATTTATCCACTTTAAGATAATTGAATTGATTTCAGTATCATGTGACTCGCGCGTTAACCAGAATTACCGTTGCTCGTAGATTCCGGTTTCAGTTTCTAGCGCAAGATTTTAAGACAGTTAACGCGCAGCTTATCGAGACCGCTTGTTCCAGACAGAACAAGACTTTCACTTCAAGACAGGTTCTAAAAATTCGAGACACTACCTCAAAACCGAGACAGAGACAGCAGGCTTCCGAGACCTAGACACTAAAAAACTGTCTCGAGACGTCTCTAGACCGAGACACTGTCCCGAAACCATACAACTCTGAATGATAGGCTAATACCAATACTGATAATAATAATAATTAAAAAAATAATGATAATAAAACGATTATGATGAGGATAATGACGACGAAATTCATGATGGACTCGTTTTCTCTACTCTGCACGGTGCACGCCAGTGTCTAATCCACTGCTACTTTACTCTACGGGCCCCCATGCATGGTACACAAAGACAAAAAGGACTGAGCAATGCCGTCTTAGCAATCGTTCTGGTGTCGCGCTAGCGGCGCTATAATGCGGCCAATGTATGTGATTCTTTGTGAGCACCGGAATTACTTATCTAACTCTTACATCTTCTAATCTGCTTCATTTTAGAGTTGGATATTTAAAGTTGGATTCTGGTTTATACTTATCATCCTTGTTCTGACGTTCGTCGTTTATAATCTGAAGGGTAAGACATCAGTCTAGTTTCTATTCTCGATTTTGTGGAAAGCAGTAAATGTGTTGAAAAATTAGTGTGCACTCCATTCTGTTTCAGTGCTTAGACTTACATAATGGTGAGAGTTACGTATGTGTAATGCCGTCAGCAACCAGACCATCTATACATCTATGCTACTGGCTTATTTCCAGAATGTTATTGCTTGACAATCCTTTCTGAATCCTTAATGTGCATGCCATACGTCTTAAGCGCCCTTGTAGCGGCATGGCTGCGTTACGGCGCTCTAGAAATTGTCCGTTTAATAATAAAGTGAAAGAATTTGTGCTAAAACTGCAGCCATGTTTTTGCGACAACATACCCTGAATCCCTACATGCTTAAGCCTTTGTCGTGTTCTTTTCGCATTGATAGGTACACACATAATATTATGTTCCTTTTCTTGCTTATTCATACGCTCACTGTTATGCCTATAAAAGCAGGCTATTTGGATTTGACAGAATTTAGTTAAGTTGAGTTTTAATATTAAATGAATCAGTTTTCTTTAGCGCTAATTAGTCTTCTTTTGTGTTCCCCTTGAAGAAATCACTCGTTATCAACAAAAGCCTAATTGAACTGTTTTAACTGTTTTAATTTTTTTAAATATAAATTATATGTTTTTGCTGTTGTCCAAAGAGGTAGGCCTATGTTTTCTTGGATAACTTAACACTTAGGAATGTTATAGTGCGATTGGACGGTGAACCTATGTAATTACACTTGTTGGGGGAGGGGCAGGATGCTCACGGGCGTCTTTCCCAATATGACTTGACGTCTTGCCTTTATGTGAGTGAGTGTCTTGCCTCATTTGACCATGTGTCTGGCCTCCTGTGACTGGGCGTCTTACGTTATCTCGTCGACTTCACGTGTAAACCAAGGTGCCCGACAGTTTAGCCTCAACGTTTATGATAATCTGCTGTTCGAAAACAGTTGATGGTATATTTTGCAAAAAAATCTTTTTTCACTGCACTAATCTACATATAAAATAAAAAATAGAAAGACAAAGTGAGAAAAATGCGATCGTGAAACATTAGAGGTTCTTTTTGCAAAAGACATGATGTCGAGCGATATTAGTTAGAGAAAAGCAGAACAAGTTTAGGGCCTAAGAAGTTCCAAAAAGAACTCTTTCTAGGCATCTGAAAGTATGTAATATTTTCAGTGGGGTAAAATGTCCAGATATGCGTATTTTGCCCCGTATATCATTATTATCGCTATTATTATCATTGACATCAATTCATTATGATTGTCATTATCACTATTTGCAGAATTTTATCTATTACAGCACAAAGCAAAACAACTTTGAAAGAAGCTTCGCGGAATAGGACATTATCAAACTTCTGCAAATTTACAACTGAAACCTGCACTCGCGATGAAGCCAACAGGATACTAGGAATGTCCATTTTAGGAAACGAGCTTTTCTTTATTCACAATTTTACATCTGTTGTTGATGTGTATGACATCGGAGACTGTAGTTTCAAAAGATCAATTTCTGTATCAAACTTGTTGCACCCGGTAGACATTGCATCGGACCATAAAAATTATGTCCTGTATATTTCACATTGGTTAAAAGGTAACTCCGGTCGCCGCGAGATCGTAAAAATTGATACAAAAGGGGTAGTACTTCGTCGCTGGTTAACAGGGAAGTGGATCGGTCACTTATCTGTTACACCTGAGTCTAATATTATTTTGTCTGCACAAACTAAGGAAGATGATATTGGAAATCAGTTTTGTGAATACACAAGCGCAGGCGACCTGTTGCAAAACATTAGTATTGAAGAACATGTTAGACATTTATACCATGTCACGAAACTCAAAAGTAACCATTATTTAGTATTGCATGGCCAATATTCAACTGACCCGGTTCACGGAATATGTAAAGTAAATGCTACAGGGGATGTATTGAATCACTTTGGGAGAATGAAAGGGTCAGGATATGATCAGCTGGAATCTCCTTATTATATGACTACTGATCAATTTGAAACAGTGTTTATTGCTGATACACTAAACAAGCGAATTGCTCTACTTAGCCCTGAATTAAAGGTTATAGGCTATATTCTCGCTAAGGCAATTGGAGCGCGTTTTCCATATAAAATTTCATTGGACGACGCCAGTGGTAAACTCATTTTGATAGATGTTGATTACCATGATAAAAAACCGGTAGACTCTCAGATTCTCATATTCAGTGTGCAATAAGGACAGAATAGACCTTTCTTACAGAGTTACTGATTTTTATCGAATACACAACTGAATAGAATTTATACTTTGTACTTCCTTCACAGGCGAATCAACGGTAATTACCTTCTAATCTTCTGTTCGTGATTTTGCCGTTATATTGAAGAGCACCAGACTTCGTCTGAGCGTTAATATGCTGTATAGTGAATAACATTTTAGTTATTCACGTCATATCCGTTCTATTCGCCTCTCGCTACTTGTCAAGAATTGAGATAATAAGAAATAAATTGGACCTGCATGTACGTGTAGGATAAAAGTGACTTTGCAATATGGTAAAAGAAATGCCGCTGCAGTATAGTAATGTCATACGGACAAGTTACAACAGGACCTTCGAAGAGAGCATAACACAACATGTTGGAGACAAGTTCTGCCAAAGTTGAATTGTAAAATTGTCTCGTGGACTACCCTAATATTGCATGCATGTGAAATTTATTAAGCTGAACAAGTCTAAGATGCTCTTAGAAATATGTTATAGGGCATCTGATGGCCTGCTGCCGATAAATGATAACCATTAGACGACTACTAGAAATTGACTTTGCTTGACGGTGTAGGAAGACCGGATAACTTAAAAATGAATAATGTGAATAAAAGTAGCATCTGCAATAATGTAGACGGGAAAGTAGTCAAGAAAGGGGTTTGGCAGAAGTTATCGAGAAGCCAAATTGTGTGACATGAAACCTTGCATCTTTCAGGCGGCATGATCATTACCAACGATTCACAGTTGATTTTTTAAACATTACAATCTATGTCAAAGTGTTTGTTGACTGTGACTAATTATTGATTAGTCTATCTAGTTTGCGTATTGACTGTACTGACATCTGTATTATATTTATAACTTTCTGATCCTCAGTTTGTACATTATACATTGCATGTCTTGTACTCTGCGACGTCGTCTGACTTTTGGATGTTACTTTATATAAATGAACTTTGTGCAAAAACTGTAAGTGCAAGGTTGCTCATACAGCCCCATTTGTTGATCACATGCCACAAGGAACTAGCACTAATGCCATAATATTCCCATTTAAAAAAGTTTCTTTGACGTTTTGTTGATGATTTGGTCATGTGCGTACATCATTCAACATTATCCTATTGCTTAATTAAAAGTAGGCTTATAATCAAGTGCTCATTACTCATCTGTCCAGTGCAACTACTATTTCATTTTAACGCAGGACGCGCCCAGTAGGCATTCGCTATTCTTTTCGATGGCGTACTGCACGCGAACGTTATTCTGGTAAGTAGGCTAACGTATACGTTCGCACTAGGCCGTGATCTTTCTGCAGCAGAATCCACCATTAGCGCTGTTCATAAGATCGTCATGTGTGGTTACAGGACCCACGTGAGTGGTCGGCACATTCTGTAGTGCTAAACATTATTCGACGCTATTCAAGGGCATCGTTTCCCAATCTCTGTTGGTCGAGGAACCCCTTTAATCTTAACTTTTTGCCGGAACCCCTTCCAAACGATACATATTCTGTCATGTATACAATCGCTTGAGAATGCAGTCAATTTTAGGTTTAGGCCTAGATTAGATTTATAATAAACACAAATATGGACGTCAATGAAATAAGAATAATCATTCTCCTGTGAAGAATCTGGTTCCCGCGACTTTGCTTTTATGGGCGATGTAGAAATTTTGAGATTACGTTTACGATTCATAGCCTAATTAAGATATACACAAATGCTAAGCAAAAAAGTCTCATATGCAAATTTAGTATAATTTATTTTAAAAGTTTGAAACCTATTGTTCACAATGACAGTTTTCTTCACCTCACGGAATTCTATGTTCCGCGGAACACAGTTTGGGAAACGCTGCACTGTAGGGTCTTAACTTCGTCATTATGTGAGCACTGAGCATGCTACAAGCACTACGAGTACGATTAAGATGACGTTTAAATCAGCATTTCATACGTTGGAAATCACGAAATTAAATAATACCTTTCTAATTGGATGCTAACATCATCTTATTTGTACTAAGGTCAATTGATTGTTCATAGCTGTCGAATGCAATATAAAAATAGCTAAAATAGTAATTTTCATATAGACGACAATAATTATTACTCATTTGAACGTAGTCAATTTTACTGATATCAGCTGATTTGAAAAATCACTTCATATTATATTAGAAAGATTAAACTAACCAACATACTATTAGATCACCAGTCCTATATTTTATTTGCTTTCGTCCAATCAGTTTATGTCAGATCAGGTTTCCTTAGATTCACTTAAAAACTATATTGTATTGGATAATGACAAAATTGCACCTGAATTACAAACATAGTCTAGACTATATGTATATGTATTATATATAAGTATATATATAAACAAACATGTGTCATCATGTGTTATGTTATAGCCATACTTGTCATAGGCCTCTTCCTTTTCTCTGGTCAATCTGCCACGATCGAAATTAGCGGTTAATAAAACAAGAGAAAAGTTCACGATACACAGTAAGCGTCTGACTACGACTACACTATTTCTCACAAATTAATGTGCAAGTAAACTGTTTTCAAGTGCGTTTAATAATATTCTGTATCATAATTATAATTATCGTCTTTCAAAAGAATTGTAACTGAAGGTGGCTAATCGGCCATGATGTTTCAAGATGCTGCTCGTCTGATTTACCTACCGCAACACTCCTTAAATCAGGATAGTGACAAAATACTGATATTGCCAGGAAGAATAGAACAGATAGGCTTTTTGACGTTAGTCGCAGTGTCACCAATTACAGGTCACCAGGCCGACCACAGAGAAGGCGCATCGCAACGCAGCGAGTAACAGCACTGACATTGGAGGGTAGACATGGAGTTGAGGCGGATGAAGTAAGGAAGGCGGAGAAAGAGTTGGAGGAAGAGGAGGCGTATTGGAAGTTAATGGAGGGGTGGAAAGGGTGTAAGGAAGCAGAAGACTGTGGAAAGCAGAGAATGGAAAGAAGAAAAAAAGGAGGGTATTATGAGCATAGGTGAAGGGGACTAAGAGGGTAAGTAGTAGGAAACTATAGGACGAGGTATGGGAGAAGAACAATATGGAAGGAAGATGATAGAGAAAGGAAAGGTGGAAGGTGGACGGATAAAGTGATGAGAAATGGAAATAGGGTATATCAAGAATAGGATAACTATACTCAACTGTCTCGGAATGGATTAACAAATAGTCTAATCTTGGTATAATAGTATAGCAACGACGTCAAAATATTATTGAGAGGTTAGAGGGGATGCGAACCATTTGTCGTGGATCTTCAAGGAAGAATTCTTTTCATCAATCCTGCTTCTATTTCATGTTGAGGGCGTCTGATAATGTGCAAGAAAATGATCGTCACTTTACAGGGATCCACGACAATTGGTTCACCGACAAATAATTCAAAGAGTTGACGGTTCACGACTAAAGGTTCGCGACAATATTATAGCCTTAGAGGGGCACTGTATTAATCTGTGTAATGATTGAATGAATGAATATAAATCTTTGTAATGAATGAATGAATGAATGAATGAATGAATATAAATAAACTTATAAATGAATGAATGAATGAGGCTAAGTCGATGTTGTGTTAACATTTACTGATGCAGGGCTATGTCCATCAGAGAAACAAGTGGAAAAAAATCAAAATAATATCCTTTTTAAACCAGTTAGGCATACGTAAACAAAGCAGCATATTAGCACATAATTTTTATATGTATAGGTTTCAATGATCAACGTGTTTTGTTGATAATGCTGAAGCACCTTTACGATTGTAATTAATGGTCTATGACCAAAAGTTAAAAATAAACTTCTTGTTGGAAACATTAAACTGTTAATAAATATATTAATCAATATTTACCTTCCGCAGGACTATGAAATATATATTTAGTCCAGAATTATTTAGTTTCTGTGTGTGTTGATGCTGACTTTATGACGCATGCACAGCTTTCAAGTATCCGAGGCCCCACAAAATTATATATTCTAACATCTGATAAGAATTCGATATTGGCTTACTTGTACCTATTGTACTGGAAGAGATGATTTTGCTTATCGTCTCTTCCAAAGGTGTATGGTGGCGAGCGGTGTAAGTTGATGTGGGTAGCGGGCAGAGGTGTAACAAGGTTTTGAAAAGTGGGGGCATAATTTTTTTTGCCCCCCCCCACTTTTTGAATTTTGTTCCCGCAGAAATTTTAAAAATGGGGGGGGCGGCACAAAATATTTTAACAAGGGTAATCTTAAAAAGCCATTGGATAAACATAAAAACAGAACCGATTTAGGGGTGACATAGGGGGGGCACTGAGCACTAAAACTGAGGGGGGCTTTGCCCCTCTAGTTTTGAAACTGAGGGCAGATGCCCCTCTGCCCCCCGCTTGTTACACCCCTGGTTGTTCGAGCCACGAAATCAGCGAAGACTTTTGATGTTACTATTTGATAAATTAAAAATGCAGACGTATATTTACAGCAAACTGGTTTCTATAATTGTAGATTTATCGATTCCCCCTCAGTCAAACAACTACGGCATCAGGTCGTGCGTTTAGAGGTGCTCAGCAAATCTCATCTGTAGCCTTCCGCACTCTCCTTGCCTATTGACTCCTTCCTGAGCGAATGCTTCACTTTCGCCCGCATCCCATATTTTAACCTTCCTCTCTTCCCCTCTCGGATGTCTGCTTAATCTCTTCACCTGTCGCCTCTGCCTCTCTTGCTTCCATCGTCCGTCTGGACCGTCCTCTTTCCGAGTTATCTCTCCCGTCTCTCGTCACTCCCTCGCTTCCATCGCCGTGCCCTTGCTTATAATCTCCCATAATGTGTCTTTCTACGTCTCCTTCCTGTCTCTCTATTTATCCCTCTATCTTTTGCTGTCAGATGCGCGAGTCTGGTAATGCGCTCTGTGTTTTGTATGAATTAAGGCTATTACAGAACGTCGTTATCGCCGCGATTACGCACGAGCGATTAGCAACGGCTACTGGTCTGCCACGTACATGTAAAGTTCATTCGGTACATAACCTATCCGAATATTCTATAGTCCAGCCTAATTCAACTGTTCCCTTGAACTAATAATAGTCACATTTCAACTAAAAAATATATTATTATACACATGATAATCATATAGCCTCCGTCTATTGCGCAACTCGTAGTGTCCTTTATTACACTACACCTATGAATTAATGAACAAATAATTTTGCAGACTTTGCCATACAAGTAGAACACCATTAACGTTACGTAATTGACTAATTTTTTTAATTCTCACATAGAGGACAATAAAATTATAAATATAGCTCGTTTCTAAGGTGACTACTGAGGGGCACTCTCAACCTAGCCTCGACTCACATGGACTGCAATGCGAAGGGGCATTGTCCTGAAACAAACAGAATCCATAGGCATTATCTTTCAAACAGAAGTCTGCGTAGTCAGGCCTATAGTGGCTTCTACACCTGATTTTCGCGTCGGAAAGTGATTAAACCATGAGCTCTCAGTCGGCCTTAATATGACCAAGGAGGTCATATTTGGCCGACTGAGAGCAACAGCATGACAGTTTGCCCGCTATTAAAATTGGACTATATGTATCGTTCCGCTTTATTCTCCAAAAACATTAATATAGCCAATGAATGATTGATACTGATCTTCAGAGGATTATTGATGCCGCAGTTGGGCAGAGGTTTGTTATCCATGGTCCAATAGTAAAGCAAATATCAATACAATTGCTGTAGAATCTTGACGTCCTCATGTGAATTTCTCTTTCTTTGGAAACTTAAGTACGACCAGAGTATTTCAAAACAGGGCAAAATTTTAGACTAATTTTCATGGCAGGTTTCGGTTTAACACATTCACGCTTTAAATAAAAATATAATGGTGCACAATAGATTAATTCGAATAACTATCTGCAAAAGAAAAATGATTACCGATGACGCCAGTTCAATGACAATATTATTATATCGAACGTGTGTGAAGACGCCTACATTGCAAAAACGGAAATATCATTAAAAAAATATATAAAATAGCTTTAATGGCGTTTTATTCTTAGATATAACTGATGACAGTAACATAAGATTTGCATGTAGTTTGCCATAACGATCATTTAAGAGACAGAATTCGTATTAAACTGGCGCAGTTACTCTCTCAAGGCTGGTACACAATTTCCTTTCCACAATTTCTACGTATACATAACAACAACTGGCGGAGTTCCTTTCTAAAAAAACTGGAATTAACCGGCGGGTTGACTGGACTGGGCGACCATTTAGTAGACAATTTTTGCCTTCGATAGGGTGTCGCTGAAGTGGTGGAATACTTAGGCCTACCCGGGATGCCAGACTCACCAACACCAACACCAGGATGCTCTTAAACACATATCCAAGGCCCTCTTAAACGAAAGTCGTATCAGACGATTGAAATATCAATTAAACCTTCAAATAAATCCTCGGGTGGAGATTTACGGTTTCAACTATAAACTTAAAATCTAGGATACAGGTTTAAACGTAAACAGAACTGCAAGACCTAAGGTATAGATTCAAGAATGCATTGACTACAAGTGTAGACTACAATATTATTGTGACAAAAGTAAACAAGCACACATCATGCCTGGCCTGCAAATAAATGTCACAGTCGGATAATGCTAGGGTCTGTATAAATAGTAAACAGAATATTTATGCTTGAATAACGCATCACATGACATATAAATGATGATTAATATAATTTATATCCATTATTCTGAATACTTGGTAAATAATTATTGTTTAAGAGCTGGTTCATTATCAACAAAACAAATTCAAACAATTAATATCAAAACGATGTCCAGAAGTTGCGTGTAAGCTCGCAATATAATTGTCATGAGAGTTCCCATGTGGCATACATTTCAGATTCAGTATATTTTATGTATATTATTAATTGCCACCATTGCAGTTATCTTATCTAAAATGATCACTTCTATGTCCTGGCTAACTGCATTATAGGGCACGTCAATCAATTAATAGTTCTTGGCAAAATAATCTGATATATGGTGTGAATAAAATTCATTAACAATAATTGTGACATGTGATCAACGTTCAGTAAAACAACATATTATTTCTGCTGGTAAAATGAACAGAATGTTGTACCATTATTGCACAATGAAACCTCTTATTTTTCATGGGCACGTGATTGTGTCCATTCGTTCTGACTTTGTTTACGTTAAGCTCTTGTTACAAGTCTATTTATCTACCAATCTTCATTGGATAGATCATAAAGTCAGGACTCTGTATAAAAATTGTAATGCTTCTGCGAAAAAGCAGTCACACAATCCGCAGAAAGAAGCACAGAATCTGGTTCGCTGTTGTATTCAAAAGACGGATCCTTCAATGCAATTAGATTCAAGTTTCCTGGAGAGTCTTGGCCTAGCAAAGATAGCAAACATTTCTCCTATAAACTTTGAAAAAATGATAAAATAAATCAAACATGAATTGCATCAGTAAAGTCTCTAAATTATTATTTCAAGTCACAACATTATCAACCAGGATCCGAGTTGATCGATGCCTGTCTTATGCATCTTATGCGAAGATGTCTTATGCATCTTGAATCATATTTCAATGAAGCATAGATCTCCCCGTTCTATACATGTAAATATGCCCTTCTAACATGATGAAAATATTAACTCCACAACAGTTTGTGTGCTAGCGACCTTTGTAAGACTACTAGGTAAGAAATGTTTTATTCCATAACCGTTCACTTACTCATTCTAAAATAAGTGAAGTTAGGTTTAAGATTCTTTTGACTCATTGTTATTCGTACTCTGAACAATTTATCATGCGTCTCAACAAAGTTTCGCAAATGGAACTTTCTGGCGATAAATTTTTTTGCAAAAACATTCTTATGCACAATTTTAGGTAAACGTGACTATTTTCAGCACACAATTTTACTTTATGTTCCAATAATTTCGGTATCAAATTGTACACTTATCCTATATTTGATATGGAAAAATTAAATAAAGGTTGTTCAAATTTTGATACGCAGCTCAGACGAGTGAGTTATAAAACGAGTTATCACTCGGAGCGCTCGCAATATGATCGAGTTTACCTAATTATAAACAATTTCAGGGGTGAAACAGCGCCTCTGTAAAGTTCAGAATTCAAACTCAGGCAGAGCGAGACTGTAAGGCAAATGTTTTAATAACTTCAACCTCATCACACTATAGGCCTATTTAGTAACTTGCAATGTGTTCAAATACTTTCACAGTAATAGCATTCAACATAATAATATCGTTATAATATGTAGTCTAACCATTTGGTCTACACTCGTATCGTCGTTTTATAAAGATCGCAACTATGATCAAAATAATTCCTATCACAATGGCACCAATAGTTCCAATTATCACAGTTGCTCCGTATCCTAAAAATCAAATAGAAACGTGTTTGTAAACCAATATTACATGCAAATAACCGCACTTGCGATGATATAAATGTCTCTGCACCGCAAGCGTTGCAGTAAGTGTGTTGAGCTTACAGTCTAAAGTTAAGAATTCATTAGTCCGCAGTTACTAAATATATGACAATTTGAGTGCTTGGTATTAAAATCTGAAATTGGCCTAGATTTAGTCATGCAAACTTGATTGATAAAACGATGCAATACAATTCAACAATAAGCAGACTTTATCCACTTTTATACGCTCGTGTTTACTACTTGCCAACGTTAAGAAGTCAAACAGACTGCTTAATTAAATACAGCTCACAGGTGTTGTTAAAATAGAAAATAGGATGCTTGATTAAAAATCTTTGGTTGGGCCATTCTTATGTAAGGCAATGTAATCAAAGTAATCAAGCTTTTATATAGCGCCGCTCGAATCGACAGCGTTCTCAACGGGCGTGTGCTTGGACAATGGAACAGAAAAGTCTTAAGGCGTCTCCGAAACTAGCAAGATAAGAGGATCAGTAATTCCAGGAGCAAGGTCTGTGGAAGAGAGTTCCAAGCTAAAAGCCAACATATGAAAAGCTCTTCGACTGGGCCGTGGTAAAGCGCATGCCCGGAAGAACAGGAAGACCGCGAGAGTTGGATTTCAATCACAGTTTTGATGTACACGAATCACAGTATGAAAACACTATAAATTTTTTAAGACAATAACATTTGTATTCTTTTATTATGCTACCTGGACTGGCTGATGTTCCGTTCCTAGCTTGCTCTGCATCGACTGACGAATTCGACGAATTTCTTTGCGCATCTGACGGTGACAAAGATAATACTTTAGATGGTCTGACATTGGCTGCATCTGTGAATGAAGTTGAGATGAATTTCAGTTTTATTTCTGAAGACTCCGAAGTAGCAACCGATTGCCTGCTTGGCATACTCGCTGTCACGAAGGATGCTTTAGGTGCTGTTGACGAACTTTTTACTACATCTGTCGCGACTGTTGAACGTTTTGCGGGCTTCGTCAATTGTGCTGATGTAGTGCGTGATATTACTGTTGACAACAATAGCATTTTATTAGTTGACAATAGAGACCCTCCGATTGCTTTCGCTGACGTGCTTTTCATAGTGGAGGATGTCATTACTTGCTTACTTGTGGATAATATCTTCGAACATGCTGACAGCTCATGTGTCTTGATGCCTAAAACCTTTGTAGACATATTGCTATGAGACACTTTGGCTGCATCGGTGAATGAAGTTGAGACGGATTTCAATTCAATTTCTGAAGACCGCGAGGTAGCAACCGATTGACTGATTGGCACACTCGTTGACATGAAGAATTCTTTAGATGTCGTTTTTGACGAACTTTGTACTACATCTGTCGCTATATGTTGATAGTTTTGTGGGCTTCGTAAAGAGTGAAGATGAAGTGGATGATATTGTTGACAACAATAACATTTTATAAGTTGACAATAGAGACGTTCAGGGTGTTTTCGTTGAGGTGACTTTCATAGTCGATGATTCCATTTTTAGCTTACTTGTGGATATCTTCGAAGATGGTGACATCTCATATGCCTTACTGCCTAAAACCTTTGTAGACATACTGCTATGATACACTTTGGTCATGCTAGAGTTTTTGATTTGAAAACTTTGAAAATCCACACCAACCACAGCTTATTGACACGTCCTCGCCGTGATTGCAGTCATGGACTCCCCAGGGCCGTGCAGTGCACCGATCGAGTCCAAGCTCAGTGCCAGTACATACAACATCATCCAACCAGATTTGTCCAGTTCCACTTCCGTAACGATTCTCGATGAAAGTGCCAACATGGCTAATTACATACAAGCACACTAATAAAATGTCGTGTTTTACATTTCAAAATTGTCATATAAAAGTCACTTCTAGTCAAGCAATGACTACTTGTAAACATAACGCACTAAATTATTCAACAATGTAACAATTCGAGTAAAACATATTGACGTACATCCATTGTTTACTGTAGATATACACGATATACAAGCACATTGTCTACAATAAGAAATTTTTTTTAGTGTGAAAGAGTTGTCGCTTTAGTGATAGGAACAAAACTGCCCCACTATTTGGGGTCCCATTTTAATTATTTTCAGAGAAGATAGAAAAGATGTTCAAGCAGCAGCGACAGCATCTTCAGTTGCTTCCTCATCCCCTATAATCAATTCAATTAATGTAGTCTGATTATTTATACAATAATCAATTCAATCTATGCATTCTTCGTATTCATAGCATTAGAAACCAATTTTGCACTGATTGTTATAACTTGTTAAAACATACGAAATAGTTTGACGTTTGTATAAAACTATTAGGCAATTTGATAAACATTCGATCAACATATATAGTATATTGAAAATAAAAAATATATAATATATGAAATTTACAATGAATGACGCTGGTGCATTATTTCGTCCAAAGATTGTCATCATCAGATCCACCTTTAAAAATTGGAAATGACAACTAGTGCTTATTTGAATCTGGGTAGGAATAATTCATATTTCTAAATGACAGCCGTACGAAGAGCTAAGATGATGTGGAATTACCCAAAACCAAGACTGGCACATGCAACTTTTGCACTGACATTGTTGAAACCGTCATCGCAAACCGTTCCCCAAACACCAGCATAGTAAATCTCCAATCGGCCCTCATTCGACTTGTCAGTGGAATTCACAAGTCTCGCGATTGTTCCTAAATCAAATAAAACTTTATGAGTAATTTACATTATTTTAAACTTGTTGATAAATTCTCTTTCGTCTCAAGTACAGTGCCGTCACCGCTACAGCATGC
This sequence comes from Bimastos eiseni, assembly GCA_959347315.1. Classification (NCBI taxonomy): domain Eukaryota; kingdom Metazoa; phylum Annelida; class Clitellata; order Crassiclitellata; family Lumbricidae; genus Bimastos; species Bimastos eiseni. The sequence goes on from OY365810.1 coordinate 34,209,763, forward strand.
GCTACAAAGGCAGTTTGATTTATAAACAACGACTGTTTCCTCCAGTAAACACAAGTGAGGTACATGTACATGGTTTTGGAGTAACTTTATATGGAAACGTGTGATCCAATTATGTCTAAAAATTCGTATAGCATATACTAAATTGTATAAAAGCATTGTCGGTTTTGACGAACTTTGTACTATATCTGTCGCTACTCTCGATAGTTTTGTGGGCTTCGTAAAGAGTGAAGATGAAGTGGATGATATTGTTGACAACAATTACATTTTATTAGTTGACAATTCCGGGTGTTTTCGTTGAGGTGACTTTCATAGTCGATGATTCCATTTTTAGCTTACTTGTGGATATCTTCGAAGATGGTGACATCTCATATGCCTTACTGCCTAAAACCTTTGTAGACATACTGCTATGAGACACTTTGGTCATGCTAGAGTTTTTGATTTGAAAACTTTGAAAATCCACACCAACCACAGCTTATTGACACGTCCTCGCCGTGATTGCAGTCATGGACTCCCCAGGGCCGTGCAGTGCACCGATCGAGTCCAAGCTCAGTGCCAGTACATACAACATCATCCAACCAGATTTGTCCAGCTCCACTTCCGTAACGATTCTCGATGAAAGTGCCAACATGGCTAATTACATACAAGCACACTAATAAAATGTCGTGTTTTACATTTCAAAATTGTCATATAAAAGACACTTCTAGTCAAGCAATGACTACTTGTAAACATAACGCAGTAAATTATTCAACAATGTAACAATTCGAGTAAAACATATTGACGTACATCCATTGTTTACTGTAGATATACACGATATACAAGCACATTGTCTACAATAAGAAATTTTTTTTAGTGTGAAAGAGTTGTCGCTTTAGTGATAGGAACAAAACTGCCCCACTATTTGGGGTCCCATTTTAATTATTTTCAGAGAAGATAGAAAAGATGTTCAAGCAGCAGCGACAGCATCTTCAGTTGCTTCCTCATCCCCTATAATCAATTCAATTAATGTAGTCTGATTATTTATACAATAATCAATTCAATCTATGCATTCTTCGTATTCATAGCATTAGAAACCAATTTTGCACTGATTGTTATAACTTGTTAAAACATACGAAATAGTTTGACGTTTGTATAAAACTATTAGGCAATTTGATAAACATTCGATCAACATATATAGTATATTGAAAATAAAATATATAATATATGAAATTTACAATGAATGACGCTGGTACATTATTTCGTCCAAAGATTGTCATCATCAGATCCACCTTTAAAAATTGGAAATGACAACTAGTGTTTATTTGAATCTGGGTAGGAATAATTCATATTTCTAAATGACAGCCGTACGAAGAGCTAAGATGATGTGGAATTACCCAAAACCAAGACTGGCACATGCAACTTTTGCACTGACATTGTTGAAACCGTCATCGCAAACCGTTCCCCAAACACCAGCATAGTAAATCTCCAATCGGCCCTCATTCGACTTGTCAGTGGAATTCACAAGTCTCACAATTGTTCCTAAAGCACATATAACTTCATGAGTAATTCACACTAGTTTAAACTGGTTAATACATCTTCTTTTGGATTAGATAGTTTGTCTTTTAGCAACAAATTTTTTCCTGTAATAAGAACAAATGAGAGAATTGGTTTGAAGTAATTTTTATGGAAACGTGTCATATGATTTTGTTTAAAAAAACTTGTGTGCATAGGTACAATAGCCCACACACAAAGTAGCAGGAACATGTCTGCTTTAATCTTCACTTCAATGATTGATTTATCGCTCATTCCGTGTGTTGATTTATAACGACACCATTCTATATCGGAGGTGATTTGGTGTCGCCCTCCGCCTTTCTCATGCTTGAGATTTTCACTGTCAAAGTCCAAACAGTGGAGGACCTCTTCGCTCATTCAAGGGATTAACAAAATTTATACCAGGTATCGGCATTCACAATGTTCAGATGTGAACCCACTGTCAAGACTGTAGACAACGATCTGAGATGACTGGTGAATACAGATTATTAAAATCTACACTAACCACAGCTTATTGACACGTCATCGCCGTGATTGCAGTCATGAACTCCCCAGGGCCGTGCAGTGCACCGATCGAGTCCAAGCTCAGTGCCAGTACATACAACATCATCCAACCAGATTTGTCCAGTTCCACTTCCGTAACGATTCCCGATGAAAGTGCCAACATGGCTAATTGCATACAAGCACACTAATAAAATGTCGTGTTTTACATTTCAAAATTGTTATATAAAAGACACTTCTAGTCAAGCAATGACTTCTTGTAAATATAACGCACCAAATTATTCAACAAATTAACAATTCGAGTAAAACATATTGACTTACATCCATTGTTAACTATAGATATACACAATATACATGCACATTGTCTACAATAAGACATTCTTTTTTTAGTGTGAAAGAGTTGTCGCTACAGTGATAGGAACAAAACTGCCCCACTATTTGGGGTCCCATTTTTACTTATTTTCAGAGAAGATAGAAAAGATGTTCAAGCAGCAGCGACAGCATCTTCAGTTGCTTCCTCATCCACTATAATCAATTCAATTAATGTAGTCTGATTATTTATATAATAATCAATTCAATCTATGCATTCTTCGTATTCATAGCATTGGAAACCAATTTTGCACAGATTGTTATAACTTGTTAAAACATACGAAATCAACATATATAGTATATTGAAAATAAAATATATAATATATGAAATTTACAATACATGGCGCTGGTACATTATTTCGTCCAAAGAATGTTATCATCAGACCCATCTTTAAAAATTGGAAATGACAACTAATGTTTATTCGAATCTGGGTCGGAATAATTCATATTTCTAAATGGCAGCCGTACGAAGAGCTAAGATGATGTGGAATTACCCAAAACCAAGACTGGCACATGCAACTTTTGCACTGACATTGTTGAAACCGTCATCGCAAACCGTTCCCCAAACACCAGCATAGTAAATCTCCAATCGGCCCTCATTCGACTTGTCAGTGGAATTCACAAGTCTCGCGATTGTTCCTAAATCAAATAAAACTTTATGAGTAATTTACATTATTTTAAACTTGTTGATACATTCTCTTTCGTCTCAAGTACAGTGCCGTCACCGCTACAGCATGCGCTACAAAGGCAGTTTGCTTTATAAACAACGACTGTTTCCTCCAGTAAAAACCAGTGAGGTACATGTACATGGTTTTGGAGTAATTTTATATGGGAACGTGTGCTCCAATTATGTCTAAAAAATTCACATAGCATATACTAAATTGTATGAAAGCATTGGCGTTTTTGACGAACTTTGTACTACATCTGTCGCTATATGTTGATAGTTTTGTGGGCTTCGTAAAGAGTGAAGATGAAGTGGATGATATTGTTGACAACAATAACATTTTATAAGTTGACAATAGAGACGTTCAGGGTGTTTTCGTTGAGGTGACTTTCATAGTCGATGATTCCATTTTTTAGCTTACTTGTGGATATCATCGAAGATGGTGACACCTCATATGCCTTACTGCCTGAAACCTTTGTAGACATACTGCTATGATACACTTTGGTCATGCTAGTAGAGTTTTTGATTTGGGTACTTGTCGCTGGCACGCTCGTTGACATAATTGACGTAGTAGTTGACTTCGCATGGAATCCAGTCAACGCAGTTGGCAAAGTTGAAGCCAGAGCTGATTTCGTCTGGGCAACAGTTTGCAAAGTTGAATTTAAACTAGATTTAGTATGGGTTTCTGTCAACGCCATTGACAAAGTTGAAGTTGTATTAGTTTTAGAATGACTTCCAGAAAAAGATGAAGCTACACCTGATTTAGTATGTGCCTCAGTCAACGCGGTTGACAAAGTTAAAGCTTTAGTTGTAGTAGACCTACTTAAGTCATTAGAAGTAGATTCACTGTAAGTTTCTCTTGGGGTTGACGCTTTAGTTGGTGTCTCGGTTAGAGTGGTTGGTGCCTTAGAAGCTGTAGTCACTGAATATGTGCTTGATCTCGACGCTGTTGAAGTAGGCAGTGACCTTGTATTTGAATATGGTCCTAGAGCACAAACATATGCAGAAACCTAAACGAGGACGCGATTACATTCAAACATATTTTAAAACATAGTTCTTTTTAATGCCAATCAATGCCGTAAATGTCTTTATCACATATTTCAAATTAGCAACGAGTTATATAGGAATTAACTTAGCAACTCTGTGATTCTGTCACACTCTTTGAAATTGGACAATAAATATTATTATGGATTGGATATTTGGCTTTACAAGTATCTACAATGATTTATGTAGTAAAACATGATGATACGATTGATTTTGAGCCGTTTTGCATAATATCACACAGTGCCATGATTAATTAAGAAACTTGTGTTGACAAAAAATCAACTCATAACATGAACAAGCTCGCTTCAATAATTTCTTCAATCATCAACTCTTCGTTTTCTCACGAAAACCACAGGATCCATCCAAGGTATCGATATCTACTCTTGCCCGGGCAGAACTGTTTTCTAAACTACGGTTTGAAGATGACAGGTTGAGAAATGAATGAAAACTTTGAAAATCCACACCAACCACAGCTTATTGACACGTCCTCGCCGTGATTGCAGTCATGAACTCCCCAGGGCCGTGCAGTGCACCGATCGAGTCCAAGCTCAGTGCCAGTACATACAACATCATCCAACCAGATTTGTCCAGTTCCACTTCCGTAACGATTCCCGATGAAAGTGCCAACATGGCTAATTGCATACAAGCACACTAATAAAATGTCGTGTTTTACATTTCAAAATTGTCATATAAAAGACACTTCTAGTCAAGCAATGACTTTTTGTAAACATAACGCACGAAATTATTGATCAAAGTAACATTTCGAGTAAAACATATTGACGTACATCCATTGTTTACTGTAGATATACACGATATACAAGCACATTGTCTACAATAAGAAATTTTTTTAGTGTGAAAGAGTTGTTGCTTTAGTGATAGGAACAAAACTGCCCCACTATTTGGGGTCCCATTTTAATTATTTTCAGAGAAGATAGAAAAGATGTTCAAGCAGCAGCGACAGCATCTTCAGTTGCTTCCTCATCCCCTATAATCAATTCAATTAATGTAGTCTGATTATTTATACAATAATCAATTCAATCTATGCATTCTTCGTATTCATAGCATTAGAAACCAATTTTGCACTGATTGCTATAACTTGTTAAAACATACGAAATAGTTTGACGTTTGTATAAAACTATTAGGCAATTTGATAAACATTCGATCAACATATATAGTATATTGAAAATAAAAAATATATAATATATGAAATTTACAATGAATGACGCTGGTGCATTATTTCGTCCAAAGATTGTCATCATCAGATCCACCTTTAAAAATTGGAAATGACAACTAGTGTTTATTTGAATCTGGGTAGGAATAATTCATATTTCTAAATGACAGCCGTACGAAGAGCTAAGATGATGTGGAATTACCCAAAACCAAGACTGGCACATGCAACTTTTGCACTGACATTGTTGAAACCGTCATCGCAAACCGTTCCCCAAACACCAGCATAGTAAATCTCCAATCGGCCCTCATTCGACTTGTCAGTGGAATTCACAAGTCTCGCGATTGTTCCTAAATCAAATAAAACTTTATGAGTAATTTACATTATTTTAAACTTGTTGATACATTCTCTTTCGTCTCAAGTACAGTGCCGTCACCGCTACAGCATGCGCTACAAAGGCAGTTTGCTTTATAAACAACGACTGTTTCCTCCAGTAAACACAAGTGAGGTACATGTACATGGTTTTGGAGTAACTTTATATGGAAACGTGTGATCCAATTATGTCTAAAAATTCGTATAGCATATACTAAATTGTATAAAAGCATTGTCGGTTTTGACGAACTTTGGACTACATCTGTCGCTACTGTTGATAGTTTCGCAGGCTTCGTAAAGAGTGAAGATGAAGTGGATGATATTGTTGACAACAATTACATTTTATAAGTTGACAATAGAGACGTTCAGGGTGTTTTCGTTGAGGTGACTTTCATAGTCGATGATTCCATTTTTAGCTTACTTGTGGATATCATCGAAGATGGTGACACCTCATATGCCTTACTGCCTGAAACCTTTGTAGACATACTGCTATGATACACTTTGGTCATGCTAGAAGAGTTTTTGATTTGGGTACTTGTCGCTGGCACGCTCGTTGACATAATTGACGTAGTAGTTGACTTCGCATGGAATCCAGTCAACGCAGTTGGCAAAGTTGAAGCCAGAGCTGATTTCGTCTGGGCAACAGTTTGCAAAGTTGAATTTAAACTAGATTTAGTATGGGTTTCTGTCAACGCCATTGACAAAGTTGAAGTTGTATTAGTTTTAGAATGACTTCCAGAAAAAGATGAAGCTACACCTGATTTAGTATGTGCCTCAGTCAACGCGGTTGACAAAGTTAAAGCTTTAGTTGTAGTAGATCTACTTAAGTCATTAGGAGTAGATTCACTGTAAGTTTCCCTTGGGGTTGACGCTTTAGTTGGTGTCTCGGTTAGAGTGGTTGGTGCCTTAGAAGCTGTAGTCACTGAACATGTGCTTGATCTCGACGCTGTTGAAGTAGGCAGTGACCTTGTATTTGAATATGGTCCTAGAGCACAAACATATGCAGAAACCTAAACGAGGACGCGATTACATTCAAACATATTTTAAAACATAGTTCTTTTTAATGCCAATCAATGCCGTAAATGTCTTTATCACATATTTCAAATTAGCAACAAGTTATATAGGAATTAACTTAGCAACTCTGTGATTCTGTCACATTCTTTGAAATTGGACAATAAATATTATTACGGATTGGATATTTGGCTTTACAAGTATCTACAATGATTTATGTAGTAAAACATGATGATACGATTGATTTTGAGCCGTTTTGCATAATATCACACAGTGCCATGATTAATTAAGAAACTTGTGTTGACAAAAATCAACTCATAACATGAACAAGCTCGCTTCAATAATTTCTTCAATCATCAACTCTTCGTTTTCTCACGAAGACCACAGGATCCATCCAAGGTATCGATATCTACTCTTGCCCGGGCAGAACTGTTTTCTAAACTACGGTTTGAAGATGACAGGTTGAGAAATGAATGAAAACTTTGAAAATCCACACCAACCACAGCTTATTGACACGTCCTCGCCGTGATTGCAGTCATGAACTCCCCAGGGCCGTGCAGTGCACCGATCGAGTCCAAGCTCAGTGCCAGTACATACAACATCATCCAACCAGATTTGTCCAGTTCCACTTCCGTAACGATTCCCGATGAAAGTGCCAACATGGCTAATTGCATACAAGCACACTAATAAAATGTCGTGTTTTACATTTCAAAATTGTCATATAAAAGACACTTCTAGTCAAGCAATGACTTTTTGTAAACATAACGCACGAAATTATTGATCAAAGTAACATTTCGAGTAAAACATATTGACGTACATCCATTGTTTACTGTAGATATACACGATATACAAGCACATTGTCTACAATAAGAAATTTTTTTAGTGTGAAAGAGTTGTTGCTTTAGTGATAGGAACAAAACTGCCCCACTATTTGGGGTCCCATTTTAATTATTTTCAGAGAAGATAGAAAAGATGTTCAAGCAGCAGCGACAGCATCTTCAGTTGCTTCCTCATCCCCTATAATCAATTCAATTAATGTAGTCTGATTATTTATACAATAATCAATTCAATCTATGCATTCTTCGTATTCATAGCATTAGAAACCAATTTTGCACTGATTGTTATAACTTGTTAAAACATACGAAATAGTTTGACGTTTGTATAAAACTATTAGGCAATTTGATAAACATTCGATCAACATATATAGTATATTGAAAATAAAAAATATATAATATATGAAATTTACAATGAATGACGCTGGTGCATTATTTCGTCCAAAGATTGTCATCATCAGATCCACCTTTAAAAATTGGAAATGACAACTAGTGTTTATTTGAATCTGGGTAGGAATAATTCATATTTCTAAATGACAGCCGTACGAAGAGCTAAGATGATGTGGAATTACCCAAAACCAAGACTGGCACATGCAACTTTTGCACTGACATTGTTGAAACCGTCATCGCAAACCGTTCCCCAAACACCAGCATAGTAAATCTCCAATCGGCCCTCATTCGACTTGTCAGTGGAATTCACAAGTCTCGCAATTGTTCCTAAAGGACATATAACATCATGAGTAATTCACACTAGTTTAAACTGGTTAATACATCTTCTTTTGGATTAGATAGTTTGTCTTTTAGCAACAAATTTTTTCCTGTAATAAGAACAAATGAGAGAATTGGTTTGAAGTAATTTTTATGGAAACGTGTCATATGATTTTGTTTAAAAAAACTTGTGTGCATAGGTACTATAGCCCACACACAAAGTTGCAGTAACATGTCTGCTTTACTCTTCACTTCAATGATTGATTTATCGCTCATTCCGTGTGTTGCTTTATAACGACACCCTTCTATATCGGAGGTGATTTGGGTGGCCCTCCGCCTTTCTCAGGCTTGGGATTTTCACTGTCAAAGTTCAAACAGTGGAGGACCTCTTCGTTCATTCAAGGGATTAACAAAATTTATACCAGGTATCGGCATTCACAATGTTCAGATGTGAACCCACTGTCAAGACTGTAGACGACGATCTGAGATGACTGGTGAATACAGATTATTAAAATCTACACTAACCACAGCTTATTGACACGTCATCGCCGTGATTGCAGTCATGATCTCCCCACGGCAGTGCAGTGCACCGATCGAGTCCAAGCTCAGTGCCAGTACATACAACATCATCCAACCAGATTTGTCCAGTTCCACTTCCGTAACGATTCCCGATGAAAGTGCCAACATGGCTAATTGCATACAAGCACACTAATAAAATGTCGTGTTTTACATTTCAAAATTGTCATATAAAAGACACTTCTAGTCAAGCAATGACTTCTTGTAAACATAACGCACTAAATTATTCAACAAATTAACAATTCGAGTAAAACATATTGACTTACATCCATTGTTAACTATAGATATACACGATATACAGGCGCATTGTCTACAATAAGACATTCTTTTTTTAGTGTGAAAAAGTTGTCGCCATAGTGATAGGAACAAAACTGCTCCACTATTTGGGGTCCCATTTTTACTTATTTTCAGAGAAGATAGAAAAGATGTTCAAGCAGCAGCGACAGCATCTTCAGTTGCTTCCTCATCCACTATAATCAATTGAATTAATGTTGTCTGATTATTTATATAATAATCAATTCAATCTATGTATTCTAATTCTTTTTATAATAAGCAATTCAATCTATGTAGTCTTATTTTTCATATAATAATCAATTTAATCTATGCATTCTTCGTATTCATAGCATTGGAAACCAATTTTGCACAGATTGTTATAACTTGTAAAAACATACGATATAGTTTGACGTTTGTATAAAGTTATTAGGCAATTTGATAAACATTCGATCAACATATATAGTATATTGATAATAAAATATATAATATATGAAATTTACAATGAATGACGCTGGTGCATTATTTCGTCCAAAGATTGTCATCATCAGATCCACCTTTAAAAATTGGAAATGACAACTAGTGTTTATTTGAATCTGGGTAGGAATAATTCATATTTCTAAATGACAGCCGTACGAAGAGCTAAGATGATGTGGAATTACCCAAAACCAAGACTGGCACATGCAACTTTTGCACTGACATTGTTGAAACCGTCATCACAAACCGTTCCCCAAGCACCCGCAAAATAAATCTCCAATCGGCCTTCCATCGGATGTTCACTAGAATTCACAAGTCTCGCGATTGTTCCTAAATCAAATAAAGTCTATGACTAGTTCACATTCTTTGAGACTGGTTAATAAACATTCTTCCCTGGTGGATAGTTTGCTTTATAATGATCGATAATGTTTCGTGAATATGAAAAAAATTGGTTGCTGAGCCAATATTATATGTAAACCAGTTTTGCTGCAACCTTTGCGGAGATTAAATTTTGAACTCAGAGAATGCGCAGTTTCACCTCTGAGATTGTGTCTGAGCAGGTATAGTCGATCACAAGTGTTCCATTTGAGGAGCGCTCTGAGTGAGGCCGTGCTTTTATGACTGACTCGCTTGTTGTGCATATTATTAGAGTTAACATAATACGAATGCAACTGGCGATTATAATTTTTTCGAATTGCGCAATTCGAAACAATTAATGTTCAAGTACAGATACATAAAAGAAAATAGGTGCTGAGTTTAATCATGTTTACACAAAAATGAAGAAAAGAACGTTTTGTTGAAAAAATTCAATCACTAAGTCTGTGATTACTCACGGCATATGCATTTAGCGTTATCAACAGCTTGCGTAGGCCTTTGTGAAATTATTGCCTAAACCCCAATTCAAAGATGATAGGTCGAATACAGAGTTTGAAAATCCAAACTAACCACAACTTATTGAAACGTCTTCGCCGTGGCCGCAGTTGTGATCTCCCCACGGCAGTGCAGTGCACCGGTCGAGTACAAGCTCAGTGCCAGTGCATACAACATCATCCAACCAGATTTGTCCAGTTCCACTTCCATAGCGAGTCCCGATGAAAGTGCCAACATGGCTAATTGCATACAAGCACACTAATAATATGTCACGCTGTTACATTTCAAAACTGTCAAATCAGAGACGTAACTAAAATATTCCTCGTATTATTAACAGTCTAAAACACTGACCAACACAGAATGTATGAAATTTCAAATGTGCACATTTAATTGGTTTTGCGTTTTGTACAATATTACAATGCAATAGTTTTATATTTATGCTTATAATGTACGTGCATGGAGTTAGATGTATTTTTATCGTCCAAGGTGCTATAGGCATTCGGAAAATTTGAAATTGCCGAAACGTGTGTATTTGAATCTGAGCATTTCGATGACTTGAACAATCCCGCTAAAGATATTCGAACGAATAATACACGACTTTCAGCCGTAAGAAAATCTAAGAGAAAGTTTAGTTACCCAAAGCCAAGACTGGTACACGCAACTTTTGCACTGACATTGTTGAAACCGTCATCACAAACCGTCCCCCACGCACCCGCATAATAAATCTCCAGTCGGCCCTCCTTCGGATTTTCAGCGGAATCCGCAAGTCTTGCGATTGTTCCTAAAGCGCACACTCTAGGTATAATAAAACTTGCATACATATCCGAGGATCATCACAGCTGCTTCATTAGTTTACAACGGTTACGAGAACGATCGTAATAAACATACGCTGTTCAGCTATGTCTAGGCCCTAACAACTGTGACATAGGCTGACGGAAGGTGAAATTCAATGGTGTACGTATCCATTTCTGAAAGATTTTGACGCCTGGGAATGAGGCTTAAGGATGATTCGAATCTGCAGACATCCTAGTCTCTGAGGAGTCTCAGAGCTCAAAATTAATGCGTGATTTACCGACGTTTGTCATCCATATTGACACCGCATACTACAAACAGGTTCTCGCTCCTTACCACGGAATACACACCTACTGTGGAGTTTACACAACAACTGCATAATTTACGCAAACGTTAACGGAATAGGCATAAGCGGCGTCCTCGTTTGAGAGGTAGAGGGGCACCCGATGAGAGGTGTAAGAAATATGTGGAGACAAACTTATAACGTGTCCCCTATCTGTATAAGGTGGGGCGACTTGTCCCTCTGGATCCCTTCGGGATTGCCGCCTCTGGGAATATGGCAGAATGGGCGTCTCTTGGACGTAATGATAATCTAGGTAAAGCCCGTGTTCAAAAAGTCGCAGCACTGGGCGGATTGAGACCATTTATTTGAGAATCCTGAGATAATTCAAACGCGACTTTATACGGTGATGTCGACGAAACCTGGGCTCATCGACCGTAAATTAATTTTCATGATAACATTTCCTGAGACAGTGCTTATTGGAAAAAAACTACTAACTGTTATAAGAAACAATGTTAATTGTGGCAGAACGAGTGCTAATTCTTAGTTGTAAGTTCTTGGCTATATATAAATTTCGGTGCATTATCTTAACCCATTAATGCATGAATTTTTCCACTTAAATACAGCACTTAGAGTAAGCCTACGACAATGACTTACCACAACCAATGGAAACATCTTCTCCATCGCCGCAATTGTTGACTCCCCATCCGGTATGGGGGCACAGGTCGATGCGTTCTTCTCCTCCTACACATGTTACGTCGTCAAGCCATATTGTACCCATTCCACCTGCGTGACGATTGCCAACGACAGCACCGATGGAACTGTTTTCAAATGCAAATAAAAGATTTCAGAAAACATACTAAATAGACTCTACTAGCAACCATGACGCAACCTTGCAAAGGAGTTAGACTATTTTCAAAATACAAGCCACGATGTGCATTAACATAGAAAAGGCTTATCGACTGTATTTCACTCTCTTAGCGTGTCTGTGACTCTCTTGTCAGGTGATCCTTCGTTCTCTACTGTTGCTTCCCATATTTGTGCTTAACAAAAGTAAAATAAATATCTTGCCAGCAACCGTTAACGCAGTATTTGCAATCATGTGGCGGTTTGGGGATATTGAATGCGATTGTAAGCAAGAAATCTAAGAACAGCGTATACAATGTTCAACTCTAAATAATTATCAGAGCACTTATCAAACAAGGCATTTGCTCCTTTCACAGACGCTCTCTATCAACGCATGCATAGGCCATAATTCTCAAAAGCTTTTGCTAATTGTCCAATGTCTATTGCCTCCGTACAGTGCCAACAGGCCCAACAACCTATGCATAGTATGCTGTTGGCCAAGTAACAGCTTAATATCGATCACACGGATAGAGGGATTTACCCAAATCCGAGACTGGTACAAGCCACTCCTGCGCTGACGTTCGTAAAGCGATCATCGCACACAGTTCCCCAGGTCCCTAAATAGTAGACCTCTAATCGCCCTTCCTTTGAGTTGTTACCAAAGGAATCGATTAATCGCACAGCAAAGTCTGTAATGTCACCTACAAACGCAAGCATTTATGACCCATAAATTGCAATTAAAACTTTACTGAGATCCGCGTTTCCTTTATGTTTCAATTCTCAGTCGATTTTATACATCAAGACACAGATGGCCTGTTATAACAGGCCATCTGTGTCCATAATTATTGGACACAGATGACAGGACGTCAAGCACAACGGGACATTAGCAACATACAAGTAAATCCGAACTTGAAGAGCAGACACGATTTCGGTCAGATCTGCTGTATATAATGATGCCATGGAGAGTCTCGAGTACCAACCCAGCCTTGGTGGCACCAAATGTTACTAGTTGTTCATGCCAATTATTCGGGAAAGAATGGAACAAGTCCAACGACTGACCTACAACGCAACTGCATGCTTAGCTCGATCAACAGAGTGACGTTGTTCACCGCGTGGACCATTCATTGTCACTGTCAGTTTAGCTGCTGTCATTATCAGTTTACATGTAGCTGCTGTCCTTGTCAGCTTAGTTGCTGTCTTTGTCAGCTTAGTTGCTGTCATTGTCAGTTTAGATGTTGTCCTTGTCAGCTTAGTTGCTGTCATTGTCAGTTTAGCTGTTGTCCTTGTCAGCTTAGTTGCTGTCGTTGTCAGTTTAGCTGCTATCATTGTCAGTTTAGCTGCTGTCATTGTCAGTTTAGCTGCATTCTGCCGCTGCAGCTGCTGCTGCTGCTGCTGATGATGATGATCATAGCACAATCATTCATTATATAAATCATGTTCATAAATCTAAGTAAATTATTATAGAATCAGTCAGATATTCTAACCACATTTGATTGTAACATCCTCCGTATGGGCGCAATCATTTGTTCCCCAATCATTATGCGAACATCTATCAATGCCAAGTTCAGATCCGGTGCATAGAACGTTATCCAACCAGATCCGACCTGTTCCACTGCCATGGACATTGGCGACGAATGTACCACTGCTTCTGAAATGGTGTACAATAAGAATCCTAACTCAATGCGATTGTTTCTAACCCCCATTATTAGAGTTTTCGCAATTACAAACTCTATGTTTTTCTTAGATAATGCTGGCTAAGTGCAAAGAAAAGACAATGAAATACATACATGCAAAGTGTGAAAGAAAGGACTTTGCAGAAAGGTCTTTAATATGCTCTGTATATATAAGCCTTGAAAATAAAATCAATAGTCTAAGGGTAGGGGCCTACATGTGCATCAGTTTTGTGCAGTAGTAAGATAAGATAAAATGTGATAAGAATATTCTTTAATCAATAATTTATATCCGCATTTGCATGTTAAACATGCATTATTGTCCACCGTCATCTGCTAAACAAATCTTCTTGACTTTGCTGTTACCACTGATAGCACTTTTTTGTTTGCTGAACATATTAATTTTCCTTTCTCTCTCGGTTTAATTTCAATTACCTGTGACGTCTTCAAGCTGGAATTGCTTCTGTTTCTGCCCTTATTCTTAAGCATTTTCTTTACCCACGGAGTTTTTCAAATCGAGAGCGCCTCTGATTAGGTTGTACTAAGAGAGTCGCTATATAAATGTGTCAATACAATACACTATGCACAATTTATATGTCGAACACTTGACATAAAATGTACAATATCTGAATCTATCTTATAAGCAATGCTCCACAATGTAACCGTCGAGCTAATAAGACATAAATCATACCAGGTTACACAAGAGTGCATCGCATATTTAGGGCTCAAATATCTGCCAATGCTTGTTTGAGATTACTTTAATTGTTAAATTACCCCAAACCCAGGCTTTTGCACGCCACTGCAGCGCTGCTATCTGTGAAACTATCGTCGCACACGGTCCCCCATTCGCCAGCGTAATAAATCTCCAATCTTCCTTCCTGCTGATTAGTCACAGATAGCGAATTGACGAGTCTGGGTGTTGCTCCTGATAGATAAACCACATCTTATACATAACAGCAAGGAGCGTTAAAAGAACAAGTTAAAAGTCTGTCCTTAATATAATTAATATCATCAGACACACATGTAAAAACAGTAAGCGAGACCAATTAAACGGCTGACAATTCTTAACTGCAATCATACGGAAAATTTAAGCTTTACAAAGACACCGACAATGCTATTAATTAAATTATGTAGTGTCGTTTCCTAATGTTATCCATTTAATCTGAGCATTGCAGTATAATACTTTGTCATCATTAAATAAAGTCAAAGTAATTTCTATCTATAATCTGGCTTAGTGCTTTCTAGCGTTCAATGGCATTTTTGGATTAAAATATAACGATGATTTATGTAATGATGCATGAAGAAATCCTGCCCATTAGGTGCATCGCAAGACATTTGCTCACATTGCCTCACAATCAATCTGACAGATTGGTTGTGAACAGAAGTCAAAAAGTCTGTATTTTGAAAGAAATAAGAATGAAAGACGACACCGCTAATATCGATTAGAGTGCACATTATGCACAACACAGTAACTACGTTGCTTACCACAGCTGATGGCTACGTCCTCGGTATGGGTGCAGTTGTGTAGACCCCAACCTCTATGCGAGCATCTATCGACACTTGGCTCAGTTCCAACACATATGTTGTCATCGAGCCAGATCTCACCAGTTCCACTGCCGTGACGACTATGGATAACTGTGCCGATATATCTATTTGAACGATCAATAAACGGTACATTTAGCCCATAAATATGACAAATAATTCATTCTTAACATGATTTAGAAGAAGAGCAGTCCCTAAGCTAGCCCCGAGACAGCCATTGGTATGAAATGTCAGCGACTTTACTTTCTTAGCAGCGGAGTATGTTGGCGGGCGACCAGTCTACACTCTCACCGTCTCGCTTTCCCACTGACAGTGTGCAGCCAGTGTGCTCAATATAGACAAGTTGAATAGTGGAACAGAAATCTCGAAACAAATGTCTGCCCTAGCGAGGATAACTAAAACAGCAAACAATTGACGAAAGCCGGAAGGGTTGACTTCTGCTATAATTGGTTGTATTATTGTCCTTTACAGAGGTTAGTGAGGCAATAGTATGTAATGCTAAAATGTGTCAATTTATTGAATCTTATTCATTCATTCATTCATTTCCGAAATTTGATACCGCCCTTCTTCCAACGTATTTTTGCTCAGAAGTGCATAAACACGCCTCGACGGCGCAATTGCAGTTGTACTGCAGAGCAATGGTGCGCGAAGGACACAGTGACGCTCCGGACGAGGCTCGAACCCGCGCGCTCAGCTCACACTGAACGTTACAGGCTGACCGATCGGTTCCTGTACCACACCACTTATGCATAGTATTTGGCAACTCATAACCAGGGAGCGATTTTTAATGGCCAATTATGAATGAAATGATGCCAAGCTAAACCAGAACATGTCGAATATTGCTGTTGAAGAGGTCTAGTTTGTTAATCTTTCTTTTTGCTTATCATAGACCGAAACAAAGCTATATTAGTGTGAACTTACCCAAAACCAAGGCTCCGGCAAGCAACACGAGCACTCATATTGGTAAATCCATCGTCGCAAACAGTTCCCCACTCGCCGGCGTAGTATATCTCTAATCTTCCCTCATTTGGATTATTAACAGAGGACAGAGAATTAACCAGTCTTGGAGTTGCTCCTAGTGAATAAGCGACATGACACATTAGGATATGCATCGCACACATCCAAGCAATCGCTTCTCAAACAATAAAATTTGGATTAATTACGGAGACACTCCTAGAATAAGCAAGACAAAAAGATTAGTCGCTAGAGCATACGAATATTTTACAATGCAACAGCACAGGGCTTCAAAAAATTCAAATCCACAGTAAATATAGGCTAACTAGGAAAAAGCTGTCATTGTGACTGGTCTATCTATTTACATATGCTGCCAAATCAATTCAAATTACAATAGCAAAGGTAATTACTAGGCCTATTAGTTCTCATGAAACGATGGAAGCAACAATATTTTGTACTCGGTCCTTGTTTTTATATGATCTCGCTCAATTGAATTTAAGAAAATAGCTGTGATTGTTGAATACCGTTAAAGAATATTGGCCGGGGTTATGCGCAGGTAAGGCAATTTCCACTCGCAATCTTCTCCGTCGTTTTTCAACAGTTAATTGGCATTTAGGAAAGCATGTTTGTATTACAATATTCAATATAGCGGCACGAAATATCTCAAAACGGCTTTAAAGATTGTGTCAACTAAAAGTGCTTTTCTGAGTAAAGTAAAAACGTCAGCATTATAAAGAACCATCAGCTTACCACAGCTGATTGCTACATCTTCTGAATGGCCGCAGTTGTGTGAACCCAAAGTTCTATGCGAGCAGCTGTCGATACTTTTCTCCGTTCCTGAGCAGACGACATCATCCAACCAGATCACATCAGTTCCACTTCCATGACGATTAGCGATGACTGTTCCGATATCGCTATATGAACGCACAGGCCTATAAGACTCACTTCAACCACGAAGTTGCAATGATACAAAAATGACCAGTAAAGTATCTTCGTAGGCCTATAGAACTGTTTATTCGCGCCATTAAAAGTGGTTGTGTTATTAATTTTTCGCTTACAAGCTCACCGTTAATGGCTGAAATACTGTCATTCTCATTATCTATTCCACTTTACGGACACTAGGGCCTACACAAATTTTATAGTGTTAGAATAAGGTGGAATAGGTCAAGCAATCAATCAATCCCGCTTGTACGTAGAGATGTGGCCAAATTTAAGAACACCACCAATCAAACGAGCTGCGGCACGTAGAACTCCCTCAAAGGGTTGCAATTGGACCTGCAAGCCTACAGAAAAGAGAAGAACAGTAATCTAGTGGATTAACGACAAAGGCATAAGCCAAGTTGGCAGTAGAAGATGAGGAGAGAAAGCGGGAAACAACCCGCAACTGATGCAAGAAATACAGGTAATAGCAGGAACGAGGTAATGTCGAAATTACAAAGTTAGGGATTCAGAAGAAAGGGACCACAAGTTCAGCTTGTTTAGCTAATGAGAACAGCATAAACTAAGCGGCTGTGATGCGGAAAGCCCTTATTTAAAAAACATCTTAGAATATCAAAAAGCTCTCCACTAATAGTAGGCAAGCACTTGAGGCGAGAGCATGCAGTGCTATACACGTATTATTACATTTCTGTAAATGGCTTGTTAATGTTCAGTGACAATGTTCGTCATAAAAAGTCATTCACGTGAGATGGCTCTTGATTCATAAGCAGAAACACTCAAATAGGTCATCATATCATTCATCGGCAAAGAGAAAAATGTTAGGGAGGTTTAACTTAAAGCATTGTGGAGATCATTGATAAAGAGTAAAAAGAGCAGACAGTCATGAGGATAACTGTAAAACCACGCCCCATCTTTTGCCTGATTGCAATGAGGCATATAATGAATAATGAAAGATGACATTCCTTTGGTCTGATTGCGCTCTAGAAGCTGGTAGGCCTATAGCAGGAGTCCGATCGAATAACGCAATTCGCAAATTATGCAGCAGAATTAAAAATCATCAAGTGGTATACGTTTAGCACAAGAGAATTAAACTTGCCCATAACCCAGACTCTTGCACACAACTCTTGCGCTGGTATTGGTGAAATTGTCATCGCAAACGGTGCCCCAGACTCCATTATAGAAGATTTCTAATCTTCCTTCTTTTGGATTGTTGACAGAAGATAGTGAATTAATAAGTCGAATTGCAAATGCGTAAGAAGTTCCTGAAATGACACAATTTAAAAAAAATCCAGTTGGTCAGAAATCGTGATTTTCAAATTAAGTTCATATTCAGTAGCAGCGCGTGGATTTTTCAAACGTTGTGCGAAGCAGCATGGTGCCGTTTTTCTCCCTCAGTAAGTGAAATGTTGCATATTTTGTGTATGAAAGTTGTTAGTATGCCTTAGATTTACTCAAACCTACTTTCGTCGAAACTTGCAATTAATTTAAATTAGCTGATTCGCCGAAAACTATTCCAATTAATCAGACAGGCCCTAATGAAATTACAATTATTTCATACTTCAATACAGTAAACGTTATGGTACGTAGTTTACACTTGATGACAGCATGAATCATTTCCCTGAATGCCCTTCTTGAACATAAACTTATTTGTGCAAT
Organism: Bimastos eiseni; assembly: GCA_959347315.1. Lineage (NCBI taxonomy): Eukaryota > Metazoa > Annelida > Clitellata > Crassiclitellata > Lumbricidae > Bimastos > Bimastos eiseni. The sequence continues at coordinate 34,228,832 of OY365810.1, forward strand.
ATGCTTTCGAATGTAAATGAGTGTATGTAAAACCCTGTGCATGAAAATAAGTACATAGCGTAACTGCATGATGATATGCCGATGATTGTCCGAAAATTATTTTTCGAGATTTTATTTCTGCTTGAATAGCAATACTACCGCAGCTGACTGACACATCCTCTCTATGACTGCAATCGTGTGAATCCCACGCCCTGTGTTGACATTTCTCGATCCCATATTCGTCTCCAGTACAAATCACGTCGTCCAACCAGATTTTACCGCTTCCAGGTCCATGACGATTTCCAATAAATTCACCGATGTAACTTGTGTAACAAACCACAGAAAGTCAATTAAAGATCGTTAGAAAGCAAATTGAATAGATAAATGACCTATTTATCATTGGACTAATGCATATGTGATCCTTAGTCTATTATTTTACAGACATTAATTAACTATTTTGAATATGCAGACGAAATCTGTTCAGAAAATTATCTGGTGGCCTATATGCATACAAATGACGAATACAAATTGGATAGTCTATCTGGAGCGTAACAATTAGAACAGTTCAACATAAATAAATGATAACTGAATCGTTGCCTCTAACATAGACAAAACAAATTGCGTTATTATTAAATAAGCTTAATGGATAAAATGCTTTCACCCGTAACCGAGACTGGCACAAACCACTTTAGCACTGAGGTTTGTAAAACCGTCATCGCAAACAGTTCCCCAGACTCCGCTATAGTAGATCTCCAATCGTCCTTCTTTCGATTTGCTCACCGATGTCATCGTATTAATCAGCCGTACGGAATATATCCCGACTGCTGCAAATATTTTCATTTACAATATCTGATAGTTCAGGATGTTTCTCACAATAATGTTACTAGCGATAAACAGATTGCACCTGATTTAGTGTTAGATTGGAATTGCCGAGGCTCCTAGTTACTTATTGAGGTGCTTATGAATATATTTGCTTACCAATAGATAAGAAAATTGGCAGGAAGGGGAAAGTCTAAGAGGAAAGTAGAACCAGAAAAACTTAGAAAAGATTTTGATGCTGTCAAGGGTGTCATGGCGCTGAGAAATGCAGGGTCTTCATTCCAGATCACGATGACATCTGCTGCTGTGCTGTATCGGTGTCCGTCCAGTTACCACCGACTGACATACGCCCAACTGCACCTTCATGCCCGTCGGCAACCTCAACTCCTACAACTGCTTCATCTTAACCCTGAACTAAGCACTTCAGAAATGTCTGACAAATCAGAAAGCAATAGTATTATAGTTTTACTGATCAAATGTCATCACTCAAAAATATTTAAAAGGCTAATGAGATAAAGAAGACAGTCCAAGCTATACAGTGAATATCAGATCTAAGCTGCCATAGAAAAATTATTCTTAAATACAATCGTCAAAATGTATTATTGCAAGTGCAAGTAGTGGATTACTATTACGTAGGGACCAATGTCACTTACGATTATAAGGGCTTGGATCTCTTACGAGTACTTAGGAACACAGGTCACTTGCGATTAAATAGCACCCAGGTCAATTAGAAAATTAGCAGGGAGCATTTAGCAGGTTTATAAAATGGACGAATCTTCTGCGGCCGAAACTTCCGCCCAAAAACAAACGAAAATTTTACTTCAACGGCCAAACCCATACAAAATTAAGCGCGTGAAGACCTCTACGTATGCGCTACCATTGGCGAATGCGCACTGTTAAGAAACGCCTAAAATGTGTAATATGCGTCGTGAGGGTCGTTTAGGGTAAGATTAAGCATCGTTAGGATCGATTATGGTAAGGTAGGCATTGTGAGGGTCGATAAGAGTCAGGGTTCGTTTTTGGACATATACAAAACACCGTCGGCCGCTGAAGTAATTTTTATTTCCTTTTTTAGACCGAACTTTTGGCCGCAGAAGCTCCAAGCTTCTAATATAACGAACTGCAGCTGCCTAAGTTCCATGACATACGTAAAGAAAAGTAATTTAACACGCTGTGGCCTACCAACCTTGTGCTGATGCCACGTGGTCGTTCACCATGATAAACAAAAGTGCGAACACATAAAAAATGTGCCTAATTGTTGTTTTCATTTTAGTACCTGAACTAAGTAACGCAATAAGAAATGCCTGAGTTACATTAGAACAACTCTGTTTAGCTATTTAAATGCAGTCAAATGGACGTCTATTACAACCTTCTTTGACTTGCGATCGACAGAATGTTGCATGACATATAGCACAGTTATCTGTCATATTCAAGAATTATTGAGTTAATTATTGTTTGATGTAAGCCTACTCACATGTGTTAGCCTAATCATGCGATTAGGCCGATGCATGTGATTATTCCAGACGATGTGTTCTTTCATGCGCCCGCAGTCGTATTTTTTTACATCAAGTGTGATATTTACGATCGATTTAATTAGGCAGGTTTAACAATTGTTGGGAATTCCAATTAGACATATTCCGAGTTTGTGGGGAATTTTCTCACTTTTACCCTCGATTTCCGTATGCATTTGACGGTGTTCGGACTTTGAAGGCTTGTCATAAATGTTTTGCCTAAACGCTATCGCGCTGCTAGAAATTTCAAGTAAATAACTGAACAGTGTCTAACACATAATTTTTGGAGAAGATCAAAGTAGTCCTTGTAGTGGTGATGATTAGTCCATTGGAGAGACCTACGTCGACCAACTCCCTGGCTGCTGAAGAATTTCGTCCTTCACATATCTGGTGGCTGAGACGTCCGAATGCAACGTCTTTTATCATTTCCATGGAGTTGCTTGGTGATGTGACTGCGCTACAGGCCTCGTCGGCTGTCGTCGAACATTTCTTTTGGCCCGAATTATGGGTCGACTGTAAAATCTGAATGAAAATCTAATCATCTTATTCGAATTATCTGCAGTAACTGATCAGTGGTTAGATCTAGCTACCAGGGCACTGTTATTAGTAGGCCTAGCAGTTGCAGTTTAACGATACTATGTAATAACAATGACCATTAGCGTCGCCCTTCTCCTTTATTCAGGCTAGGGACTGTCACTGCCTGAGTGCCAGCAGTTAAATCAAATTAACACACACTGTACTGTTAGGCAATAGATTAGTGTTTTCATCCTCAACTTCTGAGACATAGCTACAGACATGAACGGCTCTATAAGAAAACATGCATATAATAAAGATATATATATTCACGCATGATTTCTGAACACAGTGCGATTGGGCAATAATTAGTGAAGCAGGATGTATAACCGAAAACCCATGTGAACCCGACGTGAACGGATTGTAATTATGTGGATGGAGATCTTACTCTGTCTGCTGTTGAAACTTCTGATCTAATTCTAAATATATTTACCCACTGGACTACGTCACAATTCGAGAAACGTTAAACTGGGGTAATTATGAGAAAGAGGGGGGCAAACAATGTTTGACATCCTGATTCAAAACATTGCTGACTATGCAAGTACAACACCTACATTGCTATTTACATGTATGCATAGTATATATATCTATATATTATATATAATTAAATATACATATATATACATATACATGTATATATATATTCGTTTAATTGAAAACTGACAATCCGCAGTATGATTACATACCCAGTATGAACGAAAGTTGACAAAATAATTATTACAGGAGTCGAAATTCATTGTCGGCAACCACGCAGTGATACATTACAGTATGTATACATGTACAGTGTCACTGTACATCTAATGCAATCAACGCCGCCGCCGCCTAGCGAAAGAAGGACTAGTCAACCTTACGGAGGGATACGGATATTGACCTCGGTTCCTTAGCTCAGCGCCCCAGTGTGTTATCCGTGGCAGCAACGCTGTGCATGACTTAAAATCGTATAAAACTTAAGATTACTTATGATTAACCTCTAACAATGGTGACCATGATCATTCTCAATGATTGGACTTATAATCCTGCAAGTTGCATTTATTGTAAATTAAAGGATTTGAAAGACTTATGTTTTGTCAAAAGAAAAATTCATGATAGATAAGTTGAGTTTTGGCAGCAATTATTTGCTTTTATGTATTACGCATGTAATTAATTTTACTCACTTCCCATAGGAAAGATGAATGATTAAAAAATGTAAATATATATATATACGTGCATCTTTTAATCATTTATCTTTCCTATTGAAAGTGAGTAAAATTAATTCCATGCAATTACATTACATGTTGAAACAGGAAGTAGTGGATCTCTATTTTGTCTATGCATTATTACATACTCACATGCGTTATAGGGATGCAGGAAGAAGTATATCTTTATTCTATATTTTTATCTTTTTTATCATTGATGTGTTTCTCCAAATTAACCACAACCCTAACCAGCACTGGTTATTTATATTGATTAGCTGGCGATCAGCAGAATTTTTTATGATAAAATCAGAGTTTAATAGGGATTGGCAGTTAACAAACCATCGGGACAACTTTCAAAGACACTATAAACTAGCCAGGATGCGAAAGTCGAAACTTCAAACCAATTTATGGTCTCGATTAATGGGCGTGTGAGGTAAAACAGTCTAAGTCCTCACCTTATTCCTAGAATTAGGGTAACGGATCAGGTCATTTTTCTATGGATAAAAATATTCAATAGAAAAAAACAATTAAAAAAATCTCAGAGAAGACATGCGCCTGTGCGCCTGAGTGGTAGCGACGCCGCTGCGTACGTTGGACAATAGGATGACTTAAGTAACTTAACTAGTTAACTAATGACCAATGTTTTATGCAATGGCCAGGGAGTTTACGCTAAATGCAGCAAATTAAATTATGCATTGAACGGTGTCTTGGGATAAATGTAAACATACTGCTTCCTTGCTTCTCTGTACATTTACTGTCATAATGGATATCATCGCTAACATTTTATATCATTTATTCATTCATGCATTCTGAGCATTTATGTAGCGCCCCTTCAAAAAACCAACTCGGGAGCGCTCCCAGCCCAGGCACGACTAAAAAAAAAGACTTGATCACCCATAATAATAAGGGTAGGTTAGTGTTTCACGTGTAGGCTACTAATACTAATCAGTCTACCATTACAGTTCTCATATAAACCCAAGGTCTGTTTTACGTCCTGTTTGTTGATGGACTCCAGTTGTCATTATTATTAAAATCACGGTATTAGATAACACATTCAGACTATAGAATTGGTTCAAGTCTCGCAGATTGTTCTAATCAGATCTATCAAATTCTATCACATACGACATCACTGTTTCATCCTGCTTCCAAAAACAAAATCATGAGTCACATGATCAGCTTGTATTGTTCATGTGATGTTCATGTGTATGCAAGTTGTCAACATAATAAGCCTACACAATATTTGCATTCCATAGCACGTGAGTAATAACATTTGGACTTGGATGAACTGTTCAGTACGCGTCAAATACACCATCGACAGTGGTCGTTTGAACCATTTAAAGTTGGTTGAGAGGCCATTGAACTCGCGGATATTTGGCTTCTGAGCAGATGACGTTAGCCGAACAGACGATGTTAAATTTTTAAATACGAAGAGAACCATTTCATGGATGAATAAGAAACGCGATTAACAATTGACTATGGGCCTAACCTTGATGATTCTTCGATTTCACGAAACAATGTTAGATTATTCGGAATCAAGTTAAATTCTTATAATATTACTATAGTACCTTCGTAATCGTAATGTTGGCCATTGAATATACTTGAGACCAAGAGTACTTTTAATTGCAATCGTGAGTGCATATGAAAATGGCACCTTTTCGAGAAAACTAATCAGAGGTGCATCCGACCTGATTAGGCCTATATATACAAGACCACCATCGCACCGATTCCGATATGGGTGCATACATAGAATGTAAAGAAATTCACGGTGCACGTTTTTCTTAGAAGCCTCCGTATACTCCAGAATGAGGGGCCGATCATTGCGAGCTTCCACATTGTATTGCGGGAGAAGGCCTTCAGTACGCGACGGGGTAGACCTACCAACCAAATTACTATGCATTACAGAACGAATGGATCTTCAATCACGTAATAATGATACCGGAATCCAGAGCTCCTTCGCGTTAGGAAGCTACTCGGATACGTTAAAAATGGGCCTGCTTGATTAAATGTCTTGCAAGAAGAATTTGACACAATTGACAACAAGAATAATCAGAAGACTAGCTTGCAATGTAATAATTCAACTAACTCGAGCCATATATCTGAAAGTACAAATAGGCCAAAGTAACGAACCTGTACCTAGAGTCATATCTACTAAAATTCTTGTTATCCACGCCGATAAATTCCTCAAACTGAAGGAGAACTTTGAGAGTATTTCATTAAGGGTCGCAAAAAACCAAGACTCTAATCTGGAATAGTTTCATACTTCCACCCAATGTAATATATATATATAAACTTATTTCTATTAGGTGTCAAGGTCCCATAATCTGGAACTTCAGTCATGCCCCTATTTGACTTATTCCAAATAGCAGGTTGTTCTAAAGAAGATGTAGAAGCTCAAATGAAACTCCATCGTTCTGATTCAGGTGTACACAGCCCGGCCTTCCTTTACTAGCAGTACTATTACAGCCTACTAAGCAGCTACACATAAACACACCTTTAACAATTAAGTAGGCGGAATTAGCCCATTTTTTGCTCGTAGGACTTTCGCTCATAAGGACAATCGCTCTTACGGATGATCACTCATAAATGTAGGCTGTTCGCCCTTAGGATACGATCGCTCATAGGATTATCGCTCGCAATTGTTTCATAAACCAACTGATCGAAACACTGGACATTTAGTTGACGATTACCAAACATGACGCAAAATATTAAGTGATCGAGCAATTAGTAAACGAGAAACAGAGGTGTGCTAACTGGTGTTTCATTGTAATTGTTAAAGAAAACATAATTATCCACTTTTCTGTTTTAAGTAAGCCCTACGACAGAAGTATGAAGAATAGATAACACATAATCATGCGATAGGGGCGCTTCGAGTACTAACCTAGAGAAGCTGTCAGAATAATCATCGAATACTTTTTCATAGTAAACAAAGCATATTATGATGTGTACCTTTGACTAACTTTAAAGATAATCTGACTTCAGGAAACGTTGTCTAATTTGCTTATTTGCCGAAAACGTTGAAGATTTCCATGTTATTTGCTTGCTAAATATGTTGTTATTTATTTGCTAAATATGTTGCCTTTTGTGCCAGATTAGCGGACAGCCTATGAGCGAAAGTCCTATGAGCGATCGTCCTATGAGCGAACGTCCGAGGACCCGTTTGTCCGATCCTGTGTTTAACTCATGTTGACTAGTGAAGACAACATTAGACCTGTAACGCTGTGTACCCCTAACTCGCAGTGTTATCAACTGCGACCTCGTGTCAACCGTTGCATATCCAATGATGTTATTTTAAATGCCAAAATAAAAATTTTGAGTTGATGATTGATGATATTCAAAGTCTCTAAGAAACATCCGCACGTAGCGTATTACGATCTTACGGGCATCAAAATATTCAGCCCAACTTCATAATACTCAATGCTCCTCTGAGAAGAGCGATTCGCATTATAGCTGGCTATTCCTAAGCCTATCCACAACCATCGAACAGTTTATGTGCTCAACAGTGTATAGGCCGACCGAAACTTATACTAATATAATTGTTATAATTAGGCGATTTCATTCAAAAATTAAATAGAAAACTACTATTCCCTATTTTTGAAAACTACTATATAGGCCTACCTCGCCTTTTCTGGCGCTCAGTGATTACCTGACTGATAATTGCTCTCAAATTTACCATCTCAACGTGGGCTTCTATGACACCCGAAACGCCTGCGATGCCAGGGGCAGTTGACCTTCCTCTTGATAGCAATTGATGCGCTAAAAAGATCTCTACAGTCCGTGAAATATGAAAAACAGCGAAGAGCAGTCCATAAAGATGGCCAATTGGAGACTGCATTTCTTAGCTTCGGGATATGAGGAGGAGGAGCCTGTCCTCTCACTCACCAACTCATCTTCATGTGCGATCAGATTAGGGCCCTACTCATTACAATGCATACCTAAGTTAACCAGGAGGTACAGCTGATCATAAATTTCAAACAACTTTGTGCCCTGGCTGAACCCCTTGATATCCAAAATTCCAATATTCGAAGAGAAGTTCATTATAATGAAAAAATCACTTTCTATTAAGTTAGTAACAATCTAATTTCTGTTCAAGCAAAGAATAACTTTCATCAATCCCGATTTCTGTCTAAGCAAAAACTTATTTTTCATATTTATTAGCCGCTGTGTTCGTATTGATATTTGGATATAATAATGCAAGCGTGAAGGGTCCATAAATTAAAAAAAATACAATTCGCACGCTGTGGAATATATATATATTATATGGAATATATTGCATCCGACCGTGTTCTAGATTAATTGCAATATTTTTCTCGAGATATAGGCCTAAAATGCAGTTTAAGCAATTACCAATTTGCCAATTTTTATACCGAACATCAACAATTAAAGTGAAATACGTCAATACGTACGTGTTGTCATGCATCTATTGATTATATGTGCTAATGAATAGCCTATACACAGTCCACATAGTATTCCATGATCATGTATGACATTCATGTTTGACATATCTTGAGATAAATATTGCAATTGAAGTTTTCCAGATTATGCATCCACATTATTTGATCAATGATCCGCTGGTAAATCATAACAGATGAGTCACAAACAGTGCAACAAAATAAATAGCTCAGAATTTGTGAATGTTGCAGATGTCTTATATCGTACATTTGACCTCAGTACTTAAAGCACTGGACTCTGAGTTCGATCAACGCCAAACACAGTCCAATGATGAGCAGGAACAACTCAAGAACAACGGATTGTACATGACGACCAGCAGCGCCGTTGTCCTCTGTGCAAATGAAAAATCAAGTCACTTAAAAAGAAGAATCATAGAAAACAGTGTGCATAATAATCATCATATTTTATTTTCAGAAGTTCATCCGCTTGAGGCCAAAGTAGGTCTATATCAAATGTGTCTGTCATGATTCATGATGCTTATCGTCATTCAGTCATGATAACCTACACTCGATTTTCAAACATGACTAAAATCTCTAAACCTATGTCTAATGTCTGATGAATGAGATGTTAGAAAAGCAAAAGTTGAGCACGAGCTTATCCTTCTTAGACAAAGTGAAATAACGTTATGTTTCCAATTCCTTAGAACATTAATATAAAAACAGTTAATTATTGTTTTTTTATTAATGGGGGTGACAACTAAAATCACAATCAATGAGGCCGTATACTAAGGTTTGATTCTATATTCATTTGCGAAGGTCAGGAAGTTATAAAGGTATATGGTTGTTGTGAATCATGCTAGCATAGCAGAGAAAACAAGAAGAAACCACTTGAGCTACAGTGATCATAACAAACTCATCTTAATTTTTGAACTAAGGACGAAGCATTATAAATGTAATGAGGCACTACCTTCATTAAATGTATACATAAAGACAGATATATTTGTGGGATGTGGTAGCCAGCTGGTTAGAGAGCATACCGCACATTGTAATAAGGGGCCATCCATAAAAGACGTCACGCGCACAGGAGGGTAGTGGTCACACATGTGTGACGAGGGGAGGGAGAGGATCGGCGAAATGTGACGTCACACGATCACATCAAGCATCAAAATGCATAATCTCATTAAAAAACTTTCACTCAATTAAACATTGGATTGTTTCAAGTTATTGTTATTAAACACTTTTATAACTGTAATGATCCCACCGCAACAGTTTATCTTGTTGAATGCATAATGAGTGTAATACTCATACTTTCTCCATTTTTCATCGTTCTATTATGAAAATTATAAGTATTTTTACAGTTATATTTAGTTTTCTTGATGATCAGAAGAAAGTTTGCCTATGACATTCTGGACATCTGGTTTTACCCGGGGGTCAGAACTTTGTGACGTCATTTTTAATGCAATTTCATGACTTTTGTGACGACGTGTTACGAGGGGGAGTGGGTCAAAAATCGTCCAAATTTGCGTGACGTCATTTATGGACGGCCCCTATGTAGAGCACGGGCTCGATCCCACCCTTAAATGTAGAGACTAGCCAAAAGTTGGACCCTACTCTGTGTAAAGCCCTTCAACAATTACCTAATCGTCAATTAATGCTTGGGCACAAGATATTGAACCTTAATATATGTGCAACAATAATAATTAATACTATCAGGATATATTTTTAATTCCTAACAAATATGATGTACCACGGAGCAAAATAAAACAATATGAATTTGTTCCGTTCTGTATAATCAAAATACTCCGACAAATCTTGACAAAATGCATAGTATAAATACTGAATAATGAAAATGACAATAGTGATTATAATGATATTAATGATAATAATAACGAAAAAATAATAATGATAATAACAATGACAACAAATGAATTCTTTGCCAGCTGCTCTCAAGGGATGGAAACTGACTTCAACCAAGTACACTATCAAGATGGGAGGACATAATCGCAGCTACACGATCGTGGCGGCGGTAGCTTCGAAACTGGAAGACGGCAACATAAGGGCTGCAACCAGAATACTGTGCTCGGAAGACAAACCAGCCCCAGCTAACAAAGCCTCCAGAGATGCGGAACCCATGCCAACACCACCCAAGACTCTTACCGTACAGGTAACGGAGGACGAAGTTATGAAGAGCATCAGGACCTTCCCGGCAGAGGTGGGCCCAACATTACTGGCCACCATCACAGCCTTAGTCAGCTTTCTCCTATCGGGAGCCTGCCCCCTGGGATACGGGCAACTCTCTTTGGAGGTACCCTCTTCGCCCTACGCAAGAGCTCAGAGGGTTCTAAGGCCAATGCTAATAGGATACATTGACGTAGACTGACGGCAAAATGCGCCAGCTCTTGCGCTGCGCCCATGGTGTCGGAGTATCTATCTCCGAGACAGGTCGGAGTGGGAGTGGCGGGCAGATGCGAGGCGGCTGTCCAGTCGGCAATAACCTGGACAGTTAAACTGCTCTCATGAAAATAGATTTTTCCAATGCCTTCAATAGCCTTTACAGACATCACATGCTTAGGGCACCATACGACGTCCTTCCTGAACTGGGCCAATTTTGCCATCTGGCATATGCTGAAGCCTCAACCCTACAATACGGCTTGTCGTAGGTGTGGCCTCATCAGGGCGACCCTCTGGGCCCCCTGCTCTTTTGCCCTCCCCTGCAGCCGATTTTAAACGATCTGTCTTCCTCGCTCACCCCGGGCTTCCTGGATGACCTGACGCTGGGAGGCGAGATGGGGATTGTCGCGGAGGACTTGAAGACGCTATAAACCAAATTCCGCGTGTTAGGCTTACACTGAAATCGATCAAAGTGTGAGCTGATCACCAATTCTCCTGACATGGCGCCGCCTTCAGAAGGATAATCCTCCACGAAGCCACGCTTTAGGGGCTCCACTGTCGACTTCAACGGCTTTGGCGGCTACTTTGGAAACGCGCACGTTAGAGTTGGGGAGAATGATGGAAAAGCTATCAACCATCGCCACCCATGATGCCATCATTCTTCTTCGCTACTCGATCAGGGCCACAAAGCTGCTTCACACTTTAAGATACTGCCCCAGTGCGGGCCATCAAAAGCTGGGAAAGTTTGACAACACTCTAAGAAAGGGCCTAGCGACAGTTCTTAACATCGAGCTGACAGAGGACGCATGGCTTCAGGTCACTCTACCCATCAAGAGAGGGAGACTGGGTATTCGGTCGGTGGCATCGCTGGCACTGCCTGCCTTTCTGGCTTAAACTCCAGTCTAGGATGCTCGAGGATGGAATAACACCGAATCCGGACAGAGAGATGCTAAGGACCAGCTGGAAAGGGATCAGCGTAGCCCCAGAACCACCAGAGGAACACGCTCACAAAATCTCAATAGGACGGCCCCTTGATTGAGCTGGTTGTCAAAGATCTCTACACCAGGATGCCTGATCTCCATATTCAGGCGAGACTCAGAGCTGTCTCTGCCCCGTATGCTGGAGATTGGCTCCTGGCCCTGCCCATTACCAATGCGGGCTCAGACTCAGCAACGAAACGCTCAGGGTGGCGGCGGGTCTAAGGCTAGGCGCCCATCTAATTGGGCCAACAACTGCCCTTGGGGAGCGTTGGTGGACAGAACCAGATACCACGGACTTTCCTGCGGCCTAAGCCCTGGACGTTGGCCCAGATATGCGGCCATCAACGACATCTCATGCAGAAGTCTGATTCGGGCAGGATTCCCCGCTACCACGGGCCTGCTGAGAACAGACGAGAAAAGACCGGACGGATTCACCTACACCCCATGGCACGCGGGTCGCAGCCTGGTCTGGGACGCGACTGTGTCGGACATGCTGGCAAAGTCCTACCTGCTGGAGACGTCCAAGAAGTCTGTAGCAGCAGCAGAGAGACCAGCAGCGCGAAAAACTGAGAAATACGTCGTGCCTGCCATCACGCACACCTTTATCCCCGTGGCCTTCGAAACTCTTTGGCTTATTAACATCGAGGGCCTAGAGTTCTTGACAGATCTAGGGCGTAGACTGACCACCGCGTCTGGGGAAAAGCAAGAGACGACATACCTGTTCCAACGCCTCTCTCACCATACAGCGCTTTAACGCAATAGCGTTCAAAAGTTCTATCGCTATTTGTGAGACCGACGCGTAGGGCCATTCCAAACTACATTTTCTTATTCTTATTAATGTTCTAGTCCCTGAGGGATCATGTATACCTCGGGACAAAAAAAATGACAAACAGATAATAAAGTTAATAATTATAATAACAACAATAATAACCTTAATAATAATGATAATGATAATAATAATAATAATAATAATAATAATAATAATAATAATAATAATAATAATAAAGACAATGACAGCACGAATAACAAAATGCATACAATTATAATACCATTAAAAATAGATAGGATTTTTACATAATTCATATCTAATGAAAATTTTATATATCTTTTATATGCATTATGCAACTGATTTATCGTATCTCATAGATAGACCTACATGTGGTATCCAATTTCTGATTTATTGGCTTTAAACTAAGTCATGCAAATACCGCAATAAACATTATAAGCGCACACCTACTTTGTTTGTCGATAACTTCTGAAAAATAAAAGCAACATCAGAAGACTTAAATAACTTCATATTTAGCACACATAATAGAATTCAAAATCAATAATTGAAAAAAATAACAGCAACAACACCAAAAACAGCAAAAATACTTTAAAAAATGATGATAATGATGATGGTGATGGTGATGAGGAAAATAATAAAACTAATAATATTAATAATAATAATAATAATAAAAACAACAATAATAACAATAATAATAATAATGCAAGGACTAGCCATTCCAGAACAATGCCCCTCTAATTTTTTTAAATCCCGAGGAATAAAAAAAATAATAATAAACTTCGCCAATTGCAATAAATGACTCTTAGAAGTCAAGTATTTCAACTTTGCTATGAAACTGTTAACAATCAACGTCCGATGGGCCGCTAGAGAACTCGTGAGTGTCGTACTACATTTAGAAGCAGCAAAATAAACAGACTCTCTCATCATGGATCACTGTTGAATACAAAAAACATGCTATGTGCACACGATGAACAATTGGCCAATCCACTGTGAACACATCCTCTGATGACATGGGTGGAAAAAGGGCCAGAACTAAACCCGTTCTAATGCGATGACATCTCTGCGCATTCGCAGACAACCGAAGAGAATAAAAGACAGCTTAAGAAACTAATTTTGACCGTCGTTTTTCTGCCTCTTTCGGAAAAACGAAAAGAACGCCGCATACCGCATACTGGTCCATAATTAGAACGATTGGCCCTGACACACATCTATTGAATCCGACAAGCATCGTAATCCTAACGTCTTAGACTACGGGAAGGAAAAGAAATTTATCTCAAACCTGCCATTGTTGTCCTCATCGAGAGTTGGTTGAAATCTTAACAATTAATGCTTAAGAGGTTTTAAAAATGTGTCATGCAAACATCTAAATAGATAAATAGATGCACACATACCTGGTGAGGTGGTATTATCTGTCAAATTAAATAAACACCAGAAAACATAAATAACTTCATATTAAGCACACATTACAGAACTCAAACTCAACTTCAAAAAGGTATTACAACACCACCAGCAATGAAAAGAAAAGTAAAAAAAATAACGATAATAATAATAACTCACGACTTCGTAGTCCTCGCCTTGGAATCCGGAGTCGCTTGGAGCACTGAAGAACTGCAGTTCATCCCAGAGTTGGGTAGTCGGACTGATGACATAACCCATAATCCGAAGGAGACGTCATATCTGTTCCAACAGATTTCGGTGGTTCTTCAATGTGGGAACACTGCCTGCCTCTTCGAGACATTGCCACCACTCACTCAGCTCGTCCGCTAATAATAATAATAATAATAATAATAATAATAATAATAATAACAAGAATGATAATAATAAGAATAATAATAATTATTATTATTATTATTAATATAATAATAATAATCACAACACAGCAAAGTCAGACTGGATGAGAAAGAGTATAACCTGAGCACGATGAGAGAGCCTATTAAAATAAAATAAAGGCATTGCTGCTTACTGATTCGTTATGGCTAAATTGAGTGTAGATTAACATTATGATATAATTATGTACTCCTGCCATGCCTAACTTGCAATGAATACGTCCATGACAAAATCTCCTTGCTATAAACAGTGAAGTTTTAAGTCATTTTGTATATGCAATGTAAAATAGGGTGTGGTATATAGTATATATATGGCCACCTAAAAAAATTTGGGGTTTATCATTTTAAATATATAGGCCTAAGCTACAACGAGTTTCCGTTTGTGTTCATTATTTACTTATTTAGTGCGTTGCATTTTGGAGTGTGTCCGGTTACGTATCAGCGCTCTATTTGAGCGTATTATCATTAGGCGGCCATAATTGTATTTGAGGGGAACGTATTCTTGGCATTTACGCATAAATCGAAGTGGGATTGATGAAAAAAATTGTCTAAGCCCATTGTAAAGGACGTAAATCCTTTGAGGTTCAACTTATTTGCCCATCACTAAGTAAGTTCTAAAAGTGTTTAAGCCCATTGTAAAAGACGTGAATGTGTGAGTCCCAACTTATTTGTCCATTAATAAATAAGTGATGCCCATCATTGTAAAAGATGTGAATGTTTTTGAGGCTAAACTTATTTGTCCATTACTAAGTAAGTTTTAAAAGTGATTAAGCCCATTATAAAAGACGTAATTGTTTTGAGGCTTAACTTATTTCCCCATCATTAAGTAAGTTCTAAAAGCGTTTAAGCCCATTGTAAAAGACGTGAATGTTTTTAGGCTCAACATATGTGAATGTTTAGAGGCTTTACTTATTTGTCCATTGCTAAGTAAGTTTTAGAAGTGTTTAAGCCCATTGTTACAGGAGAACCACATTGGCTGCTTGATAGGAGCTACATTACTTGGGACTATTTTGTCGAGGCTATTTTGTTGGGGGCTATTTAGTCGGGGCTATTTTGTCGGGTCACGAAGTCTCAATGTTTGAAGGGTAGGCCTATTTTACTAGATATGTTATCATAGCACAGATGACCAACAAGTAAACAAGATTATACAGGCTGTTCTCCCGTCTGCCAATTTCGTATAACATATGAGAATCATGGAGTGAATTGCAATGTGAATTCATTAACAATTGGTCACTCAGTTGTGAAAACTTAAAGATATTTAGAAAAATCAAAACTTATAATTGATTTTCAGAACTGACCTCTGCAGACAGAAGTAAAATGAGATATTAGTAGACCAAGTGCTTCTATCTCGCCAGAAGTCAATGGACGTTCCTTGATCAAATCTAGTGCACCTTGCTCGAAAGAAGTGAGTGAGTAATTTTTCTCATCAGTGCGTAATTCTGGATAGATCGTGTGGTTGAAACCCTCACAGGCTTTAACTGCAACAAAAGAAAACAATAAGGCGGTGTTAACTCTATTCGAACGAGCGATTGATTTGCAGGCGCCTTATTTGATCAATCCTTAACAGTCCATAATTATTATTCTCTGAAATACTGATCATCGTGTGCTCCATGTAAACTGTTAGCTATAATCATAATATATTTCTTTGGTTAGGAGGTGAAGAGTAAATATTATTGGTCAGAGTTATCACGTGGCATGGATTGGCCGGACAAGCCGAAAATTGATAACAATGTAGAGAGTAGAAGATTGTTGGACTGGAAGTTTCGTCTAGATTTGTAGGTAAGTGATTGGAAGTTAACGTGGAATCGCTTTTGCATTTATAGAGCCTACCAATAGAATGATTTGAGGATGGCAGTGATATGATGCTTGGGCGTTCTGGTGAAAGTTCGGGCATGAGAGTTTAGGATAACTTGAACACGTCTGAGTTGTGTGGATTCGAGGTCGAGGAAAATGGTATTGCAGTAACTGATGTTGGCAGAGGCGTAGCTAGGGGGACAGAGGGCACGTGTGTCCCCGGGCGCCAGTTTGAGAGGGCGCCAAAATGAAGATTAAAATTATTACTTTTTTATTTTGATGGATACAAATTTGTCCAATTCAAGTTAGTAAGGTTTAATTTTGGCGCCCACAAAATATCCTCGTTAAAAACAGGTTGTCAGACATGATTTTGGCGCCCCTCATATCCCCACTGATCGGTGATCACTAAGGGCCGGTAAGGGGCGACATAATACTCATGACAAAATTACATCTATAATGTTAGGCGCCAATTTAAGGGGGCGACAAAATGAGGATTAAAACCATTAATATTTTTTATTTTGATGCTAATAATTATATCCGAACTAAGTTAATAAGATTTAATTTTGGCGCCCCTAAAATATCCTCATTATAAACAGGTCGTCAAGCATGATTTTGGCGCCCCGTGCTCCACTGGGAGTGTAATCACTGCCAGTGGAGCTCGGGGTGCCAAAAGTCACGTAAGGGGCGACATAATATTCATGACAAAATGACATCTAAAATGTTAGGCTTAACCAGACGTCGTTTTCTTATACGTCGTTTTCTTATAAAATCAAATTGATCGGTTCCAGCTAAACGGCAATATCATTCTTTATGTATTTAAAGTGGAATATGGTCTCAATATAACATACACAGATTTGGTATAGTAATACCATTCAGAATTTTTAAAACTCCGAGATTTGTTCACATTATTTATTAGGCCATCCAACATCATCTGTCCATATAGCTCCCCCACCCATTCTAAACTTAAGTCTCACCTTTTCAAGAACTTTTACTCAGACTCCTTACCTGATATTTAACCTGTCAATCTTGGACCAAGACAATACCTTCCTTAACAGCTACTCACGTGCCCTTTAGAAGTTTGGAGATCAAGATTAAGATCAAGGTTTAAATAAAAATGATTTAAAATAATAAGTCTGTAGTTTATCGTTATTTGACTTACATGTAGTATAAACGATTCAGTTTTGATATGTGTGGTTACTTTAGCTTATGCAACAAAAATATCAACCGGTAATATGATTATATTTTGTGTGGTACATTGGCAGACACATTAAGAATTGTAAATATGAATATTTTAACTATTTACACAATCTGCAGTACGCTTATATTGTACTTGCAATTTGTATATAATTATAATAGGCTTATTATAATTAACCCGGTATTGGTCTGAAGTGCATTTTTGCACCATAAGATTACAGGCAATGCTATCTGGGGCTTATAGTGCATTTTTGGAAAAGGGGCGCCAATTCTGTAGCTTATCCCCGGGCGCAAAATACTCTAGCTACGCCTCTGGATGTTGGGTGGAAAATGAATGCAAACATGTTTTCAATTATACGAAGTAACGGTTTTAGTTATGTTCATCATAGGCCTTTCAAGCTTTTATCAAGTAGACTGTTCATCGCAGGACGGTTCATGAAGTTGACTGTTCATCAAACGACATCTCATCTCTTCAACCATCGTTATTCTAATTAATTCAAAGGCTTCGTATTTATTGTATATGCATCTGGTTTCATGTAACTTTTAACATGCATTTGGTTTCCATTTGTTGCTTTATAAATTTTAAAACTGTGTTGTGTAAATACCTTAATAAATAGTAATATAAAGGCTAACATACCTATTGGAATAAGCCCTGCAGAATTAAAACAAATCCAAATAATTAAACAATTTCATATTCCATCCGCTAGGCCTACATAACTCACGCTCAGCTACCTCAGAATCAGACTGAATTCATGACGAAGAGTAAAAAAAATCATAATTCTAATCAATGGAGGAAGGAGTAAATTTAAATAAAATAAAAATTACGATGATTTGTCCACAAAGGAGACAAGTCTGAGGTAATTCTGTTAAGTGTATGCCAACGTGTGCGCTCTTTCTTTTGGCCAGAATTTCTAGCATCGACTTCGCAGGCATTGGTTTGCCATTTTCAGAAAATGGTATAATTCTAGCGACTAAGCTTATATTCCGACAGCGCATAACGAAACCATCGTTGGCTCTGACTAAGAATTCATCGCAATTCATAGCCTGTTCAGTTGTCTCCTCTATCTGTAGATGAAGAGAACATTTAGGAACGTCTTATGACAGCAAAGGTCTTTGACGTCTTACCATATTGTTGACTCTTTATTGAATATGTCTTTATTCACTAAAACGATACGATTATTATACAAATCCAATGAATTCAAGAGCTTCATATTCATCGCATGCACCTGGTTTCATGTAACTTACACATGCATTTGGTTCCCACTTGTTGCTTTAAATCTTTAAAAATGTATCATGCAAACATCTCAATAAATGTATAAAGGCTAACATACCTATTGGAGTATCCCCTGCGAAATAAAAAAGCCAAAATAATTGAACAACTTCATATTCAACACATAACATAACTCAAACTGAGTTTCAGTAGAATCAAACTGAACTCATGACGATGAGTAAATGCGAAGAGGATGAGGGATTAATTGAAATCTAAAAATGGTGTTGAAATTTTCACTATTTTGTCATGGTTGGGTTGAGAGTATTGCTGTGTTAGATAGATTATGAATGACAAATTAGCTAGGAATGCCTTTATGACATTATTTATTGCTATAAATAGTGCAGTCTAATGTGTCCTAAGTTAGTCTCTCTAGGTGTAACGTAAGGTGTGGTAATTATTACATGCCTTTAAATATCAGTTCCAATGTTTGAAGTTTATGTAATGTAAGGTAATTGATATACGCTTCGATAAAATGGTCTTGAAGGATAAGCCTATTTTATCTGATCCGCAAGCATAACACGAAAAGCCAAGTAGGCCTTCATAATTTTAATCTTATTTGATAACTTTCATTTCTCTTCTGTTCTTTGTACATGGATGTCATTCACTGCGGATTGTCAGCTTGATTAATAAAAGAAGATATAATGATAATAATATGTTAGCAAGCTCTATCTCTGGACACATCAAATTGCCCTTTTCATAAAATTTGTGAGAGTCGCGATGAATAATTAAGAGCCCATGTAGCGGCATGGATGTGTTACGGCGCTTTAGAAATAGTCCGCTTAATAATAATGATACAACGTAATTGTATTTAACAATTTGTCATCCAATTCAGAACTTTCAAAACCTTAAAGCTTTTTAAAACGCAAGCTCAAAATTAACTGCTTGAACTGACCTTTGCAGCCACCTAAGATATAAGCCAGAAGTAGTTCAATGGTGGAAATTTCGCCAAGCGAGGGATTCAACAATATTATATCATCATTGAATAGAGGATCATCATGGGCAGCAGCTAACGAAAACAATAATAGTTTAAAAATGAAAGTCGTTTTATGCTCATAACAATAGCTCACAATTACATTAATTAGAACTTTAAAATTCCAATGCACACTGGATTACTGGCTTTATGAATAGCCAATGTTATTTCTACAAGAAAATGTATGGTTTCTGTTGCCGGAAGTGACAATTAATTTTGTGGTTGCGGCAGCCAGTAGTCAACAATAATGATTATTAGAACAATTCAATCATAATCAGCTACTTGATTACTCAACGCAGCTGATTCTATCACAGGATATCTCGAATTGATTGACTTGAACAAGTGTTCTTGCTGGTTAAGGCCTGCATGAGAGTGAATTTCCAAAATAAATCCTCCAAATAGACAAATAAATACTTAATATCAACGCGACTGGTATGCAAGCTCCTATCCTAGCTGGCAACATTAGAATGCCCAGGCATAGCAACCTGCACTGAGTTTTTTACAAACTTGGAATACACAAAAATACTTTGTTTTGTTTGCAACATATGAGTAGACTCTAAATGTGACAGGAAATTATGAAAAAGGTGATTCCAAAAATAAATACACTTGATAGAAACCGTTGAGGTTCAGTTTCGTGATCAGTATAACACTGCATAAGAGATACATACAAAGGATTTCAAGAAACAAACTGTTCGTCAGAGTATAATATGTTTCAAGGCGAAGTCTCTATTACTTGATGCACAATCATAGTACAGAAATCCAGCATGATGGTAATATTGAACTGAAAATGACCCTACATCTGAGAATTGTAGAGAAAAATGCAAGGCAACTGAATTAACAATTTGTCACTAAGTTCAATACTTGCATAATTTGCAAGCTATCAAGCAGCCGTTGAAATTACAATTAACATTATCTGACCTAGCGCAGAGAGCGCCTCTGAGTAGATTTCTTGAAGAGGCGCTCTATCAACTTCGCTGAAATAAAATGATTGAAAAAATGAATATTTAAAAAAAAATTAAGCTCAAAGTTGATTGCTAGAACTGACCTTGGCAACCAGAAGTAAGATTCGCTGTAAGTAGTTTAATGATGTATAACTTGCCAGGAGTGCAACCCTTATTCTCGGCTTGAACAGCGTTTGGTATACTTTTATCTATGGAAAAAATTATGTCGTCACGTAACCTCGACATGCGACAAACACTGATGATCAAAACTCAAAATTTCATAAATATTTCAAACATGAAATATACAAACACATTTAAACTGCAACATTCTTTGAAAGTTCACAGCGTGACCGAAAACGCGGCACAAGGCACTTTGAATGCACCAACATCGACCCTGACAGCCAGTACTGAACAGTAACGACACATGAAACATTATATAAAAATCTGTAATTGTTTTACTGCACACTGCTTACTCATCAACAGTAGGTCTAGTTTCATACGCCGAGTCATGCTCCACCTTCCAACTCTCGATCTAAACGACACTCGCCGTAGTAGCTACTCAGTCCCCTCTGGGCCCCTTGGTAACCGGACATTGGCCTTCTCCAGACCGCCCTTTTGGACAAACCCTCTGACTTGACAGAGCGCTTTAAAACGAAGCTTTAAAAGTTTGGAGATTACTACAATGATTACGAAATCTTAACCATAAAATGAAAATTTTTCTGTATGGTGCAAAGATTGTAGATGTGGTATGAATTTGCGTCTGTGTATCTATGTATGTATCTTAGTATCCATGTATCTATTGATTAGGTTCGATTCACAAATGGTTTGCATCCTTTGAATGCTGTGCTCATTTATATATGCAAATCAGCCGCAGAAGTTATAAAACCACAGCCTCACTAGCAGCGTCCGCCAAATGGAAAACTCGCGGTCAGGCAGTACTCCCGGAAAATTTTCAATTAATCCCAGGCGAAGCTGGCTGTAAGGCTAGTAGTAGATAACATATCTCTGGAGAAAACAAAACAGAATTAGGAGTAATCGCAATAAGAACATATTATTTCTTTCATTTCAATCGTTACCAAATTCGTTACCAAAGCAAATCAAATGTGCTTACTTAGTAATCAAAACGAAACATAATTAACTATACAAGGTTGACAAGAATCACAGTAGAATACACGTTAGACCCAATTAGTGACTAATAGTCCCGCGAGTTAGGACCACCTAGCGCAACAGGTAAAACGTTATACATGGAATCATAAATATGTTTTTATTTCATATTCAAAAGGTCTATATACAATGTAAAACATAACTCAGGATTATTCAACTTCAACAGGGTCAAACAAAGAGTAAAAAAGAGCATGATGAAATGGTATATCTAAATAAATAAAGGTATTGAAGTTTCACCGATTTATCATTGCTGGTTTGAGAGTATCACTGAAATGGATATGTTGTCATAGACAAGAATAAATTTATGACAATAAATATGTCTCACAGACAGTGCAGCATTTGATTGTTCTTTGTACATGCAATGTGAGATGCAGAAGTTGGGAGATTACGATAATGATTACAAAACATATGCCTCAAAATAAATTAGTTAAAATGTTTCATTTCACCCGATCTGCAATCATAACACAGCAAAGCTATAAGTGACTAAGATTTTAGTGGGTTAAGCCAACTGTTAATTTCATGCAACATACTAGGGTCATTGAGAGAGTTGTTTAGCAATGTCACCTAGTTCAACGCTTGTATAATCTTGAGCCTTCCATAAACCTAGAACCCAAAATTGATTGTTGGAACTGACCATTGCAGTCCGAAAAAAGGTAATTCTTTATTAGACCAATGATCAAAGTTTCGCATTCGGAGGATACGCTCCTCTTATTGGGTACATCCTTGGTAACTTCAGCTGAGCCAAAAGAAAGCAACAACAGAGTATTAAAAGCCTAATATCAATTCCCTAAATTTCATTAACATTGCAAACATTAAATACGCATCCTATTCAAAAACAACTATAGCCCACAACTACACGTACATCCTTTGTCTACTAATAAGCTTAAGATGCTTATACAAAATATAACCTACACGCATTATCAATACATGCACACCAATTTATTGGTTTGTTTTGAATTATACGGTAGCAGTGTTCTCCGATCATATCATCTACCTTTCCAGCTCTCTCTTCATGCATATCCGTGACCATCGCAGAAACCGCCCTATACTCGACTTCATAGCTGCATCTACAATAGTTACATCTATAATTCGTGCTATATTTGATTACTGGAATTCTCGTTTCCTCAACATATACATACCGCAAAAGAGTCGTCTACAAGCCAATCAGAATGCTCTCGTCCATACCGTTGCCAAAATAGCCGGACACCATCACCTTCCTCCTGTCCTCAAATCACTCATCTGGCTCGAAATACCTGAGCGAATTGAATATAAAATAATACGACTCATCTCAATCCCTAGCCCTTATTTATACCTATCAGTCGCTTGCGATCCAACCATATCGTTCCACTGGTCCCTTCTTCCTTCATTGATTCATTGACCCATCTTTATTCATAATTTACTGTGCAACCTAGAATTACTCATGCAAATATTAATTTGAATTAAATGGGGTATCCGGCGTTTGCCCGGGATGAGACAGGTGTTTGACCCTGAATAGGAGGAAGACGGCGGCCGCGGGGTTCACCAACCTCTTTACTGAGTGTCCGAGGTGTTCCCCGAACGAACGGCGAGGGTTTCGAGTGAATAGCTGTAAAAGTTTGCAAATGCATAAACGGACTGAGAATAGACACTGATGCGTACAAAGTGTTATCACTAACTTACAACTCCATACAGTATTACAAGCCGAAATATCTTCGCGAACTCTTGACCATCCAGCCAACCCGCTCTACCCGATCCTCCTCTTGCCTCACCCTCACTCACCCCCGATTGCATCTCATCTCAAGTTATCCAACCGCGCCATATAAAACGCCTCACCTCGTCTCTGGAACGAGATTCCTCCTGAATTTCGTGCCTTCTAGGACCCTACATCATCACTGCCCGTCACGCAACATCAACTGTACCTAGCGCCCCTGTTCATCACACCCAGGGCTTTTCATTCTAAACTTAAAAACGACCTTCTAAAGAGCTCTTATCGAGCGTTTTGTCATGCTGGTTTGTCGAATTGAGTTAGAGCTACAGTTAGATCCGAATTAGATGTTTCCCTGCTATGCAGAACGACGCTGCGACGCTTGTTACATTCAACCTGTGGAATGGATTGTCCAAACGTATATCTCCGAGAAGAGCTGTGGCAGTCAAGTGCATATGTACACTAGGTCGGCACGATCCTTGCGAACGAAAAGGAAACTTTCCTTGGGGCCCTGAGATAGGTTTTTGGCTTTGGAGACCAGGAACAGGGTGGCCGCGGGTTTCAGCAACCCCTCGGCTGCGTGTCCCAGGTGTTTCCTGAGCAAGCGGTGAAGGTTTGGAGTGAATAGATGCAGAACTGTGCAAATTCATCGAGGGACAAACGGACAGAAATGCTTCTTGATTTATAGATATACTGATTGAATGAATGAATGAATGAGTCAATGAAACTTGATAATGAACAGTCAAGCTTCAAATACAAATGGCGTACAGAGTTTCCCTGAAGTGATCAAATGATCCCGCTAGCGAGGGGCTCCAGCGTGTATAGTTCATATTGCAAGAAATCAATACAGGGTAGACGGTCTCATATAGAACAGCGTACATATTGCAAATGTTTCTTTAGAAATGACAACAGAAATCAAAAACAACAAGCCTTGCTTAGCAAGCAATGGTTAATAAATGAAGATAGACAACAACAAATATAATCAAATGTGGCTAGTTCCATGAAGCTAAAGGCACCAATGCATGGTGAAGGTAAGTTAGGCTATTGGTTGAAAAGCCAGCAATTGGACACTCAGCATTGCTATATCTGTATCCGGAGACCTGTCGGACCCTTGATCTATCAGATTGAAACTCCTTCTGGACATTGACAATAAAGGCTTGGTTCTGGTGCACGATGCTTTATGAATCGACCAACTGAAGTTACTAATTACAATTGTTCAAAAGAAACCATTGTTAAAGCAAATTATATACACCAGCCGCTTATGCTTCCAGTGTACCAAAATCGCCCAAAATATTGCCCAATTGATAAAAATTGTCTGCTCGTTATGATAACAGAAATCAAAAACAACAAGCCTTACTTAGCAAGCAACGGTAAATAAATGGAACCTTTGGTGACAATGAGGAGAATATTTTTCTAATTGAGACACTGCAAAATAAATACTTCAATTCTTATTGGCATTATAATGCAGGTGATTGTCTGGAGAATAATAAATCGCGGATGATCCATTCATTCATTTTATTTCGAATGAGGAATTGGAATTTGTCATTCTGGGATCAATTGATAGCGTGGACCATGAAGGTGCCTTGAAATGACAACGGGAGTGTTGTTAATCTAAGGACGAAGGGAATGTTGTTAATATGGTATCCGATTGGTTAGAGCGGTCGGCCCGCAACACGCAGTGTGCGCTGAGTGAGTGGGTTCGACTCTCATCTAAGGCGTCACTGTGTAGGGACCTTGAGCAAGTCCTTCGCACACGATTGCTCTGCATTATAACTGCAGCTGCGTCGTCGAGACGTTTGTGCGCTTTCGTGCACGACTTGTCGCTGAAGCACGTTATAAATGCCTAGTTGTATTGTATTGTATTGTAATATAAAAAATTCCGGACCTAAAATACCCAATGACATAATGAAGATCAATTGAGAGAACCGAGCGAACCTGAACTGTAGTGGATCTCACGACTCTGACTTCTTTGGACAATCAATGTGCACAACTTACTTACCTTCATCAACTGCAACAGAGAGAGGGCCTAACCGTTTCCATTCAATAATTAACATACTTTCCCTTCAAAGTATACAAAGAATAACAAGAATATCAAAGGATGTCCGTTGTGCCAACGCCATCATTTTCTGAGGTTTGGCACATGAGGGTGGTTGGTGAGCCCTCTCACACGCCGTCTACTCTTCACATCGACAGCGTATGGTTAGTGGACTCATTATACATGTATCAATATAGCTTATTTTCGCTAGAATTTGTATATCCGACCCTTTACCTGACAGTCCAGCTTAATAATACCACTAGACCCTCACGAAGAAATCGCACAAGTGGTCTTCTAACGTTTGCCATCTTTATCCATTTTCAAAACTTATATATTAGAAAATAATTATGCTGCACTGATGTGACCACAGATATTCATTTTGAACGCAAGTCTCTAAAAATGTCGACAACAACCGACGAAGGACAATAGTACGCAGTATTCATGTAAATTGTATCATTCAGCTGTGCTTCTAACCTGATGGCAGCCAGAAGACGTACAGCAGCAAAGTAACCAGCAAGACTCGGATAATCTCTGCCATTCTGATCTTTGTTGCAAGGATCTCAGATTTAAGAAATAAGTCCAGTCAAACGTTTGTGTGCTCCACTTTCAAAATCTACAATTGCACAGGTAAGTCACGCACAGCTTTGGAAGAGTCCAAAACTTAGCACAAAGTTGCGTAGAATGAACGGGTGTGGATGTTAAAAGTTTACAGATAGGATTAGTATGTAAATGTGATCCATTATTATCCTTTAATATTATAATCATTCTACATATATTACTAAAGCAGCGATGGAAGCAGATGATAAGTGTCTGATTTACAAATAATAGTAGAAAAGTCATTACCATTATTAAAATTATTGCTATCCATGCTGCCGCCGTTGCCATCATCATCACCGTCATCGTCATCATGATCATTGTCGTCGTCGTCATCGTCATTATCATCATCTTCATCATCGTTAATATTATTCAGCCTGAGTAACAAACGAACTCCATGATCTAAAACACGTTAGAGATAGCATTCTCTGTGGTGACTAGTCTTTTTCGATGCCAAGACAGTGTCGATTAAGTGCCAACGTGGTGAGAAAAGCATATCTTCAAACAGTCTTCTGTTAGGTTAGGATGGATTTGTTGAAACATGACCAATGAGAAAAGCGGACATAATGCTTGTACAAATGTAGAGATTTTTACTATTACACCCAGGTCAAGACAAATATTATGTTTCTAATGTAAAACAATTTCTCTATTGAAACTAAATCCATCAAGACGATAGAGTTCTTGCTCTTATGGTTCTCAATCTGAAAATTAGGTCATAAATTATGTCCGACGTCACTATTCCCTCACTGTTGTCCTCTTCATAGTTCAATCCAGTCTCCTCTCTGTGCGTGCCCAATCCATTCAGCTTCTTATATCTTCCTTATTGTTCTTCCTTTTTTCTCCTAACATTTCCATCAATTCGTCGTTTGCTTTAGCCTTTGTTCCGTACAACTGATTTTATTCATTCTACTCAAAGTCCATATTTTAAAAGCCCAATTTTTTCTTATGTTCGCTTTTCTCATTGGCCATGTGTTTGCTCCATAATACAAAGAGTAACACATTCCATATGAGTGTCTTTAACACTTTTTTCTTCTGATTTCTGCTTAGTGGGCGTCATTTCCTCACACCTCAGCCCACCTTTCCTGTATCTCGGTAGGCATACTCTCGATCTATTTCTACTCATATCTTCTGCCACATTTCCAAGTTTCCTATTAATCTTTCTTTCTTTCCAATGATGTGCAGACAGTTAATCTCAGTTAATCGCGCGACATTTAAATAACGACACTTCATCTCTTGCCAGTTAATAGCGCGACACTTAACCACGTTAAATAAGAACCTTAAAGAAGCTAGAGAAATGAAAAGTGAATTTCTTTTCAAGTAAAAGCTGGATTGATGAAAAGGATTGGGCCTTCAATGGAAGCAGGATTAATAAACAGATTTCTGCAAGTGGAAATGATGAAAATATTTCTGTATAACTAGAAGCTGGATTTGAATATGCATCGTGTACTCATCTCCAATTTTGTTAGCCTTTACTCACCACTTAGTTTACCACTGCAGCACTGCCTAGGACGCCAAAATAGCGCTGTGTATCATAGTAATGCATAAAAGAACGCTGTTCCCGAAGAAAAGAACTGACCGTGTGCAGATTATGTATGGTTGCCAGTGAGGCAGTGACTTCTAATACGGTAGGCCTATAGCGATATGAATGGCAGTAGAGCGCGCATATGATATGGCAAAATAAAGGATTAGTTGGCAATTTCAGTTTGTATATACCTCAGCTTCAATAGAAAAACAAATTGTACATTGTGCGTCTACATTCCAATAGCTATGCCCTTTACAGCTGCAAAGGGGAAAATTGACGATAGCCTAAGTTACTCTGCTCGGCAAATTAACTACGACCAATGTAGACATTGTAGACCACCTATTATTCCACAGGGCCTACATAACTCCGCAAAATAATTAATTACAACTTCTCACACATGGTGTCACTTACTCCAGTCACAGTTTCCTCGATTCGTTTTTAATCAACAACAAAATTCAGAACAAAATCTACGCTAAAACCTCGAATAGTTTCCATCAACTTCGAAATTACAGCAACAATCGCTGCCAGCAGAATGTATCATTATGACGACACAACTGCGTGTGTATGACGTCAAAACGAATTATTCATTGTGTAAACGAGTATTTTATATAGGCCTGTATATCTTCGTTTTTTGGAAAGATATATCGCTGTCAAAAGGCAGCGACATTACAAATTCATATTACAGAGGAATCAAACAGTCACTCATTCATCGAGTTTATTAGACCTAGCTTAGTAACAGGTTCAGTCTGTTGGAACCATTGACGTTTAGGGAACATGACGGTGTCTAATAGATATTTTAGCGTATTTAAAAAATTCATAGCGTGACCCGACAAAATAGCCCACGACAAAATAGCCCCAGACAAATAGCCCCCGACAAAATAGCCCAGACAAAATAGCCCCAAAATAGAGTAGCTCCTATCAAGAAGCCAATGTGGTTCGCCTGTAACAATGGGCTTAAACACTTCAAAAAGTTACTTAGTAATGGGCAAATAAGTTAGGCCTCTAAATATTCACATAAAACATTTACGTCTTTTACAATTGGCTTAAACACTTTTAGAACTTACTCAGCAATGGAAAAATAAGTTAAGCCTCAGAACGAACATTCACGCCTTTTTAATGGGTTTAAACACTTTTGAAACTTGCTTAGTGATGGACAAATAAGTTGAGGTTTAACCTATTTGTCCTTTGTTAAGTGAGTCTGTCGGGGTGCCGACGTGAATAGATGTCCAATGGTAGCTCAAATGGAAACGAAATCGGTGAGTAGAGGTTTGGAAGCCTGATCGATGAAAAGTATCAGGCTTAGTAGTTGAGTTTCTTAGTTTAGAATCTTTCAAACTGGGAGTACACGCAAAAGAAATACATATCTAAAATCAGGAATCAGAGCGGATGAGAACCTGATTAATATATCTTGAGAAATAGAATAAAATATAGGGTGACACAAGAGTTCGTTCACCGTTTTAAAAATGTGTTTTCTCGGTAAGGGCTTCATATGTTTTCTGATATTTTGTGAGTGCATACAGGAAAAAATTGCAACCTGCTCTTTCAGTTGTGTTTGCAAAGCAGACATCGCAGCAACAGCACCCGCCATTATTGGCATGAATGGTCGTTCATCATACTCAGTTATTGACTAATTTCTTGTGTTACACATCTGACCGCGGCTACACCGCGAATTCTGTGTTTTTGGCCGCAAATTGGCGGAAAATTTTTCAATTTTCGACTGCGAAAAATGTACAGCCCTACTGATCAACGTTCTTTAGGTCACGATCTTTATAAACGCTGAGAGACAAAATAGTCCACAAGTTCTCAATGGGAGTAAGGTCCGGAGAGCAGGGTGGCCAATCTTTTGACTTTATTCGTGACGGGAGTTTGTAGTCTAGCAACTTCGTCTTAGCAGCTGATGCATGACAGCGTGCACCACCAAGCTGAAATACTCAAAGGATCATTGCCAACAAATAACTTTCGTTGCATAGCACTGTCGTTGGCTCTCGAGCGCTGGCTTAGCTCATTGCTCGAGAATGTATGTAGTGCAGTACTGCGAGTTCAGTCTTATACCATTTGGCACCAAGTGAAGGCTAGTGAGGCACCTGACCGTCATCTCACCCCACATCATCACTGACGGACTTAACTTCATCTGTGGAGGAGACGGATCGTTCCTCTCCTATCAAACCCAAACTGAATAATTTCGTACATTCAGGACAAAAAATACATTAGACGGCAACTCATCGGTGAACAAAACATTAGACCAATCATCTGCAGTCCAGTGTCGATGCTACATTGCTCCTATTTTTACTCAATTAAGCGGCGTGCATAATAGTTACACAATCTCCAGGCACGAGCCAGAAATGCACTTTGCGCGCCGCGGTGAACACTGTTACGTCATTTTAACGCATGTTCGATTTCAAATTTATAGGGTCATAATAATTATGTTTGATTCCTGTATAGGCTTGAAAACTATTTAAGAAATCCGATTCGTTTTGACCGAGATATTTAAGTTTAAAAACGGTGAACGAACTTTTGTAACACCCTTTGTAGACCCTATTGACCTTCTATATTTCTGATATTTTTAAACATTCCTTTAAGACACTGTCATTGACAATGTTTGGGAGTATTTGGAACGCAAATTATATGATATACCATTTAAAAATGAACAGGGGAAAGGATTTTTGAGAGATATTCAAAGTCATATCGATCACCTACACTTTATTCCAGAGCATTGCATCGAATCAGAATGGTTGTCCAAAGTTCACATTTCTAAACCGCTATTCTGACCCTCTAAGAACCGAACTCTGACCTCTCTTTGCTGAGACTGGTTGCGTGATAATGAATAGATTAGAAAATCGAGCACTTCCGTATTAACCGGAGAAGATTTCTCAACTAATCTGGCGGCCGATTAACTCTTCGGCGGTTATGTTGTTTTTGAGCATCTCGACAATTATTTATTACTCTATGTTAATGAAAGTACTTTGAATCGTCAGTAACTAAGGAAGAACGCTAGAAAATAATTTGTCACAGAGGATTCAAAGCCTTTACCTTAATTTCCCAACGCTGAGTCGTTACGAGAGGATTGGCTATTGCGGACTTCGAAGATTTACATTACATTGACATTCTTGAAATATGATATCGCCTTATTTTCAACAATATCAGAAGTGCACACGCCAATTGCAATTGAACCGCAGAACAATATTAATGTACGCGAAGGACTTGGTCAACGTCCTTACACACTGACTGACGCCTCGGACGAGGGTCGAACCCGCTTACTCAGCGCACACTGAGTGTTACGGGCCGACCGCTCTAACCAATCAGCCACCGTGCCGCACGATTCCTGACCAACAACTGCTCTCTGCCTTATCTTCCCTTGAATGGGCTTCTATAACACCACGCAACGCCTGGGATGTCGAAGGGTGTTGACCTTCCTTTTGATGGCAATGGGAACGCAACAAAATCTCTACAGTTCATGAAATATGAAGAATAGTGAAGAGCAGTCCGTTGAGCTAGCCAATTGGCATCCATGGGTAGGATCACGACGCGTTAAAGACTGCATTTTATTAGCCTCGGCATATGAGTACGCGTAGCCACTCACTCACCAACTCATCTTCATGTGCGATCAGATTACTCATTACAATGCTTATCTAAGTTGATCATGAGGACCAGTCAAGCAGAAATTCGAAACAAATTTATGCCCTAGCCGAACGCCTTAATATCAAAATTAAAATACGTTAAATATATTTATGAAAATATAATATTCAGTCAAATTACTTGTAATAAGTCAGTAGCAATCGAATATGTTTTTAAGCAGAGAAATAATTTTCATCAATCTAATTTCTGTCTATCAAAGATTGCTTTTTATATTTATTAACTGCCGTGCGTACTGACATTTGGGTAAATGCAGGCGTGCAGGGTCCATAGCTTTCAAATAAAACTTCGGATGCTTTAGTATTATTGCAACCGACTGTGTTAGAAACTCGTTGCAACATTCTTTTACAAGATATGCATATAGTACAAGCAATAACTAATTTGCACACTTTTAAACCGATTGTTTACTATTAAACGGAAACACTTCAAGAAGCTTATATACGAATTGTCAAGTATCAACTGATATTTGCTCTATAACAAGATATTTGTATAGTGTGCTGAAAATACACAGTCCAGGTCCTTCATGTATGACATATTGCAGTTTAACAGATTACGCAGTTATGTGATCAATGATCCGCTGGTAAATCATAACAGATGAGTCACAAACAGTGCAAAAAAATAAATAGCTCAGTTTGTGAATGGTGCAGATGTCTTATATCGTACATTTCACTTCACTGCTTAAAGCACTGGACTCAGAGTTCGATCAACGCCAAACACAGTCCAATGATGAGCAGGAACAACTCAAGAACAACGGATTGTACATGACGACCAGCAGCGCCGTTGTCCTCTGTGCAAATGAAAAATCAAGTCCCTTAGAAATGATCATGGAATACTATGTGCATAATAAATAATCATCATTTTCAGCAGCTCAGCGCATGAGGCCAAAGTATATAGTCTGTCATGATTCACGACGCTTATCGTCATTCAGTCATGATAACCTACACTTTTTGTTCATTTAAATATGACTAAAATCCCTAAACCAATTTTTATTTGCCTATAACATTTTGGATAAGCAAAGTGAAATAACGATATGTTTTCAATCCCTTAACAACACTAAAAACAGTTAAGTAATGTGTGTGGACAACTAAAACCCCAATCAGTGAGGTAGCCTCGGTCAGGACTGATTTCATGTCCAGATGCGAAGGTCAAGAAGCTATAAAGGTAGGTGGTGGTTGTATATGAGAAAACAAGAAGAAGTCACAAGAGCCTACAGTGATCACAATAAACTCATCTTAATCTATGAAATAAGAATACGAGTAGGCCTATTATAAATGAAATGAAGCACTGCCTTCATTAAATTTATACATAAATACATATATATCTTGTGGGATGTGGTATCTAGCTGGTTAGAGCTCATACCGCACATTGTAATATACAGAGCACGGGTTCAATCCCACCCTGCAATGTGGAGACTTTCCAAATGTTGGATCCTACTATGTGTAAAGACCATGAACAATTACTCAATCATCACTTGATGATTGGACATTGAACCTCAATAAATGGCCAATTATAATCATTAGTACAGTCAGGATATAGTCATAACTACTGACGTATCTATGATGTACCACGGAGCACAGTAACACAATAAAAATGTGTTCCGTTCTGCGTAATCAAAATACTCCAACAAATCTTGACAAAATGTATAATATGATTAATAATAATCAAAAAAATAATGAAAATAATGATAAAGATAATAGTAATAATATTAATAAAATTGACGAAGAAAATAATAATAATAATAATAATTAAAATAATAATAATAACAATAATGATTGTAACAACAATTATGATAATCATAATAATAATAATAATAATAATAATAATAACATTAAAAATAATGATAATAACAAGAACAGCACGAATAAAAAAAATGCATGCAAATATAAAACCATTAAAAATAAATAGAATTTTTACATGATTCATATCTAATAAAAGTTTTATATTTTTTGTATTTGCAATTGGTTTATCGTGTCTCATAGATACATTTGGTCTCCAGTTATTGCTTTATTGGCTTTAAACTGAGTCATGCAAATGCCGCAATAAACACTATCAGTGCACACCTACTTTGTTTGTGGATATCATCTGAAAAATAAAAGAAACACCAGAAGACTTAAATAACTTCAGATTTGACACACACAACAGAAATCAAACTCAATCAACATCAGAAAGCAAACAACAACAACATCAATAATAATAATAATAATAATAATAATAATAACAATAATAATAATAATAATAATAACAATAATAATAATAATAATAATAATAACAACAATAACAATAATAGTTGTAATCATGTGTCACGTTTCGAGGCATTATTGTTATTATTATTATCTAATGAGGAACTTCATATTTATTGTGTCTTCAATTTATCTGAGTCTTATAAAGTCTTAGATGCATCTGATTACCATTAATTGCATTAGAGGTTGACTAGACATGTCATGAAAATATCTCAATTAAAATATTGAAGCACACATGCCGGATTTATAATCCTCAAAAACAACGTCTTCCAAATAGTTGAACAAATTCATATTCAAAGCTCATAACAGAACTTACGCTAAATTTCAGCAGAGTCAGACTGGATGAGAAAGAGCAAAATTTGAACAGAATGAGAGAGTAGTAACTTGTAATAAAATACCATCATTGATAGCTAAGTTTACTGATCTGCAATTGCTGAATCGAGCCTTCCATTATAATTGTATTATCATGGAATGCCAGAATGCCATAAAAGGATATTGCTAACACACTGAAACGGTTTTGCCGTAAAAAGCGTTTGGTAACGTTACAATCCCTAGCGTCTGGACGTATTAGAACTTCTTTTTTTATGTTTTTCCATCGGTTTCTTGACTAACGAATTCTTCCATGTTTAAAAATGTTTCGAACCACTTTGCAATTAATGGCTCTTGGAAGTCGTGTATTTCAATTTTACGATGAAACTCTCAACCATCAACGTCCGATGGGCCTCTAGAGAAATCGTGAGTGTCGTGCTGTACTTAGAAACAGCAAAAGAAACAGACTTTCTCATCGTGGCTCACTAGTGAATACAAATAGAATGCTATATGCACACGATGAACAGTTGGCCAATCCACTGTGAACATGGGTGGAATAAGGATTCTAGGACAATTTGTCGTAGAACAATGCGTCTTGGACAATTCGCCGCGACAAATCGTCGCGGACAATTCCACGCGGTCAATAATATTATGAAAATGCTTCATTTGCAGCCATGCAAGTTAACAGCAGTTTAAAACTAAAATTTAAGATTTGACTGTCAAGTTTTTCAAAATATTTAGGCCTATATCAAGCTTTAATGAACAATACACTCTAACAGGGCCTATAAAGTCCAGAAGGTACTCTAATCTATCACATTGTCAGCTATATGTCAATAATTTTTTGGAAAAAATCCTCTCCGAAATTGTTCCACTGTTAGTAAATCGTTGCAATGGGTACATTGTTTAATCCATTAAATCGATGAGAGCTAACTACTATGCATTGACACTGTAGACACATTGAAATTTACCGCGACGAATTGTCTGCGCCGAATTGTCCATTTTTCTCCGTCGAATTGTCAGCGCCAAATTGTCCTGCGACGAATTGTCCGCGACGAATTTTCCGTCGACGATTTGTACGGTTACCAGAAAAAGGGCCAGAACTAAACTCGCTCTGATCGGGCGCCGCCTAAATGCGATGACACCTATGCGCATTCAAAGACAACTGAAGAGAAAATGACGGTTTGATAGAATCTTTTTGACCGTCGTCAATTCTGCCTCTTTCGGAAAAACGAAAAGAACGCCGCATTAAATCACAGAATACAGGACCGTAAATGGAATGATTGACCCTGACACAAACATGTGTTAGACGGCCGTCTAGCGTCGATAAACCAAACGCCTTAGACCACGTGAAAGCAGACGTGCTTGATTTCAACCCTGACATCATTGTCCTCTTCAAATGTTGGTTGAAATCTTTACATTATTGCTATGGAAGTTTCAAAAATGTGCCATGCAAATGTCTCAATGAATACATAAGTGCACACATACCTGGTGTGGTGGGTTTCTCTGCCAAATTAAATAAACATCAGAAGACTTAAATAATTTCATATTTTAAGGACACGTAACAGAACGCAAACTCTACTTCAGAAAAGTATTACAACAACACCTCCAATAACAACAACAATAATAAAAATAATGATGGTGATGATGACGATGATGATGATGACAATGATGATGATGATGATAATTATAATAATAAAAGTGACAATAATATTGTTAATATTAACACTAGTACAATAATAATAACAATAGAATAGAATATCATAATAACAATAATAGTAATAATAATAAAATAATGATAATATTAATATTAATAATATTAATAGTAATCAAATAATAATGACAATATAATATAATATAATAATAACAATAATAATAACAATAATAAAATAATGATAATAATAATAATTATAATACAGCAGAGTCAGATTGGATGAGAAAGAGTGAAATCTGAACAAGACGAGAGAGTTGATTCAAATCAAATAAAGGAATTTATTGTTTACTATTCTGTCATGGCTAAATTGAGAGTATCATTATGATAGATAAGCCTATTACCATGGAATGCCAATAATGCAATGAACACCTCCATGACGCATCTCAATGTTTTAAAGGCTTATTATTAATTTATTTTTAAAGACGCTATATATATATTATATGTTATATATATTACATATATATATTATATGCTATATATATTATATGTTATATATATTATATATATATATATATTATATGCTATATATATTATATGCTATATATATTATATGTTATATATATATTATATATATATATTATATGTTATATATATTATATATATATATTATATGCTATATATACGCCTACTTGGCTCGTTGTTAACATCCAATAACAACGAACCTTCCACGTGCCGCTGCGTATGGCAAAAGATGCTAGTTATTGCATGCAAGTAAAAAAACAATTGTAATAGATTGCCAAACTCTCAGCAATCAACGTCCAATTGTCCTGACACACATCTGTTGAATTCGTCTAGAATCTAAAAATCCAACACCTTCGACCCTCTCAAGGTTGATGTAGGCTTACTTGATTTCAACCTTGGCATTGTTGTCCTCGTGGAAAGTTGGTTAATAATTTACCATCTATTGCTTTAGAGGCTTTTAAATATGTCACGCAAATATCTCAGTATATAATTATATTAACGAATAAATACATTTTATAATCTGAATAACCTAATAGCATTATTTGTTTCATATAAAACGTACAGTTATCTTAGTCACTTTTGTATGTATAATGCAAAGTTGGGTAGAGTAGGCTGATTAATATATGGTTTTGAATGTAAGTCGCAATGTTTGAAGGCTAGGCCCATTTTACTTGATATGCTATCATAGCACAGATGACCAACATGTGAACAATATTATCCAGTCGGTTCTCCCGTCTGCCAATTTCATACAACATATGGGAATCATGGAGTGAATTGCAATGAATATTCATTAACAATTATTGGTCACTCAGTTGTGAAAACTTAAAGATATTTAATAAATCAAATTTACAATTGATTTTTAGAACTGACCTCTGCAGACAGAAGTAAAATGATGTATTAGTAGATCAAGTACTTCTATCTCGCCAGCAGGCAATGGATGATTCATGTTAAAATCTACTGAACTTTGCTCGAAAGGAGTGAGTGCATTTTTCTCATCAGAAGTGAGTGATTCTGGATGGATCGTCTGGTTAATAGCCTCACAGGCATCAACTGCATCAAAACAAAGCAATGATGTTTAAAATAATTCGAACGATTGATTGATTTGCATTCGCCTAATTTGATCAATCCTATAACTATTCTCTGAAATACTGATCACTGTGTGCTCCATATAAAGTGTTAGCTATAGGCCTAATTATATCGTATGTCTTTGTTTATTAGGTGATAAGTGCCTCAAGATTGAATTTATTGATTAGTATAATTAGGTGTTCTGGATTGGCCTGAACAATCCAGCAATTCATAACAATGTATCGCGTGACTAGCGTCTATTTCTGCCATAATCTAACACCTAGAATTTTTTTTCCAATCATTAGAAAGTAAAAAAGATAATATCACCAAAACAAATGTGTAGCGCAAAAAAAATTTACAAACCCGTGGCACAAAGTAAACTGCAGATAAGAGTTTGACTATAACAATGGGTAAAAATATCCACACAACCAAAGCGTCACTCAAAGGCCGAAGCGAATGCGCAGAGTCGAGTCAGAGAGATTGTACAAAGGGAGAAGGACGAAGGAGACTCGAGTCCGGCTGCCAAAGGGTCAGAGGGCACGAGATCTGTGAAGGTGGGGTTTGTTTGGGTGGAGATTTGGAAGGCAAAGGAACGAATGAGTTGGGGTAGGACTCCTTGTATAGGTGATATTTTTGTTTGGATATGAAAGTTCGAGTGGTGATAGAGGAGCCTGGAGTAGACGCTGATGGGTGATTTGTTATGATAGTGGCGTTGAATATTGCTCGGAGAACCTAAGATGAGTAGGGACCGGAGGTCGAGAAGGACTGAGGCGGGAGGATGATCGAATTCAGCGGGTTGACTGAATGGTGAAGGGTTTGAGAAGATTGTTGGACAATGAGTATTGTATTGATTTGTAGGTAGCACTAAGTGATAAGCAGTTAAAGTGGAATCGCTTTTGCATTTATACCAATGCAATGATTTGAGGATGGGAGCGATATAATGCTTGGGTGTTCTGGTGGGGGACCGTTCGATAGTCCGAAGACTCCACAGTCCGAAGATTAATGTAAGCTCGAGAGTGCCTAGGGTTCGATAATCAGAAGGTTCGATAATCCGAATAAAATTTTCTATTCCGAAGATTTTCGGATTATCGAACCTTCAAACTACCTAACCTTCGGACTATAGAACCTTCGGAATATCGAACCTTCAGACTATTGAACCTTTGGATTTCGAAACAGAACCGTTTTGGTGACAGGTCAGGCAGGCGAGTTTAGGATAACTTGCAAACGCCTGAGGTGTATGGATTCGTGATCGAGCAAAACGCCCCCCATTGCAGTAACTGATGTTAGGTGGACATAGAATTAAAATATATGTTCAATTATGCAAAGTTACGGTTCTAGGGCAGTTCATCATATTAAATTTCATCAGATGGACTGTTCATCATAGGCCTTTCAGGCTTTCACCGAGTGGGTTGTTGATCATAGGCTTTCATCAAGTGGACTGTTCATCGCAGGACTGTTCATCAAACGACGTCTTATCTCTTCAACCATCGTTATTCTAATTAATTCAAAGGCTTCGTATTTATTGCATATGCACCTGGCTTAATGTAACTTACACATACAATTGATTTCCATTTTTTGCTTTATAAGTTTTGAAAGTGTGTTGTGTACCTTGATAAAAAGATATATAAAGGCCAACATACCTATTGGAACACTTGCTGCAGAATAAAACAAAACCAAATATTAAACAATTTCATATTCCACGCATAAAATAACTTAAGCCCAAGCTATCTTATAATTAGACTTAATTCATGACGAAGTGTAAAAAGATCACAATTCTAATCAATTAATAATGGAGTAAATTTAAATAAAACAAAGATTACGATGATTTGGCCATAAATGAAGACAAGTCGGAGGCAATTTTGTTAAGTATGTGCCAACGTGCGCGTTCTTTCTTTTATCCTAGAATTTATAGCATCGATTTTACTGGTCTGCCACTTTCAGAAAATGGTATCATTCTAAGCTTGGTACTTGTCTGTAATACGACACCCATTTATTATTATTATATTATGGTGCAATATCTTTTTGTTAAGCATCGTGAGGATCGGTTAGGGTCAGGTTAAGCATCGTGAGGGTTAGTTAGGGTCTGATTAAGAATTATGTGCGAGGGTCGTTTAGGGTCACAGTTAGGGTTGATGTCGTTTTTAAAAATCTAAAAGCAACCTTATCATTCTAAGTAATGTCATGATTTCCTTAATATGTATCATTAAACTGGCATTCTGGGCCACCAAGGTCATGACATAGGTAGACCTACGAAGGAATATGAAATCACCGAATTACACACAAAGCACTTTAAATCAATGTCCATAACTACACTGCCCTGACACCGTATATACAAACTACAATAGCCCTAAAACTAACCCTAGCCGACTCTCACGAAGCATACCCTCACCCTAACCGACCGTCGCGATGCTTACATTTTTCTATAGAAGAGAACAAATAAAATAGAATATTATTTTCAGGTCATATTGTTTGGGGGTCGTACAACAGACAAGGACCATTACCCTTCTATTCCGGCAGCGCATAACAAAACCTTTGTTGGCTTTTACTAAGAATACATCGCAATGCATGGCCTGTTTAGTTGTCACCTATCTCTGTGATTATGCTAATAATTCTTTTTATTGGGCCTCTAAGACCCTGAGCTTAAAGGGCTGCTACGCAACCAAACCCTAGAGCTCGCGGAGTGTTGCGTGTCCCAATACAAACCGCTCCTCAGTTCTCTACCAGCTGCATTGCATTCATACTGAATTCAGAATATATATAAATTAACCTGTTTAACTGACAAAACCCTGGGTGGCCGGATGATGAATAGCTGGCAAATGAAAGCATATTGAAAGGTTTGAATCGAGTTGAAGGGCGTTGACGGTAAGAGATCGTATTTGATATTAAATTTGGTGGATTGCCAGATAAGCCATGACTTATTGTTGACATTAATTATGTAATACATGTATAACTGCGCAGTTTACTCGGTTTTATTCATTAAAACGATACGATTATTACAAAAATCCAATGAATTCAAAAGCTTCATATTCATCGCATGCACCTGGTTTCATGTAACTTACACATTCATTTGGTTCCCATTTGTTGCTTTAAATCTTTAAAAATGTGTCATGCAAACATCTCAATAAATATATGAAGGCTAACATACCTATTGGAGTATCCCCTGCGGAATAAAAAAGCCATAATAATTGAACAACTCTATAAAATTATTGAGCACATAACATAACTCAAAATGAGCTTCAGTAGAATCAGACTGAACTCATGACGATGAGTAAAAATGAAGAGGATGAAGGATTAATTGAAATCTACACAAGGTGCTGAAAATTTCTCTATTTTGTCTTGGTTGGGTTGAGAGTATTGCTGTGTCAGATAGATTATGAATGACAAATTAGCTATGAATGCCTTTATGACATTATTTATTGTTATAAATAGTGCAGTCTAATGTGTCCTATGTTATTTTTTGTATGTGCAACGTAAGGTGAGGTAATTATTACATGCCTTTAAATATCAGTTAAAATGTTTGAAGTTCATGTAGTGTAAGGTAACTGATATACACCTCGATAAAATGGTCTTGAAGGATAAGCCTATTTTACCTGCTCTATCTCTGGACACTTCAAATTGCCATTTTCATAAAACGTGTGAGAGTCGCGATGAATATTTAAGAGCCCATGTAGCGGCATGGATGTGTTACGGCGCTTAAGAAATAGTCCCCGCTTAATAATAATGATACAACGCAATTGTATTTAACAATTTGTCATCCAATTCAGAACTTCCAAAACCTTAAACCTTTTTAAAACGAAGTTCAAAATTAACTGCTTGAACTGACCTTTGCAGCCACCTAAGATATAAGCCAGAAGTAGTTCAATTATGTAAAACTCGCCAGCCGAGGAATTCAAAAAATTTGTATCCTCATAGAATTGACTCAATAGAGGATCATCATAATCAGCAGCTGACGAAAACAATAACAGTTCATAAATGAAAGTCATACTATGCTCATAACAATAGCTCACAATTGCATTATTTATAAGTTCACTATTATAACTTTAAAATGCCTATGCAAACTGAATGAATGAATGAACGAACGAATGAATGAATGAATGTGCCAATTATAGACCGATCTTAATTCGATTGTGAAAAAATTATGCCTTAGAAGTTCTGTACATACGTAGGAAAACACCACACCACTTTGGCAATTATTTTAACAGACCTGCGACTGATGTTCAATTCTGCTGAAATTCGCCGAGTATTGAGATTATTTCTGATGTCACTATTCTGTGCTCGATATTCGTTCGGCTGCGGATAGATTTCTGCCTTCCGCTGCCCTTACGACGTTCCACAGCACATCCCTTATCATCAACGCGTCGGCATATTTTTATAAGTGCTCAGCTCCAGTGATTTCAGAGTGAACTTTGATTACAACTTTGGCTCCAAGATCATGTTCGTGATTCATGAAGTGTCTGTATACGTATTCTATCTGTCATGGACACTTTCCCATGCTTATTTTGTTACAAATGATATCATAAACTGATTCAGCGCGAAACATTTTTATTCACCAATTTAATCGACTGCTTGCTAAATTCCGTCAAAGTGACTTCCACGTGCAAACATTTCCAGCTTCTTTTCTCAATAATAAAAATTAGGAAGTGCGTTTTATTACAACCACTTGAAATATGACTTCATAAATTCGCTTTTCATAACTTTTTGCGGCATTAAATGTTTCTTGACCATCAATGATAGATGGTTGCACTCATTAAAAGTGATATAACTTTTATTCTGTTTGAAATATTTTATTCGATTGTGGCGGTTTTATGCGAATATCAAATGGCGTTGAACC
This sequence comes from Bimastos eiseni, assembly GCA_959347315.1. NCBI lineage: Eukaryota > Metazoa > Annelida > Clitellata > Crassiclitellata > Lumbricidae > Bimastos > Bimastos eiseni. The sequence goes on from OY365810.1 coordinate 34,270,680, forward strand.
TGTAAAATTGTATTTATTATTTTCTACTTTTGGCCGAAATATTAGCAAACAACCGTAGGGGTTACTTTTTTGGCCACCTTGTATATTAATTCATATGCTTTAAGGCTGAGCCTATGTTACTTGCCGCACAATCTTATAACAGAAATCGAGTAAAAGCAAGATGCGCATGCAGTGGGAACATTCAACTGACAATGTTTCCCTACATTTGAGAATCATGGAGAAACACGAAAAGCAACTAATTCAACCATTTGTCACTAAGTTCCATACTTGCACAATCTGCAAGCTGTTTTAAAAATTCAAGCTCTAAGTTGATTATTAGAACCGACCTTGGCAACCAGAAGTAAGATTCGCTGTAAGTAGTTTAATGATGTATAACCTGCCAGAAGTGCAACCCTTATTCTCGGCTTGAACAGCGTTTGGTATACTTTTATCTATGAAAAAATATGTCATGTCATGTAACCTCGACATGCAATAAAAACTGATGATCAAGACTCAAGTCCTCACAAATATTTTAAAAACGCGAAAAATACAGACACATTTAAACTGTAACATTTCTGAAAGTTCGTATCAAACCTAAAAATGCCTATACATGTACACACACGGCAGCACAAGGCATCATGAACCCAAAAGCAGCGAATTCGACCGCCAGCACTGAACAATAAAGATACATGAAACATTATATAATCAGCAACTGTTTTACTGTACACTGCCTACTTATCCACCTTCCAACTCTCGACCTAGACGAGACCCGCCGTAGTAGCTACTCAGTCCCCTTTGGCTCCTTGGTACCGGACAATGGCCTTCTCCTGACCACCCTTTTGGACAACCCCTCTGACTTGACACAGTGCTGGTGAATAAGTTTGTGTTCTGCGCCCCAAACTCCATTGCATCCATCCATCCATCCATCCATCCATCCATCCATCCATCCATCCATCCATCCATCCATCCATCCATCCATCCATCCATCCATCCATCCATCCATCCATCCATCCATCCATCCATCCATCCATCCATCCATCCATCCATCCATCCATCCATCCATCCATCCATCCATCCATCCATCCATCCATCCATCCATCCATCCATCCATCCATCCATCCATCCATCCATCCATCCATCCATTTAATATACCGCCCCATCAAGACAACTACTCAGAGGCGTCCAGATGCAGGCCCGAGCAAAAAGAATAGCCTTAAGGTGTCGATAAAGTGCATCAGAGGGTAAACTAGAAACAAAGCGAATGACTGAAGCCAACAGTAATGTCAATATTTTATTTAACATGTGAGAATGATTGAGAGAGGTGCAAGTCAACATTATTTAGTTAAACCCATGAAAAATCTGGAGGCCTCCATAAAGCCCAAAATCCATTATTGATGGTTGGAACTGACCTTTGCAGTCCAAAAAAAAGTAGTTTTGTAGTAGATCAATGATCAAAGTTTCACATTCAGATGTTTTGTCTGACACGCTTCTCTGATTGGCTTCATCCTTGGAAACTTCAACTGCGCCAAAAGAAAGCAAAAACAGAGTACTAAAAGCTTCGAATCAGTACCCTAAATTTCATTAACATTTCAAACATTGAATAAACATACTATGCTAGGACAACCATATCCCACAACGACATATAAGCTTACATCCTTTGTTAGTCCATTAAAAAACTTAATATGCTTTTATACATAATGGGCATATGTGTACAGGCATTATCGGTACATGCAAACCAGTTTATGGTTATATCTTGAATTATACGATAGCAGTGTTCTCCGATCATATCATCCACCTTCCTAGCTCTCTCTTCATGCATATCCGTAACCTTAGCAGAATGCGCCCTATACTCGACTTAAAATCTGCATTGAGAATCGCTACATCTTAGTTCGTGCCAAATTGGACTACTGGAATTCTAGCTTCATCAACATATAGCCTACATCACGCAAATGAACTGCATCCAATCCACAGAAAACAACGCAATAAAACACCACAAAACACCACCACATCACTCCTGTCCTCAAATCACTCCTCTGGCTCAAATACCTGAGCGAATTGATTGTAAACTCATACATGTATCACTCATCTACAGCAACATCCAATACTCAACCCTCATACCATCTCCACGAGTTATTTTACCGTCTAATCACGTCGTTCGGCCCGTTTCCCACTTCCTTCATTGAAAAATTATACCATTATTTAGCATAGCTTACATTTATTATCATTCAAAAGTTTAATGATATCGTATATCAACATAGGCTGTTGACGTCTTTGTTATTGAAGTATTCAGTTCATTCCATATAACGTTTGTAATCTGTTTTCTTTTTGTTTTATTGTTATTTATTCCGTTTCTGGAAGACCACTGATATGGCGGCATTTGAGAGTGTGTTCAGGTTTAAGAAGCATTTAAGCTAATTTTTTATAACGTTTGTAATCCATAGTATGTCTATGCAATGTTTATATCCGTTCTATTTTGATTTTCTTGTTATTGATTTCGTTTCTGGAAGGTTGTTGATATGGCGAAATTTGAGAGACACTCACCCAAAACGCACAGGTGATCTTGTAACGTTTGCGACCTTTACCCATTGCCAAAACTAATATATTAGAAAATAATTACACGGCACTGATGTGATCATAGACATTTCTTTTTAAACCAAACCTCTTAAATATCGAAAACAGCCAACAAAAGACAATAGTGCGCCCCATACATGTATCACTCAACTGTGCTTCTAACCTGATGGCAGCCAGAAGACGTACAGCAGCGAAGTAACCAGCAGTATTCGGATAATCCCTGCCATTCTGATCTTTGTTGCGAGGATCTCAGATTTAAGAAATAAGACCAGTCAAACGTCAGTGTGCTCCACTTTCAAAAATCTACAATTGTATACGATTACACTGTGAACATAACGTTATTTAAAGCTTTGGGAGCGTCCGAGAAATTAACACAAAGGTGCAGAGAAGGCACGAGTGTGAATGTTAAAAGTGTATACACAGGAAGTGGTTCCTGATTAGTATGCAAATGCGAATCCATCATTATTCTTTAAAATTATAATCATTAGGCAGCAATGCAAGGAAACTATTAATGTCAGACTCACCAACAAAGAGATAAGTCATCATTATTATCATACACATCGTTGTTGCTATCGTCGTTACCATCATCATCATGATGACGATGACTATCACGATCACGATGACTATCACGATCACCATTGCCATCGTCATCATCAGTATCATCATCATCGTCGTCGTCACCATCATCATCTTCTTCTTCTTCATCATCATCATCATCATCATCATCATCATCATCATCTTCGTCAATGAGTGACAAACGAACTCCAGGATCTAAAACACGCTTTGGAGAGCATTCTCTGTGGTGACTAGTCTCTGTCGATGCCAAAAGGCAGTATCGATTAAGTGGGAAAGTGGAGAGAAAATAATTTCATCAGACAGTTTTTTTAGGTTGGGGTGGATTTGTTGAATCTCTCGTGTATTGATGCTTGTTCAAATGTGGTGATTTCTATTTATGCATCCAGGTCAAGACAAAACATTATGTTTCTAATGTAGAAAAACAAAACTACTGAAACTAAATCCATCAAGGCGATATTAGGGCTCTTGCTTTTCTGGTTCTCAGTCGCAAAATTAGGTGAAATATCCGACGGCACGATGTCCTCACTGTTGTGTCTCTTCATAATTCTATCCAGATCGTCTGTCTTGGTCTTCTTCCTGTCCGCCTCCACTTACTCTATCCTTCTATGATTGTTCTCAGTAGTGAGTTTCCTCTCAGCGTGTCCATTCATTTTCTTTTCTCTTTCTTAAATTGTTCGTATAAGTCGACCTTCTTCTCCTACCACTACTTCATTTACTTTATGTTCCGTACAGCTAATTTTCTCCTTTCTACTCCATTTCCACATTTTGAAAGCCTAATATCTTTTTATGTCCGCTTTCCTCATTGGCTATGTGTCTGCTCCATACGAAACCACGTTCCAAACGAGTGTCTTTAACATTTTCTTCTTCTTTCCTCTTATCTCAGTATTCATGTACCAGCCTACTATCGATTTATTCCTATTCATATCTTCTGCTACATTTACAAGTTTCCTATTAATCTTTATTTGTTTCTAATGATGCGCGGACAGCTGTGTGCAGATTATGTATTTATGGTTGTCAGTGACTTCTAATAGAGCACATCGTTATGAAAATCAGCAGAGCCTGCCGAGAATATGGAAAAATAAAGGATTAGTTGGCAATTTCAGTCTCTAGCTCAGCTGCAAAATAAGAGCAAATTGTACTTTGCTCTTCTACAGGGTACAGCCCGTTACAGCTGGAAGGTAGAAACCCGGAAAAGTTATGATAGAGTAATTACTCCGCTCGGCGCATTAACTACAACCTACGTGGACAACCTATTTTTCCAAACATAACTCTGTAAATAATTATTATAACGTCTCACACCTGGTGTCACTTATTCCAGTAACAATTTCTTCGATTCGTGTCCAATCAACAACGAAATTTTGAACGAAATTTAGGCCTACGCTAAAACTTCGGATAGTCTCTATCAACTTCGAAATTACAGCAATAATCGCTGCCAACAGAATTAGTCACAATGACGACACAGCGGCGTGTGTATGACGTCAAAACGAATTATTCATTGTGTAAACGTGTATTTTGGCCGAGGACCATCAAAGGGTCTAACTCAACTTAAGGGATGAAATAGAGGACATTGTCATCAGATACAATACTGAAGTTGTATGATGCATCACTGGTGAGGTCACAGTTGGAATACTGCAACCAGGCATGAATTCTAGGGCTGTACCGAATGTTCGCTTCGTATTCACTTCGCAACCGAATAGTGGGCCAAACAGCTATTCGGCCGAACAGTAGCGGTAGGACCGAATTATGAATAGGGGTCACGCGACATCTGTTCCTGCACATGTGGATTGTGCAGGCTACTAGAATATAATAAAGAGTGCATGATACAGTTAACTGTCTACTTTTAATTCATGTAATAAACTTGCTGACCTGAAACTGTTGCTCACATTTAAAATTTGAAATATATCGGTAGACCTGCTGTGTACGCTATTCGCATTCGTATTCCGCCGAATAGTTAAAATCACCTATTTGGTACAGCCCTAATGAATTCCATATCTCAGACAGGATATAAAGCAGCTGGATAAAGAGTAAGGAAGAGCTATAACAATGATTTAGAGCTAGAAGGATTTGAGCTAAGAAGAAAAGATGGACAGTTGTGGATGAACAACAGAGGAGAGAAAGAGGAACAGCGGAGATCTAATCAAAGCTTAAAAATTACCACTGGAAAGGAAACACACCAATGGTAAAGGTTTTTTTTGAATTGCCAACAAAGCAACTCGGGGACACAGGTAAAATTTGACCAATCAATTCCCTTTAAGCGAACACGTTTTTATCATACGTGTATGTTTAATCGATCTCGCTTCAATTTAAGCTTCTACTCAAGTACGATTCTCTTCATTAGTCGAGTTTCTGTCTAATTAAGCAGGAATTTGTCTCGAACCCGCTTCCATTTACAAGGCAAAGTTTTCGTCAATGAAATTTTCATTTTGACACAGAAATGTGTCATCAATTTAGCTTCCAGTTGGTCAGAATTTGCTCATAAATCCGACTTCTACTTTATTTTGATTCTTTTTATCAATCCAGCTTCTACTTAGGCATGATCCTTCTCATAATTTCCACCTTGTAGGAATCTTTTCATAAGCGAAAATAGCCTAAGAATCACAATCGCCGCTGGAACACTTCAAGTCAAAGCAACAAATCGTCAACATTTGCACTGAAACAATTTTTCATGGCCGAAAGTGCTAAATTAATGAAGCGAGCTTAAATCCATGGCTAGGTCGAGTTTTGAGCAGTGTTCCTCTAAGCTGTGCAAATATGCAAATGTATTGCCAGGAAAATTATACCAGATGAGATTTTATGCAGCACTCGTACAGAACATAACGATCGTCAAATTAGATTTTCACAATATAACATTATCACTTTTCATTAACTAACATGTCATCAAAGTCGAGCAATTTTCTCTAACTTACCCAAACTTTTCATTTTTTTAATTAAAAACGTTCTAACTCAGACGATTTTGTAAACATCATGATTAAAAAATCATAGAAATAAAATAGGCCTACTACAAATCTCAAAAGAATCGGCATGCAAATTAAAGTTACATACAAGAATTTCGGAAATTATAAAGTCATTTATGAACGTTCTGAGAAAGAGATTGAATAAGCCCTATGTAGAATTAAATCCGCACACACCAATAATAAAACATGGGCCTAAACTATGACATAGAGGTAGGATGAGGCGGCTACATCTACTATGACGCCGTCGTTTGGAAATTTATAGTGTCTGACAGTTAAAATCCATGGATTAATATCCTCTCATTATACAATCTAGTACATAGGCCTAATTCTAGAAGTTTACTCCTCATTCAATGGGTCTTCTTATTGGAATAAAGCAACCGTGATGTATATAATATAAGAATGATCTAAGCAAGTCAAAATCATGCCTATTAGATCAATGAACTTATACATTGTTCACTGGTGATCATAACCAGCAACGGATAGTCGTGCCATAGGCCTACAACTAAAAAATGAATTGAAAATTGAAAATGAAAAAATGTCAAGGCTCAATAAATCCCTAAAAAAATTACTGGTATTATAAATTTTATTTTTATCTACAATATTCAACGCCTTGAAACAGCGCTCATGTCTAACTACAGTTTGCTCGAGGTCGAGTACAGCGCACTCTAGAGATAATGATTGTCTCCTTGGATTGTCATATGCAGTAGGACAAGGAATCCGTAATTCAGATGTTAGAAGCGCCATTCGTCAATTCTGAATCACGTTTGGAGAAAAGGACAAAAATCGGAATTCCTTCGTTCTCGGGTCTAGTTGTTGGAATTTCCACTACATAGTTAGCAGGACTCAGGTCGTCATTCGGGTTTTGCTGACCTACAGTGAACACAGATTTAGCCTAACAATTTGGTAACATAATGAATTGCAAAATGAGTTGCCTCAAGATAAACATTTAATAAAAAAGTACCTATTCTAAAACAGACGTAGCATGTTCTTTCAGGGGGGGGGGTCAATACATTGCCCATTTGCCGCTCGACGAATTTATTGTGCGAATACCATGATTCTTCCATACATTAACTAGATTTGCTGTTTGTGTATCAACGTCAAATCAAATCAAAAGTGTTTTATTGCAATCAATTTAAATTAAATAGGTTACATCCTTACACAATGCACAAAAATAGACGTGATATTGACTACAATGGGAGTCCAAAAAGGGACGCGAATCCCGCTTGTAAGTCCATATAGATAAAAAAATGACCTTGAGTTGGTGTTGAGTATTCTCTTCCATTCAGAGTTTAGCTTCCCCAACACAGCATTTACGTGACATTGAGACATTTTGGAAATTCACACTACCTTCTTCTTCTCTTGATTCTTTTTTGTATCGTCGTACTGTGAATAGTATTGCCAATCCGATGTATCCAAGAACGCAAATCGACAAAAGAACTGAGAGAACGATTACGATGAAGTCTGAATCTTTCTGGTCTAAGAATTAAAAGAGTTACAGTTAATGCTAAACTATCATAATCAATGAGATAAAATTATAACTTTCAGTAATTCCCTTTTTGGAATTGGTATAGCGCCCCTTCAAGTTAGCCTACTACTCAGAGGCGCTCCCAACTTCAAGACGGTCAACATTTATAGCCTAAATAGCTGCGACGAACTGTTTTGGAAAAAACTATATATTAAATTAGCAAAGATAGGATAAGATCAGATTCTAATTGTTTATATCTAGTTAGATTGGACTGAAATATATAGCATCGGAACAAAGTAAATCGCATAGGATAAGATGGATATCGATTTGATCAATTTATATGACGCCATCATAGATTTAGATTTACTAACGGTATGTTCAGCAAGTGCCATACATTTTAGAATTAAATTCTACACAGCAATATATCTTTAGTTGTGTCTATCTTAAACTTATTTACCTTGATCACTTGTTATTATTGCTGTGTTGGGATCTAAAACCAAAAAACAAAAAGGTATCAATAAATTGAGGGCAAATCAGCTTTGCTAAGATATTTTTAATAAGTAAGTATGTTCTTTATTTAACCAACTGCATATCCGCACTCTAATGAACTTAAAAGTATTGAATTTAAAAATATAACCGTCTTGAAGTTGGGAGCGCCTCTGAGTAGTAGGCTAACTTGAAGGGGCGCTATACCAATTCCAAAAGGAAATTATTGAAAGTTATAATTTTATCTCATTGATTATAATAGTTTAGCATTAACTGTAACTCTTTTAATTCTTATTGAATTTAAAAGTACAACATTCTAATTATTGACAATCCGATGTAACCAAGAACGGAAAACTCTCCTGAATGCAGATGTGGCACGGTGACCAATTGGTTAGAGCGGTCGGACCGTAACGCTCAGCTTGCACCGTGTTCGACCCTCGTCCGAAAAGTCACTGTGTAGGGACCATGAGCAAGTCCTTCGAGCACAATTGCTCTGCAGTACAACTGCATTGAGCCGTCGAGACGTGTGCACTTATGAGCAAAAAAATTTGGAAGAAGGGTGATATCAAATTTCAGAATAAATAAGATCCCGGGAAGTTGTTTGACTTTTAATCTTCGACCAAGAAGAAAGTTATTGAGCTGATTCGATCCGTCCATCGTTGTCAGTAACACAATGGCTGGCTGGAGTATGAAGATCTGATTCAGTCAGTTCAGGTCAGATGATCTGTAATGTCTCCCACAATTACATTGCATCGGAGGCGGACACTAATTGGGCATTCGGTAACTTGTTTCTCAATTAGTCGACGATTATATTTTTAATTAGCCGTAGCCTGGGATGATATTATTTAATTTTACATATAGGTAACACTATTGTATTTTAGCTTGATCCGTCATAAGAGCGCCCGAAAAGAGTGCGCCAACAAATAGGCGCTTCTGAATTGATGAAAATAGTTCTTCATTATATGGAAGTTAAGTTGTATTGATACAAAGAATCATGCATAAATGAAAGTTGAATTGATGAAAATGAGTCTGCTGGAACAGAAGCTGTGTGTCTATCTGCATAATTATTAGCATAAATTATTGAGCATAATTGGAAGAATGCCTTATCAGAAGCTGGTGTGATAAGAAGATTCACACATGATTGATGAAAAGTGTTATGCTTCAGTGGAAGCGGGAATGAGGAAAACTTTTATGTTTAACTAGAAGCTGGATTGATTAAAATAATTCTGTCCAACTAGAGGCCTGGTTGATGAAAAGAATGCCGTTCAAATGACGGCGGGATTGATGAAAAGAGCCATGTTTAACTAGAAGCTGGATTGTACGACTCATTTCATACGATTCTATTCATATCAATCTACCGCCTTTTCTAATGAAAATCTTTTTATCGATCCAGCTTTTACTTTAACAACATTTCTTTCATCGATCCAGCTTCTAACTAAACATTATTCATTTAATTAATTCACCTTCCAGTTAAGCTATAATTATTTTCATTAGTTAAGCTTCTATTTGAAATTGTCTGTGCGCTATTTTGTCGACGCTCTTTTGCCGGCTCTGTTTTGTTGGGCGCTCTTTTGTCGATATCATGACTTTGTAATACATGTAGGCCTATGCAAAAGCATTAGCTGCTGTAAAAATAATTATTGATGGTATTTAGCTCTTTTGTCGGGGTGCCCTCTGTCTTGCTAACTGATGATATTAAGGCCTATTCGTTCTTAAAGACGCTCAACATTGCTGTCGGATAGCAATAAACGAGTAAACATCAGGTTAGCGGAGAGAGCGCCTTTGAGAAGCCACGTTGAAGGGTCGCTATGTATGTTCTAAATTGCCTTACATCATACGCGGCGTTACGCGCTACATGTACAGTACTGTAGGCCTGCAACGATCATGAAAAAGCAGTACTTGCCCACAACTGTGACGAATGAACTAGAGGAGGCCAGGCCGACATCAATGCATGTATAGACACCGGTCTCGATCAGAGTAGCATTTGTTATCACTAAGTTGCAGACTCCTCTTAGGCTGATATCGCTATCAACAGAGTACTGCGTTCTATATTCCAAGTTAACAACGCAGAACGATGCGATGACTGTCGGATTTGTATCAGTCCCATCTCTGCTCAGAGTCCAGCTTGGATAGAAGTCGGTTGCACTACTTGTGCAGTTCAGCTGCACTTGACCGCCAACGTCCACGGTGAAGTTCTTTGCCTCACTTGTTATGGCGCTATGCGCAACTGAAAAGTAGGCTACAGTGTCTTAATAATAGGCTTATAAAAAGAACGGATCCTTATATGATGATAAGAAAGGTCAATAGTGATAATGATAATGATAAGTGATAGTGATAAAAATGCTGCTTCCTGTCAATAACGGGTGTCCTTAATAATAGTGCATTATATTTGAGGAGATCATGACTTTGTAACACATGTAGGCCTATGCAAAAGCATTTACTGCTGTAAAAATAATTATTGATGGTACATTTGTATTTTGCACTTGGGTTCATGCACTTCATCGTACATTTTTAACGGCATACTCTGGCATTAATGAAACAACCAGGCTGACATTCTGAATCTGTCATTTCGATAATTAACTTAATCCCAATAATTAACCTCAACAACTTATTATAGTACATTCTATGTGTAATCATATCTTGAACATATTATTATCCATTTTAGCGAGAATAAAATTATCAAAGGCTTAAATGTGGGGTAACCTAATGCAAAAAAATGATAAAAAAACGCAAGGACTTACCTAGTGGATTGACCTGGTATTTTATGTTGAATCCAGTTCCAGAGATTGCGTTGTTGGTATAGAAATATATGCTAACCCATCTGCACTTTGAAAAGGAACTCATTGGAGGTAATGAATTTCCTCGATAGCACAGGGAGTCATTACTCAAATCGCTAACGCATTCAATCTGAAAACATATGCAAGTGTCACAACTTAGTAACCCTTAATGAAACCTTTTCTGGAAATGAACGAATGGTATTTGATTGGTATTATGTAGTGTGGATTGTTTGGCTTGTGGCATAGACTGGGCCTACTGGGCTGCAGTTCCACATGACGGAGTTCAGCGATTGTCCAGACTTCACAATCACCTTTGTTATTACCAATCACTACTTTAGAAATCACTGGTAAACTCACAATGCCAATACCCACACCGTTTATAGGAAAAATATCTGATGCAAAAAGTGATTAAGGAAATCAATGCTTTATGTCCAATTTGTCGTAAAATCAATGGAATTCTTTTATGGAATGCAATTTATTGACTTCTGAAGCGCCTTCACTTTAATGCTCGCATTTCGTATAGACTGAAACCGTAGTCAAAATTCTGTTGCAAAGGCCTGGTTGAATTCGGATAGATCTCAGAAACAAGAATGTAGTCAGATAAGAAAGTGGAGTCATCGATTGACTCATTCAGAGTCGCAATGACTGTGCTGTTGGCATCCGTCTCATTAGATAGAAGACGGATCAAACTTTCATAGGCATTAAATTAAAATCTTTAGACTACCTCTGGCTAGATTAACAGTGGTCCTTAAACTTTTTTTATTCCAGAACCCCTAATATTTTAAAAGCCCATCTCTCTTTGAAGTGCTTCGGAATATTGTTATCTGAGATGCCCATACGTTATCTAGTGATTGTACTCTTTACATCTTAGCAGCTTGATCATGCTTCAAATCAAGGATTTCCTCCTTCACAAGATCGTAAAGCTGGAACATAAATGGGTTCCGTACTCGACGGTCGTTAATTTCCAATTTTCTTGATGAGAAATAAAAATAGCTGTTGAAAGTGTTCCAGTATCGCTTTAGCAACGTCAAAATCCACCGCACTATCTTCTTCAACAACTTCTTCCAATGATGGAAACTTAACCAAACTTCCCCTCTCGATTCTTCTCATCCACAACGTAGTTATATCTTGGAATGAGGCCAATCTTGCCAATGGAATGAGTCTATTTTTCACATGCAATGATTATGTCTGTGTTGCTTCCTTGAAGGGATGTAGGACTATTTAGTCCATTTAACCGAGTAAATATATCAGCCAGGTGCGCTAACATTTGCACAAATTGTGGGGAATCAAATGAAGAAGAAAGATCTATCTTTTGTTCCTCTAGAAATGTTTTTAATTCATCAACAAATAGCGCTGTAAATAGGAACTGGTTAGATCTAGATTCTATAGGTTGCTGTTGAAGCAATATAAAGTGCTTACTTATCAGTTTCAATGTGTTGTCCGTATTGAGAACATATGATATGTTCCACGTGGCGTGAAGTCACAAAATTATATTTATTTTGGACCATCCCTCGCACTACCAGGTTAAGAACCACTGGACCGCTAGAAGTTCATTTTCGACTATCATGTATAATTACCGCAAAAGACTTACGTGGTCGCATAGCCTACATTATACATCAACAATAAAACGAAATCTTTATCCAACTACATAAATACTCAAAAACCTCGACATAATCTCCATCATCCGTGTCGACAAAGGGCCCTAGGTCGAATGACTGAAAAGCCAGGACTACAGAGCTGACAGGATACAATTGGTATTCGCAATTCATTTTGGTGTACCACCCTTTAGGATAATTTGGAGACGTGACGACTCCGGATAAACCAGCATATATTGTCTTGCCGCACCCTAAAATAAATAATAATGGTTAATCGTTGAGCGGCGTGAATTTGGGACGATTAGATAAAATCTTACATTGCAGTAGATGCCTATTTATGATTCATTTGTTATTTTATTTTAAGTATTTTATTTACAACGCCTGTCAAAGTCTGCTAAGGCTCATTTGGTAACCCGGCAAATCAGTGTAAAAGACAATAATTTAAAAAAAATGGGTCACCTTGTCAAAATGAAAAATCAAATCCAGAACTAGTTCGATAGTGACTATTTCCTAAGCTGTCAAAGCTTTGATGTTAATCTTATTTCCCACATTGATATAGATGTCTTAAGACTTATATGTGTCGACATAAACTGATGTAGACAACAGAGTTGTGAATGGCAACTGCAGCACATTCGTCGTTAAATTGCGCAAGGCGAAGGCATTAGTTGTCGTGCCAAATTCTCTTATAAACTAATTTTGTGAAGTATGATACTTAAGAAAACTTCATATGGGCCTATAAGAAAGAAATAATTATGAAGTAATGAGATCTGTAGAAATAAATCGATGAAAAGAATTCTTATTCTACCATAATATCTGGAAAATAGCGCAGGGATAATTGCATAGTTTCATAATTATCATACCATATGGTGTAATGTTATACTGGAAACTGAACCCGATGGATACATTTGAATCTCCCGTACGAAACCATATCAACACTTTATTGCAATCGCTGATGTAAGCTGGCTTTGGTACAGTTGAACCGCAGTATTTTGGCAATATGTAGCCAGAATTCTCGCATCTGATCTATGAATAACAATCACTTGATATTTTAATTTTAAAATGGCATTCAGGTTCAAGGCATAGCAGGGCATCAGACTAGACTGTTCCGTTTTTCGTCGCTTGTGTCCAAAATGCAACAGAATTTTTGCAATAGTTCACCCAATATATTTCGGAGCAAGTGTTGATATAATCTGCTATGCAAGAGCAACATCTATTATCATGTCGGTATTAATTTTCACAATCGTCTGAAAATCACGATGTTAGATCATGATATGGGGAAATCAGGTCGAGTACACTTGTGATATGTTAACTGGGCGCTATGAAAATTAGTAGTTTATATAATACTGTCACTACAGTTGCAATCGCTATTATAGCTGCAATCAAAGTGGGATACGCGTCATTGTTCTTGAACACATGATATGCTATGATCGAATAATAAGCGACGTTTGCCAATTCTTCGGGCGTTGTCATAAAGTTGCAATTTGCCGCTGGAAAAAAAATTTCAAATAGAAAATCATTCTATTTCGAATTATATAACTAAATATATCACATAAAAGCAAAATATCATTCAGTTTTCTAACCTGAAGCCAGTCTTGCTCGCAATCCGATTCCAAATCAAAGGTCATGAAAGTCAGCTCAAATGAACTGGATTCTGGTGCCCAAATTGAGTAAGTGCAATTCTCGTTGTTATTGTAATTTTGTGGATAGTTTGGTGATGAAATATTTCCAGACGATTCGTTAAATACAGTGTTACCACAGCCTGCAAACAGTAATAACATTTCATAATTGAATTATTTCTTTCTTGAGAAAAAAACTGTAACCCTCACGCATTTACCTTTGGGTTGAAACTCTACTTCTAAAGAATTTAGACCTAAATCTTCAATTAGCCTTCTGGTTTACCTGTCAAATTCACGAAACCCAAAACCATGCTCTGTCATAAAAATCTCTACTTTATCCATTGAATTATCAGATGAGCCTGAATTAGCTTCGAAAACCTGTTTCATCATGCTGAAGGATCTCAATAAACCATAAAATGTTAAGGAACTCTCCAAACTGCTACACAGCCTAAGTAGAGAGAACGACAATGTTTAGGCAAGAAATTACAGCTCTAGCAATTCACCGTCCGCCTTTGCCAAGATAAAATAATGTCATCAGATCACACTATTTGAAACTGTTCATCTGACACGTGAATTACGGTCTTACCTACGGTGTTAACTTGATATTGAACTTCGAAACCTCTTGTTGTAAAATTATAATTTCTATCGGAATCTGAAACTAGATGTAGCACTCCAGAGCTGCACCAGGGAATCGATATGGGTGGAATTTCAGAATTCCATTTATATTCGATTGGTATGTAGCTGTCATTGCTTCCACAAGCGATCTGCAAAGCAGCAAAGAAAGCTACATGATTCCTGAGGATGCTATTATACACAGTAGGAGAGAACGCTAGTCTTTCATTGCGTCATTCTCTATACACTACCATCCTCGCCGTTTCTCGGGTACGTGTCTTTTGTCGACTGAATTTAACGCTGATACTCCCTTTCTCAAAACATGCTAATTTTCTGGCTGGCTTTAACGTTCGTAATATAATATATTGTAGTTGCAATTTTGGGTCCCAGTGTTTGGAATAACCTCCCACTTGACCTGCGCTCTCTCCCACGCGACCACTCTGGTCAAACCTCCTAAGACTTTCCTCCTTGACCGGGTCTGGGTTGGGAGCGCCTCTGAAATTCTGAATAGTCATCTTGAAATGGTGCTATATAAATTGCTTTGCTTGATTGAAGTAACTGTCTTTAATGGTAAATGAGTCAATTAGCGATTAATAAATCGTTGGTCTTCTCAGCTGGTTATTAAATATATTTCTCAACTAGCAATAACACACGCCAAATTAACACAATTTTTTAATCTTTTAGTAGTATTATTTCTATTTATTGCTAGGACTGTAATACTTTCCTAGTGGTTATTTGTTTATAATTTATATGACATGTTTCAGTTTCAATGTCTTCAGTCAACCTGAAGGCTATTAAACCAGAGCACTCTATAAATATCAGATATACAACGTAACGAGCATATGCCATGTCATAACGCCGACGTCGCTTCAAAGCTAGTTCCCTTTAGCCCAGTCCACATAAAAACATAAAGATTCATTAATCGTCAATATCCGCAGCCATTGTAATTGGTAATCATCTGATAGCTGACCAGTCGCTCCTCAGATTAACATTTCTAAAGGATGATTTCGCCGTTCATTCTTTGTGTATTCATAATGATCAAAATAATGGCAACAATAAGTGTTAACTGCGGAATAACTGAAGCTTCTGCGTTGTACAATTTGGTTAGAATTGCAGTGTATATAATTAACTTGATACGTTGGGTCCTGTGTCTTTTGACCTTAAATAAATTGACCTTAGAAATTTCCAACCCAAAACAACAAGCACCAGCTTTCTTCAGTCTGCCTTATGAACAGCGCTTAACTTTGATTATAAAGCGCTTCGATGCAATTCATGGAAGTTTAGCAGTCGATTTTTATATAAACGAAAGCTAGCCATTCAAAATAATGTCAAACTTAATCTTTTAAACTCATAGAGCATGTCGGAGAAACAAATGTAGCGGCCCTGTTTCCATATTCACAGCATCACAGCAGATGTATACGTTAAGTTAAACGAAGCAGCATTCGTCTATTTAGTAATTCGTGATATCTTTCTTCTTGGACAATATTGATACTTAATAAATGAGAGTCATAAAATATTGAAATCGTTTTGCATGTGTGTGGGGAGCCCTAAAGTGTGACGTCCTGTTCGGTGGAACACGCTGAACATGCTTTAATCCGCTTCTGAACATTAATTTGATTCTTTAAGTTAAACAATGAAGTACTGCTAATTACTATTATAGTAGTAGCCAAGTATTACTAGTAGTAGTACTCCGTAATAAATATTCTAATAGAGGTAGTAGTGGCAGTCATTGGTCGCAGGTATAATTAATACGATACTAGACAGTTGTGCCGTTTATTTGCACATCACTGACAGACGATGTGACCATATCAACAAGTTAAAGACTATTCTGACTGACTTAGTTATTACTTCGTCATTTTTCTGTAATCTGGAGCTTATAATTCATGCCAACAAAAGAGTTTAAACAAAATTTACTGTAAATGAGCACTTACCAAGACATAGTCGTCTGGTGATCTGTCCAATTCAAAAGTCTCGAAGCTCAGCGTTATGGAACCATTGGTTGATAGCGAAATTGTGTATGTACACGAAGAATTGAGGTCATAGATGCTCGGGTAGTTTGGGGACGTCAAAACACCATAGTCTGTAGTGTAGATGCCCCCGCACTCTAATGAATGTATACACGTACATGTAATTACAATCAATGAGTTCAACATAAAATTGACTGTCGTCTTTTGACAAGAATTTCATATACTAAATTATGTATTTTTCTTAGAATGTTAATGAGATATTTCACTCAAACTATAACTCAGAACAATTAATGAACGGAAGGCGATTGGTTTATCGTGTATCGTTAGGATTGTAACACGGATCGTATGAGTTCGAACAAGACTTTGAAGGTTATCTTATAAGGTCGTTGGACAATTGTTTATTGGCAGAATCATAATGAAGGCATTGAATAATGACTGATATTAGCAATTACTTAATATAATTAACTATGCATAACCATAATGCATGATGCTGAACTTAAATTATTTCAAAGTTAACTAGCCGATAGGTTGAACAGTTCATTGAGATAATGACCAGAGGAAATCGTAGCTGTATGCGTGCTGATAGCAGGTTGTCTTCCACGCGCTAATCGCAGGACGAAGCGCACCATTATAATTATTATAACCGACATTCTTGTCATTACTTGGTTAATGAATATTTAGGATGAAACAAAAATAATTATTAGTGTGAATAGCAGCAAATGATTCAGTTAATTCAATATATTCAGCAAAAGAAGCACTTGAACAATTATTTTCGTAAACGTATTGCAAGGAGACGGCGCGGAGGTTACTCACCTCGAGCGTCGATATTATTAATACTAAGCGTGAGCACAATCAAAGTCGAATAATGTAGCATCAATTCATCGAATGCCATCTTTTGGATGGATGAAAATTCTGTAAATGCAAAAGCAGAAAGTAAAAACGACGGCGTTGTAACAACTGAAATGCACAAGCGGTGAGAATTAAGATTCTGCTTGCATTGTAAAACTTGATTATGTCACACAATGCAAATTAACACATGAAGCAAAGACATTGTTTAAACTTAAGCCATTCGTAGCTTACATTGTATAATTAATTATTTGCCTCATGCTGGAAGTATAAAAATTAGTCAATATATGTTAGTCATTTTGATCTACCTGTACTTTAAGCCCCCTTCTTGTAATGAAGGCTACTATACCCCAACATCAACACTCCAAATGAATGCACACATCAGGTAAATGAGTTCTAATCTCAAATGAACCAGCAACTGATAAAGATTAGATTATTTATGACTCGGCTGCTCCGAACCCAAATTAGGCTTCATCCAAAGTGCATCATATCAAATGCCTTCATAATCTTCACGGAATAGTGCAATAGCACAGTCGCATTATTGTAACCTATAGTAGGTCAACTTCCTGATTAAAAAACTAGTATCAGTTGACCGATCCCTTGAGGAGCGAAAAGAATTGTCCATCATGTTTAACGAAGCCGTTGGACCGCTAAACTTTAATGTAGTCACAGCGTATAATAGTGACGTCTCTCTTGCGGTACGTCAAGGTGCTTCAGCATTCAACCTTGCCAGATATTTATCTACAGTGTAGACATAGGCGTAGGGACAATTTATTTGGGAAAATATAGGCCTCGACAGGACATATTTATGACTAACATAAACATGAATGCTGATCAATTGGCGGCGTGCGTATGATTATTATTATTAAATTTGTAACGCGCACAAGGTCACACCTAACTGTGAATCTGAGGCGCGGATAATCAGTCGCCAGGAGAAGATGCCATTAGATTTCCAAATCCTTGAAAGCCAAAGAGAAATAGTGCGTTTTGAGTCGCTTTTTGAAGGAAGGAAGTGAATTTGAGCTACGAAGAGAGAGTGGCAGTCGATTTCATTCCCTAGGAGCAGAGACATGAAATGCACGATAGCCCATAACTGTTCTGCATCGTGGTTCAACTAAACGACCTGTACTTGATGATCGTAAGCAACGAGGAGGAATATAAGGAGTTAGTAGAGCATGAATATAGGTAGGTGTACTGGTGATGGTGGTTTTGTAGGTCCAACAAGCTAACTTAAATTTGATTCTAAATTCAACAGGGCGCCAATGCAGCTGGTGGAGTAGGGCAGAGGAGCATGTTCGTAGTGGGACACGTAGCACTACTCGAGCTAATGTATTTTGGATACGTTGAAGCCTTTTGAGTTCAAGGTCTGAAAGACCGAAAAAAAGTGAAAAAGGGCGTATTCATGCCGGTGTCAGTTAATCAGGTCATAAGCGTTGGCAGTAGACAACGAATGCTCTGCGGTTTGTGAACGAAGACGGTTGGCGAATACAACAAGCAACGTTATGCGAGAAGTTAAATGAAATCTGACATTATTATTCCTTCTCCTGCTCTTTCTCATTATCCAGAAAAACTCGACTCCTCGATTCTGCTTGGGATTGCCTTGCTGTCCTCTCGTCTCCTATTTCCATGCATCTAATGGATGCAGATGAATATAGCACCCAACGTGTTCGACAGCTAAATCAATGTAAATTATTATTATACGTCAATTCAGACCTCGTTTGAGAAAAGAATTGAAGATACTACGACTGATTTTATTCTTGACAGGTTTAAATATAGGCCCATTATTAAGTTTCAATGATAGAACTCAGCCACTAAGTGTTGATTTATCCTATTTACTTGGATGCCAATGGATGCACTTAACTGGCCGTATGTATGAATATCCTGCAAATGACTTATTAATATTATTAACTAGCTGGGGTACCCGGGGTTTGTCTAGTTGAAGAAGATTATGGGGCACCTTGATTGAGGACAAAGTTGTGGGATGCATTCCTGTTCTTGCAGCATCTGCAACCTGTCGTTCCTGACTGGCCCGAGTGGACTCTGCAGCAATCCCTCCTCCTCATCGATAATTCCACTTCACTTTCTCCGTCTTCTCTAATTTCTATTCACTCTTTGTTCTCGCTCACCTTTTCCAAATTTACTCTCCTTCCTCTACTTCTCACCCTATCCTAACCACTTCCTCCTCCCACCCCATCCTCCTTTTCTCACTCCTCGCCCTCTTCTCATCGTCACCCTTGCCCTTTTTCCTACTCGGTAATCGTTCCCTACGACTTCCTCCTCCTCCTCCTCCTCCTACTCTTCCTCCTCAACAGTCCACCAACCTATCTACTGGGTGTCCGAGGTGTTCCCGAGGGAAACTGTAAAAGTGTAAACGGAGAGACAGACCCACACACACACACACACAGAATCTAGATATACATGTAAATAAATAGTATTAATAGTACAGACCGATTGTGCAAACTTGACCTCACTGTAGCTTGCTCAGATGGACCATTTCTTTGAAAGTCTTTACAATGTAATGTAATGTAAATTCATGAAAATTTCTCAGCGCCCACACAAGCGACGTCAGGGAGACCAGCTTAATCACCCACGCTATACCAAATACAGTCCGTAATAGCTAATCCACTCGTTTCTGTCCAGTGCCAGGTCGAATGAAGCTCTGATGAGGCAGTTCTGCTGTTGCGAGTACCGTGTGAGATTAGGGTACTCCATTGTTTACGTATAATTATACGCCTATACAAAGCAGAGAGGCAGACAGACAGGCAGGTAGACAGGCAGACAGACAATCAGGCAGACTGGCAGGCAGGCAGTCAGCTGGTGGTCACAGGTAAACGGTGGTAAGCTAGGTGTACGAAGCAGTTTGCTTTTATGGGTGTGTGTGGATGTGGCGTAGGTCTTTGCCCCGGGAGACGTGGAAGACAGCATAAACAGGATTCCGGAACCTCTGCCCTGCGTGTATCAAGTGTTTCCCGAGCCAACAATGTAAGTTTGTAGTGAATTGCTCTAAAACTGTGCAAATGCATCGACTGCCAAGGACACACAGACAGACAGACAGAATCTTGTTCTTATAAATAAGATTTAATTTGTAACGTTACACCGAAATGAACTGTGAATCTGAGGCGGAAATTTACTGAAACTCGTATTATCCGCTTACTCTCTGACATCAACATTAATGCCATTAATGACATTAATGCTCTGGTCACTCATTTGGCTCTGACGAATGCCAGCGAGGCTTTCGTCTTTCTCATACTACGACGTCTATTAGTGCTTTTTAGTATCGCGGACCAACCTCTTGAGTGACTGCACTCATTACTGACTCAAATGCACGACGTTCGTCGTCCTCGGCTCATCCAGGTGAAGAGGTGCGCTATATAATTCATTGTAATGACTAAATTAATTACGTTGTGCCTGATAATAAACTATATCC
The DNA here is from genome assembly GCA_959347315.1 of Bimastos eiseni. Taxonomy (NCBI): domain Eukaryota; kingdom Metazoa; phylum Annelida; class Clitellata; order Crassiclitellata; family Lumbricidae; genus Bimastos; species Bimastos eiseni. Next base: position 34,291,551 of record OY365810.1, read on the forward strand.
TGGGTAATGCTTCAATGCTTTTAAGATAAATCAAATTGGACAAACAAATACATTTTGGAATCAATTTATTTTATAAGTTGTTAGATACTTGCCGTACACATTCCATGGGTTAAAGGAACCATGCTTGCAATAGGCACCACCTTGGTTATAGTACCCTTGGAGGCTCGGATCTAACACTTCTGCTGTTGTACCGTCTCCAACTGTCTGTCTCTGCCTGTATGTGAGTGGGCCTTACTCTGTGAGAAGGAGTGTCGTAGTTGATATAAGCAACTACGTCGTAAGGATCGGGGAAGTATGCCTTGCTGCGCTCTTGGACGTAGGCTTACTTTGGTTGCCGGCTGTCTGAGACAAGGGTCTCGTGCGTATTCCAAGCAAACATATCTTCCAGTGTAACTAGTTAAGTTACTTACGACGACTTTTGAGGTCTTCTTCTGCTGCTAAGGAAGACTCTCGTTTGTATTGACGTCGTCGTCGGCTTCGCTACGTCTCGTTGACGGGTAATGTATAATTAATTTATGAGCGAAATTTCTTTGTCAGCCAAGCATGAGAACATCATAGTTAATATAATTTTGAAAAACACAACGAGTCTTGCCTTCTCATATCTTGATACTGACAAAGTGTATACTTTAAGCATAACTTTTAATGAAATGACCGAAATATGGGGCAGGGTTGATAACAATGTAAGCCTATTTTAGACAAGGAGATTTAATTCAAATTTGGGAAATAATCCTCTGAAGCATCTAGAACAAGACATTATCCAGTCATGAGCAGGGAGCTAATACTTTATATATATTTATATATATATAGACAGAGAGCGTTGTCGAATTCGCTACGTGTTTCTATCAAATTACATGGATGTGTTAAAGTAGTTTAGGCCTGGATTAAAGCATAAACTTTCATAATTTTTATCTATTTGCGGATTTATAAAGCGCCTCTCACAGTACAACCTAATCAGGGGCGCTCCCAGTGCGAAAAACCCATAAAGAAAAGAAGTCTTAAAAGAACGAGCAGAAACAGTTGTGCTACTAGATAAGATTGCAGCACGAGTCACAGGTAGCCTGTCCTCTGATTTCAATGGTCTCATAATTCTGGTTTGCATGGCTTGGCATTTTGACTGGGACATGTGGATATCAGTGGTGACTCCAAGAAGCCTTCATAAAGAGATGCCTGAGAAGTTTATTTTGCGATAAAATATTGCGAAAAAGGTGCTAATACGCGCTCTAAATGGCAAAACACTTAAATACGCAGTTAACTAGGAAGTGCCTAAACATTATTGAGTGTTCAGTTTTTTTTATTTGTCAGCCGCATTAAGTATGTAGGCGATATATTGAGAGTACTAATTTAAAATTATAAGCATATTCTTGACGCGGGTTTTTTACTAAAGTATATCATAAGGGGATTCTGTGTGCTTATGAAGAACTTTAAACACAAAACTTAAGAGTTCCATGCCTAGATTTCGTGGCTATCCGTTTCTCTACAATCTATGCTGTGTGGGGCCGTTGAGTTGTGCTGAACACACTGGGACGCAGCGCTTTAGGTACCGAGATCTGTATCCCCTAAGGTTGACTTATTTCCTTCCATTCGCGGGGTTTGTAAAAATGAGATGCATAGCGTAATGGGCACCCTGCGAGGCTGCAAAAGATTAAATTCGACTCTTGTAGTAACTTGTCATCAGTCGCTCATACTGTTCTCGTAATCATACTGCGGTTTGTCAGTCTAAAATTAAACGAAGATTTTAAAAAATAGGTAAGCAATTTTCGACATCCTCGACAGCATTCTATCACATGTTCGAATTGCAGTGACAAAAGTTTTAGTGAAAGTGAGTTTTCCTAAATTACCCTACATCTAATTTTAACATAACCGGACAAGATGTCATACACGAAAAACTCAGAAACAATTTCATATAGCATAATGATAAACAAATTAGTTTTCTATTTAATAATACAGCACTAAAAGTCGATTAATTTTAGTAAAACTAGAATCAATTTTCTGTGCGTCAAAATGTCTTAAGTCAGACTTTATTTAATACATTATATAAGTGTCATGATAGCAAAGCGTCGTTGCATAATGAAACTACTATAAGTCTGCAGATACTTACTCATAATAGGCTAGGCTACAACAAAGTCGGAAATAATAAAATACTTAAAACGCTCTAACCCGGAGGTTGATCATGCTGACGAATAAAATTAGTAATTGAAATTGCTAAGAAAACACCGACTCCACACTGGCAGCGTGTAGACCAGAGGATAATTCTTCCATGTTAACCCCACCGCTAAGAAGCCAATTAAACTGAAGCTTCAAATGCTTCATATCCTTAGCTTTCTCTCATTTAAATGGGCATACTTATTATGCCTACTTACTAGAATAAACTAGCGCGATACAATTTAAGACATGATAATTGTGAAATTAGGCGAATGCTGACTTCAATAACTAGTAGGCTAACAGTCCTACAAATACAAAGTGTCAAAAAAATTAAGAAAAGGAAAAAATCTATCTATATTCTAAACTCAATTTAACTACGCGTCAAACGGCAGTAGGCCTTTGTCAACGCCTTACTCGTGACCTGTTTTAACTCGTTTTAACTCGTTTTACTCCTGTCTTATCTTTGGCGACATACTGTCACTGGTTTGCAAAGACTTCTTAATCTGGAGATAATATGTGATCTATTTGCGGTGTTTGGGAGTTTTGGTGATTGCGAAGAAGTCTGTGCCGTTTGTCAACGTTTTATTTGAGAAGAGTCGATGTTGCAGGATATTAATTTTAGTGGAATTAATAATTTAGTTGTCTATTTTGCAGGCGTTCTTGTCATATGAAATCGACGAAGGCCAGCTGGATAAATTCGTATTTCGTTGACCTACAATGAACAATAGAGCATTCCAAACGCTAATGCCTTATGCTTTTAAGTGTTTTTATGCAGCATTATAGACCTTTAATAAAAAGTATGACCATCAACAATTAAAACTGATGATTCGGCTCCTGATCCTGAAGCTAAAATGAGCTACATTAGATTGTTAGCACATTAAGTGGAATTCCTATGTTTCTGCTTATAATAATGAGGCCTACGCCTGTACGATCATATCTTGTCATAAAAATTGTAATTCACTTTCGCCTCAATGTACTTAGTTTATGAGGTAAGAAAAGGTAACTATCTTTCTAGCAATATTATTTTATTTTGACATCACTGTAGATGACGCCATTTTCTCGAGACAAATAAATATTAAAGGCTATGCATATTACGTTTTAGCCTTAACGTGTATTACTCTAAGTGAAAATGTGAAGGACTTGCATATGAAACTAAACAATACGTCCACACACACTTATCAGAACAAAATTATATTTCATTGCCTATATCCTGCTAAAACGCCATTTCCAGTAATCTACACTATCTTCAGTGCAATAAAAAAAATGGTCATCACAACAGCAACGTCATACGATGAATTTTATGTGCGTATTTATAAATTCTCCCGTATTAGATTTATCATGCCTGACCCATCATATGGCTTTGCGCTGGCGCTAAGGATTGCCTATCTGCAAAATTGTCTGACTTTCCTAGCGCATAATTAAGACACTTTCGAGAATCACATTACCTTCTTGTTTTGATGTTCCTTCGCCTTTGTATCTGCGTAGTGTGAAATATATTGCGATTCCAATGTTAGCAAGAAGGCAAATCGACAAAAGGACAGCAAGAACGATTGCAATTATGTAGAAATCACTTTCGCCTAAGATATATACAATGACCGATTAATAATATTAATCGGTATATTATATCACAGTTGCATGTTTATCATTGCATTTGTCCTAAGTTATCTGGATTCTTAAACTCTGTTTAAGATTTAGCAATGTTATCTAGTCCTGGAGCCTCTGTCTAATTGCCCAATCCCACTGTTTGTTGAGTGAATTATTTTCTAGAAATTCTGTTGTCAATGACAGTATTTAGAGTTTAGTCAATTAGATCGGAATATGGTAGGCTTAGAATTGATTTAATCTGTTCATTCATGTGTCAGAATATCTAAATCTAGAAAAAAATTGATCATTTTGACTTGCTTACATCTAGTTATATTGGACTAAAGTATATAAGGTCCGCTTAAGTTGATCACAAAATTCCCTATAAGCGATAGCCTCATATAGACACCTCAAATTTCAATGTATGGACAGACTGTATGTAAAATAGTTGCTTGAAATAATGCTTCATGCTCGCTTACCTTCGTATTCTACTGCAGACGGTGTGGTAGGATCTAAGAAAAGAAATAATGCCATAAAGAGGATTTTTACAGATTATATGGAAACTTGAATTTCAGACAGAGGGCATATTTATGAAAACCTAATTTAATGAGTCTTAATGAAGATAAGTTAGGAAGATCGCAGGCAATTGCTTGGCTACTGCTGACATTTGTTTGTCTTTCATTTTCAATGTAGGAAAGGGCGACTGCGTGTAAAATAGGTGATTGAAATATGTTTTATACTCTCTTACCTTCGGCTTCTACTGTCACAGTAGACGTTGTGGTAGGTTCTAAAACAGAGCAATAATACTATCAATAACATTTTCACAGATCATATCGGAACTATAATTTTAGATACACAGATAGATTATGCTGACTTTTAGGCAAATTTATCAAGACCAAATTTAATCAATCATAATGAAAATAAGTTAGGAGGATGCCAGATGTTGCTTGGCAACTATGATGGTTATTTGACTTTCATCTGCGCCGTGTGAAAGGAGTGATTGCATCGATTCGATCCTTCTTTCGCTTTCTATACTATCAAGAATAAATCTGATTTAGTTAGTTCATGTAATATCCAATTAGATATCAAAACAAAATCCAGAGTAGACGATTTCACAGAAGATTATAATAATGGTACCCTTACTGATTATTTTGTTGCTGCGACTGTATGCCTTGTAGATTAACGTGCAAGTGTACATGTATTTTAGAATTAAACATGTACATTCATAGAGCAAAATAATATATAATTTCCTGTGTGCCTCCGACAGTGACTCAACTTTTCAACCGACTCAAGATTTTAGCCTTCGATATCAGATCATTGTCCACTAGGATCTTCGAGTTTCTGGCAATATTCCTTCACCACGAGTATCTTCAATGAGTTTTAGTACGAGCGTTTAACTTTTTTCTCAGTATGGTCATTATTAGATTTATGATATCTCGTTTTGATTTCTTGATTTTACATTTTCATTTATCTGTGACTGAATAATCACCTAGTGCGCCAAATTTTTCCTACGTTTAGCAGCGAGTAGACTTATACGTCATGATTCCATCGGCTACATGCAGATCTCTCGATCATCAAACTTTCCTGTCTAGAAGGATTCCTCTAGAGTCTACAACTCTACATGTAGATAACTCGTAACAAGGCAATACACCGTCGGTAAACATTTGGAGGATACTAAAGCGTGCTAAAGTGTCATTAAATAAACATTTTGTCACATGAGAAGTAGTATAGCGAATGTCCAGTTTTGAAAATTCTGAGAAACCATCAGCAGTTTTGGTGGAAATGGACGACAAAATTCAGGGCTATAACAATTAACAAGCAGTGCGTAGGCCAACATAACTATGTCGTCTTACATTACATCGAAACAAACATTGCAAGAAGATGTTGAATTTAGCAAATAACAGTTTCATTTGCAGTCGAGAAATTTGTAAATAATCTTACATAAAACTGGTGTACAAAGATTCTAAATTATCCTCCCAAAACCATGAACATGAAGTGCTAAAATTGAGTGGCAACCAATTACTAATGAGTATATTCGTTAAAATGTTAATGGACGTAGTACGGATTTTTAACGGACAATTTTATCGACTAAGCCAATCGCGTGATTCTGTCGAATATCATGCGTCCAATAAATGATGATCTTTCTCGGACATACACCATAGAAATGGCTATACCGTGATATGGAGCTACGATAGACGTTTTCTGAACGCAGAACATTCGACATTTGGTCTTGTTTGGATATCCGTTAAACTACCTGTCGCATTTCTTAGCTATTAAAATTGAAGAACTATAGGGCATTTTCTGCAACAAATCACCTATAAATTACGTTCCGAAAAAGTGGTAATACGACAAGACAACGATTCATGCGTGTGTACTGTACAATAATCATTGAAACGGCAATACTTGCCCACAACTGTGACGTGCGAACTAACAGAGGCAAGGCCGACATCAATGCACGTATAGACGCCGGTATCAGCCAAAGTAGCATTTGTAATCACGAGGTTGCAGACTCCTGATAGGCCTAAACCTCTATCAACAGAGTACCGTGTTGTATATCTGGCGTTAACGTTGCAGAACGATGCAATGACTGTCGTATTTGCATCCGTCCCATCTCTGCTCATAGCCCAACTGGGATAGTAATCGGTTACACTACTTGTGCAGTTTAGCTGCACTTGGCTGCCAACATCGACGGTGAAGTTCATTGGTGTAGTTGTTATGGCGCTATGTGCGACTACAAAGCACAATGTGGCAAGAGTTCATGAGTATAAAGTAAAAATAGCGGGCCTCTATCTGATGATAACACAAACGATGTTACAGTTTAAACATGCGATTTCCTGTAAATTGTGGTGCCAACATATAATTTTTATTCTCGGTATAAAACTCCCCGACCATTCACACACTTACCAAGAAACTTCTTCATCTTTCTTATTCGCATTCGAATAGCCAATGCCAAGTCTCATTTTCACAATTCTATTCCTCTTATCTACCTTCAACCCTGATTACTCCTGCTTCATGAACACTTGTTACTTCGGTTGTAGGCATATTCGACCATTGTGTGGCTTTAAAACGACTACCACTGCTGCTCCTATTGTTCACTGCAAGCTGATTTCTATAATTTTCCATTCATCATACTCGAATCCACATAATATTAAGAGTCTATAGCGCATTCACAACTTTGCAGCGTCTCACGAATAGGCTGGCACCGCGCACTTGACTTTAGTGCAGAGCTTTTGATATATTTTTTATATATAAAACGTACCAACAGGATTATGAATTATTTTTGCAAGGTAATATTGGTCGTTTGGTAGTTGTTTAAGTAGTGCAATAATGGCAAAAATTTGTTGAAGCTGAATACATGGCTTTTAGTGCATGCAGACAATTATTAAATTTTTGGCACAACATTTAATGTAGAAGCGAGACGCAATATAAAAGTATTGAGTGTAAGAAACGAAATACATTAAGGTTGCTGTGTGGGGTTAAATAACATTGCATTTTGTTATAAGAGTCTCTTTGTTAGTGACAAGGGCTTCCATCCTTGAGAGGGGATGGCGCCAAAGAGCCAAAGCCAAAGTTAGGGAATCCGACTTTTTTAGATGGTATTTTTTTTTGAAAGACAGTTATTCCGGGTGAATTGTCCAGTTCCCATACTCCCACAGTGATATTTACCGCTAGCAAGAGTGCAGTGTATGTCCCTTATCATGTTATCTTATCTCTGTGCTACGATAGAGTCTGTACTCTGTAGAGCTAAATTGAAATGAAATTATGCTGTCTACAGTGCCTGGACCGGGAAGTGCCCGCAGCAAGCAGAGCGGACGCCGGGCTCAGCGGGTGCGGCTGAGCTATTGGCCCACGGCCTCGGTTAAGCTGTATTCAATGGTTAAATCAAAGTTTAATTAAGCCACTACGAGTTCTTCTTCTGCTATCTTCGTACCCGAATCTGACATGCGTGTACAAAACATTGACTGCCTAGCCGTATTTAGCTGCAGCGCCGAATGGTGGACTCCTTCTCATCGTTGTTGGTGCTAGCGTCTAAAACTGATCTCTTGGATGTAGATCTACTGTCTATTGCTGACATTACCAATCGATTCGCTTCACTTTCTATGCCACTGTGAAGCAACTGAAGCACGTAATAATAGTATTTTTTCTCATGACGCTTTGACTGTATGTTGCTAACAAAAGTTGCTTAGCTGCTTTGTTGCATCATTACGGTCAAATCATCTTATTATTTATGTGATATATAATCTCAGACTCTGAGATTCAGAAATTTGCTTGTTTATTTAGTTGTTAATAATATTTATCATTATTTACAAAAATTAACATTTTCTGTGTAAGTTCTCGACTTTTTGGAGTTATATGCATCGCATTGTGAAGTTACTGCAATACGATATCATTGATACCATATCAATGATATTTATTTTTTATGTGCGTGGGTTGGGGGGCAGGGCACCATGCTACAAGATTTTTAAAGGGGGATAGAAGCCCCTGGATATTTACCGAGGAATGTGACCACATCAGATCTTTGAATGGCTTATAACATTCGCTGCTACAATAAATGATGGCATGTTGCATTTAATTGGGTTCATATAATTCATCGTACGTTTTAAACTGGACTGAGCTGTATAATCATGCACTTAAGAAACAACCAATCGGACAATCTGGAACTGACTGTTTGATAGTAGATTAAATTAAATTAGTTAATGTAACCGCTTATATGACATTCTATCTGTAGGCTTAATCATGACGGAAAATAAACATATTATTGTCCATTTTGACGATGATAAATATAAAATTCTCAAATTTGCAGAAACTGTTAAAATTGGAACAACTAAGAGGCATATCCTACCGAGGGGATTGACCTGATATCTGATGCTGAATCCATTTCCAAAGACCGCATTGTTGGCATAGAATTGTATTAGCACATGGCTGCACAGTTCATAGGAAATCGATGGTGGTAAGGTCTCTCCGCGATAGCTATGATGGTCATAACTAAAATTACTCTCGCAATGAATCTGAAAACATAATGTCAAGCGCCAGAGGATGTCTAAGCCCTACATGAAGCCATATTATGCTAAACGTAAGATTGAACGGCGTTGTTCTTGTATTATAGTGCTGGTGAGATATGTTTGTGGCTGTGAGTGTTGATTACCCACATAGGCCTACTTTACAAAGTAGCTCAGCGACAGCACTCTTAATGTTGGAGACACTCATTATAGGTGCAACTCAAAAAGACTTCACAGTAAACCCAGACAACATACACACATACAGGACATTACTATCGAAATGCTTTTGACAAATTACAAGGATGCAGCACCACACACTTTAGGAACACGTTCATCGTCTTCTCCATGTGCAAGTTGATGTACACTGCTCGCGCTGATATAGACATATATCAGAGGTGTAACAAGGTTTTAAAAAGTGGGGGGCATAATTTCTAAAATATTGCGCGAATCGGAAAAAAATTTTGCACCCCCACTTTTTGAATTTTGCTCCCCAGAAATTAGAAAAATTGGGGGCACAAATTATTTTAGCAAAGGTAATCTTAAAAAGCCATTGGATAAACATAAAAAAGAACCGAGTTGGAGGGCACTTGGGGGCACTGAGCACTAAAACTGGGGGGGGGCTTTGCCCCCTAGCTATGAAATTGGGGGGCCGGTGCTCCCTGCCCCCCACTTGTTACACTTCTGACCTATATTATTATAGACCATAATATCTTCTCGCTCCTCACGTGACACGTCAGCGAGGATCCTTCCACAAATAGGTATATGAATAAATATGAATACTAAACCACCTATCATGATGTAAGTATAGGAAACGACAAACCGTGACAACGTCTCCAGATATTTCATCTGTAAAAGGCTCAAGGTCGAATGACTGGAAAGCGACAGATAAAGAGCTGACAGGATAAATGTGGAAAATGCAAGATATATTGCTGTATGCCCTTGGGAAATTTGGAGACGTGATGATTCCGGATAAACCAGCGAGATCTGTCCTGCCGCATCCTGACATAACATAGGCGTACATGATTATTTGGCTATCTGCATTCATAATGTTTAATCAATATTGTATCAAATCTTTCTTTCCTTGAATTGATATGATAATGTTTTTTACAATGTGGTGGATATCCTGTTACGAAAAAGTAAAAAGCAAGCATGTCAAGCATCTATGCTTCTTGTGGGTATAGTACACATAATCATAACACAAGCAAGGAAATGATAGAAAATAGCGAACATGTACGGTACTCCGCTATGACATATCGCAACCTCCTCTGTCCTGCAGTGTCCGTATAAAAGGACGGTTTAATGTGTCTATGGTCAATCAGCATTTCATAGACCAGTCATTACTCTTAGCCATTTTGTAAACAGGGCGCCGACATTGAGTGAATCAGCTCGATGAGGTTCTCGGGTAAAGAGATCACCTTCTATGGTTCTATGAGGTGGTCATCAGCAGCTTCCTGCGTGCGTTGCTGTCCCTCAGATCAAATTGCAGGCACCGGCGACGCACCATTGACAATCTGCCAACGACACTGCAGTTCTCCCATCACTCACACAGCAGGTCAACGACGACAATTATTGTAGTAGTTGCAGTTTAACGACGCTGTGTGATGACAAACATCCTCTGCGTCCACCCATTGTTCTATCGAGAGGTGGGACTGGCACTGCCTGAGAGCGAGCAGTGGCAAATGACATGTGGAGAAGTGTGGAGTACTGACGTGACGGTGGTCGATTGAGCCGAACCCTGTCAACCAATGATCCCAACTTCTTATTCCCCTGCAGGATCTTGAAAACTATGCTCTGACTGCATTGAAGGCGATCTGCCAGCTCGACAGGTCATTATGATGTTGCATCACGAAGACTATACTACACTATCAAGTCCCGAGCCCTCCTCGTTGTTGATTGTGCGTGTTTCCCAGGCCTTCGTACTTATGATGATGATGGTGGTGGTGGTGGTGGTGATGATGATTATTATGATGACAAAAATGATGATGATGACGGTGGCGTTAGTGGTGTTAGTGTTGATGATGACGACGACGGCGACGACGATGATTATGATGATGACTACGATGACGACAGCGTCGACGATGACGATGACGACGACGACGATGATGATGCTGATGCCCAAAAGCCGCGTGATTAGTCGCCAAAAGAAGTCTTTTGATTGGCCAACTTGATGAGCTACGACTGGTAAATCTCGATTGAACTTTAACGTAAAATTCGGTTTTTCTATAGTGTGGGAGTCAAGCATAACCAGTGAGCTATCTTCAAATGCTGATATTCAAAGCTTAATACAATGCCTGCGGCAGTATATAAAATTAACTGTTATGGCTCAAAGGCTGAATAGAGACAACGGCCATGGAGATTAAACAGCCATAAACGTTGCCAGTGATTCAAAACGTTTGCATAGCACTTTATCACTTTAAAAATTCGTGCATGAAATGTTCAATTTGGCCTACCTTCCAAGAAAGCACTTGCATAGTTACATAGTCATACCATTCGGAGTAACGGAATACTGAAGACTAAATCCGCTGAAGGCATTTGAACTGTCTGTATGAAATGATATCTGCACTTTATTGCAATTGCTGATGTAAACTGGTTTTGGTAAAGTGGAACCACAGTATTTTGGGAATATGAAGGTGCCATCATCGCAACCGATCTGAACACAAGATTAATTCAGGCTTAAAAAATTTCAAAATAAAATAGATATTCTTAAACCAGTGGGAACATGAACGCACATTATTAAGTGTAGTCGTAATCCCAAGCATCTTAAGTGCCATTTGAGATCTAAGTGCCTACCAGCTTATTCACGAGCGCTGCATCGAATCAGAGGAATACTTGTCAAAAGGACAGTCCGTGAGCGGTCAGAGTCCGGTTTCCAGAGTGTCCGAGGAAGCAAAGTAGCTGCTAAGGCGGGTGTCATTTTGGTTGAAGATTAGAAAGTGGACGATCGAGTGAGTATGGGTAAGAGCTCTTGAAAAGGTGAGACTCAGGTTCAGAGTGGAAAGCCTGAAGGGTGATGGATAGAGGAGCCTGAGACAGATGATGTTGGATGACAGGCAGCGACGGTGGAAGAACCAAAAAGGTACGGTATTCAGGAGGCAGATTTTTTCAGAGGCGGCTGTGGATTAAGTTTAGGGTTGTTGGAAGTAAAAGGGCAACCGCTGTGAGAACTCAATTTAGAGTGACTGCTGTTGCCGTTAGAGCCAGTGACTTTCAGTCTACGCTTGCTGCGGACGATAGATAAAGGAATATTACGTGCGAAAAAACAAGAATGTATTAACTTCCGAGTTTGTGAACTGTTGTGATCGCTTCTGACCAATGCGCTTACCTTCAGATCACCTTATCCCTTGCTATCCCGCAAGATTAACCCCAGTAACAATCATTTATTAAGTAACCAGCATCAATTACCGACATCATTACTTTAGTGAGTTGACTGCTGAACAAACAGTTATACCCCACTATATCATTGATCTTATAACGAACAGAGAACGATGACCATTGGAGAATATAACCACGGATTAAGGGTTGTTCTAACAAGTATATATAGCGAGCCTAACACTCCACGCATCGTTGCGTGTATACGATCAATGTCGTGTATTACTGTCCATTAACAAATATATTTTAAAGTCGCATTGCCACCCAGCGATGACAGCATAATACGGCACTGAGATCCTTATAAGGAAAAAACCTTCACGTAACAGAGAAATTATATTTTGAAATGTACAACCAAATAATTATATTATCTCACAAAAGCGAACCATTCGATTCTTTACCTGGAGCCAGTCAGAGTTGCAATCCGATTCCAAACTAAATGCTTGGAAAGTCAACGTAAACGAACTGGACATAGGCGCCCAAATTGAATATGTACAATCCTCATCGTTGTTATAATTGCTAGGGTAGTTTGGCGATGATATAGTTCCAGATAGTGCGTCAAACGCAGTGTTCCCGCAACCTGCCAATCATGCTAAATGTTAGTCGAATAACTCTGGCAATTACGTCAGGGTAACAATTCAGCAATTCAGCACAGTGGCCGATCGGTTCGAACGGTCAGCCCATATTGTTCAGTGTGCGCTGAGTGAGCAGGTTCGACCCTCGTCCGGGGAGTCACTCTGTAGTACCTTGAGCAAGTCCTTCGCGCACAATTTCTCTGCAGTATAACTGCAATTGAACCGTCGAGGTGTGTGTGTGCACTTCTGAGCACAAAATGTTGGAAGAAGGACGGTATCAAATTTCAGCAATAAAAATAATAAAATTATATGGCATTGGATTAAAAACTACTTCAACTAGACTTAAATTTGGAACTATCATTCTTATGATCTGCTCAATTTTTGCAATTCTTAACGGATACGTCATATCACCTTAGCATTTTGGAACGCATTTCAATTTGCATTCGTTCAACTTTGTCTATTATTACTGGCCACATGAACATGAATGAGGTTTGACAAAATTAAAATTGCCAGGTTTCAAGAAACGTTCTCAAGAGGCTGTTCAAAGAAATATCCCCCAAAATCTATTCCTAATTCAAGGTTTTTAATACTGAACCTTATCAGGAACATCAATTTTCTTAGCGGGTTCTTGAACTGATCCAAATAAATTATACTCGAATAGGATAAAAAGAAAAGGTTAACGAGTCAATTTAACCTGCATGTGCACGCTTGGGAACGGGACAATACAGCCCCAATCACCGTGGAGTCGAATTGATGGGTGGAAGGGCGAGAACGTGTAGTGAGCAAAGGACTGACTCGATACAGCTATGTGAGGCGTGTTCTACCATCAGGATATTGAATGTAATTAGTCCCGCAATCAATAAAGCCAGTGCAGTACATCATGCGGCTCTTCAGAAATAATAGATTACTCGAAAATGCTGATCACAAATTTTGGGTAACAAAGTTGGGAATCATTAGAGTTCCTTTCCAAGATGACAGCATGCCATTAATCAATAAATTAAACTTGATATTGCCATTCCTCAAGAAATACACGCAAAAATCTACGCCGCTGCGGCGCCGCAAATGCAAACCCATACCACGGAAGAAATCCGAAATGCAATGCCAAAGAAGTAGCCATGCAGGGTACTGAACGGTCAACAAGTGCACGTCGAGCACTTAGGCGTTGAAAATAGGTTGCCGGTCATTATCTGTAACTGTCGTAACTGCTGGAACTACATAAGTTAACGCGAACAGTAGGCCTAATGTTATACCATACCCTCAAAACACATAGATAATGGGAATGTGTAGCTGAATCAATCAGAGAGTATCGCCGCATTAGCAATACTACAACTCATCATCGCTAACGTTGGGCCATGAATACCGACACACGTACTTCATATACAGCCTCATCCAATTGAAATTATATTATCAGCCGTAAACTTACTGAATCTTACCTCTGGGGCTAACTTGGAACCAGAAGTTGATGCCTTTTGTTGGAAAATCAATTTCGTTATCCGAATTAAAGTATATTCGTGCAGAGCTACACCAAGGAATCGATATAGGTGTGATGTTATCATACCACTTAAATATCTTTTCAGAGTAGCTACTGTTGCTCTCGCAAATGATCTGTGTATACGTAAAAACTACACAAATCATGACCAAAATAAGACATATCACAAAAACATATAGAGCACAATAATGGCAGGAGAGACAATAATCAACCACTACTCTCCACTTACATTCCTACTTGCAGCCTACCATTTGTGATGATTTATTCTTTGGCCTCCATTACAGTGGTGGAAATAATTATTGCATCATCCTGGGATCGAAGCTCGGTCTATCTGGTGTCTGCTATTTCCTCCGCTGCCCTTGCGGCTGCATTCGTTGCTTGCTGAAAGGACGGTGCCAGTGTGTCGACGATCGTGGCGTCCCACACGAGGCTTCGGCCAGCTCTCCATGGTATGAGGTAACGCCGTCCGATCTCTTTTCGTCTGAGCGCAGCATGCCTTGTGGCTATTTAATCGATGGGATAATTATAATTATTTTAACCCCGAGGTACGTATGATCCCTCTGGTTTAAAAAAATTAGGGGCATTGTTCTGGAATGGCTAGTCTTCGCCGATGGTTCTATTGGTAGAAAAATTGCTAAACAAAGCGACTGCGTGGAAGCGCTGAACAGTCATTGGTAGAGGAAGGTGGTCTCTCTCTTGTCGCCTGATACCTGGGCACCTCAGGTATCATAATATCATATTATTATTATTATTATTATTATTATTATTTTCATTATGACACAAATATATTTTTTCGCCAGCCATCGAACCTAAATATAAACTCAGTAATCCCTAATTGACCGTTTCCAATACTTTTTGGCGTATACGTCATTCAGTCACTATGCTACCGATAATTCCAATCTGAGGTGCCCAAAACAGACATGGAGTTTACAAGTTGAAGTGCGACAGACAAACGCTGAGGGAGATGGCTGGTCTCATGTTGGTAATTTGTTGTTGCTGAGACCGTGTCCCCTAGTTCACGGACAGTAACTCTGTGTCATATATAATATTATTATTACTGCAATCATCATCATTATTGTCGCTATCATTATCATTATTATTATTATTATTATTATTATTATTATTATCATTGTTATCGTCATCATCATCATTATTATTGCAAATACAATTCTGTAATATGTTGCATGTATTATTGCACTTGCCGATACATAATCACTGAGAGATCTGTCCAATTCAAAGGACTCGAAATTTATCTTTATGGAGCTGCTGGTTGAGAGAGAAATCCTGTATGTACACGTCAGATTTCTTTCGTAGCCATACGGGAAGCCAGGAGACGTGAAAACACCATAGTCTGAGGTGTCGGTGTGTCCACAATCTATTGAACACAAACCCAATTATAATCAGTGTGAAGGCCATGTGTACATTTCTTTTCACTCTCAAATTAACACCAACGATAAATGTTATCTGTGGCTGACCAAGGATCTAAAATAAATACAAGGTTGAAAGGCAGTAATTTTGAGACATGGGAATAATGGGTCTTGCACAACCTTAAAATGCTCGAACACGCCTTTAACGGTATTGTGTAGTACCTTGAGAAATACCTTCACGTCCATTGCCGGAGACGACTGATTTATTGCCAGTACAGTGTTGTACGTATAGGTTTGTGTTCTAGGTAGGACGGGTCACACGACTGATGTGCTTTGATCGTTGTGCTGTAAATACGGCCTCGTTGCATACCGGTCTAGAGTCTCGGCTGGATTTTGATTCAAGTCGTTCGTTTGGGCATCTGTCTACTTCTTGGTCTTCTCTTGTGGACGACAAATTATTTGTCTTTGGATTAAATTGTTGATGTTTTGATAAAGCCTACTGAATCGTTCTGTTTATCGTTCGTGGACATTATTTGATGCTCGTTCGTGTTGCAGCTATATTCTACTTGCAAATAGCTCCTAAACCTTATTTAAAATAGAATTCGAATTTTATGACAGCTTATCTCACAGCTAAGTGAAGGCCCATCGGAGTAGGGCCCAGTGTCTAGAGAGGATCTACATGTGAACAAGGTCTTCACCTGATTTGGTCACCTGTATTCACTTCGTGCGAAATATGCACTCGTTCCATCCAGACCTAGAGCCGTAGGAGTAATGGGAGGCCGTTATCAGCCACTGACCGTATAAAGCCTTGGACTGCCTGCAATGTCTTCCTCGGTGGGCGGTCGGAGTAGCAGACTCCATCGCTATTTACAATGTACATCCGGTATGTGTCTGAAGAAGCCGCCAAGACTACATCCATCTGTGAAGCAGCCTCTGCAGCTCCATCGTCCGCTTTTATCTCCTCTAGGCAGCATCCCTTATTCTCAAAAGATGGCCAACTTTCGTTGGACATGCATCTACTGTCTAGAACAATGTGAATGCATTTTGCAGGCTGCTAAGGTATCATTACATTTTGTAGTGCCGTGGTTGTGCTGTGGAGTATAAAAGTGGATTTCCTGAAATGAGTGAATGAATGATATGTCATAACTATCTAAAATGTTCCACTGAGGCCATGTTTTGAGGAAGTCATGGGCTAGCGACTTCACTTTCTCAGCCACGGCGTAAGAGGACAAATCATATTTGTCGCCGACTGATCATCCACACTGATGGTGTCAAGTCAGTGACTCCGTTATGAAGATGAGTTCGCTAGAGGTCCTCAGTTGAACAGTAATATCAAAGTAAAATTATGTCGATTCCTAACGAAAATTTAAACCCTCGATATAATTATTAGTTGACAATCTAGCTCAAGCTTGTAGGCGAAACCCTTCAATAAAAGGTTCTTTCCATGAATATGTTTAAACTATGGATAAATGTTCTGCGACCGAAAGTTCGGCTGCTAAACTAACGATGATTTTACTTCTGCGGCAGAACCAGTAAACAATTTACATAACCTCTGCGCATGCGCATTGTTAAAAATGCCAAAAAATATTTGATATGCGTCGTGAGTGTCTTTTAGGGTCAGGTTAGGTAGGCATCGTGATGATCGGTTAGGGTCAGGTTAGGCGTCGAGAGTGTCGGTCAGGGTCATGGCAAGGGTTATTGTCGTTATAGACATATGCGAAGAACCTTTGGCTGCAAGAGTAAATTTTTCTTGCTTTCAGAGGCCAAAGTTTCGACCGCAGAAGCTCCACGCTTAAACTATTTAACACAGTGTAAACGAAGAGAGATAATTAGCCTGAATAAAGACGAAGACTGCATTCACTGCGTGTTCCAGTTAATCTAATTTATTCAGCCTTTAAATTGGCATGTGAATACTATTGACTATTTTGATCGCTTCAAATACATCTATAGGCCTATGACTTAACTGGGTTACTCACCTTCAGCGTTGATATTGCCAATACCAGATACCAGAAAAGAAAGCATGCAAAGCAGTATCCACTTATCGAGTGCCATCGTTTAGAAGAAGATTCTAAAATACGGAACCAGATAGTCAGAAAAGATTGAAGCCACTGTACAAGGTGAAAACTAATGTATACCGCAATGGGCAGCGTGGTACTCTGATTCTCCATAGCAATCTATACATGTATGCCTGATTCTCTTGAATAAGAGTAATAAACAGTTAGTTAAAGCAGTAGTCGTTTAAAGACACTGCGCGCATCTTCTCAATGAAGAAAACATTTCTTTAAGCGTGAACCGTAGGTCTACCAATGATTTCAATCAATGGTGTATTCTAGTCAGCCAGTAATACTTCTGAAGAGAATCGAAGCATTCCTCTAGCTGATATAACTATGCAGATTAATCACCAGGACTTGATACCTGCTAAACATTTTGAAGCCTACCTTTACTAGAAACTACCTCTTCACGGTGACGACTGCTTCACTTCGACAACAGCAGTTGAATGAGTTTTAGGCTCAAAATTAATGAGGCTATCGACAATCTCGAACAGAATAATCAAGTATACATGTGGCGTCCTTTGTAATTACTGCGTTTGATCCAACAAAGCCACGTGCCAAGCGTCACTACATCGGATATCTATAATGTGTGATCAATACACAATCTTCGCATAACTTAGATCACATTGTATTCGATAGACTTCCTGGTGGAAAATCATCTGCAGGGAGGATTGCTTCCCTGTAGAAAGTGTTGATAATAGCTTCCGATAAGAAGCGATCTACTTTATCTAACAAGAGCATTTGGACTCGCTGAACCATATGTAATAAGCTCATTGTATAAGAATAATGCTTTTATTATGGTTCTCTTTGACTTACTAAATTTGTCATATGCCCTTAAATAAAAAGTTCCACGGGTTAGGCTTATAAGATTTATACAATAATCGAGATAACTTTTAAACACTGAAGCTTCTTGCATTGTGACTACTTCAGAGAGGCTATTGTTTAAAGCGTATTGTCACAAGCGCTCAGTGGCGTCGCTAGGATTAGAGGCCAGGGGAGGCAGATTAGAAATGATGGGGGTAGTAGAGGGGCTACTGTATCTCCTCCCCAACCACAATATTTAAAAAATTAATATTAGGGGCCTATGACCATAATCATATGGAGTTGGTGACGATGATTTAATAATCATGCAAAGTGGTATCAACCATCCAAAGCAGAAAGTCACCGTCTAGAGCATGCACACATTTGGCTAAATTCAAGTTTACGCAACGAATATTACGTGAAAAACTCTTGTCACCGCATAATGATTACGGCTAACTGTCAGCAGCAGTTTCTGCGGTAACGCTGTCAATTTCGGATGGCTCAGAATTTTTCAATGGAAAAAATATTTCAATAAAAAATAATAAAACCAGAGGAGGCACGCCTCAATGGTAGCGACGCCGCTGCAAGCGCTTGAAGTGTAATCTGGCACAATAATTAATCTGTTTCCAATTATTATTGAACGGAAAGGTCGAACTGTCAGTAAAGATAGTGCAGAACTCGAAGGACAATCGAATTAAATGATTGAGACCAGGTTAGACACCAACACACACGGAGGACATTCGTACGTACACATATCTAGGAGTATACGACCGAGTCAACCCTTGGACAAGATCTTTTAATTTCATTGTCTCGTCAATATTTCGCCAGATCAGAGTATCTCTTATTTAACAACCAAGTCATTGTATTGCATTGTCAAATTTTTTATCAGTCTAACGATAACATTTGCCAAGGTTCAACCTTGTGACATGACCGTGGCAAGAGGCGAGTCGCTGTTTATTTTCACAAGGAATAAATGGTCAGATCCAGTTACTTAATAATAGACATATTTACTAAAATTTCTTATCTCTTTTCACCGAATAAATCTGCTCAATTTGACAAATTCTTAGTTGCTTCTTTGCCGTTCTATTTTAGACCTAATTCACCTCTTAGAGTTTATTAGCCTCGCAATCCAGCTTCGCCTGGTATTGAATTTTGAACTCAACTGGCATTCGCCCTTGAAAAATAGCTGATTAAATTAACAAATCAGCGGGTGCGCCACCTCATCCCGCGTTGCTCTACTCGACGATGTCCCGATTGCGAGTGTGTCATGTCGCAAGTGCTCCAAGTCACGTCGTGATTTTCATAACTTATGCGCCTGCTATGCATATTGAATTATACCCGCTCCTTATGACGTAAATAGCAATCGTTATCTAATTAAATGTCGGAAAGTTGGTGAATTCGATAGTAAAAATGTCTACATACATATAAAAAAAGTCAAATGTAATCTGTGTTATGAAAATATTTACGCTAACCTCGAAATTCGCATAAGAAGGCGTTGTAAATAATTAGGGAAAGTAGCTGGAGTTAAGAAGTATCGTGAGTTGGTCAAGAAAGTTCAGCTTTCAGTGAACGGATATGGACAAAGCCATTTAGCAATATCTGCGTGCTATTGCGTTAGCGTCTCACGCTTAAGTTATTCTAATAGGCCTACAGAGTGTATGTCAAAAAAGTGTGTATGTGTACATCAGGACTCGATGTATGATATAAAAACTAGGTAGGCCTTTAATCCCTTTATCAATTTTATTTGGTGCTATCCTCAAGTATTGTAACAGTCTTACGTTCGTTTCGATGAATCATCAGCTCCATAAATATTATACGCCCCCATATATTTGTTTAATGTGCGGATACAAAACCTCAGATAGTTAATACTATTGATGAAAAGTCCTTGTATTAGTAGACCTGTGATGACAAATCCTACAAACCAATTCATGAGCATGGAAGAACCAGTCCTTTGAAGTGAATAACAGCGATGCCTCTGTTGCGGTACATCAAACCTGTCGGACCTGTCGGTAGGTCGGATACCTGTCGGTATCAGACCTACAGGGACTGGAAAGACAGCTGTTCAGAGAGGAAAGGATAAAATATCCCAATGAAGGTTGTGCTACGATGGATAAGCACATGGGCGACATTGAAAGATCGTCTTCTGAAGACAATCGAAACGAACATATGCTGCGCCATCTGCATCCACCGCCAGCAGAACTCCATTGCGCCATAGACGAGGCGTCACGATTACAAACATCTCTATCCTTTCATTCATCCCCATTGAACAGTAGTCTATGATTATATAAGACGCCTCTTGTTACATGTAACCCATAAAAATGTGTCATCACCTTGATTTCATATCCTGCTAACATTCACAGATAGACATTACGGCTTCACAGTCAATGCATCTCATGCATTTTCTTCATTGCCTTCTTCTTTGATGTAGGGACCATCTCATCTGCGTTCTACGCTTTGGACAGATTTAAGAACTCGATGAAACTTCAATTATTGTTTATTGTCACTTTTCTAATTTGTGCCTTCATTTATTGACAGCCATAGCGATGTTAATCACAGCGTGATAACTGCGAACATCAATAGTCTATCATCTGGAGTATATTTTCTTCACGAGCATATTTCAGCATAATAATTTTATGGTACATACAAAGTTTTTCAGAATTGCTTGTTCAACAGTTTTTTTTACTTGATTTATCAAAAGCTTTTTGCTAGGCAATTGAATAAATACTTAATAGTAATACTGCGATGACTGCTTATAAAAGAATCAACTGTTCTCCTAGATATGAAGCATAAGAATGTTGAAAAAAACTGATTATAAAATAGTGCTTATCCTGTTTTTTTAGTCTGTGCACTACTCCGTATTGGTATGGTAAAAAAACCAAATAAAAAAGTCAAGCAAACACCAAGTCAGGCTTAATGATATATTAACTAATATTAACTAACTAATGATATATTAACTAATTCAAACAGTATGGTGCATAAATTATCCACAGGCTTCTCCTAAGTTAAGATTACATTTGATGGAAATTGAGCATCCTTATAGATAACCAGATGATGTTGTTCAGATCTTAAGTTCACTGCTCCGCTAAACTATCATAGACAGCAGATTCGTAAGATGCGTAGTTCAGACATTCGTAGGTATTTGAATCGTTCTTTGGTGTTCTCTTGGAAGTTCCACATCGAGGATCTGGAATAGGGATATTGTCATAGACAGGTTGACTTACAACGTTTAGTGAATTCGAATATTGATTCACGGATCTTGTCTCTTCAACGTTCACATTACCAGTTGAATGTTGACCAACTGCAAAAAAAAGTCAAGATAGCATAGCATAGGCCAAGTAATTATCTATCATACGTCTTTAGGTAAAGTAATTTTTTTGCACACGTTTAAACTGCCCGGACTTCTATTTGCATAACAATGTCCAATATGGTGAGTCATTGAAGTCAACTATTACATGACTCATTATATTGGTTCTCTTGTTGGCCTCCACTTGCTCGTGTTACTTATACTAAGTAAGTATTATTCTTTATTGAACTAACTGTATATCCACACTGTGGTGCACAATACTTTTAAAAGAACAGTATTCTAATTGAACAATTAAAAAAGGATTTTCGCTCTAGATTGTCTACAACATTCATGCGGTTGGGTAGATTAGCAGATCCTCTTTCAAATAGCAACATTGATAATAATAGTACAACATTCTCATTAAAAAGGATTTTCGCACTAGATTGTCTGACTGTGGAATTTCACGGTTTTGTGGGCGTGGGCGTAGGGAGTGGAAGGTCACATTTATTGAAGAAAGGTGGCCCTAACTCGCGTTGCCTCCAGTATCTAATTAGGTCTCCAACTAATTTTCCGTTATCTTGTGCTAACTGATGTCATTTTGTATCTTTTGGATAAACCAAATAAACCTAATGAAAATAAATTAAATTGACATCGAATTTCAGACAGTATACTGCTGTGCATCGTCCCTTACAAAGGCTGATTATAGGGTCATATAATAACTTTACTCAACGTTCTTGGAACGTGAAGTAATAATAAAGAGCCAACCGCCTTGTGGTGAATTCGGCTTCATTCGAATTCGTTGTATAACGTGGTACAATGTTAGAGCGATATAACCAAGAAGGCAGATCCCCAACAGTGAACTGGGTACAATTACTGCGACATCTAGAATCGAGAAAGAACAGTTCAAAAGTCAACTGACTTAATTCTATTTATTTGGCTAAGTTGGCTGATCATAATAAAGATCAACATCATATGAAAGTTTAGAATCTAGAAGTGTATTCAAAAGTTAGAATCGAAAGGTAGGCTATATCTTCAAATATCAAATTCATAAGATAAACGAGAAGTTGCTTGTTATTTCTTGATATTGGGTCGGTCTGTGTCAATCTCGAAGACGCCATTCTGGATTAGTCTTACAATTAAATACATAGATTAATTTAATTAACTATAGATCGAAACAAGGCCTAAAATACGCAACCTGTTTCTATTGTATCAGCTAGGCACAATTGTAAAAACAACTGATACAAAACTTTCAAAATTGATGTCAAAAGTTGTCGCATACAATATTGAATTGATTACCAGTCCAGCAGTTTGTTTTGATCGCTTTACTCGAATCTACAGACAAAATACAAATGCATAACACTCAAGCACTTAACTTTTAATCAACGCTGCATGGCAACAAGAATCCTGAAGTGATTCATTGTGATAGATATCAGGAGTCGGCCACCATTGCCAAACAAAATAATTAATTTGATTAGCAAAACTCTCCCCACCATAGTTAGTGCTATTAATTAATTAAGTGCAATTCTTTTGTTCTTATACAATCCGTGAGATAACGTCGACTTCCTGTTTCGCACGCGTGGCCAATGCGTTGTTGTAAATGCCTAAAGCGGTCTGTGCACTTGTATATGGCCATTTATATAGCGCATTACAAGGACCTCAAGAAGGCGCCGCAATGCTATCGTGCCATAGGCTCACATTATGTTTTCTTCCAAGAACTGTTATGAGCACTAAGTACTGTACATTGGTACTGTTCTTGTGACCGTTATCAAATAATTATAAATTCCTCCTACCGAAACCCCAATCGTCACAACATCTGCTTACCCTGGAACGTTTTTTTGCACATTACAGTTAGGCCTACTTCAGTTAAGAATGAGTGCCATTAATGCCTTCTAATGCTAGATTAAATACAAGGTGTCGAAATTGAATTGGTCGTTTTTGCTTCGGCAATAAATTCTTAATTTCAAAACATAATTCAATTCGATGCTACACTACAAGTACTTGTGTATACATATTATCCAAACAAATGAACGAATAATCTACTGTATTGACTTCTGAAGTGCCGTTTGAGTGCATCGTGGTTGCTTTACGTTAGCTCGCAGTCAAGATGTATTCACACTTACTGGGTTCCATAGATGTAGTTGTGCATGAGGAAGAAGCTAAATAATAATTATTAGGGAGGCATTTGAGAGTCCAAGTTGACATACTATCAATCAGAGAGAGAGAGAGAGAGAGAGAGAGAGAGGGAGGGAGAGGGAGAGAGAGAGAGAGAGATGGAGAGGGAGAGAGAGAGAGAGAGAGGGAGAGGGAGAGAGAGAGGGAGAGGGAGAGAGAGAGAGAGGGAGAGAGGGAGAGAGAGAGAGAGAGAGAGAGAGAGATGGAGAGGGAGAGAGAGAGAGAGAGGGAGAGAGAGAGAGAGAGAGGGAGAGGGAGAGAGAGAGAGGGAGAGAGAGAGAGAGAGAGAGAGAGAGAGGGAGGAAGAGGGAGAGAGAGAGAGAGAGAGAGAAAGGGAGGGAGAGAGAGAGAGAGGGAGAGAGAGAGAGAGAGGGAGGGAGAGAGAGAGAGGGAGAAAGAGAGGGAGAGAAAGCCCAGACAGGTGTTGTGGCTACATGCAATGACATCAAGCGCCACTATAACCACTTAGACATAAATTAACTCTGTAGGCTATGAAAAGAGAGTCTACGCCAAGGTATTACTCTCTTGAAGATGTGCCCAAGCGTGCATGATTTGGATTATAGTACATTGTTCCGCACTTGTACTTTTATATTTCGGAAATGGCAACGTTGTATGATTATCTTATGTGTTTATATAGGAGCAATTCTTTTTTTGTGTCAATGGTTTGCAAAACATGTAGGTGCGGCATAATACGTACACGTACGAAACTATGTGAGCTGCTCACTATTAAACATACAAACGGAAGACGATTGGTTGCACCTTATGCCATCTAGCGCTGTGTGTGCGGGTTAGACCTTCCTCTCAGATGCCTACCGTGTTGAGAACGAGCAAGTCCTTCACGAACAATTGCCATCAATTGATGCCCTGTCAATAGTTAGGGGCACTTAATAAAAACACAACTAGACCCAAGTTTCATAATAATATCACCATGCAAGTAAGCGGGCAAGTGAATATCGCCCATATAAGCCAATTATTCTGCTTAATTGGACGGGAAGTCTACTGATTTACCAATATTATTGTGTATCTCACCGTTTATAGTAATCGATTTTGAGGCCCAGTAGGTTTTATTTCTGATGACATTAGATGCATTACAAGTGTAGATTCCGTCGTGCGTGACAGCAATGGTTGATCCATCGATGTAAATGTCATTAACGTGATCTAGCCATCGGTAACTAGAAGGAGGATCGGAGGACACACTGCACTGAAGCAATTCGTTGTAGGTGACATAACCGTTGTTGTCGCCTTTTATTGTCATATTGCTGTTCTCTGGCCAATCTGTGACAATGATGTGGGCACACTTGATTAAAAAAATTGAAAGAATGCAACATTCTAATTTGAACCGAGGATACTATTAGCTTGGCAGTGACATTCAAGCAGAAAATAAGAAGATAATTTCTATGCGTTGACCTCAAGTGGAAGCTGTATAATTATGTTTCATAGATCTGCTGGCGAAACTTTGTTGGCTAAAATCACAGTGCTGTTCTGGCGGAAAGTTGAACACTTAAACTACTGGGTACTGTGCAGTGCGCTACCATGTACTATCCATCCTGCTACGCTGAAATGGTTGTATGTTCTTATTGTGTATGTTATACCTACCAAATGACAAATGCACTTGTCTACTCTATTTGCGCTATAGTATGTAATCACTATCGTGAAATGCACAGCATGTTATTTTACTGGCCTATTTAGCTTACTCATCCGCTTCGTAATGCCACACAACAGTGTGTCAAAGTATCCAATTATATCTTTCATTATTCCTATGACTATAGTTTAGGGCAACGATATGTTTCGAATACTTACACAATACGTTGTACGAAGTCGTGTAATGTAGGTAAGTGAATGTCGGAGCATTAGTTGCGTAATCAGTACGATTGGGAGAAGAAAAGTTTACAGTGAATTCATATGATGGAACAATATCTGGTTCCGCTGTTACGCTAAAAGACGACATTACAACATCTGGCTGGTTGATATTAGAAGAAATGACCGATTCCATCTTGAAATTCCAGGAAATAAACATTGGCGTGGTAGGAGCCGGTGCTACAGAGCTGGCGAATTTCACAAAATATTGGAAATGTAGTACGTCCCCTTTAGACACCTCCGGATGCTGGTCTACGTTGGGCAACACTTCTGCAAAAAATTACATGTTAACAGTTTAACTTAGTTAAAAATTGTAACTCTAATTGTCATTATCAAATTGTATTCCATCATTTTTCGAAGACTTTATTTGCAATAGTGTGCAATAAGCCCCGATCTTCTATTTTGTTCTTTGAGCACAAGAGCGGCCCCACTGCAATTGGGTCATCCTCGCTCGGCCTTCACAGTATCGCCCACTTGGTCCATGCTGTATCAGAACAAATAGGCTCCTCTCCTTGATTTAAGACCATTGCACGACTGCCATCTGCTTGATGCTCGCATGATGTAGGCTAGTTTAGTAAATGCTTACGTTAATAAGTCTTCAATATTTAGTCATGAAAGTTCTAATTGGTGAATCTCACCAGAACCTGCTGAGGTTTCTAGCCTATATGTACGTCAATTGTCGTAATTTATACATCCCAAACACTGCATTCGTGTAGTACTTGTAAAATCACTATTATCTAAATTTTATTCCAGACCTTCCATGACTGCTAACAATTACAATGTTTAGTTCTGTCCGCTTTTCGTCAACACATTTATCATTCTGCAACTCTCTAATTAAACATCATCTTTCAACAAGTTAGGTTAGGTTGGGGTTATAGCTCTTTGGAAAACAAATATCAGGGCCCAGATAAATCTGACCTGACCTTAATTACCGGAATTAGGTCAGTTACGCCATTTAGGACAGGGCTGATGTCTTACACGGATGAGTAAATGACGTCATGGTGTGTTACCATGGCGTCATCAAAGTAAGGCGATAGTGACGTCACTGATGAGGCGCGCGCTTAAAAGGTAGAATTGAGACGTTTTGAAGGCGGAGGATTACTTAGTACCAGCACCAGAGTCTCCTACCCCTCCAGATCCAGCCACCCAGTCTTTTGGAGGACGTTGTCATCTCAATCCAACGCCTGAGGTGAGTTTCGCCCTAAACACGCTTTCGTCGTTATCACCACAACCGTCAACCATCCTTGTTCATCGCCGTTATCGCAGTCGCCATTGTTCGCGTAAGATTGCGCTCTGTCTCGTGTTCTAGTGTGCACTATACAATGGCGCGATAGAAGTTAGTGACTGCATTGTTAATGAGTAACAAGTAGGTTTTGTATCTAAATGTTCGTCGATGGTTATATGTCTGTTGAATTGTTAGTTCCTCTGATCTTCTACTGGCAGTGAAAACTCAAAAGAGCCTACTACGAATTAATAATATAATATGTGTAGCCTAGTTCTTCCCTAATATCTTCAACTCAATCTTGTTCTAGCCACGTATCTATTGAGAAATTTTATTAATAATGAAAAACGGACTGAATAGAGCACTGAAATGATTTTTTTGGTATCGTGGTAATAACTGAAACATCACAAATTATACTTGCCAATTACTGATACAATTGCGCTAAAAGAAGCCAGACCGACGTCAATGCACGTGTAGACACCGGCCTTCGCCAGAGTAGCATTTGTTATCAACAGATTGCATTCTCCTTGTCCACCTCTCTCAACAGAGTATTGCGAGGTATAATCAGAGTTAACGACGCAGAAAGACGCAATGACCATAGTATTTTCAGCTGTTCCATCTCTGCTAAGGGTCCAACTTGGAAGGTTACTGGTTATGCTGCTTGCGCAGTTCAGCTGGTGTTGACTGCCTACGTATGCAGCGGCGTTCATGGGCTTATTTGTTATCGTGCCATTGACAGCTACACAATTATAATGACGAACACAAACAGTAGTTTAGATAACGCTTATAATCTGAATACATCTTAGGTTAGATCAACGCTAGATTAGACTTAGCAGATGGTGTCCTAGCTTAAAGATTGTCATGATGCAACGACAACTAAGGCAATAATATGTTCTCAGAAGGGTATTCAACTATTTCGAAACAATGCTTGATATCAATTTCCTTCCCATGTAGAAATTTGCAAGTAGTGGCGGCTCTGGCCTTGAAAATTTGGTACGCAATTTTAAACTGTAATTTAAAAGCAAAATAAAAACAGACCATTTTTAAACAGGTAATGCTCAATTATCGTCCGCTATGGAAAGCGGGTAATTATGTATTAGCTATCCTGAGTCTCGAAAACACCGTAATTTAGATACTAAGTATGTTTACAAATTATTTGGTTAAATATTTTAATTTACTTTATATCGTTAAAGGTTGTTGTTGAAATATTTTTGGTGATTGTTTAAATATTTTTTTTGGGACACAATTGCGTATTTTGCTTCCATGCAGCGCCGCCACTATTTGCAAGGGCTATCTAAGTCGCGATGGCCAGAAGAATAACAGAAACTTCTGTAAATTAGCAAACATTGCATCCATATTATACAAATAACAATACCAAAGATCTTATTGGTAACTGATAATCAAGGAGAACAAAAATAAAAGAGTGCAATAAAGGGAAGATTGGCGCTCATGGATAGGTTGACGCCCTGCGCTTGGCTTTCGAGTGGCGCTATTGAGCTTGTAGCCTACGATCACGATTATAATTGCAGTAAAGATTGTTTTTATTGACCTTGGCATTTACATTATGACAAAGTTAATAATTATTTGATATGATATGTAAGGTTCAACAGGAAGGATAAGACCCGAGAAGGACCGAGGTCTTGTAGGGGGGCCACCCACAAATCAGGAGGCAAAAGTTGTGGTGGTCAGAGGTCGACGCTTAGATAATACTAAAAAGAAAAAAATTATTATTAGCTATAAACAGCAGTTTTCAAGTTGAATTTACACGTTTGCTACATGTATGCCTACCTTTACAGTCTTCATGTTAGTGATGACTATGTTGATAATGATTATGGATACATCAGAGTCATACATAGATCAGTGTTATGCAGTATGTATTTAATCCAACGAAGTCAAAGTAATATGCTCACTTATTTTTATTTTAAATATGCAAACATTTGGTAAGTTCTTCAATTTTTCTGGAAGGTTATTCTAGAGCCTATAGCACCCGAGTATTTGATTGTGAACGTTCTTGTATTCGTACGATGAACTATAATACACGAATTAAAGACTAGGACAAGGCAACGGTAATGCTTCTCCAAACGGAAGTTTATATATTTTCGCTATAGAAACTTTCCTACAGCGATTAACATGTAAACTGTTGCAAGTGGCGATTATTTGTTTTTATTTTTCGTATCATATCGAAACAAGGATTTATTAGCATTGGCAAGGCTAGCAAAAATGGTATTCATCGTTTAATACAATTATTATTAGAACTGTGGAAGGTCTTAATCTCTTTACCGTTGGGATTGACCGTATATTGAATATTGAAGCCGGTTCCAGATGGTACATTATTCGCGTAGAGGAACACGCGAACTAAGCCGCATGAAGGAAATGTTACTGGTTGTGGTAGAGTTTTACCGCGGAGGAGTGGACCATTATTCGCACTACTAACGCAATCAACCTAAAAGATAACCGCAAACACAGATGCCTTTAATGTTGTTAACTACACATGTAGATGCATTTGGAGTTATATATTTATGGCAAAATGGGGCAAGTTTTATATGGAATATTGCATATTTCTAGTTGATTGTGCATCTTTTAAACACAACTCTCGTCACTATAAAGTAGGCTACCTTTCTCATATATATTATTATACAAACTGTTTCCCAAATATTTTGTGCTATCGCTGCTATTCGTAGTAGGCAACAGTCATTTACTGAAACTGATCCCAAACGCGGTTTTAGTGGAGAAATTACTAGACAGATATTATATGATAGCGTTCAAAAATATACTTAAATTATAACTCTTTGCCACTAGGATACTCTATTTTCCTTCAAGCGTCGGATTTACGACTAGAGAACGGATACGTAAAGTGTCTTTTAACACTTAACCGACGTATTTTAGTAGGCTACCCTCTTGTCATTACATTGCTGAGCAGGCCTACTTGCCCAATCTTTGCAGAGCAATCTCTATTTCATTATAAGTTTTGTCTGTTTGATGGGATTAGTATCATTAACCAACCTCTCTGGGTCACATTAGCCATCTTGTTGAATTGAATGATCAACAAATAGATAGCCTACTGTTTCTCTGCATTCATTGTGCACTATTACAACAGCCGCGCTAATAAAGTTGGACAACTATTTAATAATACGTGGTTTGCCTCCGCGTGTTGGATACACAAATCCTGTGGAGCAGCAAAACCAAGGGTCTGTCTTAAGCGTCGCAAAGTTTCCTGGATAATAAATACATAGCAAAATTCACAATTATCTTATCTCTGTCATAATTCCCGCAAGGAGCTGATGTAGGACCCATATTCACACAATTTTATGAGACTTTGTGGAGTCCATATTGGTCCCCATCGAATACCCATTACCATTCTTGCAGATTGATGTAAGGTTTTCCATAATCAGTGAATAGTGAGAAGACTAAAACTTAATACAATGAGGTGAATATATTTAACTTTACAAATAGCGTAACATACTCACCCGGACATAATCCCCAGTAGAACTGTCGCTGAAAGGCTCAAGGTCAAAGGATAGAAATGTAAACGTCACTGAGCTTACGGGATACACATAGTAAGAGCAGGATATATTCATGAAACTTCTAGGATAATTTGGAGAAGTGATCATTCCAGATAAGCCCACGAAGTTTGACTTACCACAACCTACAGTTAAATATTCGCATATAATCGCCTCATCAAGAGATGTAATTATAATCAATATCATTATTATACCTTTAATTTGTGCGTATAACCCTAATAACAATTAAACATTGCCAAAATATATCTAACTGTTATTTCTACTGGTTAACTGCGGAAGAACAAAATTGTCTTACTTATGCGGCACATAATATTTCCTCTAGGTATATGTTATTTTATTATTATGCTGACCTTACTGTCTGGCTATCACCTCTTTAAAAATTGAGAGAGAGAGAGACAAACAGCCAAACAGACAGACAGACAGACAGAGGCAGAGACAAAAGAGAGACAGAGACAAACAGAGACAGAAAGAGACAGAAAGAGACAGAAAGAGACAGACAGTGACAGACAGTGACAGACAGAGACAGACAGAGACAGACAGAGACAGACAGAGACAGACAGAGAAGAGAAAGAGAAAGAGAGAAGAAAAAGAAAATAGAGACAGGCAGACAGACAGAGACTGAGAGAGAGAAACAGAGAGAGAGATACATTGAGACAGAGAGAGACAGAGAAGAGAAAGAGAAAGTGAATGAGAAATAGAGAAGCAGAAAAAAGATAGAGAAAGAGACAGACGAACAGAGAGAGATAGAGAGAGAGAGAGAAATAGAAAGAAAGAGACAGAGAGAGAGAGAAAAAAGAGAAAGTGAAGAGAAAGAGAGAAAAAAGAAGAGAGAGAAATAAAGAGAGAGAGACAGAGAGAGAGAGAGAGAGACTGAGAGAGCGAGAGAGAAAGAGAAGAGAAAGAGAAAGTGATAGAGAAAGAGGGAAAGAGAACGACATACTGAGAGAAAGAGACAGAGAAAGAGACACCAGCATGACCGAGAGCTAGCGGTTCTTTGAGATTTGAGGGAGAGTGTATAGTTAAAAATGTCTCATAAATTTCAAACAGTGAAGAGGAGGAAGTAGAGTGAGAATCGAGTACAATTGAGGAGTTTAGAGTCGAGGTCAAATCAGATGAGCTCGAATTTTCCATGGATATGTTAGAGGTGCATAGAGTGCCATAGACAGACACAATTGTATGAAGTTGTCAATGCAGGCACGAAGATTCGTTATTGCATTTGCAACCTCATTTAACTGCAGATGTACACAGAGTGTCGGTTTGCTTACTAGAAACTCAGAATGCATACACTCATTGTTATATGTACATATTGTGATATGGATTTTTCTTAATCGTGCTACTATGAGACTATAGCGACAGTTCCCATGCCATAGCCACCTATTCCAAGACGTAATGTATTGGATTACATTGTTTCATTATGACTTCAAGTAGTTTTTACTACTTCAAGTAGTTTTTAAAACAGATACCAATTCAACCACTGTTGACAATTCTGAAAAAATTTCTACCATATAGGAAAACATCAGTATGTTCTGAGGTGCAAAATATATTTTACAAAGTGCGGCAATCAACATACAAACTAGAAGAGCGTTGACAATCGTGTACAACTTATTAGTTTTTACCATTTGGCGCAATGAAAAACTGAAGACTAAATCCACTGTAAACCCCTGATCCATCGGTACGGAACCAAACTAGTACTTGATTGCAGTTGTTTATTGAAACCGGCATTGGAACAGTTGAACCACAATATCTTGGAAGGGTGTAGCCAGTATCATCGCACCAGATCTGTTTTAAATGTAACAACTGATAATAATCATGCCCTTCATCTTGAAAACATCATAAGGATTAATATATGGCAGACATGCTCTTAGATCGTTTGTTTTTTTTAACCTACAGATGCATGCATATGTAGGCTAGAAAACTGACTTAAAAAGAAAGAAACTTCTTATTTAACGTATAGTCTAGTTGTTTGATTAATTGTAGCTGCATACACTCTGCCTTTATTGTCTGCATTTTGTGATGAAGTTGTTTCCGTTGCCCACAAATGGATAGCAGGACATAGGCTGTAGAATCTATTGAATTGGCTATCTTAGTTGTTAAGAGTGATTGCTATAGAACTACACACTTGATTCATGTGGTATTTATTGTTGTAATTGGGCAACCTCTGCTGGCGGAACGGTTCGTTCCTTTGGGGTCTCCATTGCTTATTGATGTGATGTTCCACGAACTAGTTCTGTAATGACTTGCTAATTTATGTATAGCCTATATTATTTCTTAAATATTACTTTGGTTTTGTTGTGTTCTGTCTGAGAAGCAATAAAGTTGATTTGATTGAATAATTCATTGAGGCAGACGCGGTACCCACGATTATTTTATGATGAATCCTGAAGTGTGTCAGTAATGTGAAAATAGAAGACAATAATATTATAGCTAGCGGTGTTTATAATCCGTTAAGATCGCCTAATTTCCACTTCAGATGAAAGTGTTCGTAAAACATGTGCTTTTTGATAGAACTATTTTTTAAAGCTAAAATGTATTGAAAATGTGCATATTAGTTAAAAGCCGCGATTTCAACGCAACCATGCGCAAACCTTTAAAAGCAAACAATGAAGAAATAAACGGTCTTCTATAGCGTAATTAAGGGTTTCTTTTATAGGAGAGATAATTATTTATTGAAGTAGTGTCCACGCATCATTTAAAATATTATATTTGATCAATATGATTGAAACTGGCATCTTAACTAATAGGCTGACGTAAATGTTATGAAAATGTATTTACATGAAATTCTCACCTGTACCCAGTCGTATGAGCAGCCAGATGATTCCAAACTAAATGATTGGAAAGTCAAGGTAAATGTGCTTCGTTGTGATGCCCATATTGAATAGGTGCAGTTCTCGTTGTTATTGTACAGTTGGGGATAATTTGGTGACGCAATTGTTCCTGATGCCCCTGTGTATACAGTATTACCGCAGCCTACAAAATCAAAATACATTATACAGCTCATGAACTCTGCACCATCACTAATTCGTATTGCCTTGATCCATAACCGATATTCAAACAAAAGCGTTGAAATTAGATAATTTGCTGGTCAAGTTAAATTTTCCAACCTAGTAATCAACAGAACCTAAATATAAATAAGATTATAAAGACGCTGAAAGTAACACAGAAGGCCTATGTTGAAGTAACATTTGTGCGGCACGGTTGCCGATTGGTTAGAGCGGTCGGCCCGTAACCCTCAGTGTGCGCTGAGTGAGTGGGTTCGACCCTCGCCCGAGGCGTCACTCTGTAGGGACCTTGACCAAGTCCTTCGCGCAAATTTGTTCTGCAGTACAACTGCAATTACGTCATCGAGGCGTGTGAACGTCTGAGCAAAAAATGTTGGAAGAAGGGCGATATCAGATTTCAGAATAAATAAGAAATATAAGAAAAATCAGAAACAGAAAAGCTGAACATGTGTGAGATTGCAATATTGGGAGAGACGAAGACATTGGGAGTACAATCTGATGAATAAACCGCTATCACGATTGTATCAATTAATGCAACATTTTTTAATAGGAATAATAGGAACAATATTATTTATGTCGAAAAAGAAAAGAATTAAGGAAGGCGATAAAGACGTCCACGTGTCTTTATCGCCTTCCTTAATTCTTTTCTTGTTTACATTGTACTATATATTACATAGTACGCTATCAAGTCTAATCATGACGTTCCGCTATTAAAATCGTTGACATGATATCGAAATTCTATAATAATATAACTTCATAGCTAAGCGCAGATAATTGCTTCGTATAGCATTGTATTTAAGCACTTTAAAAGCGCATTAAATTTTATAGAAGGGCGAACCCTTCAGAAGCTGCTTAAGGCCCCGTTAAATGAGGCGGGTTTTGTGTTTGAGGATTTGCACACATATAAGTAGGTCAAGGGGATGCGCAATATGCGCCGTGTATTTCATGACATTTCATCTTAGCATCAAACGACCACATACATTTTGTCATGACCCTTGTCTATCTTCAGTAAACGCAACTTAGAACAACTTGCCTGCGGTGCTAACTTGATATCGAATTCTGAAACCTCTCACTGGGTAGGTGTTGTAATAATCTGATCTGAAGTATAATCGTGCAGAACGGCACCAAGGTATCGATAGCGGTGTTGCGATGCTACTCCAGTAATAATTCTGTTGTATGTAGCTACTGTTGCTCACACAGCTGATCTGTGCAAAAGATAATTAAGCTATCAACGTTCCAGTATTAACTACTCCACTTTTCGCTTTCTGACAGTGCCAGTCCCATGCCTGGGCAGAGGAGGGCAACGCTAATGATCATTGCTATAACACAGCTTCGTTAAATTGAAACTACTACTACTATTACGTTCTAGTATTAAGGTCTGTTTGGAGTTCTCAATAGAGATCAGGTTCATTAAATAGTACATTTCTTATAATTAAAGACAGTTCAAGTCAGAAATGCAAGGCCATAGGCGTTATGTAGTTTTGCTGGATCTCAGACAGTTCCTAGGCATAGAATTACAGTTATTTGATAGTGGTTTCGACTAAAAGAGACCTCCTTGTGCAATATTGAAACTACGTAATAGAATAAAATAGATCAGACTGGACGATATGGATTTATCTAGACTATAATGCTTCTCCGAAATATAGAACAACGATGAAGCCTCAACGCAACACAGTTAGTCTAAGGTGTTACATGAAAGTCTACCATCGTGTTGTATTATGACTGATCGCGTCTTGATAAAAATGAGTTTGCAATCGTAATCGTCAATTTCTCAAATTTTTCTTAGCAACATTAAAGAGCTCAAACCGTATTCTGGTGGATGAGTTGCAGAGTAGGCCTATATTCAAGGTCTGAGATAAAGGGAATGTGCAATATTCAAGTTTGCAGTGGACAATAAGTCGGAAGTTGTTATAAAACAAGAATTTATCGAATGTGACAGAGGTAATGAATACCCTTAAAGAGAAGTTGAAGATTGAAATTTGAAAATCGGATAGTATGCTTTTTGCACAGAGTTAATGCTTCACTTATGCCAACAAGAATTGCATAAAGATCAATTACGCTGTTAAAAAGTAAATACTCACTGTGATATAGTCTCCTGTACTTGGACTCCTATCGAGTTCAAAAGTATCAAACGTTAACTGTATTGTGCTGGTTGTTGAAAGCGAAATGGTGTAAGTACATTGACAGTTGACACTGTAGGCACCAGGGTAGTTTGGAGACATCAACACACCGTTATTCGCTGAATAGTAGTAACTTCCTCCGCAAACTATTAAAGTAGACCATATCTTTACCATATCTATTACATTATTAGATTATCCATTTCGTTAGTCAAGGATTTAAATGAGAAATTGCTACATATAAATTATCTTACAATCGTACTATGTAGACCTATATGTATTTCTTATGGATATTATCTGTACCGAGCATAATATTATTACCGAAATATGATACCGCCCTTCTTCCAACATCTTTTGCTCAGAAGTGCATACACACGCCTCGACGGCGCAATTGCAGTTGTAATGCAGAGCAATTGTGCGCGAAGGACTTGCTCAAGGTTCCTACACAGTGACTGACGCCCCGGACGAGGTTCGAACCCACGCGCTCAGCACACACTGAACGTTATGGGCTGACCGCTCTAACCGATCGGCCACTGTGCCACATGAGAATAATATGAGAATGATTAATGAATAAAATGATGCGCTGAACTTATATAAATCTGTGGTACGCATATAATGGTATAACCATATGTTATTAGCATTTATTCAGGTTTAGCAGAATGAAATTTTAAAATGTATAGTTAGGCCTACAGGTATAGCAAAAATATTAGATGTGCCTATGGAGTAAGGCCACCAAGTTAAAAGAACAAGGGAATGTGCCGATTTTTATTTACGAGAATATTCCGCATTCAAAACATTAATAAGCAATCGTGGAAATTATAATTGCAAGCATAATAATATTCTCTCTATAGACCCTAACTGCTGCGTTTCTGCTCACCTTCCTGCATACACACAATAAAATGCAATTGCCGTAATTGTTTTCTATGTGATCGGTACATATATAAGTGTCACATTAAAACTCACTTTGCGCCTTGAGAGTACAAAAGACGGTTCCGAGGAACAACAGTGCAAATAACAAGAGTGCCTGGCTGCTCATGGTCATCGGTGAACAGAAGTCCTGAAAAGTTCAAAGAGGTTGAGCACATCAATTTCTGGACTCAGTTTTGATAACTGAAGCAGTCAAATGTTTTTCCAAGGTTATAAAAGTTAAGAAATTTTTAGACGCATCCTCGTTGACAGCGGCAGTCTAGTACTTTTTGTATTCCATAAATAATTAAATGAAGCCTCATTTTGCTTTTCGCATCAACTTGAACCGAAAACCAACAAACTCAGCGGTTGTAAGCACCGTGCCACTGAATAACCATAGCCATCAGTTTTATTGCTCCAGAACAACAAGATACAATTGACAATATGCATGTTTAACATTTCGGTGGGAAGAAGAGGAGACTCAGAAGGGACCGTGGTCCCGCTAGGTAGGGCCACCTGTAAATACATGTGCACAAGGAAAAATTTTAATGGCTAAGGATTGACAATGAAACTTAACTATAATAACAGAATTAAACGGAAGCAAACATAATGCACACTTTTAAACATAATCAGCAATGTAGGAATCCAATGAAACGTTCTGCTCAATAATCCTTGTTCTTAAGTGATGCTTGAAAGACTTTAAGTTTGGGATATTGCGAAGGCGCTGAGGTATTTTATTCCATTCTTCTGGTCCGGCACATCTAATCGGAAATTTACGGGAGTTAGTACGCCGTAACCTTCATCTAAAATGTATTGTATCGTAGCCTAAAATAATCTTCGAAACTTTCTCAGCACCCTCAAAAGCCACGTCAGGGAGACCAGCTTATTCACCGGCGCTACTTGCCAGCCTACTTCCTAATCAAATTGTATGCAATGGTAGCAGATGTGCGCATCGGTAAACATGTATAATCACATTATCATGTAGCATAGCATTCATTATGCGTTATATTGGGTGTTTACTGACAAAAATCACACGCAGAATTGAACTACTTTATCCAGAAATGATGTCACTCTTGTTCAACTCAAGACTCGACATTATTTGGCTCTTATTGAGCCCCGTTCACTAACTTAAAATCCATCACACGGTCGTGTTAGTTATGTCAGCTTTTAAGCGTTTGTCGGGTTCTCGCTTGACTACGAACTGGAATGTAGCCTGACTTCTGGTAACCCTAATTCATTGGATTTAGAAAATTTTGCTTGAAAGGAAAATGATTCATGAGCGTGGTCTCACCTGAAGCGACCTTCGATTAATATTCTTTGCAATAAATAATTCTAGATTTGAGACATTCGAAAAGAATATTCAGTATTCACAAAGTTGAGATATGAACAGAAACTCAAAATTTATACAACACCACAGGATACTAAGATCAGTGGACAACTTTTACACCAATGCCACTGTAGGCCTATGTCTATGCAAAAGGAAGTTCACCGAATGTCTCTATTGAAAGGCTGCTAAAAATGACATAACTCTTGACCTTTGCACAAGGACTTATCGTCATTAACTTTTACGATGCACAATGAACCAAACCTCTGTTCTAGAGGTAGTAAATAACACCGTTGAGTCAGCAATATTATACAACATATGGTTTCATATATATAATGGAACATTACACATTGCAAATGCACTCGATACAGAGCCGTCCTAAGGTCATTTGGCACCCTAGTCAGGCATGTAAACGAGCGCCTCCCCATTCCCAAACAGTAAAATGTGAGAAATATGGGGTCAGGCACACACTGCGTTTTTGTTAAAAAAAATAAGCTAAAGACGATTCTGGCATGATAGGACATTTGCTACGGGAGGAGAGGAAGCTCCATTGCAAATTAATTTTATTTTACGGGCACTGTAGCGAGGAGAGCGGAATTAAAAAAAATAATCTTCAAACCTAGGCTACCTGAAAGCCAACAGCAGGGCACCAGCTCATTTATGAGCGCTGCAAAAATTACAATTACGCAAGGAGCAATTGCTAAAATTAGGTTTTATCAATATGCTACATTTTTTATGCTATTTAGAGAAATTATTTACATAACTTATATTTTATTCAGTCAACTTACCGAAATATATTTCGCTATAAATACAATTAATTTTTAGGCTGATGTCATATAAATGATATTGTATTCCATGATAATCAATCGTATAAAGTTATTATCGTTAGGCTATTATTACTATTAAGGATGATATGAAAACAATGACTCAAAGTTCCTTTTGTATAATATGCACTATTCGAAAATTTAACCCGTCTTGCTTTTTGCTTCTGCAAATTCACGAACAACCAATGTTAAGTCAATGTCGGCTGCGATTTCACTGTCTGTTGACAGGATTGATAGATTAACCAGAAGATTCTGTGTCATTGTCGTTCGCAGAAAATTGTTAGTAAGTTTCAATTTCGAAAAGCTTCGTTCCTCTGATGCAACAGTTACAGGAAGGGTCAGAATAATTTTCAATGAAACAGTAAAGTTTGAAAAAGTTTAATTTAAAATACAGCACACTAGTTATTAATTATTGAATTACAATATCGATATGCACGGCACCAATAGCAGGCCTAATTTATATAAGTTTTCAACTATAATTATTATAATTATAACGATGTTTTGATAGTTCGACAGAATGTTTCTACTAAACAAGTTAGGCCTTTGACGTCTTTTCTCTTGTTGCAAGTGTTGCAGCTAGAAGTCACATGTACCGCAGATCTGGCTGCAAGACTGATACAAGATCTTGGTTGTAAACAGGTTTGAGGTGTTAGGGAACTGAATATTGTTGTTAGAACTGCACTGAGCCTAGAATTATGCTTGAATAACTAATTGAATCATTGTTTTTTGTTATTATCAAAAAATTGTTTTCCTGAAAAAACCGTTTTCCAAGAATGTGGCACCCCTAAAATTTGGCGCTCTAGGCGGCTGCCTATGTCGCCTATGCCAGGACTCGGCTCTGACTCGATATCTTCATGCTGTCGTTAGTTGTTGCGATTCCCACTAAATCAATTTGAGCCTTTGTTAATCGCACTCACCTCACAGCGAAATCTCTATCTGTCAAGTAATCCGCAGGATTATGCATAGCCTACTGGGTTTATTAGAAATTCTGTGACTACCTTCTTGTTTGATGTCTATCGACCTGAATACATTGCACAGCGATTACATGTTTATAAGGAACGAGTTCTTGGCAACTTCCTGCTATCACACAAGGCTTTGCTTTGCATGCTGAACTCTACATGTGTAGGACCTTCACCCAGAGAGCTGTTCTACTTGACGTCAACCACCCGTCAACCGTCGTAAGCCTACAATCCGCTGGTGGTTTCTCAATGATTGATGTGCCTTAATAGACTCAACCGCATAAGTGTTTTCACCTGATAATATAGGCCTACATGTTGGCCCTAGTTCCAAATAGATTTTTAAAGTCCTTAGATGCTTTATTCTGATCATGTTTATAAAGGCGAATTTCGGCTGCAGATACATGTATACATTGTAGGCCCAGATTTGTTTAGTTGCGTGCACTAATTTTTCAGTAGGCACACATTGTCTAGTTATTGACACATGTTGTAGTTTGATCAATGCCATTTCCATAAACGAATAAAAGGAATTTAATCCTCCGTAACGTTCAATAATTAAATGGTGTTAATAAACTATCTCGTAAGATGCCACCGTGTATTTATTTGATTTACAGTTGGGACAAATATTTTATAAGGGTCATTTGTTTCAGTAGTGTATTAAATTAAGGCTCATTTTAAATTTATTGACTAAAATGTTGGCAGAAGCAAGTTTAACTTTGCATAAATAATTAAATAGGGGGATTCAATTTCAATGGAAGAAAATTGGGAAATAAGGGCTTTGGCAAGACATTGTTTCAGATCTAAGGCGACTTGAAATTACTTTAGACCATAATAACTGCCCAGATTTGTCAAAATCGCTACTTGTTTCCGCCCGCTCCTTAGGCTCTCTTATGCCTCGTGGCCCTAAACTTCATTGCTTTGTCTAGTAAAATGACTTTAGTTCTTGTGCTTAACGATAATTTTTAATAAAATTTTCCAGATCAGGATTATGGTGGTGAGTATCATTGTCAACTTTAAAACTTGCAATGATTACGACTGAAAACAATAGTTTCTGTGTTATGCGCTACATATATTAGCAACAAAAAGCTAAACAGTGGAATAATACATGTATCAGTGTGTTGACTAAGAATTACACCCGCTCAGCGATAATTTCGACGAGTTTCAGTTTGCACTACAATAAAAATTATATGCTGTGTCTGAATGTAATATGTTTGTGCGCCAGAAGTCACTTAATCACTGAACAAGTGAGGCCAGACATAATAAATCTCAAGATTTAATGTGCATTAATTGAAGTGCACAGCTTAATTTGCATAGTCTAAGTGGATTTGAAGCGACAGCTAGGCCAAACGAAGACCCATCCATATATTATTCCTACGTACGCAAAAAATCGGATTTTCGGCTCCCCGCTGCCCCATGTTGCACAGCGTACATTTCGTGGACCCCCTCTACCT
Source organism: Bimastos eiseni (assembly GCA_959347315.1). NCBI lineage: Eukaryota > Metazoa > Annelida > Clitellata > Crassiclitellata > Lumbricidae > Bimastos > Bimastos eiseni. The sequence continues at coordinate 34,332,555 of OY365810.1, forward strand.
ATGCATATGCCTAAGTACATTTTAGCTCTACACCCCATTGCAAGGTTAAATGGCTAAAGACATCTATCAGTCACTGATTTTATCGCAGGTTATTTATTTTAGCTAAGCATCATATTTGACATTTTAAATTTGTTAACTGTTATGAAAAAATAAAACACCAGGAACACTTGCATTTCAGAAAGTTTTAATGCCACATGAAATTGATTAAGCTGGAATATGGTCTGTGATTGGGTTTACAGTTCTGAATTTAACATTCCGTATTGGGAACGTCATAATAAGACAGTCATATTTGTGTAAGTAGGCCCCTACATATTTTCGAGAGCCCCTCTCCTCCCCACCATACGCACACGTACGCAAACTCCCCGAAATTAGAAACCCCTCCTCTTTTGCGTACGTAATATGTGGATGGCCTCCAAGTACTCGCCGATCCAACCAAGTGTGACATGAAATTATATGTCGACGATAATGATCATCATCATCATCCGTTCCTGACATCAGCCCTTTGGCAGAGATGGGTACGAATAAAAGATCTCCGCAGTTCTGTTTCTCAGCGTTAGTCCAGTCATGCAATGTGATCATTTATGTTGTCTATCCATTGTAGTCCTGGTATTACTTTGTTTCATATGTATCAATTGTATCATTTTCCTTTGAATCTTGCGAGTAGTGCAGTGTGGTGATTCTGTCAGCTGGCATTCTCTCCATTATGTACAAACCATCGTGATCTTTGAATAACAACTTTATATTGCAGAGTTGAACATCAGTCCTAATTAACTAGTGATTTGATTTGATATGCCTGACTTAGAGAAAATAATTGAATAATCTGTTTCTTTTGTTTCAATGATTTATTGATGGTTCAATAAATCTCGTTTGATTGATTGATTGAGTTGCTTAGATGCCTAATGCTTGTCTAATGTCCTTGTATCTTATTTTCTGCGATCCTGAAATCACTCAGATCTTCCTTAGCCAACTAATTTCTGCTGTGCTCGTCAGGATTTCTTTCTCATCTTGTTTTCACTTTGAATTCCGATTCTTACAGGAAATGAAGAAAATATGCTGAACCATCCTTCTGCTCATCCTTCCAATTGCTTGTGAGGTGCATCTAATTCTCTCTTGCATACTTGCCTCGTTGGTGCCATGTACGTTTATTAACTCTTCTATGTAAACGACTTGTCCTAATTGCCCAATAACATATCCTTTGATGTTGATAGTTATTTTCGTCTATCAGGTACTTTTAATCACCATTGTTTTAATTTTCCTGTGTTGATCATTACACCAAAACCTCTACTAATAGGTATCGTAATATATTTTCAATCTGGGGCGTTTGTAATGAAAAGGCCAATGTCGTCTGCAAATCGACAATTATTCAGAAGCCGTCTGTTTTAATTTAGTACTGCCCACGGGTGATGCTATGACTTAGTGACATTACTGCTTCTAACACCAGTCTAAAGAGGCATGGAGATAGGATATGGCACTTGATGATTTTCTATATAGGCCTGCATTGTCAAACTTGAAAACATTCAAAGAAAGGCTCTCCGATTTATTCAAGGAGTTACCTACTGAGCTCGATCTGCACCGTTATTTAAACAAAACAGCATACTTATAATGAAGCAAAGTACCACCTTTCAAATTGCTGTATTCATGTTCTCAGCAGTCAACGATAGGATGCCATCAGCTTTCATCAAATATTTTACTAAGGCGAAAGAAATTCATCATTACCCCACTTGCTCCTCCAATCAGTATAGGCCCGATTTTGCCAGAACTAATAGCCGTTTTCCCCTCTGAGAGTCGCTGGGCCTAGAGTCAGGAACTTGCTACCCCTCGATCTCCATAGATTTCGAACTATAACCTCATTTAAAATCTCTCCCTGTAAGTATTTACTAGATTCCGATAGCTGTTAACTTTGATGTTCGTAATATTATTACAACTGTAATTCTTATTTCACTGGACTTCTTCCTATATTTCTTTGTATTAGTATGTTCCTTATAGAAACATTTTGATTTCCTTACTATAATCTCGTCGTCCCCATATTCCTCCGTTGTGCGCTAATGATTAGTAGTTAAGTTTAGTTAAGAGTGTTATATTATTTTCTCTGTTCTCTTTTTATTTTTTCTTATTCTTTGATAACATGGTTACTTACTTATTCCCTTCTTTCTCTTTTATATATTCTCTTTAATTTAAGCAAGTTCTTTGCTGCCTATCTATGTTACAAGTATTTTGCAGTCTTTTTTGGGGTTCCCTCTAGCGGAATATTCCTTCATGTTATCCATCGTTCTTCTTGTTAAGTTGCGTTCTGCTATACCTACTTTAACAACTTTTTGTGTTTCTATGAAGCCTCATGTGTGTAGTTTAGTTTTTGTGTGTGTTCGTATTGTTGGATAACAATAAACGAGTTAAACGTACACGTTTGATTCAGCAGAGGCAATGGTAGGCCAATTCGTCGGATTTTAAAGGCACGTTTCAGAAGCAGGTTTCAAATGTATTCATATTTACATTTATTTTCAACGAATGTTTTGAACAATTGTCAGTCACTTATAGTTGCGCTAAAGTATATAGTAACTTGGATAATATTGCATTGCTTATATCTTAGTTAAATGTCCCAACAATCTTCTTTCTATGCGTGAACCACTTAGATATGATCACAAGACTTTAATTTAAAACCATAATTTAAGATTAACTAAAAGCCTTTGCGACGATCAATAAAAGCTAACTGGTGTCATTGGCTGTTTTATTATGATGTCATCGATAGTTCAAAGACGATTAACGGAGCTCAACTGTAGTTACAACGTTGCATCATATTCGCCCTTATGATAGGAATTTTCCGAATAATTTTCTTGCATCACGATATTTTCAAACGAAAGTGCAGACACAGCAGGCGTTGTGTCTACCATACTTCCAGCATCTAAAAAAACACACCACCGACTAACTATTAAGCTCTGTATCTGCCTTCGGTTAACCTTCTTCAATCCAAATTCATTGGACATAGAAACAATGGTTTTATTACTTACGTTGAAGAAATGGAATAAATGTGGAAAGCTGTAAAGACGACCGTGATGAATAGTACGCTAGAAAGTCTAATCATGACGTTTCACTATGAAAATCGTTATCATAATCGCAAAAATTCAGAAATACGGCTTTACAGATAAGTGTATAGAATCGCGTCGCATAGTCCTGTATTTAAGCATTTTAAAAGCGCCTGTAGAATGGGGTGAGCCTCTTATCTGTTCTCATTATTGTATTCACTTTCTCCTGCATATAATAAACCCCAATAATAATTTCAGTCAGATAAATTTGTAGAACCACTTGGATAGGGATGTTATCTGAATGAGCTTAAAGTGAAATAACAATTAAAACTTATCAAAAACAAATTATGTTCAGAGCACCAGACTAATCAACGGTGGCTGTTTCTCGAAAGCACAAAGAGCCCAACTAACATATTTCAATCCAATGATGACATATGGAAATCTCCTCATCGTAATGCACAAATTCCGGTAACCCTGTAGTTAATTATTTGGCCTGAATAAATGTCGAACTGTAGCTCAAATGGAGACGGGATCGATGAAAAAGTATAGTGCGCAAGTAGAAACTGGATTGATGATAGAAATTATGCTGAAATGGAAGCTGGATCGGCGAAAATATCGTGCTTAATTGATGCGAGAATGCCGTTACGATGGACGTGGAATCGATGTAAACAAGGCCGCGTACGCGAGCATAAACATAGCAAAAACCCGATTGATGAAAAGAAATATACCTGAATGGAAGCTGGATTGATGAAAAGAAATATACTTAAATGGATGCTGAATCGACGAAGAGAAACACGCATGAATGGAAGTTGGATTGGTGAAAATAGTATTCATAATTAGAAGTTCGATTGATGACAAAATGGCGTCGCGATAAATTCTAGTGGAATTTCTTATCAACATTTTGTTTAATGAAATACTCTAAAACACACTTTTAAAATTCCTTTTATAGATCCAGCTTCCATTTAAAGAATAATTATTATCATAAATTCAGTTTCTACTTACACAATACATGATATAATGAAGGAAATAAATAAGCTAACATATAGGATAAGAACTGAGCAATAAATAAAGGCGCTAAACTACAGGTTTACCCAAATTCCTACAAACCATCTTTCGTTTTTGCATAAGCACAACTAAGCAAATAATGTGCTATACTTTTCATAGATGAAGACTAATCTACAAAGTTTCCTCGATCTTTACCACTTGTTGATGATGTCCTGTTTCGCCTGATCATACAATATGTTGCCAGTACGAGAAGCCCAATGATACAGCACGCCAAACACACCGCGACCACAATGAATGCGATCTCTGTATGAATTCAACAGAAAATATTAATAGGCCCTATTATAACAATTCTCGACAACAGTGTTTGCTAAGACGTTGAATATCATAAAACTTATAGGCCTATTTGTAGGCCTATTAATTTGCGCTACGAATCGATCTCAATGGATATAACGTTTCTACTGAATGTTACATAAACGCGGCCAAAATTATTTCCAGATCTAGCAGCATGACCTCGTTAAAGTCGAATAATAATTCATCAAGAGCCGTACGAACGTTTTGAGTTTGCAATTTATTTTTATGACACAAGTTTACGTGTAGATTTAATTTATAAGTTAGGGCTCCATTTTGAAAAGAGACTCTTCCCGCTCATTGCACTTTCCTCAAAACGTGTTTCTTCAACGCTACCTTGCGAGAGATTGTGTCAGTACTCACTTTCATTACCGATCGAAAACATTTGATCGCGTCAATGGCGGCAATAGTTTCCAGCGTTTCGTAAATTACTGTAGAAAATAGGTATAACGGTCCAAAGGTACATTAATTAAATGTGCGACCTACCCATTGCTATTCGGACGATACAACGTTATACAGTAACCATATAAAATATTACCCCATTCTTTGTACATGTTGACGCCTGCGTTTGTCTTCATAGTTGTCACTGAAAGGCAAATCCGTGATATTTGTCAAGCACATGTGAAATTGAGATTCCTGCGATGATCTCTCAGATAATTCGAAAACAAGAATAGTTCAAACATGAATTAATAGCTGGGGCCTATTTTGAAACAAATAAACTTAAATGTGTCCAATGCATTCGACTTTGTTTATTGTTGGACAGCTGCTTACTTTCCCATCCTGTTTGCTAAACATTTCTGCATTTAGTCACCCCCATGCTGATGACGCTCGTGCATGTCCGTCTGAGGTGCTTTTGTTTCTGCCCGTATTCTTACTAAGGCTGTCAACGGGCACCCGGGTACCCGATCAAGGCTGAATGCCCGGGCAATGAAATCCGTTCTCGGGTGCCCAACATTCTGTAAAAATTTGCAATTCCCTACATTTCCTAACAAAATATCCACGCGGTCGGGTACCCTGGCCGTGCTTTTACATTTTTTTTGACAGCCTTAATTCTAACGACGTTTCTCTTCCCGCGCGGCGTTTCACACTAGGAGCGTCTCTAACTAGGTTGCACGGAGAGAGGCGCTATTAAACATGTAAATATGGTACAATAATATTATAAGAGACATGTAACAAGCTGATTACCGTGCTCGTTTGTCGCTTTGAAGTCTGTAGTCATCTCGAATGTAGCCGCTGTATACGGAACAAAGAAAAACAAATCGCACATGTTTGGCACTTGTGCAACTCTAACGTCTTATTAGAAAATTGAGCTTGAAATATCGCAATGATATACTTTCATATAATTTATGTGTACGATAAAAATATAGATTTATATAAAATTACATGTACAAAAATATAGATTTATTTAAAGTTGTATGTACATGCATAAAAATTCTAAATAAAGCGAAGTAAACTTAAGAATGTTGACCCCTCCCTTGTGAGGGATTAATTCAAGTCTGAAGGAGATATAGGGCTCATAGCTTAAGAATGTAGGAATGAATAAATATATTTTGTACTGCGGAAAACCATTTACAGGTTTTGTCAGCTTACGTCTGCCTAAGTTCAAAGATCTGACTTGAGGATTTTCTAAATTTAAGAATTCTATGCAAAACCAAAACGATTTACCAGGCCTAGCAGTTGTGGGAACGGTCAAGATCGCTGAAGTGTTAGAAACTAAAGAACACAACGTAGCATTTGTTATTTTAGTCACATTGCATTGTTCTATTCAAACGTGTAACCAATAGCCAGTCTTTAGTACTTGCGTTTTGTATATGTCCACACATTTCGCGTCAGCACCAAACCTTCTACAACAAGTTATAGTTAATGCCATGTGCTTAAAAATCAAAAATGCCGATAGCATTTATTTTATGAATAATAAAAAAGATAATATACTGAGTTTCACGATATGCCAATAACGTTTGATTATAGTGATAACGGATAAAGTAAAGGCCTATGTAAATTTTATTTTTACCAGGCCAAGTAGACGTAGGAGTGGTCGAGGCCCTTGTGGAAATCGTGATTGTCGCCGACGTCATTGTTGTTGGATTAGAAGTGGCCGAAGTCCTTGTGGTAGGCCTAGTAGTCGGCGATGTAGGCCAATATGTGGCTGGCGATGTAGCTAGAAAATACATTCTCATTTATTCCACACATTTTATTTTAACGCATTTTATTTTAACAGCACATGATGAAGCGTCAGCAGGGCGTTTGATTGATTCCTTACTGACCAAACTGGTCTACATGATACACTGTTTGTTACATCACTTCTAATCTACCAAAGATAAGCAGACGCAGTATAAAATTGCAATTGCATGCCGACAATGTGTCACAGTACGTATTTGGCTGTCCTTAGCAATTGTTTCATTTTACAAAACCTACTCTGCAATACTATATTAATAAGTTCTTTGCCTTGAATGAACCTACAAGCAAGCGGAGAAGCCTTTGCCATACTTGGCGAATAATAGCGGGTCAATAAAAGAACTGTATATTGCCCATTGTCTCCAACTATAAGTAATGAAATAAGCATGTGTATTAATGTTGTGAAATAATTATGAACCTTAAAGCGGTGTTAGACACATGTTCACCGGAAGCAAAATCTAGGTGACAGGGCCGGACACACGGCAAGACTTTTTTTAGCTAAATACATGTATTATTTAGATAAAGGGCTTGATTCATGCACAAAGCTCTAGGTAAACATATTAATATTACTAGGCCTAGCAGTTGTTGGAGATCTCGTGGTCTGTGTGATTGGATTTGTAGTCGTAGAATAGATTGATGGCATAGTCGTCGTAACATGCCCTGTAGTTAGATAACACGTTCAAAGCTTCTAAACACCTATTATTTCAAGTTCACCGACTTTACAGTAACCAGTTCGTAATTAATTTTTTTGTTTCTTAGCTTAACTGTTTTGCACATTGCACATGTTTCTACTACACTTAGAATTATTGTCAGAGTACGTTTATTATGTGCTTAAATCAAACTAAATATTTTTGAAAGAGTGTAAAATTGGTATACGACACTGTGAGTGTCACATATTGGGCGCTTGTTTTCGTGGCTTTATTACTGCTATACATCAGTGCCTTCTGTAAATATATACTTTAGTTTTTACTCTATGAAAAACAGCCATAGTGAGTTGATTTTTCTAAACGTGCTGCCAAATAAAAGTACATGTGCATTTTTCGTAAATGCAATGTCTCGAAAATATCCAACAAACGTTTTTAAGTGAAATCGTGACTTGAAATGTATATGGGAAATTCACACACGTAAAATGAATTTTTTAAGAGCTATTACTTATATTCCCTGTCCCATGGCAGTGTATGCCAACCCATTAGGATTCTGGTAATTTTGGAGTTTCAACGTTGTCATTAGTTTTGCTCAGGCCAAAAGGTCAACAAAACAGTGGATTTAAACAATTTAAAAACAGTCAATTTGATCGCTTTTACCAATAAAAAGTAGGCTACAGTTATACCACCATTTGAGAATTAGAAATAAATCTTGGGATGTAAAATGACTGTCCGCGCTAAAAGTGCTCATAGCAATGTGATTTGGGGAAGCATAATTGAACATTATTTTTATGTTTAAATAACTTACCGGATGGAGTAAATGAATACTGAAGACTAAATCCGATGTTAGTGACTGATCCATCGGACCGAAACAAAATAAATACTCGCTTGCAGATATTAATGATAACCGGCCCATTTAAGAGTTAAGTGTTGAGTGTACAAGGCGTTGGTCATAATTATTGAATAAAAGTATCGTAAATGGCCAGTATGATGCACACGTAAGAAAAATTGCAAGTCCAGCTTCATACACTTGGAACACGGTTAACATATTGTTATTACCAGGTCTTGTAGTTGTCGGAGTACTCGAGGTCAGTGTGGTTGGCCTTGTAGTCGTGAAATAGGCTGATGGCCTCGTCGTCGAAAAAGGCCCTGTATTTAGATAACACCTTCACTCTTAAAGTGTAAAATTTTTATTTCTAGGCCTATAATCATTGTATTCACATACATCTACGTCCATCTCTTGCTAGATATGACCATAAACAGTATATAGCAACTTTAATGACAGTGCAAATTCGGTCAGCGTCAAAGTGGCATACCTCCAATAACCTTAATGACAGTGCAAATTCTGTCAGCGTCAAAGTGGCATACCTCCAATAACCGCTGATCATGTAATTTCCAAGTAACCACGCGGGAGCTAACCTGTAGTCAATACTATCGTTCCGCTTAAATTCAAAGCGTGTGTTACTTTCCAGTAATATTTATTAAAAAAAGCAACAAATTTAAAAAGGTTAAGATGACTTAAAATGCTTATTGAAGATCCACAGTGATGTCAAAATAAATATTATATGCATGTTAATTTCCGTGCCGAAATTAGACTATAACCAATTATTCATTAACCTCAGTATTATATGCCATCCCATTGTAATCCTTATAATTTTGGAATTTCAATCTTGTTATTATTTTTGATATGGACATTAAGGCCACATTGGACAGTTCAATAGAACCGTATACTCACAATTTGGAAGAATCAAAGTAAATCTTGGGATGCGGACTGCCCATACTCGCTTTCAATGTGCTCGTAGAAATGTGCATTCAGGAAGCATGTTGAAGCCTATGTTAATATCCAAATAATTTACCAGTTGGAGTTAAGAAATACTGAAGACTGAATCCGGTGTCAGTGACTGATCCATCGGTTCGAAACCAAATCAATACTTGATTGCAGTTGCGAATGATGACGGGACTTGGAAGGTTGGAACCACAATATCTAGGTGACGTGTAGCTATTGTCATAGCACCTGATCTGTATTTCAACACACTTCACTATATCAAATTAAATCATGGAAAAGAGAAGTAACGCAACCATGCAGAGACAGTGCCGGCAATAAACCTCAGGTAAGCCTATGCACATTCAATAAAGGCAATTCCAATATCAATAATGTTGATATGTTTGCTGATGCTGAATTGGTTATATTTTCATACCTTGATTTATTATCAGAAAATTCAATTAACAAACTTTTTACCATAGCTCTAATCTCGAAGTGAACATCAATAAAATTATTGTTTTCACTTTGCTTAATCCGAAAATGGTCAATAATAATTGCGATAATAATTTTCATAAGAACCAACAATAGGTTTTGAAGAAAACTTAAGAATTAGAAAGCGAAGTGTTCAAGGTCAATATAAAATGCTCACTTCTTGACAGAAGCTATTCGAGACCTGTTCGAATAAAATAAAAAATGATCGACCTAGGCCTAATATCAATACTTTTATTCGCAAATTCCATACTTTATTAATCAAATTATATTTCGTTCTTATAACTGTCACCCTGGGACTAATTAATATCAGTATGTGTACAATCTGGAAAACGACAAGGATTCATAAGAAAATGAATACCGTGGTCCTCTTCATTTATCCAAGCGTGGGACTAGCACCACTCAGAGTCAATAGTGGTTGAGCTGAAACGCAAAATAAAAGAATTTTCTATGTGAAATTCTCACCTGAATCCAATCGCATGAACAGGTCGAGCCACACGATTCCAATCTGAGTGCTTGGAAGGTCAAGGTAAATGAACTTGGCTGCGATGCCAAGATTGAATATGTGCAGTTGTCGTTGTCATTGTGCAATTGAGGATAATTTGGTGACGTTATAATCCCAGATGATCCTATGTACACAGTGTTACCACAGCCTACAAACATCGATATATTCAAGAACATTAGAGCATCGTATGTATGAGTATATCAGGAGTTGATATCACCTGAGTCCATCGCAAATGGTCACTATAATGCACATGTATGATAAACTGCAAGTCGATCCTTACGCACCATGTTCTAGGTCAAGATTTTAATATTACCAAGCCTTGAAGTCGTCAGAATTCTTGAGGTCTGCGCGGTTGACCTTGTAGTCGTGAAATTGGCTGATGGCCTCGTCGTCGAAAAAGGCCCTGTATTTAGATAACACGTTATCTCTTAAAGTGTAAAATTTTTATTTCTAGGCCTATCATCATTTGTATTCATATACATCTACGTTCATCTCTTGCTAGATATGACCATTAACAGTATATAGCAACCTTAATGACAGTGCAAATTCGGTCAGCGTCAAAGTGGCATACCTCCAATAACCGCTGATCATGTAATTTCCAAGTAACCACGCGGGAGCTAACCTGTAGTCAATACTATCGTTCCGCTTAAATTCAAAGCGTGTGTTACTTTCCAGTAATATTTATTAAAAAAAGCAACAAATTTAAAAAGGTTAAGATGACTTAAAATGCTTATTGAAGATCCACAGTGATGTCAAAATAAATATTATATGCATGTTAATTTCCGTGCCGAAATTAGACTATAACCAATTATTCATTAACCTCAGTATTATATGCCATCCCATTGTAATCCTTATAATTTTGGAATTTCAATCTTGTTATTATTTTTGATATGGACATTAAGGCCACATTGGACAGTTCAATAGAACCGTATACTCACAATTTGGAAGAATCAAAGTAAATCTTGGGATGCGGACTGCCCATACTCGCTTTCAATGTGCTCGTAGAAATGTGCATTCAGGAAGCATGTTGAAGCCTATGTTAATATCCAAATAATTTACCAGTTGGAGTTAAGAAATACTGAAGACTGAATCCGGTGTCAGTGACTGATCCATCGGTTCGAAACCAAATCAATACTTGATTGCAGTTGCGAATGATGACGGGACTTGGAAGGTTGGAACCACAATATCTAGGTGACGTGTAGCTATTGTCATAGCACCTGATCTGTATTTCAACACACTTCACTATATCAAATTAAATCATGGAAAAGAGAAGTAACGCAACCATGCAGAGACAGTGCCGGCAATAAACCTCAGGTAAGCCTATGCACATTCAATAAAGGCAATTCCAATATCAATAATGTTGATATGTTTGCTGATGCTGAATTGGTTATATTTTCATACCTTGATTTATTATCAGAAAATTCAATTAACAAACTTTTTACCATAGCTCTAATCTCGAAGTGAACATCAATAAAATTATTGTTTTCACTTTGCTTAATCCGAAAATGGTCAATAATAATTGCGATAATAATTTTCATAAGAACCAACAATAGGTTTTGAAGAAAACTTAAGAATTAGAAAGCGAAGTGTTCAAGGTCAATATAAAATGCTCACTTCTTGACAGAAGCTATTCGAGACCTGTTCGAATAAAATAAAAAATGATCGACCTAGGCCTAATATCAATACTTTTATTCGCAAATTCCATACTTTATTAATCAAATTATATTTCGTTCTTATAACTGTCACCCTGGGACTAATTAATATCAGTATGTGTACAATCTGGCAAACGACAAGGATTCATAAGAAAATGAATACCGTTGTCCTCTTCATTTACCCAAGCGTGGGACTAGCACCACTCAGAGACAATAGTGGTTGAGCTGAAACGCAAATAAAAGAATATTCTATGTGAAATTCTCACCTGAATCCAATCGCATGAACAGGCCGAGCCACACGATTCCAATCTGAGTGCTTGGAAGGTCAAGGTAAATGAACTTGGCTGCGATGCCAAGATTGAATATGTGCAGTTGTCGTTGTCATTGTGCAATTGAGGATAATTTGGTGACGTTATAATCCCAGATGATCCTATGTACACAGTGTTACCACAGCCTACAAACATCGATATATTCAAGAACATTAGAGCATCGTATGTATGAGTATATCAGGAGTTGATATCACCTGAGTCTATCGCAAATGGTCACTATAATGCACATGTATGATAAACTGCAAGTCGATCCTTACGCACCATGTTCTAGGTCAAGATTTTAATATTACCAAGCCTTGAAGTCGTCAGAATTCTTGAGGTCTGCGCGGTTGACCTTGTAGTCGTGAAATTGGCTGATGGCCTCGTCGTCGAAAAAGGCCCTGTATTTAGATAACACGTTATCTCTTAAAGTGTAAAATTTTTATTTCTAGGCCTATCATCATTTGTATTCATATACATCTACGTTCATCTCTTGCTAGATATGACCATTAACAGTATATAGCAACCTTAATGACAGTGCAAATTCGGTCAGCGTCAAAGTGGCATACCTCCAATAACCGCTGATCATGTAATTTCCAAGTAACCACGCGGGAGCTAACCTGTAGTCAATACTATCGTTCCGCTTAAATTCAAAGCGTGTGTTACTTTCCAGTAATATTTATTAAAAAAAGCAACAAATTTAAAAAGGTTAAGATGACTTAAAATGCTTATTGAAGATCCACAGTGATGTCAAAATAAATATTATATGCATGTTAATTTCCGTGCCGAAATTAGACTATAACCAATTATTCATTAACCTCAGTATTATATGCCATCCCATTGTAATCCTTATAATTTTGGAATTTCAATCTTGTTATTATTTTTGATATGGACATTAAGGCCACATTGGACAGTTCAATAGAACCGTATACTCACAATTTGGAAGAATCAAAGTAAATCTTGGGATGCGGACTGCCCATACTCGCTTTCAATGTGCTCGTAGAAATGTGCATTCAGGAAGCATGTTGAAGCCTATGTTAATATCCAAATAATTTACCAGTTGGAGTTAAGAAATACTGAAGACTGAATCCGGTGTCAGTGACTGATCCATCGGTTCGAAACCAAATCAATACTTGATTGCAGTTGCGAATGATGACGGGACTTGGAAGGTTGGAACCACAATATCTAGGTGACGTGTAGCTATTGTCATAGCACCTGATCTGTATTTCAACACACTTCACTATATCAAATTAAATCATGGAAAAGAGAAGTAACGCAACCATGCAGAGACAGTGCCGGCAATAAACCTCAGGTAAGCCTATGCACATTCAATAAAGGCAATTCCAATATCAATAATGTTGATATGTTTGCTGATGCTGAATTGGTTATATTTTCATACCTTGATTTATTATCAGAAAATTCAATTAACAAACTTTTTACCATAGCTCTAATCTCGAAGTGAACATCAATAAAATTATTGTTTTCACTTTGCTTAATCCGAAAATGGTCAATAATAATTGCGATAATAATTTTCATAAGAACCAACAATAGGTTTTGAAGAAAACTTAAGAATTAGAAAGCGAAGTGTTCAAGGTCAATATAAAATGCTCACTTCTTGACAGAAGCTATTCGAGACCTGTTCGAATAAAATAAAAAATGATCGACCTAGGCCTAATATCAATACTTTTATTCGCAAATTCCATACTTTATTAATCAAATTATATTTCGTTCTTATAACTGTCACCCTGGGACTAATTAATATCAGTATGTGTACAATCTGGAAAACGACAAGGATTCATAAGAAAATGAATACCGTGGTCCTCTTCATTTATCCAAGCGTGGGACTAGCACCACTCAGAGTCAATAGTGGTTGAGCTGAAACGCAAAATAAAAGAATTTTCTATGTGAAATTCTCACCTGAATCCAATCGCATGAACAGGTCGAGCCACACGATTCCAATCTGAGTGCTTGGAAGGTCAAGGTAAATGAACTTGGCTGCGATGCCAAGATTGAATATGTGCAGTTGTCGTTGTCATTGTGCAATTGAGGATAATTTGGTGACGTTATAATCCCAGATGATCCTATGTACACAGTGTTACCACAGCCTACAAACATCGATATATTCAAGAACATTAGAGCATCGTATGTATGAGTATATCAGGAGTTGATATCACCTGAGTCTATCGCAAATGGTCACTATAATGCACATGTATGATAAACTGCAAGTCGATCCTTACGCACCATGTTCTAGGTCAAGATTTTAATATTACCAAGCCTTGAAGTCGTCAGAATTCTTGAGGTCTGCGCGGTTGACCTTGTAGTCGTGAAATTGGCTGATGGCCTCGTCGTCGAAAAAGGCCCTGTATTTAGATAACACGTTATCTCTTAAAGTGTAAAATTTTTATTTCTAGGCCTATCATCATTTGTATTCATATACATCTACGTTCATCTCTTGCTAGATATGACCATTAACAGTATATAGCAACCTTAATGACAGTGCAAATTCGGTCAGCGTCAAAGTGGCATACCTCCAATAACCGCTGATCATGTAATTTCCAAGTAACCACGCGGGAGCTAACCTGTAGTCAATACTATCGTTCCGCTTAAATTCAAAGCGTGTGTTACTTTCCAGTAATATTTATTAAAAAAAGCAACAAATTTAAAAAGGTTAAGATGACTTAAAATGCTTATTGAAGATCCACAGTGATGTCAAAATAAATATTATATGCATGTTAATTTCCGTGCCGAAATTAGACTATAACCAATTATTCATTAACCTCAGTATTATATGCCATCCCATTGTAATCCTTATAATTTTGGAATTTCAATCTTGTTATTATTTTTGATATGGACATTAAGGCCACATTGGACAGTTCAATAGAACCGTATACTCACAATTTGGAAGAATCAAAGTAAATCTTGGGATGCGGACTGCCCATACTCGCTTTCAATGTGCTCGTAGAAATGTGCATTCAGGAAGCATGTTGAAGCCTATGTTAATATCCAAATAATTTACCAGTTGGAGTTAAGAAATACTGAAGACTGAATCCGGTGTCAGTGACTGATCCATCGGTTCGAAACCAAATCAATACTTGATTGCAGTTGCGAATGATGACGGGACTTGGAAGGTTGGAACCACAATATCTAGGTGACGTGTAGCTATTGTCATAGCACCTGATCTGTATTTCAACACACTTCACTATATCAAATTAAATCATGGAAAAGAGAAGTAACGCAACCATGCAGAGACAGTGCCGGCAATAAACCTCAGGTAAGCCTATGCACATTCAATAAAGGCAATTCCAATATCAATAATGTTGATATGTTTGCTGATGCTGAATTGGTTATATTTTCATACCTTGATTTATTATCAGAAAATTCAATTAACAAACTTTTTACCATAGCTCTAATCTCGAAGTGAACATCAATAAAATTATTGTTTTCACTTTGCTTAATCCGAAAATGGTCAATAATAATTGCGATAATAATTTTCATAAGAACCAACAATAGGTTTTGAAGAAAACTTAAGAATTAGAAAGCGAAGTGTTCAAGGTCAATATAAAATGCTCACTTCTTGACAGAAGCTATTCGAGACCTGTTCGAATAAAATAAAAAATGATCGACCTAGGCCTAATATCAATACTTTTATTCGCAAATTCCATACTTTATTAATCAAATTATATTTCGTTCTTATAACTGTCACCCTGGGACTAATTAATATCAGTATGTGTACAATCTGGAAAACGACAAGGATTCATAAGAAAATGAATACCGTGGTCCTCTTCATTTATCCAAGCGTGGGACTAGCACCACTCAGAGTCAATAGTGGTTGAGCTGAAACGCAAAATAAAAGAATTTTCTATGTGAAATTCTCACCTGAATCCAATCGCATGAACAGGTCGAGCCACACGATTCCAATCTGAGTGCTTGGAAGGTCAAGGTAAATGAACTTGGCTGCGATGCCAAGATTGAATATGTGCAGTTGTCGTTGTCATTGTGCAATTGAGGATAATTTGGTGACGTTATAATCCCAGATGATCCTATGTACACAGTGTTACCACAGCCTACAAACATCGATATATTCAAGAACATTAGAGCATCGTATGTATGAGTATATCAGGAGTTGATATCACCTGAGTCTATCGCAAATGGTCACTATAATGCACATGTATGATAAACTGCAAGTCGATCCTTACGCACCATGTTCTAGGTCAAGATTTTAATATTACCAAGCCTTGAAGTCGTCAGAATTCTTGAGGTCTGCGCGGTTGACCTTGTAGTCGTGAAATTGGCTGATGGCCTCGTCGTCGAAAAAGGCCCTGTATTTAGATAACACGTTATCTCTTAAAGTGTAAAATTTTTATTTCTAGGCCTATCATCATTTGTATTCATATACATCTACGTTCATCTCTTGCTAGATATGACCATTAACAGTATATAGCAACCTTAATGACAGTGCAAATTCGGTCAGCGTCAAAGTGGCATACCTCCAATAACCGCTGATCATGTAATTTCCAAGTAACCACGCGGGAGCTAACCTGTAGTCAATACTATCGTTCCGCTTAAATTAAAAGCGTGTGTTACTTTCCAGTAATATTTATTAAAAAAAGCAACAAATTTAAAAAGGTTAAGATGACTTAAAATGCTTATTGAAGATCCACAGTGATGTCAAAATAAATATTATATGCATGTTAATTTCCGTGCCGAAATTAGACTATAACCAATTATTCATTAACCTCAGTATTATATGCCATCCCATTGTAATCCTTATAATTTTGGAATTTCAATCTTGTTATTATTTTTGATATGGACAATAAGGCCACATTGTACAGTTCAATAGAACCGTATACTCACAATTTGGAAGAATCAAAGTAAATCTTGGGATGCGGACTGCCCATACTCGCTTTCAATGTGCTCGTAGAAATGTGCATTCAGGAAGCATGTTGAAGCCTATGTTAATATCCAAATAATTTACCAGTTGGAGTTAAGAAATACTGAAGACTGAATCCGGTGTCAGTGACTGATCCATCGGTTCGAAACCAAATCAATACTTGATTGCAGTTGCGAATGATGACGGGACTTGGAAGGTTGGAACCACAATATCTAGGTGACGTGTAGCTATTGTCATAGCACCTGATCTGTATTTCAACACACTTCACTATATCAAATTAAATCATGGAAAAGAGAAGTAACGCAACTATGCAGAGACAGTGCCGGCAATAAACCTCAGGTAAGCCTATGCACATTCAATAAAGGCAATTCCAATATCAATAATGTTGATATGTTTGCTGATGCTCAATTGGTTATATTTTCATACCTTGATTTATTATCAGAAAATTCAATTAACAAACTTTTTACCATAGCTCTAATCTCGAAGTGAACATCAATAAAATTATTGTTTTCACTTTGCTTAATCCGAAAATGGTCAATAATAATTGCGATAATAATTTTCATAAGAACCAACAATAGGTTTTGAAGAAAACCTAAGAATTAGAAAGCGAAGTGTTCAAGGTCAATATAAAATGCTCACTTCTTGACAGAAGCTATTCGAGACCTGTTCGAATAAAATAAAAAATGATCGACCTAGGCCTAATATCAATACCTTTATTCGCAAATTCCATACTTTATTAATCAAATTATATTTCGTTCTTATAACTGTCACCCTGGGACTAATTAATATCAGTATGTGTACAATCTGGAAAACGACAAGGATTCATAAGAAAATGAATACTGTGGTCCTCTTCATTTACCCAAGCGTGGGACTAGCACCACTCAGAGACAATAGTGGTTGAGCTAAAACGCAAATAAAAGAATATTCTATGTGAAATTCTCACCTGAATCCAATCGCATGAACAGGTCGAGCCACACGATTCCAATCTGAGTGCTTGGAAGGTCAAGGTAAATGAACTTGGCTGCGATGCCAAGATTGAATATGTGCAGTTGTCGTTGTCATTGTGCAATTGAGGATAATTTGGTGACGTTATAATCCCAGATGATCCTATGTACACAGTGTTACCACAGCCTACAAACATCGATATATTCAAGAACATTAGAGCATCGTATGTATGAGTATATCAGGAGTTGATATCACCTGAGTCTATCGCAAATGGTCACTATAATGCACATGTATGATAAACTGCAAGTCGATCCTTATACACCATGTTCTAGGTCAAGATTTTAATATTACCAAGCCTTGAAGTCGTCAGAATTCTTGAGGTCTGCGCGGTTGACCTTGTAGTCGTGAAATTGGCTGATGGCCTCGTCGTCGAAAAAGGCCCTGTATTTAGATAACACGTTATCTCTTAAAGTGTAAAATTTTTATTTCTAGGCCTATCATCATTTGTATTCATATACATCTACGTTCATCTCTTGCTAGATATGACCATTAACAGTATATAGCAACCTTAATGACAGTGCAAATTCGGTCAGCGTCAAAGTGGCATACCTCCAATAACCGCTGATCATGTAATTTCCAAGTAACCACGCGGAAGCTAACCTGTAGTCAATACTATCGTTCCGCTTAAATTAAAAGCGTGTGTTACTTTCCAGTAATATTTATTAAAAAAAGCAACAAATTTAAAAAGGTTAAGATGACTTAAAATGCTTATTGAAGATCCACAGTGATGTCAAAATAAATATTATATGCATGTTAATTTCAGTGCCGAAATTAGACTATAACCAATTATTCATTAACCTCAGTATTATATGCCATCCCATTGTAATCCTTATAATTTTGGAATTTCAATCTTGTTATTATTTTTGATATGGACAATAAGGCCACATTGTACAGTTCAATAGAACCGTATACTCACAATTTGGAAGAATCAAAGTAAATCTTGGGATGCGGACTGCCCATACTCGCTTTCAATGTGCTCGTAGAAATGTGCATTCAGGAAGCATGTTGAAGCCTATGTTAATATCCAAATAATTTACCAGTTGGAGTTAAGAAATACTGAAGACTGAATCCGGTGTCAGTGACTGATCCATCGGTTCGAAACCAAATCAATACTTGATTGCAGTTGCGAATGATGACGGGACTTGGAAGGTTGGAACCACAATATCTAGGTGACGTGTAGCTATTGTCATAGCACCTGATCTGTATTTCAACACACTTCACTATATCAAATTAAATCATGGAAAAGAGAAGTAACGCAACTATGCAGAGACAGTGCCGGCAATAAACCTCAGGTAAGCCTATGCACATTCAATAAAGGCAATTCCAATATCAATAATGTTGATATGTTTGCTGATGCTGAATTGGTTATATTTTCATACCTTGATTTATTATCAGAAAATTCAATTAACAAACTGTTTACCATAGCTCTAATCTCGAAGTGAACATCAATAAAATTATTGTTTTCACTTTGCTTAATCCGAAAATGGTCAATAATAATTGCGATAATAATTTTCATAAGAACCAACAATAGGTTTTGAAGAAAACTTAAGAATTAGAAAGCGAAGTGTTCAAGGTCAATATAAAATGCTCACTTCTTGACAGAAGCTATTCGAGACCTGTTCGAATAAAATAAAAAATGATCGACCTAGGCCTAATATCAATACTTTTATTCGCAAATTCCATACTTTATTAATCAAATTATATTTCGTTCTTATAACTGTCACCCTGGGACTAATTAATATCAGTATGTGTACAATCTGGAAAACGACAAGGATTCATAAGAAAATGAATACCGTGGTCCTCTTCATTTACCCAAGCGTGGGACTAGCACCACTCAGAGACAATAGTGGTTGAGCTGAAACGCAAAATAAAAGAATTTTCTATGTGAAATTCTCACCTGAATCCAATCGCATGAACAGGTCGAGCCACACGATTCCAATCTGAGTGCTTGGAAGGTCAAGGTAAATGAACTTGGCTGCGATGCCAAGATTGAATATGTGCAGTTGTCGTTGTCATTGTGCAATTGAGGATAATTTGGTGACGTTATAATCCCAGATGATCCTATGTACACAGTGTTACCACAGCCTACAAACATCGATATATTCAAGAACATTAGAGCATCGTATGTATGAGTATATCAGGAGTTGATATCACCTGAGTCTATCGCAAATGGTCACTATAATGCACATGTATGATAAACTGCAAGTCGATCCTTACGCACCATGTTCTAGGTCAAGATTTTAATATTACCAAGCCTTGAAGTTGTCAGAATTCTTGAGGTCTGCGCGGTTGACCTTGTAGTCGTGAAATTGGCTGATGGCCTCGTCGTCGAAAAAGGCCCTGTATTTAGATAACACGTTATCTCTTAAAGTGTAAAATTTTTATTTCTAGGCCTATCATCATTTGTATTCATATACATCTACGTTCATCTCTTGCTAGATATGACCATTAACAGTATATAGCAACCTTAATGACAGTGCAAATTCGATCAGCGTCAAAGTGGCATACCTCCAATAACCGCTGATCATGTAATTTCCAAGTAACCACGCGGGAGCTAACCTGTAGTCAATACTATCGTTCCGCTTAAATTCAAAGCGTGTGTTACTTTCCAGTAATATTTATTAAAAAAAGCAACAAATTTAAAAAGGTTAAGATGACTTAAAATGCTTATTGAAGATCCACAGTGATGTCAAAATAAATATTATATGCATGTTAATTTCAGTGCCGAAATTAGACTATAACCAATTATTCATTAACCTCAGTATTATATGCCATCCCATTGTAATCCTTATAATTTTGGAATTTCAATCTTGTTATTATTTTTGATATGGACATTAAGGCCACATTGGACAGTTCAATAGAACCGTATACTCACAATTTGGAAGAATCAAAGTAAATCTTGGGATGCGGACTGCCCATACTCGCTTTCAATGTGCTCGTAGAAATGTGCATTCAGGAAGCATGTTGAAGCCTATGTTAATATCCAAATAATTTACCAGTTGGAGTTAAGAAATACTGAAGACTGAATCCGGTGTCAGTGACTGATCCATCGGTTCGAAACCAAATCAATACTTGATTGCAGTTGCGAATGATGACGGGACTTGGAAGGTTGGAACCACAATATCTAGGTGACGTGTAGCTATTGTCATAGCACCTGATCTGTATTTCAACACACTTCACTATATCAAATTAAATCATGGAAAAGAGAAGTAACGCAACCATGCAGAGACAGTGCCGGCAATAAACCTCAGGTAAGCCTATGCACACTCAATAAAGGCAATTCCAATATCAATAATGTTGATATGTTTGCTGATGCTGAATTGGTTATATTTTCATACCTTGATTTATTATCAGAAAATTCAATTAACAAACTTTTTACCATAGCTCTAATCTCGAAGTGAACATCAATAAAATTATTGTTTTCACTTTGCTTAATCCGAAAATGGTCAATAATAATTGCGATAATAATTTTCATAAGAACCAACAATAGGTTTTGAAGAAAACTTAAGAATTAGAAAGCGAAGTGTTCAAGGTCAATATAAAATGCTCACTTCTTGACAGAAGCTATTCGAGACCTGTTCGAATAAAATAAAAAATGATCGACCTAGGCCTAATATCAATACTTTTATTCGCAAATTCCATACTTTATTAATCAAATTATATTTCGTTCTTATAACTGTCACCCTGGGACTAATTAATATCAGTATGTGTACAATCTGGCAAACGACAAGGATTCATAAGAAAATGAATACCGTGGTCCTCTTCATTTACCCAAGCGTGGGACTAGCACCACTCAGAGACAATAGTGGTTGAGCTGAAACGCAAAATAAAAGAATATTCTATGTGAAATTCTCACCTGAATCCAATCGCATGAACAGGCCGAGCCACACGATTCCAATCTGAGTGCTTGGAAGGTCAAGGTAAATGAACTTGGCTGCGATGCCAAGATTGAATATGTGCAGTTGTCGTTGTCATTGTGCAATTGAGGATAATTTGGTGACGTTATAATCCCAGATGATCCTATGTACACAGTGTTACCACAGCCTACAAACATCGATATATTCAAGAACATTAGAGCATCGTATGTATGAGTATATCAGGAGTTGATATCACCTGAGTCTATCGCAAATGGTCACTATAATGCACATGTATGATAAACTGCAAGTCGATCCTTACGCACCATGTTCTAGGTCAAGATTTTAATATTACCAAGCCTTGAAGTTGTCGGAATTCTTGAGGTCTGCGCGGTTGACCTTGTAGTCGTGAAATTGGCTGATGGCCTCGTCGTCGAAAAAGGCCCTGTATTTAGATAACACGTTCACTCTTAAAGTGTAAAATTTTTTTTCTAGGCCTATCATCATTTGTATTCATATACATCTACGTTCATCTCTTGCTTGATATGACCATTAACAGTATATAGCAACCTTAATGACAGTGCAAATTCGGTCAGCGTCAAAGTGGCATACCTCCAATAACCGCTGATCATGTAATTTCCAAGTAACCACGCGGGAGCTAACCTGTAGTCAATACTATCGTTCCGCTTAAATTAAAAGCGTGTGTTACTTTCCAGTAATATTTATTAAAAAAAGCAATAAATTTAAAAAGGTTAAGATGACTTAAAATGCTTATTGAAGATCCACAGTGATGTCAAAATAAATATTATATGCATGTTAATTTCCGTGCCGAAATTAGACTATAACCAATTATTCATTAACCTCAGTATTATATGCCATCCCATTGTAATCCTTATAATTTTGGAATTTCAATCTTGTTATTATTTTTGATATGGACAATAAGGCCACATTGGACAGTTCAATAGAACCGTATACTCACAATTTGGAAGAATCAAGGTAAATCTTGGGATGCGGACTGCCTATACTCGCTTTCAGTGTGCTCGTAGAAATGTGCATTCAGGAAGCATGTTGAAGCCTATGTTAGTATCCAAATAATTTACCAGTTGGAGTAAAGAAATACTGAAGACTGAATCCGTTGTAAGTGACTGATCCATCGGTTCGAAACCAAATCAATACTTGATTGCAGTTGCGAATGATGACGGGACTTGGAAGGTTGGAACCACAATATCTAGGTGACGTGTAGCTATTGTCATAGCACCTAATCTGTATTTCAACACACTTCACTATATCAAATTAAATCATGGAAAAGAGAAGTAACGCAACTATGCAGAGACAGTGCCGGCAATAAACTTCAGGTAAGCCTATGCACACTCAATAAAGGCATTTCCAATATCAATAATGTTGATATGTTTGCTGATGCTGAATTGGTTATATTTTCATACCTGGATTTATTATCAGAAAATTCAATTAACAAACTTTTTACCATAGCTCTAATCTCGAAGTGAACATCAATAAAATTATTGTTTTCACTTTGCTTAATCCGAGAATGGTCAATAATATTTGCGATAATAATTTTCATAAGAACCAACAATAGGTTTTGAAGAAAACCTAAGAATTAGAAAGCGAAGTGTTCAAGGTCAATATAAAATGCTCACTTCTTGACAGAAGCTATTCGAGACCTGTTCGAATAAAATAAAAAATGATCGACCTAGGCCTAATATCAATACCTTTATTCGCAAATTCCATACTTTATTAATCAAATTATATTTCGTTCTTATAACTGTCACCCTGGGACTAATTAATATCAGTATGTGTACAATCTGGCAAACGACAAGGATTCATAAGAAAATGAATACCGTGGTCCTCTTCATTTACCCAAGCGTGGGACTAGCACCACTCAGAGACAATAGTGGTTGAGCTAAAACGCAAATGAAAGAATATTCTTGGTGAAATTCTCACCTGAATCCAATCGCATGAACAGGCCGAGCCACACGATTCCAATCTGAGTGCTTGGAAGGTCAAGGTAAATGAACTTGGCTGCGATGCCAAGATTGAATATGTGCAGTTGTCGTTGTCATTGTGCAATTGAGGATAATTTGGTGACGTTATTATCCCAGATGATCCTATGTACACAGTGTTACCACAGCCTACAAACATCGATATATTCAAGAACATTAGAGCATCGTATGTATGAGTATATCAGGAGTTGATATCACCTGAGTCTATCGCAAATGGTCACTATAATGCACATGTATGATAAACTGCAAGTCGATCCTTATACACCATGTTCTAGGTCAAGATTTTAATATTACCAAGCCTTGAAGTTGTCGGAATTCTTGAGGTCTGCACGGTTGACCTTGTAGTCGTGAAATAGGCTGATGGCCTCGCCGTCGAAAAAGGCCCCGTATTTAGATAACACGTTCACTCTTAAAGTGTAAAATTTTATTTATAGGCCAATAATCATTTGTATTCACATACATCTACGTTCATCTCTTGCTAGATATGACCATTAACAGTATATAGCACCTTAATGTCAGTGCAAATTCTGATGGCCTCGTCGTCGTAAAAGGCCCTGTATTTAGATAACACGTTATCTCTTACAATGTATAATTATTACATATATATTCATTTGTATTCATATACATCTACGTTCATCTCTTGCTAGATATGACCATTAACAGTATATAGCAACCTTAATGACAGTGCAAATTCGGTCAGCGTCAAAGTGGCATACCTCCAATAACCGCTGATCATGTAATTTCCAAGTAACCACGCGGGAGCTAACCTGGAGCCAACACTATTGCTCCGCTTAAATTAAAAGCGTGTGTTACTTTCCAGTAATATTTATTTGAAAAAAGCAACAAATTTAAAAAGGTTAAGATGACTTAAAATGCTTATTGAAGATCCACAGTGATGTCAAATAAATATTATATGCATGTTAATTTCCGTGCCGAAATTAGACTATAACCAATTATTCATTAACCTCAGTATTATATGCCATCCCATTGTAATCCTTATAATTTTGGGATTCCAATCTTGTTATTATTTTTGATATGGACAATAAGGCCACATTGGACAGTTCAATAGAACCGTATACTCACAATTTGGAAGAATCAAGGTAAATCTTGGGATGCGGACTGCCCATACTCGCTTTCAGTGTGCTCGTAGAAATGTGCATTCAGGAAGCATGTTGAAGCCTATGTTAATATCCAAATAATTTACCAGTTGGAGTTAAGAAATACTGAAGACTGAATCCGGTGTCAGTGACTGATCCATCGGTTCGAAACCAAATCAATACTTGATTGCAGTTGCGAATGATGACGGGACTTGGAAGGTTGGAACCACAATATCTAGGTGACGTGTAGCTATTGTCATAGCACCTAATCTGTATTTCAACACACTTCACTATATCAAATAAAATCATGGAAAAGAGAAGTAACGCTAATATGCAGAGACAGTGCCGGAAATAAACCTCAGGTAAGCCTATGCACACTCAATAAATACAATTCCAATATCAATAATGTTGATATGTTTGCTGATGATGAATTGGTTATATTTTCCTACCTCGATTTATTATAAGAAATTTCAATTAACAAACTTTTTACCATAGCTCTAATCTCGAAGTGAACATCAATAAAATTATTGTTTTCACTTTGCTTATTCCGAGAATGGTCAATAATATTTGCGATAATATTTTTCATAAGAACCAACAATAGGTTTTGAAGAAAACTTAAGAATTAGAAAGCGAAGTGTTCAAGGTCAATGTAAAATGCACACTCTTTCACAGAAGCTATTCGAGACCTGTTCGAATAAAATAAAAAATGATCGACCTAGGCCTAATATCAATACCTTTATTCGCAAATTCCATACTTTATTAATCAAATTATATTTCGTTCTTATAACTGTCACCCTGAGACTAATTAATATCAGTATGTGTACAATCTGGCAAATGACAAGGATTCGTAAGAAAATGAATACCGTGGTCCTCTTCATTCACCCAAGCGTGGGACTAGCACCACTCAGAGACAATAGTGGTTGAGCTGAATCGCAAATAAAAGAATATTCTTAGTGAAATTCTCACCTGAATCCAATCGCATGAACAGGCCGAGGCACACGATTCCAATCTGAGTGCTTGGAAGGTCAAGGTAAATGAACTTGGCTGCGATGCCAAGATTGAATATGTGCAGTTGTCGTTGTCATTGTGCAATTGAGGATAATTTGGTGACGTTATAATCCCAGATGATCCTATGTACACAGTGTTACCACAGCCTACAAACATCGATATATTCAAGAACATTAGAGCATCGTATGTATGAGTATATCAGGAGTTGATATCACCTGAGTCCATCGCAAATGGTCACTATAATGCACATGTATGATAAACTGCAAGTCGATCCTTACGCACCATGTTCTAGGTGAAGATTTTAATATTACCAAGCCTTGAAGTTGTCGGAATTCTTGAGGTCTGCGCGGTTGACCTTGTAGTCGTGAAATAGGCCGATGGTCTCGTCGTTGTAGCAGGGCGTGTGGTTAGAAAATAAGTTCAAGCTTTTCACCACGTTTAACATCGAGTGCACTGACTTTTATTGGTAACAACTATTTTTGTGGTATGTTAGAACCAATTATGTGATTGTCGTTTGGACATAAATTGTTAATTTTTAACGGCTGTTTGCTGCTGGATATAGTCATTATAATTATATAGCAATCTTAATGACTGTGCTTTCGTGCAAGCTCTGTTAGCGTCGTAGTGGCATGCTTCCAAAAGCCGCTGATCATGTACTTTCCAAGTTACCTCGCGGGAGCTAGCCAGTAGTCAATGCTATCCGCTGTAAGTTTTTTTAAATATTGTTTCCCATCTTTTTTACATTTCTACAGTTTTTTTAGTTGACTATGTCATTTTCACTGTTTTTGGTGTCAATGTTGCCAAAACCGTGTTTAGTTTGTTGAAGTCGATATGTGCACTCACGTTGGTTAGTTTTATGTTAGGCTATTTAACACACTATGTAACTTACTTAAGGTTATACGTTTATAGACATTTTAGTTTTACACACGTCATTTAAATTGTCTGCCTACTTAGAGTTTCGACTTGCGTGTCGAAATGTGACTTTTGCCTATTCCATGTGCATTGGTCACCTAACATCAATATTTCTGTAAGTTTATTATTATGCATGCAATTTTTTCGAGAAAAGATGGTTTCATCTTCATATGGCTTTATCAAAATTTGAAAGATGCAAAGTAAATCTTAGGATGTAAAGTTACTTTATACAGATACAATTAAGGACTTGATTTTATTACATATTACCATTCTATATAATTGAAAAAGATAAAGAGCAATATAGTATTTAGACAACATGTGGATGTCCTCTTCGCAGCTGGTCTGCGCTTCAACAGGTACATAAAATAATTATCGTGTAAAATAAATGTCTCTGAAATGGCAAGTGAGGTTTTCAAGGTATGTGTTGATTAAATTATAATGGGGCACAAGCCGTGTCTGAATATGCAGAAGAGATTTCAGAATTTCAAAAATAGGTTTTAGTAATAATAATAATACAATAATAACAACGTCGATTTATAAGGCGCCGTAAATGCGGACCCAACCACTACAAGGACGACGTAACCTAGAACGAAAATCAGCACACAGGATAAGCCTTAGAAAACAGAAACACTTTCAATATAGTTCTAAATGAGTCTACTGAGTCGGCCAATGTGACAGTAGGTGGGAGACCGTGTTAACACAGCGGACCAGCGGCCGAGAATGCACGGTCTTTAAAACGCGACCTCATCCTGCGCACACGGAGATCGGTCTTAGCAGATGATCTGAGTCGCAGACCGGACGCGTAAGGGTAAATCTCGAAGCAGAAACCGCACAAATATCCGGGAGATAATCCATGTTGTCGATCTATAGACCAGCGAGCATAGCTTGAAGTCAATGCGGTTCGGAACAGGAAGACAGTGCAGACTTTATTTCGGACACTGTCTTTCCCTAATAGCTAATTTACCTGGACATTCAATGTATTCCTTTATCTGCCTCTTCTGGCCACTTTTGACAATTCCATAGAGCCGTATACTCACAATTTGAAAGAATCAAAGTAAATCTTGGGATGCAGAATGACTAAATGTGTCTTCAATATTCTAGTAGCAATGTGCAATCTGGAAAACGCATCAATGGCTAATCAGTTGCTAGCAAACGAATCGATGGACATATAGGTCTATTTGGAAAAGTTACAAGGATGATTCTCAAACAAACACAGGAGAAACGACGATTTCTTGCTCGTGTTTTAGCTTAGAATCCTACTGCGCTTTAAGGATTCCAAAGTTAATATCAAAAACAATCGTGGGGTGCTTGCATGCTGGTCAAGAGCCGCTGAGAAAATGTGTCTAATTTTTTTTAATTCTACGAATGACCGTTGTTTTATATTGAATAATAATAATCAACGTTGCTTTATGCCAGGTAATCACAAACCAATTACACCGATTACAGTTCGGTATTGGTAACCAGCGCGAAGGAAGTGACTTAGTAAATAAATACTAATGCAGCAAGGAGAGTCACGCAGTCATGTGCTCTGTATGCGTTTAAAACCTGTGCATAAGGCATCATTAAATGCGCTTTGCTAAATAGAAGTTGAGAATCGGATCTTGCAGATGAGATTAGCTGTCCGACAGATCTGCATTTTAAAAGAAGTCGAATAGAGCGATTTGTGTTAAAGTTGGTCACAGATAATAGGAAAGTGACAGTGACGTAGATAATGTGATGAAACAAAGTAATAACCATAAATTTTTATTTGTGAATATTGACCCAGTTTATTTCTGGTCTATCGTGTCATTTGTGATTTTTCGCCGCTCATACACCTCAAACTACAATGCTTTTGACAACAATTTGCGCCCATTTATAATTAAAGTTAAGCTGGTCCCATATAACGAATCTATAGCAGCTATCTGATTTCCTAAGGATAATAATCTTCATTATTATTCGACATACGCCGATCGACAATAAAGATATCAATTTGACCCTTTGAGTTTAATTCCAAACAGAGGCATATTCCAATGCTCCCAAACCAGTTACTCAAACACTCATCGTTATTCAGTTGCAGAATTAATATGTTAAAATGAATTATACCATTAAATGGTCAACAAAAGGTAGAAATCCTGGGATCTGCTAATACCATATCAGTGAAATAACTGCGTGCATCAACGTAAAATTAGGAAGAGTGGTGAAGTGTATGATCCTGTCAAAATAATTTACCGTTTGAAGTGAGGGAAAACTGAAGTCTAAATCCGGTGTCATAGACTGATCCATCAGTACGAAACCAAATCAATATTCGATTGCAGTTACTAATACGGATCGGTCCTGGAAGAGTTGTACCACAATATCTAGGTGATGTGTAGCTATTGTCATAGCACCGGATCTGCATTTCAACAGTTTATCATATCAGATAAAGTCGTGAAACATCGGTTTAAAATTCTACGATTAACTGTTTTAACTTGATTTCAAAATTTGCACCTTCTTTTTAGTGTTGCTGTGTCATAAAAAGGTGAATACCGTGTTGCATCTATTTTTCCCTGCGTGGGAATGGCGTCCCACAATACAGGCATGCATAAAAAATTACGGCAATTTCAACAAGGGCTATCAATAATATTGTGTATTCTACGTTTGCTGATAATAACGTAAGTTACATTTCCGTACGTCAATCCTTTATACGAAAATATTCTGTCAACAAACCATTAAGCCTATTGTAATTTTGAAGTGAACATTGGTAAATGTTTATTTGTATACGTAAAGTAATCTATTAATTGTTGATATTTGCAATATTATTCAAGGTATAATTTCAAGGAACCATCAATGACATACAAGTGCTCACGATGATAAAATGTTGATAATCACTATGTGGGAAGTTTTATTCAAGTATTCCTTCTAAGGCGCATCTTTTTCTGAAGCCATTCCAGTTTTATCTAAAGGTTCTGAATAGACTTAAATATTACCGATGTGCCACCTCTATTCATTCATTCCACACTATACTAATACTTATTATATATGTTCATCAGATATTGACACCGGTTGATTATCTTATATGAAAATGTGCAGCAATGTCTGTCCTACGATATTGTGTCGTATGATAATAAATACCGTAGTTCTCTTTAATTCATGCTCGGGTCTTGCACCACAAGAATGTCACAGTGGCGGATTTAAAATGCAAAATAATGATGAATCGTCTTTTTATGTATAATTCTCACCTGTACCCAATCGCAATCACAGTTCGAACCACATGATTCCAATCTGAATGATTGGAACGTCAGAGTAAATGCACTTGGCTGTGAATTTCCTATTGAATAGGTACAATTCGCGCTGTGACCGTACGGCTGAGGATGATTTGGTGACATTATATTTCCAGATGTTCCTGTATACATAGTCTGACCACATCCTCCTGTAACAACTGGAAATCAATTCCAGATCATTGGAACCTGAATATTTCAGTCATTCGCGTTATTTAAATGCATTGTAGGTGTTCATTAAAGTGCAGATGCATGGTTAATTATCACTCCAGTCTCGTGTCCAATTCCCATATGTATATCCATTGCCGCTATTAGACTTACACCCTAATTTCGACTGTCTATTGACG
Organism: Bimastos eiseni; assembly: GCA_959347315.1. Classification (NCBI taxonomy): domain Eukaryota; kingdom Metazoa; phylum Annelida; class Clitellata; order Crassiclitellata; family Lumbricidae; genus Bimastos; species Bimastos eiseni. The sequence continues at coordinate 34,362,831 of OY365810.1, forward strand.
TAAATTTATGCCCAGTAATTATATAATGGCGTTAGTTAGTTCCAAGCGTCGTATTTATTGAATTCATTTAATTTATTAGAGGTTAATCTTTACTACATTTCCAACTACGGCCTTAGAGCCATTAAAGATGTCAACATGACACTTCAGAGTGTCATTCCAGGCTGAGACATCTGCCTGTGTTCTCCTTGATTTGGTGACATTATATTTCCAGATGTTCCTGTATACACAGTCTGACCACATCCTCCTGTAACAACTGGAAATCAATTCCAGATCATTGGAAATTGAATATACCAGTCATTCCCATTATCCAAATACATTGCGAATGTTCAATAAAATGCAGATGCATATTTAATTGCTACTACAGTCTTGTGTCAAATTTTCATGATTTTTTGTTTTAGGACTGAGAGTGAAAATCAGAATAAATCTCGAATCACATTTAAACAGGTGCTTTAAATATTTTGAAGTTACAAACAGAAAATAAATCAATGCAAATCACGTGTAAGCAACACACCTGACAATTGAATGTATAAAACTATTATTAAAAGTTATTGGTATAATGCACTTAAGAGTTCTTGTCGTTCATGACCTCTTCGAGTCAGTTCTTTTAAGGCGCAATGTAAATATCCATTTGCTAACATACAATGACGTCTATAAATGATAGTCCTGGTATAGGCTATATTGAACTAAGAGTGCATGCATCAATTTGCACTCTTTAGACATGCTAAAGCGTTTAATTACATGTACGTCCAAATATTTATTTACCGGTTGCAGTAAAGGAATATTGAATGCTAAATCCGGTGTCATAGACTGATCCATCGGTACGAAACCAAATCAATACTCGATTGCAGTTGCTGATCAATACCGGTGTTGGCAGAGTTGTTCCACAATATTTGAGTGACGTATAGCTATTGTCATAGCACCGGATCTGCGTTTCAACAGAGCATATCCTATTTATAAAAAACGTAGAAGGGATTGTGAGGTTATAAGAGTAAGTTGATTTTTCTTAAGGTGCAAACACAGTGTCTGAAAGGAATCTCAGCCATGCATACACAATGACAAAATTTCAAAAACCAATTCAATAATGTTGATATTTGTTCGGATAAGATGTTGATTGATTCATAGTTAATTCATTTTAACGCCTATATAGCGCCCCCTCAATAGGTTAGTGCTGAGGCTCCTCCAGCCAAACCACGGTGGTACAAATCAGTCTTGAGCAACTTGTAAAGCGGAGTCTCAATACTTCTTGAAAACAATCGCATCTCCAAGGCAATGCGTTCCAGATGGAAGGGCTAACAACTGAGAAATCTTGGTGTCGCTTGATCGAGGTGGTTGCATGGGCACTAGAAGCTTGCCATTAGAGAAAGGTCGATGTCCAGCTACAGCAGAAGCAACAAATATCCCGCATATAGGTCGAAGCAGAGCCAAGAAGGCATCATCGCCAGACCAGTAGGGCTATTCAATCGCATGTGTGTCATATATTCTTACGTCAATTATTTGTCAGGAATTTCTTCAAATAAACTTTTATGTCACGAATCCTATTTTGTTCCGAATATTAATAAAATCAGTGTACTTAACTTTTTTCTTTGATGGTCAACGTTTGAGAAAATAATTAAGTAACAATTGAGTAAGCTTTATATTGACTATTTATAACATCATTTTGGAAAGATGACTAGAGTTGAAAATTTTTCACAGGATCTACCTACAAATCACCGTAAGCGGGAGTGAACAGCCAAGTAAGGGACTGCCCGGTAAGGCATCAATTTGAAAGCTCTGCTCGAAGGACCCCCAAAGGGCGTTACGCGAGATGGGCAGACTCACCATGAACTCCAGAAATGTCTGGACAACACATGAGGCAGGTGCTGTAAGGACACCTGAGGACGTATGAGCCCTTCACGACAGCCACACCAACCTCATGCCAGGAGGTGAGTGGTCGCGATCTGGCATATTTCAACATGAATACGTACTCAAATTGAGGTGTACAATTGAGACCTCATTGTCTGTATATATGTATGACGGAGGAGAGAGGGGAAGACAGAGAATGTTGAAAATTAAGAAACGAAACAATTTACACCTAAGTTCAATTACAGATGCTTATTTTTTTATGAAGAGTTATTCGAATTTCGTCGAAAATCTATTGGATAGCACAAGTGTGATAAACGTACACTCGATGCCTCCAGTCATTCCGTGCCTTATCAATGTATATTTTATTTGGTACAGAGGAATGCCATTCATGAACTTGATTTGAAAATGTGTGCCATCTGTAAACCGCTGTTGTTTCTTAGGTCGATGAAAACTGTGGTCCTCCTCTTTCGTCCATGCGAAGGACTGGCACCAACCGAATACAATAGCGGCGGAATTTAAAAGCAAAATAATAGCACCTCTTTTATATTAAATTCTCACCTGAACCCAATCGCATGAACAGGTCGAGCCACACGATTCCAATCTGAGTGCTTGGAAGGTCAAGGTAAATGAACTTGGCTGCGATGCCCAGATTGAATACGTGCAGTCATCGTTGTTATTGTGTGGACGAGGATAATTGGGTGAAGTTATAATCCCAGATGATCCCGTGTACACAGTGCTACCGCAGCCTACAATCACCAATATAATCCAAATCATTGAAACTCGTCTATTATTTTAAGTTCCTTAAGTTATTCATGCAGTCACGGTCAGGAATAAGTATGGTATTTTTTATAACACTGAATGGATTGCAACGAATCAATAAAGGCACGTGCATAGATAAATAAATCAATAAATGATAGTCCAGTTTTATTTAAAATTTCCTACCCTTGTAGTTTTGGTACTCAAGTTTTAATATAACCTGAATCCAATTGAAACTGTCGATGTACGCTGCAAATAAGCTAAGGTTGAAGACGCAACAAACAGAAAAACAAAGGTAATTATTGGCGTGACACACGTGGAAGTGACGAATGAACAGATAAAAATATCATTGGAAAAATAATCGGCATCAGGTTTTGCAGATAAAGACATGCAAAACATAGTGATATTAAGAAAAATAATAATAACAATAATTATGTCATGTCACGTCATGTATAACGCCGTCGTCGCTTATCTACGTTTGGCTACATGAATTTATCTATGTGAGACCAGCCCAGCTCCCCTTTAGCCCAGTCCACTTAAAAATGTTGTCAATCCAGGACATTCTAGGCGTTCCACGATTCCTCTCCCATTTAACAAGACCTGTCATCAGACTGCTCTCAACGTTGTCCCATGGTTGTCTCATATTAATGTATTTATCCGAAGTAGCGCAGTTTTCGTGCCCGGACGTGTTGCAACTGTTCATTTCTACCTCTGCCAATACCCGCTTGTTGGTCATCATTTGAATCCAAGAAATTCTCATCATCTTTCTAATGCATTTGTTTTCAAATGCTTGAATGCGTTTCTCCTCTCGTTTCTTTAACGTCCAGGCTTCGCAACCACACGTATCTACTGGCCACACCAGAGCTCCAATCAGTAGTAATTGAGTCCTATTGCTCACGGACTTGTTCTTCCATATTTTCGTCAACTTGACCATAATCGCCATCCTCATGGCCAGCCTTGATTTCACCTTGCTCGCGCAGTCCGCATCTTTCGTCACCCATACTTACCCTGCAGCCCAAATGCACAAAGGAGTTTACTTGCTCCAGTCTTCCGGTGCCCACTTAAATTTTAGTCATATCCTCTGTGTTAGTCATTGTCTCTGTTTTTGAGGCGTTAATCACCATGTTATATTCTCCTGTAGCACTTTCAACACGATTCACAAGCACTTGTAGTTCTTCCGCTGATGTGGCTAACAGGACGATGTCCTCGGCGTACCTCAGATTGTTGATGGTCCTAACACCAATCCTGAATCCTCCGGGAAAGTCATCTAATGCCTTTCGCATCACATGCTCTGCCAAAATATTGAACAAGCACGGGGAGAGGTTGCATCCCTGCCGAACTCCTTTTTGACTTTGAACCATGCCGAAGTATGGCCATCCGTCTTGACATTGGCCCTTTGTTGTCTGTATAAGTTCCTTAGTAGTTGGACCAGCTGAAGCGGGAAACCCATATCGAGCAAATTTAACCATAGTTGGTCGTGTCGGACCATATGAAGTGCCTCATATATAGTATCTATAGTAAAGTCAACAAAACAGAGGTACAACGGTTGATTTCTTTCCCTTGCTTTCTCTAGAATGATTCTGAGGTTTACAATCTGATTGCGTGTACCTCTTTTTGGTCTAAATCCAGCTTGGTCTTGTGCAATTTCTTCTTCAACTTTAGATTGCATGCGCTCTAGTATGATTCGCAACAGAATCTTGCTTGCGTGCGAGACCAGTGCAATAGTCCTGTAGTTGCTACACTGGAGCGGATCACCTTTCTTGGGAAGTGAAATGAATGTTGATTGTGTCCATTCTTCCGGCCACCCTCCTATCTCCCACACTTCCACACATAGCTGATGTAATTTAGTCATTGACATTTATCCACCAAACCTCAGCAGTTCGGCGGCCACGTCATCCGGTCTTGGAGTCTTTCGTGCTGCCGACTTCATTACTGTTCGCCTCTGATCTCTTCCTTCAGCGGGTAGGTTCCCTTTATTTAATGTCAATCTCTATGCTTTCGTCGTCTTCATTGCATAGTTCCTCTCAGTAATCTCTCCATTTCTAATTCACGCTCTCTGGTTCGACAATTTTCTTGCCGAAAGTATAATTAATGACCTTGATATGGGGTGTGAACGATCCAGTGAGCCGCTTTACTGTTTGAAAGACTGCTCTGCTATTACCTTTTTTCGCGTTTTCTTCTAACTCGCTGCATAATGTGTCCAGTTCCACCTGTTTATCCCTCCGTAGTTTTTTCTGTACTTCATTTCGAATCTTTCTGTATTTTGTGGATGATGTTGCATTAGCTTCGCGTTTCTTATCTATCCATTCGAAAGTGTCCCTGGATACCCAGTTGTGGCGCTTATGGTGATGCTTCTGTATTTTTGCCTCTGCAGCACCCAAAGTGGCTTCCTTCCGTTGCCGCCATAATTCGTCTGCATGGTGTTCTCGGTTCTTCTAAACCTTTCAGCTCTTTGCATCTGTTTTTCACTTCCAGTTGATATTGTTGCTCAGCCTGGCAAATTCTGAGTTGTTCAAGATCAAAGAGCAACGGTTTGTTCACTCGCTTCTTCTTAGATCTTAGTTTCATCGTAAGTATCACCAGGTTGTGGTCTGAATCGCAATCTGCGTTGAAAAACACGCGTGCATTATAATTGATCGACTGTTTCCACAGATTACTTATCAGTATGTAATCGATTTGCGCCCTAGTGAATCCATTTGAACTGTGTCAGGTAAATTTGTGCCTATTGTGAAGACGGAAGAGAGTATTGGTGATAACAAGTCCGTGTTCTGCGTAGAAATTCACTAATACTTGTTCCCTATCGTTCCGTATCCCGTTGCCATATTTCCCTAGGATGTCAGTCTCTTCACCTACCCTGGCGTTGAAGTTTCCTGTGATCAGAGGTCTGTTTTGCTTGGGGACCCTGAGATTAAGCGATTCTGGTCTCCGTAGAACTGCTCAATTTCTTCGTCCTGCTTATCAGCTGTTGGCGCGTAGCATTGTATTACTGTTATGTCCCTCGATTTTGCTGCAAATGTGGCCGATATTATTCTGTTGCATATTTTGTTGTAGGACGCTAAGCATGACGAAGTGTTCTTACTAATCCAAATATCGACTCGATGATGTTCCCGATCTGATTTACCCGAGTAGAGCACGGTGTGACCATCCAGTGTCTTAAAATGGTCGGTATCCGACCACTTGGTTTCTGAAATTCCACATATACTGATGCCTAACCTTTCCATTTCCTTGCTAAGTATCGACAACTTGTCCAATGCATTAAGCCCTCTGACATTTCATTGTCCAATCTTAACGCGCTGTCGATCGTTCACATGTGTCCTCGTTTGTTTGGTCATTTCTATTTGCTTCGGTGAATGTGTTGAGCCAGTAGCGTACTTACCGTCATCCATCCTGACTTTCACAGTGGATGACGCGGGCCTTTTTATCCTGGGCGACGTCCGAGCAAGTATAGTTTCCTTATTCTCTTCCATTCATGTTTGGTGGGGAGGGTGTTACCAGCTGAGAACCCCATTCTCTTACTGGTTTCGTAGTTGATTTGCAGTTGTGCCAGGTTGGACCCGGTATGCGCCAAATCATACGTTCGGTGGCTGCCGTTGGGTGCTTTTTGCTCCTCATCCGCCAGCTACCGATAAGAACCGCGCTGCTGCCTGCCGTTCTAGGTTTTCAGATCAGCCCATGACCGGTTGCAGTTTAACGTCATGCCCAAAAGTAAGAGAAATTTAGTACTGGATGTAAATAACTGCACGTTAAAACTGCACGTTAAAACCAGTATGAATCGGCGTATTCATTCGTTGCTAAGCAGCACGCATTGTGACGTCTTATGATGTTAACTTATTGGCCGTTGTAGATTATTAATTTATATTTTGCTTTCCAGTTTTACAATTCAAAGTTTTAACTTACAATTCTGTAAACATTCCGAACTCAACGCTAGAAGATATATAGATATTCCAGGTCCTGGTATCGAGAGAAATCGAACGGTATAACAAACGCGTTCTAACGAGCTCGTGTTACTTGTTAATATATCAAAAATCTAACAGATGTAAATCCATCGACTGACTGGCGTTACGTCACATTCGAAATAATAATAATAACAATAACAATAATAATGCTTATACTAACGATTACTTTATTGCTTCGGTAAAATCAATGATTTAGATTGGGCTCTAAAGATGTCGAAGCAAAGAAGTAATCGTGAAGTTGAACCAATGAACCGCGATGCAACTGTTACGAGTGGCCATTACGAATTGAGGCAGTCACCAGATAAGACAAATAGACAGTAGGTTTTAGTTACTGTGACTGTGTCGCGGTAGGTATTAGGTTATTCAGAAATCGGCGGTATTGTCTGATCACATTTCTTTTATGTACGTAAAATAAAGATAACTGTTTGTTTTGTACCCTAATGATTATGGTAACTTTTTAAGGTTCTAGTGTTATATATCACTCACTGTATGCAATAATATAACCTTATCCGCCGAATAAGATAAGGATAAAAAGCGTACCGGTAGCATGGGTATACACTATTATAAATGTACCTACTGTAAAATAGGTAATTTTGTAGCATAATTATAATAGCAACCCCCAATTATATTGCGAGCGATGCTTAGCTGTAAAGTGTCAAATTGATTGACAGCAAAATATACGACTCCTCAGAGACATTAGGCTACAATTGCAATCAAACGTCTATTAGCGTAGTGGTCGCATGCAACTCACTCTGTGCCTTCAGCGTACAGATTACTGTTCCGAGGAAAAACAGCGCCAGAGACAGGAATGCATGTCCGAACATTGCATGCGTTGATCCTGAATCCTGAAAAGGTACATTGAAGTTGTGACAGTTAAACAATTTCTAAACTGTGGCAATTAAATACATTCCCTTACTACCAGATTGTGTAGCTAGGTAAATTCCTTTTTATTGACGGCCAACGCCGGGATCCGAATAATCGTAGCAGCAAATATCTGCAACGTAAGTAGGATAAGATACGAGAACAATAAATCTCCAACTTATCACGTACTGAGCAACTTAATAGGTCTATGTAAAAGTGCATATTAAATTGAGCAACCAAATTAAAAGATGAGTGCCTGCGTAGACATAGAACTTGGCAATATGCCTCGCATCGTCTCTTACATTCCTTTTTATATTACATAATGCAAAGTAATGCAAAGTGGTTGTACTTGAGTAGCCCTACTGACAGACTTAACCTAGTCATCGATACCTTCACATAGGTTGATCCCTACAGCCGAACAATGTTCAATTCAATTCAACTCAATGTATTGCCTCCATTAAACACAAAATTTTCAATTGGACAAGTACAAGTGCATATTAACCATAGCATTGATATTCAATGCAGGAGCCCAGTTAAGTAGATCAACTCTAATATTCGAAAATAAAATATTTGAATCTAGAAGGGACGGAGTCTGGTCTCAGGGTCTTGAAATGAATTGCATTGCGAATTATAGAGACGTTTCCTTAGTAAGATTGGGATATATGTGAGTAATGGTATCAGCGAAGACTCCCAGAGGACTTCATATAAAGAAGTCCTTCAGAAACTACGAGTTCGGTTATGAACTGCTCAGGCGGTTTGTAGCCGGTATTATTGGCTACGAGCCAAGTTAAGTAGATCAACTCTAATTTTCGAAAATAAAATATTTGAATCTAGAAGGGACAGATCGAGTCTGATCGCAAGGTCTTCGTGGCTCTTGTCTACATTGTTATGATCAGTAATGTGTAATGTTGAAATGAATTGCATTGCAAAATGAATTATAGAGACGTTTCCTTAGTAAGATTGGGATATAAGTGGGTAATGGTATCAGCGAAGACTCCCAGAGGACTTCGTATAAAGAAATGCTTCAGAAACTACGAGTTCGGTTATGAACCGAAGCAAATTCTCTGCTTGTAGCTCGTATTATGTGCTATGAACGATAAAGAACTTCATAATTCATTCGATCAAGAAGCAGGCCTACCTTCTGGAGACAAAGCTAGGCGATCATTTCGGAGACGCAATGGTAGACCATTGTTCTAATGAAACATGTGGTGTTTGTACGTTTACAAGCCATTTTATAGACAGCACACCTCAGTCACAAGGACACGCGTGCATAAAACACGATATTTGGATAAGCAGGTTTTCACTGCATTAAGTAGGATTTCGACCTTTTAGTATTTTTTTCTGTAAATAATCACATATGTATGCATTGTGTTCGCGAATAAGTTTGCAGGAAATAAAAGTCAAATTCTCTGCTTGCATTCGTGAGGCTGGTAATCTTCGGTCTTAGCATAATTAATTATTCCATTTCGCCTTTAGAGGTTTTAATTATAAACGCTATACTAATAAAGATCAGTTTCCCATTGAACACAATTATTGTAGTACGTTCCATTTAAGCAAAGATCTCCTCATCAATCCAGGTTCTAGTTATATACAATTATTTTCATCAGTCAAGATACTTTTTGCAATTAATAATTAAGCTCAACGCATTAATTAAAACTAGGCGAGATTGAGTATCTCCGCAGTCGCTGCTGCTAACTATTAACGCCACACATCTTCGGTCTGGTCCAACGATATCGAGTCATTTGCGCCATACCTGCATCTTGGAGAAATTTGCTACATTTATAATGAGACCCCTACCTAGCAGGATGCCGATCCTTTTGCGGCCCCATTCGATGCCTCTTATCGGATAGTTTTCTCTGCTGCACTTGTCTTTATGTCATGTCGTTTAGGTACATGTATATATGCGTGTGTATGTAGTATACTCATGTATGAATTCATGTACCTTTATTAACTTGGTGAGATAATGTTTCTAATTTACTGCTTTATGTTAAATTGGAAAGTGTAGGCCCTGTTAAATTTAATTTTTGAGATACTTCCATATCGATGATCCGGGTACGTGGTCTCATTTTTTTATACCTAATTTCATCATGTTAATTTGCATCATAACATCTTAGGATCGGGCAGTTTGCAAAGATGCAACATATGCACCGTTCGTTGTAAAAACATCAGCGACTATGAACGCAAATGATTTGCATGTATACGATATAGGCCAATCACTTTTCAGATTAAAATGTGCATTGGTTAAAACCACATGGTGCGCACTGCGGGATTTGTTGTTTTTAATATGAACAATTCGAAATCGTAACCTGAAATTCAAAACACTTGGTACTTTGATGGAGGTGCGAAAGAGTAGATCTCGGTCACCAAGTTTTGCATTCATCACGTCAATATGCAGCCCGTAGTATAAATGTAACAGATTAAATTTGTCGTTTTTTTATTCCTGTTGTTTACAAATTCTATCTACTTCTAGAATAAGCCTCGACGTATTAAATTTAAAAAGATTTAATGAGCATTGATTAAATTCTGATTAGAAGTATTTACATTTAAACGGCATCCAGTTAACAGTGGGACAAACAAGTACGATTTACAATTGCAGATAGACACTTATTCAGCTTAACAAAAATTCCTCTGTCTGTTCCTCGTATCAACATAGACAAGAGATATTTATAAGCAGGTCTGCCAGCATTAAGCCTGATTGCAAAGCGCATGATGTCCATCACTTGTTTTTGATGCATGCTCCAACGATCTTGTAAGCGTAAAATTCCGATATTCTTTCATACGTGAGTGCTTGATTATATTTTGAAATCTTCAATAATATAATGACAACAAGCTTTTGCGACAATCGATAACAGTTCTTTCGTGTCGTTCTTTCCAATTTATGGTATCACCGAGGGTACAAGAGCATGAGCTCAACCGTTGCCATAGATTTTCATCCTCTTCTTGCGTATTATTATTATTATTAATTATAATAATCTGCACTTCTATTGCGCCAGTGTCTAATGCGAAGTGCATCAATCGATGGCGCATCAAAACCACATCGCGATCCGGTCAATTCCAGCCTTCCAGGATGTAAGTCCGGCGAGACAGAGAAGCGGCCTACCATAATGGGAATTATGCCAACTGAAAAAAGAAGGTTCTGGCTCTTGTGAGTCGAGATCTAACCAAAGAAAGAGACTGATCAGAATGAAAAAGACACGGGGAGGCAGTTCCATAACTTACATCTAGCAACCGAGAAAGCTCTACAACCAAGAACAGTCTTAGGCGCGGAACACCTAAACAGCTAAAGGCAGGTAGATGACCGCGTTGAGTAATTACTAGTTTTTGTCGAACCAGCATTGTCTTCAAGTACTCTGGTTGATCATAGTACAGTGTTTTGTAAACAATTAGACCCTGCTTGAAGGAGATTCTCTGTCGAAGAGGAAGAAACTGTAATGTTCTAAGTACCGGAGTTGTATGATCATATTTTGATGTGTAAGTTATAACCCTGGCCAAGGTATTCGGAACCCTCTCGGGTTTCTGCAAGTTTGAACTTGTAATACCAGTGAGAATTTAATTACAATAGTCAGGCGACTACAGACCAGTGCATTGGCCGATGTTATACGCACAAACATGAGATAGGTACATAAAGCCTAATTCTACGCATATACCGAATATGCATTTATGAAAACTTGCAGATGCTGGTCACGTACTCAGCCAGTGACATTGCCGAGTTGAAAACGACACACAGGCTGCTCGCAGATTCAACCAAATGAACAAAACAGTCACCCAGTTTTACAGAAAGTAAACCCACTAAATTTCTAATGCTGCTGCGTATGAACACAATGTCCCGATTGGTGGTTTTCATAACAAAAGTTTTATACGAAATTCCGCATACAACAGCTTATCCCGCATTGAGCCCAGCATTGAATTCTATCCAAATTCTTCAGTCCAAGTTGATCGGTTTCCAGATTTAAAACAGCAATTCCACTTGTAATGATATAATGCTTATCATCTGTATAATAGAATTGACTACACTGGTTGATATTCTAATTAATTGGTAAGAGAACGTTTATCAATCAGCAAATGGTGGAATAAGTTGTCAACCGACGTATCTTAATTAACTTCCTGCTTACAAGCATAATTGCACAAAGACACTTACACAAAACACACCTGCACAAATACATGTACACAAGTACACGCAGACACATGCACAGACAAAGATGCACTCATACCAACTGACGCATACAAACTCAAAATACAAGTATATATTTTGTATATAAATGACCACAAACACATGCAAACACATTCACAGACACACACGTACAAAAGCACATACTGAAACGCAAAGGCAAGAACAGATATACTAACACAGCCACAAACAAACACGGACAAACACGTGCAGAAACACGCACACACATATGCGCGCATATAAATACAAACCAGGAACACACAAATACACATCCGTAGACACACATACACAAACAGCCCACACCCACATAAACTCAAACATAATATCATACGCAAACAAACAAATACACCTTTATATATAGACACAAAGATACGCACACATATACACACACAGACACGCACAAGCAAATAACACGGACGTATATGCATAGCATTGCATACACAAACACACACCTACACAAATACACCCATACACACAAGAACATTCATGATGAGCGCAGACGAGAGTGGAACATTAACCGTTTCAAAGACCCATTGGTTAACTTAAGAGGATTGTACTGTGTGAACATCTAAATCTTCAGTGAATAGTTAGGATATGCTGTAGTAGACCCTACGGTATGTCGCCATAGATTGAACACATGCATGACGTCGTGTTGACCAATAAACTGATAACGATTGCAAACTAAAATCCCAGACCACTCGTCCTCTGAATCTTTGTTAGCTCAACCCACGTCATTAGCACATCTTGATCGAAGAAAGAATTAACCTGAATCTGAAAAGCATCAATCCCTCTCCATATGAAGCTCGTAACGTGACGCACAAATCGAGAGATAGTGTGAAGCGTCACAAAAGCCCAAAGCAATGCGGTGTGCTGAATGCGCTACTGTCGCTAGTAACTGTTATTCTTTTATGCAAAGCGCTTTATCATTCAATGAAACTTACATGTAATATGGTGACTCCTCAAGAAATCTATATGAACTCAATTGTCGCTTCTCAGTGGTTGGCCCTTCGCTCTGAAAATTTCTGAAGAAATGTGGGTATTATCAAGAAGAAAGGAGAAGACAACGAGAGAGAAAAGAGTGGGTCATACACATTATGCGATCTTCTGAACCACTATAAGACATCTGGTGTTATGTTAGTCTTCAGTTAGCGCTTCGCTTGTTCCCCAGTGTCCACTCTGATTCTGTTCATGTATACTCTCCTTAAAACTGTCCTTTATCAGCCGTGATGAGGTCGGAGCAGTAACATAGGAGGGGTGCTAAATGACTCTATCCAGCGAATGAATATTTACGCAGGAACGTGTGCATGCATGTATGTATGTGTGTTGATGCATGTTTTGCATGTATGCGTAGGCCTATCTATATACACGTAGTAAACATGTAATGTGTAGGCCTACAATGCATGAATTAATGTAGACCTATATGCAAGTGACTAAGTGTATACTCGACCTATGTCGAGCATATCAGTCAACTCTGTCGTAGCCGTTATTACCAGCTTCGGCAACTTATGGTGGAATCCCGTTCCCTCTCTCAAGACGCTGCTTCTATGCTTGTCCATTCCTTTGTAGTATCCCGCCTGGATTGATGCAGCGCTGTATATGATGGGCTCCCGGTTTGTCGACTTATATACCTTGACAAGGTCTAGCGCACGGCCGCCTGACTGGTGGACCGCATCTCTATAGGTTTGACCGAGTCTATGGGTACATGCGTGATGTCCTGCACGGGCTCCACTATCCACAGCGCATTGCCTACCGTGTCTGGTACGGCGCTGCATTGAGGGCCTGGCGCCCTTCTATCTGATTGAACTTTACTGCCCCACTGTCACTGTTGGACGCCGTGGTCTGCTGTGTTCTGCTGCGCAAGCGAAGTTGCTTGTTCCCCGTGAGAGGACTGCTATCCGAAAGCGCCGTGCTCGTTCACAGGCTGGCCCGGTGACCTGGAATGGCCTTCCAGTAGCATTCGTCTCACACCTAAAGGCCACTCTGCTCTGTGTTTCTCTGGCCTTAAGACTGTTCTATTTGACCGTGGTTGAGCAGGGAGCGCTTCTGAAAAGAAGGCCTGAAGAGGCGCTACATAAAACTGCTGTAATAATAGTGTACATGTGTGTGGATATGACCAGGAACAGGAACAGCTGGTGCAGAGTTGTCCGTGGTGCATCCAACTGTCGGATCTTAAGGTTGAAGACAAGATGAGACAGGACATGAATATAATTATATATCAATCGATTCTATATCGTATACGCGTATTAATCGGTCTCTCAGTTTCTGGCAATGTATATCATATATTCGTATCAATCATTATCTTTGTCTATGTGTGCGTCTATAGGCCTAAGAACCTCTGAGCATAACTTTCTCGTTGAGAATAATCAGTAGAAATTGAACTTCGCAGATCTAAGGTAGAGTAAATCTTCTAAACTTTATTGGCGCCCAAAAAGGTACGGTTCGTCAGGGATAATAATTTACATGTGTTCACCGGCGCTACGTCCGTAACAGCCAAGTCCCTAACATCTACGCTTCTAGTTTGGTTCCGGTGCCAGGTCAAAATCCTGGGAGGTCAAAACTAGGAGATAGCATTGCTATACGCTGGTAGTCGGCGATGATGCTGGTCGAATGGCGGAGGACAAGTAGAAGTTAAATAGAATATCCTGAAGAGATCGATTTTCATACGCGACTAGTACGTAGCTGATGAGAAGAGAACGGGTCAAAATAGCCGGCGATATAATGGAGGATGTGCAAACTTGCGGAGTTCCTTTGAGAGTTCGTTCCTAAGAGCTGGTGCAGCATATACTAAGGAGTGGTAGCTCGCCATAAACTTAAGGTTCTTATATTCATCTACAGATCCTGGTGGTAATGGCTGTTTAAAGACAATGTGTGACAACATTGATTATCAGCGTCGCCCTACTCCCTTATCCAGGCGTGGGACTTGTCCTGCTGGACTGCAAGCAGTGTTGGAGTTTCTACAGATCCTAGTTCTAGCCTATTCCTTATATACCTGATACGCCTGATGACCTCGTCCACTTCACTTCAACCCGTGCGCTCATTTGACCTATACTTGAAATCTTTGCTCCGTTGGCGAGGACTGTCATGAATGAATCTCTTGCTTTTACCTCTATTTCCCCAATTCAATTGAAACTACGTCTTTCAATCAGTCTTCATCGCTGAGGACTTTCCTGCGTCCATTCGCTGTTTAATGACAGCCTTCTTTTCTCAGAGGCTCTCGCACTTTGAGTGCCTGTTATTGGTGTGAGTGGTGAGGGAAAGGGGGACAAATGACCAGGCCCCCGCCCAGAACTAAATATATAAGGGACCCTCACCCCGAACTAGATAAACAAGGAGCTCACCCTTTTGATTATTTGTAAACTTTTATGTAATTATTAACAAATTTATTAATAAATCAAAATCGGTTTTATTAGCCAGAGTTATACTTTAATATTCTCAATTAATTCATAAGGGGCCTCTCTGGTCTTTTGCTAGCAAAAGAATCAATAACTGAATCAAAGTTTAAGGTTTTTGCTAATTCCGCTTCAATTGCCAATGTTGCCAATCCATTGACTCTGTTTAGACACATTGTTGCCCGCTGATGGTTTTTGACTCTTTTAACATACTGAATGTTCTCTCTGCACTTGCAACGGAAGATGAAAGACAACAAAAAATCCTCATGGGCAACAATTAAATTGGGGAAGAGATTCTGTAGCGACAATTCATCCAGTTCATTGAACATCTGAAAAGGTTGAATAATTTTTTAGCCAAACTTTTTATGATAAATTCGTTTTAATGAGTCAACCTCGTCTACTAAATCCTTGCAAATTTCGGCAGAGTAACTTTTGCAAAGCTTTTCACAAATGGCTCTGTAGTCATAATCTTTTTGGAGAAACTTCCAAAAAAATTCGAATTTGTTGCAAAGACTTGACACTGCAACAAAACGTTTTTTAAGTCCAGTTACTACTGAATCAAAAATCTGATAAAATATTCCATTTCTGAACTCATCCCTTGCAGACTTTACAAGTAAAACTGTTTCAACAACTGCAGTTTGTGGATGTTTGTAGGCTTTCATTTTTTCAGTTATTTTCTTTCCTTAAAATTATTAATTACAAACAAAACATTATAAAAATATTTATTTTCATTATCATTCAGCCTGACTGACAGTGAGGAATGATGATGAATCAATGAAAACCTTGATAAGTGAGTGATGTATCATGTACCATATAAGCTAAATTTTCTAGTGAGCCTACATTTTATGACAGTATATTGTCAATCAGTCTTTCATTAAAACTCAAAAATATAAGTTGTACCGGCCCCTCACTTTGCTCTCGACTGGCCTGGTTCTGGCTAGTGTAGTGCTAGGATTAGTGTGAGGCTAGTGCAGGATTAGGGTTTTACAAATTGCCTACGCATTTAAAAATATCCATAGTTTCAGACATAGCCTGAAACATATAAAAATTTTCAGACACCATATTAAGACCACAGCCGTGCCCAATAATAAATTATTCAGGGTTGAAGTGATGTAATCTGAGTTTCTTTGTTCCTATAGAAAAGTCGCAACACAAACTATATATATATATATATATATATATTGCAAAAGTACAATGTATAAGGCCTAACTTTGTCAGATTAATTCCTTAATATCCGATATTTATATTTAGTTCAGATAAAGATGAAACTTATCATGATTCAACGAACAATTAATATAATTAATATTAATATAAATTTAGACACCTTTAAATTATTGCTATAGGACATTTTAATTATAACAGTCCTCGTTTTCGCTGAATAGTTACTGGGTCCATGAACAACCACTGATAAAAACATCCACTTATAAAAACATCGTTTGCCAGGAATTCTGAAATATTTACGTATGGTGATCAAATAATTGACTAGCAATTTAACTATACATTATTTTTTGTCTATGTAATACGATTTTGAAAGGAGGACACATTTTGCACTTTGTTGTGAAGAATACTTTTTATTAGAGATATTTTAGTAACATTGAGCCTTATAGCAAAGCAGATGATGTCGCATCGCTGGTTTTAGTTGAATGCCAAATAATCCCAAATTCGAGAATCCCTGAGTGCATTGTATGGGTGGTTCTACAATTTCAGTTTAGAATATCTTATTACAATTCAATATGAATCATCTGTTACGCCATTAACACCCATCAAAGTGTAATATTTTTATTTGTCAAGGTTGTCATACAGGTCTCGAGGACCATTAAAGTGATTCAAATTTTCATAGTTATGTGAATCATCTTCATATACATTTAAGGATTCTCCCGATGGATTGTTCTGCACTGGAAAGTTTTCGTAGAAGATGCCAGAAACGGTAGGCGTTGCAGTGCTATCATTCGCGTTTTTCGTTTTCTCAAAACCTCCAGCATCTACAAAGGAACACAACCGACTCCGCATTCAGCCTTTAAGGTAAATTTTTGCCATCGCATTTGTAGTGCGAATTTCTTAGTATTTGATATAATTCAGTTTATAATTATTTTAAGCTGTGATTCTTAAATCAGAAATTTTTATAGAATTGTTTTGATACAAGCGGAAAATCTTATCTATTTGTAAAGTTTGTCAACAACACAAAGTTAATCAATAAGTTAGACTGTTCAGAGAACTGCAATAGTTGACAGTGACGTGCTTCCGCAATACCTAGGGCCAATCTAGCAAATTCCCATTCTGAGTCAATGGGTGTTCCTATTGGTTGTCCTACACCAAAGTACGATTCATATGCAACCGGTTTAATAAAATGTTTACTTACATGTTACTTACTTGAACCTTACTTACATGTTACTTACTTGAACCTTACTTACATGTTACCTACTTGAAAGCTTCAAACTGTTAAGAACAATTCCATGAAATGCACACAGAACATTAATGACGCATGTTCCGCACTTTTCAGAGAAAATAAAGAGTTTTCTAGCTATTTAAAACTGTACCATTTTTTGATTGTCTATTTCTGTAGCGCGGAATCAGAAAAAGCGCTGCTAGTGCGATGTATCCAAGAAGTGAGATCGTCAAAAATGTTGTGACCACGATGAATGGTACGTCATCTACATAGCATAAACATAAATTAATGATATTATTAGAAACAAAATTGACCTAATATCCACTTTTTCCATCGCTAAAATGATTTCTAATTCTATATTTGACGCCTATAATATAAACGCATGCAACTCTTAAGCAAGATTACTGGATGCATAGGTAACTGAAAATCATTTAATGCGGTCAGAATGATTCCCAGATATATAGACATGATTTATAGTGACAGTATGTTTATTTGGCAATTATATCAAGTGCTGTTAGGTGCTTTTAAAAGGACCGTAGATAACTTTTTGAATTTCAAACCATCTCGTACGTTATTGTGAGAAGCCGTAGGTATATCATTTACCAGTAGCCTATTAGGTAAGAACTACAATGCGTGATTTATTTCTGCATATTGGTTATACTATAGTATGATGCAACGAAAGATTACCCGATTGTTCACAAATGCATCCGGTTGTCCCGGCTGTATTCACTGAAAAAACGACGGAAAACACACGTGCAACGTTGTCTTCAACAATGATAGTACAAAACATTTGAATTAACGAACTCAAATCAAATCAAATTTATTATGCAACTGCAACAAAAAACAGTAGCCAAACATCTAGGCCTATATCTGCATATAGATATCTCGTCAACTGATCCCCCGTCAGTTGATCCTCCGTCAGTTGATCCCGGTCAGTTGATCCTCCGTCAGTTGATCCCGGTCAGTTGATCCTCCGTCAGTTGATCCCGGTCAGTTGATCCTCCGTCAGTTGATCCCGGTCAGTTGATCCTCCGTCAGTTGATCCCGGTCAGTTGATCCTCCGTCAGTTGATCCCCGTCAGTTTATCCCCCGTCATGTGGTCCCCTAGTCAATTGATCTCTCGTCCGTTGATCCCCTCAATTCTCAAGGCTGCGCATCACAGACTTGTAGCCGATGGTGTTAGTAAACAAGAGATTGATTTTACAGATTTGCAAAATACCATTAAAAAATAGCAAATTAATGTCCAGGCTTCGTGTCATTCCGCGCTGTAACCGCTTACGGCCGTTCGGAGATTCTTTTATATCTCAGAGCAAAGGCTCATTTATCCAATGCATAGACGCTTATGCTTAGGACTTTATGCTGATAAACTAATCATATCACGACTCTCAATTACGCTTTTGTATTGCTTTATCATTTAGCATATCGTGCACTTTTACATAGTTCTTTTAATAACTGGAGAAGGTCGCAAGCGGAACATGAATGTCATGTCAATTAGGCTGGGTTCAATAGGCAGCAAATCAATTGACGAAGGGATCAATTGACTAGGGGACCAATTTGACGGAGGATCAACTGACGGGGATCAACTGATGGGGGATCAACTGACAGGGGATCAAAAGACGTAGAACCTTATATATTTACGCTATAACAGTAGTAGTAGCCTAGTATTTAACATTCGTTAGCAATCGCTAACCATGAAACAATTAAGCTCCAAAGAGATGAATCCATCTAGCGGGGCCTGTCGATAAACATTTACAGTTTTTAATTGACGGCTGAATTATTTTTCATCAAATATTATTGGTAAATGGAGGTTACAATACTTTGACTTCCAATACACATTATAGAATACTGGAATAACAATGGCAACTCTCACTGCAAGCAGCAAGTTTGGACTTTAAGCACAAAAATTAATAATCTCATTAATTAAATATGTACATGTAAGTGTACATGTAAGTGTAACTAGACTTTGACCAGCCCATACACCATTACATAATATGTAATTATCATTGCTTTGATTGATTGTTCAGTACAGCACGAAATGCAATTTAAAGATCATTTCAAGAATCAGTTCAACTCATTGGCAACTAATCCAAACTGTTCAGTGCGAGCTATGACCGGAAATTTTGGTGGACTGAAATTTATAACTGACATTAATTTTGAGTTACAGATTAAGTAATCCCACTATAAAATAAAATCTGGTTCAATACAATAATGATGCTGCGAAGATAAATACAGATTTGTTTAAAGCTGATAACTTCAGAAATAAAGAGGTTGATGGTTTAACTGTTGATGTCTGTTTATTTCGTCGGAGCCTTGGCAAAGCAAAGTAAAAGAGAAAATTTAAATATGAAGTGCATTCTGGATCACTGGTAATGAATTACAGATGAAATTTTTTGACGTTGTAGCACAGCACACCCATTAGGTTTCAAATTTGGCTAAATCAGAAAACCCATTTCTAACGAGTGACGTGGCTTAAGATATTGTAATAGCATTGCGATACCTTAGATGCATATAAATTATGGATTCCCGTGCACCTATGACTACACGTAGTCTATTTGTCTAAGAACAATATTTTGGCAAGTCAGAGTTCAGTTTAAATAAAATGAGTTCGAATACTTTAAACGACTGTAAAATATTTACCAAATGTAGTAGCTGAGGATGTGGTTGTGATACTTGTGATAGGCGTAGTAGTGGGGGCTGTCTTGGTGGCTGACTTACTAGTTGTTGGGATCGTCGTGGTAGACTTCATAGTAGAGCTTGGTTGAGTTGTAGCTGCTGAAACCATGGTTATAAAATACACAATGAAGCACCCTGGGAGTCTGCAACATGGAAATCAGCAAGCACTTCTTCCAAGAAATAGGGGAGATATCTAATTGGCACTGGACAGACTTAAATAAACGATCAATGTATGCTTCGAGCACATTGCATGCCAGACTAACGTGCTACAATAATTTATAATGTGTTATTAAGGCTTATAAGATTACATATTCAAACATTCACGAATATTAGAGTTTTCTTTGATATTATTAGTATTTATAAGGGATCATAATTAATGAGTTGATTGTACTAATTAAAATCATGAACACTTGCGTGGTTTGTAGGTGCACAACATTATGTGGTTCCTGAGTTTTCTTCAGAGATAATTCACAATTTTGTTTCTATACATAATAATGCAGACTAGTTAAAGTTTAAGTTTAAGCTTTAATTAACAATCCACTGAGATCATGTTTGTAGAAAGTCATTTGTTTGCGACTTCAGCTTATTAACCTCGGTCAGCAACCCGTGCGCTTTAGAAACCTCAGATTTATCATTTTCCTGGCATGCATGTTGTTGGAGTTCGCTGGTCGCTTGATGAATATAGAAGTCTAGGGGTTTTCTATAACGACGTGAAGCTCTAACGAGAAACCTTTTACCTCAATCGTCACGGCAAATCAAACAGGTCTCAGGAGAATCTTCGAGTTAAGTTTCCTGAGTCAGACTCCTTATTCCAACAAGTACTATTCGCTAACAATCTTAAAGTTACAATGTAATAGTACAAAATCACACTATTCCACGCGTGATTCTATATTAGGATCGTCCACCGAACCTGGCTTTCCACAAATTAAAGACCTTGGCAAATCCAAGATGGTGGCCATTATAAGTATCGGTGCAAATGAAAATATTGTTTTTCTGATTGCCTATACAATAACGTTTCCAAAAATGTATAGCTTTCAAACTCTCAAAATATCCGGCAAAATTACATATGCATCTGACCATACATGAAGTTCAACATTCGTGAATCTTCTGAGTAAAGTCTCTGCAATAAATGTTGCTTGTTAGCATCATAAACTCCATCATTTACATACATAATTTTATGTTCAATTTTTAGTAACTTAAAATTTTAAGCGTTGTATTATTTTTACTGTTCACACGTGTGTGATTCATAGAAATTGTTTGTGATCGATCAAATAAATTTAAGATTTAAAAATAAACATAGGTTTATGTGATTTAGGACAATCAATTCGAGTGAAAAGTAGGCAAGAATTGCGTGGGAGGTTTGTACGCTTTTTTAGCCGTTTGCATGGCCTATATGTGTGTGAATGTTTCCGAGTGTATTTATGCCTGGCTGGATGTATGTGTGGGTCTGCATGTATGTACATCGTGTTAAAGAGTCTGTCAGACAATGCTCTGAGCCACCCGTCTATCAATCAACTGACCAGCCGAGAGTCTCAGGAAATAGACTCCGCCCGCTATATCAGAGAGCGACGTTATGCTCCGCCTACAGTAGGTGCCTGCCGCACACAGCTGATGTCACTTGTTTTGAATCGTCTGTGTGCACACTACTGATGGCGAGTAGTGAGGAATGACCTGGACCCCATGAACTTTGGCCTCAGCACAGGTTGGACGTAGGTGCAAGAGAAGATCGCTTGGCAGCGGACAGTGGAGACGGCTGCGCTCCTCTGTGGCGCTTGCCGATAATGATGACGATGACGATGGCAATGGCGATGGTGATGGTGATGATGATTACGATGATGACGACGACGATGATGATGACTCTTGATGAGAGATTATTAGCCTATATAAAAGCTTAGACATTAAATTCACGATGTGTTCCAATTTATAACACTTGGGCCTATGTGAGCCTTACAAATATAATTATTGACACATATGTAATGTCCTTGAAAACTCAACATGCAAACGTAGAGCTAAAGTGATTTCACTCACTTTCAACGTCGAAATAACCAATACTGAAGACAAGAAGAAAGAAAGCCGAGTAATACAGGTTACAATTATCGAATACCATCGTTCATAAGAAAGCTCTGAAAAAAACGAGACAGTTAAAATAGAACAACGCCACTGTAGCAACTTCAACATATTAGACTACGATGAGGATGCAGCAATCTGATTCTTATTTGCAATCATAATACATGCATTTGATTATCTCAACAAGGGTGAACTGATTGGGAATAATTAATTTAGTAGGTTAAAACAGTTATCGGTAAAGTCACTGCATGAGGCTCATCTGAATGAAGTAACTTTATCTTTAAGCCTGAACGATATCTTAGTCTCTATCCTGCACGTGTATTGCTTCGACATTTAGCGGAAACTATGACAGGAACCTGAAAATCACATAGGTCATACCTTGCTCGAAGCCACCTCTTTGCTGTATTGATTGCAATAGCGACACGACAACAAATATTACGCACACAGCAACAGTTGAAGGAATTTTTGAATAAAAATGAGTTTTGCATATAATTTAAAGCGGAATAATCAAATAGGTCTACACGACGTTATTGGTTATTCTTGCGTTGAAACCAACAAAGCTGCATGAAACTGATGACATCACCACATTGAATTTCCTGTTAATGCAAACACAATCTTGAAATTATAATTATTATACAATCGTATTATTGTGTCATCACCTAACTTCCTGGTTATAATTATTTTATCAGTTTGCATCGCTAGCTTGAAGAGGGATAATTGCGTTGATTTTCATTTATCTATCACATCCTATGGAAGCATTTGGAATCGCTGAACCATAGCAATCAATCCATAGCTTCCCGGTATGATTGTGATGTCTCCATTATGGTCCTTCAAGGTACTTTAGCTCTCGAACTTGTCAGATTCGCCATCTAATCCTCTTGATCGAAAGATTAAGGGTCAAGTGTATCAAGATCCACAAGTTCATCCAGATAAAACGTAACTACAAAAGACCATATTGTCATATTATTGTAACACAAGCAGTCCTTTTAGAGGAGATCGTCGTTTAAAAACTTGTTTTCTGAATAACTATACATGTAATCGATTTACTTAGTTACCATCCATTACGTTACTAGCATTTCTACCTGATTTCGAGCGAGATTTGGAGTCGCTTTTAATATTTTAGTACTTGGCCGAACGCAACATTTGTGGTTTCTGCCATTTCATCAGCGACAATGTAGGCTTACACTGTAGAATTTTGTGAAATCTTTTGACATGCCAACATACAGATGTTCATGTGGGAAGCATTATTGTGTTGAATCGATGCATTCAGTTTCATTTGTTCAAAATTTCTTAACATCGTGATGGGATATCCAAGTTTCAGGAGAAACCTCTGCGGCTGAATGCTGTTGTGATTCAAAGAATTCCAGAATTCCATTGGATAGGCTGTCGCCTTTTCATTCATACATTTTGTCAATGGAATAGAATGTTTATTCGCGTATGATCTGAATAATTTTTCAAACGAAATGGTTGATTTCGTCAACTTTGTAAGAATTGCCCGTTTCTTAAGCCATTTGCGATTCAGAGTACATCCTTATGTAGGCTATATAATCGATTTCGGCGTTTGCTGTACTCAAATTTTGATTCACAGATAACTTCAACTGAAAGTTGACGAATTGCACTAAATAAGCAGCATTTAGGCACTGTCACATTGGGTTGACACAAGGCTTGTCTGCGAACGTCCAAAACTATTCAAAACTTGTCTCATTTTTATGGTTCAGTTTATAGGCAGCTTGATATGGCGAGTTGCTGATGTTAATTTTTATTCATTCACTCATGAGAGAAAGAGAAAAAGAAAGAAAGAAAGACAGACAGACTAACAGACAGACAGAGAGAGAGAAAAAAGAGTGAGAGAGATGATGATGATGATGATGATGATGACGGTGACGACGACGATGACGACGACGACGAGGATGATGATGATGATGACGATGATGCTGCTGCTGCTGATGATGATTACAATTATTATTATGATTGTTAATATGATTATGATTAAGATCATGAATCGGATAGTAACTGCTTCGAGTAACTAAGTTCACATTATTTTTGGGAGAGGTTATAATCCTGGTCAACGGTAACAGTTGGGTCACGAATCAAAGTTACTGCTTTCAGGTTAGAATGAGCCTTGCTTTAAAAAAGTCATTTGAGAGGTTCTCCACCCACCGCAAAACAAGAGATGCTATAGAAGACTAAGGTGGTCCACAGAGTCAAAGAATGAGCTAACATGGAAAAAGAGCTATAAGAATAATATGATCACAGTCCATAGCGCCAGTAGTCGGATAGGAGCTGGCTCAGAAGAGTTTCCTTGGAATGATTCCTACGGAGACCAGTCTGCTGTGGAGAGAATCACAGCGAAAAAGTACCAGTTGGTATAGTGAATGCAGTTTCATTGTGTCAATGGAAACTCAATATTCATCACGAAATTGTTCAGAAGACTGTGTCGTCTGGAATTACGTCAACATTGCCAGACCGATCGTATCCTACTATTATAAGTCAGAATATATTTGTAATCCAAAATTTATATATCGTTCATTTTGCAAGTCGTTATGTGTTTGATAAACAGAACATGTATATAGAAGAAGGCTTGATACGTTTGAATTTTGTTGCAACAAATGCTCAAATTAATATTTAACCTAGTCATTAATAGCAACATTTAACCATATAGTAAGTCTGATTTTGCTGCGTCAATCGACATAGTCGCACGCACCAAGGATTTTCTTGCGTTAATGGTTTCATTGGTGTGTGCACGATTTCAGTTTATAATCTTTATTTACACAATTTTTACATTTTACTAAATAGTCTTTGCAATTCTCAGGCACAGTACTCTGGCGCTTGCTTAGAGAGGGTTTCATAGATGGGTTGGGGTTGATCAACAGAGCTAAACTGTTGATAAGGATTTTCATCATCGACATTCGTGTGTACAGAATTTCGCGATTGAAGATTCTGCATTGAAAAATTTGCATACAAAGGCGCAGAAGAAGAAGGCGTTGCAGTGTAGTCATTTGTCTCTTTCGCGTCGTCAGAACTTTCAGCATCTACAAAAACACAAAACCGATTCCGTGTTTAGTTTTTAATCTGAATTTTGGACAATGATTTTCTTAGAACAAATTGCCTGTGTTTGAGACTATTTTAAACTGTTATTCTAATCGTAACCAGAAATGAGTATATAGCACCGCTCAAACAAAACTAGCTGATCTGAATGAATTTTAAAATTCATCAGCAACACAAAAGATTATCAATTTTAGACAATACTGACTAACAAATTCCCATCCAGAGATGATGCCACTCATCTCCAAAAACGTTCTCTAGTTTGTGTAGGCACAATAATGAGATGACAACCTACAGAAAACCATTCCATATCAACAACGGATCACGGACGCCTAGCGTACTGATCAAGGGATCTTCTCAAACGGCCATCAACCAAACCTATGCATGGGACGCGGTTGACTGTTCTGCCGAACATGGACAGCAAGGCATGGACCCATAAAGATGGAGGAGCATTTATGTGGCCCACGCATAAGACTGAGCCTTTTTTTAGCACACCAGCGCACGATGACGGAGACGCTATAGCTCAACGATTGCTGACTAGATAGCTATCGTATTGATTAATTAACCCTATCAAGAAGTTCTTTCCATGTCATCCTAAGTTAGTTGAATAGCACTCTCTTTATTATCATTCTCTTTGATTGATTGATTGATTAAATGTAAAGAGCGGGTAGCGGGCAGCCATCTTTGACAGAGCCCGGGCTCGACAAGTATGTTATACATTTCTCATAGATTACGAAAAGTTAGATGAATGTCTACCCAAGGCTGTGCCTCTTGTTAATTGTCGACGTCTGCATCGCTGGGTTATGCACACTGCTGCTAGTACGATATATCCAAGGACACAGATCGCCAAACACGCTGAGATCACAATGAATGGGATGCCATCTATATCATATAAACATAAAAAATATTAAAATTATTAAAGCAGAGACTGAACCAAAATCAAAAATTTGGTTTGTTCAAATAGTTTCAGAATGTTGACATGTAATGGTATGTAAAGCAATGTGATGTAATCGAAAGTAATGTAATGCAACGTATGAAGCAGTTATATAGCACCACTAAAATCATGTTAGCATGTTAGCACTTAGTCAATTTAAGACTTTGGGGTTGTCAATCAAAACCAATGAAAAAAGTTCTAGTGAATGTTATTAAAACGCGGCTAATATATTTCGTTAGATTTGAATGAGTAGCGTATCAGTGAGAACAAGATTAGAACTATAGACCTACAGTCCTACCGTTCTAATCTAAGTTATTATATTTAAGCGGAGTGAACAGAGAGTCAATAGACGAAACGTTACCAGAACGACCAAGCAACTCTTATCATCATATCACTCCACTGGTCAAACATCCCACAACGAATATATTACATATAAATTTCTCTGTTGCCAGTTCACAGTTCTGGAATTCAATACCTCACCCCGTTCGGGCTGCTGAGTTTCTAGTTTCTTTTCGATTTCGGCTTAAAACCTTTTCATTTACCCTTTCAAATCCTCATTAGACTGTCTTTCTGTCTCTTAGGACTGCCCTCTTGAATTTGACCTGATTTCGGAATTGTTTTGGTACTGTGCTTCAGTGTGGCGGCGCTATAGACGTTTTTAATCATGGTCATTGTCATTATATATCCCGACATATTTTGAGATTTGTATTAGTTTATCTACATGAAAATCTAACTCCAAATCAATATAAATCAGGTTTAGATTAAAAAACAATTCATATTTGAACGGTGGCAAAATATTTACCAGACGCAATAGGGCTTATTATGGAAGTGGTCGATATATCCGTGATAGGCGTTACTGTTGCGGTTGTGGACGTAGAAGAGATCATTGTCCTTGTCGTTGTAATATGTGCTGTACATGAAACCAGAAAATACAGTTTAAATTACGCAATGCGTTTTGCTTCAAAACCACTATGACAAAACTATAGACATTATACATGATAATATCATGTGTAATGTCTATAAAGCGTGTCTATAAAGCGCAATGTTGTTATATAATTATAATGTTTTCCATGCTGAAAGTTTCGAACACTGAGGGCTGTTTTAATGGAAACAAAAAGCAAAATAAAAGAACTGAATTTTCCTACTTGGTCTTTGCTAATCACCAATATCTGCCTTTTAAAACAACACAATTTCACTCCAATTATAAAGCAGCTATGGGTTTACACAATGTCATATCTACTCATTAAAATGAACATCTTGATTAATGCATATATCCTGCATTCATTCTACGTGGTGGACCAAAAAAGTACACCCTTACGGTTATTTGCTAATATTTCAGCCAAAAGTAGGATATATTAAATGAAATTGTACAGACTCATATTGCATGTAACCGCCAAATTGAGTAAACTATTTCAAACAAAACAAAAGTTATATCACTTTTAATGAGTGCAACCATCGATTATTGATGGTCAAAACATCTAACGCCGCAAAAAGTTTAAAATGCGAATTTATGAAGTTACATTTTAAGCAGTTGTAATAAAACACACTTTCTAATTATTATCATTGAGAAAAGAAACTGGAAATTATCGCATATATAAGTCATTTTCACGTCATCTAGCAAGCAGTCGATTAAATTGGTGACAAATGTTTTTTGTGATTAATCGTATTATGATAGCATATGTAACAAAATAAACATAGGCAAGGTGTCCGAAGCAGATAAAATGCGTTATGCAGAGTATTACAGACACTTCATGTTACACGAGCATGATCTTGGAGCCAAAGATGTAATCAATGCTCAATCTGAAATCCCTGGAGCATGAACACTTATAAAAATATGCAGACACGTCGATGATAGGGGTGGGTTGTGGAACGTCGTAAGGGCAACGGAAGGCAGAAATTGATCCGCACCCGATCATATATCGAGCATGTTGACGAACATATTTGCTTGCAGAATAGCAACATCAGAAATCACCTCAATACTTGGCGAATTTCTGTAGAGTTGAACATCAGCTCGTCTGTTAGAAGAATAACTAAAGAAGAGCTAAACCTCGTCGCTTTTCGTCGTGTCCCTGGGCAAATTATCACCGATGCAATAGCTCCAAACCAGGTCTTCTAAACTTGCCAAATAGACTGAGAATATGTGTGGCCACTGGTGGTAGACACATTGTACACAGGATGTGAAACAATATGATAAGAATTACTTGAGATGTGACCTTATTAAATCGTTTTTATAACTTTTGCTGCGTTGACTGTTTCTGACCATAAAAATAATCATGGTTGCGCTCACTAAAAGTGATCCAGTTATTGCTCTGTTTGAAATATTTCAGTAAATTTTGGCAGTGATATGTAAGTATAAATTAGCTTTGTGACTGTAAAATCTGGTGAAAATAATGGCATTAAAACTGAGGGGGTTTCCCTTTTAATGGCCCACCCTGTACAATATTTTCTACAGTTTTGGGTGCTTGAATTGTAAAGCAAAGACAGTATCGAATATAAACAATTCACGCTCATATAAAACTTTCATGGTAGAGAGTAGTAATTTGCAGTGCTGAGCATGGCAAACTATTTATTTTAGAAAATATAGTATGTTTGTAAAGACATAATTATTATTATTACAATGATTATTAATATTATTTCATTATTATGTTTATAATTATCATTATGACTATAATTATTATTATTTTTATTATTATTAGTAGTAGTAGCAATAGCATTAGTAGCAGGTGGAGTAGTAGTAGTAGTAGGTTGAGTAGGTGGAGTGGGAGTAGTAGTAGTAGTAGTAGTAGTAGTAGTAGGGGAAGTAGCAGTAGTAGTATCACTGTCATTGTTTTACAGTAATTTTATATCGCGCACCTTTATGAATATATACTCTGGAGGACTTCCGATCCAACCACAGTCGTTCATGTACATTGCACAAGGCTAGAGAGGAACAGAGCCGAGTGTCTCACAGATGTTTTTGCAGTGCCACCGGGAGTCCATTAAAGGTCACAGGATCAGCCGACACATTTCTATATCTATCTATATATAAAGCAAAGATTCTGTCCCGTCTGTCCTGCGATGACGTTTGCACAGTTTTGTAGCTATTCACTACAAACCTTCACCGTTCGCTCGGGGAACACCTGGGACACCCAGCTAGCGGCCGCCCTCTTCCTGCTCTTCAGGGCCAAAACCTCTTTCAGGGATCCCCAAAAAAGTTTACTTTTCAGTCGCCAGGATCGTGTCGACCTGCTGTACATTTGCACGTGCTGCCACACCTCTTACGAGATATACGTTTCGACAGTCCACGGGTTGAATGCAAGGGTTGGTAACAAACGTCACAGCGTCGTTCCTGTGTAGCAGGAAACACCTAATTCGGATCTGACGGTACCTCAATTTGACAAACCAGCATGACAAAACGCTCAGTAAGATTTCTTTAAAAGGTTGTATTTAAGTTAAGAATGGAAAGCCTGGGGTGTGATGGACAGGGGTGCTAGGGACAGATGATGTGGTATGACGGGCAGTGATGATGGAGAAACCGAGAAGGCATGAAATTCAGGAGAAAGGTCGTTCCAGAGACGAGGTGCGTCGCGGTTGGAGAACCTGAGATTAGATGTAATCGGGAGTCAGTGAGGGTGAGGCAAGAGGACGATCTGGTAGAGCGGGTTGGCTGGATGGTGAAGAGTTCGCGAAGATATTTCGGCTGGGAATATTGTATGGAGTTCTAAGCTAATGATAACACTTTGTACACATCAGTGTCTAAACAAAGGCATATACATCAACTGTATGATCACACTATGATAAATCTGCAAATCTAATACCTACCCGCAAGCTTTGTAGTGGTCAATAACTTTGTGGAAGGCTTAATAGTGGTTGATATCTTTGTGGTAGGCTTAGTAGTGGTTGATATCTTGGTGGTAGGTTTAGTAGTGGTTGATATCTTCGTGGTAGGCTTAGTAGTGGTTGATATCTTTGTGGTAGGTTTCATAGGTGTTGATATCTTTGTGGTAGGCTTAGTTGTGGTTGATTTCTTGGTGGTAGGTTGAGTAGTGGCTGATATCTTCGTGGTAGGCTTAGTAGTGGTTGATATCTTCGTGGTAGGTTTAGTAGTGGTTGATATCCTCGTGGTAGGCTTAGTTGTGGTTGATTTCTTGGTGGTAGGTTTAGTAGTGGCTGATATCTTCGTGGTAGGCTTAGTAGTGGTTGATATCTTCGTGGTAGGTTTAGTAGTGGTTGATATCCTCGTGGTAGGCTTAGTTGTGGTTGATTTCTTGGTGGTAGGTTTAGTAGTGGCTGATATCTTCGTGGTAGGCTTAGTAGTGGTTGATATCTTCGTGGTAGGTTTAGTAGTGGTTGATATCTTCGTGGTAGGCTTAGTAGTGGTTGATATCTTCGTAACTGAGACTAAAGTGAGAAAACATATGATAAAAATACATTGAGATTTACACTTACTGGTAGTGACTATTCATCAAAAAATGCATTAACGACGTTGATTAATTATAATTATGCAATAGGTTGCAGATTGTTCGATAAGGTACTATCGTTGTCCAGAGAGTATCAACAAGAAGTTCTGTTGGTTGAAACCAACGACTGATTCGAAGGGATTAGTGTGTTGCAAAATAGGAGAATCTTAATTAGTCGGCAATTGATAGTCCATCAATAATGCACGTGTAGGTTTAGTGGATGTCACGTTTTTACGTTGTGCGTTGCAAAGGGACAAGTTCTGTAAGATATCACATGCACAGGCATCATAGATCTCGTTAATCATGCAATCTCTACAGTAGCGCTAAATGTCAACAGCAAAAAATGACGCTTTATGGTTACTAAAGCAACTTGTGTAGTTATTTGTTAAGTTGAAACACAGTGATTGAATACTATCGCAATTTTAAGACATAGATAATAATCTGTATGACTTACTTTGTGCATCCTGCGACTCGATACATATGGCAAGGACGATCAAGGCTGAGTACAGGAATGCCCGTTCGTAAAATTCCATCACTACCAAGCAAGCCTTCTGTGAATAAACAATACTTCAAAATGAAGAGAATCCCAGAGTTAAAATCTGTCAAAGTATTGAATAACAGCCAAAGTACATCATTTACCTTGTTTGGAAATTAAACGCTTCACTTTTTATCTTTGTACATGAACGTCATTTTCTGCGGATTGTCAGCTTGCAAAATAAACGAAGTTAGGCCTATAACACACACATATATATAATAGGCATATCTTCCATTATTATATATATTTATATTATATGTACAAGCAGTCACAAAACTTTTCATACGAAGATTTGAATATCCTTCAACGCGGTGTATAACATTATTGAGAATTGAATATGCCGGGTCTAACTGCATTTTAGCTTGGATGTCTAAAAAAATTTATATCCGACGCTAATTTGGTCTAAATCCACTCATCTACAGTATGCCATATCTCCACATACACAGTACTGTAGCACAGCAATCACCAAATTGACTCGACCACGTAATACATAGCGTCTTGATGTAAAACCTATTCCGATGCGGTTGGTCTTACTCAGAAGAAAAGTCTGGAAAAGTATGTTCTCTTTAACGGGAACAACAGTACCAGCACATAGCTTCACACAATATAAGAAAGAACCTTATGAGCGATAAAAGAACATAATATAGCAATGAAATAGTAGACTATATAGAATCATATGTAAATATAGAATCTTTTTAAAGCAAAAGGAGGCCATACTAACAATTACAATCTGTTGTAATTCGTATCGCGTTCTCAAAATCCAGGATTGTCGCAAAAAAACCTGATGCAAATTGCACAAACTAGCGATCAGTTTAGTGCGTATGAGGCCTATTTAAACAGGATTAACGTCAGCTAAGGCCCGCTTAGTTCTGCAGAACAGTGTAGACGTACTGGTACTTAGAGCTGCTAAGCATGGTCTCGCCTATCTTACGCAAGCCCTAATTGGGAGTGTGCTTCTCAAATAACCCCGACTAAGTGCAATTAACTGTGATGAACTCATCGATTAGGTTCTCAGATTAACCGTTTCCGAGTAAGTCAACAGAGCAAAATACCCAGAGCTGGCTTAGTCGCACAGAAGGGTGTTTAGTCCCATCTCATAGTACTAGTTTAGCAGCATCAATTATAATCGCTCAAGGAAACATTATTCTAATTGTACCTAGACTTATTCCCGGATCTATGAAAATGGAAACTTCCTCTTAAAGCATGACTTGACTAGCTTATTTTTGTACACATCATGCATGAATGTATGTATGTATGTATGTATGTATGTATGTATGTATGCTCAAGGAAACATTATTCTAATTGTACCTAGACTTATTCCCGGATCTATGAAAATGGAAACTTCCTCTTAAAGCATGACTTGACTAGCTTATTTTTGTACACATCATGCATGAATGTATGTATGTATGTATGTATGTATGTATGTATGTATGCTCAAGGAAACATTATTCTAATTGTACCTAGACTTATTCCCGGATCTATGAAAATGGAAACTTCCCCTTAAAGCATGACTTGACTCGCTTATTTTTGTACACATCAAGCATGAATGCCTGTTTGCACGTATGTGTATGTATGATATATGTATGTACGTACATCTGTACGTATGTACATGTAGCTATTTACTCTGTTTTATGTACGAGTATGTGTATATATATGTATGTATGTATATATGTATGTATGTATGTATGTATGTATGTATGTATGTATGTATGTACGCATGTGCGCATGTGCGCATGCGCGCATGCACGCATGCACGCACGCACGCATGCACGTATGTACGCATGCACGTATGTACGTATGTATGATCTTATGATCAGTATGTATGTGTGTGTCTGTCTGTACGTGTATGTATAATACTTAGAGACGACATACACACATACATGCAATCATGCATAAATACATTATGTAGCCTATGTAACACATAACACCACTTGTAATAAATATAGAGTATTTTTAGTACGTCACTTCCACTATGCAGCTCAAGATAAAGTACGCCTCTCTCAGAACTTCGATCAATTGGCACATTGCTATTGACCGTTGCAGTTGACCATGCAATGTTGCTGACGGATGCTGGACTTAACCAGGAACACAAAAGCAGGCTGTCGATGACCTAGTTTGATTGAAATATTAGTTAAAGACAATGAAATCGTGAATTATGTGTTGCGCGGTGACGCATCAATTTTTGCAAAGAGCTAATATTACACCCAGAGCTGATTAATGGATTTTTTCTAACAAGCCTTATTACAACTTAATTCACATGATAGACTATGCTATTAACGTGATGACGTAGGGTCCGACTTGGACATGTGTTGCTTGTCAGAGGGGCGGGCGATCAATCAATACGCTCTGTGGAACAGTTTATGCAGATCGCAATATAACTATCAGACCTTCAGCTTATATTCTTTAGAGCGTGTGAGGCAATCGTAAAGTAAAGTAGAGTGTAGAACGCTCATAGTCATGTTCCACTGTCAGTGACATCGTTCGAGTGAATAGGCCTACACCGATTAGCGTGACTACTTGTGGTTAGGTATAGACGACTTTGTGGACGGCTGGATGCAGTAGACATTCAAGTCATGGCTAGGAAGAACCCAGCGACGCTTCCATGCTCAATACAAGAAGGATGTCTTCAAAATGAAACTGACTAACTAACTAGTTATGCCAACAAATGGACTTTCGCTGTAAGTCTGTTACATTTACACGGTGGATATGAATGAAGGACTCTGTGGCAATACATTTGTACTACACGATGACGAACGCTTCAGTTTAAACGATGGCTAGACCTTATTCGTCTTAGAACTCATGAATGACCGTCCGATTTTCTGCATAAGTTTTGTGTTCTAATTTTCTGCATACGTTTTGTGTTTTCATTCTGCAAGTTTGAACTTTACTATGTTACATTTCTGCAGACAATGAACCCCGGTCCACGTGCTGTCTAACTCAATTGACACACCATAATCGTAAAGTGATAAAAGATACAAGTTGATGAGCTACATGTACATGAATATTTCTGATAAATGTCTAATTACTTGAGTTAAGTACAATGTTCGTTAATTAATTGCCAATCAAACTTTGGTTTGCAGACCTATAATTGGAAGACATTAAAAGTATGCAACATCCTTTGCAATGTCGCCGCGTGTATGTCTGTTAATTTAGTAAAATATTAGGCCTACGCCTAAGCTATTGTCATACAGCCATGCTTCTGGCACTTGAGACTTGTGTACACAAAGGTCTTTGCGTGATGAAGGTTCGCTTGTTGTAAGTCTGAATCTGGCGACTTCGAGTAAATTCTGGTCGACTTTGTACACGTGATGGTTCGCCGCCCTTATAAACGGTGATGATGTAGTTTGTAGGATTTTGGACTAGAATTTGGACCCATGTTGAACTTAACCGCTTTGTAATATGTACGTTAAAGGAATATTGAAGACACGCCTCTAATGTTCTCACATTGGCAACTCCACTGTGACCCAGCCAAGGCTAAAGAAAGGCCCTAATTATATAATAAAGTTGTAATTATTAAAGATTACATTTTGTAATCTTCACGGTGACGCACAGCATTAATGAATAAGGTTGACGACAAAATGTAGGCTAAATGCCGTAATATTTTTTATTCTAAACAGCATGCAACCTGTCGCGAGTCAACACTTGTATTTATTTACAGACGGTTTATCGAAAT
Source organism: Bimastos eiseni (assembly GCA_959347315.1). Lineage (NCBI taxonomy): Eukaryota > Metazoa > Annelida > Clitellata > Crassiclitellata > Lumbricidae > Bimastos > Bimastos eiseni. The sequence goes on from OY365810.1 coordinate 34,397,555, forward strand.
AGGAAGCACATTACAAGACAATCATCATGGCAAGTGGGCATGTAGGTTGGCATGCTGAATGCTTTGTAATGTGTTTCCCATTTCGATGAATTGGTTCGTCATGTGCTCAATTTGCTAGTTGCTGAGACATTTTAATAAATGCATTTGTTTGTATTTAATCGTGTAGTTTGCTGAGTCATTGAGACTTGTATCACCTAGGTACGGTCGCCATTCTCGTTCTGAGATTGAATGGTTTGCGTTTTGGCAAATGAAGTGCTGGATCAGTGTATGTAGACGTCCGGTTCGTCAGGCGTGAATAGGGAGGAAACTGGCCACCGGAGACCGAAGACCTATGAAAGACGAATGCTCTCTTGATTCATTCACAGAGCACAGTGATGCCAACTCATCACTCAGTGTAATCCCATTTTTGTTGGTGACAATTTATTATCATATTAATATCCAAAATAAGTGTACACGGCTCCTCAAAGGGATATATATATATATATATATATATATCAGGGGTGTAACAAGCGGGGGGGGCAGGGGAGGCAACGGCCCCCCAGGTTTAGTGCTATGTGCCCCCCATGTGCCCCCCAAATTGGTTCTTTCTTATGTTTATCCAATGAATTTTTAAGATTACTTTTGTTAAGATAATTTGTGCCCCCCCCCAAATTTTCAAATTTCTTGAGGGGGGCAAAATTAAAAAAGTGGGAGGGCAAAAAAACTCCGCGCAATATAGTTTACATTATGCTCCCCACTTTTGAAAACCTTGTTACACCTCTGATATATATATGTATATATATATATATATATATATATATATATATATATATATCATATATCAGCCTCTTTAGAGTATATATATATATATATATATATATATATATATATATATATATATATATATATATATATATATATGCGAATACAATTAAAGGCCTTATCACAATGTACTACTGTTATAAAGTACATGTAGTCTCCAAATACAAGAAATGAATATTCTAAACAACCGTATGGCCATAATCAGATGTCCTTTACTAATAATCAGATGTCTTTTACTAATAATCAGATGTCCTTTACTAATAATTAGATGTCCATTACTAATGAAGATTCCATTAACCAGATAAAGCCACACTGATGAACTTTACAGACTCGCTGTTGTACCTCGATCCGCTGCTTTCCGAATATTGTAGTAGGTTACATAACATCTACTTCTCACAATTATTATGATCTCCTTTTCTCTTAAGATTTGCACAATTTAAACTCTTCTCCAGACGTTCGTGCCCTTTCTTCGCATCCAATTCGAAGTGTTTCAACTTTTTCTATCCTTCTTTTTCTCTATTCTTTATCTCACCACCAAGTTTATCTTCTCCTACAATTCTCTAGGATCCTGTCTCGTTTACTCCATGGCATCTTTGTATTTTCTCAGTATATCAGATAATACCTCTACTTTGAATCCTAATTCCTGAAAAACCTTAGTAGACTTTTGAAATGCGGTAGTTCGTTTCAGAAATGTAGACTATTTGTAAATAAATTATATTAGGTGAATTTTGCGCTATAATTGGCCTTCTCACTGGCTGATCCGGTGACCTGGAACGGTTTTCCAGTGGCACTGCGTCTCACGCCAATAGGTCGATCTTCTCTATTCTTCTCTGGCGTTAAAACTGTTCTGTTTGGTCGAGGCTGTCCTGGGAGCGCTTCTGCGTACATGACCTTGAAGTGGCGCTATATAAAACTGATGCAATAATGATAATAATTATTATTATCATATCAGCCTCTTTAGAGTTATTGCAAAAAATAACACTTTGCCCGTCTATACGATTATATAATGGTTTCTAGGTAATCATAGCCTCAGTTTCAAAACAAGTATAACGATGACGTAGACCTACTGTCTGACGTCGAGAATAATGTCCAAGTCAGAAAGCGATCTATCCTTTAACGGCAGTTTGCAATGGACTGATTAGGCTTCAATTGAGAACGGTGAGCTAATTGATTTATCAGTGTGTAAAACCCCACAATATTATGAAAACGGGCTTTTACATAGTGACATGCGCTGAAATTTAGCATACAGCATTAACTGCTGGACGAGGGCCTCCAGTCGACGTCTTCACCGTGTCTGCGAAAGCTGTCACCATTCGTCGCTGTCAGCAGTCTGCTACATGTATCTACTGGTATCCGTTGGTTGGTTCCATGCTTGTGCCTGGACCCACCGCTGGTGACTCTTTTCAGCTTACTGTGTATATACATAGTTTTGCAATTTGATGTATTTTAATTGTTTGTAATGACATTTAACGTCACATAGGCCAACGCAGAGAGCGACTATGAGTAGATATTTTAAAGGGGCGCTATAGAAATGTTTTACTACATTATATTAAATTACATTACTACATGATACTTCTCGCAGCTCACTCTCTCCGTCCCCCAATCGCGACGAGACAGGAGTTTTCATGTCCCACACTGCACCTAGATTCTGGAACGAATTGCTCCCATAAATCAACATTTCTAAGCTCACCAGTAACATCACTCGCTCACCGTCGTCTGCTTCAGGTTGGCTCAGCGACTTTATCAATCCCACAGGCTTCTCACTGCAAACTTGTCTCATTTCTTAAAGAATTCCCGTCCAATCCATCCGATCTTAAACCTTAACAGCCGCTCACCCTCCTCTCTCTCTGGTCTCTTTGGCAACCTGAATAGGACCTCCACTGGACATCGATCTCCGGAAATTCCTTTGATACATGTATATACGTCGCAGTGCTCGTGAATAAGATGGTGCTCTGTGCATTGCTTTAACGCTCAACATATTTGGAGTTTACGATTACGACTACTGTAGACTAATCCCTCGTGCACAATATCAGGGCCGAGATGAACATTGGCGTTCAACATGCGTTGCTTCTTAATGGCCTACGTTTGCAAGAACGCGAACAGCCAAAGTATGGCTATTTTGAGATTTATCATATGACATGCATAGCATATACTATTATGTGTATATGTCTGTATAATTGAACATCTCGCAAAATAATCTTTAAAGCATCTTTAAGTATTAGCAATTTGCGCTGCAATTAATCAACGGTTAGGCTAGACAAAGGATATAATAAAGTCAAACATCTGGCAGATGAAGCGTTTGACCTGCAGATGAAATGATTGCAGATAAAGACATGAGTATTACACGCACTCGATAGATACGAGTAACCAGATACGTAGCAAACTACAACACGCAACTATACCTATACATACAAGCATACACATGATTATAAGTAAATTTACATGCAGAGCATATAAGTCAACAGGCGAAAAACATGGACACTTGATGCGTGGTCTGGCTAATGACAATATATTGATAATTGAACTTTAGTATTGACGACTAGAGTTTCCGATAAGCATATCGTCAGTGCAGAAATTCGCTCAGTCACTCTAAATAGGAACATTACAACCAATTTCTGTTGAACTGTCGTAGATGTTATAAAGGACTGAAACTAGTGAAGACATCTCGTACATCTTAAAAACCAATCGAGAACCAAAATGAACGGGATGATCATATTTCTCGGAGCCAGCGTTCTGCTGATTGTTGTTGGATTCTGTGATGCCCAAGCACCGTGTGATGGAACTTGTCTTCAGGGAGTGACCAGCAAAATAATCGAAGACGAAGATCCAACTATACTTGACAAGATCAAAACGAAGATGAATGCCGCCAACATCGACGCAAATCTACGGTAGATATCGAATTTAAAAATCGCAAAAAAATCACTAAAACAAATTATGTAACAAATAAAACTGTCGAATTAAATATAGTAATATGATCAACAGTGGCTAATAATACGTACACAAAAAGTAATAATAAATAATTACAGTTAGGCCTATGGAAATTGTAATCTAGAACTTGCGGCGGTGTTGGTCCCAATGGTGGTAGCAGCAGTAGCGGCATCAGCTTCGGCTTCAGTAGTCGTGATAGTGTTAAATAGTACAATTAAAGCAAAATATTATAGACTAAGGCTTAATCAGTTGAGTATTTTCGTTAAACTCAATTCTTCTTAGATACAGCGACTGAAATAGAAGTACATGTAGAGCTCCAGAGATGAGAGCATATTTTCACAAATATTAACGGTTGGCGACATTGTAGAGCCTTTACAAGAGATCCTCACCTCGCAGGGACTCCAGGTGAAGATGCATTGGGTGACGAACTTCTTCGTATCTGGACAGAACAAGGAATGGATCACGCGACTAAGGTGACCTACGACGTCCTGCTTTCCTACCCCAATCAGACTGATCTCTCTCGGATCTACCTTCTCGGTCCCAATGACACAGTCGTCTACGCGACACAGGAAGTGGAGAAGGTCCTTAGTCCGGATCAAAACAGATCGGACGTCGTTCCACCATTCAATGCCTACGCTAAGAGCGCAGATGTACAGGTATATGCAGTCGTTAACTTTATATTATATTTTATTATATATATATTATAAAAATTATTATATTATTTACGAATCTGAATTTATGTTTGACGGTTTACGAAAACATAAATTTGTGTTTTATATTATATTATATTGCCTATCGAACGTATTGCATACACAAAGTTTATTTAGCAAAAAGCTGATTCGGTGGATACTTCAATCCAGGTGCCCTAGTTTTCATTCACCTGAAATTTAAAAGAGCGTTGTTATGATAACGGCTATTACCACACATTTACTTACACTTACAGCCTAACAATAATGCAAAAGTAAAGAAAACACTGGCAAAATGCAATACTGGTATCTTGAGGGAAGTGGTGATCGCAAGGAAATAAAGCTATCCAGATACATTATTAGGGCTACCTGTGCTGTTACTTGACCCATAAAGCACATATGAATATGTGGACAATACATGTTACATGTTTAAATGGATATAACGTACAGGCTGTCTGGTGCAATTATGACATTGTCTTGTGAAACATATGATACAATCTTGTTTGATATACATAATGGAAAATCTAGCTCAATAACTCAATAAACTTAGTACCTTTCAGATTGATCTTTTCATAGGGAGAACTTATTTACGTGAACTATGGACGAATTGAGGACTTCACGGAATTGCTGGAAGATTACGGTATCGATGTCACGGGGAAAATTGTCATCGCACGATACGGAAAGATCTTTAGAGGAGACAAGGTTAATATCCTGAAGCACTTTATTTCTACCTGTCTCTAAACTTAGCACAACACAATAAACGCAAAACGAGAAAAGAGCCAAAGTAGGTCCCACAGCAGAACTACAGTTTATAAGACAAAATACAAGTAATATTTCCTATCAGAATAAACCCGAGAGCAAACGAGAAAATAAGGTAACGAACCTTTGTAGTAAAAATAGTCATTTAAGATTAATAGCAGACACGATGAATGACAACAGCAGCAACAATCATAAAAAAACCATATGAACAAGATAATGTCAACTTTGAGGAAGTCTATCACAAGCCTTCTATCACTGGAAGGCTGTTGACCATTCCAACCTCATATCTCTCACAGTAAAATTTAAATACGATTTTATTTAGACGTATAATGATGCTCCACTGGTTTTCCGCAAATAAGACCCTCAAACTAAATCACATAAATCAATATAAAGTAATGAAAGACCTACACCAATAAATGGAACCTGACGGATATACTTATTTAAACTATGCGATAAAATATCCAAAATATATATTTTACAGTTCTAAATGAGAAATATTGAAGTAAATGCAGGTCACAATTTGATGTCAATAGGTGTCAATAGCTGCCGATCATGGTGCCATAGGAATGATCATCTACTCAGATCCTGCAGACTATTCCATTGACATTAGTGATCCGGTCTATCCGGACTCTTGGTGGCTTCCAGGAACTGGAGTCCAGCGCGGATCAATCATGGTTGGAAAGGGAGATCCGCTGACGCCTGGATACCCATCTACAGGTAATAACAACGATAAAGTTCTACGGCCTGTGTGTTGCACCATGGAGGAATATGCTCATTTTTAATTAAATTATCTACATTCTATAATTACTCCATTAGATTATGGTGTAATAAAAAATAATCCCACGAGGATAGTCCATTATAGCCTACCAAAGTATGTATGCTCTTAAAAACATACCATGGTCAACGAATAGCATTTTAATTAGTGTAGATTTACATTTAAAAGGATTTTAGGAGAAAAATTGTTTTTACTTGTATCAATAATCCGAGAGTATAATCATGGTGTCTGTTAATTCTGTAACTCCCAATGAACTCTTGAGATCGGTCGCTTTGCAGGATATCCCATTTGACCTCGAATGATGCCTGCGCATTAAGAAGCTATAAAATGAATATAGACCTAAGTGTTCATATGTAATAGTATGTACACATGTAGATGGATCCTTGAAGGGGATAAAATAATTATATGATGCGACATTGTAAATTTCAGGGCACCAATTCTAAGCTGACTGACGTACAGTGGAAATTGTTTGCTCGTATTTTTTTATTAGTTATCTCATATTTTTACGGGGGGCCGTAGAGTAGTGGTAAGCACACTGGGGCGCAGAGCTGAGGAGCCGAGTTCGAGACCCGTATCCCCTAAGATTGACTTCTTTCCTTCTTTTGCTTGGCGGCAGCGTTTGTTTAAAATGGCTGCCTATGGTTAAATTCGACTCCCGTAATAACGCGTCATCATTCGCTTATACTGCACTTGTAATCATGGTGCGGTTTGTCAGGCAGAAATTAAACGGAAATTACCCACATTTTTGCGAATCCATTAATCTCATAAAATAAGATCTTTTTCCTTTCCTTGTATTGTGTGATTGATTCTATGATAATCTCAGTTCATTTATCTCATATTCTCTTGTATTAAATTTTATGCTAGCAACGGCTTATAGAACGAAAACTCCAGACCTACCAACAATTCCAGCACATCCAATCGGCTACGAAGACGCCTATCAGTTTCTAAGGTAATATTTTGCATTCATGTCGATTATTTTGGCTCGGATTGACAGTGCGGTAGGGTTTTGTTAAACACAGCAGAGAAAAATAAGCAGAGTTGTTTCGAAATTTCGAAAGAAGAGCATCAAAAACAAATTGCACAGATTTCATTACGACTGGTGGGTGTTTGCTCAATGACTAATTATCCATACATAGCTTTTGTTGGTCGAACTAAGACATATCGTTTAATGCAACCATATTTGGATAAATTCAATAAATCTTTCAAAGAAGTTATTGGATAAATTCAAAGGAGTTATTGAAGACGATGTTCGTGAGTTGTTTGACTTCGAATTACGACCAAAGAGAAAATAGCCTAACTGAGAATTGACAATTAATTATGGACACACCTGCATCATTAAGAAAAATATTAATAAACATAGGGCCTACAACTTGATAATTATATGTAAATATAATTTTGCAGTCGAATGAGTGGTCCAAATGTTCGGTCCGGCTGGCAAGGAGGCCTCAACTTCACGTATCGAATTGGACCAGGATTCACAGACCAAAATCTGTCAGCGTTTTCCCTACCTGAGCGTTTTTCTCGTTTTTATCACCATCAATCACTCGGTCACTTAATTATTCACCCACCCAAGCCACCCACCCTATTACCACCCTTCACCTACTCACTCATTTACTCGCTCAATGAAACCCACACACGCATTCGTCCACTCACGTGCGTATGCGTTTATTGGCACATAACAAATGAAATCTTTTGGTTCGTATAATCACCCTAATAATTATAATTCTCATGCCATTGAGTCAACCTGAATTGATTGTTATCAAATATTTTTAAGCTCGTGCGTTTGTCATGAAATCCATCTAAGATCTGTTTTCTTTCGCTGCGCTTTGCTTGCTGTCTACATATACCTACATGTAATCGTATAACATTCTGCTCTTTCTCCACATGTACGGTGCCCTAATGCGATTTGACATCAGATTTGGTCTCAATAAACAAAAATATATACACTAATTGCATACTATGCTTCGAATTTTTTGTCAGTTGGTCTTGCCTTGTCTCTGATGAAATAACAACTCACAGACTTACTTTATCGTCTTTCTCCTCTCTGGCTGTTGTCTCTAAATGTTCTGTTTTATTCAAAATTTCCGGATTTGAGTGTTTGAATCATTGAATCAGTCATTAACGATTCCTTAATGCGCTGTATATAGGAAGACAAAGCTTCACGTAAATACGTATACCAAGAGAGTCAACACAAGCAACATCTTTGCTTATATAAACGGAAGCGTTGAACCAGGTAAATGATACAGCGTTATTCTTACATAAAGGACAGACTAAATATGTTCTAATTGGATCCGAAATGAATAGCAATGCGGTTTAATTAGATAGCACCACATAAAAGCCTCATTCATTATAATCAAGAGCAGTCAATATAAGGGGAGAGATTATCGATATGGTCTTGTAAATATCGGTTCAGCACGGTTGAGACTACAACAAATTTAACTTGGAAATTGGCTTGCCAATATGGGACAAAGGTGACACTAGCCTGTCCAAACATCTGGCACATTTTCTGATCGAAACAGACGATTAAATTGCTCTAATTGTAATAGGTTTATTTGTCTATAGATCGATATGTCCTACTTGGTAATCATCGAGACGCTTGGGTGTTCGGTGGAGTCGATCCAACCAGTGGAACTGCCGTTATGATGGAGGTCTCCAGGGTTCTGGCGGAAATCGTCAAGGAAGGTTGGCTTCAATCATAATCACCACCGTGACGATCATACATTGTGATCGTCATCATCGTTATCGTCATTCGTCATCACCAAAACCTCCGCCGCTGCCTTCATCATCATCACTATAATCGTCGTCATCGTAAATTGTCATGATCATTATCATCATCGATTGTCATAATCAATTATTACTACAATGACAACAGCAATATGTCTTTTGCACCATTTTCATACAGATAATCATAATCATAATTATCATCATAGCTGCTGTCAGAAACAGCGCTCAATGCTTTACTGGTGTTAATTTTTAAAATAGTGGTTGATTCATGCATTCGCCACTCGCTATCAAAGCTCCCCTATACAGATACAACGCCGTTTTCGATAAGTCTAACAATACTAGATTAAGCAACTTTCTATTGTAATTTCGAATGTGACATTTATTTCTCACAGGCAGCTGGCGACCAAGACGGACGATTGTGTTTTGCAGTTGGGGGGCAGAGGAGCACGGATTGGTTGGATCTCACGAGTGGGTCGAGGTGAGACCTAGAAGACTCTACACCGAAAAATTTGTCTACATTATCACACATTTTCTCCAATAATATTATATTTTCACAAAATTTATGTTTTACTCGGCTTGATGAACGAAATTATTGGGTTGTTCCGAGTTTCAGCCTTAAACCGATAGCAGAATCAATTTCGTTGGATATGCTAAAATATGCCTATATAGGGAACAAAATAATCATACCTAAATGACAGTGTGAGTCAGGAAGAAATAAATAACATAATGTGCTGTGAGGTGATGTATCATCTCGCAACACCGGAGGCAGCTTAACACGCTTATTTTAAATTTCATAAATCAGTTCAATCGGGTTTTCGATGTTATAGTCACAAGCATTAAAAGAGCACATTTTGGCACTGCTTAATTCCCAACAGCAGGCTATAAATATCGAGGACTTTATTATAGGAACAAGTGAAGAATCTGGCGGATAGAGCGGTGGTCTATTTGAATGTCGACCTTGCTTTAGAGGGTCAGGAGTCAATGAGAGCAAAAGGAGTACCTCTTCTTTACTCAATTCTTCACGACGTCGCTAAAAGGGTAAGTGACACATCAAACATCAAATTCCCGTTTGTACAGAGTCATACTATTAGGCATAGTATATACTATGCCGATGGGGCCCACGAACGGTCAGGGTCCTACGTTAGTCTGAAAATAAGTTTAACAAATAATTAAAACTCTAAAATGAAAATACCCAAATTTTAGATTCCACTGATAAGGCAATATAATGTGAATGCGTTAAGTGTTCATAGCAGTAACCAGATGTGTCGGAAATCATGAGTTTTGGGAAAATAACTTAAAAGGTTATATACCTACAACTAGTGTATCTAAGCCATTTGACGAACTATCGACAGTTTGAAGCACCATGTAATTTAAGATTTTATTTCACGAAATTGCTACAGGATGCAATGTGAAAGATAAGATTATCAGTCTTATACCACATTTTGCTTCATACCTGGTTATTGCCATTAACAACACGTTTATGACATAAACGAACTGTCTGATTTTTTCAAATTGACCTTTGACATTAGAACTGATTATTGATTGCATAATAATTAGCTCCGTAAAATTATATCTTTCTCTTTTAATATTTCATTATCTTTTGCGATGGACCTGTAAATCTGTTAATTGCTCTGATATCATTGACGCTTTTTCGGTTATGCCTGGTTTCTTTACAATGGAGTCCAATTGTATTTTCACAGGTTCCATCAGCTAACAACGGTTCTGTGACTATGTACGATGAGTGGCTAAGATATTTCCCGGACAAAGAGCGTGATCCATCTGTACCACTGTAAGAAAAAGGCTGCCACGTAGGCCTATTTATAATTCTTATACTGCCATAGGATAGTTTTTATGATGGCTTGGCTTCTAAAATCCAACAATCAATCCTAATACAGTCTGCGATCGTATCAGATTCGACAGATCAATGTGGTGTGCATCAGTTATTCTTCGGAATACTATTCCACGCAATATGTAGCTTCAGAAATCGCTTTCTAAACATAATCTGACATTTTAGACTTATCAAACTAAACCACTACGGATATTGCGGTTTTCTCACTTAGGGGCTCAACGAAAACAGCTTGAAATACGTCTTTGCTGATCGTGATGGTTTGATCCAGTTGTCATTATTGTGACAGAAACTATAGGCCTACTAACAAAATATTTTGATATAAAATAAATAGATAAATAAAAATGAAATAATATTGTATTAGTCGTCTCTTGTCGAGGTCAAATAATTTAAATTCGTTGAAAATGTATGTTAACTACTGAATGGATTAATAGTCATTTGTCCACATCTAATTCGGCATTTTAAAGTTGAAAGAAATCAATTCAAGTGACATCCTTTCGCGTAGCCTATACAATACATTCATGTGATTCAATTTTGTGCTTGAAGAACTTTTATAATTTGAAGGGTTCGTGCGTTGGGTGGTGGAAGTGATCACGTGGCCTTTATTGGGTTCGCTGGAGTTCCTGCAATAGATGTTCGCTACACCCACAACTACACGATAATCGACTACCCTCTGTACCACTCCGTCTATGAAACCTACGACCTCATCAAGATCCACATAGATCCAGAGTTCAAGGTTTGCAATACGACTCTTGAATCTGAAAACTAAAAATAGCAGTACTAAAACAAAAATAAAACCACGTGAACAGTTGTACAACGTAACACTTAAATACAATGAAGTTGGTCTGCAACTACATACCAACAAATTGGAATGGGGCTTTACAGACAATTATTGCTTTATATATTAGGGTACTATATATGATTATGCAGTACAGTTATTTTTATTGTCATTTTTTCATGAAGTTTCTGTTATTTCTCAGGTGCTGTCAAATGATCCGGTAAATAATATTCACAATTTAGAAGGACTATATCTTGAGCTCACCGCAATTCCGCGGAGTATAGGTGCCTTAGATGGTAATTAGAGCGCATTAAAGCGTTTCAAAATGATAATAATAATAATTTACTTTTAGTTTCAAACTCACAAACCGCAGCATCATTACACACATAATTATCGTATGAAAGAACGAATGTACTGAAATAAATAACTGACTTCTCTTTAGTCACCTGCCGTACGAACGAGACAGCTACCGAACACTGCAATTAATAATTGTTATTTTTTTATCATTATCTGAATAAATGTATAATTGATAAATAATTATTCTAATTCTTGTAACAGAGATCTTTGGCGATTGGTTTATACTGGGCTGAAATAGCACGTGCACTTGCCGACCCTTTGATCCTACCACTCAATGCTTCAACATACTCTGAGATGATGAAAGTTTACATTAGTGACCTCGACAGCGGATACGGAGAACTAATGCGTGCCAACAATGTGTCGCTCAGTAAGCACCATTTATCAATCAAAAAAATGCAACTTGATTGCGCCTCTTCAAAAATAGATTAGCATTGGACAACGGTCAACAGTATTGTCATTTGTTCGGCAGTGTTAAGCTAATTATCAGGAACAAAGTGTATGAACTACAACGAAGTGAGTCTGATTAATGAGGAACGTTTATGCTTTATGATACAGTTTAGTTCGAGTGTCATATTTTGAGCAATAATTGTGGTGTCTGCATTTTAGTACACGAATTAGTCATTGATGCTTAAGTAAATTTCATATTTTTAGATATTGTTTATCATGATGTTTACTCTGTTTTTATATAAGAGAAATTAATAAGAGATTACTAAACTTTGCAATTTCAAACTTCTTTTGAAGATGATCTGTACGCTGCGGGTGGAACGTTTGAATCCTCGACTCACTCCTTCATGACCAGACTATCTCAAGTGAATAGACAAAAGTGAGTATGACAGTTGACCGCTACCCCATGCTTATCTTGATCGAGATGCCAAAAATGAAAATCTTAAATTTTAATTTACCAAATGGTAGACTTAAATGAACATTATTTCAAGATCCGATTTTTAATTTAAAGTACTGTTTGTACAAATTCAAATAAATTACATGTTAACAGTAATAGAACAACAGATCTACCAGATTAGGCTTTTTTAAAATCCTTTTAAAATCTATCTCCATATCATATTTGCATTGAACTTATAAGAAAATCCTTCTCATCATTGCTGAACTGTGCAATATTCTGTTGACAGTCCAATTGAAATGCGTATGTACAACGATCAATTGATGCGTCTGGAAAGAGCCTTCATCAGCTATGATGGTCTACCACTACGGCCTAACGCAAAGTAAATAGTGGTGTCAATTCAATTTTACAGCAGTTTTGACTACCATGATGGTCAGTAGCGAACTATGAAAACTATAAGGTCTTCAGTGTTGACAATTAATTTTTAATAATGAACTATTTAACAATTTGTGATTTGTTTATCTCTGATTCTTGCAGTCCTATACATTAAATCTGTTTCGCAAAACAAATGCAAATGTGCAATTATCATTATTCGTTGCTCATCTTTTTCTTTTTGCCATGTTATGGTTAAAAGATTCATTGTAACTAAGATTTGGAAAAAGCTGCCTAGGAATCTGCTACATGAGATGATCAGTCTGCCTTTACCTCGTTTCCGGAAATGCTCGGCAACCCTTTCTTCTATGAAGAAAATCTCATGTTTAGGAATCTTTGTTAATCTTTCTTAAGATACAGAGCTATAGCTCAATAGTATATTAATACTGATCGCAAAAACTAACATCATAACAAGTGGCTTAGTGTATATAGTATTTTTTATTGATACATGGTGTCTTGATTTTGTTTTTAATTGTTCAGACACGTCGTGTTTGCTCCCAGTTCGTTTGATTCGTACGCTGGAGATTCGTTTCCTGGTCTTGTGGATTTGATGTTTGGAATTGAGAAGCTGGAGGGTGAGGCGAAGGATGAACAATGGGAAAAAGTGAAGAAACACCTTGCAACGATCATCTTTTGCATAGATTCGGCGACTTCTGGTCTAAAGCCGTGGATTTCATTCGATTAACATATGGAGGCATACTTTGAAAGGCCCAGCATTGTTAGAGAATTCATTTAATAGCTTGAGCTAAATCAATAGAAACTTTAACAATAAATGTAAATAAAATGCGCATTATTTAAGCAGGAAATATCGTCAGATAAAATAAAAGAAACTTTCTGCACAAGTGCTCATAATTTCTCACAGCCTTATAAGCTTACAACCTTGACTAAATAAGTAACGAAACTGATGATAACCTAAATAGGTAGCCAACAACAAATATGGATGTATATCATGAGTAGACGATTTGAAATTATGTAGATGCATAGTGCTTTTTTAGTTTTGGTAAAATTTCACGCAACTTTCTTTAAAGTTGATCATTCTACTCCCATGCAGTTTCATACAGAGTTTTTTTCTTGTCCATGACCATCTATTAGGCCCCTATAAATCTCACCTATCATGAGACTAAGTACATCTAGAAGAAGCGTATCCGGGAGTTGACACTGTTAGCATTCCTAATGGGTATCCGATGCGGTGCTACCACGTTATCTGCTAACTTTACTCTTTGGAACACCTGTGACAACAAGGTGCGCTACTACAGGTGGGATTTGCTACACTTGACCAAGTTCTCTATGAGGGCTAATAACGTAAAAAAGGAACGACTTGTGAAATGATGCCAACTCTGCACATCACATAGGGCTCTATGAAACAATATGTGACAGTTTTAGATAAGATGTCTGTAACCTACAAGTACCTTCCAGACTTCTTCTCTAAGCAGTGTGAGGCAAAGGTCAATGCTGGTATATTTTGCAGACCATGTTAGGCGATATTATGGAGTGCAAAGAATTTATCAAGAAGCTCACTAGGAAGGAACAGCTTTATTGCTGCGTTATGAACTTCCTGGAAAATCAGAAATTCGAAAAATATGTTGAGGTCGTTGAGACTTTGGTGAAGAACTTGCATATCGAGCTGCAAGATGGACCTCACAGTTCATAACTTACACATAGATAGTCATCTTGATAACTTCAACGAGAGAATATTTGTGTACTCGGAAAACTAAAGCAAGGGCTTCAGCCATGATAACTTAGTAACATGTGAGGACGATAGGTATCAATAATTGGAGTACTGTAGTCAAAATCCTCGTGGCAGAAATATCAGCTTTATTATTTGCACTTATTAATAAGCACCGATTACAAGTCTTGGCCCTACGACGTGCCTCTACCACTGTGTGTCATTCTACAGCATGCGGATTTATCTTCCTCGCAATCCGTAATAAGGTTTTAGTCGGTATCTCGCACATATTCCTTCATTGCTTAAAGACTCCTATTTTCTTGGGGCTGTCACGCTGAGATCGTCTCTGAATAGCTACTACACTGAAGAGTCGCTTTCTAATAATGACCAAACATCAACCGTTGGACGCTGAGCAATCGTGGAGGAAGGACTTGGTCTGAGCCTCTACATAGTTTGCTGCACGGTAACCGTCTCATTGGAGGCTCGAACTAGCAGGCTACTCTCGGTGTTAACAGGCGAACACTCTAAGCAATTGGTAAACGCGGTGGAACTGCGTGAAACGAGCCTCACGCGGTCAGCGTTGAGAGAGTTATGGTATGATGCGTTTGATATAAGGTATACGTCATTGATTGTCTGTAGGTGATAGTACTATCTCAATGGACACTGTCGCGGCTTTTAAGAGGAATCTAGGGATCTGGGTTATTAAGCGATACAGGTGAAGTTTAAGTAGTTCCAAAGCCGCGTCTTCTGAACCACTCATGACCTTAAGTATGACTTTCTAATGTCAAGACTTTTATCGATAGCATGAACTAGGCCTACTCGTTAAACTGGGATACGTTCATAATCGCAATTTGCCTGTCTGATTGTTAAAATATCACCGATATTGGCCTCTTTGCGATACCAGATCAACTCCGGTGATCTATACTTTAATTATTCAGTTCCTCGATGTTCAGGTACATGTCCTGGGGTTCTTCGAAATCGCTGCTGTAGAGTAACTCTCTTGCCTGATCAGGTACCACTCCTCCTGCTTCTGTTTTTAGTCCCAACGCATCCGCTGGATCGCCAGTGTGGCGTCCAGATGATTCTTCCTTAAGGTCGTTTATCTTTTTCTCACGACGAGTAACTTCTATTTCAGCCAGAAAAGGATCATAAATATCTTCCTTGAGTAGCGGAGCTAATGTGAATGAGTACACAAATGTGTGCATGGGTGAGTGAGTGAGTGGGTGGGTGAATGAGCGAGTGAGTGATTGAGTGGGTGAGTGCATAAGCTAGTGAATGGGCTAGTGAGTGAATGGGTGAATGGATGGGTGTGTGGGTGAGTGATTGGGCGAGTGAATGGGTGAGTGAATATGTGAGTCAGTTAGTGAATGAGAGCGTGAGTGAGTGAGTGCGCTATTAAGTTTATGGGTGACGTACTTAACTTGGCCATTGAAGGCATCAATCAGTCGACCAACTAATCAATTAAACTGTATATAGCGCCTCTTCAAGAAATCTACTCAGAGGCTCATTGATGACTCTTGTCCTAGGTATAGGTCTACTGTGCCCTAGAGATAATGGAGCTGCGTATAGTAGAACATTCTAATGCATTTCCAATTTAATAAATTAAACCGTCTTTCTTGGGTGATTAAAGTGAATTTATACCATGTCCATCTTTGTTACGTCTTGATCTGCGCACGTCGCGAACGATCAGTACTCCCACGGTGAGTAGACTCACAGCCAAGAGAAATGTGAGTCCTAATATCAGCAGAGAGGAATTGCTCGGACCTAAAGCTACAATCAAGAATAGAGAAACAAATTAATATCACACTAATTTACTAGTAATTTCAATTGCATTCAAATATCCCAACCAGACCATTGCATCAATATTCGCATCGTTTATGAGGGTATACAAAGCGCCTCTTCAGTGTAGTAGCTATTCAGAGACGATCTCAGCGTTACAGTTCCGAGAAAATAGGAAAGTCTTTAAGCAATGAAGGGATATGTGCGAGATACCGACTAAAACCTTATTACGGATTGAGAGGAAGATAAATCCACATGCTGTAAAATGACTCACAGTGGCAGAGGCACGTCGTAGGGCCAAAACCCGTAAGGACCCGTAAGTCCAAGACCCGTAAAATGAGGAGATCAGGTCGATTAGCAGACCGTAGTGGGCAGAGAGGGGTTTGAGCTTTAAGTTACAAAAATATTTAGAAGCTAAAGTCCCTAAGAGCACTGGTGCCCCCGACACACGTGGAGTAGCAGTGCGTTATACTGGATACGTGAAACTAGTGTTGGAATCAGACATTTACTATAGATAGGTAGGGAAATAGAAGCATAATTGGCGTGAGTCTTTTTGCAAAAATATCGGTTCTCAATTTCAACGCATGCGAATAAGTGGACAGCTCATAAAAATCTTCCGATGATTAAAAGACAGTAACAAATTTGAATCTTCGGAAATTAGGACTGTTACAATCAGTGCCGTATTACATGTAGGCCTAACCACGTTGCAAATGTTTCAATTGAAATGGACGTACATATGACAAATTAATGGCCTACTGTCAAATTGACAACGAATTACCAAATTGACAATTTGTTGGCTAAAATAGAAGTTAGATCATATACTCGAAAGTATTACTGGACCTAGGCTAGAATAATTATAATTGGCCTATAAATAATAATAGTGTTATTGCTCGATTTGAGATTAAGGCCTAGTTACACCTTTGACTTTTATTTACGCAAGTGGGACTGTTAATATATTATACAATTATCTAAAATTTAAATAGAAATAGAAATAATTCCATCTAGTAGTCACAGAAAATTAAATAATTAAGCCTACTATAGTAACGATGAATAAATTTGAATCTGGCGCACAGAAGCGCCATAAGAATCGTCTTTTTGAAGTGGCAGCATAGTGTCAACGTGGAGCAATCGATCAATTTCTTAAAAGATCCGAAACTTGTAGTGGTTCTTTCGAAAGCAAAGGTGATACTTATTTACTATTTCTAAAAGAACTTCGATCATTACTGACGAAAAAACACCACTGCAAATATTAAAATTTACGAATGACTTGGGACCTACAGATCGGATTTTCAAATGTGTAGACCTATTTCGATGCGCGCATTTACTTAACTTTTACAGTTTCCAACGGTTTCCTTCAGTTATCTCAAAAGCGTTAAAAATGCTGTCAGCTCAACTATGGGGGTCAAGAAAGATTAAGCACCATAAAACTTATGGACATTGAATCCGAAATCGTTCAAAGCCTTCATTATCAAGATATCATTGATTCTTTCTGAGCATCAAAGCCCTGTTGTCGAGATTTTTAAGATTTATATACAACACAGAGGGAGTAAAACATAGCGTGCGCACTGAACCGACTTTCAATTTAATCTTAATTGAAATTTCCTTAGGTTAAGAATTAGATTATCTACAACAATACCAACTTGATATGCATATAACACGCGATATGGCATAATAATAATAACTGTTGACTTTGTAAGTTTTGTCTATTGTTAACATCTATCGACTTCATGCAATAAATATGCTATTTAGACGATTACAATTATATCTACATTATTTTAATTTTTCTTTCTGCAAGCAATTAAGGGCGCCCCCATTTCATTTTTCAAACGGGACTATAAAAGCTTAATTCGGCTCTGGTTACAATAATTATTTTGCGTCCCTATGAGTACTTGGTACCTATTTACTTGGTCTTTATAGCCTACATCCGCAAAGGCCTTGAAGCACTTTGAAATAAATGTGTTTCTGATCATTTGATATTGACGTAACATGATTGAGGTTTAAATTCAACGCACCCTTTGAAATAGCGCTGAAAATATTATAACTGTTGGAATCTTCGTTCACTCTGATTGTAGTGTAAGTTTCAGGCGTCGACTTGAAAGTCAGATTGTAAGTTGGAGTCGGATTTTTAACAATTTTTGACAGCAATGTCGTTGTAATCGTACTCGAAGGTGTGCGTTCTGAAACTAACAAAAATAATAACTGTGGCTTAATTGGCCAAACATACAATGACAGGGTGGCAAAAAGCAAAGCGGCCTTATCATCAAGGAAATGGATAGGCAGCAAGCATCATCATTCGTATCGTCGTCGTCGTCATCATCATCATCATCATCTTGATAATCATCTTAGTCATGAACATGATCATCGTCATCATCATCATCATTGTGTTCATCCTCATCGTCATTATTATCATCGCGCTGCCGTGACGTTGCAAACGTCTTAGACGAGTCTCCAAGCTATGTGTACCACCTAGAAATTTAACGGAAGGTGGGGAACTTATCAACCAGTCCTGATCACTTCCTGAGTGTCCAAGTGGTCTCTCCCAACTCCCATTTGTGCCGAATACCGAAACCAACAACATCCCTCTTCATCATCATTAGCAGCAGCAGCAACATGGGCTCATCGCCCGTTGATGTCTGATGCCTTTCTGACCACATCTCTTTAGTGCCTTAATCCCGCTTGCTTAATAGGTATCGCGGGCCTTGCTTTCAGAATCGTACGTCCGAGCGGGTTCGTGTCCTGTCCTGTCCCTGATCTTGTCCTTGACATCAGATTTCAATTTTCTTGAGTATTTACATGTACTGCCAGAGGATTGACACCCATCTGACAAACCTACCACCTTTATCCAGGTTAGGACCGGCACAGACATCCGTGGCGGAGCAACATCCCTGACTAGGTTTTATTGTGTCATGACTTGCGTAGCAGGAGGAAAATCTAAAGGTTCAAAATATTCGCCTCTGGTTTCCTCCAGCGCTTAAGAATGATTGGCAATAATGAATAAGCCGTAAATTGAGCTGCAAACGGTCGATATCCAACCTTCCATTAGTGGGTCATAGCTGCCACATAACATTTCATTACAAGAGGTGGTACATCAATATATTTTGTTATGCATCTGCATGCCTTCCTGTTTTGTTAATTATTATATTATTTTGCGAGTTGCAATTCAAATGAAAGAACCATACATCTGTAGCTATAATCATCGAAGTAGGCCTATATGCATTTTGTTATACTAATATCTGTTGCCGTGTGAAGCATTTTCCAAGAACTATAAATTCTTCATTAGAAAATGACAGGCGCACAGAGAAAGTAGAACGACGATGTCAAAAATCTTATTCTGAATGCGGGAGGATGTTCTCAAAACTCCCTCATGTCTGCTGTGGGATCATTGTACTTCATTGTACTACTCAATGCTTAACGAGTTTTATGGCATTAGATCTTTAACATAACACCGGGATTTAGTAGTTCAGAGGAATAACTTCTGTGTAAGAACCAACTCTTCCTCTTTCGTCATAGTATCCAAATTTACTCAGCTTCTTTACAGACGGTATAACCTGATAACAGACAACGATCCCAATGAATAAACATAGACAACAACAAATGGATAATTGGATATTTACCAAATTTACTGGTTTGAAGTTCTGCCAAAGCCACGAAGATACACGCAGTATGAAATAACCAGATAGAATACATTATCGTTTAAATTGGCGTATCGACCATTCCGCAAAGTATGATTCCTTTAAACCACAACTCTAAAATTTGCTAACGAACGCTGACATCCATCTATAGATGGGCGTAGCTTGTGAAAGCAATGTTGTTCATTATAGGGCCTATAGTAGTCTGCAGACTGACACTGTGCACAGAATAGTTTTAAACATAATGTTGTAAAATATGCACCATTAGCCTACTCATTGTAGCATGCATGTATGTTCATAGTTTGAAGACTTAGCCAATAAAGTGTGTAATTGGTAGCTAGTTATTATAAATGGGTCATTGAATGCATGCAGCTGTTGAATCCGCGTTTATAACCGGTTTCTACTAATACATTTTATTTACTTATAGTTTTATTATTCGTCGTAAATTTCAGCGGGTGTTTGTCAACGATTACACGAATCAACATTTACGAATAGATGTCGCGACAGATAAGAAGTCATTTTGCATCATTTCGCATGCCTACCGTTATTCTAGATGTAGCAAATTCGATGTCATAACAATGCCAAGTTATATCGATTTCAATCATATGCTGTATGCACTGATTTTTACATTGGTTCCGAGATGAATAGGTCTATTCATACTCCAACAGTGGTATCTCACCAAAAATAGTTCGCTTCCTTGTAACAAAAGGAACATAATATGCAGTGGAGTGTCGAAAGGAAAACGAGAACTTCATATAGGCATTAGCCAGTTTCAGTTTTCTCGGTAATTATTTGACAGTAATAAAACACAGCTTTCTGCATCAGATAATGCCATGACCTTATTCCGCGACGTTGTTTTTCTGTCCCAGCCAATGGTCAGCATGTTATCATCGCAATTAAAATGTGACAAATAATGCATCCTACTTAACACTGTAGTAGGCCTACATCTCGGTCAATGAATTGAATGGCCTTTGCCATGACAGGATAGATGTGTCAAAGTGTGACAGAACTCTCTTATCACTGACGACCGCAAACGATGCGATGTGAAGTATATAATGAACATCATTGATTCATTTTGAATATATGTAGCGCCTCCTCAAGGTGACTACTCAGTGGCGTTCCAACCCCAGCGCAGCCAAATGCTATCGCCGCTACGGTAGTCAACCGTAGCATCAGCCTTACCGCTTGGTACATGGGCAGTGCATTTTGATAAACTTGAACCAACAATGAACCAGGACGTCCCACAGATCCTCATTCAATTACTAGAAAACTCAATCTATGGTGACTGACTGCAACCGATTTAGACCTATTATTCTGCTAAACGGGAGCTACATGTTTAGGTCTATAATTGCTAGCAAAGCAAATTACTATGTATGACAGTGCAAAGAACTGAACATAATAATGCTACAATAATATTATGGTACACTCTCAGAATTATACGGAGCAAAATCTACAATTAGCCTAATTTAAAAACAGAACTCGAATCGTCTGTTAGAGTAGAAATTTGATACGCAATCACTATCGCAATCTAGTGGTGGTAATTGATTAAGTTTAAAGACACTTTGTGATAACAAAGATCAATACCGCCGCCCTCCTTTTTCATTCTGGATTGATACTGGCAAGGCACTGCCAAAGTGCAGGCTGTGACGGGGTATTCGCAGTCTATATTTAATCGAACGAATAAGACTGTAAAGTTGTAAACTGTCGTGATTTTGTCATTCGTTGATTAACCTAAATAAAGCATTATGTTAGGCTACTGTTAAAGAGCTGTAGTTGCTAACGAGTGAGATACGGGTTCCATCTTACAAAGAAATTTTGTTTCGAGTCATCATCGTTCATCCAATGGTTAGAATTATTTCCAGTCAGGGCAAAACAGTATCGTCGTCACTAATCTGCTGTGCTTTATCTCTGGCGGAACGCGCCGAAACGGCGTTCAGGCACCTTTTTCAAACTTAAAATTTTCTAAATCGAAGTTGTGCAAAATCTCTGGAATTTGATATAATACTTTACAATTTCAATATTTTACATTTAAAATAAATTATAAGTAAGTGCATAAATTGTGATCATTGTGTCCTAACAAATTTGAGCCTGATTATTTTAATTTGTAGCTAGGCAAATTTTAGTGTCATTTCTTTCCAAATACAGATGCGTTCCGGCACATTTGTTTCCAGCATAAAGCACTGGTTTTCTCTAATCTGCATTTCGTTGGGTGTAGAACGGGCTTAGATTAGGCATAGTATCTTTGTCTTTTTGTCAAATCATGTTTCAATCTTCAGAGACATTCAGAAATCATAACGTTCTCCTTGTCCTCCAACGGAGTGTACTAGGTTAAGGTGCATTCTGATATAACGACGCTGATTATTAGTTCTTAATGGACTGAAGGACGGTTAATGTTGACATGCTTTGATTACAAATCAACGAATGTCAATGTTTACAGTTACAGGACACCAATCGTCTTACTAGCGACACGCGACATCAGAGATTCTGAGCCACGTTAATCAAAATAGTAACTTTTACAATAATACAAAAATGACTTTAATAATTACAGTAATAGGAACGACACTGATAATAATGATAATACTAATAATGTTACCTGGCTTCTGTATAGTAAATCCGTCGGTTATTTCTCAACCTTCCATTATCAGATTTATCGATCCTCTGATGTCCGAACTCTTTTACAAGTTTTTCCACTTTAGGTTTCTAGCTACTACTGAATTCTTCCTCTCCAGTCACCCTGAATCAACCTCCCTCACCTTATATTTCTCCAACTATTCCTATCCGAATTATTCTAAGAAAATATACTCTATTCATTTTAACAATCAACTAAATTGACTTTATTTATGTTGTGAGCTTAATTTGTTGGATATTTATGGTATTTGCAAACGTTTCTCTATAACTTGCCCGGTAGTAAATGCATTTATTAACACTTGATGCAATGCAATGTTTTCCTCAGTCAATGTCGACTCGGCTAAATAACACCATTTAAAATCAGGTGGTACATACATGTATACATGTAGGCCTACCTTATGGATGCTCACAACTTTTAAACAGATTTTATTGAGATAATTGACTACTAGCACGACGGTTTCTTACATCGGTTTTCATGCACTCTTCAGTGGTACCCATTAACATCAATTTGAAACAACGTAAAATGTAAAGTAATTTATATCTCTGCAGAAGACACGATGTCTCGAATAGCTATTGGATCACATGGTCTCTAAGACATTAATTACTGCAGTCCGTCATTTAAACAATCATTGCATTTCCGGATCCCACTGGTTAGTTTCAGATCCTTTTTCTAACTTATTCATCATCTAATCTGAAGTCACCTAGTGCAGTATTATTGAGTCGCCGCCACAGCCATCATGACGTCGTATTCATCATCACGATCATCTTCATCATCTTCATTATATCGTTGCCCTCTTGTTGTTATCTTTTCACAATTATATCCTTTCTCGACATTGGTCATTTATCTAATCTATATCCAATATTTTGTCATAAATCTACAGTATAATTAATTGTCGAATCATGATTATAATATATCACAAATATAAATTGTACAAACTTGCCTGACTAAGCAGACGACTGTAATTACCTACTCTGCTTAACTCTGTCTTAATGATATCTTGCACTAAGCCAATTAGATGCAATACAGACAGCAGATCTAAATGTACTTCGGAATAAATAATTTTAGTCCCACGTTCATTGACAATTCAATGCATCTCAGTTTAAAGTTCCTCATTGCTTGTAGGAATTTCTGATGATACCTTTAAATACATTTCTCACTATTTTCATACAAGCAGCGCAATTGGTGAATTTCATGCATGAAGCATGAACTTTGCAATCGTTTAAAGATGTTCAACGTCGTTCGATGGTAACAGTGTTGACTTCGCCGGCATTCTCATAATCATCACCATCATCATCATTATCAGGGAGTTCATAGTCGTTTTCACTCATCGATGTCTCCCGAAAATCATCGACTCTTCCCGTTCCATTTGCTCTTTCTCTTCTCTCTATTGGATCGATTGAATAACGTCCGGTCGATTGATTCGGTGCCATCTGTTTGCTTCGTTTCTTGCCTAAAAATGAGACAAATATCAAAAACTGAAATTTAAAACTATGTATATCAACAGACTCTGAGTTACTTTGATCAACATTCTATTTTGTCAAGTAGACCACATGATATACGATATTGTGCAAAATTGCATCTTAATATTTAGCATTGTCAAAATTTAATGATAAATTAAACTTTGGACTGTTTACATAAAATGTATGGTTGTTTTGGACTACCGGTATTTATATTATCTAGTTGCTCATAATTAAGCCGTCAAAATAATTAATTCACATCAACTACTTGCATCTCCTCTCTTCAATCCGCTGGCTATTCCATAGATCCATATGCGCTCAAATGGCCCCGTCTAATTCATATCATGCAGCCTTCTAGTCAATTATTACATAACTGTGAACTCCCCGCTGCTTCACTCTGACAGCGCCAGTCCCCAGCCTGGATAAAAGAGGAGGGCGATGCTAATTATCCTTGTTATCACACAGTGTCGTTAAACTGCAACCACTATTACAATATGTGAATGAATTCGGTTAAATTCCTGTTTGATGATGTTGTTACTTGTAGTAATACAGAACCATGCGACAATATGGCGGTATGTGTACATTAATAGCAATGAATTGTATGAAGTACTGAAAATCAACTTTGGATTAAAAGTTTTATATATTCATTTATAGAGCAAATAGGCTGGTTTTTAGTGGGCTATGAAACAACTAGGACCATTAACAATATACATCGCAACAAATTACTTGGATTGTCAAAACAATGCATACCTCTGAGCGTCAGACTTTGTCTTGTTTTGGACCTTAGGATGATGAGTAGTGCCATTACTGAGAGAAGACTAAACACGAGGAGAATGCCAAGAACTAATATCAGCAAAGCAGATATCTTGGGACCCAACGCTACAATCAAGAACATTGTTATGTTTAACCAAACTATCTTTCTCATCGAATCATATACACGTAGACATTGAGTCTCGCGCGTGGAATAGGATACACGCGACTTGACATAGGTTGGTTAATGATGTGCCGGCAACAAAAACGCGTCTGTTAGTATGATCTACTTTGTACAGTATCTCTTGGACACTTTCGACTCTCATCAGATGAGACACTCAAAATACCTAAATAGTTTCTTTAAATTGCAGAATATGCACGATAAAGTTTCTAATTGTGCAACTGCAGTCATAGTATGCTTCTTGAAATATTTTCTGATGTCTGAACATTAAAGTTTAGCATTTAATCATGATATTGATACCGTTACTTGCCCATATCTAGAAAGCACTCCCTAAAGGTTGCGTAAGCTAAGTGCTTATCTTCTATTGCAAATTGAAGCCATTCGCCTTCTGAGTCATCAAATAAACGCACCTGTTGCTATATTGCTGAGGATGTCAGTGGAATTTGAAACTTCTTTGACAGTAATCGAAACGGTGCTGGCTTCAGTTGTTGGTAATACTGTGGTTCAGAGGTTTTCAAAGTAAATCACAATTAATTGAACTTTATTTCACCAATTGTTTTTACACATATTGTTTTCAGGTTAGTAATGAAATAGCTACATTGGCTCAGGAATTGGAGACACCATTGAGGACTCAAGTTTGGTATCCGCAATCTATGAATAAAAACGCGTTGAAATCAAAATAGAAATGACAATTATTTTCCATCAATTAGAGGACAAAAAGTTCGAAACGTCCACTAAAGGAAATATACACTATTTTCTATCGTTCCACTAGCGCCCAATCGTTATTATCCAAGTTGGCAGGTCTAGATACATCGATGGAGCTTTTACTGTTACGAATTTATCGTGTGCAGTAATCATGCGCCTTCATTTGCCTTCAGCCTTGGATATACAGAGGATCTTAGTCGTAACTGTATCATATACCAGGGTAAATCCCGGCGGGTGCGTCCTTGTTGTAGGGATGGATGCTGCTTGCAGTAACTAAATCCTGCCTGGCACCAAGTATGACCCGGGGTATACATAACGGGCCCCCTATTACAGGGTGAAGACCCTAAACGGCCAAGGGAGCGGATGACCTGACATTAACACTTCAGGAAACGGTCATGAAGGCGGACAAGGACATAGCGGGTAGGCACGTTGTAGGGCGGCACAAGCGCATAAGGTTGACCCGGCCAGCTGACGATACCATGCGTGTATCTGGCAAATTACCAAAGGAATGCGAGTGCTGAAGAGTTTTCTACGAAACACTGTTATCGAGATTCCACCACCTCGTTGTCCGGGTCAACGAACCTCGGGCGAGGGCACAGGAGAGGATCGGATAGCGGCGAGCTCCTCTGGGGACACGCCATCTCTTGTTTCGCGGGTCAATGAATCTCGGCCTCAACCCAGGCAGGGCGAGGACAAAGGAGAAGATTTGTTGGCGGTGAACCGTGGAAGCGACTACGATCCTCCGGGGCATGCCGCTGAACTTTGAATTTGACATGTTAGCTGCTTGAAAGAAATTAATAGTAGGCCTACACTATTTTGTGTACGTTATAGAATACAACAGACTAGAAGATTACGAAATCTATTAAACGATAAGTTAGATCAGCGTCAAAATATGATAGTTACCTTGGGCATGATGCACAGCGAAACACCTCGTCAACACTAGCGTCAAGAACGATGGCTTATTCAACCAGATGTTTTTTCATTCCTGACCTTGAGACATAACCTTCTAGAAAATTTGAGTTCCTGAAATTTAAATAATTTTCATCTGCAGACACAGCTGGGTTTGTTGCAACATTTTTTTTGTGTCATAGGAAAATTTAGAGAACAAAATACTGGTGCTTGAATTTATATGAGATAATTCCATAAATGAGAAGATATTAAATGAAATATGTTTACAATAATTATCTGAAAATGGACTAGGCCTACTGAAATAAAGTTGAATTCGTTTCAGGATATTGCATAAATTATAGCTTAGCAGTTGCTCGCATCAAGATAAATCCGGCTCAACTAGTCAAATGTACAACAATTACTTAGCTGCGTGTACAGCATACCATGAGCATCGCATAAAAATGAACATGATTTCGTTTGATCCAGGACATAGCGAGTTCCTAACAGAGTTGCTTCGTATTCATTCAGGATATGAAGTAGTGGGGGCCTATCGAGTTTTGGGAACTACTCATGATTGTGCATCTGAAGTTGAGTGCCAATGATGCTGGCATAGACACACATAGTTTGACTATTGATATAACCATACAACATCAGGCATTAGAAGATTATCATATCAAAACAACAGCACGTTTAATCAGTGCTCATTTGCGTTTAAGAGTCTGTATTGTGTATCTCATACAACAAACATTCATCATACATTATGACAATTGCACCATTGTGTTCAGAGCCATGAAACATAAAAATGACTATGATATTATAATGCTAGTTATCTAGTCGCATCTCGCATAGCGGATCCCTACGCCAAACTAACTCGTGTAGAATCTTATTAAATATATAACCAAGACAAAGCATCGTTTGAGCAGCCAGCAGGGTCAACACAGTAGCTTTCGCACAAACGTAGAGCACAACCAACGGAGTTTTGTTCTTTTGGACCGGAAAATTCCTCATTGTCTCTTTACACACCTCTCAAATCGTGATTTAGTAGTGCGTCTCTTTGTATAGAATATAACGAGTTCCATATAATTATAGGCCTTGTCCTAAATTTCCCAAGTGATTATTATCGATATTAGAAACGGGTGTTAGACCTCACCATGCATTAGATAATTGCACGCTCTACGAAGATACAGCATGACTAGAAGGGTCGTGAAATCAATTTGAATGCATCGGTAAATGAACAGCACTGATGCCAATAACTGAACTCACCGTAGTTGAGGACCCAGTGTGAGGGTCTTTCTCTAAGTTTAATTATTGTCCTAAACATATGTCAAGAATACAAAAGTGATTCCTCTACAAGGCTTTCATGCATCTGCATGCAAATCTCCATTTTCTTTTTCTGACTATTTTCAGATTGGCGCAACGTTTAGCAGCAATCGATATTATGTCCCATACTGCAAAATCGCATGCATTACCATGAGCCTATTAGGCATTTTCAAATAGCGTGCAAAGTTACATTAACTTACTTTGAACTGAGTTACACTACATAACGGCTCGAAATATGCAACTGAGCCGAAAAGTTGATTATCTCGCTGTGGCGTCAATATCCCTCTATATCTCTGGCTTCAATCACGACAGGCATGACCGTCACAGTTTCACATGCGTGCATATTTAACAGTGCACGTAGACAGTAGTCTGATTTAGAAAATAACTCTTGCAAACCGACTGATCGTAAAAAAAATTCCACAGAATGCACATTTTCTACGTTTTATATAACATAAACTTAGATTTGAGCATTGTTCTAATATAGTATTAGTAAACAACTCAGCAGATTTTGATTGTTTATGAAGCACTACAAGAAATCCAAAGATTCATTATGATGCATTCCAATTGGGAACACCATTATATTGCCTTAGTGAACATAATAACCTGAGTGTTACACTTATTTCAGTCGCCCGTAATTGAATATTGAGCAAAGTAAAGGCAATGATGTTAAGTCTCATCCTTTCAGGCTCATTTCTCTCATGGAGACATGCAATTTGCAAATTTTGAGCAAAAAAATTTCAATGGTGCAAAACGACCCTAAACGTTTGACAATAAATTATATTGTAAATGTTTGCCATTAGTTTAATAAGGGCTACCCTATTTGATGACTTCATTATATTCCAGTTTTCATAAAATAAAAAACCTGATTGACTCTTCTTATTATGAGCGCTATGTAGCACATAATTGAGCCAGCGGTTCTCTGTGGTCATGTGGGTTACTGATATGCCTAATGTATCATCAGCGAAGATTATTTTGTTCAATTGGACATTTATTATCTCGATTATTTCAGCGCTGACCTTTCGGTGCTGAGGTCACATGCATACTTTCAATAGCATGTAACATCGCTTAGGACAGAGCGGTGAGCGCATCCTTAGTATTTATTTCTGGCATGTACTGCATACATGATACATTCATCATGTACATCTATTGTATACCCATGTGCCATCCAATTCTATTTAAGGAAATACGGGTGTAAGTCTTGCAATATATGAGGGTTTTCCGAAATTCGTGTCAAATGCCTGCAGTTGCTGAATTCCTGTCGGCAATTAGCAATTATTTAGGCCCTACTATGAAACTGAATCATTGGAGAGAGGCCTTCACGGCATTAACCATGTCTAAAAAAATATGTAATATTTTCTGATATTCTGAAAACTGAAAACAATACCATAAACTGCATTTGCACAATCAATTAATTTTTGTGTGATAATATTTTTTTATTATACTGTGCAGTTGAACTCCTTCTAATCAATGATTATTGTAGAACTTCATCTTCGTCTGTCTGCATCTTCTCGTGTTTCAGCTCCAAAAATCTCAAAATCTGTCGAAATCTTGTACATGTATCTGCTGTTCTGCAAGCTATTGTGCATTTGATGCTGTGGTTTAAATTGCATGTGTTTGGCTGGGGGTAAAATAGAAAATAGTACTACAGAACTATTACATCCTCAAGTCTCGCCGTCAAGAACTCACCAATGATAATTATGACAAGTTTATTTCTTAATTTTGAGGCATTGCTTATATAAATTAGAACATCAGTGCAACAACCGATTTGCTATAAGTATTATTATCCTTTGGTTCGGTAGAGGCTAACTATGTCGTCACTAAACTATTTTTATGTAGGTGCTTGAAAAAGTTGTTTTCAATAGCATGGTGCATTTTAGAGCATCTTTAATTATCCCAATTTAATTTTCAAACTTTGGACGGAGAGATGTGAAGAGTAGATCAAATGCCGAGGAATGATATTGATACGGTCGTGTATAAAAATGTTTTCCATTTTGTCCGACTTTGCCTATTGCGCATTATTTATGTCGACAGTATACATGTTGTGTCTGAACATATTTATAGGCCTATATGGACTTAAAGATAGAGAAGTGAAAGAACTAGAAACTAGGTGTAGCCTACTGTGTAGTTCGGGCCTGCTTGAATACGCTAGAAACTTATTTATAACTCTGGAAGGATATAGGACCTATGTTAAGAGGAGAAACAATGCAAAAGACATGTGCTAACGTTGTGTATAATAATTATAGGACAAGAACTTAATGATGAATTGCATGATCAAAATTGTTTGTGATTATGTTTGCGACAGGCCCCAATTGTGAAAATTCCTCATGTTAATTATGGGGTCACAATTTCACAAAGTATAAGCAAATGGCAAGTTATGGATTGTCACACAAATTATGAAGAGTTTATCCTACATTCGTGTTGTTAGAGTTTGAAATATTAGCCTATCAAAGAAACATTTCATAATTTTTTGGAAATGATACAAAAGACAAAGACTCATATTTTTAAATATTACATCTACATATAAAATACATTGTTTAAGAAAGTAAACCTGCACTGTATATTTAACGGCTAATACAGGCTAAGCATATAAACGGATTGTCGCGAGATTATTAATTATTTGCCAGACAAGACCTCACATCAGTTTGAAAGCCATTTTCTAGTGGTACTCACGAACATCCATATGAATTAACGTAAATGCAAATCAATTGATACCTCAACCGAAGACACACAGCGACATAATATTATTTTGCAATTGGTTCACTTGGTCGTTAAGTAACGGACGCAGGCCTAATGACTCAGACAAAGTATAAAGGTAACCTAAAACTTAGGTTAGCGTTAGACTGTAGACGGCGGAAGTAAGAAGCAAAATCTACAAATGAGGTCAACTTACTTCGTTTCCAAATAGCGGTTGCTATGCTTGAATTGTATTCACGACTGTTTCATTTAAATTTTGTCTTTTAAGATTTGAGATACAGAAATGTGGACTAAGTTAAATATCGAAGTCAACCTCGCTTACAGATTTTACTTCTTCCTTCCGCCGTCTACAGTCGAGCATTGTCTTAATGATCCTATGACTCAGTTTTCACCATATTTTATTACTTATTCGTCATCTGAACAGAAGTTATCTTATTTAATGAGGCCCCACCACGTCCATCTAAACGCCGTCATCATCGTCATCATCTTCCTTTTCTGTTTCGTGTTTCTATTTTTTTCTCCTTTTATCCTATGTCTATTTTATTCATTTGACACCAAGGACGTTTTGTATGATATCTTTTGTAGTATATCAATCAATTACTTGTTGTAATCCTATGCTATTATTGTCGGATAATCATATTTATGAAATGTCTATATAAAACTTAAAAATATGTCTTGGTTAACAAAATGTAGGCCAATATCTCTATTCTCATCAACCTTGTCTTTATGAATTCTCAACTGAGTTATTTCAATTCTGACGATCACCTTCTGAAATAAGCCTGATACGCGACAGCATTATATTATATGTAGGCCTACATCTGAATAAATATCGATGCTCGTTTAACAAATCATTGCAAAATACAACTAAATCCAAAATATAAGCTTGCGCGTGTTATCAGTAGCTGTTTTACATCATTTAGTTTCAATTGCATTGCTCGCTTTGTAAAAGCAGTGCGGAGTTCTTTGCATCAAGACTTAAAGCAACGCAGCCGGCTTTCAACGTCGTCCGAGGGTAATAGTGTTGATTTCATGGACGTTCTCATAATCACCATCATCATTATCAGGAAGTTCGTACTCGTTTTCACTCATACAGGACTCCCGAACATTATCCACTCTTTCCGTTCCTTCATTACGTCTTCCCCTCTCCTCAGTTGGGTCGGGCGAGTAATGACCGGGCAACTCCTGTCTGCATGTCATATTGCCTTAGAATGAGAGACAAAAACACATTTAAAAGAGTACATAATGATATATCGACACACTCTGTATTATTACATCAGCATTCCTTATTCCTTATTCCTCATTCCTTGAGTAGCCCTATGAATTACGTTTTCTATGTTAAATTGTATCTCAATATTTCGCATTGGTCAAATTTAAAGCCCAAGGTTTTGAGGCATGGTCTAATGACTACCTGCCGCCTGCTAGCTAACAATCAGATCTCCCCAAAGCATCTCAGTCGCCTGGGGTACAATCTTAACCAAATGGACCGCTGTGGTCAGTCTATCTGAGTAGGCTCAAATGGGTCAAGCAGACAGCTGAGGGAAATGCACTGGAAATAACAATTGGAACAATGATCATGCCTCATAGTAGTCCCTATAATTATATGCATCTACACACCTGTACTTGCCACTCATATGCCTTCTTGCCTGGGTTCGTGCCTGGGTTCGTGCCTGGGTTCGTGCCTGTGGTCGTTGTGGAACAGATATAATATTATTATAGTTTCATCCCCTATAATATATACACAATATAGTGTATAGTGTATTGTGTATTGTCTATGTATAGCACAGCACAGATTATATATATATACATATATATATACCATGGTCAATCGGTTGATGTGTCTATTCAGAGCCGCGCTCTCTGAATAGGGCTGCATAGATGAGGTTCTCTGTATGCTCGGACAAGAGCATTTATTATAATACCTGGGGGTCTCACCGACTACACTAAGCAGACATCGATCTCTCTCGCTCTCTTTCTCTGCATATATACATCAATTCTATATATGTATATGTGTATATATATGCGGCGTTTGATAGAATTCATCTAGTATTCTTTTCAGTCTATTTCTGACTTACACGCATATCTCCCGTTATTACGTAACTTTAAAATCAGCCTGAAGTCAAACTCTTGTGAGTCCTATGTGCCGATGAAAAGAACACTGAACGAATCATATAAAACGTACGGAGAAGCTAAGGTTTTGGTACAAGGTCATGTCTAGGTCGAGGACATGAGAATTAGCAGTGCAGGCGTTGGTGAACGAAAAATCAAGGCTGAGGTAAAACGAGGGATGTGGACTTTTCTTGAGTTGTTCCCATACAGCTATAGGCTAAGATATATTTAGGTTACTAAGTACTTAGTCCTTCCTGTGCGGGTCTAGACATCATTCAGTGCACCTCCTCAATTCGCCCCTAACCAAGCCCGCATTTGGGCCTCATCCCACTACACCTGTGCTGCCGCTGTGCGCGTGTGTTTAGGCCTACAGGATAGGTATATGTAGAGACAGACAGACAGACAATTCTAAATTGAAAGGAATTGACCGGCGGTGGACTTGAATATGGCACTTCTTGACAGTAGCCCCACTCAATGAGTTCAGGTTTGATCGACAAGCAGTTGATCGCACAACTGACCGCCCAGAAAACTTCTCCTTTAAGAATGCGCCCATCCTTATTCATAGCCTGATATTTCCAGCTCATTGCTGCACAGGTGTGTGAATTAAATTAGCTGGCTAAACTATGGTTGAACCCGTAGTTTTATCTGATTTTGTTTCATCGTAAAACTAAAGATATCATATCTTACTAAATTACTAATTACAAATTACTAAAGACAGATATCCTATATCGTCGGTCAACGCTGAAATTCAACTTAATACTTTGTAATTTTATATATCTTATTTGTTGAAATAAATAATATAATCTTATTTAAATTGGTTTAAGAAGTTGAGACTGTTAGCATTTAAGATGTTAATTGATTGCCTGGTAGATTCATACCTCTAACCGCTTGGCTACTGTGTTTTGATCTGCGCTTTAGAATGATGAGCAGGGCTACTACCGACAGAAGACTGAACCCGAGAAGACCAACAAGAACCAATATCAACAGAAAGGATTCGTTTGGACCCAAAGCTACAATCAATAACATATAAATACTAAACTAAACGGTGTGCCGACAGTTAATCTGGCGACACATTATCGCGCGACACTCAAACACCGACACTTAATCTCGACGACACTTAATCTCGATGACACTTAACCTAGCGACATATAGTCGCACGACACTTAATCGCGCTTAATCAAACTTGGTTCAACTGAGCTTTGATTCTCCTATGCATTTTTATTCTAGGAGTTTAGCACGTAAGCTGATTGAAATACACTATCATTGTCACTATCATTATGCGAGTATTCCCGCTTCCACTGAAACCGCATTCTTATTATTATTAATACGGCTTCTAATTAAACATATTTATTTGTCATCACATAAATTAATAATGGTGCAAACTAGCTGTAATATGAGATTAAGTGTCGCGCGATTATATGTCGCGAGATTAAGTGTCTCGAGATTAGGTGTCCTTGAGGTTAAGTGTTGCGAGATTAAGTGTCCTCAAGATTAAGTGTCGCGAGATTAAGTGTCATGTAACCATGCTAAGCATCCTTCTTTATCTATTTTGGCATCTAGTAACGATTTTACATCAGCTGGCAATTGGTGTGCCTGAAACACACACGAGTTTATTAGCATGGTCCATAAATTTGATATAGCATTGTCAGAATTGTATTGGTGAAACTGCTAATCGGTAAAGTCCAACTAAACTCAAAAAGAGCAAGTTTCATAAATAATTGTCTGAAGCCTGCACATTATTATTGTTTGCGTATAGAACTGAATTGCATAATATACCTTTGCTTACAATGTGGAAAGCACTCAATAGAGGTTACGTGACTTCTATTGCAACTTTATACTTCTAGTTTTCAACAAAACGCACCTGTAGCGAAATTGCCAATGATGTCGTTGGTGTCAAAGGCTTCTGTGGAAATAATCGAAACGGATGTGGTGGCTTCACTTGTTGGTGTCACGGTAGTTGTCATCATCGAAACTGTAGGTCTAGACGTTCTTGTTGTTACTGATGTGACAGCAACAAATTCAACACGTATAGTTTCCAAATGCTGCTAAAAGCTAGAATATTGGTTAATTGCCGTTAATAAACTTAGAACAATGTGTACTTGTCCATGAAGTTTGATACAACATCTGGCTATATCTTATATAATATGTTTGTGACCAGATTCATGGAATCAGCAGGCCCCCTAAAGACTAAAATGGATAAATATTATCCACTTCAGCTGTAACTTGGCTTATGTTTTTCGTTAGCAACCTGAAAAGAACCTATAAATCCTATTAATCTCATAACCCTTGCCCAGTCATAGACGCCCGTAGAGTGCGCTGCTGATTTGAGCGGCGCTATATAAATGCTTGAACATGTTACTTTACAATGATTACAACCATGAAGAATTGAGACTGATGTGTCCCATTCGTGAGTTTAAAACCACGAGAGGCACTCGTGACTGCATAAAATAGGGTTTCTATTAGGGCATTTAAATGAAAGGCAGAAGCAGATGAACGCAATACTTGCAACGATTAATTAATAGTACATTTAAAACAGCATGCCACATTGACTGCATCAAAAATATTTTAAATAAAGCTTACTAGATATGAAATTGAAAAGTTCGATAACAAGCCTAGTGTTAGCCCTTTACTAATATCGCCTTTTATTGGAAATTGCATTAGCTAGAGTAAAGTTAGAATCACTTTGGACTACTCGTTTTTAGATAATTATAGTCCACATGCATTGCGTGAAGAAAGATAGGAAGGCGCAGTTTCTAAGCTCGCTTGCAGAGAAAAAACTGTAGATTAGGATTATTAAGCTTATGGCTGCCTCCAATTTTACATGTTACTGAAGTTGAGACAGATTTACTAATTTTAGAGTAAATAGTATTATTAATCATCAACTATTGATCAATTTTCCTTCAGAGTGATCACGTAAATGTTCGAAACCGCACTCCATGTAGAAAACTAAGGATCGTAATGAATCGGCTGCAGTTTTAGGTCTCTAAAGTGAGCTAAAGTGCAATTGCTTACTTCCCTCAGAGTAGCAGGCTGATAATTCAAGGGTCAAATGAGTTTTGTCATACTGATTCTTACTTCGCTGAAAAGCGTAATAAAATCGGAATCCTGTCCCTGCACGTGAGACATCTGTAATGAACCGTATCACTGCGTGATTGCAAGATGCAAACGAATCAACACGGATTTCTTCTAAACGGCAAAATTTTCGCTTGCCCTCGAGATTTGGCGAGCACCATACCTGAAAGAATATTAGGTGCGACTTTAGATTATAGACATCGCTTCAGATTTTATACATTGAATTAAGTATAAAAAGACCATGTGCAATGTATTCATTCATACGCGGCAACTCTCAGATTCCATTTAACCAGAATTCATTAATAATTATTTAGCTTCTACTTCTGGATGAATCTTTGCAATCAATCCAATTTCTATTGAAGCTAAAGAATTTCAACAAAGCCATCTTCTAGTCATGCTAAATTCTTTTTTGTAACCTCTGTTCATAGGACACGATTTATAATCTTCAGGTACACCGAAAATCACAGCGTGCCAAAATATTAACATCATTGATTCATAAAGTTCACTTATGTCGGAGTTGCAATAGGCTGGTCACAAATAAATTATTCAAGGATAGTAGCACAATAACACATACTACAACTCCATGCATTGCACGGAAGAGCAAATAACGGAACAGAATTGAGATAGGCCTACTGGATTTCTACCATATGCAACTATGCGAATTCGATATACAAAAATGCGCTGCACACAAAGACTTCTGATGTCTACAACGAATCACTCGCCTAATCAAATGGCGCGATCGAATTGCACACCGCTAGCTATTTTTAAATGGAAAACTATGCATACATAGTCAGAATGTCCGGTTCAAACATGGTGGTCATACTTGCCTCCAACCAGTCGTAAGCACAACTTAGACTCAATTCCAGATCAATTGTTTCATATAGGATAGTCAACGAGTTTTGTCCAGTAGCTCTTAGGCTGTACGTGCAGTTGAGCAGATGGGCATAAGTGTTTGGAAACCACGGAGAAGTAACGCTTCCCATAGAAGCTGTATAATCCGTTTTGCCACAAGCTGAAAGGAAAGTAACATGCCATTCTGAATAATCGAATCATTGATTTCTGAAATGTCACAAATAAACACAACTTAAGAAAATCCAATTGGGCTTATTTTTTCTAAATGATATTCAATCTGTCATGCTTCGATACGTCGCTGAATAAGCTGATGCTTGGGCTTGTCTTTTCATTGGCGTTTTAAAGTATAGAGATTACGATCGTGATTATATTACATAGGTTGACACAAGTATAATCCCAAGAGTGGGATCAATCTTATTAATTAAACATGTCCAGCATAAATTAAGGTATCCAGCCAGAAATACATGAGGCAATTAGTGGCAACTGAACTAGTAAGGAATCGATGACTTTTTTCACGATAGGGTTTGATACGGTTGGCAATATTTTGGCAACATTCATTGGATCCTTCTTCTTCTTTACCTGTTGAATCTGTCACGTGGAAAACAGTGGTTTCAGACTGAAGGTGGAGCAATTGAATATCTGTGAGATTGTGTAATAGACTTCATCAGTTTCTTTTATAATATTGAAAACGAGTGTCTGTCAGATAGATAATTGTAATGCTTTGCTATTTTCGCCCACGTAGACATAATTAATAGATAAAACGTCACAAAATCACGTTTTAAAGTAGTGTTCACTGTCCGGGTCTAAATTATCAGGAACTGTCAATAATGATACACTTCATTTGGGATAAAGATTATGTCAGCTTGCAAATTTTTATGTAGACTTGCCGATCAGTTCATGCATGGATTGGAATATTGCGACCATTATTCTTGGTCACCTCCATATTGTTGATGATCGAAGTTAGAAGCACTGCATGTTATGCAGTCAATGGGGATCAGTTTGTTTTTGTAAGATTGGACTTCGATCTGATTGTGCGGCATGTGTAATGGTTAAGCCCTCTCTGTTTTATATAGTGTCCTGCAGAAACATTTATGGAAGCAATGGGCGTCGCATATTAGGGCCTAAACAAGAATAAAACGATCAACTGTATTCATATAAGCTATGCAGTGAATAAGACATTATAATTTTACTTAATCACAGGTCAGCTATAGAATTTGTGACGAAAGTAATACGGATTGAATATAACAAGCATCATAACGTCGTTACTGGAGAGCAGGGAACCACCTAATGCGGTTCTAGCGGAAGCTCAATTCGACAGATCAGCGTGGCAAAACGCTCTGCGCAGAATTTCAAGAAATGATTTTTTTTATTAATAAAAGAAAACACTTGAACCAAAAAGTGAATTTTATTTTTATTTTTATTTTTCTCACTGCTCACAGTATTCGCCTACTACATTATTACTGATTGCCATAATTGCTATTCAAGTAGCGATTGTGTTAACGACGTTATTGTAAGTTGATAATCAATCAATCAATCAATGTCAATTTGATATAGCGCCCCTTCAAGGTATCTACTCAGAGGCGATCCCGGTCTGACTACGGCTGAACAAAACGGATTTCACTGAACAGTAAAATGCATGCGAAGAATTCCTCGGCAAGTGGCGTAGCTCTCGGGGAGCTCCTTCCAGATGGTCGGGCCAACCACTGAAAAAGCCCGATGTTGCATCGTTGTGGTACGAGCAAAAGGGACAATCAGGTTCCCATCGGCAGCACAACGAAGTTGGCATCGGTCACAAGTGGCCTCTGGTGCAGCGCCGCAAAGGCAACGCCAAACAAGAGCAGAGATCCTAAATGCAATGCGCTGGGGGAAAGATAACCAGTGCAGGACATCCCACATATAGACAGATACATGATCCGTACTCGGGATGCTTACTATCAAGCGTGCATCTAATTGCAAAATGCGCTCCAACTTCCCAATCCGACTCCAAGGAATGCCAGAGAATTATGGAGGAGCAGTAGTCCAAGCGGCTCGTAACAAATGCGTGCACTAAGGTGGCTGCTGCACTAGGAGTGAGAGAACAGAAACCACAAGCAGCTAACGCAGCTGGTGGAAGCAGCTGCAGGAGACGGCATTTATGTGCTTCGTGAAGGTGAGCTCTGGGTCAAGAACGGCCCCAAGTTCCAAACAGAGGAGTAAAAGATGAAGAGAGGAAAGCGAGTTGAGAGAGCAACCAGGTCTATTCTTACCAGTTGCTGCCTAGTGCCTAACCAAATAAATTCCGTTTATATGGATTAAGCCGGAGTCCATTTCTGGACATTGAAGATCCAAGAGAGTCAATGTCTGTCTGCATGGATTGCACAGCAGCGGGTGCATCAGACGCCCGGCAATGTGTGTCATCAGCATAAATATGATTAAGCATTCCATACGATGATAGGAGAATTCCTATTTCTGAAGTGTACAGGATATACAACAAGGGGCCCAGTACAGATCCCTGAGGTAGTCCATAAGAAGCCCAGTCAGATCTAGACGATCCAGAAATGACGCGAGAGGTGTGTCCACACAAGAACGAACGGAGCCAGCCAAGAGGCCTACCAGAGAGGACAAAGGAAGCAGAGAGGCGGATTAAGAGAATATCATGATCAACTGAATCAAATGCAGCACTTACATCAAGTAGGTCCAAGAGGGTTACCTGGGACATGTCTATGGAGGTATAGAAGTCAGCATGCGGAACAGCAAGATAATGTAGTGGCAGTAGGCCCATGCCTAAAAACCAAACTCAAATGCAGTTGTTTTCAAAGGAAAGTTAGGTACCGCCAGTGTTTAACAAAAGTCTTGTGCAGCCTGTGCCAAATGAAAGACAAGAATAGTCAGTCTTAAAGGAAAGTCAAGTGCCATCACAGACAAAGGAAAGTCCTGCGCTGTCAGTGTCAAAGGAAGGTCAAGTGCAGAAGATGCTAAACTGAAGCAGTGAAGATGAAGAAGTTGACCTCCAAAGAAGTACGCAAGGCTCTAATGGAAGTTACACTACTACCTGAAACAGATGGCAGTAATGACGAAGATTATGAACCAGCAGCAATGTCGTGCGATTAATTCAGCAATGAAGACGATGACATGACTACATCTACATAAATAAAGAGAAGATTCTGTGTGCATGTCTGCCTGTCGGGCTATGCATTTGCACAGCTTTAGAGCTATTGACTCTAAACTTTTGCCGTTGCCTCGGGAAGCATCTGGGATGGGACACCCAGTAGAGGGATTCGTGAACCCCGCGGCCGCCGTCTTTCTGGTCTTCGGGGCAAAAAACCTCTCTCAAGAGTCCAACAACTACCCCAATGAGTCCACATAGAAGGAAAATTTCCTTCTCAGTCGGCAGTAGTCATTACTGCACTCACAGGCTCCGAGGTACTACACTTGGCAAACCAACAAAACCTCGCAAACACGAAACACAGGTTTACCTGTGAAAGGATATCCAGAGGTCATGTCCATTTCCATTCTCGATATTTCTTAACCAAGGCAACGCTAGGTACCACCAGTTAGTAGGCTATACATTCAAAAGAACTTATAGTTCAATAAAGAGATCTGCGGAAGACCTTGCCTCTGCAAATGACAGAAGCATTGTGTGTGATGACTTTAGCAAGAACAGAGAATGGTGTTTCAGATGCACTGTTTATGTGGCCAATTGGTGTAGGTGTAGGCCTACACTGTGTACTGAACATTGCAACAACATCCAACAATGTGACAGCCTAATTATAATTATTATGTTTTAAGATGTAATTACAAGCATTTCCCCTTTAGTGGGGTAACTTGTAACATCCGACGCGTCTCGCTGTTCTGCTGGTCCCAGCTACATTTGATATCGAAATCATACTTTCCCATTATAGAGCCACAAAGTTTGATGCAAATATATTACAATTATCCTTGTTACAAATGCCAAAAATTGGAGGAAATTCGAAATGTGTTACTTTCATCCTCGGTCACCCCTACAGACACATCTCGTTTTCAATAAAAGACCTTTCAACTTCGGAGGTTGACATGTCAGTTGCTTTAAAAAATATACACAAAGAATTAATATAATTAAGCGTAGGCAACGACTAGAAGACAAGGTATAGATACCTATAAGGTAAATCAATTTCTACATTTACATTTATAATAATATTTATTCTTATGTAATATACCTTGGGCATGATTTTCAGCGAAATAAGGCGTCAACAAAAGCGTCAAGAACAAGGCCTCATTCGTCCAGATGACTTCCATTTCAAACTAAAAGATGAAACATAGACTTGATTCAATCGATATAAATGGAAAATCTGAAATTAAAATATATCTTTCTGTGTTAACACAACATGGATTCATAACAATAGGTTCATAAAACAGGTCTGTGTTACGATTTACACGTTTGCGAGGTATGCGCAAAGAGTAATTGAATAGACCTCATTTTCAGGACACTAAATAAATTACAAGCGGTTGAATAAGTAAGTAGAATTGTCTATCATTGGACAATGAGCTCAGATTACCAGCATTTTTTATTCTAGAACTTGCCCATTTACATACAGTGCGCAGGTCATTAATCCTGTGGACAACATCCATATTGTGCAGCTGAATAGCGTGACATCATCATGATTCAGGATATAAGATAAAACATGCATGTAGTATTTCTGGGATGAATCCTGGTTGACTGCAATTAAGTCCTAGCATGCTGGCATAGGCAGACAAAAGTTTTCATAATGAATATAACCAACAAGCATCGGTCAGCTGATTGCGTATCAAAATAAGTTGAATAAGTAAGTAGAATTGTCTATCATTGGACAATGAGCTCAGATTACCAGCATTTTGTTATTCTAGAACTTACCCATTTACATACAGTTTTCATAATGAATATAACCAACAAGCATCGGTCAGCTGATTGTGTATCATATTAGACCCACAGTCTGTTTAATCAATAAGCCTGGATAAAGGAGGTCGACGCTAATTATCATTGTTATCACACAGTGTCGTTAAACTGAAATTACCATCAGTACGCCTATACAAGTACCTACAAACCGCCAGCCTGCTCCGGACTGCGGATGGACTTGATCTTCCGTTTCCACGGGCAGGGACTGCTATTATCCAACACCATGCCCTTGCCATCGTGGGCTCTTCTATGTGGAATGACCTACCCCATAATTCGCAGTAAGCATATAATTGTGCTCTCACCCTCACTTCCTCATTCCTTTGTTGCCTGAAGACTTTCTCATTTCTTCGGGATTGTCACGCTGATAGCGCTTCTGGATAGCCAGTGCTTTAAGAAGCGCTATATAAATCATCAAATACGATACGCTACAATATACTGGAGTAAACATGTGCTTACTTGTTTCATACAATAAACATTCACTTATTACATAAACGAGTGTAGGCCTACGTCACTTAGACCAACTTAGTAGCAGATTTCTTTTCTTGCAAAACTGCTATTTTGCGACAATCAAAATCATGTCTAATTTTTTTATTAAGAACAAATTCGCCAGGAAACAGTGTTTTTTGTTAACTTTAGAAAAATGTCATGTGATAGATGTACTCTGGTACACATGCAAAGCATAACCAGCGGATGCTGTCACAGTTGAAGACCAGTGAATGCTAAAAATGTCCAGACACTCAGAAAACAGTCACATAACCTGAACATTGTGTTCATGTTGCCTGGTGCAATTAACACGGAATAAAAACCTAGATGGTGCCTGTCTTATATACATGTAGGTCTACGATGAGAAACGATGAGATTACGCTCGCACCACACGAAAATCTCATTGTCCAGCAGCCACTCGTAGTTGGAAGTAGACGAAGTGTTCGGCTATCTATCAAACAGTGGCAAACGAACAGCTAGCCGCCCCTTTCTATGAAAATGTGTAGGCCTAAATCTTAACACATTATAGTTCCATGAATTTCCGCAGTCAGTCCTGAGCAGGACGAGCATACATGTATACTACCGTCCGGCAAAGATGATGCCATTCCATAGTGTTTGTCACATCGTTTCCACAAATCTACGATTTTCCAGATTCACATAACGAAACACTTGTGCCTGAGACACTTGTGTTTAGGTGAAAACTTAACCAAATAGGATGTACGTCGCAAGCAAATAATGGCTACCCACTTGCAATTACTTAGGCCTATA
This sequence comes from Bimastos eiseni, assembly GCA_959347315.1. Classification (NCBI taxonomy): domain Eukaryota; kingdom Metazoa; phylum Annelida; class Clitellata; order Crassiclitellata; family Lumbricidae; genus Bimastos; species Bimastos eiseni. The sequence goes on from OY365810.1 coordinate 34,440,349, forward strand.
ACTTCTCGGCGTCCAAAATCACGATAATCACTTTGTAACTCAAGAAAACTCCGATGTAGCAATACAAGTCAAAAAATAAAAGGCTTATTCAAAATGACGATAATAATACTGCATGAATCTGTATCACAAAATCAAACATTTTAACATAGACCACATGTAGATGCTCTGAGTGGCACGGTGGCCTACTGGTTAGAGCGGTGGACCTGTGCCGTGGAGGGTGCGGGTGCTACCCTCGTCCGCTGAGTTACTGTGTAGGGACCTTGAGCAAGTTCCTCGCGCACAATTATTGCTCTGTTTTACAACTGCAGTTGCACACTCCTGAACCGATTGTAAGAAGGGCGGTATCAAATTACAGTTGTATTGTATTAAGTGCATTGTTCCGTCATACTTACTTGAATCTAAGTTCAAGAACCTCTTTAAGCGAGCGATTTGGAAGTTGAGACGAATATTTTGCAGAATGACCGTCGCGAATTGTGCCGAAATCTTCTTACAGGTTTTTTCGTGGCCTGCGAAATAAACGGCATTTACTGTATCACATGCGTGTACATATAGGTCTATTTTGCCAAGCTAATCAAGTCATGAGCCGTTTTCATAAGCTAACGCTTGATAGGCAGGTTTCGCAAAAAAACATTAATGTAATAATTATGCTGCTCTATAAGTGCTTACGGTATTACAGCTATGCAAAAATCAGAAAAGGTCAAACCATGAACCTATGCTAGTGACAAAATTTATAACTTAAGTTTTTGAAGAAAACTAAACTTCAGAATCTTGGCAGTAGGACATGAATACACACTGTTCAAGTACACACTGATTTACAGGATTCTGGATCATTTATCAAATTTATCTATGCTAAATGTGATGATGGCTCAGTACAAAAGCAGTCACATATTTCAATATTTGAAAAACGGGTTTTTGATGTGAATTACAGACCTTTTTAGCTTTCCTGAACTGCTTCTGTTTCTCTTATATCTTATACCTGAGAAAAGTTATGTCAATTTAAAATCGAACTATGTTCGCCTTCTCTTCTGAGAAAATCGATCCCAAAGTTTGTGGGGTTATTTGATAATTTTTCCGTAGCATGGTATTTCTTTGCATATGACCTCTTACGCAAGCTTTGATTGGCTTAAATTAAAAGCTAGTCCATTTCGAATACACAAAACGGCTAGAGGAGATGTGAAACTTGCAGGCGATATCATTATTGTAGGTGTGCAAGCATGGAAAAATGATGCAACACACCTAGAAAATCATCATAAATTTCATAAAAATGCAGAAATTCTAATTTGAAATTAGCGTAGGTTCCAATAAATATTCATTAAACCCGTTTAGCATTACTTTATAGCAAAAGCAATTGGCAAATGTTTATTAATAATTTGTTTAATCATTAGTGTAAAAATGTCAAAAGTGATGAAAAATGAATTTTCCCACTAAAAGGCCAAAATGAAGCATTTCATAAAATGCGACATCCGACTGGTTTTGTGAAAAATGATCACAAATAATGTGTAAATCTCATCAAAGGTTCATATTAGTTTAATAAAGCGAAAGAGAAAATGCAGGAATAATTAGATTTTTGTTGCCACTTTTATAAGACACGATCGCTATAAAAGGCGTGAAATCAGGCTCAATCCAATCGAATAATTACTCAATTGGTGTGTTTTTTGATTTAACCAAAGCTTTCGATACAGTAAATCATGAGGTTTTAATAAGAAAGCTAAATCATTATGGGATTCGTGGTATGTGTCTTGACTGGCTTACTGATTATTTGAAAGACAGAAGGCAAATTGTCCACTATAACGGGTGCACCTCACGGATTCTTTATATTGACTGTGGTGTCCCTCAGGGTTCAATATTAGGTCCGTTGCTATTTTTATTATATGTGAATGACATTCATTATGTTTCATCAGTTCTGAATTTTATAATGTTCGCAGATGATACGAATGTGTTTATGTCTGATAAATCACTGCATGAATTGTACAACAGACTAAACGAGGAGCTTGCTAAAGTGGGAACTTGGTTTAAAGCTAACAAATTATCGCTTAATCTAAAAAAGACCAACTATATTCTTTTCGGTCCTAAGAGGAAGAGGGTCTCCGACTGTGAACTATCTTCTAATATAAATATTGATAATCAAGATATAAATTGCGTGACTGATACCAAGTTCTTGGGGGTTTACATAGACGCTCAATTAACATGGAAACAGCATATTCACCATGTTTCCCAGAAATTGGCAAAAAATATTGGTTTAATTTCTCGCATCCGTCACCTTCTGTCCAAAAACATACTCCTTACGTTGTATCATTCCTTAATTTATCCTTATATATCGTACTGCAACCTAATCTGGGCTTCCACGTACCATACTAGATTGACTTGTTTAGATATTTTGCATAAACGCATTGTGCGCATTATATGTAATGTTCCGTTCAGAGCCCACACTAACAACTTATTCACTAGTCTGGGGATATTGACAATAGAAAGAATCAACAAACTTCAAGTAGGAGTGTTTATGTACATGGTTCACAGGTCATTGTTACCAAGTGGTCTTAATCGATGGTTTTGTAGAAACATAGACATCCATGACCATCAGACGCGATCCTCCAATAAGTATCACCAGATCAGCGTACATACTACAATTAGGCAGCATAGTATAAGAATACATGGTCCGTCCTTTTGGAACACGCTACCTACCCACCTAACCAATATGTCATCTTTGCATCGATTTAAGAATAATTTAAAAACTTATTTAATGAACAGTTAGTTAAAGTTACTTGTGGTTGTGACATTACTTGTTATGAAATTACGATTATGTTCGATGTTTTATATGGTACGCGGAAATAACCTATAATAATTAAAAACTTACTTCTAGGTTAATATAGTGTTGAAATTGGGTGGCCTCTGTTAGCGGAACGGTACGTTCTTTTGGGGTTTCCCTTGTTCACTGCATGACTATGTTAATATAAAAAAAAAAATTTTTCCGTGTTTGTATGTTATATATTTTGATAGTGAGCAATAAAAAAAGAATTGAATTGAAAAACTCAAGCGACAGCGATGCATGTTATAAAACTGTGGAAAATGCCTACTGCATGAAATTGTAAAATCCTAGTGAAACTGATAACTTAAATTTGGTTAACCACTCGTGTTCTTTCTCATATTAACCTAAAAGCTAAAGAGCTTGCTTTTATTATGAACCCTACGTAGCATATGATAGCGCAGTGCGCAGTTCGTCATGCATAATTTTGGAGTCTGCCTAACCTATAAGTAACTATAATTATAACGACGATTTACATGGCGCCCTAAACGGCAAAGTCACTACAAAGGGGTTTTATAACAACTGATAAGCGTGATGGGCCTTACATACTAGATGAGTCCTTAGCTTAGCTTTGAAGAAGTCCACTGAGTCGACCAATCTGATGGCGGGTGGAAGACTGTTGTTCCAGCATCTAGTTAGGACCTTATGTCAGCAGTCACGTCGATTACTGATTCGCCATCTATGTCATTAGCGTCTATTCTCACTTCGTCGACTAAAAGGTGTCCGACAGTCCGCATCTGTTTGTCTGACGGTCTCTGGAGTCACGTGTGAAGCTCGTCAGTCGGTCAGTGTTCCGTGAACTCCGGTGTAGAAGGATAAATTAACTCCCGGATAATTAACTCCCGGAGTCTACTGTACCTAGGATATATTGACTCTGGAGTTAATTTTTCCTAGGATAAATAATTTGCTATACTTTTAAGTTAGTTTTATGTCAGATTCTGTTCGTTCTGTTGTAGTGATGAAGAGCCTGAAGCAAGAGTTCTTCTGGGTACCTGTGGACCTCCACTTCACTGTTCTTTTGTCCGTCGGTTTGTTCGTTCAACCGTAGGTTAGGTTCATTCGTCCGTGGGTCTCGTTCGTTCCTTCGTCCTTCGGTACACTCGGTATGATCGTCAGGATTCCATTTCCTATTCAAGGTACTTAGGCATCCTGTCACATTCTGTTCAATTTCTACGCTCTTAGAAATATATCCTTTTACTATTGTTGGAAAATGTCGAAAATATATTAGGAAGAAGTCGGAAGTATTCACCTTGGCAAATATTACACACGCAAATAGATAGTTTAAAATAATTTATGCTATAATTTAAAAATTCTTCAATTGATTAATATTTCATCGATATTATTCGATACCTAATAGCAATTTCTAGATTTATGTATGCAGTATTTTAAAAGGCTGACATTTAATTTAAATAATCTGATTAATTTATTACACCTGTACAACACAGCATTATTTAATTAACTCTCATTGTAACAAAATACACGGCGACGATTGAAGAAACGATGGTACTTTCCGGAGTGGCCGCTTTAGTATCGACCCAATCTGTTCGTACCCAGATACGGTAAATAGCAGTTTCAAATTCTCGGATTCGGTAATTGATGGAAATTGTCTGTCGGTCGGACCCTCGTTACCATATCATGCAAAGTAATCGTAATATTGTAATTAATAAACCACTATACTACAGGACCTATGCAACTCTAATTTTTGTATAATGAGTTTTCAACAATCAGTACGTGTGAGTAGACTTATTTTACTTATTTGTTATACATTTTTTTAAAGTTTAAACTTCAATTGAAGTGCTATTAAAATGTTCGTTTTGAATTTATGTAGGCATAAGGATATGACAGGTATAGCTACTTTTATTTGACAAGAAAAAATGAAGTCTTTTATGACAAAACTGACATTCATTGATAACAAGAATTATTTTCTTGGTCTTTAATTTTATATAAAAAATGTTATTATTTGATAAAGTACTAGATTTAATGTGAGCCATGAGCTTGCGTGTTTGACCACAGTTTATCCAAACAAAGTGTAAAGCTTGAAAGAATCAATCGGAGTTCATTTTCGACTTCAAGTCGTGAACAATATTTTGTTTTCATTGTGACCAGCACAGAAAATCCACTTTCCCAAAGATGTGATGTGGCAAAAGGTTAAATAATATTGAAATATGGTTCTGGATTTTGATGTGAAGCTTGTAACCAAAATTTCATCAAGCTCAATCTTGGATGCAACATCTTCTGTGCAGTATCACTGGTCAGTTCAATGATTTGGTTCAATTTTGGTTAATTTAATGAATCAACGTTTGCAAGAAAAGGGAAACTTCACAACATTCGGGACAGCAATATAGAAGTTAAATCGATCCAACAATGATTGAATATCTTCAGAAATTAAAATCAACAATTTTGGTTTTGTATTGATCTGAGCATTTTCTTGTGTCTCTATGAATTCAGGCAATTGATCAACACCTCAAAGTTTCCCTCCTTTATTCTTCTTTTCCAGAGATCAAATTTTTTCATAAATGCAGACGCTTAATAACTATGGGTTACTAAGTTTGTCTGCTTTTCTTGCACAGATGAATTCAGTTTACTTATTTGAAAATTGCCAGCCAAGTAATACCAAAGTAGTCACTTAAATTCTAGGCTTCTCGTGGACCACGCCAGATGGCCACTGGCCACAGATGGTCCGTTGACCACAGGTTGAGCGCCTCTGATCTAGAGCATCGGCTAACCAATGCACTGGAGGACGATGGATTCGGAGTTGTAAGGATTGTGTTCTTGTTGTAGTGATCGATGGCGTTGAGCAGCAAAAGTCCTTGGCGCTGACGATGACAACTGCATGAAGACCATCCAGATCGTATGGATCCTTGGTAACCCGTGATCATAGGTTATAAGTTTGCAGTAACATTAATGATATTGCGTCATGCTTTCTCAATTTCAGTATTTTTTATAATATTTATTAATGTTTTAGTATAGTTATTACTGCTACTATATTTGTCATTGCTCTGTTACTAATCAAAATGGGATGGTGCTAATATAAATGAGACTAGCCAAAATGGAAAGAGGCTAATATAAATGAAACTAACTAAAATGGGTTGGGGCAGTATAAATGAAACTAATTGAAATGGAAAGATGCTAATATAAATGGGATGGAGTAACATAAATGAAACTGGTCACATTTTGGAAATCGATTATCTAAATTCATATGCTGCGTGGTGTCTGTATGAGAGGAATAACTGTTTCAATAAATGATTCAAAAAACTTAAATCTCTGGTTTTTATCCCATTCACATTATCTGATTTAGGCTTCTAAAGTTCTATTCAAAGACTGAGCGCATGGCACCAGCTTATTCACGAGCGAGGATACCGCTTTTCTCTCCAAGCAACCCGTCTGACGAGAAGCAGCGCTTCTAAATGAGCTTGGGTCCTACGCAGAGTGACGTCCCCAGAGCTTCGAGGTTGGGGTGGGGTAACAAACGCCTAACTATTAACTGTACAAGCGTAGTCATACTGCATGGTTAAGATGCGTGTAGCAGTGTTTAGGCCTTAGCTATGAAAAGCTAACGCTTAGCAAGAGTCACACGTTATTCCATTTAGTAAATACATATAAATAAACTTCCTGCCCGACAGAGATTTGAACTCTCGACCTCTAATGTGGTCGTCAAGCAGGCTTATCACTAAATTATTGGGCACTCTAATGTACATGTTTAGTACATATTATAAATGAAAGGCTAAAACTGCCTAAAATCAAATTAAAGTAGACCTACATATTCTCTTCGAACTATATTTGAAGGCGACCGTATACATCTGCCAGCGTATCTCGTCGGTAGTGGTATCCTACACACATTGCATGATTTGTATAATCGTAACATGTTGGGGATTTTGTCGAGAAAAAGAATAACTCAATGACCTGCGACACGAACTCTTCACTCCTATAAGCATCTCGCGAACGCTTGTAGACCATTGTGGTTTCATAAAGTTAATTGAGTTTACTTGGTTTCGTGAACAATACCTCTGAATTTGGAAACGGAATTACTGACTATTTTGTGAAATGTTCTGTTATTTGAACAATAAACAAATTGATTGTTTGATTGATTGCTATGTCATAGGCGCCTGTGACGTGTCTCCCGTGAGCCGGTGCTATATAAAGTGTCATATTATAGTTGCAATATTACACTGTTTACGCGTGTGCACATTGCAGGTAATCCTTGTAAGAGCCCTGTTCCGGGTGTGATGACGTACCCCTATCCAAACGACTGCAATAAGTTCACCCAGTGCAGTAACGGGATGATGTACGCCATGAAGTGTCCATCAGATATTGTCTTCGATCCTGTGCAATACATCTGTAACTGGCCATGGGCATTGTCTCTAGAAAGACAGCGACAATGCTCCATCTCACGACTGGTGTCACACGCATGATACTGTGACTCTGGGTTGATTAAACAGTCGACGTCAACGGACAAACTGCATTAATTATTCCCGCTGTTGTTGCTTTCACATAAGGATAACAACATAACATGTTTCATAGTGGTTCAGAAGATAGTCTCTGTGTAAGAACCAGTCCTTTTTCTTCCTTTGCTTACTCATTACTTCTTTCTATTAGCCAAATTTCTTCGGTTTCTCCTTGAATGCCTTTACTTAATCTACTGCTACGGTCTCTTCATCTAAATCCTTACAAGCATTTACCACGACTCAAGGACCAATTCAAGCAGTTGTTACTTTTTATCGCTTTTAATCGCAAAGTACAACGACCTATGAACCCATGCGTAGTACGTAGGTACGTACGTATGTATGTATATACATGTACGTGTGTGTATGTATGTGTGTATATATGCATGCGTGTTGCTGTGATACGGATAGGTTTCGGTACCGTAATTCATCTGACAGTCAGCTATGGTATCTGAATAGTCCTATTAAAAACAATATCCGAAAGAGCGTGTATTTCAATAATACTGAAAACATGTTACGATTATACAAATCATGCAATGTGTGTAGGATACCACTACCGACGAGATACGCTGGCAGGAGATGTATACAGTCGCCTCCAAATATAGTTCGAAGAGAATGTGTAGGTCTACTTCAATTTGATTTTAGGCAGTTTTAGCCTTTCATTTATAATCAGTACTAAACATGTACATTAGAGTGCCCAATAATTTAGTGGTTAGCCTGCTTGACGACCACATTAGAGGTCGAGAGTTCAAATCTCTGACGGGTAGGTGGTTTATTTATTTGGAGATTTCTGTTACACTTGCTGCCCCATCATACAATTCAGGTATTATGAAATGAGTACACTGACCGTACGCTGTAAATTGTCATCGTATGCCAAAGGTAAGAAAATGATACAATCATTCACATTAAAAGCACATTAAATCTAGTACTTTCTCTAATAAAATTATTTTTTATAATAAATAAGAGACCAGGATAATGATTCTTGTTATCAATGGGTGTCATTGTTGGAGTTACCTCGCTGCAAAGCAAAGTAAATATAATTATGGCTCAAGAGATCATTATTAAGGTACTACGAAACCTGAAGCAGAGTGTTGGAGTCAGTCAGAGTGAGTTTACAGTTACAATAATAATGAATAATTTTACAACACGGTGGCCAATGTATTAGGATAAGATAATCGTTTCCATATCTACGTATGCCCTTCTGTGTGAAAGACAATCGTTTTCATATCTACTTATATTCTTCTGTTTGAATGACAATCGTTTTCATATCTACGCATACTTTTCTGTGTGAAAGAAAATCGTTGCCGTATCTGCGTATACTCTTCTGTTTGAAAGACAATCGTTGCCATATCTACGTACACTCTTCTGTTTGAAAGACAATCGTTTCCATATCTACGTACACTCTTCTGTTTGAAAGACAATCGTTTCCATATCTACGTATACATTTATGTTTGAAAGACAATCGTCTCCATATCTACGTATACATTTATGTTTGAAAGACAATCGTCTCCATATCTACGTATACATGTCTGTTTGAAAGACAGTCGTTTCCATATCTACGCATAGGTCTACTCTTCTGTTTGAAAGACAATCGTTTCCATATCTACGCATACTGTTCTGTTTGAAAGACAATCTTTGCCATATCTACGTATATTCTTCTGTCTGAAGACGATCGTGTTCATATCTACGCATACTGTTCTGTTTGAAAGACAATCGTTACCATATATATATATATATATATATATATATATATATATATAATTATACTCTTCTGTTTAAAAGGCAATAGTTGCCATATCTACGCAAACTCTTCTGTTTGAAGAAAATCGTTACTGTTTCCACGTATACTCTTCTATTTTCCGGCAGGAGATTTATAGGCCTACGGTCGCCTTCAAATATAGTTCGAAGAGAATGTGTAGGTCTACTTTAATTGGATTTTAGGCAGTTTTAGTCTTTCATTTATTGTTGTTTATATAAGTTTATTTAACGACGCATCCATAACGATGATGATATGCGTAAAATCTTTCATTTATAATCAGTACTAAACATATATATTGGAGTGCCCAATAATTTAGTGATAAGTCTGGTTGACAACCGCATCAGAGGTTCAAATCTCTGTCGGGCAGGAAATTGATTTATTTGGAGATTTTTTTTACACTTGCTGTCCAATCAGACAATTCAGGTAAAATGAGTACACTGACCGCACACTGTTGTCGTCGTATGCCGAGGTTAAGAAAATGAAATCGCTGATACTATAATCCACATTTAAACATACATTAAATCTAGTACTTTTTCTAATAACAATAATTATTTTTTTTTTATAAAAGACCAGGAAATAGTTTTTGTTATCAATGAGCAACATTTTTCACAGACCTCTTGTAGCAAATCCCCACTTTGCTGCAATCCAATGAATATGTAGTCGTCATATCATTGGATTACTCTAAGGCATTCGATACTGTTCGCCACCATTCGTTGTTCCAAAAGATGGGTGCCCTTGACCTCCCAGATCAAATTTACAACTGGGCGATCAATTATTACAACATTAAAAAACGCCAGGGTACAGATTCGCGGGAAGGCGTCTATTACTGCAAGTGTGGTCTAAGGGTCTGTAAGGATCCTCCATCGTTTGTTGTAGTAGGCTCAGACCTCCATCCGTTGCATAGTCAAAATGTCATCGTCAAATACGCTGATGTTTCGTATCTGCTTGTGGGATTTAGCCAAGTGGCTATGGCAACAGAGGAGTTCGATCACATAAACTTTGGACTAAGAGTAACAATCTCCGATTGAACCCCGCCAAAACCCGAGAACTGTTCATATTTAGAAAGGGAATGAGTCACCACGCCCGTCCATCACAAATTATTCCAGGAGCAGAGAGGGTTAAAGCAATCCGAATTTTGAGTTTGATCATCAACTCTGACTTGGGAATGACGGCTCTGTTCAATGAAGTAGGCCTACCTTCTTCTTGCGCTTCATCCATGTACGCAATGCGGGTCTTTTGCTCCCATTGTCCCCTACCTCGATCGTCTATCCACCAAGTGGCTATGGCTAACACAGTTGCCTCTTTAATGTATGCCTCTCCTGCATGGTGGGGTTTACAAATGCTAGGGATCTGACCAGAATTCAACATCTTATCAACAAGATGATACGGTGTGGATATCTTCCCTCCTCATCATCGACTGCGGAGAATCTGGCTAGAGAAGCAGATGGGCGATTGCTAAGAGCCATTTTAAGTAACCCGGTCCTATCCTGAGGAAACACTTGCCTGCACCTCGTTCTTGCATGTACAACCTGCGGTCACGGGCCCGTGAATTCAACTTACAACGCAAGGACGACCGAAACTTCATGCCTCGCCTCCTCTGTAGTCTATAGAGATACGTTTCGAACTAAGGAGAACTATAAAAGAACTTTAAGTTTTTTATTTTGACAGCCTCTAGTATTGTATCATATTCTGTTCTTGCGAGCCCACATGATTTTGTGAATACAGAAATTCTCTAAAGCAATCACAGTAATAATGTCGTTGTTGGCTAATAAATTATAAAATGGTAAATTAGCTGCACATTATATTAGCCAAGATATGGGATGAAGCATGCATTTCAGGTTTAAATGATATGATCTTCATCTTTCAAAAATGCCCCTCATCGATTTTATACATATGGGACCTACTCATGACACGTATACAATTAAAATGCAGTCTGTCGACTGAAATTGTAGACTCTAAACGATCAGTTTAAAATGGCGGCTATTTTACAGTCTTCTTCACTATCTTATAGTGAAGAGGACTGTAAAACCTTCGTTGAAGTAGGCCTACGTTAATCAGTTGCTGATAACCATGTTTTCAAGAATATGGTTATCTCAAAAAGCGATAGTGAAAATAGGCAATGAAATTTCCCTCATCGATTTTATCATTGGGGACCTACTCGTGACACGTATAGGCTCAAAATGCAGTCTGTCGACTTAAATTGCGCAGTTGTGGTAGTGACGATCGCAATGATCGCGAGTGGTTAGTTAAGCAAATCGACTGACAAGATTTGATCTAAATAATTATAATTTCGCTATCGTTTATGAGCATATTTCTGCGCCTACGTAAATAGCTTTAAGTGAAAACAATTGCACATTAAGACAGTTTATATCAAAACGCAAAATGTCGTTATCGTCGAATGATATTATTCAACTGTTGCTTGAATACAACGGAAAGAATCACTTCATTAACATCAGACAGGTTATAATGTATTGCCAGTAATAAGTTCTTACTGTGCCTATATTATTGTAACGGTTTAGGGGTACGCTTACCTAGTGTCTGCCTGCTGTAGTGTCTGCCTGTTGTGTACACCTGTCTACTGTGTTCTTGCTACTGGGGTATCTACCTGCTGTATACGCTTATCTACTATCTACTGCAGTCTATCTACTATCTACTGTAGATATCTACTATCTACTATATAACTTTACATTACGATTGTAATTAATTGTAATTAATTGTAATTACGACTGTCTATATTTTACAATAAAACGTAAATTTAAAATTTATCATTCCACTTTTGTGTCGTTATCATATGATATATGGCAAGGTGCCTACATTTTGAGCTGAAACTATTTTCAGTTGCCTTATTTTTCCAAGCTCAACTTTCTCAAAATTGCGATCCCGGCCTTAACGAGTCTCATTCGTGACAGAAAATGAGCACCAAACTAGGAAAAACTTGATCTCTTCGACATGTAACTGCAGCATGTCCGTACAGAACGGGAAGTCAGAATACTTATCATTCTGTCGAGTATTTAGTTCATTATTAGAATCAGGATTTCGTAACTGGCCACGCTTTTTTCAGTGTTGTCGAAGACAAAGTGTACTGAACCATCCGTGGAGCATTGCTAACAACATCGAGCAATCCTTAGTTAACATAGGCCCTACCAGAGATAGATTTTGTCCATTTCCATTTTGTGCCATGCCTACCTCAGTCTCGCCTTCTCTGCTTTTGGGCGTGTTTACGTGCGACTGATTGGTCGCTTTCCGAAATTTGCCCGGTCTCTGATTACATGCGAGACACATTACATTGGCTTCCTGTCTGTCAGCGCATCATTCACTTCAGACTATGTTAATTTGTACGGAACTGTCTACTGGGTGGGGCTCCAGTCTACTTGAAATTCCTTATTGTTCATGTTACAGCATGTTCAGGTCGCCGATCTTTACGTTCAGTCTCTCTTTGTACCTTTTGCTCGCACAACCATGACACAGTCCAGGGCTTTCGCCATTGCTAGCTCTACAGCGCGGAATGGTCTCTCGCCGGTCATTCACTCCCTTCCTATAGGGTATCCTCTGATACATTTCATCGACACCTCAAGACTCTTTGTTTTGCTCGGGCCTGGATCGGGAGCGCCTCTGAGTTGTCGTCTTGAAGGGGTGCTATATTAAATACATGTAAATTCAAATTTCAAATATCAAAGCTGAAATTTTTATTAGGTCTATTGAAACGTCACTTTTGCATTCAATAGAATACTGAATGCAAATTGTCGAAAGTAAGCCTGCACGCACATGAATAAGTGTTTACCATACATTTTAGTAAGAGAAGCGAGTAGTAGTATTGTACTATCTGGTGATGATACATGCGAAATGATCCTGTTCTGATTGTAAGATTGAAGTCTAAACAATCTCGAAGACGAGGACAACCGTGCTTGTAGAATTACCCTTATTTTGCTAGATGTTAATTTCTCATGAGCAAGCCTCATATTACAACAACTGTAGACTGCTTCATGCTTTATCCCGTTTCAATTTGTTGTAGGATGCCACAACTGCTGAATTGTATAGTCTAGTAGCCAAAACTGTCTTTGATGGAGTTTTGAATACAGAAGATTTCTATCTAGTATGGCATGGTAAGCTAAAACTCTACAGCTGCGAGTTTCAACATTGTCGTTCACGAGTCTGAGTAATTTTTCCCAAGTAATTTCCCCAGAAATTCTTCCAAATCTCCCCCTGATATATCATCCTAGAATGTTTCCAAACAAACTAATACTTGTCCCCCAGGAAATCTCCCCCCAAATTTTCACAAAGAAATATAAAGCATTTAAAAATGGTTATACAAGTCATTATAAATAAAACCAAGGCATATAAAATAAATTCGTATTTAAAAAACTTATATTCTGAGCTATAACCTACGTTTACTTTAACCTTTGCTTTGCATTTCGACAGTTTTCTACCAGCATCACGACGCCGTTCACATTCATAACTAATAACATCGTTTGCCAAATTCTTTTGCCTCACGTAAATACAACCATATAATAGGCCTATCATCTTATTTTTTCCGCGTATGTATGCTCGCTACCGTTTCTGGTTCCATAGCTTATTTTGTCCAGCATTTAGATGTCGCAGAGAGGCCTTTATAGGCCTATATACTTAAAAGAGAGTATTTTTGTCGCGTGTTCTCCTTTGCACGAGAAACACTTGAGTGTTTGCTTGATATAAGTTTATTTAACGACGCATCCATAACAACGATGATATGCGTTCACCCTTGAGTGTTATTAGTGCGCTATACTTATATGCAAGTGAGTAGGTGGTCACGTGTTTCTCGTGCATAATGAGAACACTTGAAACAGTTGCATGAGGGAATTCCGGTGGGGAGGATAATTACACCGGAGAAAATATCAAGAGGGAGATTTCGGGGGCAAATTGTTTGAAGGGGAATTACCTTGGGAGATTCCATGATACCATCGATGACCGACCTGAACATGTATACAATTAGCAAATCGCAGTTGAGATGTATTACATTACAATGTATCATAGGCCCCTATATATATGTATAATCTCTTCTGCTCGATAACATCTATATGTATGTGCTCATAATTTGTATAATTTGCATGGTTATAGGTTATGTTGATCTTTGGGCTTGAGGCACTTGATTTCGCTTGTCACAGAGTGCGATCATAGCTTGATTTCGGTTTGATCGGTGGTAGATATGGCATTTGGGTTTTCCTTGAAAACGATTTTAGCCTCCTACGAAGGTGATCGTTGTTTGTATGTTTCATTAGGTCAACCGCTTAAAAATGGACAAGACACCATTAAGAAACTTCACATTGAGAACAAGGGCCAACTCGGATATTTTCTTCAACTACCGGGTGGATCGAGTTATTCATTAGAACCGCTGCCGGGTTATATCGGCACAACGTCATCGGAACCTTGCTCTTTCTCATTAGATGACAATCCTGATGAGAAGAGGGCCAAAATGCCGTGCAATTGTGTTATAAGTACGTATCTGAGCAGTATCTTTTAAAGAGGGAACAGTTAACAGTGTCAGCAACAATACCGTGCCCAATTAATGACTGGTGCAAATAAAAATATAGGCCTAGGCCCTTGTCGACACATTAAAAGGAAATCTGCTGCAATTAATATTCACATCGGTCTTATTCGGAAAACTCTAGTGATTAGAGTGCTGGACTGACAAAACAGAGTTTGAGATTCAATCCAACCATGGAGGAAATTTGTCTCCAGAATCATTCGAATCGCTAGCAGAAATATAAAATTAGGACAATACTTTGAAAAGCCGCGATATCAGGTCAGCTAATGTGGAGTTCCGTCTAGTGCGATTCTTAAGAACCTATGCCATGTACTTAGACACCTCGCTCTAATAAGCACAGCTTACAGTCTCGGGAATACGAGTTCACGGTCAATCAATCAATCAATGTCAATTTGATATAGCTCCCCTTGAGGGTATCTACTCAGAGGCGCTCCCGGTCTGACTACGGCTGAAAAAAACGAATTTCAATGAACAGTAAAATGCATGCGAGGAATTCCTCGTCAAGTGGCGTAGCTCTCGGGGAGCCCATTCCAGATGGTCGGGCCAACCACTAAAAGCCCGATGTTGCATCGTTGTGGTACGAGCGATAGGGACAACCAGGTTCCCAATGGGCAGCAGAATGGAGTTGGTGTATGTTAAGACATTGTAGCTGAGTAGGGCGCCATAATGGTTCCAGGATAGTGAACTATAAGTTAAGCTTAGGTTCGTCAGCTTGATCCCGAAGTGAACAAATAATTATTAATAAATTGAATTGCCAACGCAGTGGAATCAAATTATGTGCTCTGAGTTCAAGGAAAACTGCTCAACTGCAACTCAGCGTTAGTAATATCGCTGATCGTTAAGCTGTTTCGCATTACATATTGATGTAGTAGGCCCTATGAAAGTGCTTATAATAATTTTTTTGATCTGCTTAGGTGTAGAATCGATGATAGAATATTGCAGCGTCGAGCTGAAGGCTGGCAATTTCCGCTTCTTCTGCGCAGCCTGCAAAGGAAAAGAATGGCAGTATTTTCTTGTTCGTCACGTTCTTTCAGCGGGAAAAACAGAGGAAGAATTGAGAGAGATCGACGCGGCAGTACATCAAAATTTCACGAAAGCCCCTGATATGCAGAAATGTCCTTTCTGTCGCTCGTTCTGTAAAAGAGATTTGTCCAAGAAGTTCTGGAATAGGAACCGTGTCGTCTGTCCACTGTGCTCAAAGCGAAGTGGCAAAAATGTAGAGTTTTGCTGGTGTTGCATGGCAAGCTGGAGGGGAGACTTGGAGTCCTGTGGTAATGGTGGGTGTGATGGAACGGATGCGCGTTGTCGTTACCTGATTGATTGTCCCACGAAAACTATCGGGGCTAATGTGAATGTTCCGAGTGTTCGTGGTTGTGTCAAGTGCGGAAACCTTATTTCCCACAAAGAAGGTTGTAAGCACATGACCTGTAGATGTGGCTACGATTTCTGCTTTGTATGTCTCAAGCCGTTTAACAAGGATGAGAAACGTTGGGAATGTGGCCAGCCCTATGGAAAATGCCCATTGGCGTCTCGCCAAAAGAACCTTGACGATTTGTCTGGCAGTAGTGTGGCAAGTATTCCTCGAAGTATTCCTCAAATTATTCCTCAAAGTATTCCTCAAAGTATTCCACAGAGCAGACCTGATGAATCTAGATGCATAATTATATGATGAAGAGTTCATCACCATAAAAACGCACACAATTTTAATTTGACCGGCTTACACGCTTTATAATTATTGCGATAAGTACTTTACATCAGAAACTTCAAAGTTAAAGATGAACGCAACTTTGCAGTGTTGAGGACAAGAATGTGTGATTTTATTGGGTGGCAATCAAATTGCCGTTTGCGACTTAATTTGGTTAGCTGCGTTATGATGACAGGAGAATTTAGTATGCATATTATGTTAACTAAATAATGTTATAATTAAAATTGAGATTAATACAAGATGAGCCAAATTTAACTGAGCATGACTTTTGCCATGATTTCAAACATTTGTCTTTTCTAGTGTAAATATTTAAGTGTTTCATTACCATGCAGTGACAACTTCTGATTGCTTGCTGTTCACGTACGAATATTTAACATATGCACTTATTCGGGGCACATTCTTTGTAAGGTAGCGGTAGGGCAGAAACATTACGAACCGGTTTTGCTAGCATCGAGTAACTAATTAATTAGTGTAGGCTCAACAGGTCTGGCTTAATTAAGTTCAAATGAGCTCAAAACAGTTTTGGTTGTAGGGCGTATTACAGGACTTTGCAATTGCGTTTATAAGGTTGCCTTAGCAAATAATGAATAGCTCTAACAACTATACCTCACATTGCTGAATGTTGTGTCTGAAATAAAAGTATATAAAACTTGCAACATATTTCTCTGGAATAGGACACTGTCACTTCATACATTGGTCTCCTCAATCTCAAATCCGTGACATTTAATACCACGATACTTAATGCCAGGACAGTTAATACCGGACGGATAGTCCCACCGACAATAATAACACCGACGACATAATTTAAATACCAACAACATATGACCCCGCACATTCTTATACCGTGACAATTAATGCCAGAATAATGTAACCTATTCAGCACAATTGCAATAGGAAATAAAAGCGAGTAGTCGTTTCATTATAAGAGGACCTCTCAGGGTAAGATTATCTATTCAACAAAAATGCACTGATTTTATACACCTCGACGCCGATGTTTCATGTATTCGTAATTGCAATGTATCACAATTGGTTTCCATTTGCTACACACACCGAACAGTGAGTCCTTAAATTGAAGTTAAAATCAGAAAAAAACTTGTTCGTAAGTGAAGTCAAAATTAGAAAAATCTGTTCGAATAGTTTAAACTACACAGTCTCGTCAAAACGGATATAAAATTAATCGTACAATAAATTGTATGCGCAACTATACACCGTGTGTTCAGGTATTCTGTCCGGTATTGTCCGGGATTAATTAAATTGTAATGACATTAAGTGTACTTGGGCTTAATTGTCGTCGGGATTAATTGTCGTGAGATGAATTGTCATGGAGATTAAGTGTCCGGTAATAATTTGTCATGGTATTAAGTTTCCATCGTAGTATGAATTGTTGTGCTATCTCCATCTCACCCACTGCCATCTCATTCTCTTCATTCACCTCTTCTTTCTCCTTTTCCAATACCTCCTCCTCCAACTCTATCTCCACCATCTGACTGGCGGAGTACGAAAAATGTAAGAGACATCAAAAGTAGAATCAGATGTAATAATATAAGATTGCATGACATGCTCAATATTGTGAACACGTACAATGTGTCTAACTCTAGCGATGCTCATGTTTTCAATTAAGCTATTCCATGATACAGAGCTTTGGCATAGAAAAAATTCGAATATTGATTCGGGCATGGATACTTATAGTCGATATTGCTTCCAGTATTGTCAGTGTTGTATGCAAGACTTGAAACTTCAAGACCAAGACGAGACCGAGACAGTGAGGTGCCGAGACCGAGACACTAGGTTCAAGACAGTACGAGACAGTAAAAGTCAAATGATCCTATATAAAATGCTGTAAAATTCTAATGTGTCAGTTTTCGGGAATAAAGTTCATTTGTAGTTTCAATTTGAAACTTATAATGAATATAGTACCAAGTCCCGAGGACAGTTTTTATATTGCCGCGTTTGATCTTTTTCGACATCTCTTCTTTGACCTATCTTCAGAATAGTATAAAGAAAGCCTTTTAGACATGTCTGAAATATTCAGACGATTTTGAACAAGCAAATTCGATACCAAATACCAAACAAAATTATTAATTTGCGCATATCCTTACACACCCTGAGAAACTCGAAGTTGTTACGATCGTTTCGGTAATGTTGGTTTTGTTATCACTGACAAACGGCAAGGCATAGCTATTGTTTTGTCAATAACTTCAAATTGAGAAAAAGCAAACGTCACAATTTCAGGTTATCTCTCAGAAATGTGTCTACTTTAAGACAATTGAATTGATTTCAGTATCATGTGACTCGCGGGTTAACTCGAATCACCGTACATTTCTCGTAGATTCCAGTTTCAGTTTCTAGCGCAAGATTCTAATACAGCTAACGCGAAACTTATCGAGACCGTTTGTTCGAGACAGAACAAGACTTTCACCTCAAGACGGTTTCTTAAAATTCGAGACACTGCCTCGAGACCGAGACCGAGACAGCAGGCTTCCGAGACTGGGACACTAAAAAAACTGTCTCGAGACCATACAACTCTGAGTATTGTTGGTGCTTAGTGAAAGGCAAAAATAAGGCGAAAAGCAGAGCAGAAGATTGCTCTGGAATTGGCACATGAACTCACAAATCTGAACAATTTAATTTAAACATTGGTTAAGAATTTTAGTTCCAAGAATATTGGTTTGGCGACGGTGTTGAAGGTTGAATCTGTTTTGACCCTTATTGCATTTTTCTTTAATATTACCTGATGCCTTAGGTGTTTGATATAAGTGGAGATCCATATAAGATTAAAATAGGTGAGGCATGGGTAGATGAGTATAAAGTCTAAGTCAACGACAATTAAACGACATAAATATCTATTTACGAAGAAGAAATTCGTTGGCTGCAATTTATATTCTCGTTTTGTTTAAACAGTATTCCCAAAACGTAGTAAATTCGGTCGCAGCAATACTAGATCTAGGCCAAAACGCTTGTAATTTATTTTCACACAATGCACTGCATTTTTGGAAGATTTAGAAGGTTTTAGTAGCAGTTCTGTAAGCTCCAATCATTTCTCTCTCAATGTGTATTCTGATTCAAAGCACTTACATGGTGGGAAAACAAAGCACATTTTGCTTTCTTCAGCTTCAACTAACTTCTAATGATGCAAACACAACGTCTAATTAACGAATTCACTATACTAATGACAACGTTTGTGCAAGAAACTAAAGAATGTTAAACATTATCAGTTAACCCTCTAACGACCAGCGCTATTAATTATGCCTTGCATATATTTTATTACACGCTGATCGTTAAAAGGGTTAACAGTGAATTCTGTAGAGACGGAATGGTTCGATTGCCAGTTGGGATATTAGGTACCTCACTTGCCATAATAAGCAAAAACCTCGAGTAATACAGACGACGAATAAAAAGAAATTTTAGTGTTACTCTCATTAACGTACTCGTACACTGTATGAAGTCCTATCTTAATAAACTCATGCGGAAAGCTACATGTAGGCCTAACAAGGTCAAATTATGAACGGGAAAGCACGTGTTGCTGCCAGCCCACATCGCATAATGTTAAAGGTTATTATTATTGAAGGTTATTATTAGCTGATAGCTAACGATAGATTGATATAATACAAACCAATGACTGTGATATAAAAATGCAACATTGACAACGCCATGACTCATGCAATCTTCTCTGGTGCAACTACCACGATCTCAATCATGCAGATTTATAATAGTAAGACATAACTGTGGAATGTCGTGCATCACGTTTTTGCCAGGTTCATGCGTTATGTTGACAAGAGAATTAATAAGCCCATATAGGCTAATGTTGCTGTTTTTAGCAAATCTAGTACGTTTGTAATTACTCAGAAATGACAGAAACTTAACGGCAACGTTTAATGGAAAAGATACTAATGTAATAACACCAATGTAATAGAGCAATTATATAGCGCCACTCAAATCAGAGACGCTCAAACATATAACATATTCATAACACAGTTGAAATCAAATGTAAAACTCAAGACAAAGCATTGTTATAGAGAAGACAAGAATATAAAAAGATATATTAATATCTCTGTAATGTTTTATAATAATATATTATGTGCATTACATTACGATGCTAGCCTAGATTCTTAGTACCGTGATCAGGCCAGTTACCTCAACGCCAGAAGCTACGTAATATAGCAGATCATCATCTGTGTAATGAAACAAGTTCCTGCATCAAAAACATCTGGCGTAGTCTATAATATTATCTACCGTTTAGTGAGCTATAAATGGAGCTCTGTAGTCATGTGGATGGAGGATCAAAACATCTCTCGAAACATGTCACCAAGCAACTTTGACATCAAGGTTGTCCAAAGAAGAAATGGTGTCCATTTGATGACGTTACCATCCGCTCTTTCCGCTCTTTTCATTCTGTCTACTCTTTCCACTCGTTCCTCACCTCCTGATCCATAGTTAAAAAAATTGTGTCTAGCCAAAGTACCCCTTGTCCTTCGACTGATCGCCTCACAAGCTGAAACAATAAATTACGAAACACCAAAATATTCCAGGTCGAATTGAGTCAGTAATCTTGAGTTATCTGAATTATCTTTTGATAGGTTCGTGGTCTGCTAAGAAAGTCGACCCGTTCTGGCTATATTCCTGCCAACTTGCCTCTTTTGAGGAGAACTGCCTTAGTGCTGATTTTGCTCGTTCACTTTCAGTTCTTTTGAACCCATGCCAAATCCTTCACGACCTTCTCCCTTCCGATAAGTTCACCTTATGCAAATGCGACTCACGCCATATGACCTTTGTCATACCTAGAGTTGATGCCGTTGCCAAGAGAACTTTTGTAACGCGAATGTTATATCACTTTGTTAATTGTGATGATAAAAGTTTATTTTACGACGCATACCATAACAAGGATGATATCTTAATAATTGATGTTAGCATTATGTAACCTCTTGTAATCTATTGAGCGTTTGATGCTAGCCTAATAATCTACAAAAGAATATGCCTATTCTTACACATGATTAAATCTATGATATAACAATGGCGTCTTTCCACTCTAGATTCGAATCAGTTATTAGCATGTTTGCATCTGCGAGCAAATGGTGGCATTTGAACAACCTTAGCATGGTTTACATGTTTGTTTAAAACTCTTCTTTGTAATGCATGTTTCTGTTGATGTGGAGCACTCAAATGTCTGCTTACAATTCAAGATATGACACATTGACTCTGTTCTTTCCAGTAAATCAGACACATCACTGCATTTTATGGTTCTGAGCTTAATCTCGTGTTGCTTTAAGTCGTCATGCGGTAACCGGTGAGATATACATAGAGTAGGAACGCTGTCTGGTTATTAGATCGTTGTCATATATCAAAGTCTTTGGCAAAATCAGGTAGCAAATCCGAAAGATCACGGTAATGAACATCATTTCGGATTTGCTACCTGATTTTGCCAAAGACTTTGATATATGACAACGATCTAATATGAAACTTCATCGACTGTTTCACGTGCAATATGAAAAAGTGCTGAATAAAGTCACTGCAATAATTATATTGGCGGCCTAAGTTAGGTAAAACAATTTATAAGAAAACCACATTTTCATATAACGACGAATAAATCATATGGATCATAGTTTGGTCTATAATATCATGCATACTTTAGATTTTAGATGCAATGTTTTGTAAGTGTGTGACGTCGAAAACAAATACATTTTAATTTAGCGTTCTTTGTTTTAGCGTCTTTCAATTAGAGATAATTGTTAAAATATAACCAGAAAAATAATGAATGAAAAAATAAGTAATTGATGAGCGTTACGCTGCCAGTTGTTAATTTTATATTGTTATTATTACGTGTTGAAATAGCAATACGTAGATACAAGCGATGAAAAGAAACACTTACAGCTCAACGCACGTCTGTGCAATCCAAGCAAAAAATTAATATTGTCCAACAAGGACGCTGACAAGCGAATCATTTTCTTCGCTTTCTTGACTTTCTCCGTTGGTTTCTTGACTTTCTTTGCTGCATGTTCGATGACTGTGTTGTCGGCTTCTGTTCAAGCAAGGACAAAGTTGCCTTATCTATCTGATCACCACCAGATAACGTCAACTACATGTACATAGGCCTATCTACCGAGTATTATACATCATTCATAATAGGCTACACGTGCCAACCTACCCACCTAAGGCTAGACACCTACGAACCCACCTACACAGTGGGGATCCAACAAGACAGTGGATAGGCCTATGTAGATGCTTCAAGGTCAAACGATGCGAATTTATTTCGTCAGCGTCTCAGTTCAGGTATGGTTTCATTTAAGAGGACTTTGATAACCGCAAAAGTTCATCTTAGAAATAGATGAAACGCTTCTCGTGTAGGCCTACTAGAAATAGATGAAACGCTTCTCGCGTAGGCCTACTAGAAATAGATGAAACGCTTCTCGCGTAGGCCTACTAGAAATAGATGAAAAGCTTCTCGCGTAGGCCTACTAGACTGAACGCATAACAAGCATACGAATGTTTAGTCAGGCATTGTGGTTTACATGCATTGGTGTCCCTGTCACATAAAACAAGTTACTTGATATGGACACTACCATAATACACAAGCCTACAATCTGATAATAACAAAAACTATCTACTAAAAATGTAGCCAACACTTACGATATTTATAAGCGGCACGTTTTGCGTCGAACACCGGAATAGAGTCGTCATCTGTGGAATAATTCAATTGAGAAAAGTCGCTAAAGAAGCAGAATCGTTACAGCATCCACACGTATGACGTGTAGTTATAATGCGTGTGTGCATTTTAATTCTTGTATAGCGCATTTCCAACTATAATCGGAGTGCAACACGTGTTCATAGAGATGGCCATATATATTTCGGGGTGGCAGAGTTGATCAACCCAAAGAGTCAATCACATTGGTGCACCCTTGTCTTCTTTACAAAGTCACATTAATTGATAATCTATGCCTCACTCTAAGTTTTATAAAAGTCACTTTCTTAATCGTTATCTCCCTAAAGCCCAAATAGCAGAGGAAAGAATTAACTGTGTACAGAAGAAGACAAATTATGCATGACATACACTTAACTCCGCCTATCAACGATACCTTAACATCTACTCTGAAGACCGAATGGCTAACTAATCAATATTTTGACCATATAGTTTGTAAAGTGTTATATATAAATATTCATATTGTTGCCATATGAAAAATTGCAAAAATAAAAAGAGCACCAAACGGAATGACTTTGCACTTCCTTAGGAGTAAGGCCCTATGAAGTATAAGACAGGAAATAATTATGAAAAAATTAAGATAAGTATCACATACACAGGTAAATTGAGTTCGAGAAACCACGCAGATTGAAAAAAAATATTATCTTAATTTGTAGAACGTAGGCCTACTTAATAGGTATAAGGATTTATACATGCTTATTTTAATTTGCAACGTGCGGCAAAAGCTAAAGTGTCTACCTTAAGGCCCACAATTTGTCTGTTGTAAGTACAAATCACCTGCCAAAAGGTCTAAAAAGTAATTTTGAACGCATACGAAACAGGCGTTTGCATGTATAATATGAATATCAAAAATTTTATTTTTTTCGTATATCCTAAGATAATAGTATGAAATAGTCCTCACAGTTTTGGCCAATTGCGTACTCAATTGCAAATTGTCCACACGGTGACGCCCTAGATATATCCTGGCTGTGCAGTACAATTCGAACTTGGTAACAAGATCGAAGCAGTATAGGAGATGGACCTCCCGACTTACAGTAAGGCGGTGTTAAGACCGTGCAGTTTTCGTTTATACACTCGATCTGCAAAGAGAATTATTGGCAGTACATACTGTGATACCTGTGAATTTTGACTAACATGAGAGACTCCTTCTATCTATTTGGTTACACTATTCATCGCCTTTTCAGTTTTCATGCTCGTACTGATAACCCATACTAGGTCAGCCTAACCATGGCCTATACTTTTACAGAAAAAAACAATGTTTGAACACGAAGAGAGTACTTTAACAGTCTCCGTAAGGTCATAAGGTCTCCTCCTTGCTAGTCTGATTGCCAACCTATCTGCTTTGTCAACCTGCTTGCCTACGTGCCTGACCACTCCATTATTAAAAGGTTACGAAGAGTAATTGTAATAGTAGGCCCATACGAGAGTTAATTGTAGTAAATATGACTGCCAATAAACAGCAATTGATTTCGATAACAAACTGACTTTAATGGATAACCCTAACCAAGTAAGAAGGAGAACGAATGAAAGACTGAAACGATTGAATGCGCGCATTGCTATATCTGGTTCGTTATACATATATGTTCGCCTCAGTGGTAATCCATATCATATGAAAATATTTTATTTAGCGGCGAAGTTGCACCTGTACCACGGGAATTAGTATTTACAATGTAGGCCTACACGCTGATCGCAATTTATGATCATGGCCAGTCATTAGACTAACCGTTACGTATTCCGCCCCGCACGTCTCCGAAAGGTGGAACTTGGAGATGTTGATTTTAACATCACTTCTGCCTGAATCAATTAGATAGTCACAGTATCTCTGGTGTTGACTTGATGCGATATCATAATATATACTCCCTCGAGTATCAGTCAATCTGGAACCTAGATAAGACACAAACATCGGCTTAAGGCTCAGGTGATGTAATATGCCAAGCAAATTTCTGTCGACTGTAACGGTTGTTATTGTCAAAATCGGACGTTCCATTCATTACTAAAAGCAGAACCTTCTTAAAATATGAAATGAATCTAAATATGCTCATATAAAAATGCACATGGGTCATTTAAAAAAAGCGATTAAATTTGAAAAATTTCGATTTTTTGCTTTGGCCGGCCTACACAATAGGTAACATTTTATTTTTTTTAGTATTTTATATTCTTGTATAGTATAGGCCTACATGACTTCAAAAACGCTAATTTTTATTATATTATTTATTTTATTAGTATGGAAAAAATAACAAAGTCCTAATAACATAACAAATGTCATTGTCTTTTTCCTTGCTGAATTGATACAGCGTTATCTTATATTGGTAGTTGAAGCACTTTACAGATTTTTACAGATTTTTTAATTTAACCTATATTTGGCCATTGTTATATACGGTTTTCAATAACTTGTTGACTTAATAAGTAATTAAAAAATTAAATTTAATTTGTTTACAACACCGGTAGGCCTACTGACAGGCTTTTGCCATCTGTGGAATATATTGAGATTGAGAACTCTCTATTTTTGAATTGACGTCTTCCAGAGCAGGGAACAAACCTCCATTAATTTACCGGCAGAGACCAATTTAGATGTTTGTTTATATCGAGAATTTTCGGAAATTTATCAGATAACATCGTAGTATATTAAAGATCTACAACTCCGTTACCATAAATACTAAATTTTGCGTATATATCTATGTTTTAAAAATATGATAATATTGAAACTGACAGCCTGACGTGTATAGACTGATTATTTTTATCTCAATTTATCCCAGCAGCGTGGTGGCTCTATCATGAAGATTTCACAACTCCGTTATTATAACTCCGATATTTGTCCCGAAGTCACGGTGTTGTAATTTTGAAATGGAGTTGTAGTTATGTGTTGAGTTTCTTGTGCATATATAAATATAAGTATGTGTTTTGTGTGTATACATGAAAAGGTTGCAATTCGGCATATTGGAGTCCATAATAGAGAGTAACTGTACCTTGACGATTAAAGCATTAGATAGTAACGGAGTTGTTGTAATTATGTGTTGAATTTCTTGTACACCTATATATATATATATATGTTTTTGCGTGTTTGCATGAGTGTATGCGTTGTGTGTGTATGAATGAAGGGGCCTCACTCGAACATGTTGGAGTCCAAGCAGCACGGCACTTTGTGTTCACAATTTCACATCAGAGAACCATTGTTCATGGTAAATGGAAAACTGCTTTACTAGTATTGTGTTCTTCCCTGTCATTATTTTGTAAGTTTCAATCAAGTCTCCTCATGTTCTTCTTCCCTCCATTGTAGTCAATCCACATCTGTTCAATCTCTCCTCGTGTTTTAGATGTGCGCACCCTTTTATCATTTTCGTTGATCTCCTTTGTATCCTTTCTATTTTCTCGATATCTTGTTTCAAGTATGGATTCAATAGTTTCTTTTGGAAAGTGTTAAGAGGACGTTTTTTAAATTTTGATTGGAATGTCTGTGTCTGTTTTGTCACTTACACCATTCTGGCAACTGAATGTAACCAATGAGTTCAAGATCAGATCCGATAGATAGTTGGTCATGGCTAAGCACTCTGTGACTTCAAATAAATGAGATTAGTTTATAGTACAAATGAAATAATTTATCACCAAAGTAATTGAGGTTGCTGTATCATATTGCTACGCACACCTAATAATAACTAATCACTAAATATGGACGGTGACAGCACTTTGAATTGTGTATTTTTAAATAAAATAACGGAGTTGTAAATGTATGTAAATCAAAGTAAACGCAGCTGTATTTTATTAAAATTATTAAGGAGCTAGAATAAAATTTCAGGTCAACTATGTCAAATTTAAGCACTGCTCAATATTAAGTGTGTTTCAGCATCCATAATAACTTATATGTTATACAGTGTATTTCAAAATAAAATTCCGGAGTTGTAAATATAAATGAAAGTAACGAAGTTGTGTTTAAATTAAAATACTCTAAAAAAGCTGACATTTTAGGCTAACTCTGTCAAGTTTAAGCACTGTTCGATATTAAGTTTGCTTCAGCAGTTCCATAAATACATATCTGTCATTTTTTATTAAATTTGCATCATCTTTTCAATTCAATATTTTTTCCCCTGAATTTGAGTGCTGTTGTGAAAAATACCCGCATATATAGTGAGGCTTATAGAGAGTACAAGCGATCTAACTTCTGCAGGTTTCAATTGCAGATCTAGTGACTTTCTGAAACGAATGTTTCGTCACTGTTAGCTCGAAGTGATGGTTTCAGTTTTGCCTGAGGTTTATTTTCAATTATCAGCTTCACATGTTAGGTGTTTGGTTGTTTGTTGTTCAAGTAATTTTAGCAAATTCAATTTTATTTTTTATGTTACTGAATAGAAACTCAAACTTCTCTGCTACAGCTTTAGCCTTAGGCCAATTTCTGTTATTTATTTGCGGGTACTTAGGCTAGCCATGAACAATGATTAACTGCCGAATAAAAACGCGTAAATCATATCTCGTGATTCTCCCATTTCTGAAATGGGAGAATCACGGGATGGCTATAACCAATTTGTTAACGATTACAAACTGATAAAACAAACTTGTTAACTGAAACTAAAACAGTTGAAGCTAGTTAGATTTTGCGAATGCCGATAATAAAAATGTCCGAGGATATTCAGTGTCTTGAGACTCTGAAAATCCTAGGACACTTTTATTGTCTGTTTTTTGCGAAAGTTTGTTTTATCAGTTTGTAATCGTGAACAATTGCTTCGTTTTGGTTTCGTTACTGAGAGCAACACGCTAGCTGGAGATTCATGATGACGACGCCGTGTAATTCGTTAGATTATAATTATTAGATTAGATTATTTCAGATAAAAGCAGATTGGATCACATTATATGTATGCAAATCCCTGAATCTCCAAGTATTCTAAAGCTATGTTTGCTTACTTACTGCATTTAGTTGATGACTCTGCTTTGCTGCTTCTTGTTTCATTGCACGTATCGGGTGCTGTAAAAAACCATAAAATAATATAAATGTCTCCAACTGTAGTCGTTAATAAAATACGTAGTTTTCTCTCATCATAACGAACATGAAAAAGCTTAGACTTTAAGAACAAGTTAGGCCCATAATGATAGTACGACATTAGACACTGCATGTATTAGTGTTAGTTACAGTTTAGCGACACTGTAATAACAAGGATTTTGAGCGTTTTTATATGCAATGGCCTTGCTCGGTGTAACCGTTCTGCGGAATGCGATTTCGGTGGTTTACTGTAAACATCTTCAAGAAGAATCTTTTCCCTGGATCAAGAAGACAACATTCTATCCTTCAACCCAAAAGTATTCAACTGAAAAGAATATACACGCCTCAACGCATATATTCAGTTATATCATATGTTACTCACAAGGTGAAACGTTTTGTGTATTCCATGTATACCTGAATATGCACTCACTGCGCGTTACACAATGTGCATTCAAAAGTACGGATTAGGTTTTCTCTGGCATGCCTGGGCATGCTTAGATACGATGGATGTTAGAAAAGCAGGGTAAGAAAGTTGCCTGCATGCACTGATGCGTCGATATCAGCGTCTACGTACGTTGATGTTCAGCGGGCGTAAATTGAATGGAGTATGATTAACACTAAATGATATGGGTTCACCATCGTAAACAAATTTCCAGTCATTTCAACTCTAGAGCAGTGTGCAATGAGTCCACAAATGCATCAGAACTCGGCACATTTCTTACCTAATGGTTCTCTTTGAAATGTCAAAAGACGACGTTTGCGTCCCACTTCTTGTGAAAGCGTATTGAATTGTATTATGGACGCAAAATTGGCGATCTGAATAAAGGTCATCTTTGAACTTTTGTAGGCCTACTCACCTGAACTTACGTTGGTCACCATCGCAGTGAATGACTGCGCAATTAACAGCATCGCCAACAGACAAAGCATTGTTCACGGTCTATCTGAATAACACGAACAGGCAGAGTTCTTTTACCATAAAAATAAATTTAATAAAATTTGCAGAAATGACAGTTATTTTAATTGGTTCAGCTGAGTTATTTCAGTCTTCCTTGATAGAAACGTTCGTCATACCTATCTCCAGTTTGAATTTTGATTGGTTTAATCTCTGCTTAAAACTGAATGGTAATCAGAACTTCGAACAAATTTGCATTAAGACGTAAATTCCGTCACTTTTTGTCACGCATTCTCGTCCCACACCTGAATAAGAGATGAGGGCGAAACCAATCAGATTTGTCGTTACACAGCCTCGTTCAATTAACAACCATGGAATCATCGCCAGTTCAGTACCGACAGCGCTACAGTATGCACCGTAGGGAATGAATCTAGGGCTAATCTCGTATGAATCACGCGTCAATACCGCATGATTGTCGCTCGAGTAACGCGTCGTTCATGCCGATACAACACTGGATTAGCGCTGTCACGACTCCGCCCACATGTCAATCAGCTGAATCTCTAATGAATGGTGTTCGCTCTGGGGTCCGCCTTTACCGTCGCCACGCCTGAATTATCCAGAGGCGGATTCTTTCCGCTACTAGATCACGCCATGCTGTGGTTGTCTATATTAGGAAATGTGCAGTAGGCCTATGCAGTACATAATCCTGTCTAATTGCACATATTGTAAATACATGCATAGTAATTATATGTACAATGCCCGCATGCACGATATCATGTGTCAGTGTATGCGTGCGTGTGTCTGTGCGCGTCTGTGTGTCTGTGTGTGTGTCTGTGTGCGTGTGTCTTTTTGTGTCGGTTTGTCTGCGTGTGTGTCTGTGTGTGATTGTGCGTGCCTGTACGCGTGCTTGTGCAACTGTATGTGTGTCTGTGTCTGTCTATATGAGTCTGTATGTCTGTCTGTGTATGCCTGCATGTGTCTGTATGTCTATGTCTGTTTGTATGCGTATGCGTCCGTGTCTGAGTGTCTGTCTATGTGTCTGTGTGTGTGTCGGTGTTTCTCTCTGTGTTTGTGTATGTGCCTGTGTGTATGTGTCTCTATGTGTAGCTTTGTAACTGTCTGTGTGTGTCTGTGTCTGTATCTGTGTGTCTGCGCGTGTGAGTTTGTGCATGTATCTGTGTCCATGTTTGTCCATGTGTGTATTTATGTGTCTGTATGTGTGTGTCTGTGTGTCTCTGTCAATATGGGTGCCTGTGTGTCTGTCTGTGTATAATTAAGTCTGGCTGTATGTATGTAAGTATGCATGTATGTTTGTACATAACACATAATAATACAGCAGTACACAGTCTACACAGATCCTCTTTCTAGTTTTCAAAGCCCAGCTAAGCAGTGCGCCGAAATATTTCTCTTTTTGTGAAAGCTATTGTTTGGGGTCGCGGACAAAAAAAACCTGGACAAAACCCCAGGACAAAACACCCTAAGAAATAATTTTTTTACTTTTTTACATTTATTACTTAGAAAAGTGTGTGTCCGAGCACACACACACACACGCACACAGACACACATATATATATAATATATATGCTCGTTCATTAATTCTGAACACTTATATAGCGCCTCTTAGAGAAACCTACTCAGGAGAGCTTCCAGCCCATCCACGACTAAGGAAAACAGTCATGAGGGACTTGTAAAAACTCGACGGTTGGACCAAAACCAATGAAGGGCCCCCACCCGAGAAAGCAGGGCGCTGCCTAATAGCCAAGCGAGCACGTGGAACTAGAAGCTCACCCCTCGTCAGAGAGCGAAGCAAACAACGCGCTGCAACGTCAGACACTGGGCAGCAAAGATCACGCAAGTAAGATGGGGCACAACACAAGACCACTAATGCGGCATGAGATTCGCTGTGACACTGGAAGCCAATGCAAAGCATCGCGAATGTATGCAGAAACAGAGGAGAATTTGGGAAACCGACCAATAAGCCTAGCAGCCGAGCCCAGAACCCAATCCAACCGCCCCAGAACCACAAGAGGAAGACCAGCAAGTAAGAACAACAATGGTCAACTCGAGAAGTAACAAAGAGATGAACAAGAAACACGATCGCGTCGTGGGTGAGAGAGCGAGAGACCACTTGAAGTTGACGAAGCTGGCAGTAGCAACTCCGTGCAACTAGGTTCACATGCTGAGAGAGAGTGAGCTCATAGTCAAGAGTCAGAGTAACTCCCATATCACGGACTGTGATCTGGAAAATTGTGACTATGGAAACTAGTCTAGACAGTGTCGAGACTAATTTCCAAGCTGGAATATGTACATAGATCTTCATTGGCTCGCAAGATTTGTAGCAGGCTGCGTTTAGATAATTGTCCATATATATATTATATTATATTATATTATATTATATATGTATAAGCGATTAATATTGCACGTATTCAGGCCGACTATTCAGAGGTATTTCCAACAACAGCTCGGCTGCTCATTAGGCTAGATTAGAATGCGTCACAATTGACCCTGGGGAACATGCATAAAGTGAATGGCTCCTAGTTTCATATCGACAGTGCGATCACCCAGATGATAGGGTTCTCCAGGGTCGAAGTACGGGTCGAAGGGGAAATGGATCATCCCTTGCTCCACCATGATAATGATGATGATGATGATGATGCCGTTGATAACGACGACGACAATGATGATGATGATGACGACAATGATGATGATGACGACGACGAAAATAATAACAATAATATCTGGCTCTTTCAAACCGGCTAATTGCAACATGGTCATCAGTGCAGTTCGAACGGACGATGACATAACAAGTTATTTATTTCATGTCTAATGAGCAATATATATTTGTCATCAATTCAACTTCCCTTCAAAAAAGAAATAAACAATTAATTATTGTGTCGTGCAGGATACAAACTGAGGCAATGACCACTGCCTCGTCAAGTTGAATTCATTTGTGTGAAGTCAATAATTTATCCAATAAATCAGACATTCTGTCAAAGGACAACGTCACTTCTGAATTTCTATTGCTCTTGTTGGATGCATAAATACAGTATGTAGTCAGTGACACGCATTCTCATCTGCCGTTATTTGTCGTCTCAATCAAAGGCCAATTAGTAGATAGTTACAGTCGGCTAACAAACTGTACGCGCGATATCATCTCCCGTTAGCGAGAGTGGGTTGAATACCTCAAGAGGTGAAACTCATATTCTCATATTTCTCATATTCTCATATCACTCATATGACATATTTTATTTAGCAAGTGCCATCTGTCAGCTGTCGGCGGCTATGCGTTAAATGTTTCCACTCATGTGCTTAGGGCCACCGCTGACAACTCTATTCAGCTTAATGTTCATAGATTTGCTAACAGCTGCATTTTTACTTGTTCACTGTGACTTTGACATCATCAAGGCCAGCGCAGAGAGCGCCTCTGAGTATATATCTTGAAGGGGCCCTGTATAAAATCTTGATTGCATTACATTACACAACATTACATTACAAATGAGGTCTTGTGGTTTTTTTGCGCATTGGGCCGATGTGGAGCATTGTCCTAACTTCTTCTTACCTCTCGCGCAGTCTATAGGCCTATCTGTCTATGCCTGCCAGTGCTTCTCTGTCTGTGTGTGTCTCTGTTTCTACTTGTCTGTCTGCCTCGAAATAAATGAATGTA
Source organism: Bimastos eiseni (assembly GCA_959347315.1). Taxonomy (NCBI): domain Eukaryota; kingdom Metazoa; phylum Annelida; class Clitellata; order Crassiclitellata; family Lumbricidae; genus Bimastos; species Bimastos eiseni. The sequence goes on from OY365810.1 coordinate 34,472,798, forward strand.
TGTCTGTTTGTCTGCCTGTGTAATCCTGACACTGTATGTCTGTCAATTCCTGTCCGTCAGATTGCCTGTCTCTGTTTGTCTATCTCTGTCTGTTTATCTACGTGAGTCTGTATATGTCTGTTTCTGTCTGTTTGTCTGTAGATCTGCTTGTCTTTATCCTCATGTTTAGCTCTGCCATTTTGTTCTGCCTCTATGTCTACTTTTATGTCTGCTTGTCTGTCTTCCTATTGGTCTGTCTGTCTGTATCTGCCCGTTACTGTCTGTCTCTGTCTGCCTGTGTCTGCCGACCAGTGTCTGATTTCTCTGTCCGTATTTGCACGCATTCTCACATACACACAAGCAGACATACACGCAGACATACACGCAAATGCACACACACACACGGGTACACATGCATCCAAACATACACACATACACTGTCACATATGCGCACACACGCATACAATATATAAATGTAAAGATACGATCCGATCCTCCGATCCGACATCTGCATAAAGAGCCTGATGTACAAGGTTCGTATCAAAATAAGCATGTAAACTTCATATATAACAAACGTGCACGTGTGTACATATACTTGTGTTCAGGTACATACATCTCTCGCCGTGACTCAGCTTTTAGATGGCTGACCATGCGGCACGATCTAATTAACTGAAGCCGCTATTGATGAGTTTAGATCTCTAGCAATTGGTCCCCAGTATCCTGTTAGCTCCGCCCATGCCGTCGGTAAGGTGCGATTGACTCGAGATTTGCGCGTGATTATCGCTCGGTTAACGCGCCACGACGCATCAATCTCCCGCTAAACGACACGTGAAACTTTCGTTACTCGGGTCATTAAAGACGCGACATTGATGCATTAAGAATACTGTGACACTGACAGTACTGTAGGTGTCTGATGCCTTTCTGGTCACATCTCTCCACATGTCTCTGTTAATTGCAGAGTGGCTCAATTCTTGAAGAATTTTTCCACACCATTCTTCAGTGTCATCTGTCCATTCTCTATGTTGAATTCCACTTTCGTTTGTCCCTTCTATTATTCCAAAAACCAGCGTTCGAAATTTTCTATCTTCTTTCATTATGCATATATGTCTAAATTAATTTGGCTTTCTCTGTATCACTTTTTGTATGAGGTTTTCTGTCATGTCGATTCTTCCGCACAGTTCATCATTACTTACCTTCTGAGTTCATCCTATTATAAGTGTTTCCCAGTTAGGTGAAGCTCACTACATTTTCTAGTTGCGTTCGATCTATCATTATTTGGTTCTCTATCGTTTAGTCTCCAAATGTCATTGTATTTGTTTTCTCGAGGTTCATAAATAAGCCGCACTTTCTCGCTTCCGTGCCCAATATCTGCACTGTCTATTCTAACTCCTTCTCCGATTCATCCAAGATATCCGCAAAGCGAAGGTTGTTGATTTGCATTCCATGAATTGACATTCCTTTTACCTCCCTTTTGACTCCGTCCATTGCTCACTACAGATCTGTAATAAACATGGTGGGTGAAACCTGGTCGCCTTGTCTCACTCCTCAGTTCGTCTTGTCCAACGGTCCGACTTCACTGCCCAATAGTACTGCTATTTGTGAAGTACTGTAGATGTCCTTAAGCAATTGGACATCAACAGTACTTCACAAGCAGCCGCCTCGTTGCACAATAATAATTACTACGATGTGTTGCAAGCCTTCTGTCTACGTTAAAGTAATGTAAAAATCACCGCAGGTTTCACTGTTAAGTTCTCACTTCCGATTCCTCCTTTACTTCCGCATTCTATTGGATCTGTAGCACGTTAGGCCTAAGTGGAGTGACCGGAAAATTTATATTTGGCATGAATACTATTGCCAACAGCTTAGTACAGTAATGGATCCAGGCAGTTACCCAACGACGAAATACAGACTACCAATGCACTGTTAACGTTAATCACTGCTTTGACACGTACATGTACGTTGATTCTTAAAAGCATTGTCAGATAATTAGTGCAAACGATGTGTTGTCCTATAATAAGTCTTAGTTACACCATTTAACTGCTTGTATATATTACAGTTGACTGCATGAATGCACTGATTAGCGTTTACAAGGTGTTTAATCTTGATTTGTGTTGTTACCAATATCTAATTCATTGTGTGCTACCATTACTTAGCATTCTTAATAGCGTGCTTATAATTGAGCTCGAATGAAGATTATTTCCACACTACGATGTGCAGATCTACATGTAGTCAGGGAGAAGTAGAGGATAAATAGGTAACTCATATGTCTATACTTACCAGAGCTTGTTTAACTAGCGATTTAAGCTGCAGGCACTGCTGAAAGACTGACGCTTTTTGTATAACAACGTCTTGGATCCGTTGTACACTAGTCTCACTCCTACGCTCCGCCCAAAATTCATTCCGTGACATATCCTTGCAGCGCTTTTAACAGCTCAGCAGCCAAGCGAGCAATGCGTTCGATACGCAAAGACTCTCGATGATTCCCTGGCAACTCGACAGCAATAAGCGTCCACTTTCATCTTCTGATAGACGCTACAGTGACAAGTCTGCCACTGTGTCTAAGAATGCCGTTTAAGTTTCCTTTATGAATATTAGGCAAATTATAAGCAAACAATCAGATTGATTACTTGAAGTGTGATTTTGAAAATGAACTCTTGTCCAGTTGTAGCTCTGTGAGACGTGTCCATCGACAATGAAATATATATTTTTAACGATTCAAAGTGATGACACCTTCTTGACTCATCACATCGTTTAGTTATACTATGACGTTTTCTAATTTCGTGCAAATCCTAAGGAATAGATAAACGAGTGATAATTTCTACAAAATATTATCCTCAGAACAGTAGGTTCATACATTTTTAATCAGTTATTTGTAATCTTTATATTAAACAATTACCACAAAGCTAAACATTTCTGCCATATTACCTGAAACTGAGTAATCATAAGTGGCGCAAATGGAAACTACATGTATATTCTTTCTCGCACTTAGGTTATTCACTTATGAGGCTGCTACAAGACTTGTTCTGTAGGCCCTACGGAAACACGAGTTTCCAAAACATGATTTTCGGAAATGGTGTTACAACACGTCGCTCGATCATTCTACTATGTCGTCCAATAATATTGCTTGAGTAACTGCTTACAGCTGATAAACATTAACGTCATATAAAGTGAGAAGACCGCATCCCCAGCTGAAGAGTCTGTTTGCTGGTCGTGTCATTCGACTAGAAACTGGTCAAGAATCATAAGTCTCGACTCCCTAATGATATTTGATTTGTCATAGGGGGTCTAGCTTTCCCCCTCATTACATTGTCCCTCTTTTTGACAGCACAAAATTTGAAGAAATAGCCAAACGCTTTTTGCGACTTTCAGGCGGAAATGTTAGTTAGTTTCAAAGTTCTTACTAGTTTAACTACAGCATCATAGCAAGTCTGATGAAAATGCAATGATTGTTTATTAGTTAATGCGCACAAAATAACATGTAAATATATTACAGCAGTAATACTATATATTATACTATATATTTATATACATATATATATAGTAGCCTAGTAATGCCTTCTCTCACATAATTATATTATGAGTCAACTTTGAGGTCACATTAACCATGTTTTGGCGGAAAACCTGGTGATGATAGCTATATGGTTAACCACCTCAAAATCATTGTAAAACTGTCTCAATTTATCTGAAGGTCTCGTTATAACTGATGAAGCAGAAATCAATTTCTGTCCAGGCGGAATTGGAATTCTCTTCTTCTGTGTTGACAGTTCAGTCCTCAAGTCACTTGACTATCTCTCATCTCTCATCTTTAGAAATCAGTGAGAGCCGGTGCAAAAGCACTTCACGTGTAAATAAACTTATGCAGAGACGATAATAACTATCCATATACATATTTGTTGCAAAACATAAATATAATTAATTACGCCTGAGACCTGGGTGTATAAATTATCACCGGGCAAAGCGGATTACTTCTTTGAAAAATCTTTCATGACGGGTATCAATTTGATAGAGAAGTTGTGAGAATAAATCTTAGGGGCCTACCTAACTAAGGCGTTGCCAATATTCATTTTGTTGGACATAACTGACGTGAAAAGGTGCTCAGACAGCCGCGACAACAGTCTAGCTTTGGCACGAGATTCGTTGAGTTGGATGAGACTAAGTTATGACAGCACTCAGTCGCTGAAGCCTCTAAGATAATGAAGTCTGTCCAGCGTCTGATCGTCAAGTTCTGTGACATTGCACTGTTGACCGAAGCACTCTAGACTATGTTTTCGTCGTCATAGGAGCGGACCAGCGCGCAGAGATAAAGGTCGTCGAGGTAGTACATTATGCCTTTAAATGAAGCAGGAGTTTTGATGGTCAACGCCACTGTAAGTGCACGAAAATGAAAAAAACAAGGCACGTACTTTATGCGAGTTTGTGAAGCACTTTAGCGGCGCTATATAAATGTTCAGATACAAACACACACACTTAGGCACACGCCTAGGCACACATACACAAATATGTGTATGTATATGATATACATACATACATGTAGGTCTATGTAGACCTATATATGCATCCTAAATAGTTCTTCACCCAGAAGTTTCACTAACGTTCAAAAATTTGTATGTTTCGGGCTACATGTATATACGATATCTATAATACGTACTGAATGACGTCAAGGACAGGATCCCATTGAAAGTTCTCTAAATGGCTGGGGCCTACACGTGCTGCCAGTCAGTTTTTGGAGTATGAGAGCAAATCAGGCCGACTTAATTAATCATGACTCGCCATAAGTAATTAGATTTACTACATGTATGACAAAATTATCTTAGCCTCCTAGGGTTGCATAGAACATTAATAAGACTGTAAGACACACACTAGACGTTTCTGTCACTACGTTATAACCCCAACGCTAAGACGCGTCTCTGAAATTATTAGTTTTTGGATCTTTGTTAGAATTATTAATTACAGAGGCGAGTTCACTGAACAAAATGCGATTGCTAAACAAAGTTTAGAGGTGAACGAAGGAACAACGACAGACGATAGAGAAGTTTCGTCAAGTCGTCACTTAATTACGATCAAGTGATATTAAATCGCATTCAAAATACTCAATATCCAAGATATACTAAACTAACGAAAACTGATATCTAGCAGTTTATGGATTCCACTTCAATACCGGCCGTGGTTCTAGCATGCACAAAACACCACATACGTAACTGTTTGAGCCAAATACATGCTACATGTATATATAGGCCTAGATCACATAAGATTTAAGGAGAATTTTAGCCTCGGGTAGGAAATGTAAGTCTTAGTAATTCTCCAACGGTGATGCGTAACACATTTAAATTATTTCTAAGTCCATCGCTCCTTCTAGATTGACTAACATGAGCATTGATGATATAGGGACTTCAATGTTGCTAGTAAACCTGCACCATGTATATTATACTGTATACAAGCATATATATATTGCATTGTATTTACATGTTTCTATAGCGCTTCTCCCAGTATAACTTAATCCTAGTACGAAAAGCCCTGCAGGAAAAGAAAGGTCTTAAGAATACGGGCAGCAGCATCACACCCAATTAAACTTAAGGAGCAAGTCAGAAAGAGAATATTGTTCCAAAGCGAATGACACGCAGACGCATAAGCGCGGTGTAAGTCGTCCGAGTCCAAGGCACCAAAAGGACTTGATCTTGTGCGCTTGAAGAACGAAGAGGATGATGAGAGACAGCGAATAGAGGACGACGAATAGGGTCACATAGATAGCGTTGAGCTTAACCCACAAAAGTTCTGGAAATCAATAAAAAAAACTTTAGACCGAATTAGGATAATGAGCGGAAGGAAGCTAGTGTAAGTGCTTAAACATGATGGTCGCGATATGTGAGAAACGAGGAAGAGAGGCAATCAGATGCGCAGCTGCATCTGTTATCGATCTAAGAGGCGATAAGCGACAGATTTGTATGGTCTCGAGACAGTGTCTCGGTTTCGAGACGTCTCGAGACAGTTTCTTAGTGTCTCGGTCTCGGAAGCCTGTTGTCTCCGTCTCCGTCTCGCGTTAGTGTCTCGAATTTTTAGAACTGTCTTGAAGTGAAAGTCTTGTTCTGTCTCGAACAAGCGTTCTCGATAAGTTTCGCGTTAACTGTTTTAAAATCTTGCGCTGTCATGTCATGTCATGTCATGTCATATCGTCATCGTCGCTTCGCGTCGGTTGACTACATCAATGGAAAAGTGATGTCCAATGCTTTCTGTCTCGTACGATGTTCATTAAGCTTGTGCCTTTTACACCAGTCCACGCCATGACATTGTCAAACAAGCAGATTCTGGGTCTTCCACGACTTCGGCTTCCTTCCACCATACCCAACATCACACTGTTCTCAATACTGTCTTTAGGCTGTCTCACGATGTGCCCGAAGTACCTCAGTTTTCTGGATATGATGTGGCCCAACAGTTTGCTGTCAACTTTCGCCATTTGATACACTTGTTCGGTTGTCACCATTGCTGTCCATGGAATTCTGAGCAGTTTCCTCATGCACTTGTTCTCAAATGCTTGTATGCGTTTCTCTTCTTCTTTCTTTATTGTCCACGCCTCACAACCATACGTTGCTACTGGCCAAGCCAAGGCCTTCATGAGTCGCAGTTTGGTTTTAGTACTGACTGATTTATTTTTCCAGATGCTTACCAACTTAAACATGACTGACATTCCCATGGCTAACCTTGATTTTACCTCACTCGCGCAGTCCCCGTCCTCCGTTACTCTGTTCCCCAAGTATGTAAATGAGTCCACTTGTTCCAGTTTGTATCCGTTCACCTTGATCAAAAGTGTATTATTGTTATTTGTCATTACTTTTGTCTTTGCTACGTTAATCAGCATACTGTATTCTTTTGCTGATATCTCAACACGTTGCACCAACTCATGTAAATCCTCAGGTGAAGTGGCCAGTAGCACGATGTCATCAGCATATCTAAGGTTATTAATAGTCTTCCCTCCAATCCTGAATCCCTTGTGGTAGCCTAGTAGTGCTTTTCGCATTACCTGCTCTGTCAGAATGTTAAACAGTCTTGGTGACAAATTACATCCTTGTCGAACTCCTTTCTTGATACTAAGCCATGTCGACATAATTCCGTCTGTCGTTACAGTAGCTTGTTGTTGTTTGTAAAGATTTTGCAATAGCTGAATCTTGCGCTAGAAACTGAAATCGGAATCTACGAGAAACAGTAATTCTGGTTAACGCTTTGGTGATGCATGGTTTAACGCGCGAGTCACATGATACTGAAATCAATTCAATTATCTTAAAGTGGAAAAATGTCTGAGAGCGAACCTGAAATTGTGAAGTTTGCGTCATTTGAAGTTATTGACAAAAAATAGCTATGGCGTTCCGTTTGTCATTGATGTAAAACCACCATAACCGAAACGATCGGAACAGCTTCGAGTTTCTCAGGGTGAGTAAGGATAATTATGCGCAAATTTATAATTTCCTTTGGTATTTGGTATCAAATTATCTTGTTTAAAATCGTCTAGCATATTTCAGACGTGTCTAAAAAAGGCTTTCTTTATACTATTCATAAGATGGGCCGAAGAAGAGATATCGAAAAAGATAAAACGCGGCAATATAAAACCTATTCTCGGGAATTGGTATTATATTACACATTATAAGTTTCAAATTGAAATTACAAATGAACATTATTCCCGAAAACTGATACATTAGTATTTTACAGCCGTTTATATAAGATCACCTGTCTTTTACTGTCTCGTACTGTCTCGTACTGTCTTGAACCTAGTGTCTCGGTCTCTTTCTCGGTCTTGGTATACCTCACTGTCTCGGTCTTGGTCTCGGCACCTCACTGTTTCGGTCTCGTCTTGGTTTTGAAGTTTCAAGTCTTGCATACAACACTGATAAGCGAGATTTCGCAAGACCAAAAAGTAGTGAATTACAGTTATGACTTCATAATTTTTCATTTATGTAATTTGTAACTGACTGTGGTTTGTCATTCAGACATTATACAGTAATCAATGCATGCATAGTAGACCTAGTGCCTCGTTGTAAAACTATAATCGATATAGTAGAATTAAACATTTCCATGTAACAATTGTACGCAGTTTTTGGCTAAAGTAGCAATAAATCTAAATTTCGTCTTCGATAATTAAAGCACGTGCGGACTGTTATTATTTTCAGCATTGTGAACTGGTTTAATTTTAGTATTATTGTGAATAGTAGCACTAGGTCACTTATCCAACTCATCTGCGTTACCTACCGGTTGAACAGAAACCTGGAACGGTCCACTGCAGGATTATTGTCGATTTGAAATTGTATGCCTACGTGATACTGGCGAACTAATATGTTCAGGTTTTATTCTAAGAATAACTGACGAATGATCATAGGCGGCCAGCTTCGTTTCTCAAATGTGAGATTCGTGTGAACTTCGTAACTGTTTAACCAGTAAACCAAGAAGAGATGATTGCTTATTTTTGGCATGATGTTCGAACACTTGATTCTTTAAGTTGTTTAAAAGCACAAATCGATTGATATAATTATTACATACCTGCTTCGGGTGATTAACTACCATCGACATTAAGAGAATTTTTATGAGCCAACACGAAGTTATCAAGCTCAGCAAATAATAGACGTAAACTAACTATGACGTGGGCTAAACGATCATGAATATTAAATTATATTGTTGATGACGTCAATAGAGATAAACCCAACTATGACGCAAGAATATCATGAATATTGAATTGTATTATGCTATATGCTAATTGAAGGCACAGACAGCCTTGTCGTGTATTTCATTTCTATATCTCTATAGCGCTATACTTAATAGAGCATTAATCAGTAGCATCGGTCTTATAAGCACGAGATTTTAATGATCAAGCTTATACTGGAAGAAATGCATTGATTGCTTTGCAAAACGTATTGAGCTTATGCGATATTGTCTTGCCGGTTGTGTCTCAGTCTATCTAGCAAAGCTTTGTATGCCTGTGTTGTTCATACCAATCCATGAAATATTCTTTCTATTTGTCCCTTTTTCGTAAGCGTTTGAAACTCATTCTTTTCGATATTTCCTTGATGTTGTCAGGTTAAAAGCGTCTGTGATGAGTGACTCTTGAAGCAGCGCCATAGAATTAGGATTTTGCGATGGAGATAACAATTTTTACCTGTGAAAGAAAACCGTAATCGCGTGCGTCGTTAAACATTTTGTGTCGCCCATTGATGCTGCATTCGCGTACAACTATTGTCGGGCTCTTTGCATCGCGCCATCGAAATTTTTGGTGCTCAACACTGTCGCGTGCGTCGTTACATGCTGATCAGACAGCAAATAAGCTGGTTCCTGCGATTTAGCTTTAGTGGGCGCTCTATGCATGTTGAGATTACGATTCAGCATTCAAGTACATCGTGTATTTTGTATTTCCACTAGCAAATTTTTTGATACTCAGCAGGTTTTGCTCGCGTGCATCTTCTGCTCTAACATCCTTCATTAACTTATGAGGGAAATGCTTAACGAAATAGGCCTACTATCCAATATTATGGTAAATATCAGCAAATCAATAGGTTTAAGTTGCAATGACTAGTGACAAAATAAATTTAGTGACATTTCGAATAAAATTTAATACATATTTTCTTAAGAAATCTAAAAGCGTTTACATTTATGAACTATGTTTCCAAACTTACGTGGGATGAATTGGCTGATAAGTATGAAATATTTTTATTTTCATTCTATGCATCGGTCCCGTACATGTAAATTGACAAGTCATATGAATTGTGCAGAGATGTTCCGGGCCCCTTGTAAGAACAGTCACGGGCCTCTTTGACGGAATTTGGCGTGTCCTAATGCAAAAATTATAAGTACTTGGTATACATTTGCACATGCCTCACTCTCGACGAGTCTGCGACCTATAATAATTGCTATCCGCTCTTTGGTGTACATGAAAGTATTAGAAAAGTCGTGAATGACTCATGTTGATTACAATCCTGACTGTTAAGGCTTTCCGTGCTAAAACATACACTGCTGCGATTATTCTATCTTGTGATCATTGTCGCTGAGTACAGCTTGTCAACTTATTGGAGGTATTAGTTCTTGCTATTAATTATGAAGCGGTAAGGCAACACGGCTTAAATCAAATACAAGACAGTAAACATTAATGAGCACAGATAGAAACACAACAAGCAGATTTTAAAACACGAACATGTTCCGAAACTATTAATTCAGCATAATTAAAAAATTCAATACGAATTCAACAATTAAGGTAAGCTATCATGAGTTTCAAATTATTTTAATGGTCAGAAAACTAACCACTACACGATTATAACGACAATAATTATAAATACATAATTTATATATTTATCGGTCCTATTAATTGAAAAATCATGTATGAAGTTTTGAAACTCAAAGTTATAGAACAAGTCCCGACATCAAAACAGTTAGCATATTTATAGACTTAACTAAGTCAGTCGTGAACCTAGCTTTGAATAGGCCTACAATAACAATAGGACTAACACAACTTTTGAGATACACCGTCCAGTAACTGGGTCACCAACGCTGTCCAAAGCAATAGTGGCAACCACTTCACAGTGTGACCTACAAAGTAACAATTCCAGGATACATTACTGCACATCAAAAGCTCAATACCGCAATCTCTGTGTTTGATGATCTGTACTGTCTTGTTTTCCACAAGCATCGCAGCGTCGTTCCTGGGTCGCCGGGAACCACCTAATGCGGATCTAATGGTGGCTCAATTCGACAAACCAGTGTGACAAACCCTCCGCGCAGAATATTAAGAAATAAATTTGTCATTAGTAAAACAAAAAGATTTTACAAAAAAGTGAGTTTTAGATTTTTTCTCATCGCTCACAATACTCATCTATTAAGTTGATGAATTGTTATTTAACTAGCGATTGTGTGAGCGAAGTCATTGAAAGCTGAAAATTTCCAAAGACATGAAGTAGAAACTAGAGTAATGTACCAGCGGGGTTGATTGTAACACATCATCTTGGATTAGTTATAACACGCCGTCTGCGTCAATAATGTACTATCATTTTCAAGGTTGCCTTGAACAAGCGAGGTAAGTGTATAGATTTTTCTCCAGAATGGGCTGGTTCTCATCCAAAGGCATCAGAAAGTAGGACAACCATAGCAAGTGTTTGGAAGAGACATGCAGTCATACTGACACGCTAGAAAAAAATGCAATTAGTATATAGAATAAGAGAATATGCCTAAATAAAAAATTAAAATGCAGTTGTCGTCAGTAAAATTTGGGTGCCGCCAGTGTCAGATAAAAGTGTTGGGCAGATGGTGCCGAAGTTAAGTCAGCATAGAAGGAAAGTCAAGTACTATCATTGCCAAAAAGAAAGTCAGTTACCATTATTGCCAAAAGAAAGTCAGTTACCATTATTGCCAAAAGAAAGTCAGTAACCATCATTGCCAAAGGAAAGTCCTGTGCCGTCAGTGTCAAAGGAAGGTCAAGTGCAAGAGATGCTGAACTGAAGATGAAGAAGTTGACCTCCAACGAAGTACACGCTGCCCTAGATGAGGCTCTAATGGATATTACACTCCTACCTAAAGCAGATGGCAGTAAAGACGAAGATGATGAACTAGCTGCAATGTCATGCGAGGACAGCACAAGCGATGAAGACGATGGCATGGCTACAAATAGATACAAGAGAACTTATAGTGCAAAAAAGATATCTTGTGGAAGACCTTGTCTCAGCAAAATTGACAGATACATTGTGTGTGAGGACTTTGGCAAGGGCGGAGAATGGTGGTTCTGATCCGCTGTATGTAGCTACTGGACCTATAAGGCATGTAGTGATGAAGAGCGTCCGGAATCATATGCTTCTGACCATTGCAAGTTCCATCTAACCAAGACATTTTTATAGGCTTACATCGAAGACGGTTTAGCTTACAAATAGCCTAGGTCCAGGTATAACAGTTACTGTGTAGTGAACATTCCAACAACCACCAATAATGTGACAACCTGATTAAAATTCTATGTTTCTTACGATGTAATTACGAGCAGTTCCTGTTTAGCTTAACAAAGAAGCACAATTCAAAAAATTAAGTTTCATCCCAACGTCGTTAGACTCGTTACAACATGCTCTGCTCGTGTTACAACTTAAGCCGTTAGTGGGATAATTTGCAACACCCGACATGGCTCGCTATTTTATTTAACGTCGAAACCATTTAATACTCCGCCACTACAGAACCAACATGTTAGACTATAATTTTATACGAAGGTATCACAATTATCCTTGTTGCAAATAAAAAAAATTGATTGATATCCTAAATTTGTTTCTTTCGTCCCCGGTCTCCCCTACATCCCCTACATCTTCGGTCTCCCCTACATTTTCATAGGCTTACAGCAAGTAGAGGAGACCGGGCTATCTGCAGCAGTGAAGCCTATAAATAGAATTACGCTATTGGCTAATCGAGTGTTTTAATTTTAAAGTTTTTTCTGGAGAAAGTTTATACAATCGTTGACTTAAAAATAATGCATTAACGTAATCAAATCAAATTGAACAGTACCAAAGTTTGTGGTGGAGTAAGCCTCCGTCTTTCCGTTAAACTCACTCACTCTGTCGTTAGCTGAGAAATAGTTGAATCAAAAACAATGCTCGTTATAAAAATGCATCGAACGTAGTTTTTTTATGCAACGGAACACTTGCATAGCGCCATTTGCACCAGTGACGTTATTATAATTGACCGTATGATATAACATGCACCTATTCACAAAGAATCAACATTTTTGACAACCCGAAGTTTCGAGCCATTTTCGCATAATTAAAGCAACACGACTGCCAACCATGTTGCGATGGGATATCTGAACCGCGCCCTAAGGGTCCTCAAGCAGATCTGTTGCAAAATCTGTAACTCGTTGATCCCTGCTGACCTTTGATACATCCTGTAAATGGGGCATCCTCTTCTAACGGAACGGTTCGTTCCTTTGGGGTATACCCATTGTTATCTACTCTATGAATCTAACGGCCGACCGCTCTAACCAATCGGCCACCTTGCCATACAGAATTCATGCTTAAGTAGAAGCTGCATTGATTAAATGAATTATGCTTAAATGTAAGCTGAATAGATGAAGAAATTAATGCTGAAGTAGAAGCTAGATTAATGAAAAGCGTCACGTATCGCATCAATGCGACTCTGATAGAGGCAGATAGCGAAGAGAGAGAGACAGAGACCGCAATAATTTGTATGGCCTGGGTCCTTCTCATTTGGCATTCATCACTCGCCGTTTGAATGGACGATGAGGCATTTAGGTGCAAGTTCTGAGATTATAAGCCATCATCGGAAAAGGAACTTCGGTCCGCATGCTCTTTGTCGCAGCGGCTCATGACACATAACAATAGGCCATCCTGCCACACAGAATTCATGCTTAAATAGAAACTGCAACAAAATTTGAAGAGATATGATATAGTTCAATCAGATAAAGTTTCATCGAACGCTTACCAGAGTTATTGTTGCAGTTAACTGCAGTCTTTGCGTCAAGATCCTCCATAATGGGTTTGTAAAGTGCGAAGTTTATCGCTACGGATACAAAAGTCATTACAACCAATAAAATATTTGTGCATGTGAACGCAAGAAAACATTTACATAAGACCATTTGCACTACAAATACACCACATTTTTTGAAATTATTGCTATGAAAGTAAGTGTTACAAAACTATCGAATTGTTCTTCTTAGCCGATATCATGTATCTATGCGCACGAAGACTTAATAGCGTTGGCACACTTTGAATTTTAAGTTCTAGGCCTATTTGCAAGAAAACAAGTTGATATGGAATATCTGGATCGCACATTTTAGTCGAAGTCAGACCGAAGTCAGACTCTGAGCAGATATTCTTGAATGGGTGCTATATTAAGTTTCATTGATTGATTGATCGACTAAATAAACAGCTCAGCGGCCCAAAGTTTTGCAGATGTATTTTAAATTATCTTGTTCTTTAAAATCTGCTGGAGTGTTATGCAATTGGTAAATGTGTTGCGGCAATCGAGTCAGATAGAAGGGAAAGACGCATAGCAAAGCGGAAATTACCAACATTTACAAAGTATATGTATGTTCTAATGAAAACATTAGCCAAGATCAAAATTGAAATAGATAAACATTTCATAACTAGGTATTCTGATGAATTGCTATACAATTGGCCTAACTAAAAGTAAATGAAATAATTTTTGCAGCTTCATGATCGTTGTCTGTGTCAGAGAGACTTAATTAAGACAAAATCCGAAGAAGCAATACATTCAGACACAATGCGAAAAAATTCTTAGTCAATTGTCACACGAGCATAATTGCAATTTCACACAAAAACAAATCTAAATTAATTGTTAAGGAAAAAAATTATAATAGTATAAAAATTTGCAAAACAGAATATGCAAAAATGAGATCACACTGTATAATGAGCATAAAATGTCTAGATATTTGTTATTCATTCGCTGCGAAAATTAACAAACAAAGGCTGTTCACAGAGAGGGACTGTCAACGTTTTTGTATTATTGTCTATTGCACCAACTGCTCATGAGTGGACACGTGCTAATCGCGTCATGCGCAAATGAAATTTTCAACAGGTGAATTGACCTACGATGAATTTGAATCGTTATATCTTATGAATAATTATGAGGTGAACTAATAATAGAGATGTTAAAATGGTACTCACCATTTTTGTCGATTTTGTATATAATATTAATTTTTCCAGCAGCATTGGCTTTATAAATATCGCGAACCAGATTCATCCGAACCTTCTCACAGGATCGTAGCACTAATGAAAATGGGTCTAGAGTACTCTCCTCACTGCAGTAGGGCTTCGTTGGGACAGTGCATCGTCCCGTTATACACTCAAACTGTAATCAGAAGTAATAGCACATACAATGTTATCAGCCACTTTTCATCGAAATCTGAAGTAAGGCTACGAGGCCATCAGGTCTGTAAAATCATCAAGCAGCGTAAGACAGAAAACGATTGAAACGGGGATCAGGACTGCAGTGGACACCAATACGGGTCATCTACCCATGGATCACGCAGCAACCTCTGTCTTTGGGAAACAGAACCAATGTTGCATTGGACGCCTACGGATCTTTGACCCATAGATCACGTTGATGAGGATTAATGCATACAATATACCGCCTTCTCACATACCTACTGATAAATTTAGCCTAGACGGCGTTTGACTTAAGTAGATTGGGCACAAAGGTTTGGACACGAAATGAACATAATGTGAATCATTGTAAGATGACAAGTGAAACCTTTTGAAGGCCAAGAGCTTCTCTAACTGTTTACCAGCCTACATGTACTTGCATCTCTAGGTCTACTGGCTTATAAATGCGCATGACTGCTCAATACTTATACGCATAAATATTATACCATGGCTGACTGAAATTCAATATGTCTATAAGACAGACAATTGTAAAATTGCGGCAGGTTATACGGAAATCAAAGTAAAGTTTTCGATAACAAACTGACGATAAAATTATGAGTGCTTAACGTAACCATCTGAAAAACCGATGAATGAGTGAAGCGTATTTATGTATACATTTGGCTACTTACATAGCGCCTTTCTAGACGCCGCTGTAATCTATTAGATAGCTCCGTAATTGCCACTAGGTCAACAAGGCTCCGGCCTAAGGGCGGCAAATTTCAGAGGACGGTAAAAGTTGGATTGGAAATGTTTTAAATGTGAAAAGTAAATGATAGCAAGCCAGTGAAGTAAAGAAGAAATGTTTAATCAGTGTGTTATATTGTAATTAAAGTTTAAACTAATGCACCACTATGTTCATACCATTTTCATGTTTCAATGGAAATGGACAGCTAGTGCTGGTTTCTCTTCCTACTATAGCGTCTGTTAAAATGTCTGTATTTCAGTAGGCAATTTTTATTTTGGGGTGCGGCATAGAAATCATGGCCTAGGGGTGGCAAATTGTTAAATCCGCTTCGTCTATAAGATGTAAAAAGATTTTATTCAACGGTGAAGATGCAACTAGTCCTCCAGGTTCGATTTTTAGCCCTGCACGCTGATTGCAGCCTATAATCAGAATCACTACTTAGACTAACCGTAACGTTTTCTGCCGAGCAGCCTGCGGCTGAAAGGATGAATGTACGGATGTTTAACACGACATCATTACTGCTTGAATTTATGATAAGCTGACAGCGTGCCTCGTGAGAATGTTCTACTCCTATGTAATATGTAATATTTCCACCTTTATCATCCAAACACGAACCTGTACAAAACATAAAAATACAATACAATACAACTAGGCATTTATATCGCGCTTTAACTAGATAAATCTTGCACGAAAGCGAGCTGCGCTGAAGTTGTATTGCGTTCTTAGTCATAGTTCAAGAAAAAAGGTAGGTCTTCAGTTTTGAGTTGGGCAGTGCAAAGGATGTGGCTTGGCGGACCGTAGTTGGGAGACCATTCCATTCCATGGGTCCTGCTACTGAGAGAGCACGGTTCCCAGACTTCCTGTTGGTAAGAGATACGGTAAATTCCTCCCGAGTAACCGAAGATTAAAATACTATAAGTAGCATTTTCGTTTTAGGCCTATCATGCCCGAACACATTTTGCAGTCAATTCAGCAGGCATCTAGTGGAATTCTTCTGAATTTCAGCTACGGATTATAACTTCTTAGCGACTGCTTGGGGACTGCTGCATTTTTAGAATGTCACTGGAGAATCAGATCTGATGAGAACAAACTGGATGCGAGATGATTTGATTGGATACGATCATAGGCCTACTAAGCCTAGATAAGATACAAATTGGATTAGAACCGACAATAGAGTATAATCATATCAGCAAGAAACTAGAGCAGATGAGAATGAAACTTAGAGAGTTTAGACATGATCTGAATTTCTCCAATATGTAAATGCGCTGATTAAAAACCAGTTTTTACATGGTTGGAAAATGGTACTGAGGCAGATGTTATAGCCAAATTGCATGTGCAACAGGAACGATCAAAAGCAAACACTCGATTCACCTAGAGTAGATCAACAGATAGCAATCAGTCAAGTTTGAGTAGCTGTTAACGTGTGTCAAAAGAAGAAGTTAGTCTAATAAAATTTCAGGAGACTGAACTAGCCTGAAGGAGGTTTAAGATTGATCATCCGATAAATAGAAGCAATTTATCAACGAGCTGTACTGAACGAAGAGCAATCGAATGAAAGACACAGTAGGATGTCGGCGGTATATAAATGGTAGTCCAAATGACTGGCAAATGGGTTGAATGGATAGATATACACCGTATACAATGTAATGAGGAGCGAATTCAACATAGAAAGTGTGGAATATAACCAGACAAGGTCGTTGGGAGCGAAGTGAATTTATTGAGTTGCACAGATTGAATAGAATGGTATAGACAAGATGCAACCGTGGTGAGATCAGGCGTCGCTATATCATAAAGATATCGAAAGCTCGACTGTGTTTAGTAGTTTGGGTGAAGGCCTAGTATGAAGATAATATGTAGATACAAGTCCGTCACACAAACCTATATCCGTAACTACAAAGTATACTCTATTGTGTAGTTATGGATATGTGTATAATGGATTTTGAATTACGTCTTCAAAGGACCTCTTAACAGTTAGGCCTATCTAATAATGTCAGCAAACTTAGCGGCGATCTGAGCAGGGACCGCGTAGCACTGAATGCATAACCATAAAGCAATAAAGGCTCAGAATTAGGCCCTGTTTATTTGATTATTGCGCGGAGTTAGCGGGAAGTTCTGTTTTACTGCTTATCTTGGCACTGTCTCATTTTAGCCCATTCACTTCACCTGTTATGAATAATAAGAAAATTGTGCATGCGTCAATGGCTTGTAATCCAGAAAGAAGACAACATATGAGAAAACATTGTCTTCTGATACCATAAACAGGAAATCATACAAGATTTTTGGCCTTTGACATTTGTAATTATTCCGTATGGCAAGTAACAATGAGCGTTCAGCAATGGTGCAACATAACTTTGCAGATCAGTGATCACCTAATTAGCGATTATTAATTTAGCACAACAATAAAGTTTTCCATTGCTTACAACAATGTTAAGCAGCGCGTGAGAATATTTTTCTTAATGTTCAAATGGATAGATGTTTAATAGACCTGACGGTAACTTAGCTTAGTCGGAAGAAGATTACATATTATTAGGTTAGAAACTTTTGGTAATGTATTTGAAGTCTATTACTATTAGATAAACGTTCTTGTGAAGATTATTATTATATCATCTGTACTCACGTCGAGTTTCCTGCGCTTCTAATGCATCGAATGACTGCGAAATGAACAACGTCGCCAACAGAAGAAGCATTGTGTGCTGTATTCGCGATTAGTCTCTGTGATACTCACATACAATCTACAATTTTGGTGTACTTAAATGAAAAATCCATATCAGAACATTTGCTGAAGTTCCATGATTGTATTTAATTAAGTAATTTGATTTGGCCCAAGAAAATCAGCGTTTCCTACACTGATCAATGTTCCGGAATTGTTGTGGCTTTTATCGTATTCTCTACATGTAGCTTAGGATTATACGATTTCTACTGTTATTATTGCCCCTAATTTATGTGAACCTTTTTTTGCTGATATTATCCCGCGTTATTATCGTACCTCAGGGTTAAGGTTTTCAATCCATGTCGATTACGATGGTTGTATGTATGTGAGTTGTATGTGAGGAGCCCTTGTAGCCCTTGTATGACCAGTAGTGTAGTGGGGGCGGGAACGCGGGGGAACACCGTTCCCGCACTTTTTTCCAGGGAGGGAACGCGATCCCTCACTATTTTGCAGCATTTTTGCTGAAATAAATGAACAAAGAAGACTAACAGTTTCAACTGCTTACTTACTGGAGTCTTTCGCAGATATATTTATATCTGTGTTGGCTTTATACTAAATATTCTATGTAAATGGCGTCTCAGCGTCTGTCTGTTGTAATTTTGTAAATAAAAGCTAATGATAAATAAAAATAGTACAGTAGTACTGTAATAATTATAACAAGTTAACAAGTAACAACAATAAATTAATAATTGAGAAAAAAATTTGTAAGCCTAATATGAGGCGGAAACAGCTGCTACAGAAAAGTAAACTTACAAGCTTCTTCAGCAAGAAGTCAAAGGCAGTCACCATCTGTTCTCACCGAACAATCTACAGATCAGCAGTCTACAGCCGTGGCACTGGAAACCAATATACCCAAACATTTTGATTCTCTTGAACCTTTTGTTACATTAACTGATTCAACGCCAACTACAGAGGATGCTTTCCCAGATGTCTGGACTTCCGACCAGTGGGCTCAAAAAAGAAGGATTATCCTTGGTTGGACTGCCGTGATGGAAAACTTGGATGCAAGTTATGTAAAAAAGTGGCTCTGTCTATCCACACGCAGCAAGGGGTTTCTATTGCAGTGGAATGGAAGGAGTATACTGTGTCATACTATGGTGATAGCTTGCAGTCAAAGCTAACATCACTGCGAAAGAAAATTAGCAGGCACAAAGAATCCATGTCACATATTACCGCATCCAAGATTTGTTCAACGGCTGAGAAGCAAACAATTGAGAAACAGGTGGATACAATGAACGAGGCAGACATTGCAAAAACGGAGAAAGTTTTGCGAACCGCTTATTTTCTGGCAAAGGAAGACAGACCATTCTCAGATCATCCGCATCTCTTAGAATTACAGAAAGTGAATGGGGTTCATCTTGGAATTGGTTTACGTTCACGGTTTACAGCCACGAACATGGTAGATCACATCGCGAGAGATATGCGCAAATGTGCGTGTGACCAAATACAAAGGGTGGAAGGCAATATATCCATACTGATTGATGAGTCAACCACTCTCAGTAATAAGTCTACACTGATTGTGTATTTGAAATGTCAGTCGACTATGAATGGGGAACTTCACTTTATGTTTCTTGACTTAATTGAACTGGAAGACCATGACCATGACCATGACCATTGTGGCATGACAATATTTGAGTCTCTTCTCAGATGCCTTGCTTTTCATGGATTTGACGACGATTACCTGAGAAATCATTTCGTTGCATTCGCATGTAATGGGGTCAGTGTTATGCTCGGCAGAAAGTCTGGCGTCGCTAGTATGATTGTGGATAAATATCCTATTGTTATAGTCTGGCACTGCTTGAATCATCGGTTAGAACTAGCGGTGTCAAATGCTATCAAGGAAGTTACAGTAATAAATCACTTCCAAGCGTTTTTTGATAAACTGTATTCGATTTATAGCCGTTCGCCAAAAAATTAACACGAACTTGACGGTTGTGCTGACGAAATTGGTCAACAACTGAGGAAAATTGGACGAATTTTTGGCGTGTGATGGGTCTCGAGCTCTTAGGAGCCGTCCATAAAGTACGTCACGCTCCAGGGGGGAGGGGGTGTAAGAAAGTGTGACAGTTTGTGACAGAGGGAGGGGGGGTCAGGTCATGTGTGACTTCACACATTTATTTTTTTAAATTTTATTTTAAATTTATTTTAAATTTTTGAGTGAAATTTAATAGCTTTAAAAATAATTTTCAAAAATTTTGTGAAATATTTGAATTTGGACTGTTCCATTTTTTAGTTAGTAAAGGATTGAAAGAAAATCTAAATTTTAATTTCGTTTTTATTAGAGGTTAACACATGGGTAAATATTCATACTGCCCGCTTTAACAACCCTAGAGTCATAAAAGCCTGTTTTGTTTCCTTTTTATTATTTAATCACTGGGTGAGGTCAAGTTTCGCCAATCTACTTCTTATCCTGTGTAAAAATATTGCATAATCGGAAGATTATCTAAAGCTTGACCTCACCTATTGTAAATGAAAAAGCAGCAGATAAATGATGTGTATTATATAATTGTCTAGTCTAATTTTTCCAATTTTTGTTTTCAAATTCAATCTAGATTGAGTTATTGCTTCAATGAATAACCGTGACAACTGTTGACAATTGACTATTCTACTAAGTCATTTTAATAATGTGATAGTTCTTTTAAGTGGAAATTTTATATTTTAATACAGTTTAATAGTGAAGTGTGTTTTAGATTAAATTTTAATTAGGTGTTAATTAAAAAAAATTTTTTTCGAAAGTGTGACGTACTTTAGGGGGGGGGGTCCGAGATTTGTGACAGTTTGTGACAGGGGGTGGGGGGTTAAAAATGGTCAAAAATAGCGTGAAGTATTTTATGGACGGCCCCTTATCGAACTGTGTCAGCTGTATGGAAGAATTACCAGTCGTTGTGCATGCATTTTGAGAATGCTTCCTGTGACACACACAGAAATTCTCAAGATCGAGCATCATTTCTTGGACTGTTGAAACGTATTCGATCCCCAGAATTTGTTGTCGACCTCGGGCTTATGCATGACGCATTACATGAGCTGTCGAGTTTATCGCTTCTGCTGCAGGAACGTGGAACGTCAGTATTATATGCTGACAAGCTGACTCATCGCAGCATTAGAATTTTGGAAACGATGAAAGAAACATGGCATTAAGACTCGAGAGGCAATGGACGCTGCCGAAAATTTAATATTTCGTGGTATAACTCTTGCCAAAATTAGCAAGTTACTCACCATAAATCACAAACAGTTTTTTACCAGTCTGGTGAACAATATGCAAGCAAGGTTGTTTACAACACAGGCATCACAAGTAAGCAGTGAGATTGACAATAAATGGAACACATGTAAGAAGCAGTACGAAGACTTAATGCGACAGTTTGGTGTGCTAGATGAAACAACATGGCCTTCAGAGATACCCCCTGGCTTTGGTGAAGACGAAGTGACAGAACTGTGCACAAGATTCTCTTTGCCGCGTGTCTTAACAGTGAATGCATTCCGCGATTATGTTGATGACGGTGGCCGGAGAATGCCTGCTGACTTAAAGCCTCTGGTGAACTGTACGCGTATTATTCCGTGCAGCACAGCTGAATGTGAACGAGGCTTCAGCCACATGAACATCATTGTCAGTGACACACGCAGTAAGCTTCTTGTCTCTCACGTGTCGTCGTTGATGTTTATCAAGTTGCATGGTCAGCCACTGAGGTCCTGGAATCCACCCAGGTACGCAAAAACGTGGCTGCGGAAACATCGGTCTGCGATGGATACACAAACAAGAGTGGCTTCACTGAATCCATCAGAAGACAAGACTGAAGATCCACTGTGGCAATTCCTCTGACTGTAGTTACTGACTCATTGACAGACTGACAGTCACTGTACTTTAGCGTAAAGCCTGTACTATCTGTACAGGTATGGAAACTGAATACTTGAATACAATATGTTACAAATAACAAATTTCTATGTATAAATTTACATAATTACATTTATTAATTTTTTTGTTATTTTTATACATTCAACAGTTTCAAAAATAGCAGCGCTCACACTATGCAAAATTTTTGCAAGATTGCACTTTGTGCTACAGTTGCTACTTCAATTTCCAGGCGTTCCCCCATTTCATTTCTTAGGACTACACCACTGGGTATGACCGCGTTACGGCGCCATATAAATCGTCTTTATTATTATAATTATTATTAGTATTATTGTTGTTATTATTATTATTATTATTTACAATCTAAGCCTAATAAAACAGTGATACCTTCTTCGCAACCTATTGAGAAATATCTCGAAGCAGAAACTATTTTTTCGAGCAATAGTTCTTTCTAGAATCCCTTGTGGACTATAGCTGCTAATGCTGCACTTTTCACTTCACATTATATTGTGCGCATAAATGCAGCTCCGGAAGAGGCCTGCAGCTGGCAAGTAATAAATGAGAAGAGCCATATATATATATATATACAACAGAAGAGTTTATTGCACGAACAACTATTAACTCAGTAAATACGTAAACTTTTACCACATATCGTTGAAGACAAGTACTTTCTTCGCAACAGAATACAGCCCTTCATGCAATGTATGACTAAATCAAAATTGTTAGAAAGCAGTTTATTTTTAATTTATCGATAAACCTTTATTCATACGTGTATTTAGTTGCGCGTGTCAGTTTTATCAAGTCCTCTTCACACAGTGATTAAAAAATTACATGAATCGTGTACAGCGTCATGCGCACGCGCTTGATAGATGCAAAAGGAGAAAATGTACTTTTCTGTGCCAATTTCACTATGCTTACGCTGCTAACTAAAATAACGAACAGATAAGTTGGTAAGTATAGGCCTGTATATACTCACCTAACCGTGCTCAACCAGTGACTGAAGAAGCTGCTACGCTGCTCAGAGACTTGGTTGTAATGAATACGTCTGCAATTCGTATATTTGTTTTCGACGCCCTTGAGCGTTTTATCAGCAAGTCGTGGAGGCGATGTTGTCAACGCACAGAGACTCTCGAGGGTTTCCTCGCTACTCGACCGCAATACTCGTTCACTGTCGTCTTCTGTTAGCTGATACAGTGACAAGACTGCCACTGTGTCTGAGAATACCGTCCAGATTTGCTTCATACACATTGGGAAAAATGAAACAAACCATTCCGATTATTTACTGTTAATGAGGTTCTGAAAATAGGCGGACTAAACGGAGATACCGTTGTGTGATAGGCTAACATTATTTGCCGCTGACAAAGCAACCGTTAAGTCTTCAAAATGATGACACTTAACTTAATCACATTGTGTAGTTTGATAGGTCTTTTACATCGTGCATATGACATGGTGCCGATTCGTGAGTGCGCTTATTTCGCTAAAATATCAGTTTCAGAACTGTAGGTTTTTGCAATTTCGATGTTCCTATACTAAAGTATACCAACGGTGAGTGGGAGCCAGTGCAGCTCACTATTAAAGTGCCAAACGTTGATTGCAAAATGAAACATCGCTGTCACATTAGCTCACGCTTACAGGTTCAATCTGTTGACACCGAGTAATTATACAAATTGAACTACACTGGTTACGAGATACATAACAAGTATTCTACGAATTCACAGCTTTTGTGGCAATGACAATTAATAATCTAAAACATTTTCTACCATTAAACTTTGCAAAGCATCACATTACTTTTGTTTATACACTGTTGAGCGAGATGTTCTATGCTGAAACACAAGTTTCAATGCATGATTTTCGTAGGCGTTTTATTACGCGTCAATATATCACTTGTCTGCCTACATTCGGACCATGCTTGTTCCTGCGTTTGTGGCTTTTCTGTGTTGACAGACACAAGGATCTCTAACTGAAGTGTTTGTCCGTCAGTCTCGCGTTCATTAAACCCTTAATCATCATGGATGAGAGGTGGCCGTTCCAGGCATATCATTTCATCATGGGGAATGAAGTACTTGGTTTTCATTTCCATGGGAATGATTCATCTAGACTTTCTAATATATGATAACAGAAATGATAGTCATCTTATTCTTACACGTAAGATTTTGAGAAGATTCCTCAAAATCTTACGTGAAAGATTATCAATTATCAATTTTATTGATAGAGGCCATAATGACTTCTATGTCAATGTAGCTCATTGTATGTATTTCAATTGAATTTTCAAAATAAACATTACAGCATTTTAATTTGCTACTTTCGCATAGGTATAGCATTCAAAATTAATTAACAACGAACTTAAATAAAACAGGTGCAGGTTAGAAACGAAATTGGATAGTTAAACATAGAAGGAGAATTATTGCTTAGGATTATTGCACTACAGTTGTCGAATACTGAGACTGGTTGACTTGCGAGTGATAGACTCCACAAACCGTTTGTTATTCACAGAGAATTGAGTTGGAGTAAACATAAACATAACAGATGACTGCTCTAATCCCCTTTAACAAGTGCAGACACTTAGATTTTGGTACAATATGAAGTTCTGCTTTTTCTGACATTGGATTAATACAAGAGATTAATACGTCATGAATTAGTAAGCGCGTGATTTCGACACAAACGTGCGTCACTAACTTTAACGAACACAGAACAGAGAAGTAGGAATAGGTCCTATTACTTAGAAGATTTTGTTTGTATTAAATGAGAAATTTTTATTCTGTTTATAAACTTAATTTTTAAAGTTTTTGGCCCTAAGCTGATATATTGACAACAGCATGGCACGCCTGTGCTATCAAATACCCTGTACACGAATTTCAAAATGGTACCTGTTGATTCTATTGGAATTCAAACCTCTATTTAATTCCGATCAGATTCAACTGAAAATGTGTAATTCGCAGGTTCACGTGTTACAGACAGCGATTAACAAACCTAGACCTACTTTTGGCGATAATTGTTATCTTGAAATCACACCCAAAGCTTTTTTGAAAAAATGAGCATAATGAACTACGTGTATGTTATTAATATAAAAGTCGTGATCATGACAATTGTGTGCGCCTCATATGTAAGCCTAGTCTATTTGATTGAACAACCCTCGACTGTGTTTTCCATTGAAGTGCTTTTGATGCAGAGGAAAGAGAAATGTAATTACTTTAACAGACGGTTACTTCCTGAAACTGGACAAGATGCATCTGCTTCCTGTTTCAGATATAAGAAATTACTTCATCATCAAAATCACCAATTAGTCCTGACACTTATGGCAAACGATGACAACAATCTTCATGCGGAAAGACTATAGGAGAGTCAATATTAAACGCCGATGCTGATGAAGAGGGTTGGTTGCGTAATGTATTAGATTTTTAACATGATAACGGTCTAGTATTTAAATTATTGGAGCTCCTTAGGCCCTGTTTGATAACTCCACCTGGGTTGAATTGCTGGCTGTCCGAAGTGTAGGGTTATCACGAAACCACTGTGCATCCGCATAATATATAGGCCTAGTCTGCTAACTTGCTAAGGGAATTATCTTAAATAGGACCTAAGTCATTTACATACCGAACGATCGAGCGCTCCTCTTTCCAACCGGTGAAACACTTTGATTGAGAAGAAAAGCATTAGTTTAAAGCATACCTTGTGAGGTTGGCCTAGTCATGGACTTGACGTGTTCTTCTTGGTCTCGATACAATTTTATGAAGTCAGGTACAGGTCTATTTATCTCCATCGCCGTCTCATCTTTCCACCGAGGATGTACATACAGTCGGTACACTCGTTGTAACTGGGTTAGCAAGGACGCGTGTGGACCTAGAATCTCGAAACAAAATGTCTATACCCTGTGAGCACTGAACCCCTACCTCTGATTTGACAGTAGGCCAAGAGTAGGCTTATGTGCTAGCCCCTTACCACTCAGTCCTACCTAGGCCTACGGGTCTGGGAAGGCTGATAGACTACAAATGCAGTTGATGGATATAAATAAACTTATGAAAACACGCTCATTAAGCCACAAAATACATATGAATGTACTGTACAAATTATATACACGCTTATATTACATATGCGATGCATATGCACAAATTACATATAAACAGCGATAAGGGTTGTGCTTCTTCTATACAAATCTTCCATCTTCTGTGGATGAAGCAATTATAATAGAGAAAGTCCAATAAACCTGAGGATGAAGCGTATATAGAACAACGTTGAGGATAGACATGTAGGCCACGAGAACTACAGCAACAGTATGTCGCTGGCGCTGAAGATTTATGAAGTTAGATTAGACGAAGTCATGGTGACACTCGCCGAGACTTTTTATAGCTAGACTTCCTTGAAGAAGGTTCTAAGATTATGAAGTTTGGGACAGCGTCTCATCGTCTAGCGCTGCGCCCGTTGGCCGAAGCACTCGAGACGATTTTTGGTGGTCATGGAAACGTATCAGCGATTGTAAAGCCCGTCGAGGTTGCATAATTATTGTGAAGCGATATTTCTA
The DNA here is from genome assembly GCA_959347315.1 of Bimastos eiseni. NCBI lineage: Eukaryota > Metazoa > Annelida > Clitellata > Crassiclitellata > Lumbricidae > Bimastos > Bimastos eiseni. The sequence goes on from OY365810.1 coordinate 34,499,435, forward strand.
ATTCTACTAATAAAATAAGTAGCTAGAGATAGTTTGTGAAGCTCTTGAATAGCGCCTTGTAACTGCTCAGAAGTAATAACTATAGCCTGCTCACTTCTTTCCTTTCGCCTCGATTATGCTAATTCACTTTTTGTTTGTCTCTCAGATTTTGAACTCAAAAGGCTTCAACGTATCCAAAATACATTAGCTCGAGTAGTGCTACATGTTCCACTACGAACATGCTCCTCTGCCATACTCCACCAGCTGCATTGGCTCCCTGTTGAATTTAGAATCAAATTTAAGTTAGCTTGTTTGACCTACAAAACCACCATCACCAGTACACCTACCTATATTCATGCTCTACTAACTCCTTACATTCCTCCTCGTTGCTTACGATCATCAAGTACAGGTCTTTTAGTTGAACCACGATGCAGAACAGTTATGGGCTCTCGTGCATTTCATGTCTCTGCTCCTAGGGAATGGAATCGACTGCCACTCTCTATCTTCGCAGCTCAAATTTCCTTCCTTCCTTCAATAGGCGACTCAAAACTCACTATTTCTCTTTGGCTCCCAAGGATTTGGAAATCTAATTGCATCTTCTCCTGGCGACTGACTATCTGCGCCTCAGATTCACATTTAGGTGTGACCTTGTGCGCGTTACAAATTTAATAATAATAATAATAATAATAGAAATAATAATAATAACAGAATATGCATAAATATTTTGTTGTGTCTATAAAATACAACCTTCCGTTGGTTCCTACTTACATAATCAGCCTGGTGAGCGCCAATAAACAGGTGAACTGAAATATAATGCGACTGAACATTCTCGTAGCACCATCTTAAACATTTAGGATAGTCGGCCTACTCTTAGATAACTTAAATATTCATGGACATCTTGCAATAGAGCACATTTGCAATCAAGTAACTGGAAAAGACTCTCACACGTGGACCGAGCGAAGTGAAATCTTCGATTGACAGTTTGTTGACAATGTATAGAATTTCTTAAGTTCTGTTAAGAATTTGAAGTAGAGAATGAAGCAGCGAACGGTAACCAATTCTCAATTCCTTCTAGTTCTACAGTCCCTGGTTTTAGTAAATCCCTCCAGTTTTACCTCGGATGACGAAATGTATCGTTCAATACCCCAACGATGTCCTAAATTTATCCTTAGGCTTTCATTTTTATATATCTAATACTTTTGGAAGAGCAGAGATTCCTCCGCCTGTCACTGTCTTAGTTCCTGTTTCTTCCCTTTCCAACTCACTTTAGTCCCGACTCCCAAATCTTCTTCATCTCCTTCTCCCTCTCCCCTACATCTCCCCTACAAAAACTGCTGTCACTGTCCGAGAATACCACCAGAACTTTAATCCAGAAGGATTACGAATTGGTGACACAGATAATAGGTAAAATCAGAAAATCCGCCCATCTTGAAATCGATCGGCTTCGTCGTAGCTGAGATAACGGTTCTATCTCATCTTTGATGAAGAATGGTTTAGCACACAGTGACCTACACCCCGCTAAACTATCCAAATCAATTAACACGTCGAGCGACATCAGGGATCCCTCCTACCAGCGACGGGTCAGTGGCGTAGGCCTAGCTACGGTATTTTGTCCCCAAGGACAAACTATAGAAATGGCGCCGCCCTTTTCTAATTTGAAATACAAGCGGATAGTATGATCACTAATCTCATGGCTCAGAAATCCCTTCAATGCCTTCATCGCCCTTTCCTCAATCTCTGACTTCTGACTTCCAGCAAATCTGCCAGCTGTTATAGTTAAACTGTAGTTTATAGGCCTAGTAGCCAGCGTGTGTTGTGTGTCACATCATCATATTATTCAATCAAAAATCAAATCAAATCAAAATTCATAAAATTTGAATTTTGAATGTAGGCGATGAAGGCATTGAAGGAATACCGAGGCTCCGCGTCGCTAATCGCGATGATGCGACTCGCGTCAGATGGCGGCTGCTAGCAGCCTAGCAGCAACTCAACCTGCTTCAGAACCTGCATCAGAGTGACTGTCCAAACTACACGTGATGCTGTGCTGGTTTGTTGAGGATATTACTTGCAGTACCGCACATCAAGTATAAGTAAACAGAGCTGATTGTAGCATCAGACTTGTAGTACTCGAGTCCCGGACTCGTATGACGGACTTGCAATCTTAGGACTTGCGACTTAAGACTTGACAGTTGGCTGGCAATGGCTGCAGCTAGAGTTCAATGTTTATCACATTGTACGGGAATTAAGTTTGGCAATTTAGTTTTTAATACGATTTGCAATGTAAATAAATGATGTTTCAGTTTATAAAAATCGATTATGATGGTGTTTAGTCGGATCATACTTCCGGTTTCGAATTAGCCGAAATACGTCACTTTTCAACGCGATTATAGTATTGCTACAGTAAGTTAAAAATATAGTCTTAAAGTGTTTTAAATATATTTGCAAGTTAATAACAACACTTGAGCAGTGATTAGCTGAAGTGAGCAGCTGTAAGTACACCGGTTTATCATTGAATGAAGTTTGATTAGATACATGCATTTCTTTTTCACGTACCCCATAAACATGACTTCATGGGTCCCATATGCACAATGTAAACGGTATCACCTAATCGACATACACAACAACTACACTACACAAGCTGACCGTCGTTACAATGTAAAGTATAGCTCAATCACCATCGCCATCACCGTCGCCACCATCGCCACCACCACTTCTGTATTAACCGTGCCTGTACCTTCACTACACTCAGGTATAAACTTTGTGAGCTAGCCCACGTGGGAGCCATGAAGTCAGGTTTATGGGATTTTAATAAAATGATAATTAATTAGCAGTCAGACATGTTCACTCTGCAGCGTTCAACAGTGTAATTGTGCATAGTATCGCTCACTTATGCGGTTTATTATATTCAAACACTTAATTATATGCTGATATTTACCATAGACCTATAATCATTTATAATTAATTATTTAGGCTGACATGCCAAGAAAAAAAGCAAGTGGCTCACAGGGCCGTAAAAGAAAGCAGGAGGTTGAGAAGCAGGCTGAAAAATATAGCAAGCTCATGGCCACCTTCCTTAGAAAGGCCAAACATGCGGACGATCAGGACGCAGAAGAGTCTCAGTTGGAGTCTGAACACAAAGATGATCGGTGTGTTGTTCAGCTAGAAGGGAACGACCATGAAGGGCAAGAAATTGAAGGAGATGAAGATGCTGCAGCCGATGAATTAGATTATGGCAGTGAACAGTCAGATTTGTCGCAATTGAAGATGCTACAGACGATGTCGCGTGTGAGAGCGATCATAATGAAGAAAGTTGTCAGCAAGATGAAGGCGCTGCGAATGCTGAAACTTCTAGCAGTGCAGTGCCGGATGTAATTCTGTATCATGATGTTGGTTATATAGAATTCGAGCAGACATCACAGCTATCACACGTACCACATCCACTGCGTAATGAGATGATTTCTTGTGGATCTCACGTCTTTCAAAATAACGATGGACCATTTGCAGCGACGTGTAGACGTGCCATGACTACATCTTGGTTTAAGCGACGCCTTGCCAATGGTGATCTAGTGAATCGATCTTGGCTATTGTATTCCCCGTCAAAAAAACAGCCTATTGTTTCTATTGTTTGCTGTTTACGTCATCCAGTGTCAATGCACGATCCTCGTTTGAAACAGCCAATGGATTCAATAACTGGAAGAAAGCAAAAAAGATTGTGATACATGAGAACAGTCCAAGTCACCGAAAAGCGTTTACAACGTGGAAAGAAGCATAAAGAAGGATGACTCTTGGGACAGGAATAGATGCACAAGTTGAAGCTCAAATTCAGTCCGAAAAAGCACGATGGCGTGAAGCACTGAAACGAATTCTTTCTTGTATAAAGTTCCTGGCTTCTCAAAACTTGGCGCTGCGAGGCCATGAAGAAAGTTTAACTACTGGTGACGGATCAAATACAGGAAACTTTCTCTCTCTTCTCCAGCTCTTAGCTGAGTATGACCCAATGTTGGCAGACCACTTGAAGCATGCTCGCGAAAATCCCGGATCCGTTTCTTACCTTTCACCAGAAACTCAAAATGAATTCATCAAGCTTCTTGCTAAAACAGTACGTGACCAGCTGCTCGATAAGATCCGAAAAAACAAGTACTTTGGTATTTTGCTCGATTCAACCCCTGATCTAGGACACAGGGAGCAGTTGTCGGAAGTTATTAGGTTTGTGGACGTTGATTTTGAGACCAAGCGGGTTAACGTAAAAGAGTCGTTTCTTGGATACATTCAAATTCATGAAAAGGATGCAGCAGCCATTGAAACAACCATAGTTGAAAAGCTTAAAACCGACAATATACCTCTTGACGATTGTAGATCTCAATGCTACGACAATGCAGCTGTCATGTCCGGACATTTGCTCGGCGTTCAGAAACGAATTTCTGATAGAAATCACCGTGCACTCTTCGTTAACTGCGACAATCACAGTTTGTGATTGTCGCTGAATCTGGCTGGCGTTCACGCAGCAAAGCAGGATCCGCTTGTCGTAACCTTTTTTGGTACAATTAAGAGTGTTTATCTATTCTTTTCTCGTTCAACTATTCGGTGGGAGAAGTTGAAGAATGCTCTTCAAACTACAGTGAAACGTGAGTCTGAAACTCGCTGGAGCGCAAGAACGGAGGCAGTCAATGCAATTCACGGCGGCCTGAATGAGCTTGTGGAGCTGCTTGAAGAATTATGTTCACCAAGAGAAGATAAGGTTACAGATGACACAGCAGGATAAGCAGCGATTTTGCTGCAGAATGTTCTCAATTTTAGCATTCTTGTTCTACTTTATTTTTGGCAAGATGTACTGGCGCGAATTGACAGAGTCCAGAAACGACTACAGGACCCAACAATGAATTTCAAGGATGCGTCACTGGATATGGAATCTCTGGAAATTGAACTGAATAATCTTCGTGACAAATTGTGTCTGGATTCTGTGGAGAAAGCGAAGGTGAAGTGTCAAAAGTAGGGTATACAAGTTGAACGACGGATTCGGAGGCGACCTCGTATGCCCAGAGAATTGGCACGAGATGCTTGTCTTTCAGCTGAACCGGAAGTGACACGCGTCATGAAGAATGCGATCGATAGATTTCGACAGGAGCTTCAGAATCGCTTTTGTCGATTAAAGGACTTGAATTCAAAGTTTGGATTTCTGCTTGACATCAGTGATCTTCTACGTGACCGCAATGAAAATGAGTTGAAAGTTCTTCGCAGTGACTGTACAGAGTTTGGCAGTTTCTATGACACTGACGTTGAAGGTGAAGAACTTTACAATGAGATCATTGACTGCAAGATGCTACTCAACACTCGCGGTGATACTCTGCCCAAGACTCCTTTGGATCTAGTTTCATTCATCATTTCATATGGAGACACTTTCCCCAACCTACGCATTGCACTGCAGATATTACTTACAATTGCAGTGTCAATCGCCAGCTGTGAAAGATCTTTCAGCAAACTGAAACTCATTCTGTTATATCTACGAGCGTCTATGGGGCAAGATCGTCTTACAGATCTGGCCCTTCTCAGTGTTGAAAGACAAATGTTGGAAACTATAATCTTTGATAAAATCATTGATAAATTTGCTGCCGCAAAGGCCCGAAAAATTAATCTTCTGTAGACTGCATTACTGCAATGATGATTTACCTAATTACCATATGTACTCAGAAGATGTCAATGTATACATGTTATTAACCTATTTTAAGTGGCATGGCTCATTAAACTTTTCGACGTGTTTCGGCAACACAGTTTGCAGTACACGATCATGCATGCATGAATAAACTAATTCATAAACTAAACTAAATCTTTATTATTTAAAAAAAATTATGGTATTGTTTGGGTGTTGGCGACATGGATCGGACCGTCAAATTTAGCACGCGGAGAGAGGGGCGGAGAGAGGGGCGGAGAGAGGGGCGGAGAGAGGGGCGGAGAGAGGGGCGGAGAGAGGGGCGGAGAGAGGGGCGGAGAGAGGGGCGGAGAGAGGGGCGGAGAGAGGGGCGGAGAGAGGGGCGGAGAGAGGGGCGGAGAGAGGGGCGGAGAGAGGGGCGGAGAGAGGGGCGGAGAGAGGGGCGGAGAGAGGGGCGGAGAGAGGGGCGGAGAGAGGGGCGGAGAGAGGGGCGGAGAGAGGGGCGGAGAGAGGGGCGGAGAGAGGGGCGGAGAGAGGGGCGGAGAGAGGGGCGGAGAGAGGGGCGGAGAGAGGGGCGGAGAGAGGGGCGGAGAGAGGGGCGGAGAGAGGGGCGGAGAGAGGGGCGGAGAGAGGGGCGGAGAGAGGGGCGGAGAGAGGGGCGGAGAGAGGGGCGGAGAGAGGGGCGGAGAGAGGGGCGGAGAGAGGGGCGGAGAGAGGGGCGGAGAGAGGGGCGGAGAGAGGGGCGGAGAGAGGGGCGGAGAGAGGGGCGGAGAGAGGGGCGGAGAGAGGGGCGGAGAGAGGGGCGGAGAGAGGGGCGGAGAGAGGGGCGGAGGGGAAGGGTGTTGGGGGAGGGGGCGCCGCAAAATGTACGTTGCCCCCGGGCGCCAAAATACCTTGCTACGCCACTGCATACCGGGTTAATCATAATATTATTTATTGTATACGAATCAAAGGCACAATAATTATAAGCGTACATCAGATTATGCTGCAGATAGTTTAAATACTTAAAATAATGATTTATTGAAGTTGTACAAGTCTCTACCCACTGTAGGCATACCACACAAAATAATCATCACATTAAGCCTAACTGTTGTTACTATATTGCATAAGTTAAAAAAACACAAATATCAAAATTCCTTTTACAATAGAACAGATTATTAGCAAAACTAATTCTAAAACCGTTTCGTACAACATCCTTAAAACTGTTAACGTGGAACATAGGCCTACAAAATTTTTATACCAGTGTGATAATTATGATAGCAACTTTATAAAATTATGGCATCTGTTGTTCTATTTAGTCAATAGTCAAGTAACAGACAAGACTAATAGGCATAACAGCAGTAAAAAATCGTCATCGTAAACTCGCGATTTATGCAGACCCAAAAGAAATCCACGCCTACGTTGCATAAACATCTTTATTTGCAGGCACGTTTTTAAACAAGATCGGTTACTAGTTGTGGTCAAATTCGGTTCTAAGTCAAAATCTATATTTGTTTCATCTGAAATTCTGTATGAAAATAACCTATAAAATATATATAAATTATAGTTTTCGGACGTTTGTAGGCGCCCCAGCAGAATGACAGATATGCTTGTAAGTTGTAATAGCCACCAAGTTCATTAGTTAAACACAATAAATGCCTGTCTGGGGAGATCATTCGTGATTCTTGGAATAGACATCACCACTTTTAGCCTATACAAAGCCAGATCTATATAAAAATTCACACCAACACTCCAACAGGTACTCGACACAAATTGAATTGACAGAAATCAATAGCAAGAAAGTGCCCTAAATCGTCACATAAGCCTATAGGTCTACATGCAGGTATTTATCACAACTCGTCCCATAGGCTATACATGTAGGCCTGCGTGACGAGGTGTGATAATAGCCTGCATGTGTCTATAATAAATGTATTAAATTATAACAAAAAGTGTAAGCCTACATATTTAGGCATATGTACACTTATTTTTGATTATAATTAAATTCAAATACATATATAATGGACATTTAATATTTCAAGATAAAACAGTTAGTTTAATGACTAAACATTAAATGACTAATTTAATGACTAAACATTTTGACTGTGTTAAAATGTGCGTCCCTCTTCAATAGGCCTATCCTTGCCATGGCCCTTGGCAGAGAAATTTAATGTCATAACAAGACATACGTTTCGGCAACAATACAAGCAAGTCTTCTTGGTGTGTTTTCTGCACAATTCCTTTCACATACAAGTAGCCTATTAAGCAATAGAACTGGCCAATCGTAAAAGTAAGATAATAGCATATTGAGCAACACCTGGACTATTAAAGCAGAACATAGGCCTACAACATTTTATACCAGTGCCAAGAATGGCAATTTTATTAAATTATTCCATCGGTTGTTCTACATAGTTTTACAATAGCCTAAGTTATCCTTAATAATTTTTTCTTTTAGTTGCATCTCGTCTCCTTCCTTCTCTGGCTTCCTGGCAACCGCATTCTGTGCTTACACCTTTCAGCAAAATATCAAAACTTAATCACTTTCAGTCCCTTTCAATAGGCCTACATTCTATCTATGTATAGCAACGAGTGTTAACAGATAACAGAGAAGCAAAAACAGTAAGAGTCGTAATCGTAAACTCGTGATTAATGCAGACCCTAAATAAATCTCCATTACATAAACAACCTTATTATTTGTATCTGAAATTGACCTATAAAGTAATATATAAATTCTCATAGCTTTAAGACACCGTTTTAAGGCATCCTCAGAATCACAGAAATGCTTGTAATAGCCTCCACGTTCAGTATTTAAACACAATAAATGCCTCTGTCTGGTGGTGATATAATTCGTGATTCTTGAAATAGATCTCACACCATTTTTAGCACATCTTCGTACGAATAGCGCAGGCCAGGTCTATAACCAAATTGACATCAACATGTATGCCCTACACAACCTGAAGGGTGAGTTAACATAAATCCATAGCATGCCAGTGCCCTAAATCGTCACAAATGGCCTATATGAACACTTTTATTTGCCATAGTTTAATGCCACAACAATCACGATATTTCATACTTCACAATGAAAATAATCCGTTTTAAAACTGAAAAATTCCCTATAAAAATGAGCATACCTCTTGAGTTCAATGGCCTGCTGGAATAACCTCACTACGGCCCTGAGCAGAGAAATTTAATCTCATACACAATGTTGAAGACATTTATAATAGGTCTACGTATCGGCAAAAAAATCAGAAGGCCAAGTCTTCCTGGTGTGTTTTCTGCACGATTCCTTTTACAAATTATGCAACAGAACTGACCATTTGTAAAAATACTTGTAGGCTGATAGCTTACAGAGCAACAGCTCTATGACTATTAAAATGGAACATACAACATTTTGTACCATCGCTGAGAATCGCAATTTTATTAATATATTCCATCTGTTGTTCTATTTAGTTTTACAAGTTATCTTTAATAATTACTTTCTTTTAGCTGCATCTCGTCTCCTTCCTTCTATGGCTTCCTGGCAAACACATTCTGTGCTTACACCTTACAGCATAATATCGAAACTTAATCACCTTTCAGTCTCTTTCAGTACATGCTATTTAAGTTTAGCAACGAGTGTTAAGAGTCAAGTAACAGACAAGTAAAAAAAGTAAAAGAATCATAAAAACTCTGAATTTATGAAATCCACATTGCACAAACAAACTTATTTGCAGGAATGTTTTCAAAACAAGATCGATACATAGTTGTGCTCAAGTTCGTTTCAAGGTAAAGAGCTATAATTTCTTCATGCGAAAGTTTGCTTAATAAAACTGGTCAGGAATACAGTACGATATTCAAGTGAACTTGTTGACTTCAAAAATTTGTTAGATTCTGCCATGACCTTTTATCATGAATGTTTTGTCATTGAAGCCTCTGCTGTTAACCTTTTGTCATGATATCCTTCTCATCAGCATGCTAATGACACCCATTAGGCCTACCTATGCAGTGGTTGCTAGAGTCGATCAGATTGTGCATGCAATGGAGGCAGTGGCTTCTTGGTGTCCTCAAACAGTCTTAGCATCAGTCAAGTAAGATAAGACCCTATTTATTTGACTAGATTGCTGAATTCAAGTCTCTAAGGTTGATGCTTCTGCCCTTTACCACCCTATTCCTGACATCACATTCTCCACCTCTGTCCCAGATTTCTAGGCAGTATTCTTGATCAAGAGCTAACCCTTCTTGACTATATTAACAATGCATTCCACACCTGTACGATGGACTTCCGGCTTGCCGGATTGGGGCCCTAAATAGGGTTCTATGCACTGCCGCCCACCTTGTAGGCCGCATTCCCAGGTTAGGGCGAGTTGCTGAGTACATTCGGGATGTACTCCACTGGCTTTCTTACCCACAGCGTATTGTTTATCGGGTTTCTGTTCTGGTAAGGTTCCGTATTGAGGGTTTAGCCCCACCATTAGTGGGAGCTCTGCTGCTCTACTATGCATGTTCAACATCGTTGCTCTCTCCACTCAGCTGCACAAGCTGAACTTATTGTACCCCGTTCCTCCGTTCCCGGACTGCTGAGGCAGCGCTGTGCTTTCTCGGTGTTTGGTCCTGTGACATGGAATCGGCTCCCTACCATCCTTCGACAAATACCTATTAATCAGTCTTCATTGTTTCTAACTACTCTCAAGACTGTTCTGTTTGGCCGGGGTTAAGCTGAGAACACTTCCGATTAGGCAAACTTGAAGGGGTGCTATATAAAATTACTGTAATAATAATAATGTTACTTCACCTTAGTCAGAGTAGCTGTGTCCCTGCATTGCCCTAAATCTTTCATTTCCTCCAGAATCAATTTGAAAAATAATTATGCTATTGATTCTGGTCGTATAAATATTAACTGCCTGCATCTATGATACTTTACACCAGTCACCCATACAGAAACGCAACGAATTAAAAATGTTAACATTCAAGAAGAATCCTGTCTAATTGTTTATTTCTATTGCTGGTTGCAATTCACCTTGTTTTTTCTCAGGGTGTACTTCTTAATACCTCGGGTTTGTACTTTCGCAACTAACTCACCACAGAAGCTCTGCTCTCACTGGTTCTGTGGCTTGGAACAACCTCCCCCATAAAACTAGAGCTGAGCAAGTCAGTTTGGTAGCGCTAGAAGACAATTTAATGTTGCCAGATCAACAGCGCTAATGACGAGCTTCATCGTGCTTTACAACTAATCACTTATGTTATGTTATACACATATCAGAGCAGTTAGTAAACAGTTAGCATCTGCTATCTATGCATAACAATTGCAACCATAATATCATTTTAATAATTCACTGTGGTTAGAATTCTAAAGTACAACACACAATATAAAAACTGTATTGTATAATATACATATGTGTAAAAAAATTCAGGCACTGTTGGTTGAAGGGACACTCAGAATTTGATATGGTTATTAGTTAGACCATGGAGCATTAAACCACAGAATCGGCACTCTTTGAGTCGGAGGGAATGTGTCTGCCAGTTGCTTCTTTGGGTTCGGTCATGTTTTCAATTTCACGTTTTGTCCTAAAATATATTAGAGCAGTTGGTAATAATATAGTGTCTGCTGCATATATATGCAAAAAGTAACAAATGGTGCAGTTTACAATCAAAAGCTATAAAGAAATTATGAAATTGACTAGACTAGGGGTCATTGCATAATTACGTAACGCTCGAGGGTGGGCGGGTGGGTGCTACAAAACGTTACGAAACATTACGGGCGTGGGTGGGTGGGTTAGCTGAACGTTACATAACGCTTTTTATTTTTACGCTAAATAGTAATTAATTAAAAATACTCAATCTAAACTATAAACTAAAGATTCAATTTTTTAGCCTACACACAGCGGTGAAATCGAAGTTCAAACTTGGGCATAACCAAGTAGACAATTTTCACCGAGTATTTGGATGAACTATTTGCCGAATCCGGGTACGAACCGAATAGTAGCCGCAAATCTGGCCTGTGAGTAGTGGTAATTTGAAAATTTGCTACGCAATAGCAGCAATACGCGTGTTTCACACATAATGTTCATTTAAAACATATTGAAAGATGGACCATAATTTCGTTAGAAATTGATCTTTTATCATTCTTTTGGTACGCAATTGCATATCTTGCTTCCATGCAGCACCACCACTACCAACGAGTACCATCCGTAGGCAAAGCGTAGTTAACCTGCCACGTGCACAGCTACGGAGAACTATCTTTAGTCAATGCCAGTGCTGGGCACGAGACCAAAACCTTGAGACCAAGACAGAGAGGTTCAAGACCAAGTGGTCCAAGACCAAGACCGAGGGTCCGAGACCAAGACCAATACTCTTTTTATAAACAATAGGGTGTAGTTAAATTCTTTTTTTCTGAATAGCAACTATTAAGAGTTAAATAAAGTTGTGTTTGTATATCAAATGCACTTTTTCTTTTAATTTAAAAAAACTTGAAGCAGAAATTGCATGACGAAATTTTGCCAATTTTACTAAAAACATCATAGAAATTATGACAATCTAGTACACATATTATACAGTAATGCATATTAGAAATTTGAAATTAAATGATATTAGTGGAACTGGATTTGAATATTCAGTTAAATATGTTTACGTTTTGACAGGACAATTTTGAGAATTTGTTACCTTTTCCATTTTTGCCATTATTCCCAGTTTCCATCATACTAGTACTCAGTTTGCTCTCATTTATTATATTTCAGCATTAGCTGTTACAATTGTGTAAGCCTGCATTATATTTTGAGTTGTAACAAACGATTGGGTGATGGAAATTAGTTTCTTCCTATTATAAATTGTCTAACTTCATTTTGACTGTTACAAAATTTGAACTACAGGAAATAGTATATGTCTATGTTTTTGAAAATGATAAAAATTACTCAGTGTCCGGTCTTTGGCAGTTGTACGGCACTCTCGGACATTTTTCTACCCACCTACGAAGATATTATAAGATACTGTTTACTTGTGAAGCATGAACTAAAGTCGACAGTTAATAGGCCTACATAAGAGCCTAACAATGGAGAATGGAGATATCTCTGAAGTAGCCTAGTTGCTGTTAACATTGATGCAATTTCAACCGGACACTGTTCTCTAGCGCTCTCGACTAGAATTCCAGGAACAATCTCTCATTCTCGCTGGTTGATAACAGATAGTAGACTACTACGCTTATATATTATTTTTTAATAACCTACCCTCTCAAAATCTTGTAACTTTAGTAACATACATGATGAGAGTTTATGCTCCATCATGGTTTAGAATTAAAATGAAACCATCTTGCAAAGATAGTTCAAAACACCTCTATTAAACAATATATTCATCATGTTATCTATCGAAAGAGTTGCGAGACATTGTCAATCGGGTAATACAGCGATACTCATTCTTTGCCCATCCTGAGAATTTATTACTCTCAATGATGAACACAAACACATTCTGGAATTTGTTGTTCCCAACTCAATTTCAATGCTCAAGTGTACACTATGACATGCTGGATTGGACAAAAGTTCAAGTCATCCACCACTGACAGCATACATTTCAGATGCTGACATACGAAAATATGTAATTATCGATGAAATTTCCAAGATTCCCATGTCATACACAGGCAGTCGAGGGTTGCGTGAAGGTTGTTACCGACGCATCAATGTCAGTATGTGGACCTGAGTCGCGTGATCGGTTTATTAGATCGCGCTTAGAATCTCGTCGTGCAATGCCGGTGTTTGATACCAAATCACAATATCGAGCGGCATAAATTTAATTTTTCTTAAATATTTTAGCTTTGGCCTGAGAATATCACACTATAAATTACTTACAGTATACGATAGGTTATAAATAAGACATCTGAACTAGTAAATTAACGTTGCGTTTGAATGGTACAGACCTGCTGTCGGAATTGTAGGTTAACAGTGACTACACATGGCCGACCACATAATTATTAGATTGTTTCAAAACTTTGAAACATGTGAAAACAAATTTTGAAATGGATTGTTCCGTTGCAAATGCATTTTTTCCCCATAGTAACTTGTATATATAGATGGTCAGCAAGTCATAAATCGATAACAATCGCGTAGGGCCTAACCATCTAGTGTCTCTAATAATCGAAAATAACTGACAAATATCAAAGAAATTGCTCTGATATGGCAAATGACCAAGAACTCTAACCTAATACAGAGACCAAGACCGACGTAGTCAAGACCAAGACCAATGGTCCGAGACCATGACCAATCCATTCAAGACCAAGGCCAAGACCGCAGTTTTCCGGTCTCGAGACCAAGACCGCGGTCTCGAGACCACATCCCTGGTCAATGCAGAGTCTATAGCAATATCCTTCATATCATCGCACTCTAGGCTATAACAATATATTTATTATTTAACAGCTTTGTTTGTGAAAAAAATGTAAAACCTTGTTATAAAATTTGAATAATGAAGTCATCAACGTCATCTTTACTCTCTAATGTTTACCGGAAAGTTGGTGGAGCCAATTCAAGCGGGAAAATTACTGATTTGGTTGTCACCTGGAGAATACATCCAAAGAAATTAAAATATATAAATTAACATAATTATTTCATAGAAAATTCAATTGAATGTCAAATCCTTCTTTAATTAATCAATAACTTATAAGTAAGTCCGTTAGTCCTAAATTTTTTATGACAAAATATTATTTTATCAAAAAAAATTATTTTATCAAAAAGCTATTTTTAGCTATTTGCTGGTGTAATATTTGCCGAGGTGAATACTTCCAAATAGTCCAATATTCGGCCGAGACGAATGTCTGAGGCGATTTCCGGTTATGCCCTACTTCAAACATAATATTAAATATTCTCTACAATTGATGGAGGTTGAATTTGGAGACTTGGGACTATATATGTCCATGTAAAGCTACACTGACTTTTATTCAAAATAAATACATAATGCTCAAGGGGTGGGTGGTTGGCTCCATGGAAACGTTATGATGCATTAAAGGGTGGGTGGGTCAAAAAACGGCCATTTTCAGAGTTACATAATTATGCAATGACCCCCTATTTGAAAAGATCTTTATTTGAAAGAAATTATCGACTAATATTGTTCACACCAATTATATCTGCTAAGTGTTGGAAGATCCTTAAAACCTAAATTCCGCTTCATTTGTAAATAAATGACATGCTCAACTATGGTCGAAACAAGCAAAAAGAAAATAGCAATTTGGTGAAGTATTAAAGGCACAACATCATGTGATTTATATCAAGTGTGTTTATATGTTTATATTACACATTCACAGAAAATTCGTAACAGATCACTACTTTCAACAAGTAAAATGTATTTTGGTTTTAACATGCAGTAATTATTTATATAAAGCAAATGAAACTTGTACAACTCAGCATAGCATCAGTGATTATTATTTGGCAAAATTTGTAGGCATCAAGCCAATGTTCATATCTATGTGTCTTTTGACAACAGTTACCTTGATTTGATGTTGAGGTTATTCGAGGAACTGATATTTTGCAAATCGCTGGCATTGTGTTCTTCATCAAACTGCATAGGGGATCTGCATAAGAAATCATGAAAGCCAGAGGTATGAATCAAAATCAAAACACTTGGCTGAGATGCTAAAATGGCACAAAAAATCTTAATATTACAGCTTGCAATATGTGTCACCTAGTCTAAATCTTCTCTATGTCTCGATATATCTGTGGTTAAATAATAAATAACAATAGGTCCAGAAAGCATTTGTTTGTTGAAGTCGGTGGTATAGAGGTATGTTCTGTTTTCTGTGATCGTAGGGTAGCAGGTTCAAATCTACCTCAAGCCACCGCATTGCAACCTTGAAGAAATTGCTCAGACGATTACTTGAGCAATGCTCACCCATTAATAGACTGTGAGGAATGGCAACGAGAAACCACACCCCACATCTCATACTGGGGTGGCATACAAGTCAATGGGCCTACTGTCTGGAGGAGTGCTCATCATCAGCAGGTGCAATTTATAACTCATTTGAAAAATTACAGACCTGATGGTCAACAGAGATTTTTGTGTGATGTTCAACATAAAGTTACCAATTGCAATTCCAGTTAATGACTCATCATTGCCATTCTTCCTCGTCACTTTGTTCATTTCATCGCCTTCATTCTGGACCCCTTGTAGCAATCCAACTGAATTTTCTGCAGGTGAAGTCTCATCTTGATTGTTTCGTTGATCTAGCAGGAAATATGTTTACTGTACAACTATTGATTAATATCAATAACCTACTCTGATAACATGCCATTCAAGAGTGAATAACATCTTCATGAGAGATAATACGTATACATCTAAAACACAAAATGTTCGAAAATAAAGCTATCCAATGTACCCAGCATTAGAGCTGTACCAATATCACTTTTTGCCATTTATGCCGATACCGATTATTTCATTTGCCAATACAGATTATAATAGCCGATACTGATAACCGATTATTTCAATGTGTTTTCTAAAGATGTACTGCGACTCACTCTGCATAACAGCTATAAGCAGAAGATGCTGGTATGACAGTGTCTAGTATCAGTCAGGTAAACCTTATGCCCAGGTGAACCAGCTATATTATACACACGCAGAAAAGGGTCTCTGTTGCACCATGCAAAGTAGAATGAGCAATGTAAACTATCATCATCACTATTTCCCCAAACATCGAACTATTATGATGGGAACCTCTCTGGTAGCAAATTCATGCATACAGTCACTTTCTTCTTCTATCAAGCACGCCATTCTCTCCCCAGACTAGTCGCCCTTACGAACTGCCACTTTGGTCTGAAATAGGGCGTCAGTGGTGGTGGCCGGTGGGCAGCCAGCAGAGACAAATAACTGCCCAGGGTAATTAAGCAGGTACTGTGACTCACTCTACACAACAGCTATAGCCTTCGAACATTATTCCACGGTTTAAATTCGGGCTCAATGCTACTGGGTGGTGTGAAGTAGCCATACAGTCTCTGCCTTTGGGCTTGCTGCACGCCCTGGGACCGGATTACGCAACTTGGGCTATGCGCTAAACGGGTTAAAGACTGAAAATAATATTATAATATAAAAAAATGTAAATTTTAATATCGGTGCCGATTATCATTGCCGATAACCGATACTGCTGATATGCTGATAATCGGCCCGATTAATCGGCACAGCTCTACCCAGCGTACGAAAAGTGCAAAACTGAATTATGAATAGTTATGTTATGCAGCAAGCAACAAATGGTACTGAAGCATGCAGAAAGAATTAAATCGAAAAGAAAATGCTAAAATCAGTAAATTAAAACATATGTTTACCATTTCAAACTCATAGGTCAAAATCAGAACAATGAATTGGCTACATATAATGTATTGTGCCATATTAAACTGTGTAATGGTTGTGTAGTTGACATTGGTACAGTAAGAGGAGCACCGGTACATATGTTGAGGTAATCAGGAGCGTTAATGTGATTATCTGTTGAGCAAGATCTACGTAATATAGTTCAGTGAGTTTGCATTCGATGTAAATTCTCTATTCAATTAAAAGTGAAACATTTTTATCACACATGGCTCAATTGATTTACAATTCTAAGCCACAAGATAACTCATTTACCCGCGTAATTCTCAAGGATGCACTTCTCCTCAAGTCGACATTTAAAAGAGAAAACTTGGCTTTAAATACAGAAATAGACTTTGCATTATTGGTATTTTGCAATAAGAATATATATTCAGCCCATCTCATTGAGCAAAGATACTGAAAACCAAAATATAAAGTTAACCAATTTATGTTATGTTACTACAACAAAATTGAAAAAGCTTTAACAGACTAACCTTCAGTCGTAGGAGTTGTTCGAGAACAGCATGCCGCTATCCTAAAATATTGAGTTGTTCGAGAACAGCATGCCGCTATCCTAAAATATTAAGTATTTTATAGATAATATACTGGTAACTGAAACTCCATTCTTAGTTGCTTAAAGATAAGACAAGTTAAGGTAATTATCAGTTGTTACATTTTCCCATTGGCCTATTCTTATCTCCAATATTACCTGTAGGTGAGTTGTGTATATATTGAAATAATTGTTCTTGGCCTTCCATGATAACTTAAATATGTTAAAGCAACACATAAGATAACTGAAATAAGTCAAGCTCAACAAGGTTCAAACAATTCTTCGCTGACAAGTGACATCAGAACTGAACAAACGCAAGAAATAAATTCTGAGGTAAATTCATATGACAAGTGAAAAAATCATTGAGTTTACCATTGGTTTACCTTTTCCTAATGACTACTACTACTACAATCAAGGTGATGACAACAAGAATTGCGAACACGATGCCAACATATAATCCGGTGTTACTTCCTGCTGGTGATGACGATTCTAAATGAGAAAAAGTACATGCCTCAAAATTCAGTGAATTAATCAAGACAAAATTTTTACAAATATATAACAAGTTTGATTCAGTGTATTTTAAGACTAAATGACAAGATGTGTGTGTGTGTAGTGTGCAATTTGGGGTTTAAATCATTGGGATTTATGCAGAGATTAGCAAATGGGTTTCCAATTGAACCATTTCATACAAAATCGTTAAGACTACAGACCTACTGAATTTTATTTTCGGCACCAAAAGTGCAGATTTGTCAGTTTTGGCCCATTTTTGTTTCCTGCGAAAACTGATACTAGAAGTTAAATTTTCGACCAAAACCAAGGTTCTGTTTTTAGCAGTCCGAAACTGTAAGCTAACTTTGTGTCCACCATTTGCTTTGGATGTTTTTAGCACACTTCACAACTTGTTGTGAAAGACACTCTCTTCTTTCAAACATTAGTTCAACATGTTGTGAAGAAATCAAGGAAGATTGTTTCTCATTGCTAGCACAGTGAGCAAGCAGGCATGTCGTAATTTGTTGCAGTTTCAGAAGCCGCATGGCGTCCAACAATATGAACTGATCCAGGACAAGGAAATACGATGGAATAACACCTGTTTGATTCTCACAAGACTGTCCAAACAAGAAATAGCAATCAACCCATATAAAATTATTGTGAAGTGCAAAGGCAAAGACAATCTGTCAGAAGAAGAGTGGAAGTCGATTGAATGTTTGGATGATGTACAAACACTGTTCTATGATGCAAAAGTCGAGATATGCTTCGATGATGGACGCATTTCAATCGTGATTCCTATTATCACAATGTTGAAAATCAAGTTAGAAGCAGCCGCTGAAGCTCGAGGCATCATATGAATGAAAGCAGCACTTTGTGATGCAATGGCACATTTTGTTTCAGTTACAAACGCTATCCAGGTGCTCGCAGCAACCTTACTGGTTTCAAAGACATGTACCTTGACTTCATAAATTTTGAACTTTCTCGCAACAAAACTTGTCATGCATGAAAACGTACCAGGAGAAACAAAAGAAAATTATCAACACAAAGCTGACCGTGATGACCGTGAAAATGAACATTTGCAAGCTGCTTCAGTATGATACGGATGAACAGAGTTTGAATTTCCTGCTGATTCCGAGTTATACGAGTTGAATTTTGCTAAGTCCGAGTATAGAATATCTGAAGAAAGTCTCATTCTCTGGATTTTTAGTTAGGCAGTTTGCAAAACTTTTGTAATTTTTTTTGCTTTGCCTTTGTTCACACTAGGAAGTAGTAACTAATAAGCACTAATAGTAGCAGTATTTGTGTTTTTATTTAGGTCTATTGTCATTTTGTGAATTAAGAAATCCAATCTTCGTTTTGAAAACAGAAAATCAGAAAGATTATAACTCAATCAATCAATCAATTAATAAAACAATACTTGATATAACGCCCCTTGAAGATATCTACTCAGAGGCGCTCCTGGCCTAAACCTCTGCTGAAAAGGACAGTTTTAAGAGAGGCGTAAAATGAAGATGAGCAGTTCTTAGGTAGGAGACGGAGCTCTATGGGAAGTCCATTCCAGATTGCAGGTCCCATGACCGAGAAAGCCCAATTCTGCATTATGGAAGTGCGTGCAAAAGGGACGATCAGGTCACCATGAAATGCAGAGCGAAGTGGTTGTCGACCACTACTGGCAGTGATAGGGTGACATAGCTCCTGCAAATAAGCAGGCGCAGTACCGCCAAGGCAGCGCCAAACTAAGGCAGATACCCTAAATGAGATGCGCTGGGGTAGAGGCAACCAGTGCAGGACATCCCACATGTACTCTGATACATGACCTGTCCTGTGAATCCCGCCAATCAGTCGCGCAGCCGCACGCAAAACCCGCTCCAAACGCCCAATCCGAACTTAGGGGAGGCCAGCATATATTGAGGAGCAAAAGTCAAGGCAACTGGTAACAAAGGCATGAACGAGAGTAGCTGCGGCGCTGAGGGTAAGAGAGCGAGATATTACTCGCAATTGGCGAAGCTGGTAAAAGAAACTACGAGAGACATTGACATGTTGAGCAAAGGTGAGTTCTTGATCAAGAGTGACCCCTAAATCACGAACAGAGGCGAAGAAAGTGAAGAGGGGAAACTGGGCTGAGAGAGAACAGAGATCAATTTTCGCCAGCTGCTGTATGATCCCAAGCCAGATAAATTATGTTTTGGATGGGTCTAGCCAAAGCCGATTTGACGACAATCAGTCACCAAGGGACTCTTTAGCAAACTGCATTGAGCGGGCAGCAGCGACCACATTTGCCGCAAGACAGTGAACCTAAGCCTGGGTGTCGTCCGCATAAATTTGGTTCAATACACCACAGGGAGACAAGAGAAGTCCGACTTCAGATGTGTACAGGATGTACAGTAATGGACCTAGTACAGAACCCTAGGGTAGCCCAAATAGGGCTGGAGCCCATTGGGATCTAGTCGACCCGGATACAACACAATAAGTGTGGTCACATAGGAAGGAATGGATCCAGTCAAGGGGTTTGCTAGCAAAGCCGAAGGATGTAGAAAGGCAGAGTAACAGAATGTCGTGACTCATTGTTTGTCTGAGTCCAAGTTTGCGCCTAGTACTACGAGTTCCAAGCCGAGTTTCGGTTCATCATTACTGTATGGTATACACGACAGTGTTGGCGATATTGTGAAACAGAAGGATGTAGTTCTAAGCAGAACTGCAAGTATGCTATTATGCGAAGAAATCATGCATACATGTATCTACGTAAACTAAGCGTGCATTTTGGTATTGTTGTCAATCCATTTTCTACAATGCATGTCTTTTGGCCTGCAGCTAAAGACACCGACGAATGTCTCCAGTGAACAGCTACTTAACGCCACCAGGCAAATCTACACGGCTTGTCGCAACAATGTTAATGGAGAAAATGCTGGAAAACTTATATTTGTGGCATACAATATTCGTTTATTGGGGTTCAACTACTATAATACTTCAAATAAAAAAGGTAGGTTCAACTAAAAAAGTTCTTGCTTCCCACTTTCAGACATGTTTTAGATACTCTATCTCTAACAAATAAAATTGTTGAAAAGAATGAACATTGATGTGAAACAACTCACAAGACAAATAAAACAGTGCATTCATAGTTAAATAGGTTGACTTATTGTTACCTGACAGCCGATATGTAAATTCATTGGATAAGAATGTACATGATCGACCACGCATGTCACAAGTGGCATGGCAGATGTATTTGCCGTGTTTTTGTCCAGCCAAGAACAGAACCTGAGAGGAAGATATTTCTTTGTCCTCATTCGTCCACCTATAAAAGCATTCGTATGGAAGCTCAGAAGCACAGACAATCTGCTGTAGATCGGAATCCACAGTTGAATTTCTCAGTCTCAATGCAACAGCTGAAATCACAGACAAGGAACATTCAATTTCGAGATAAATAACTTCAAATTTAGAACCATTTTATTCACTGCACTGTCACGTTTTAAGCTCCTAAAGCAGATTGGACAGTTTTTAAATTATGATCACAAGAAGATTCTAACGAGAAGAACAAGTCTTGAGGAAAGTTACTGAAAGGAGCAAAGCTGCAAAAGCAGCATCATTACTTTTTACAGGAAACTTCCAAAAGGACCATGTTAGGTTCATATTCAGATGTCTGATGCGGAAGAGGAATGTTGCTTCTTGCAAACGACGATCTTTGAGTGTAAGAGTTGATGTCATTGTTCCGCTTGAAGTCTTGTTTGAGATCGTGAAATCTATGTCATACGCAGCTGACGATGTCCATTCCAGAGGTAAGTTCACATTGCCGATGTATCTAAGACTGCAGGATAATGTAATGAGGTCTGGTTCTAGCTGACACTGGTTGTGACCAATAACACCATCCTTCGGAATTTGAGCAGAACAAGTCTCGTCGGAGGGATATGTCTCTAAACACAAGAAAATTCAATAACAGTTCAATTTTTTAAATTTCATCTTGTGTCTTTAGTCTAGTTACTTATGGATTGAACTCGGAGGCTACTCTTCTCTTCTTTCCTTCTCTTTCCGTTTCTTTTCTCTCCTTAATTCTTTGTACTCAGAACTTTAACGTCCTTTTGACATATATATTATTTCTTCAGTATCAATGAACATAGATAAGCATATTTTATTGAATGAGGAACTAAATCATTCACATGCTGTAATCTAATCCAACCTAACCTAACGACCTCTACCATGCAGTTATACTGAACGCAGTATGTCACACCGATATATATTCAAACGATAAGGCATCCAGAATAAGGGAGACAAGAATCGAACTAAGCTTACAAGTAAAATTGTATTTAGAATAAATTCAGTACAAATAGTTCAAATGACACATTCCAGTTTAAAAAGCATACAAGGGTCTCTGCTCTTGATTGGCGTTGCCATTGCGGCGCTGCACCAGTTTACCTCAAGGAGTTGTCCGCCCGTCGAGGCCAATAGTGACCGACCCCAACTTCGTTCTGCTGCCTATGGGAACCTGGTTATCCCTTTTGCTCGTACCACAATGACGCAACATCGGGCTTTTTCAGTGGTTGGCCCGATCATCTGGAATGGGCTCCCCGAGAGCTACGCCTCTTGCGAGAATTTCCTCGCATGCATTTTACTGTTCATTGAAATCTGTTTTTTTTTCAGCCTTAGTCAGACCGTAAGCGCCTCTGAGTAGATACCTTGAAGGGGCGCTATATCAAATTGACATTGATTGATTGATTGACAAGTAACAGTAATAAAGAGGAACCTGATGAATTTACCTAAAACAATTAACTCTGCTCCTCTTTGTTCCTTTGCGAATACGCATCGATGACTGCCAGCATCGCTCTTGCTGATGTTTCGTATAAGCAGACTGTATTCGCCTGGTGTATTGCTCACCTTGGAGTATCTCCCACAGTAACCGTTCTGGCAAGATCCCTCTTGGTGGCTATGTTCAGCAATTGAAGTGCCGATTGGCACGTGATGCCACTCTATCGGAAGCTCAGAGGATGAAGCACAATGAAACACAACATCGCTGCCAACGACTGCTACTATGTCTTCAGGCCAAGATATGTCTGTCAAACATTGAGCTGTCAGAACATAAAACATATTAAGTGAGGCACAAAGAAGGTTAATATCTGATCCATGTGTCATACCCAGGTCACATATGGGAAGGAGAGAAGGGGACAATTAGGAAGCTATGCAGGTCTATCTATGTAGCTGTCGATGGTTGCCTAGTCAAATCAATTAAGTTTTCCACAATTAAATCAGAGGCGGTTGGATTGATCTGCTCATAAAGTGCCATTTCCCCTCCTCTTCATCAAGTCAGAGTATATAGAACTCGAGACAAGTCCCTGGGATAAGAGCCTCCAGGTTGGTGACTTTCAATTCCTCAATCGCCATAGAAGCCTGACAATGTACCAGATAAAGACAATGATGAACATTGTCTTTATCTGGTCCATTATCAGGCTCTGCAACATTCTCATACTGATCACCCTAACAGTTTTTACATGACTGCTACACATAACAGACCTTGCTTTATTCATAGCTGTTCAACATTGTCATTGCAATTGAAGCCTGTTTGTAATTATAGCTGTATTTATATTTTGCAAATAACTTGGCAAAATCACATTGATCATTTTGTATGGATAAAAAGTGAAAAAATCATTATATATAGTTCTAAGTTCATCAATATCTTCATGGCTTATTAACTAGAGCTGTACCAATATCACTTTTTGCCGATTATGCCGATACCGATTATTTAGCCGATTATTTCATTGTTTTAAAGATGTGCGGTAAAGACCTACTGCTACTGCCTATTGCTGTGATACAAGAAAAAAACTTGCTCCGTAGGAGACATATGCATGTAGCTGGGGACTAATCCTAGGCAGGCAATACAGATTAGACACACCGCCTGCCGTCGAACTGTACCCAGGGTAATTAATGGCCAAGGAACGGCTGGCGAATTCACAGCCACCCATCTAGTCTCAATCGACTGAAATGTTTCTGGGAGATCTGATTGGCAGCTAGCATGTATTCATTAGGCATGTCTCCGCGATGTATATTCATCGGTTTCTCTGTTGAATTGGCCAGCCGTTCCATGGCTTGAATTGGCAGCCATTCCTTGGCTTGAATTGGCAGCCATTCCTTTGCTATTAAGCAGGCACTATGACTCACTCTGCACAACACCTATGTTGACAGGCTCCCACGGTCTATACTAGCACACTGGGTGGTCTCACCACTGGTCTGAAGATGCCATTGGCTCGACGACACGATATGGGAATGGAACGAAATGCCGTCCTTCACAGACCTAGTGATGTTGCTATCATCATTTTGCTTTTATAGACTGAAAATAATATTATAAAATTTAAAAAAAATTTTTAATATCGGCGCCGATTATCTTGCCGATATTGCTATAATCGGCCCGATTAATCGGCCGGCCGATTAATTGGTACAGCTCTGTTATTAACTGACTGCCCTCTGTTTTCTACATGACAGCATAATTAACGAGTTGATCATCAAATAAAATGATGATTTGACAAGGAAATGAGTGCAAAGTGCCATCGCAAAAGCTTTTCCTATGATTGATGGAAACTGATCCAAAGCAACACCGCAGAGTCTCAACAAGACCGATCCTGCCATAACAAGGTCGATGCTACTCAATAAACTCATGGCTACATGAAATCCATCAGACAACACGCCACTTTCATCTGATAAGGCTTAACAATATCAACAGCCATGAACTAATTAATGTGACACAAGGCATTTCTATGTCAAGCCTTAGTGCCTGCTTATAAATGAAGGAAGGAGGGGGAAATAAATGAAAGGTCATTGGGATTCAGGTCGATGATGGGGAGCATTCTGATATTGGCAATTGGACGAAATTGACCTGTGGATGGTGTAGGCCTACCACAGCATTGCACAAAACCAGCCAGGTTGGAATACCTGTCTGGTCACACCATACAAGATTCAGAAGATAGAGAAAACAATGTATGGGTAACTGAAATGTTGGATGAGCTTGAAGCAGATAATGTTAACAAAAGACACATCCTGATTATTGTATAAATAGATTAATAGCTCTCGATTCCAGACAAGGGACAAACTGAAAGTTGCTGCAGACAGTGCACCACCAATTCAGTCAAGAATATTCTCATCCCCCGTACAAATTATGAAAATACATGTAAACTATCGATGGCATTTATGTCACGATCAACATGATTTCTGGACCATTGAGTGAAACTGTCAGCATGTGACGTTGGGAAATCTGGACCCATGAGTTTTGATTATGCACAACAGATTGTTTGTAGATGTTGACGTATGATATTGAATATTCCAATCGTGATAACATATCGAGTACTCGACATGAATTAAATGCACAATCCAGTTATACACCGACCCCAAACAAAACCGGTGAGGCAACTGATCCAGGCCTTGCTGCTTGAACTAAAGAATGACAGATTGCAACCTGTTTTAATTCTGTGCATACAACATTTTCACTTAATTCTTTATCAAGCCTGGTATCTGGGGAGGTCAAGCTGAGGAGACAGCATGGAAATACGGTGGTAATCGGTGATAAGGGTGGTCATGTGGTGACACAGGAGAAGAAACTGGAAAGGATAGCTTGAAGAGTTTGGTTTTCAGTTGTAAGTGGAAAGCAGTAGTAGTGATTGAAAGTGGAGAAGAGGCACAACCTGGAAACGAAATATGGGGATCAGCAAACTGATGGATGTCTTTTGGAAGTCGTTCCATGGAGCGGATGCAGCATATACTAGGGAGTGGTTGCAGAATTTTGGGATGAGACTGGAGGTAAAGATAAAAAAAGATTGTGACAATGAGCAAAATTGATCTGGGTGGTTGGATGGCGAGTAGCTGACGAATGTAAGAGGGTTGAGATGTGGTTACAGGTGAGAGATAATTTTTTTTTACTGGATACGCAGAAGGACTTTCAGCTAATGAGATGACTTAAAAACAGAGGTTATGTTGGGGTGTTGGGGAGTTTTAGTGACTGCACATGCAAAAGCATTCTGGATTGTTGCAAGTGTATGTATGATCTAGCCAGTGACTCCTCACTTTGAATAGTACCACTTTTGCATGATTTTGATGGCATCATTACAAACAAATGACTGTTGCTACATTGTTATTTACTAGGGCATAACCGAGTAGACAATTTCCACCGAGTACCGAATCCGAGTATTTAGATGCACTATTTGCCAGATCCGGGTACGAAGCGAATAGTAGTGGCAAATCTGACCAGCGAGTAGTGGTGGCGCTGGCCTTGAAAATTTGGTACGCAATAGCGGCAATACGCATGTTCCCCACAAGATGTTCATTTAAAACATATTGAAAGATGTTCCATCATTTTTTTTAAATTGGTCTTTTATCTTTTTTTTGTACACAATTGTGTATTTTGCTTCCATGCAGCACCACCACCGCCAGCGAGTACCATCTGTAGGCAAAGCGTAGTTAACCTGCCACGTGCACAGCTACGAAGAACTATCTATAATCAATGCAGAGTCTATAGCAATATCCTTCATATAGCATATCGTCGCAATCTAGGCCATAACATATATTTATTATTTAATAACTTTATTTGTGAAAAAAAATGTAAATCCTCGTTATAAAATTTGAAGTATAAAGTTATCAATGACGTCTTTACTCTCTAATGTTTACCGAAGAAGTGGGTGGAACCAATTCAAGCCGGAAAATTACTGATTTGGTTGTCACCTGGGGAATGCAACCAAAAGAAATTAAAATATATAAATTTACACCATTATTTTATAAAGAAAAATTCAATGGAATGTTAAGTTCTTGCTTAATTAATCAATAACTTATAAGTAAGTCGTTAGTCCAAAATATATTTGATTAAAAAAAGTTATTTTATCAATAAAAGTTATTTTTAGCTATTTGCGGGTGTAATATTTGCCAAGGCGAATACTTCCGAATAGTCCAATATTCGTCCGAGGCGAATGTCCGAGGCAATTTCCGGTTATGCCCCATTATTTACAAAAACATTTTCGAGTTTGAGAGGAGCAACAGTAGGTGTCCTCCTACCCCCATCATACCCAATCTGCCTCATGACCTACAATCCTACCCATGCCACTGCATCTATTCACGTCAAATCCACCAATATCAAATGCATGCTATGGCAAAATATACAATAGTTATAATCAACGAAATGACTACAATATTACTAATTCCAGGCAATTTATCATTTTTGCGTTTCAAATTACGACCACGCATACAATGTGTCATATCAGTATCCCAAATTCATTACATCTGACAAAGCCATAGTAATCGGCCCTGGTGAAAAAATGCACATAAATGGAAGCTGGATGTGATAATAGAAATATACCTAAATGGAAGCTGGATCGATGAAAAGAATTATGTTTAAATGGAAGCTGGATGTGATGAAAAAAATTGCATTTAAATGGAAGCTGGATGTGATGAAAATAATGAATTAAATGGAAGCTGAACTGATGAATTCATTATGATCAAGTGGCCACCTTGCGTATAATGAATTTGAGATGCTAAAACGATACAGTGTAAGAGTGGTTGGAATTTGGAATGCTAAAATGATAAATCGCCTAATTCCATATTAGTCCTAGCAATTACCAACCTCCTGTTAGACAACCTCAGCACCCACAAAGGCAGTGTTGGGCACGAGACCAAAACCTCGAGACCAAGACCGAGAGGTCCAAGACCAAGTGTTTTGAGACCAAGACAAAGACCGATAGCCCGAGACCATGACCGATATGCTTTCTTATAAACAATTTAATCTATTAAGACGCTAAAACGGAACAAGCTTAAAACGTGAATTTTATTGCTTTAGAATATTAATCATAATAATGATCCAGAAAAAGTTTTACTGGCTTTAGCTTTTGCGGGTTCAGCCCTTGGCTTCGACCTGAGAACATTACACTATAAATTACTTACATTATACGATAGATAAATACCTTAACACAGCACTGAACAAGTAGACTAACGTTCCGTTTGAATGGTATACTTGTACCATGGACCTCGGAATTGTAGGTTAACAGTGTCTGCACGTTGTCTACCACATAAATATTAGATTGTTGCAGAACCTTGAAATTTGTGACATCAAATTTTGAAATGGCTGGCTTTGTTGCATATGCATTTATTTCTGCCTATAGTAACATACATATAAAGATCTATTAGATTGGTCAACACGCCATAAATCGATCACATTAGGGTAAAGCCTAAACATCCGGTGTCTCTAATAAACGAAAAATAACCAACAAATATAAAAAACTTCCTCTGATATGGCAAATGACTGAGAACGCTAATTTAAGACGCAGACCAATCCCAAGACCGTTCATTTAAGACCAATCCCAAGACCGATGCATTCAAGACCAAGACCGCAGTTTTCTGGTCTCGAGTCCTCATCCCTGGTCTCAGGGAGACCAGCTTATTCATCGGCGCTATACCAAATCAAACTGAATTTATGAAAAATAAGCTTAAATGGAAGAAGAATTAAAGAAAAGAATCATACATGAATGGAAGCTGTTTTGATGAGAAAATTTTGCTTCAAAACAATTTGAGCACCTAAAGTATAGCATTACCACGCATGCTATGGTATATAATAGTCATTATAAACCTTTATATATAATATTTGGAGATTACGATTACAATTACTTACCGCGCATAAATATATACCAACATGCTAGCAAGAATAGCATAATTAAGCCTATATATCACAATTATGCGCTAATTAAAAATTGCAACATTCGAGATTTATTCCGCACATGGGTTTAAAACACCATGGCCGCTGAAAATAGCGAGAAAATAGTTCTCAACTCATTGAGACTTATTATATACACTAGAGGGAGTATCGAGTATCTATGGTGAAGTCGCCGCATAAAAACGACCTTGACCGCAACGTTCGTTGGCAAGACAGTTTCTCAAAATGTCGAAAAGATCAACTTTAAACTGTGTAGCGTATGGATGTAACAATTTGTTCACGTCAGAGAACAAGGCTGCTGGAATATCATTTCATTTGTAAGTTGCTATTTTGTGCGTTTTATCTAAATTTTAATGCGTAAGCCTCGGACGGAAATAAAACTGTCGCTTTTAAGCCTGAATGTCTGCCGCTTGTTTTTTTAGTTGAATAATATCCGCAAAGTCATGGATGAACTATTTCCTAAAGATTTTGGACTTCTGGAGATCAAAGATAGTGGAGGTCTACTACGTCCTTCTCACGATGTTGTACGGATTTGCAAAACTACAGAGTCGCACTTCAGAAGTAGGATGGGTCCAGAGGAAAAGCCACTTATTGCTTCAAGTCTTAAAACTGTCCTAACTGCTGATGTCCTCTAGTTCTTTATTGGGAGTAACATCTTTTCTGCCCTAATGCACCATTGCATTGAAACTGAGCCAGTTAGGGATCACCGGGTTCTACTCATGAAGGCAGTAGTTGACGAGTACCTTACCTGTCGTCTGCATCACCAAGGGAAATGCTTCACAAGAAGCATTCATGAATATAATAAACGATCTAAACTAAATAAAACTGTGATTTTTAGTGGCCAGTAGAAAAAACATCTGATATCTTAACTGATCTGCCTCTGTATAGCTATCAAAATATGTTATCTCAAGAATTCAACCTTAATCTTAGGTAGTATGACCATTGACTGCATTGCAATGTTTCTGAATTGCATAATTAACTGGATCGAGTGTAAATTTGAAAATAGTGACAGAAAGGAGTTTCTATTCTACCATTAAGCCATCCATTTTGTACGCAGTTGATTGCTTTTAAAAATAGTACATAATGTTGATTTCTGTATAATAGACTTTAATACAGACTGTGCATTAACATGTACTTAAGACTGTGTTCAGCATCAATTATATTTGTATTACTGCGGATGGTGGAATTACCGATTCTCTCACCGTGCCAGTTTCGGAGATGCCTTAAGACTTTTCTATTCCCTTGCCCATGCACAGACGCCCGTTGAGAGAGCTGTTGATTTGAGTGGCCCTATATAAATGCTTGACTACATTACAATTATGATTACTGTAAGTTCTCAGTTTGATGCCTTTGTGTTTTCCAGTATTGCCCCAGGCACTAAATGCTGTTGTTTTATTTCTAAGCTGTGTCTGTGTCAAACAACAACCTAATAAATGAATTTTGATTGATATAAACATTATTGTATGTATATTTTGCATGCTTTTGGTGTACAATAACAAGAGCTTGAAGTGATTTTAAGGACCTTTAATTACCTTAGATATGTGTTAAGCAAACGAAAGAGTGCTATCAATGGTAACACCTAAATTATGAACACTAGTTGTGAAGGTTGTAAAAATACTAGTTGTGTGCTCTGTATTATTTCCATCAAAGTTACTAGAAAAATTGCGACCTGTATGTAATAAACAGAGAAGTGTTGATTTCATTTTAACGATTAGCTGTGTGGTTACTGTGTTAACAATGACCATTAGCGTCGCCCTCCTCTTTTTCCAGGCTTGAGACTGGCACTGGCTTGAACTGTGCCCATATGGGCAATGCATTGATATCCGATGGCGGAGGTACATAAATAAGTGTTGATTTCTTTTTAACGACTAGCTGTGTGGTTACTGTGATAACAAAGACCATTAGAGTCACCCTCCTCTTTATTCAGGCTTGGGACTGGCGCTCTCTGGATCAATATCCAAATGCGCAATGGACGGACGTCCGGTGGCGAAGGAACATAAAGAAGTAGGAATGACAAAAATCACTTTAATGGTGCTAACACAGCATCTGATCATGCATACACGTGCTAGCCGTCTAAAGTTAGGGTCAAGGTCGCTTTGCGATTGTGACTTCACATTGGCCTGCAGAGAAGATGCGCCATACTCCCTCTAGTGCTATTTATAACCTCATTGGACACAACCAACGCAACCACACAGTCACTAAGTAAGTAACCAGGACCAAAGGTTTTATAACGAAGAGAATATATTTTATTAAAAGAAACGAAGCGAACGTTTAAATGTCTGATAAGCTGCGTTTGAATGTTCGTGATTGTGGGTGAAATACGGAACAAACCATAACAAAGTTAATTAAAGCACAAGCTGGACTCACACTAGTTAACACACTCGGAAATGACTATATCCGCTGTTTGTCGCGCCATCGGAAGTGTGTTTTGGCGCCCATTGTAATGTTGCAATATGCTGATTTTTTCTTTAAATTAAATACTGTGGCACTCTGATGATTGTTCATTTTAATTGTTATTTGAATGTCAGTCGTCTTGATTACTTACTTGTTTACTGTGTGTGTATGCGTTTGGTTGCATCGTTAGGTGCGCTTTATATTCGGGGGCGGCCCTATTGTTTCTTATTACAGACTAGGGTGACCACATGTCCCAAATTGGCCGGGACACTCCCGGAATTGATCAAAATGTCCCGCGTCCCGGGCTGGTCCATTCCGGGAAAATGTAACGTCACGTGACAAACATCCCGGAATGGTATTTCTATGATCAAACGTGTATAGAAACTGCCATTTTAATATTCCAATCATTTGACAACAGAAAATTACCATCTAGTGCCGAAGCTACATGTAGTCTCCAAGCTTGTCGCCATCGGGCTTAATTTTCAGGGCACCCCTTTCAAAATGATAAACTGAATAAAACATGCTGATTATATGTGACCAACTCATATTCGACATTCTACAGGCCTTTTCTATAACAATAATTATTGGCATACATTCTCCAATAGTAGCTAATAAGTTTATGTCTAATCGTAATCATAATCGTGAACTTCAAACATCTTAAGTGCCACTCGAAGCCAATTAATCGCAGAGCAAAGTTAATTATCGAGCTTCGCTTCAAGTCAGAGGAGTTGTCCAAAAGGGTTGTCCGGTCCGAATTAATTAGGCCCGAATCTGGCTGCCAGAGGGTGAAAGGAGGCATAGCAGCTGCTAAGATGGATGTCGTTTAGAATTGAAAGGTGGAGGATCGCATGATCGAGACAGTGTAGGATTTCTTGAAGAGGTCAGACTTCAATGCTGAGTGGAAAATTCGAGGGATGGTAGAAAAACCTGGGACAGATAACGATCACTGATTGACAATGACGTAGATGAACAGAAAAGATGCATGCGAGAGGAAGGTCGTAGTGTGTTTCCGAGACGTGGTGCAGTGTGGGATATACCTCGGATGGAGAACCTGAGATGAGAAGTGACCTAGCTGGGATCGAGAATCACTGAGACAGAAGGATGATCGGTTAGAACGAGTTGGCTGGATATGTAAAGAACAATAGAATGTTAATCGTCTGTTTCTTTCCCTGATATGATAGAGATTCATTTGACTAAATCATCTCTCACAATCAGCTGAAGGCATACAGGCAGCACTATCAAGGTCGTTAACTTAACTTGTTAGACCTACCTAACGTTGCACCGTCACTGTTGTTTAACATGCCATACTCTTATACAATATATTATATTGCTTGTACTTGATTAACAGGAAATTCTTTGCTTACTTTTGCAACCTGTTTTCGCCAAAATTGCTCTATTGAAAGAATTTTGGGGCCATGATGATTGAGGAGGGAACGTGGCGCGGCGGTTGATCGGTTTACGGGTCTGTTCATGCTTGTGTCCGTTGATCGGTTTTTGCGCTTGTTCATGAGTGCGGCGGTTGATCAGTTTACACGTAGGCCTATGTGTCTGTTCATGCGTGCATCTGGTTACGGGTCTGGTGGTAGCTATAGCCGTAATAATAATGACGGTGGTGGAAATTATTTTGAGGATAATTGCGGTGGTATTGGTGGTAGTTACTGTTTATAGGCTGATAATCGTTGTCAATATGACGAAGTCATAGATTTGGACAATCAGAGTAAGCAACGCATTGCAAGAGACTGAATCAAGAATATGTATTATAGGTCTAAATGTATCTCGTTGATGCCAATGCAAGGTGTTATTCCTAGTAATTTGTTAATTTATTGTATACGTCTATGTATATGACTATATGAACTGTTACATTGTTTTTATTATTATTACTATTGTTATTATTATTACAATATTTTATATAGCGCCCCGTTTTATACATATTGATCGATTTGATCAACATGTATAAAAAGGGGCGCTATATAAAAATATTATAATATTAATAATGATAATTTAATAGTCTTAATTTAATAGTCTTGTGCTTGATTTCAATTTAAATAGACCTATCACTTTCAGTATAATTCTTCGACTCTCAGACTTGCAACGTTCTATGCAATAGATAGGTCTAATTCAGAGCGAGTTGCTTTCTAATAATTCAACCTCGTTATTGGCCCTGGAGACCAGGAAGACGGCGACCGCGGGATTCACCAACCCCTCTACTGGGTGCCCCAGGTGTTCCCCGAGCGAACGGCGAAGATTTCGAGTGAATAGATGTAAAAGTGTGCAAATGCATAAGCGGACAGACAGACACACAGAATCTAGATATACATGTATTTTGAACTTCTCCTCTCTTCCTATTCCTTAGTGTTCATCCTTACACACCTTCCTCCCTTCTTCTTCTTCTACTTTTGATTCCTAGCATCATCTCTTCCCACCAATTCATTACGTTTCATTCACCTTTCCTCAATCTAATCCCTCCTCCTCATATCTAATTCCTCTTCTTTTTCTCCGTCTTCTCTTATTTATATTCACACCCTTTTGCTCTCACTCACCTTTTCTCAACTTTCTCCCCTTCCTCCTGCTTCTCACCCTATCCTAACCGCTTCCTCCTCGCACCCCATCCTCCTTTTCACACTCCTCATCTTCTCCTCCACTTCATCATGCACTCATCGTCACACTTCTCCTTTCCTATACTACATAATACTTCCCTACGACTTTATCCTCTTCCTCTTGAACAATCCTGCGTTCCCTTTCCTAACCCTCTTAATCATCCTAACCCCTCTTCTTCCCCTGATAAGCCGAACCCTCTGCATTCCCACCAACTCGCTTTTAACTGCGAAGGTTTTGAGTGAATAGCTTTAAGAGTGTGGAAATGCATAAACGGAATTGTGTATAGACACAGATGCTTACAAAGTACATGCCCACCTGACCGACTGTGCACACGATTGCAAACTCTATACCTGTATCTCCCAAACCGTTCATTCATAAAAGAAATAGGTGTGGCAGACAGAAATCATGTGCACATGTACAGCATTCGTAGGTCGGAGACCAACGTGTGTCGATCCAGGCAACTGTACAAGAAACTTTCCTTGGGGGTCCTGAGACAGGTTTTTGACCATGGAGACCTGGAAGAGGGCATGCGCGGGTTTCAGGACTGCGTGTTTCAGGTGTTTTCCGAGCCAACGGTGAAGGTTTCGAATAAATAGTTCTGAAACTGTACAAATGTATCGCCGGACAAAGACAGACAGACAGAATTCTCTCTATATCTATATAGATTATTATCATTTTTATTGTGGGTTTTATTAGTCCCAGATTAAGCTATGAACTACACGTAGGGACAGGTTAAAGTCTGCATACGTGGACCTACGATTTATGGCCTGCCTCATTACACTACAAATCTTCAAAGCACAATGACATCTGAATAATATATTTACATTAGTGCTCGATCTTTTTTGTATAAAATTGATGCTTGTTGAAAATTGAACATTGTCCTAGTAACTTTGCAAGACTATATATAAATAAAAGCAACATCCTGAAACGCATCCTTGTCGAAAACAAAAAGCAAATATCATTAGCTTATAATATTCACAAGGGGACTGTAATAAATGGATCATTAAGTTCCTCATAAGCTATTTATAAATGTTCGGCTGCGCTCATTTATTCATGAATCTTGCACGAATCCTGTTAAGTTTGATTACATTCAAGCCGGCACAGCCGTATGATTATAAGCAGGGGCCCAGAAGTATAGCTGGCCCATGAACGGAGGATCGCAAGTTACTTCATGGTTCGAATGTAACTGTGCGCAGCAATGGAAGGTGTCCATTACTCAATACATCTAACGATGTTAACATTTAGCATCATATTCGCCTGTCAAACTGGTAAGGAAATTTTGTATTCGCATATGCCTGTAAGCCCTATTATAGAATCTGCAAGACACCGGTCGTGTGCTCATTGCTATTTTCTGCGTCAGGCAGACGCAACATAATTATGATCTTTATGTTGTCATAATTACACAATGGAGCTGATCCAAGTCTAATATTAATTTTGTTTCAGTGGCGCATTTTAGAAGCTACAGCGTAAGTAAATGTTAAAGACTACAATCTGACTGACTAGTGACTACGCGGATTTGATGTAGCGCTGATAAAATAATAAGCATGTCTCACACTCACAGCTTTGCTGTGACGACGAGATAATTTTGAAATGTCAATTTTATATCATCCATCAGTGAATATGTTACATTACTATTTCGAAGCTATGTGTGAGATTGTCAAAGGGCCATGCAACACAGCCGTCGTAGTCGGAAGAGTGACGATACTGCCATGTGAGCCGTCAGTTCCTCAGGCTACCATATCCTGGTATCACACTTCCTCCGGAGGCAACAGTCTAAATATTATCAACCGCGGAGCAACTGTGCAAGACGGCTATCCAGGCGTTGAAGTGAAGGGTGGCATACCTGGGCAGCAACTAATAATTAATTATACTCAGTCGCATCACGCCGGTTCATACAGGTGCACGATATCTTGGAAAACATCACCTGAGCAGAGTGTTACTAGAAAAGCGTCTGCCATTCTTACAGTGCTAGGTCAGTTTATTGTACTTTGACCGTGAATTTTAGTGCATATTGCGCCTTTTTGTAATCGTAATATCCACACTTATAAAACGCCCCTTGAAAGCCATGCCGAGGGCGCGAACGCTGCATCTTATCAGAGGGTTTGTCCAAAAGGGTAGTCCGTGGGAAGAGTTCAGTTTCCAGAGGGTCAGAGAAGGCGGAGTAGGCCTAGCTGTTCAGGTGGGTATTGTTTTTGTCGATTGGAAGGTGGACGATCAAGGAATCTGGGAAAGAGTTCTTGAAAAGGTGAGACTCAAGTTCAAGATGGAAAGCTCGAGAGTTGATGGATGGAGAAGCCTGAGACACATGGTGCTGGATGCCAGGAAGTGATGGAGGAGGAACCTAAGCAGCTTGGAATTCTGGATGCAGATCATTCCAGAGATGTGGTGCATCGTTGGATATGACTTGGTTGGAGAACTCGAGATGAGAAGTGAATGGAGATCGAGAAAGGATGATTTACGTAATACTTTATTACGAAATTTAAACTATGAAGTGTCATAATTGAGTATAGGCTACATCATTTTAAGCGAACAGAATCATTCTAACTCATAATTTGCAGTTATCGTTGCGGACAGCGAGAGGTGCTCGGTGGCTCACGATACCCTGTTAAGTCCTGCCATTATTTTATTCGCTTGAATAGTCACTATGGATAACAATTGCTCTGTCGGTTCATTAAAGTTAAGAGTCAACTTTTATAGTTTACTTGACCTATGTAGTCTTATTTCTTGCTTCTTTGACATTTCAAAATTTACCCTAACTGATCGAGAGGATAATAATTAATTTGTTGCTATGACTTCGCATGAATTGACCATAGGCTGGTCCCCGGCGCAGAAATCTTTAGGTTGATTTTAATGTGATAAAACGCAATGGTTACGCTCTTGTCTTTCAGACTCCGACCCAGTCTGTTCAATTAGAAGCGAATCCGTCAAACAGCATGAATACATTAAGATGTGGTGTTGCGTCAATTTCACTGGAACCTGGATTCCGTTCATGGAGTGGCAACCAATGGAGGATTCAAGTGGAAAGGACAGACGATCCTTTAACGTCACAAATAGTGAAACAAACGGCAGTGTGACTTCCCAGCTGATTATTTTAGCCGAATACGTCCAACTTCTTTTGAGGTATCGCTGCAAGACAAACTTTACTCACAGGAAGTTGAACAACTCGGCCAGCAACGTGCCTGTGTATAATTACACTTGGGAATCACCAGTTGTCGAAGTACTGTGTCAGTGGTTGTGATGCAGATGATTAATTTTTTTTAAACAAAGGGGGCCTACGATGATGGATTGCTTGCGCTTTTTTCATTTGGTCAAACATCTGCCTTTATTTTTGTTATCTGACGACTCTCGGCTGGTTATTTGGCAACGTTGCTAATGTCATTACCTTAGTCTTAAATAGGTCATCTTATTCGAATACGCCCGAGGGCATCGTGATTTAGGCCTAAACAAACACTTTATATCAAACCATCGTCATCAACTTTTTAATGCTTTGTGTATTTCTCTTTTAATATAACTAGGTCAATTTTATTATTACATCCTGTTATATTCTATCTTAGTTTTCCTGTTTGTCCATTTGACGATCACCTTCATCTCTTGCTTATTTTGTTTTCAGTCAATTTAATGGACCTTCTCTTCGTTCCGAGATCTCTATTTTCATTCTTTTTCTAACTTATGCTAAAGAAATAGGAATTAGCCAACATATCGAAGCAAGATTGCCTGTTATAGCGTTAGAATATCTTTATTATATATATATATTATAAAATATTTTATACTTATCTATGTTTATTTAGATGGACCTGATAATATATCTGTAAACCCGCTTGAGGACCAATACCATCCGGGAGATATACTGACGTGTTCCGCTGCATCAAACCCAATTGCTGAATATCATTGGAAAGATGCAACTACAACGGACAAAGCCATTAGCTCAGCGGAATTGGTAATCAGTCATGTGATGGTTCAGGAAAAGCCACATGTCTTCATCTGCACGGCGTCAAATTATGCAACAAACAAAGTGCTAAGGAAGCAAGTGCAGTTTCGAGTAAGGCAAAAGGGTGAGTGCGTACGATTGTTAATTTAGTCTAAATGCTGAATCTAAGGCATCGGGTTTTTCATAAGATGAAAATTGACTCTAAAAATGCTTTCTTATGTGTAATATCTTATCTACAAGGCAAAAATTTGAATTCAGTGATGCAATAATTATTGGCTTGAGTAGGTATTATCAGTAGGCCTAAAGTTTGCACAGGGTTCTTGAAGGTCTCAAAAGGGCCTCATTTCTGCAGAGCATATTTATATCGAAATTTTGTCTTGTTTTGCATTTATTCCGAATGAAAATGGCTTTCGAGTGTTTTGCTCCACTGAATGGAACAACTAGGCAACGATTTCTGAAGGGCTCCAAAGT
Source organism: Bimastos eiseni (assembly GCA_959347315.1). Lineage (NCBI taxonomy): Eukaryota > Metazoa > Annelida > Clitellata > Crassiclitellata > Lumbricidae > Bimastos > Bimastos eiseni. The sequence continues at coordinate 34,537,419 of OY365810.1, forward strand.
ATTTATAAACCTACATGTCAGCTAATACACGTAATACATACTTTGTCGGATCTTCCGAATAAAACAAACTTTGAATTTATTTTGAAAATAATCATTAACGCAGAACTGAAAACAGATGGCCCTATTGACCTTAGAACCACTAGTGTAAACTGTAGGCCTACCACTAATAAGAAATCTCCGACAGATGACTTTATTATTTTGCTTATTGTGTTTACTTGTTTGAATCTACACCATGACAGGTCATTGCAATAAAAAAAATGACTGTCACACGGGGAGAATAATTGTTACTTAATTTTTGTCTTTATTATAGCTACACTTGCTTAATTTAATCTAGAAGTTGACGTTGAGTTTCACTTTAGACACGGTGTCGGTGGTTGAACTGAACGGGATGTTGATAATTGTCGTTCCTCCCATCGTAGCAATTATCATCATCACGTCTCTGGTTGTGTACAGCTACTCTGTATACGTTCGTGGGAAAACCAACACATGTGAGTTTAATTATTTTATGATTGATATGTACGGCTTTCAGTCAACTGATCGTACACAGTTTGTGAATTTTGCTTAATTAATCGTGTATATGTTTCTTTCTATTTCATAGAAAGATTCACAATATGCATACGTGATTAGTACAACATGTGCACCATTTATGACAACGGGGCCGTCCTTAAATGACGTCACGCAATTTTGGACGTCTTTTGAGCCCCTCCGCTCTCATCACACGTCGTAACAAAAGTCATGACCCCTTAAATCTGACCTTACAAAGCTCTGACCCCGAAGAAAGCAGATGCCCAGATTGTTATATGCATATTTTCTTATTATTATAAATAAAAAAATTTTGACTGTAAATATATTTAAAACTATATAGTAGAACGAAGAAAAATGGAGAATGTCGGCCAATAGGCTAATTATGACAAACGTCATTTATTCCAAAAGATGACAAGCTCTGATATAATGATTACATTTATAAGAGAACTTTACATTTATATAAGAAATTTAATGAAAATTACCTAAACTTTATGCTTCACCATTCTTCCACTGAGAAGCAAAATGCCCCTTCATTGAAAAAATAGGGAGAGATTGGATCTCATCATCCTGCTCAACAGATTTTACATTCAGATCCAGCTCTTCATCGTCTGTCTATGTCTACGTAGACAGACGATGTCATCGTCTACGCTCTCTCCATTTACTTCGTTTGCGCTTAAACGTTGCCGACGTGCAGCTACTCTCTGTGGACTGATGCGTTTTGGCAAAATATTTTGTTCCTGCTTGTGTGTTACAGAATGGTTGTCTCACCTCAAAAACCCCAAAATTGAGAGCGAGCGTAAAAATAAGCAATCCAATAATTAAAAATACACTGACCAGTATGAGTGTTGATAAATTGTGATAGAAATTACTGCTAATTAAGTGGAACTGGTTTAATTTAGTGATAATGAAATTACCCATTTTGATGTTTGATGTGATGATGTGACATCTAATTTCGTCGAACCCCTCCCCCTCGTGACACATCGTCACAAATGTGTGACATCTCCTAGGCGCGTGACATCATTTATGGACGGTCCCTAATGAGCATATTTTGAAGTATTCTCTCATAACTTTAAGATCACAGTAACCAATACATTTTCAACACCAGCACACCAATGCGTAATAAATGACATATGAAAGCTATGTTATCTAAAGTTATTGTAATTATTAGTAGTTTCGATAATGAACAGTAAACATATGAGATCAATATCTTTTGGCGTTTATAAATGTAATGTCCATTTCTAATTAATAATCTCAACAGTTGCAGTTCTATAATCACAGCAGCTTTATTCTGCGTGCATACTGTTATAGCACTGCACGACCTACACTGAAAAATTCTCTTGAGGAGTAACTTGAATCGCTTTTCGCATTTCGGTGTCCTTCGATTGTACAGCTGTGGTAGGCCTATGTATTACTCTTTTAGCACCGATAAACAATGAACAGATCCAGGGAAACGATGCAGAAACTGAAAGAACTTACACTGAGATGGGTGAAGTTACTACCATTATTCAACCAGCGAATTATACGACAATCCCTTTGAATGCGGACAACTCTGCACACGATTATTTAGACCTCGAATAACAATTAATTAATCAATGTGAACTTTAGATAGTGACCTTACAAGATATCTTTTCCGAGGCGGTATATGATGGGAATAGTTGATCACGACAAATAGTTGATAGTTATATGCCTAATACGTGTACAATTTGATAACAGGTTTGAAAATTCAACGTAGCATCTGCACAATGGTGCAAATAAAGAAAAAAATATTTTTTTACATGTGACTTTTTTTGTGGTGATGGGTCACAAATGTCCTACGTTTCTACTCCTCTCGCTGCTGTATCCAATCCAACGTCATCTATCTTGGTCTTCTTCTTGTCCGCTTCCTTTTCATTTTCGTTCCATGACTATTCTTAGTAGTGAACCCTCCCTTCACGTGTGTAGCATCCATTTTCTTGTCTCTTGCTCATTGTGTGTAAGCCTATAAAGGCTCTTCTCCAAACCCTTCCATCACTTTCTTCATTTGTTCCATTTTCCGATCAGGAGATTTTCACTCTCAATAGTACTCACCTTTTTGATAGCGCCTATTTTCCTCTTGCGATTCTTCTTGTAATTTCACTGTCACACCTGACATCCATGTGATCACACTCCTATGGCAGCATGATTCTTTCACCTGTTCTAATACCTTTCCTCCAATGTGCATTCTGACTACAGATTCCTTTCTTTTTACTCGTCCTCTACCTTTGTCTTTGTTTGTTTATTTTCATTCCGAAGTCATTGCATACTGTGTTCCATTTATCTATCATTGCCTGTAGACTGTTTCTGTTTCTTGTCATCATTGCTGGACCATTCAGTGATACATGTATGTGTAAGTATATAGGCCTAAGTGTAAATGAGTGTATGCATCATTTATAACATGAGTCATCACCAATAACTTTCTTATATGTTAACAACAGAGCCTTCTCCAAATAATTTGCCACATGAAGATGTTTCAAACGGTACTTCCCTTCAGCCGCGAGAATCACCTTCTCATTATCTTGAGATGCGTCAGCCGCCGCTCTATGCAACTCTGTATAGATCTATCCCTATTGCCAGCAGAACATGAGGAGAAGGAAGAGGCAGAATAAGAAGAGAAAGAGGAATGGGAAGAAGTCGATAAAGAGGAAGTAAAGAAAGGAGAGTGTGAATAGACGAATATGCAGTCACAGCAGACCTGAGAAGGCATAGAGAGTTCATCATACATCATAGTCAGAACCCACAAATACCGGTAGCCTACATTGCCAGACCATACTTGACCGACTACAAATATCATGTCTGCCACTGGCATTTAGTTTTGAGTATTCTGCATTTAGAATAAATTTTAAGATTAGTTGTTTTTTTTGATAAGTTAGTGTTATACAGGCCTAACACTTTATAATTGTAAGATACTTTAAAATTTCATAGCTAGATAACTGATTAACAAGTTCATAAGATGTCTCAACTATGGTCACGACGATGTAAACATCAACGTGAATTTTTTTCATCGTGAATGCTAAATTACTGTATTTTATGGGATATATATAAGTAACTCTTAAACATCTGATCGGAAAAGAATAAGATATAAGAAAATGGAGGTGTATTTCTGTAAATCCAGAATTGCAGAGATAAATGAGTAATTGAGACATTGTAAATATATGTATATAGGCCTACATACATATAGGCCTATGTGTCAAAGCGATCCTTGCAGAGCCTCTTTCATTCTATGCCCGTTGAGAAGTGTTATTCTCCAAAAGCGTGTTTAGGGCCTACATTCAACCGTTTTCTATGATAATCATAAAAAGATCAGACTATTCCCATAATTTTTGTGTTGTTCCTGGACAGTACAGACCCTCGGGCCCTCCTCCTCGTCACACGTTGTGACAAAAGTCACAGCGTCTGAAATGTGATTTCACATCGCTTTGCTCTACCCAAAAAACAGATGTTCAGGATGTTATATGCACATTTTCTTATAATTATCACTCAAAAAGTAATTATAACTATACAAATACTTCAATCTAGGATAGTAGAACGATGACGAAATGGAGAAAGTTGAATTATGAAGCTCTGGTAGAATCATTGCACATTTAAAAAAATTGATAATAACAACTTAAAATAAATCAAACTTTATGCTTCTCTATTCTCGCAAGGGAAAGCAAAATGCTCCTTCATATAATAAATGCGAGAGCTTGGACCTCATCTTCCCGTTCAATGGATATTCCCATTCGGATCCAGCTATTCTTCGTCGATCAAATCCACACTCTCTCCATTTTCGTCGTTTAGCGTCTCTCGATCTGTGGCCCGTGCGTTTTGGCGGTATAATTGATTTCTGTTTGTGCGTTACAGCCTGACTTCCAAAACCCCAAAATTGACGCCGACCGTAAAAGTAAACAGTTCAGTAATTAAAAATGCAGTAGGCTAATCTTAATTATTGTTGCTTAATTGTGGTAGACAACTACTTTTAAATAAGTGGAACTTGTTTAATTGAGCAAATGTTTAAACACAAAATTATGAATTTTGATGTGATGATGTGATATCACATTTCTTAGGAACTCCTTTCCCTCGTCACACATCGTCACAATTGTGATTGTGCGTTACATAGGCGCGTGACGTCATGTATGGATGGCTCCAAAGAGGCGACAATTCTGTAGTCTGTCCCCGGGCGCAAAATACCCTAGCAACGCCTCTGAATTCAAATAGGCTACCAGAGTTGTATGGTCTCGAGACAGTGTCTCGGTCTCGGAAGCGTGCTGTCTCGGTCTGGGTCTCGGTCTCGAGGTAGTGTCTCGAATTTTTAGAAACTGTCTTGAAGTGACAGTCTTGTTCTGTCTCGAACAAGAGATCTCGATAAGTTTCTCGTAAACTGTCTTAAAATCTTGCGGCAATACAAAAATCTATTCTCAGGAATTGGTACTATATAGCCTACATTACAAGTTTTAAATTGAAATTACAAATTAACCTTATTCCCGAAAACTGACACATTAGTATTTCACAGCATTTTATATAAGATCACTGTCTTGAGCCTAGTGTCTCGGTCTCGGTCTTGGTACCTGACTGTCTCGGTCTCGTCTTGGTCTTGAAGTTTTAAGTCTTGCATACAACACTGTAGGCTACATGCACATGTATCTAACAGCGACAAAGCTCACTATGCCATATAAGGGTATAAATTTCCATAAATGACTCCAGGTTTTCCGGCTCTAAACCTCTTAATAAAGTCAAGTTTTTTATAGCGTCTGCATTTGGTCTACCTGTAGTAATTATGCAGTTTAACTACTATTTCAGTATTGGGTATTAATTGACGGCTCCATTTTCTGGTCGTCTCAATTTAAATGATAGCTGTTGGCTCAATAACATTAAGTTGCCATAAACATTAAGTTGATAATTACATCTAGATGAGCTTGTTGGTTTCAGTTCTGGCGAATCGCGAAATGTAACGATCATCCTTCGAAAGTACGTTTTCAGTCACTCAGAAGAGCTGCAGTGTTCGGCAGATGTCGATGCCGTGCCAGATGCTAAGTATAGCTGGACAAATATGGAAATCGGAAATGTCATTGATGGTCCCAAACTGATCGTTTCCCAGGCAGACGGAAAGTACAGATTTCAGTGCAAATGGAGTCGGCAACGTTGAAATTGCAACCATTTCATTTACTGCTGAAGGCAGTAACAACAATCAAAGCAAGAATTCATATTTTTCTGTTAACAAGTGATTCTGTCGTATAAACGTATGCCTCTCTCTCTGAAATGCAATGAATATTCTCCGACGCAGCTAAACATATGACTTTCATCAAACAGAACATTTTCTGCTAAATCCGTTGTCTAAATAAATGCTGAACAGGAATTCACGAAAACCTTCCTCTACGAAAGAGGAATGTGACGACGCTGTGAGTCCGTCGTCAAACACTGAGCAAGGCTACGTGGAACTTGCGCCACGGTGTCACATTCCAGCGTCGGACTACACTGAGGTTCAGATATAACAAAATAAATTGAAATAAAATCCTCAAAATTGGTCCAATATTTCATGTTGAGTGATTCATAAGATCTATGACACAGGCCACCCGAGCATAGAACATAATATTATAAACTAATGCATGTCGTATGGCCACTGTACAGTGTGTCGGCCTATTCGTTGTCTCCACTTGTGTTTTTAAATTACCCATGTGCTGTTGTTTACAAAACTTGACGTTTCACCTTCAAATTCATTGGAGTAAAAATTATCCATATTGCGTGTGGGCCAATAATTACTATGTTCGTCAATGTAGACTTTAGAAAATTGTTTGACATGAACGAAAATTAAACAATTAAACACGTAGCATTAACGATTATCAGGCTTGTGCATGGCTGTTTATTTGCACGTGAGAGCCATCTCACTAAACCTTAGCTGTGCATAATCTTCATTTTGCAAATGCCGTTGCTACAATTTGTCAAAATATGCATACAAATGAACTGTATAGATGAACTCCATCTTTTGGAGACGGTGTAGCTTAAACGAGGCATGAATGTCTCCAATGTCCATTGTCTGCTTCATATGTAGGCCTATCTAAGTCTATCTACATGTAGGCCAAAACTCTAGCAGCCGAAACTTCTGTATCTCACATTCACAATAATAATTTGTTTTTTTTCTAAATTTGTTTTCGCCGTTTTTTACATCTATGATAATAGCTACATGTATCTAGCACGACAATGGGCAAACACCTGTCGTTTATCGTTTACAACAGATGGCCAACGAGGCACTTAAGTATGTGGCATGTCGATGCTCATACATGATATCTCATTAAATGCTGAAGAAAAAGCTTAAGTGTCAGCGTGAAATTTGGTTAGAATTTAGGTCTGTACAGCAGAGGTGTAACAAGGTTTCAAAAAGTGAGGAGCATAAGTTAAGAAATTTAAAAAAAATTTATTTCTAGCCTCACTTTTTGAATTTTGCCCCTGAGGAATTTGAAAGATGGGGCACACATTATCTTAACAAAAGTCATCTTAAAAGCCATTGGAGAAACATAAAAAAAGAACCGATTTGGGAGCACATGGGGGCACTGAGCACTAAAACTGGGGGGGGGTTCCCCTCAGTTTTTAAACGGGTGGGCCGATGCCCCTCTGCCTCCCGCTTGCTACACCCCTGCTGTACAGTCATGTGGCATGTATTTATCTGAACTGACTTGATCTATAGGTATGGTTGTCTGGAAAGGTATCATAAATACATTAAAATTTCATTTAGGTGTATAATAAAATACGGCAAATAATATACATATTTGTTATTTTAATAATATTCATGACGACATACACCGCCAACAGAACAAGCAAACCTCAGCTTACTTAGAAATTGTTCTCTTGTCAACCAGCTTTCTTAGCAACCACCTTATCTTCAAGGCCGGTCTTTTTATCACCTACCCTCCTTAACAAAAGGCCTTCTTAGCAACTAAACCTCAGGTCAGCCTCAGTCAATGAACTTCCTTAGCAACCACACACATTAGCAATCAGATTCCTTGTCAACAGTGCTCCTTAGCACCCGTATTCCGGAACAACCGCGCTTGTTCACAGCCAAGGTTCGATTATCAAAGGGGTTCGACCATTAGGACAGTTTTTAAGGAGGGTGACGTTTAGGGTGAGAGTTGGGAGGGAGTGGATCGGATTAGTCAGGGAGTGTGTTTGTCAATATGACACTTCAATTGTGAGTGGAAAGTCCACGGGGTGATAGATGGAGAAGCCTGTGACGGATGTTGATGAGTGAGTGACAATGATGAGGGTGCAATTGAAAATTTGCGGAATTCAGGAAAGAAATCGCTCCAAGAAGCATGGTAAAGTGTTGGAGAACTTGAGATAAGTAGGGCATAATTGTCGAAACATAAGCACGGATAATGGAGACTATTTTAGTCAGTCATTCACATATCGTGACTTAGTTGATCAACAATTCAAAATCGCGTGATATTTTTATGATCATCTTTTCGCCTGATAAGAATTTTGAATCGGAATTTCATGTTTTATATGTTACTTATGTGGCATGGTGGCCGACTTGTTATAGCGGTCGGCCCGTAACGCTCAGTGTGCGTTGAGTGAGCGGATTCGACCCTCGTCCGAGGCGTCACTGTGTAGGGACCTCGAGCAGATCCTTCGCGTGCAATTGCTCTGCAGTACAGCTGCAATTGTGTGCACTTCTGAGCATAAAATGTTGGAAGAGGAGCGATATCAAATTTCAGGTTAGTAAAAATCTGTAAAAGCTTATAGTAATTCGTCCGTATCGCTGATTTACTATGGATTTGCAATCATCTGAAGTGGCCCTACTGGACTGGAAAGCGGAAGGTCAGCTTAACACTGTCGATTCAATGGTGATAAGGTCAAACTGGTCAGTTATATTAGGCCCATGCTTCAAAAGTGTGGTTGTGAGTTCAAAAGATAGACTGTTATTACACAGTTTACTATGTAAACGCCACCAGCAAATGCACCAAAAGCAGTCACAAAATTATACATGTAGCCGTAATTGCAACACATGCTTGTTAATTATGTAGGAAAATTACAATAACCGAATAACCAACTAACCATAACCAAATATTTGTATTTGTCCCTAACAGTTCATCGCAAAAAACAAGCACATTTTTTGTGTAAGTAATTGAAGTTCAAAAGCATTGTGATTGTAATTCAATACGATCAACAGCCTTTTCGAATAAATATTCATGTCAATCCGACTGGTTCATTTTTCCGTTACAGTAACGCGAAACTGTTTAGGCCTAGATATACAATGTAGGCTATGCATAACAATCGTTTGCTTGTGTTTCAAAGCTGTATCTGCACAAGAAACTGTGTCAGTGTGTGTGGATGATAATATACAAAGCACCATATATACTGGGAATAATTATTTCTAGTCCAGAGCAATCTCTGGCAGCAGTTCGCCAGAGTCTGGATTCCATATTTAGGTCTAGGCCCTATATCGAGATTAGAAATTGTTGTAATGTATTAATAATATATATATATATATATATATATTAGAACAGATGGACAATTGTCTTCCCTGTAACGAGGATAATATTTCTTTCTATCTCAAGAACGGCTGTCGAATGGAACCCAAAGCGTTCCTAAACGAATTTTCAGGACAATATGGCGACTATTTTTACTGTTGAATGCAATAAGTGATCATAGTAGGAATATATTATGTAGCACTGTTCGAATGGGCTGCAACTGTTATCGTTTTCAAACAAATGCGTAGAGCGTGCATCTTCTGAAGATTAACTACTAGGATCATGTGAGTCTGCATCACACCATACACACATATTTATACAGCGAGTTATACTTAGCTGCACAAGAGCATCGTTTTGATTTATTGAGGATTAGGTGTAACAACCCTATAAATAAGACTAAAGCTACAGTTGATAGCTGTTGAATCGGATGCATTATCACAGAAGTCGTAGACTTATGACAATTATTATCAGTAGGATAGCTAAATCTGGCGCCTGACGCTGGGATAAGCTTCTTAAACGTGGAGGGGGCTAAAATGCGCCAGAAGTCCAAGTTCAGAGAGAAAAAAAGTCAACGCTGACGATAATATCAGTTAAGGAGCCATTCTGCTGTTGTCAATAACTCTTAGAATTATATAGAATAATGAGATTAAGAGGCCCATCTTATCATACAATTAATTAATTAATAGGCTATATTCTACATACTGCTCATTTCGGTTTTTACTAATTAATAAGCTCGAGTGCACTCGCGAACACGCTGTGTCCTTTCAAGTGCCGCTTTAAAAATTAGTGGTTTACGATGACCTTTTCAGACACCTAAGTTACTTTACCATTCGAAGTTAACTGATTCTGGCCTCTGAGCCCATGAAAACCAAGCGATCTTTATAATGTGGCTTCTGTTATTAGACTTATTTGATTCTTATTTGAAAATGTATTACTTTATAATTTTTCTAGTCAAGCCTTTTATTAGACCCATGCTAGAAATGCATGAAACTTTGACAGTTTGTGTGGTTGCAAGTAGCTGTGCCCGTGCCATGGAGGACAGAAAAGGACATTTAAGTCTTAGGCTGAAAAAATCTGTTCTGCAAGGCGTGGAAATGATTATTTTCAAACTTCTTTCAAAGAGCATATCCTTTTCATAAAAGAAAATTTTATATGCTTTACATAATGTCATGCTATTTTCTAAATTTTCTCCTGCCTGAAGTACAAAGGAAACAAGTCGAGGACTCTAACCAATTGAGTAACCATGTTCTATGATCGTCAAACATAAATTTTTACAAACCATATTCAGAACTGAGATTTTTCTGATCTCACTGATCCGACTCATGTTGAGACTACAGAATAGGCCTATAGGCAAGATATGCAAAATTATCCATCAACTCCGTCTATATATACATATATATACAAAAGTGTAACATATATATATATATAATTTTACACTTTTGCGCAGTCCATTGCGCTTAGTACTCGTTGATTTATATCGCGTATATTTATATCTATATTTATATGTATATTTATGTATATATATGTATATTTATATCGCTGATTGCGTCATGTAGTCCACATTATACTCTCTGGTTGATTTATCTAAGTATATGGATAGAGATACGTACGTGGTATCAACGGATGTTAATGCACTTTAAAATTATCCAACAGCCCCATGCAATTTGTTCCGAATATAATTATCCTAATGAAGTGGAAGTATTAGTAGTAGCAGTGGCAGTATTGGGAAACCTTGGCGGAGCAGTATGCCTAGGTCTAGTAGATCTATGTATCAGCTATTAACTGCATAGCATCAATAGTTTTTCTACGGTTTCCACAGATAAAAATATTGATGTGCATTCCTTAAAGCTGTGAGTATAAGATGTAAATGAACACAATTTCCTTGAACATAACACTGGTCAACAAGCCTTTTGCTAATGGAATTTGGTCACCTGTAGGCCTACCTTACTAAATTTGGTGTGCTGAATCCAAATTCATCACGTCCAATTCTTAAGCTACGAGGCTGTTTATGTTTGCGCAATTGCAATTAAAAGGTTGCAGTGAGTTGTAAGTTGTTATTTAGCACCATACTGTAGTTGGAAAAAACTCGTTCATTTATTATTATTATTATTATTATTATTATTATTTTTATTATTATTATTATTATTATTATCATTATCATTATTATACCCTTTTCAGGTTTTTTCTAATAAAGATCATCATAGGCCTATTGACTTCTTAGCCATCGACAAAAAATTATCATTACGAACAGAAGAAGTTGTGTCTATGACCCTGACAATTTCTTTTGCGTCTGCAGTAAATTAAATACACACGATCAACGAAAGAATCTTTCCCAAAGGCTCAAAACTGCACACAAGCATTACCTTAGCTGTCAGGTTGACGACAAGGATAAAGCATAGCCCCTAATGTATGCAAAGCAAGCTTTAAGGCACTTTTATTACATAATGGCAACCGGAAACCTTCTGTCCCTATAACTGATGCAGTTGGGTTAAAGAAAACATATGACGACATGGAAACCATTCTGAAACTAACTCGTTATGCAGATCATGAGTGGGACATTTGTGGCGATTGTAAACATTAATTGTAATTGTAAATTGTAAATGAAAATAAGCTGGTCTCCCTGACGTGGCTTTTGTGGGCGCTAAGACATTTTCAAAGATTTACATTACATTCTATTTGCCAGTCGCTTTCATTGCATGCGGTGACGACATAAGTGCACGACTTGATCCTTAAAGCGCCTCTCAAATCAGCGGTGCTCCCGATCTAAGTCGGCGACTAAGTAGTAATTAAACAAGAAGGTCTTCAAGCGCTTCCGAAACTGGACAGAGGAGACAGCGAGGAGTTCCGCCCTAAGAAGGAGGGAGGACTATTCCAACTGGAGGGGCCTACATAAGCAAAGCTCCTTGTTTGGGTCGTAGCATTGCCCATGTGATGGACCAACAATAATCCACGGGCAGATGAACGGAGAGAAACCCGTTGTTGAATGGAGGACACTCTGGTACAGAGAGCCAAAAGGTATACAGAGGACAGTTTCGCTTCAGAGTAAATACTTTAAAGTGCATGCGTTGGGGTGCAGGAAGCCAATGAAGAGAGTCACGGATGAAAGATGAGATGAGTGAACATTTAGGGAAGCCACCGATTAACAATTAATCGGGCGGCAGCATTAAGGATAGACTGAAGCTTAGATATGTTAGACGAGGAAAGACCAGCATAGGCAATGTTTCCAAAGTCCACCATGAAGCAGATCAAGGCGTGCACTAATGTCGTCACCGCATGCAATGAAAGCGACTGGCGAAAAGAATGTAATGTAACGCTTCGAAAATTTCTTAGCGCCCACAAAAGCCACGTCAGGGAGACCAGCTTATTCACCGGCGCTAATTGGATAACCGTGCCCTATGAAAGATATTTTAATAGGTGTATTAGGTGAGATCGTAGATGAGGGAGCCTAATTTATAGGGCCTACAAGACAGCAGAACTGAGGTTATTCCGATCTCAGTGATCTGACTCATGTTAAGACTATTATACTACACTTCTGTGCAGTCCATTGCGTTTAGTACAGATCGAGTTCTCCATAGGTCCAATTTTCATGACCCGATCCAGCCCGTCCCATTAGAAATTAACCCGACCCGATCCGACTTCTGAAGCCAGGTATCTGACCTGACTCGACCCGACGTGACGAGCATGACCCGACCAAATTCAACCTGACCCGACCTGCCTTCAGGACAAACTTCTAAAATATTTTTTAAACGTCATATTCTAATGTTGTATAAACTTAATGCAGCCAGACCGCCATAAGCGATAAATTCTCACATAATTATAAATATTTTTATCATATAATTATAGCCTATAATTATGGCGGTCTGACTACGTTGCGTTTATACGGCATTAAACGTCATATTAGGGTATGAGAAACCAGCGCTACCAGTCTGTTTCTATTAAAAAATGAAAATTAATAAAAGGTGTTAACTTTATGAGTGGAGGTCTACCAGTTTAAAGTTTAATACCAGCATGACATAATGATTAGGCCTACTTTATACAACTAGATTTTTTAAAATTCAACTTCGCCGCCCCTTGAAATGTGCTGCCCTTGGGCCGGGCCTTGTTGGCCCAGTGGTAAATAGTACGGCGGTGAGTAAACCAGCGCTCATGAATAAGCTGGTACCCTGCGCTTAGCTTTCAAGTGGCGCTTTAGAAAGTTTGAGATTACGATTACGATTACGACCTACACGTGTGCTCAAAGAAATCATGCGAAATTGTCACGCTCAGGCTTGACGTATAGACCAAATCAAGTGAAGCGCTGAAGGCACCCATAATGCATTCAACGGGTGAATAAGCATAATGTCATAACTGAGTGAATCACAAGTAGTTTATGATCCGGTCACGCTTCCCTTCCATTACTATATTGACCCTGACGGAGATTATTGACTTTAGCCGATAACGTAGGCCTAGTTTTTTGAATCAGCGCATAGCCATCGATTAGATACCGAATAGTTTTTTTCTATCTCAGTCCTATACTTAGGGCCCACCTCTTATGGTCCATTACAGTTTTTTGAGAACATAAGCGTAAACTGTTTCACGAGATTACGCATGTATAGGCCTAGGTCTTGTCATAATTAGGCCTATAGGCCGATAGTGACACGCCTATTATGGACAGCAACCGAGCCAGAGGTAGGCCTACACATTATTCAAATGAATAGACTTTTATGGCTTAGACCTTATAAAAAGAAAGCTAAAATGAAAATTGAATTTCACGCATATCATCCTCGTTATGGATGCGTCGTTAAATAAATTTATATCAGTCAGAAAATTGAATTTATTATGTCTGTAACATCGTGAACCTTTAACTCAATCAATTTGATTTCTAACACAGATCGGAATGTCAAATCAGTGGAAAAATCGATTTGTCGGCTTACTAGCATTGCTTGGATTTTTAATAAGTGGATTCTTGTATTTCCATAAGCAGTCACATGGTGAGTTCGTCTTTAAATACATTTATTTCAACGGAACACGGTATACCGTAATTTCCTCACTAAAAATATCCAACATCTAGATATGGCTTCACCGTTAAATATAACGAATGTTTTTAAAGCATCTTCGTTCGATAACACCAAAAGTTATTATGACGAACGTCAATTATTTGTCAGTTTTGACGATTCAATTTACGATGGTCGGCGACTTGGAAATCAACTCTTCGAATTCGCTGCTGTCATATATATCTCTGAGCTCACTGGAAGGAGACCAGTCTTAAAGAACTTCAGTGATACACTTCTACTGGAGAAGGTTTTCCAACTGAATCTCGAACGAGTAGGTGATCTCTGTCCTTGTTATACAATCTTTGAACCGAGAAGTTTGTCGTATGACCAGAACATCGAGAACGATGTTCTAAAAGTTGCCGATAAGTCCCTCACCGTCAGTGGGTTCCGCCAGAGTTGGAAATACTCCATGTCGATTGAACATCGCCTCAGACGTCATCTGGTTTTCAACGACGAATTTCGAATATTCGCAGAAAACTTTCTTCAAAGGAACATTCCACCTGGATGGAAGAGAGCTGGATTCGTGCGAATAGGGATACATGTTCGAAGAGGAGACAACACCAAGGTATCTGCCCTTAAATACGGATATACTGTGGCGAATGCGACATACTTTGAAAACGCTATGAACTTTTTCATTGACAGATTCAATCGTATTCAGTTCATCGCAATGTCAGACGAACCGAATTGGACAAAGGAAAACGTCGTCATCCCCAAAAACTTGTCATCCTCTGTTTCCGTTAACGTCACTTACAGCGTCGATCATTCCGCTGCTCAGGATCTAGCGATACTTTCCCTCTGTGACCACGTGATAATGTCGACTGGAACATTTGGTTGGTGGGGAGCGTGGCTGGCTAAGGGTACGACCATCTACTATAAGCACTGGCCACGACTGGGCTCTGCATTGTTTAGGCAATTCAAAAATGAAGACTTTTTCCCGCCAAACTGGATACCAATGACTTACTAAGCTATTATTAGCCCAAGTGACTTGCTTTTGCGCGGACGCTGATTCCGAATAACCATTGGGGGGTTCCCATGTATGTATGTATGTATGTATGTATGTATGTATGTATGTATGTATGTATGTATGTATGCATGCATGTATGTATGCTTGTAGGCCTATGTATATGAACATTTATGATGATCCTGCATTGGGGTTCCATGTCGTAATCAGCATGGAACGATGGGGATGTCGCAAGAACATGAAGGTAAGCTTGTAGTAAAGAAGGGTCAATGCTGAGTACCATACTGCTCAAACTGGTAGGCCTTACATTCAACACGGCGTTCTTGAAGGAACCCTATATAAATGTTAAGAATGAATGAATGTTCTCTTCATTGTTAACAACTCAGAAACGACTTTTGGTACCTGAAAACTGTATTAATTACATTGTCACCAAATGGAATCAAGTTGATCACATCAACCTTGCATGACGAGCCTTCAATTAAGCTAAATTCGACTCCTGGAAATGAAGGCCTATCATCATCCATTCATACTGTACTGTGCTTGCAATCAGAATGCGGTTTGTCGTTTTGAAATTCAACGAAGATATTTAATTTTTTATCATTATTAGGCCTGCACTCTCAAAAACCTCCACGTAGTTACGCGTCTGGTCAAAGACGTTGGAGATTTGTGTTGAACAATTAAGTCCCAAAGATTCTTAATTTGCACATTATTTTGTCAATGACGCGAACATACGCAGAGATATAAACTTAAGATAATAATCAGGGTTTGAATTGTCAATTTTTAACTGGGGGTTGAAAATTTTCAGATGTCCTGACCAGAATTTTTACGAAACTGAATCCGGCTTAGGCCCTACAGGCTATTATTGTAGAGGGTAACATGTGGGCTTTCAGTGCGCAAACTTGAATCTTGGCTGTTTTCAGTTGCATTAAGCCACCGAAAGCTCCTCTGATGGGTTTGCTTGACCGCCTCAAGGTAATTTTTGAGAATTAACTTGCGGGGTTGAAACATGGACTGGTGGGGGTTGGAACCCTGGGAATATATGTTTCGAGAAGGTTCTCGGCCTCTCGTGTACAGTGAGCATAGGCAAATAGGCAGATGTCGTACATCTTCTGCATTTAATTTGAGAATGCGTCAGATTGCAAATCTTTTGTATAGCCTGATGATCGACATATTCTGAAATCTAGACCGGTTATAATCTATCAAAATCAATTAGGCCTACAACTAAATTGGACCCTTAGGCGTAAACGTGAATCAGCTCATCAGTCTTAGCGAGTCATTAGCGACATCAACTGCTAGTTGCCTACAATAACTAAATAAGTTTCAACAGGAGACGTGTCTTTATCACGCAGGAAGAGCTCTCTACAGTGTCTATAATCGGATGGTCTGTTTCGCTTGCTGTGTATGGTAACTAGGTCTGTCAACTGTTTGTATTTTAGATCAGTCGAGAGACAATTGACAGGGAAAGTAGGCCTATCGTACACATAAGACAACTCTGACGTTTAACAATTAACTGCTTCGATAATGTGAGTAGTGTTAATCTCATCCATAGGCGCCGACTTTCGGTGAAAGGTACTGGAGAAGCAGGATAATACTGTGCAATAGTGCTTCTTCATTCTCAATAATGGTGAAAGTGAGAAAGAGACCAAATGGAGGAATGCAAGGATGACTGCAAACGGGAGGTTGAGGGCAAAATAGAGCAAAGGGAGGTTGAGGGCAAAATGGAGGATAGGGTGGTTGAAATCAAAATGGAAGAAAGGGAAACAGAGAGCAAATAAGGAAAAGAAAGGGTGAGGGTAAAAGGAGGTTTAGGGCAAGATGAACGAAAGGACAATTGAGGACCAATTGGAGGAAAGCGAGGCTGAGGGCAAAATGAAGGCGAAAACTTCATCGTTCCTTTCCTCCATTTTTCCCTCGTCCTCACATTCCTCCATTTTGCTTTTAACCTTCCTTTCCTCCATTTGCTCTCTTTCTCCCTTTCCTCCATTTTGCCCTCGACCTCCCTCTCCAATATTTTACCCTCAACCTTCTTTCGTCCATTTTGCACTCAACTTCCTTTTATTCCATTTTGTGCGCACCCTCTCTGTCCTCCATTTTGTCCTCACCTTTCCTTTTCTCTAGCTTTCCCTCAACCTCCTTTTCTTCCATTTTGCCCTCAACATCCCTTACCTTCTTTTCACTCTCAACCTCCCTCTCCTCCAGTTCGCCATCATCCTCCCTTTTCTCCGTTTTGCCCTCAAAAACTTCTCAGGCATTTCATGGTTTTACAATGGGGAATATCCCCAATATTTCATAAATACTTAATAAATACTATAATTTTTTACAATGTTCTCAACTGTTCATCCTTTTTGCTGCATCCATATGTAGCGGAATTGAAATTTGTCCGATAATAATATTATTAATAATAATAATAATAATAATAATAATAATAATAGTAATAAGCCCTCTCCTTGGAATCTGGCGGCCTGTGGAGCAGTGAAGGACTGCAGTTCATCTCAGAATAGGGCAGTCGAACGAGTGCTGCAACCCACGATCCAATGGAGACGTAATATCTGTTCCAACGCATCTCGGTTGTTCTTCAGCGTGAGAACACCGCCTGCCTCTTTGGGACATTGCCAACATTCACTTAGCTCACATGGGCGATAACAGAATAATGTGAAACATTTTATTATGTACAATAATAATAATGATAATAATAAAAATAATAATAATAATAATAGCAATAATACTAAGACAATTTATATAGCGTCGTAAGAAAGCCGATGCCTAAAGAAAGGATCTGTCTCTCAAACACCAATTTCGTCGCCCTGCCCTTCCCAGACAAAGGACCAAGTCTCAGCCTATGGCATGCTTGTAATCACAACTCAGTCAGTATTTTCGTTAACGTCCAATGGCCCATATTTACGTCCGTAAAGATGTCCAAAAACTTTAAAAATTCAGGTCTGGCTATAGTAGGCCTGATGTTGGATAAAAACAAGCGTCAATGAAATATAAGTAGGATGTCCATTGTCCCGGTTGGTATAATTATATCTGTAGACCAGTCGACAACCCAGTCTTTGACTTCAGCCGGCAGGGTGATACTGGTCTCTCACAGCTGTTTTAGTTTTTTACAACCCCGGGGCGTGTTTTACAATACTTGCCCCACCAAGGACATCTACTACTTACAGCATCATGACATGGTGTTGACTCCTATTGACAATAATAGTGAGGAAAACGTTTCTAAGAAGATCTGTACTTCCATTGATATTGTATTTCGCCCTACGATATCTGCACCTATGCAACTGGTTTAATAAGGATTGTACTTACTTACATGCTTAGTGCAATAAGTTCAGAATGTTTCATGCAGCATTCCGATTGTATGCAGCCCCTAAATCACAAGTTTGGCTCATGATTGGCAAACACATGGTTTCAAAACCCCCTAAAAACCAAATGAACTCTATAATGTTTGGAAGGGTAGATTTTTAAAGTATGGTGACACTCAAGTCAAACTGACAAGCATAAATAATACAAGTTTCGAATTATAAATCAATATTTAATATGCAGTATGAACAAATATTCTTATGTGGAAGCAGGATAATATGGTGCATGCACCTTTTACAGGCAAAATGTCAAAAGTGCATGTTCCTACAGGAACACTCAAGTCAAACTGACAAGCATAAAAAAATAAATGTTTTAAATTATAAAAAAAAGCAGTTAAAAATTCAATAGTTATAATGCAGCATTATTTAAGTAAGTACGTAAGAATATTCTTTATTCGACTACCAGCAGACACACAACAGCTTACAAAAAGGTAAAAATAATAGCGTCAATTTTAAAACAAAGTCATATAACATTCAAAGGACGAAAGTACTCTTGGCAAATATACCAACTCCAGCCATCAACACACTAACAGTAGTTGCAAGCTGTAGGAACTTTACACTGTATTACTGTAAACGAATAGTTCTTATAAAAATAGTTAAATATAAAGCATGATGAATTGTTCATGGAGAATGCAATCGGATCTGGACACGGAGAAAACTGACTTAATCTGTCCTACAACTTTGTTTTTCACTAAGTTCCCCGAATTGGCTGGTTTTATGGTTAAGCCGTTGGAAGCTGAAGAAATCCGGAGAGCTCCATAATGATTACGATTAAGAAGTGATCTGCCAAGCACACTGAATTCTAATCATAATCATAATACTAATCATAAACTTTGCATTTCTAAAGTTAAGTACAGGGCACCAGCTTATTGTATTGCACTCTAGTTACATATTTCCATAGCGCCTCTCCCAGTACAACCTAATCAGAATGCTCTCGGTGTGAAAATCCCCATGGGAAACGGGCAGAAACAGAAGCACCCCGAGTTAAATGCACAAGCTTTGTTACACTGATTGATTGAAGAATACCCAATTAATTGGCAACACAGCAAAAGCCCTGGCTTACATTGTATTTTCGACTAATTTTCAATGTCAATAGGAACAGAATAATAAGTCATGAACAGCAACATAATCGAGGACATGGCTAGTAACAAATGGTTTTGAATTACAATTTGATAGAAGCATTGCAATGCACAAGGCAAGCATATGCATTGCTGACATGCACATGCTTAACAATAAGGATAATGTTGCCTTAACAGCGCATACATATTGTTCAACGCCCAAAATGAGCTATCAAACCAAGATCAAGATCGATAAATAAACCCATGTAAACATAATTATTAGAACAATTAATACAAGAAGTTATCATACACCAACTCTTATCACAAACCACCTTCACTAACTATTAACTAAAGGTAGAAATGAATTCGATTACGTGCCCAGTTTCGGAATAATACCTGACTTCATAATTTTTTATATCAGTCGACAATTGACATTGACTTACAGAGAGATCATTAGAATCTGTTAATGGTGGAAAAACTCTTTAGTAACAGTTACAAATAGCACCATAAATTCCTACATCTTACACCAGCATTTAATTCATTACAATGGTCACACAATGACCAAAGTGTAAAGTTTAAAACACACTTCACATTTCACAGGGCATTATAATTCAATCGATCTTTCACTGTTTTACTAGGCTCACCCCTAATAACAGTAAATGCAGTACTCTATCACAGGCGGTTTCAAAATTGCTACACCAGACACTAATATAGTGGTGAACTTTAACTGTCTTAGGCGGCTGGTTTACAGCATCACTGCCCAGTTTTGTGAGTTCTGTAAAATCTGTTATGTTACTCAGGTGTGTACCCCTAAGATCAACTATATAAAATTTCTTGCATAGGACCACAGCCTGACTTTGGGTATCCCTAAATCATTGGATTTTGTCAGGAATAATCTGATGGATTATATTTTTTGGCTTAAAGTGATGGCCATCCACAGACAACAAGTTGTTAAGTTATTTGTGATTAGAGTGAAGCCCACAGATGAGATTATCATCCAGTCATAAAGCATAAATAAACACACAATTATTCTGCACAGACATTGGAAAAAGCTTATAATGTTTGATCTTTTGTTCATAAAATAGTACATACTGTATGGCCCATTGTGTCCATTAATAAGAATATGAATAAAATCTGTCTATATCCAAATTTGTATTTTGACTAAAATAAAGGACTAGCAAAATTGTACCAATAAGGTAACGTATATAGTATACTCTACTAATAGTCGAGAAATTTAATACTATTTCAGGATGACGAAATAAGTCTTTGACTTATACTAGAGAGACAAAATAGATGGGAGATTTCTGGACAGATTATTCGACATTATGAAAATAAACTTAAAAAAGCCTTAGTTGTCTTTGTTTAAACATCGTTTTTGAAAAAAACCACATTTCAACAATTCGAAGACTACATATAGATCAAAACGAAAAATTATTCTCTTATAATAATATCAATATAACCTTCTACGATATAAATTATTTCATACATCTAGGGCAAATTCTTTTTATAATCCCTTTTTACCCTTAGTGATCTTCGCAAACTTCACTGGTACAAGTAAAACTGCAAAACATCAATTTATAGATTCTAATAATGCAGATGTCACTGTGCAGCTTAACTCCAGATGTACATTGCCTGCTTCATATTTTTTCTTTCCATGTGCTAAAATTACTCCAGATTCAATTCACAATTCAGATCCCAATCTCAGGTTACTTCAATATATGATATATTTTCAGGCTAGTTTAACTTTACAATGTGAACACGACTGCACTAATTCTCACTGCAACAGGTCTAGTTAGCAGTAACAGGGTCAAGCACACATTCGTTAAAACAGCAATACATCACAAGTAACAATGGAGAGAGTACAAAGTAACATTCTTCCCAAATTTGGGAAGCAAAAGCTAATACAAATTTAGTTCCAAATGTAAAATACATTACTTGAAAATAATTAACGATACTCGAATTTTAAATAATCACATTCTACAGATCAATGCTTAAGAAACCAGAATGAATTCTTGCACATTTCGATCTCTTCTACAAATCAACCAATGTAATTCAAACTTTGAAAGCACTTCGTTGAGTACATAACAATACCTTGAAACTGCAATACACATCGACTTACATCTCTTAAATAATTACCGTCATAGTTCATGCGGTGCTTACAACAGGCTAACAACCCAAGCACAGATTGCATGATAGATGCACAAGAAACCAATAGTGTAGTTTCCAACTCTCATGCCAGTTAAATCATTCAGTTGAATCTCGTGTATCAAGTTGCCACGATGGTTGACGAGTCAATCTTTGCATGTACAACGCTTTGACTGTTACTTTCCTGGTAATCTGTGTTCCACTTTCTCCTCAATGGAATCTAATGAGAGAAAACATCAACAACTCAATGAAAAGAGCTTTGTAAAATTAATAAAATTCTTGGTCAACTGGCATATCAGTTTTTTCAAGATATGGGAGATATCAAAGACAATTGGAAAGAGTCACCTCTCCCACACATCAAACCACTTAAATTTCTGCACATCTATCCAGGGACATATCTACACCAGTGCTGAATCACATGCATTTTAAATTCTCATTCTTGGACACACAATTGCATAAACGTGCCCTTATCATGTGCTTTGGTCTTTACTCTGTCTCTGAGGCTTATGTTACAAAAAAATTCAGAGCAGCTCTCTATTAACACCTATAATGGCACAAGATAAAGAACTTACCAGCATTGACATTAACAAAAACGAATTCTGATATGTCGACCTCTGATCCAGAATCTAACAGTGCAATTTAAATCAATTTAATATGCAATCACACACTAAAGAGCATTTTAAATAAACACAAATTTAAAAGAAAATGAAGCATATGAAAGCACACTTTTAAACACTAAATAAAAACTGCATTTTTTGTAACGATAAATATGTAACACTAAGGTGGGTGGGTTGGGGTCTATGGAAAATATACGGAGAGTCACAGGGTGGAAGGGTCAATAATGGTCATATTCGGCATAATGCAATTATTCAATGACCCCTATCATCTTCCTCCTTCAATTAGGACTGTGGACCACCAGTTGTGTCAGCGTGCTCACAACAGGTCTGTTCTCTGAGCTGATGATGTCATCCAGTGTTGATTCATTATTAGATTATTATAAAACTATCAGCACCTAAATTCCCATTGACTTTTCCTCCTGCCCGGCCTTCACAGCTGCTATCCAACATTTCATAAATTTATATGCTTTTGACAATTTATGTTTTTAGACGTTTTCGTTCGTACTTGTTAATTTGCACCTGTCGTACATTTACAGATGTCTGATTAAAGAAAAGAACTCACTTACTCGTAAAATGTACAGAAAAATACATAAAACCTTTCTAATATTAGCTTCTTACATGAGTCAGGCAGATGGCTAAATGATAATACGCTTAGGGGAAGATCAGAAGCATGCAGGTCCATAGACCACTAACCCCATAAGGTCCACTATTTACTAGGTGGCGTTAGTGAAATAAACCAGTACACCCAGGTTGCTACGCATAAGGTGACATCAATACGTCTATGTGTGCAAGCTGCTTTTATAGCCTGTCCTGTCAATATCCATCAAGACTGCATGCTGGAATACAACTACCAATCATGGCCTGCACGCTCAGGCATACCCAGTCCTACTATAATTATTATACAGTACAATACAATACAACCGTAATTTGATATTGCCCTTCTTCTAACATTTTCTGTTCAGAAGTGCACACATGCCTTGACGGCGCAACTGCAGTTGTACTGCAGAGTGACAGTGAGCGAAGGACCTGCTCAAGGTCTCTACACAGTGACTCTTCGGACGAGGGTCGAACCCACACTCTCCGCATCATTGGCCAACCACTCTAACCAATCTGCCTGGAATACACAAAAGACCGTAAAAACGGTACAGGAACATTTCAAGGTCATCTTTTTTATCAGCAGCCCAACATTCACAAGTCAGACCTAAATCTTTCCAGGAAGCAAAACCCTGCTGTCCATGTAGTGTAATTGAGAGTGACAAGACGAAGAACCAAATGGAACAAACTAATCCATGGTGCGGCCGATCTTCGGATCGAGGATGGCAGAAGACAAGACAATACAAGAACTGGTGAAATGGTACATGAGTAACACAGCCTTACCTGATTTGCTTTGCACGACAGGTGGAGTGACGTGCTGTGGTTGAGTGTCGTTGATTTTGGAGTCTTCTGGCTCAACCGCTGTTTGCTTATCTGCTTCGTAAAGCAACACATAATTCCATGAGTACAACTAGAACCCACCAATACAAAATTGATTGTTTGTACATCCAAAAACTGCATAACTTGTAAAAAGCAATCAAATATTAAATGAACCCATAATGTGCCTAAATTGCACAATTTCCAGTTGATTCATATGAAAGAGCTGTTAGGCTGATCTTTCAAAAATGTGGATAAAATAATTGTATAAAAATATATACCTGGTGGCAATGATTAAAGTTAATTTCAGATAAAGGCCTACCTACCCTGTTCAACAATGTCTCCTAGAATATCTGGTTTCCCTCCAGTCAAATCACTGGGTGTTTCGGTTTGACCACTCTCTAAAATGCATGCAAAGTGACAAGCAATTTAATATGGAAAAAGTATGGAGAGGTAACTATGAATTGTGAAGATGGGCATTGTAGTACGACTTTTGCATCAGTGGTAGTGAGGCAACAACTTTCATCACAAAAGTCTAACGCTTATCATGGCAGTATCATGTATTCAGTGTAGTATTTGACGATATTCTACCTTGATTTTCTGGAGATGAAAGGTCTCTTACTTCTGTACATATGAATGTAGCCAATGCGTGTATTAAGATACTTGTTATAGCTCCTTTAGGTGCTTTGCAAAGTTCTGCACCCATTGTGATCTGTCTAACCAAATACAGTTAGAGACCATTTAAGAACATTTTCCGAACATGGTCGAGTGCAACACTAATAACGGTTCCTTTAGAACAGTTGCTTTATAAAGAACAATAAGAACAAAAACATAAGAGCAACGATATAGTACACAAGGTATAAGCCTATTCAAACATAATCATGCAATTTACATAGTCAATACCTAACCTAAGTACATAGTTCCTATTCCAGTGATTGAATTGTCGGGGATTGGGAGGATTTAACCCCAGTTCATTTTTCAACCCCACCAGTTAATCCTCAAAAAATACCTTGGAGGGGGTCAAACAAATCCTCAGATCAGCTTTCAGTGGCATCCACATCCACAGTTACCCTCTACGATATAGCTTGTGTACCGTTTCAGGCTCATAAAAATTCTATTCGGGGCATCTAGGCATGGGAACATTTTTAACCCCCCCCCCAGTTCAAGTTTGACAATTCAAATCCTGTTGTACTCAGTTGTAATATTCTGCTGTAACCTGTACCTTTGTTTAATATGGTCAAGAATATTAAACAAAAGTCATCGTAGAATGAAATAAATTTAAAATAAATAAAAATATAATATAAAATTACTGTGCGTCTTACCTTCTGGTATGTCCTTGGATGCTCCTGGTGCAATTATTAATGATGAAAGTTCGATATCAAAGTGTGGTGCCTGTGTCCCATCATTATTATTTTCACCAGGAAGTCGCCTCCTACAACAAAAGTTACAAAAAGTTAAAGCTCTACAAAAAGACTCTGATTTTACCTTTGCAGAGAAAAATAACATCATTCATCACTAGTTTTGGATTTTACTGAAGGATTTATCACGAGAGGACTTAAGTGATAGCACTGAAAATGCTGACCTCGTAACAAATACACAGCTCTTTCAGTTAACCTCTTTTAAGAACTAAGAGCAATTATTATTGCTACTTTCATTCAGGTCATAACTTCAGAATATGATACAAATTATTCTATGGTCGTAAATGCAACATACAATACATCGGTCGTATCCATTGTTTGTTTAAGATACAACATGTATCGCATCAGTGACAATTCATCATTCAGATGATATAGTAGATTATGTCTTACACAGTTAAATTCATTTCATCTTATCTAACAAGATCTTACTTGAAATCTTCTAAATCACAGTAATCAGTGAAGAGGTTAATTCAATTATAAATAAATGCCATAATCAGAAGCTAAACTTGAGACGTCTATAGTTTATCCCTATTCAAATGACAGCTGCAAATAGATAAACAAAATTAGACATATCCAATATGGATATATTTTATAATTTTTCAAAATTTTACCTTAGAAATACGACCAAAGCAATAATTGTGATGATGATTATGAATAGCACGATTGAAATAACAATTGCAGCTATAACACCAGGTGATAGTCCGCCTCCTTGGCCTAAAATCAATAACAAATCAGGTGTTCAACCCATTATTTCACATAATAATATACACGGTGATTCATTAAAAAACGTACCCCTAGATATTTAATTGTAACTCCGTCAAATATCGGTTTATGTCAAAAAAATTTTAAGTGAACATAGAGGAATCAGTTCTGAATAGGAAGAAAGTTACAGTTTATGTTCAAATTGACCCCCTCGGGCAGTAACACACGCGCGAAGACGCCTACGCCACTGCCTGACTGACTCATCAATGATGCGCTGATCCATTTCATCCCATACCTCCACAATTCGGTGACGCAACTCGTCGACATCATGTATTCGATTTCTGTAGACTTTTTCCTGCATGACGCTCCATATCTTATAGTCCACTGGATTCAAATCAGGGCTATTAGGTGGCCAGTAATTAGGCGGGATGAAATCAGGTGTTTCAGTTTCGAGTAACGCAACGGTCTCCCGAGCTCTGTGCGCAGGAGCGCTATCCTGCTGGAAGATGAAATACTCCGTTATCTCACGAATGTCAGGCAAGAGACCCTGCATTAGTAGAACATCTCTGTAATATTGTCCATTAATCTTAACACCTGGTTCGATGAAATGGATGTTCGTACGACCGAGTGCAGATACCCCGACAGATACCATAAGGGACTTGCTGAAAGTTGGTCGAGTCCGCAAAAGACGATTTGCTGGAACGTCTCTCTTCCTTGTACCGGCTGAGACATAAATACGATCATTCTGACTGTTACTGGGTGCTGCCACAGTAAACAATTTCTCATCAGTAAACCAAATGAAATTCACTAAGCTTGCAGGATACAACCTCAGTAGCTGACGGGAACGTGTCAATCTTGCTTGCTTGTTGGCTGCTGTGAGTTCTTGAGCGTGTCGTTTCTTTAAACATCGCAAATGTAAATCATTCTTGACAATTCTCCAAACTGATGTCTGACTGATTCCTATTTCTCGAGCAATTTGTCTCTGTGTGCGATGCGTTTGCGGCATATCTTCCTGGCTGAGCACCAGCGATTCAACCTTTTCAGCATTGTCGGTTGTTGCTGCCGTACGCGGGCGGCCGCTGCCTGGTCGACGATGGAAAGACCCAGTTTTGTCGATCTTTGAAAGTAACGCATTTAATCCACCAAGAGTCCACTCTTTATCAGGAAATTTCTTTAGAAAACGTTTTGCACTGTACTTTTTATTCTTTCGTAAGAATGTAACAAATTGTTTATCCTCTTCGGTAAACACCATTTTTTCGCGATATTTTCGTGACGTCATTAGTTTCGTCAATCGCGTTACGTCATTTTAGCTTGGTGTGTCAAATGATTTATGTAGCACTTGAATAGAATATCAAGCATCATTATTCTGAAATTTCATTAAAATTAATGGTCATTTACCTGAGTTATGCTAACCTATGTAAGGTACGTTTTTTAATGAATCACCGTGTATATGTATACACAGTTAATATGTGCAGCATAAACATTTATTTAAACAGTTCATTTCATATGTCAATTTCGAGTAATCGCATACTGACTCTACATAAAATTTACTACTTTGTAATGTAGAAATACTACTGTATTGGGTGGCAATTGCTTGTGTTACCCACTGTCCAAATTCAATCAAACAACTAGATTAATTTACAGAAACGTTACACGAATACAAGCTAAAAATAAGAAAATCAAGAAAATCAACAGAAGAAGTAACAACTTAATTGAATTGAGAGTATTGAAGATAAGTGAATATGTTGTTGCATTGAATGGTTTATATTGAATTTGCAGTTCATTATGAACTGAGCAAAAAACTTAAGAAAAGTAATCTCAAGAAAGAATTTCTACTACAGAATTTACTGGCAGCAACTTGGCAATAAAACCCACCATGCAGACGATAAAATATTAAAATAACATATTGAACCACATAAAGAGCAGAATATGCACAAACTATTTATCACTTTCTAGTGTAATTCATTCAACCTGTGCTGCATTAGCAGTGCAATTATTACACCATAGTAGTAATTTATATAGGTTGACAGTGTACTAACTTCCAGAGCAGTAGTCTACTTTCATTGGTTCAACAGGACACGTTGTTCCTCGGACACTGCAAACAGCTTTGCAGATGTATAGCCCATTTGGTACTTGTCTGAGGTTCAGCACTGGCCCTGAGTATGTTTTCTTGGAGTCATCTCTAACGATGTTCGTCCACGAGTATTTGCACGAATGTCCAGTGGAAACGGCACAGTCCACCATCTGAGTCGACTTACAAGTCGTGATGCTGACTTCTTTCGTTTGATTTGCTGAAAAAAGAGATATTATGACAATATAAACACATGAAATGCAAATTTTGACAAACCACTAAGTGGTTAATGAAAAATGCTGTAAACAAATAAATGTGCACGTTTCAACTGCACAGATTTCAGTAATAGTACCGTCATGAACTGAAACAATACATACTAAATTGCATCAAAGTTTATATGTTATCTAAGTTATTATATATCTATTTATTTAGCACCTTTCTGAACTTCATAGAAAAATTAGAAATTAACCAGATTACAATAATGGCAGACAAAATTACTATGAACTGAACATCTATAACAGCTTGTCATATATTTAAGAAAAGTAGTCAGAAGTCACAAATCCAAAGCAGTATAAATGTCCCATATCACATGAGCAACATAAATGCATCACAATAAACTTTATCACTTGCATGCATTAGTGAATTCAAAACAGTCTTAACAAAACAAAACAGTTAAAAGTGGTTCACTGCAAAATACGTAATGCTAGTTCCAAATGACTACAGGGATGAACATGGTTGCTTAGCTCATGTGCTTGTAATAACCATTTGAGAAAGTAAATAAATCCCTGCATATGGTGATTATTTATTAGTCGCAGATGCAGAGCAGAAAGGAAAAAGTTAGTAAGCAACACAAAAACAAATTGGGTCGAATGAAATAATTGGATGGTGCTGATGGTGATCAGTAATTACCAGTCAGAAATTACTTAAGATAGTCATGGTTGCTTAGCTCAATTGCCTTGAATAACCATTTGAACATGTTAAGAAGAAAATGGAAATTTGCTCGAATGTATTATTGGAGAGTGCTGATTGTAATCAGTAATTACCAGTTCCAAATTACTAGAGAGAGTGATGGTTGCTTAGCTCTATTGTCATGAATAACCACATGAACAAGTTGAAAAAGCAAAACCCTACGAAATCTTCATAAAATGTCTTGAACAAATATCGCAGATATTATGAGGTTGACACAGATGGTAACATCGTGGGCAACTTCTGAAATGTTATTGTGCAACTATTGAATGCTTTGGCAATAAGAATTGGGCCATGACTAGCTTGCAATGATTAAGTAAGGAGTCATCTAATGATGACAATGATGGTGATGAAGATGGTGATGAAGATGATGACAATATTACGTCAGTCATTCTATGAATTTTTTACTGTAGCAGCTGATTAAATTTTTATTAATAGAAACAATTAACAGTAAAAAATTAAATTATTCCATTTTTAACAGAATGGTCATTTATAGATCTATTTGCTCAGAAATCAGCTTAGCTATTTCAGCAGGATTAAAATCCGGAACGAACAAGCACGAAAAGAAGATGTCTTACAAAATACTTTTAATGAAGTTGTCCAGCTGTAATTCGACCTTAAGTCAAAGTTGTCGTATTTGATGTAGCAGGTGTAATTGGCCTCTCGGATCTCATCTGTCTTCACAGCTATAGCACTCATGACGGATTCACCAACTGCAAATCTTCTGCGGTCAGATGGTCTCAAGAATCCACCCGAGGACGTCCATTGCATAACAGGTTTAGGGTTTCCTCTGTAGCTCATGTTGCAGGACAGTTGTACCGTATCTGGTTCAATTCCACACGAATTCTGTCCAACAGCGCCATCGGATGGCAACACTGCAGAGCACGATTCAGGAGAAGGATACGCCTCTGACATGCACAAACCAAATAACTTATGATGTGTCATTCTTGTAATTGTAGTTAGAAACCGTAATCATTTGGAAATAATAACAGATCTGTTCAACGACCTTAGTGTCCGTGCTGATCCTTCTCCTTTCTCATCCGTGCATCACAACCACAGCCATGTCCTAAGTTGTCTACAGACTCTTAACAAGAATGCTACCTGTTAACTACATCCTCGCTCGCTCAAACGTTACATATTGCATGTGGACGCATTAACCCATGCGAGCGTTACTCAAATGATTTTATTGCTGATCCTTCTTCTTATTGTTCTTATTCACTCACAGCCCAAGGCTGTCTGTCTTGCAAAAGCATGTTTAGATTATTTTGTGATTGAACACTCTCAGATTGCTCTTATCTGATGTTACAACAACACACTTGCAGGCTGCTCAAAACAGTATGTACTTTATATAATTGAAATGCTGTTATATAATTGAAATGCTATTATATAGACATCAAGAATTTTAGATAAAAATAAATATAATATATACTCAGCAATGATTTAAAAATCACATCGCTACGACTGGTCAAATAAAAATTATATATTTCATTTGCTTAACCAAAATGAAATCTAGAAACAACTTGAGAATTCAAGTACTCCTGTTTTCCCATTATACAAGCGACTAATTGAGTCAAAAACAATGCTTTGTAGTCATAACTCCGTCCGAGTTGCCTTGTTTGGTGCAAATTCAAAAAACCTCTCTGACTGCCATGCATTCTTTCCCATAGGAATCTTGTAAGCCTCAGGTAGGTCTCCTCTTCTCTTCCTTCTCTCTGATCTCATTAATCTACTACATTGGTCTACATTAGTACAACATATCATATGTTATATATAATACAATATTATGTTATGTCATATTGTCAATGTTCACTAATTTACTGGTGCACGAGGAGGCACCATAAAAATCTCATGAACACTGAAAAATCTCACAAACACTGAAAAATCTCACAAACACTGAAAAATCTCACAAACACTGAAAAATCTCACAAACACTGAAAAATCTCACAAACACTGAAAAATCTCACAAACACTGAACAGTTGAAAATATTTACCAAATACAACAAGTTCGGCATCTGCAGTGCGCGAGTGTAATACATCCATACAAGTGTATTTCCCTGCATCGTACAAAGTGAGTCCTGTTATGATGAGATTGTATTCGCCCCTCTTGCTTCCTTCTAGGGAACATCGAGATCCACAGACGCCCGTTATCACGCTCTTCTTGTTGATTATCTCTGGTCGAGTCTCACCAACCACTCTGTGCTGCCATTCGATAGAGTCGCCAGTAAAGTCGACTGTTGAGCACTTTAGTTCCACCTGTCCACCGACGACAGCCTCTGAATTCGATGGACGATGCACAAAGTCGCATCCTACTAGACCTAAAAGATTGCCATATTGTTATTACTCTCTTACCACTAGATGTCACAGTCGGTATTGCTAAATTGAAGCACTGATGACAAAGCTGGTCTCCCTGGTGTGGCTTTTGCATGCCACTGTGAATATTTCTGGAGATTTACATTACACTACATTGCAAATAATAAATACATCTACATCTACATCAAATACATCTCAGGCATTTTCTCAACATCACACAAGTCAGGTCGAGGAGCTAGCCAGTAGCAATGACTAGTGTAGAACATGTGAAGCCCATAGCCATACGAGCTTCAGCGGCTCTTTGGATCTGTTGGCGCTATTATCAAATAGTCCGTAAGATCCAGGTTAATCATATTTAGCATCCATGGTTGTGGCAAAGCCAGATCAGACTATGATGGTTTTCATTAACAAAACACATGAAAGAGTCTGGCAGTTGCTAGAGAAGGCATCACATTACTGATTACATTTAACACTTTAATATTTAGGTATTTGTTTGAGGCATATGCACGACAAAAAGATTCAGGCATTTCAGTACATGTATATGGGAACTATTCGTATTTTTGATACCAACCATACAATAATAATGGCCGTCATTGCCGTGTTTATTTTCATTAATTAACTGATCTATTAAAGACTCTTCACAACCGCTGCCCATTTGAATGGGCGCCAAGGGTAGGCCTATGTTGACATGGATGCACAAAATTTAACGCACTATGCCTGTCAAGCAAGGGTGCATAAAATCAAGATTTTTTTTAAATCAAAAGTTGGTTTTTTGGTTTTTTTAGTTTTTGGTTTTACTTGGTTGTTTGGTTTTTAGTTTTCCTTTGGATCTTGTAACAACGGTTTTGTTATAGAAAGCAGCAAACACAGCATAAAAAAGAGTTCCAACTTGTTAATATAATTAATTTAGCTTGATTTCCGACTGAATAACACATAATTAGTAATATAATAGTAATATTAGTAAATAAAAAAAATACATTTTAAAAAACAAAAAAACAAAAAAATTGCCATTTTTGGTTTTTTAGGTTTTTTGCAAAAAACCAAATGACCACAAAACCAACATGTTTGCAGCCCTGTTGTTATGGTGCCACGAACGCCTGAGATTCAGGTCTCTTAAATAACTTGCTATTGGTTTGCAAACATCCAGGCCGCATCCACACATAGGCCGATAATATTATACATATGCACATAAGCGTGCATGCAATTATTGACAGCGTCGTTCATAATTATAAGCGTTAACAAAATGCATAGAAGGCCTTCTATACACCTTGAAGTGTTAATTTGCTTACTCACTTTCATAAATTAATTAGTTAAATCAACGATCATTATTTTATCAGCATATCAGTTGAACATAAGCTATTATGTGGTTATTTTTACTACGCCAATTTATTACCGCTGCAAAGCACATGTTATTAAACTATGGGTAACAGGAAATGTAGACCTTCTAGACGTTAAACGTCAACGAAATACGTATTGTAATTTGCTTAATATCGTGTTTATTTCGACAGATCGTCGTGGTAGTATCGCAACATTACATTGGAATTTCCCGTCATCATTATGACGACGTAAACACCCAACAGGCTCAAACAAGGCCAGCATCTCTTGGTCATGTATAAACTGCAAATTCTACAAAGAGGGAATTCTGATGTAGACAAAATCTAGACGTGTACACAAGCGGATACTGCATATAAAGGGTCTCTAAATTCTACATTAATGTCTATCGTCGTTTTTCAAGTAGAACGTACTGAATACTGTTATTATAAGAACTGCGCTTTAGACCATTAAAATCGATTTAAACTCACCGAGAATGTAGACGACAATCAAGGCGAATTCAACGACAGACATTATAATAATGTGTACGGCTTTGAAAGGCACCGCGGTCTTGTAAGGCTGAGTCGAATTACTTCTACAGAAATAGACCACAGGAAAATCCCTGTGTTGAGTCAGCGGGTGATTTAGAACCTCTTAAATCATACATGTATAAATTATCTGAACTTGCAATTACACATGTGTTCAATTAGAATCATAAGAACATTGGACACCCAGGTCACACGTATATTTGGCTGGCCATTTTATATTCGTTGTACACCCTGTTCATGACATTCGTCACCACATGTTGTTACTTATACGTAGGGTCTACTACTAACAGTCATGTGAAGAATCCATCCCTCGACACCCATTAATACTAATTAAACCATGTATTTTGGAATAGGCCTACATTAACAAGAGCAAAGAAATATATATATTATACAACTTGTTTTCGTCTGTCAATAAGCTGGTTCCCGCAACTTTGTCTTGTGGGCGCTGTAGAAATTTTGAAATTACGATGACACCCTTAGACATAGGTCACATAGCCTAATTATATTATATTGATCTTCTCGGACCTGCAGTATTAATTATATTACACATATAGGCCTAGACTGATTATCAATAACTACTAATCAAATTATTAATTAATTACTGATATTATTTATTAATAGTTTACTAATATAGGCCTAGGCCTACATGTGTGCTTGCATATGCGTATACCTTTGATCTTGAAAATTTGTTAGGCCCTACCATATTTCACATTGCTTATCCTTCGCAAAATTTGAATTTATAACGAAGTGTAGACCTATTTTGCGTCCCGATAATAATAATAATAACCGTCCAAGCTGCTATTATGCCTAACTGTCTCCGAACAGTATTTGCTTCGTTTGGGGATTAGAAATGCCTCGGATAGCCCAATATAATAAGCCTAGACCTAATAATAATGACAGGCCTAGTAATAATTAATAGGCTTAATATACATTTTAAGCACTTCATCCGTTTTGTATAACTTATATTTATTCTTATGAGACACTGGCAATGTTGACGACCTACTCTAAGGTAAAAACAATTATGCCTACTGATATGATTTTAACAATTACGCCTAATAGGACCTATTATGCTATACAATTAAGTCTATTAGCAATAATAATAATCGTTTAATTCCAAACTGACAAACCGCAGTATGATCACAAGTATAGTATGAGCGAATGATGACAAGTTAATACAGGAGTCGAATTTAACCGTTTGCAGCCACGCATGGCTGCAATTGCGCTATACAACTTCATTTTTAACAAACTCCGCCGACTAGCGAAAGAAGGAAAGAACATTGTCACCCTTAGGGTGAGTCTCGAACTCGGGTTCCTCAGCTCTGCACCCCAGTGTGTTAACTACTACTCTACGGCGACCTACACGTAAACCATGCCTACGTAGTCGTATATATAGGATCTACCGTTTCACTTACCGACGACGATCTTATTTAAAAGATATCAATCAAAGGTTTGCACGAACCATTGGCCCTATATAAAATTTTATGGCCTCGCACCCATTAAGGGGCCAGTCCACATATTACGTAAGCAGCGAGGGGAGGGGGTTTAAAAGTTCGGCCATTTTGCGTACGGGTGCGTATGGTGGGGGAGGGCCGGGGTCCCGAAAATATTTACGTACGCAAATATAATTGTCTAATTATGACGTCCACAATGCAGAATATGAAACTCAGAACTGTGAACCTAATCACAGACTATATTCCTACTTAATCAATTTTATGTAGCATATTAAAACGGTTTCAAATGCAAGTGTTGTTAGTGTTTTATTTCTTCATAAGTCAACAAAATTAAGCTGCTAAGTATGATACTTAACAAAAACTATATAGCATGTAGTAAAATCAATGTCTTCTTGATGCTTTTAACTGTATAACGTTTACAATGGGGTGGAGGGGGGTAGAGCTCAACTGTACGAACGCATGAGGGGAGGGTCCACAAAATGTACGCAGTGCAACAGAGGGAGTCCGAACATCCGATTTTTTGCAGATAGGGTCGCATACGGTCGCTATAGGCCTACAAAACATCTTCATTTAGCCAAACATTAAATCCAATTTTGAGGTTGACGAGACCCGAAGACGTCAGTTGAAAGTAATGATTTAGAATTCATTGTGTAAAAGACATAGGCCTACAACGACTAAAAGGTAACCAAGAATCTTTTCGATCTTTACCTATAATTAATGTCAAAGTGTAAAATTAATTGGCAGCGGCGGGATTCGAACCCGCGCCCCCGAAGAGACTGGTGCCTTAAACCAGCGCCTTAGACCGCTCGGCCACGCTACCACACGATGGTAACGACCTACTCCAATGTTTTATAGGCTGTGTTGAGTTAGCCAACAGCTTGCCTGACGTTATCGGGCTCTGTCTGTGCAGTATAAAACCTACTTACCTGACAGATGAGGATGAGTACGTTTTTTATCGATAATTATTTCCCGGATTTGTTTAGAGCCTATATATATGCACAGCTAACCGACTTATTTAAACTACCTTGTTTAGGCCTAATACAAACAGCAATCAACTTTAAAGTTAAGTTATGGGCTACTCAGTTGGTCGAGTATAAGATCAAATTCTTATAGCCTACCAATCTTCAACCACGTATGGGCAATCCCTTAAATTTGAATAACATACTATGCGCTGGTCTTGTATAGGCCTGAGTGCAGACCTACAAACGAATATATACTGTATGAGTATATGACATAATGACGTAGGCCCTACGCAGTAATTTAGTTACCCAATATGTCATGGTAATTCCCTAGAATGGACTAAAACAGGCAAGCCTTAGGCCTAGACATGATGAGAGACGGATAGGCCTAATTCTGCAGCCTATAGTCTACTGTTCGTAGCTGCATCAGACTGCACATGATATATATATATATATATATATATATATATATATATATGGCCTAGGTTTACGTTTTGCACATAGCCTATATAAGCCCTATCCTAATTGGAATGACATCGATTCACTTTGGTTTCACGTCATTTTATTCTCGAGTTCACGTGACATGCTTAAGCATCTTGCGTACGACAATTATAGGCTTAATACATAGGCGTATATAATTAAAGCCTTTAAAAACCCAAGTGCGTGCTGGTGCGTGCTATGCTTACGATATCATGCAACATTTCTGACTGCAGCCTAAACTTGTGCTTAAATGGACTAAAGTAAGACCTTGATTTTTTGGCTAGGCCCCTACGCATTTAAAGTGTGGTGCTTTCCCAAAGTTTGACCCCGTTCTTAGCTCATATAATGCTACCGGTTTCTAACATCATTCAGTAATAGGCTAGGCCTACTGGCTGGCGATAGGGCCTATATGAAGAATATCTGTGCTTAATAAGAAATTTTTGGCATATGATGGGCTATAATGTAGGCCTACACCGTTTCACTGTATTCTTATTTCTAAGGCGACCATGTAGAATACAAAACTGTAGTCATGTTTTCTTATTTTGAATGTCTTGTGCTATCTTTGGGCTGATTTATATTTTTTACTAAATTAATAGGCTATATTACTTATGTTTTTAGACTAAATTAGCAAAACAGCCGTAGGCCTAATGTTGTCTGCTTGTCGTAAGAATCTCATGGAAACAAGTGAAAAAAGGTGCGTCATATTAATCGTCCTTTAGGTAAAGTATAATAAAAACTTAGATGAAATGTAATCTAAATTATTTTTTATTTTTAGACTGTATATGTCTCTATTAAAAAAACGATTTAGGGCCTACATTTTCACAATTTTAAATTCGTATTGTGCTGCGCGTGTTTTTAACACTGATGGTTAACTAGTTGTTCTGGTGACCGTGAGCGTTCATTTTGTCACAAATCCAGGAAAAAATTCGTCTGAAAATTTTTTTAAAATTGTGCACATTTTTCATCTAGACCTACTTGTTTATTGAAATGAATGATATTGTCTTAACTGGTAGGCCTAAATGTAAAAAAGTTGAAATTGTTAAATTTTAAATGTGTGTCTCGTCTGTGCGATCCGTTTGTCCTAGCAACAAAGGTCCACATCTGATGCTGGCTTAGGGCCCCATTGAGCGTTAATCCGGCCCTGGTATATATAGGCCTAGAAAGCCCTACATATGTATATTAGGTAGCGTTAGGTAGGACTAATGTTTATGAATTCTTCGTTTTCATATTATGATGATCACAACTGATTATCAAAGTTTTATGTATTAAATAATTATTGTGCTTGTAACTGTGCTTCTATACTATATGAAGGAGACTGTTCCAAGCAATTCATTCGGGTAGACCTAAGCCAAGCAGATTCGGCTTCTACTGCCTTCTTGGCCTACTTTCTTCAATGGTCCATGTGTCCGGTGACGTGGTTATAAGCCTAAGTCTGTCCGAAAGTAACGTATTGTAGGTTGCTGTAGGCATACATCTTTTCCATGGCATCATGATAATTATGGGTTCACGAGTCCGACTCCCTCTATAATTATGCCTGTCTGCATTTAATTATTGTGTGTCTGTAATTAGTTTATTTAACGACGCATCCATGACAAGGATGATATGCGTCAATTATCGACTGCAGCCACACTAGTGGATACAGTCGAAATCATAATCTCGAGGTTACTACTTAACTATAATTCCTTCTTTCGTTCAGGTAGGCTAGCCTATTTTGAGCCAAAGCTTCATAAATGACATAGGCCTACTTATTCACTCGAACAGTACCAGTTCCACTCTGCCGTCTGATAGGGCCTACATATATGTTGCAGTTTCATAATTATAGGCTATATTGCAACCATAATAAACAGATGAATCAATATGCGTGTAATTTGCCAGATTGCTATGGTTGAAGGGTAACGAGAAACCCCAATTTTCCACGTTTATGCCTACTTTTGGTCTATTCCCTAGATGCCGCCACGCATAATGAAGCTCCGCCAAACAATAGCTTGATCTTTAACATAGGATAAGAGAGGGCTACTAGAGGCAAAAAAGAATCATCATAACTTATCTTTTCTCAGTTGTAACTGAGGACAATTTTTAGTTTATAGGCCTAACTGATGCCATAGTTAGGAGACCACCTTACATGAAAACGCCATATAAAAACCGTTTAGGCCTATGTATATCTATAAAATATTTTTTAGAAATACGAGCACGGTGTCTATGTAATCTGAAGAAGCGTGCTGCTTTGCCAAACGCACTTCGATCCTCTTATTGAAATCTCTTGCGGTCGGTAGCTCGTTTCTCGTGATTTCTTCTCATTACGACCCATCCACATCATTACCTACGCAAGAAATCGGATTTTCGGACCCCTCCTCTGTTACGCCGCGTACATTTTGTGGACCCCTTCCCCATGCGTATGTGCATTTGAGCTCTACCCCTCCCCCATTGTAAAGGTCAAATAGCTAAAACACCTATAAGACATTGATTTTACCACAGACTATTTATTTTTGTGTTAAGCAGCATATTTAACAACTTAAATCTGTTAATAGTTATGAAGAATTAAAACACTAACAACACTTGCATTGAAACAGTTTTAATGCTACATAAAATTGATTAAGCAGGAATATAGTCTGTGATTAGCTTAGGCTACAATTCTGATTTTCATATTCTGTATTGTGGACTGGGTTCTGGACATCTCCCCCCGGACATTTCTCCCGGACATCTCCCTCTGACATTTCCCCGGACATTTCCCCCCGTAGGACAATTCCCCGGATTTTTCACACTGAAATCATAAAACGAGTTTGGTGTTAAAACACAACCAGTAACCTTAAATCAACGTGTCTCACTTTGATGCTTAAGGCAAATGTTGAATCAAAAATAAATAGAAGAATAGTTGATCATGCAGGCTTGTATTGCTTAATTAATAAAATTGATAGTTAACTGGTGAACAACTAACGACCTTACTTAATCAAATATGTCTCACTTTGATACTTTAGGTAAATATTTAATTTTTTTTATATATTTAGCCTGGCTGTTGCTATATACATGTGATCTGTCATGAATCTGTAAGATAAATTATTGGACGAGAAATCCGAAGAGATGGAGGTGAAAACTGTTGCTAGTATACGTGGAAAGAACAAAGTTCCGTTAAACGGCTATGTTTATGTTAAAAAAGATTTAGCAACGGCGTTAGTTTTGAGTGCAAAAGTCGGAGATAAGAGGTGAAAAGACAGCTTCAGGTGAATGTTTAAAGCAACGGTGAAATTGAATGAAGATCTTTCGGCCGTTAGTTTATTTCATTTTCATTTAAAAGATAGTTTAAATTAAAATAAATGTTCATTCGTTTTGCTGTCTAATTTCATGCTTTGATTTAACAAATGACAAATATTCTAATGTCAGAAATTTTCTGTATTTTTGGTAGGAACAAAGTGATGCATTATAGATGAATGAATAATCAAACATGCACTATTCTTCTTTGTAAATGACAGTTTTTATACCTGCACTAAGTAAGCACAAATCGTAAAAACAAATTTTGAACTGTTGGAAACTTATTGACCCACAGTGGACCTACCTTAATCATTAAATACAAAAAGCTATTGGTGAAACATAAAAAATAGAACCGATTTGGGGGAGCAAATAGCACTAAACAGGGGGCCTCTGCCCCCATTTTTAAAACTGGGGGCCGGTACCCTTTGCTCTCCCGCTTGCAACACCTCTGACTGTCACTCACGTAAGTATTTCTGCGTTATTTTCAGATTGTTTTACTTCTAAATAAACGAATATCTATCTGTAGTGTGCTCCTCCTTGGAATTATACCATAATTTTCATTTCTATTATTGGACCGTGTCCGATATTCCTTCTTGGAGAGCCAAAGGCGAAGTGGGTGTTACATTGCACACACCCAGTTGCTACGCTGGAGCCAATTCGGCTCTCCCACTGGATAGAAGAGGCCACTCCACTGTAGGGCAGACGTCTCAAAATGGAAGTGGACCAGGAGCTTCACGCAAACATATAGAAGTGAAAAGTTTTCTCCATCTTTTATTAAATAGGCCTACATTTCCTCTCGGCGTGTCGGTGGGTTCAAATAGCAGTTTCAGTTTAGCGACACTGTCGCCCTCCTCCTTAGTGCAAAAAGAATAGCAGGCATCATCTTGAGACTTGCACTACTAGGGTACAATCGCAGTTGTGGGTTGGAGCAGATCACCAAGTTTATACATGATGCTACATGAAGTTTATAATGACTCAGTTGAGTCAAAGCAGCAAATCCTATTCAATCGTATCATCCCCTCTATCGTTCTATTAGTCATAGGTCAATTTCTGATAATGAGCGAGCGACGTGCAAAGTTAATAATACTTCACTTAAAGGATCTGTTTAGTCAGAGCCTCCATCTGACACACCGAATATTACATCCTGTAGCTAATATTATTTACAAGATGATGACTGCTATTCTTATTGCACTTACCGTACAAGTGATAGGTCCGTGCATAAAGATAGCCATACCTTTATGTGTAGTGGCAACTTCTATCTTTTGACTACGACCCAATGATAATCTGCGTGGTTTTGATATTTGTGACGGGTAAGTATTTCTTAAATTTTAGACCAGCTATTCCATGACAGTACAGCCATAATTTATAATATTCTGAGCATAGTATATGTGCCTTGGGGAAAACAATATAATGGCTATATTATCAGGCCAAATGGTGCCTTATAATCAATATTTTTATTGTACTGTATATATATATATATACATACATACATATGTATATATATATAATATATAATCTCTCATATCACCTACCATTTTGAAAGACATTTATTTAGATATTATAATGTATGTTATATGTATAGATATTTAATATCTATTATTATCTATTATTTCATGTATTCTCGTATCACCTATACCATTTTGAATGACATGTGTTTAGGCAGTGGAGCTACGACATGGCAAGGACCGGCCAATTCATGCGTTGTGGTTGGTCATCGGGTGGTAATGACGTGCCAGGCTCCTCTAGATTTCCATTCAATCTCATGGTATTACACATCGTTTGGCTCCACTCATAGACTTCTGATCAGCGACGCTGCCGTTGTTGGCAACGCTTTCAAGGAATTTCAAGTGAGCGGGGAAGTTGCTGGTCAGTTTCTGACGCTAGAAGTGGCCCAGACGAAGCATGCTGGGCATTACGCATGCACTGCATTGATGAAATACAGCGACACGAAGGGTAGACTGGTGGAATCAACAGCGCTGCTCATTGTTCTAGGTATTTCTTTGCTTTCACATTCCTTGACATCAGTCACGAGTGAAATATCTGGTTTCTATCGCACAGAGACAATATATTTTATTCATAGGCTACAGACTAAACTGTCACCCTCACCATCATCATCGTCAGCGTAGTTTTATCATCAACGTTTTTATCATCATCATCGTCCTGATAATCGTCATCGCCATCGTCGTCATCAGCATCATCATTAGTAATCTCACCATATTTATTAACATTTCATGTTTGGTTCGTGATTCGCTTCATGGTCATAAAATGACATATGTTGCAATTTGTTCTAAAGTTATACGAGTTTAAATTTAATTGAAATGAAGTGTGCGTAACTAGCCAATCATTTAATGACACTCACCTGTTTTAAGTTTAAATGAGTTGTCACTAGTTTTATAAAATCGCATTTTTTGGTCCTGTGTTGGTTTTTGTGCGACAAATGTTAAGAGGAGCGCGTCGCAGTGAAATGCGTTATAGGCGTTATAGGCCAACCTATAATAGTAATAAGAATAGCAGTAGCTTTAACCAGTCTGCGATGCAGCCATGGGCAAGAAGTGCTAGTGATCGCATGTTCTCAGTTTATGAGGACGAGTGGTCATACTGGTCAGCCCTGTCCCTCAAATCTTGACCTTTACACCGACAGTCGAAGCTCACTTGTTGATGCTGTGTCGGATAAGGCGTGATGGTAACGGTGTTGAAACTGTTGCATCACATTATCAACTTTTTCATTTTTATGCAATCTAATTGTGTTATTTATAAACCTAGGCTACCTTTTCAAATGTTTTGTGGTTGATTCATCCACTTTAAAATACTCCCTTTGTATCTTTGCAATTACCAAATAACGGATCAGCATTAACTTTCAACAAACACTTGAAGACATTCTGTTCCACCAGGTTTGGATTGGGAACGACTCCGAGTTGCTAGCTTGGTGCAATATAAATTCTCTGAATAAATTTAATATTCAATTCGATAATGATAACAATTATTACAGCCTTTGAGACGTTATTG
Source organism: Bimastos eiseni (assembly GCA_959347315.1). Taxonomy (NCBI): domain Eukaryota; kingdom Metazoa; phylum Annelida; class Clitellata; order Crassiclitellata; family Lumbricidae; genus Bimastos; species Bimastos eiseni. The sequence continues at coordinate 34,579,451 of OY365810.1, forward strand.
GGTAAGATTAAATGTGACGGTGCAATATGTATTATCATATTGAAACGCAGGATCGGATCCAGTGTGTAGCCTAAGGAACAGACAAGTAAAGGTTGGCTTCGATATCGAGATGAGCTGTAGCGTCAACTTCAGCGGACCCTTTGCCCCAAGGATGGAATGGAAGCAGCTCATGGCCCAAGGTGACCCCGATGGAGGGTCCGTCATAAGGGAAGGACAGTTCAACACAGCCGACAGCACCAACAGCGTCACATCCTCCGCAAGGATAACAGCTGACATCAACAGACACAACTCAACCTACTCGTGTAGAACGTACTTCACATTGTCATCAGCGCCTCTTGGCGTCAACGCCACTAATGCTCCGGTTTATAACTACACATGGACATCACCCAGTATACAAGTGATGTGTGAGTGGCCCAGGCAACTATAACTATCATTGCAAATTCGCAATCATAATCGTTATGTATAAGTACATGTCCACTATCATTTATACGAATGGGAAGTATTACTGCCATGCTAAATAACGTCTGAGCGGTAGTTACTTTTGGGACGTGTATACTCGTCCCTAGCGTCCCAGCAAACCAAATTTTTGACGTGTATACACGTCCCTAGCGGTCAACGTGCTAATTTAAATATAATCTCGATCTGAGTAATAAGCAGTGTTTTTCCAATAACGAAAAATAAAAATAGTATTTGCAAGTAAACTCTGCACCTTTGAAACTTTACAATTTCAATTTTTTTTATTGTAAAATTTATAAATAAGTGTATATAGAATGTGACCATTGTGTCCCATAAAATTTACCTCATTGAGTAGCTAATTTTAGGGTAATTTCTTTCGACAATACAGATGCGTTCCGGCACATTTACCTCCAGAAGAAAAACACTGGTAATAAGTACAGAGAGATCGTGAAGGGACGCTATGTTAATTTCGACTATTTGAATGTTATTATGAGCTCATGGAATGGTCGCTGAAATGCGTAAGGGGAGAATTCCCAGAGGCGTAGCTAGGGGCAGGATGGGACACGTGTCCCCGGGCGCCGAGTTTGAGGGGCGCCAAAATGAGGGTTAAAACTATTATTTTTTTATTTCGAAACAAACTAATTCATCCCAAAAAAGTTAGTAAGATTACATTTTTGGCGCCCTCAGAATCCTCATTACAAGCAGGTTGTCGTACATGATTTTGGCGCCCCTAAAATCCTCATTACAAACAGGTTGTTCCACATGATTTTGGCGCCCCGGGCCCCACTGATCTGTCATCACTAAGGACCCGTAAGAAGCGACATAATAGCACGTCGTAGTTCCAAATCAATTGCAAGCTGTGATCTGTCCTACAGCAAACTGAAGCTAATTTTATCGTATTTGCAGCTTCAATGGGACAAAATCGTCTCAGCGATCCTGTTCTTCTAAGCATCGAACGAGAAACATGGGATCAAACAAATTTTGATAATTTGCAACAGTTAAATCAAAAAAAAAAAATTTTTTACAGACGTTCTATGACAGTCATGTATAAATGGCCCGAGCATAAAAGTAAACGGTTCAAAAATTAAGAATGCAGTGGGCTAATCATAATATTGTTGCTAAATTGTGGTAAACAACTACTTTTAAATAAGTGGAACTTGTTTAACTGAGCAAATGTTTAAAAATAAAATTATGAATTTTGATGTCATGATGTGATATCACATTTCTTTGGACCCCTTTCCCTCGTAACACATCGTCACAAATGTGTGACACCCCTCCCCATAGGCGCGTGACGTCGTGCATGGATGGCCCCCAAAGGGGCGCCAATTCTATAGTTTGTCCCCGGGCGCAAAATAACCTAGCTACGCCTCTGGCATTCCCAGAGTGAGCCAACAGATGTAATGGATTGTGTTGTATTGTAAGGAAACTTCTCACAGTAGCTCATTGATTGAAAACACAAGACCACGATTAACCATAATGTCTTCAATGACCAGTTAAATATATATAGAGGAATAGAAGGCAAACGCATGTCACACGTTGGAAGGTTGCCTATTACTGAAACAATGGCGCTATATAATTTTTATGGCGCTATATAAATTTATTGGAGACACATAGGCCCTACATACATTGCTAAAGTTTTTGCTTTAGCGGATTTCCCTATTAAATTTCACACGCTCACTTGAAATGTCGTGAGCACTTTTACAAAGCACACATTTAGACTTGACTACGTGAACAAATGACATAGTTGTAAATAGGGGCATTGTAATAATGAAATGTCATGCGTGTATGTATGTCATTACGTCTGTATACAAATATACGCGTGTAAGCATGTGTGCATGTATGCACAGTTGCACACATGTACTTCTGTAAGCATGTATATTTAAACCTCTCACTCCAAATGTGTCATTATTTAGCCTATTATCTTCTGTTTCTTCTTAATAAAAGGCATTAGACAATTATATTTATGCTAACATTTAACTTTAAAATTAAGTGACTCCCAATTCTGATCAAACCCTCAAACTGCACTAGCAGGACTTTTGCCCATTGAGGCCCTTCTATTGTATACCATCAGGATATTAATATGAAATATGATCACGTGTTGCTGTATTTCAATTCTGGGAACAATAAAAAACCTATGTTATATCATGTATGAATGTTTGTATGCATGCGTGCAATTGTGTATGCATGAATATGCGTATGCATGTAAATATGCACGTGTGTATCTGTGTATGTATGCGTGTAAGTACATGTATCTCGACTTGTGCTTGTGTATTAAATAACTACGTACATGTTGAGTGTTTTGCTAATTGTTGATATATTATTCGTTAAAACTGACATTTTACATCGTAATAGGCTAGTGCAGGCGGCGCCTCTAAATCTGGAGATACAATTCAATACAACTCATGTATGTTTGCAGTTGCATCTCGATTTTGTAACGTAACTTGTAATACTGTAATTGCAGATGGGCCGGTTGAGGTGGTTATTGTTCCCAAGCAAGACGTCTTCTACCCAGGAGATGAGCTGACCTGTTTGGCAGAGGCCAGTCCAATTCCTGAGTTCGAGTGGAGGAGCATGGACACGAAGATTGTAGTCAGTGGACCGGAACTGGTCATCAGGAACTCAATGATACGAGACCAACTATACGTCTTCGAATGTCACATCACCCACGTATCGACTGGCTCAAAACTGACATCGCGTTCCATACAATTCACAGTAAAAAGCAAGTCAACCAGTTTCCGTGTATTCTATTAAATGTAACGGGTGGAATCGTTTGAATTTGTGTGACTGGTTTGGGCTGGTCTGTGCTCTCTTCTTGCAACGCGGTGTGGTGGTTCGCTGAGACGTGCATTGTGTAGGGAACTTGAGCAAGTCCTTCACGCACAATTCACCATCACCATCGATTGATGCTTTGTCTTTGCCTGGATGCCGAAATCAAACTGATGTCACATGTAGAACGTAGAGAAGAATTTCCTTCCCTCTACCCTTCAGCCGGCAGTGGAAAAAATTCCCAAGTCCTGTCACGGAGACAGTGCTATTTGCTTCCTATAGCTTTCGCCAGTAGCATACGAAATAATACTGCTATAGTGATATCGGCACGCGCGCATGAGTAAACAACTAATTGAATGTTTATATTTCTGTACATGTATTAGATAGAGGCGATTATTTAATTCACAAATTACTTAAATAGCTATCAAGCCATTAGTTAAATTAATATCTATTTGTTCCTTAAAGGCGAGCTTTTGAGATAAATAGATCGTGATATCTTTAGCTAGGAATCTAGAAGCAAAGAAAACGATATTTTTAGAAGCAGAATGAATTTCTGTAAGTTAATCCACGGCGTATGAATCATCGTATAAGGTGACCTAAGTAGGATGCAATGACTCGCGTTGTCTTGAGCAGAACTTCAGCAGCTAAACCTTGAAAGATACTCGTCTATAACTCGTAATGCAACAGTCGTGGGCGGTTTAACAGCTGACACCTACGTTTATGAATCACTGTCAGATGATCTTGGTTTTGCCAACATGGGCTTGAGTTGAGGTCAGTGTCACATGACTCTTACACCTATTGTCTGTGCATTAGACTCTGGTGGCCTAACAGTGCAACGGACAATTGTAATTAAAAGTGAGGTCATAGGCCAGTGGCACTTATCTCCTAGTACCCTGCATCATGTTCACCCTTCTACCGCTCATCCAATATTTCATATCCATTTTAAAACAGGTCTACGCCTACTGCCTGTTGTACCCGTGCAGCGTCTAGAACAGAAGTCTAAGTCACTCACTCGCTAGTCTAATACGTTCATCACGATTTGGCATCAACGATAATATTTGCCAAAGTTGACATTGGGTAAAACGCGCATATGGTTACAGCGCAATGATTGATACAAATAATGCTGAACACAAGTTTGTTTTTAGGTAGGCCAGTGACCTTTTGAAGCCGGACTATACCGTTCGTACAGATATAGGTTAAGTTCTGTCATGCTCAATGATTTTATGAGCTACACTTACATGTAGTCCTACTTAACAATAATTTCGAGCGCATCATGATTAGGCCTATTTATAAGTTACCGCATGGTTGCCAGCAGAAAAACTGCACCGCGTTAACCCTCAAATCATTTCCCAGGTCGAATGCAGATTAATTCGGGATCATAAAACACCGTAGGGGTCTGCTATTACAAGGGCTATTTTTAAAGTAACAGATCCTGATAATTTAGCATCAAGCCTAGTTGGGCCCCATTGACATAATTACGACTTTGGGCCTAAATGGCGCAGTGATACGACAGCTAATAAAGGCATATATGATTATGTGATTACTTGAAAATGGTGCAGCTTTGTAATGCGGCAAATGTGAACAAACTGAGCATATCATAATTGATGTTGTCATAAAACATAAAATGGACTGAGTGCGGATCCATAATATTGTTGTCAATATTTAAATGTCCATTTACCGATTTGAAATTTCGCATTAGATCTACAGACTTTTGTGACTCTGAAATGTAAATCCGTTAAAAAAAACTGCGCTTCAGTAGAAAATGCCTTTGAGTTAAGTTTTAAAAATATCTGCGTTAGGCTATACACTTGTGCAATTCCTTGAGTTATTTTTTAAACACAGAGCCACGTAGGCCTATAGCATTGATTTTGAAGCAAAAGTTTGAGATTTAAAAAAAATGAAAAAATCTTGAATATACATGAACTATAACATGTACGCGAAGGAAGAACCATAACCTACTTCACCCGCTATACCGTACACTTGTAATTAAATCGTCGTTATTCACCGTTTTGCAGGTAATCATTGCGTTAACGCAGCCGATACGAATCTGTGGATAATCGTTGGTCTCGTCTTTGTCTGTGTGATCATCATCGTGGCTGTCAGTATACACTTCGTCTGTCTGAAGAGACGCAGCAGAGGTCAGTGGCCAATCAGTAAACGGAAGGAGCTTTACAGTATGTGCAGCTAATAGAATAATTACAAACGGTTGACTATTGATATTTATGGTCCGAAATGCAGGTTTAATAATACAACTACTGCTCTCATTATTATAATTTGCACATCCGTATATATATATTTTACATATATATATATAATATATATATACAAGGACATACGTTAGTGCATACACACATAAGTTGCATATGTATATGCATAAATGTATGCATGAATACGTACATATATATATATACATGCATGCATACTAGGACAAGGACACATACGAAGATAATCTATACATACACACTATAGTATACTTAAATATTTAATTAGGTATGTATACTTAAATTAGAACTGCTTTTGGTTAACTGACGTTTTCGGTTGCGACTTGCAAGTATCTACCAATTATCTGAAAATACTTCACCTTATCTTATTGTTCTGGTCAGTGATTGCTCTCATATTTAAGATATCTTTTCCCATTTAAACTACACGATAATTTGTCTCTCTGTGTTTCGGACTGATCATATAAAGGCCTAAATGCTGAACTGGTTTGGTTTGGCTTTGGTAATTGGTATGCCATCGGCAGTAAAAACTGGAGCAACATTATTCTGTCTCAGGACAATTTTTAGTCACCTGTGAGATCAGAACTACCTCTTTAAAATATTATTCTTCTTATTATTATTATAATTATTATTATAATTATTATTATTGTTATTATTATTATTATTATTTTTTCCCCGAGGTACAAATGATCCCTCGGGATTCAAAAAATATTATTATTATTATTATTATCATTATTATTATTATTATTATTATTATTATTATTATTATTATTATTATGATCATCATCATCATCATCGTCATCTTAATCATCATCATCATGTGGTTTATATTTTCGGATACAAATGAAATAGATTTACCGCCTACATGTATTTGGTAAAATTATATATGCTGTTTAGAAGTTTTGCTACTAAAACCTACTTTAGCAGTGCCTTTGTAATACACAGTAAGCTTACTGTCTATTGTTGTGACATAAACTTACATCGATACATACAATATTATACATACATTCACACATACACATTGCTTGTGTCTGTAGCTTTCATTGCACATAACGGTCAAACCAGACCCAGAGACGATGCAGTAGTGTTTGCAGCGAGCAACAACGAAGCTATCTACAGTGAATACACTGAGATACCATCATACAACGTTTGCCATGAAGCCATAGAAAGGTGCAACAGACCGGTCACCAGCCTTGGCTACGTGTCCATGGATCAGACGAGTAATTCAACCAATCGCCGCACAGTTCCTGAACCACCGAAAAACCTCGCTACGTCTGTTTGTACTAAGAATGCCTATCAGAACAATGAGTATATGACAGCAGACGATGATGTCCCAGGTCCAGGGTACGCTGTTTCCGCCAGCCCAAACAGAGAGGTCCAGCCTAATGGGGATGAGACCACAAACGCTTACCTGAGCTTATCTCAGAGGAACGCTTCATCCTCCACTGACTACGCGGTCTTATCCTCAACAGATGGGCAACAGCTACTTCAAGAAGAAGAAGAAGGAGGAGAAGAAGAAGAGCACCTCAACGAACCAAAGGAAAAGACGGAGGAATTAAACGATTATCTCGTTCCATTGCCTGAGAAATGATAGGCCTATCTCAAATGGCTTGACTGGATTTACCATAATAGTCATCGACTTCTCGCTCTTTAAAGACGTTTCTTTTCTCCGGAGTTTCTGCCCTGAGAGCGTCTCTGAATAGCTATTTTATGAGAGCCGCTATACAAATCTAAAGATGCGAAACGATAATAGGGGCCTATATCATGCCACCCACATAATACATGTATGTTCTTACATACAATTATGTCAAGCCGCATGTTTCCATTGTTCATAGACATAGACTGTAGGCCTACAGGTCAGGAAAAATGACGTTCCAAGATTCCGCTTGAAATTTTGCTATAAATTATGTTACAAAACGAATCAATAGGCCTACAAAATACACATTAGGCGTACTGTTGAATTAAACTGACACTCAAAAATGTTATGTTTGCCAAATGAACAGTGGAATATATATATATATATATATATATATATATATATATATATATATATAGGCCTAGTGGTGTTTTGTAAAATTGCAAATGTAAGGTTACGTCGTTTGAAAGGACGTCAGTGGCCGATGTAGTCACGAGATGTCATTAAACTGATTTTTTTTTAAATGCGCTTTTGAGTAGTAGCAAATTTATTTACACGAAATGTTTCGCGTCAAATTTCTTACGATAATTTTGTTTTAAAATAATTTTTAATCATTGCCTAGTATTTGAAAGAAATAGTTTCTGATGGTCTCCAATGTCTGAAGGTGAGAAGATAAGACGGCGAGTGGGAGGACCCAGGACTTATCGATCACTAGCTTTCATATGCTGAGTCTAAGAAAATGAAGTTGCAACACTTTATACACACTATACCATTTGCAATACCTTTGTCAAGCAATCCGCATTTTACATATTTTTCGCATTTGTCGAAATTGAATCGACGCCAAAAATCATTCCCAATATTTTTTGCAATTTAGGAAAAATCCGATATGCGCTTTGAATTTGAATGAAACTTGGCTGAAAATAAACGGTGTTTAAATCTACAACTGCATGAACAACGCACACTTCCCCTAAGCACAACACAGGACTGCCTTGAGTTCGAAATATTTTCAAATTCATTTTCTTAGGTGCGGACAGTCAGGTCGGGTGGTTAGTGATCTCACCTGCCGTCTGATCTCTCCACCAACCGTTTACGCCATTGTACTCGATTGGTGGCGACAGCATCCTTGCATGTTGCGTTGCTCCCTCAACATTCGGCAGATGTCGATACTATCTCCGTCTTCCAAATTACAGCGATAGTTAATTATACTCTATACCTTAAGGGAAACCTAATTAATCGTACAATATTTCTGGATGCATTACCAATTTTTTAAGCCTGCTCCAGACTTTGATTAATGAATAAAAATACAACGTGTTGGCCACATTAAACTGGTCCATTCCCGACACCTTTATTTAGAATAATATCGTTTTATTTTCTGAGACCTGGTTTAGTTGAGACCAGGGTTATTATGAATTCGTTGGTTTGCGCGGACGCATTAAGTTTTCAAGGCAGCTCTAAAAGGCAGCTGGAAAGCATGAAAGCTTTTAATACCACGAGCTTTATGAAGATTAACATAAAAGTTTTTCTTTAGTTAAGTGCATTCTTGGCAATTTCGTCGTAAACGTGCTTGTTATCCTAATATACAAACTTCTAAAGCGCATTTTGAAAGTCGTGCGCAAGGCACCAGCTTATTCACGAGCGCTGCCTCAACTATTAAACACTCTTCTTCTGCTCCGCACGCCAGTGTATAGGCCATATGGGTTGTTCAAAAGATTGTCCGAAGTCCGGTTTCCAGAGGAGCAGAATGGCTTTTAAAGGGTGTCGTCTATATTTAGATAATTTGAAGGTGCAAGGTTAGAGGGATTGGGACTAGAGTTCTTGAAGTAATGAGGCTTTAGTTTTGCATAGAAAAGCTTAAACGCTGATAGACAGAGGAGCCTGAGTCAATAAATGTAATAATGAACGAATGACGACAAGTTATTACCGGATTGAAATTAAACTGCTGGCTGCCATGCAAGGCGACCATCACATTCTGCGTCTGATTCATATATCAACAAACGCCTACGACTAGCGAAAAAGGACCAGTCAACTATTAAACACTCTTCTTCTGCTCCGCACGCCAGTGTATAGGCCATTAAAATTTGTTCTTAATGACTGCGAAGTGTTGGCAACTTCATTTTCTTAGCTTCGGTTCACGAGGATTGTTGGCCCAGTCCTACCCTCAACCTCTCATCTTCCCACTGACTTTGTACGGCTAGTGTACTCATCATAGCTGAGGTCGCTTGGGGAGCAGATATATCTCGAAAAATTTACAGTCCAGCACACTAACCACTGCACTATCAAACATCACATTATTGACAAAACTAGCAAGCAGTTAACAGTTCTCACGGTGTAGTATAGGAATAATATTCAAATCATATTTACTGTTTGCCATATAGGGAACGCAGCTGCAACTACTCACACGACCATGCCTAAAGATGATATAATCCGTAACATTGGATGCTAAAGTAACGAGCCATGATATAGTAATTTGGCCGGGCGCTTGAGCTAGTTATTAATATACGCCAGTTGTCAGGACGGTCAGACCACGTCGTCAGAGGTCAGAGGGAAATAGCCTTTGAATGCATCCAAGTTGTAAATTAGGCCCTATTATCATTATTATTATTATTTGTTGAGATCGAAAACAATCAGATATAAATGCAGAAATGCTAACAAGAGTGAATAATAATAATAATATTAACAATTATTATTATTATTATTATTACTATTATTACTATTCGTTAGATTCTTAATAATATTATATTGCTGACGAGAATGCTGAATCTATTCTGCGCAGTGTACTCAATTTTTAGGTGACAGGATTTTCTGTATTAAAATATATCTCTTTTATTTCAATTGGTCATGCTATTGTTGCGTGATAATTCGACCAGTAAAACTTCAATATTATACAACATGATATTTTATCCGTATAACAATTTCAACTATAACTAAAGCATTGTAACTGTTTCAGTACACAATAGTAGCTCAGCCTCAACCTCCCAAACATTTCAGCCCTATTCTACAAGAATCTCGGGTAGCTGTAACAGATGGACCGAACCTGCGTTTATTTATTAAATCAACCATAATATTTATAATTATTGACTGCCGGACTGAACACGGCTGCGTCTGTTTTTGGCATTCTGTTATGGACTGTCAGACGCTACTTGCGCGCGGCACTTTAGTTAGTTATAAATAATTGCATGCAGTAGGCCTAAGTAGTCAAGTAATTAAGATTGCATGAAGTAGGCCTAAGTAGTCAAGCAACTAAGATTGCATGTATGTAGGCTTCAGACTGGTTCAATGCTTCTTGGAGACATCGAACTTGACGTCTTCCACCTCTGATCTATCTGACCAGACTCTAATCTCCCTCTCGAACAACTCGAATATAGTCTCAGCATGACATTGCAATACATGTACATTACGGGACATTGTAGTTAACGGACGAGTAAAAAACATTATAATAAATGACTTGCTAAGTAATCCATTGTTTGTATTGCTATCTAGCACTGTGTTCCATTTTATCTACTTTCTATAGAAATGGAAGTTTTTCAAAAGCCTGAGAGCAACACATCTAACGCACAGTTTCATCATTTATTTAATATTTCATCAATAATTTAATATTTCGGGTAAAGCAAACCAAAAAAAGCTACATCAAGCAAGCATAGTGACCTAGTCCCACGACAAATGTGCAATTAAATATTACAAATACATGATTTAAACCCTTCCAAGGTACTGATTAACTGTGACTGAGTAAGAGCTCTGAAAGAGCCTTTTTCGCTATAGAATTGAGATTTTAGGAACGACAATTGTCGAACAATGAGATTTTTTTCAGAATGAGTATCTTGATCCACGATGGACAGTGGACCGATGTTGAATTGAAAATATGACACAACAAGAACTGGAAAACATGTCAATACAATAGTTTCTTTAAGGCATAATTAGGCACTTTTGTAATGCCATGCAAGGATTCAGATGAACTCCAGAAGAACTAATCAGAAGTCTTAGAGTCATTATTTGCATTGTTGCAATAAAGAAAATTATTTAAACAAAAGCTCCATATTAAAACAATCAACCTTTAAATACTCTAAGAAGCATTAGTCTTACAAATCTGGGTCATCCAATTAGCGTGTACGCATAAACCCGAAAAATTGGGCCCTCCCTGTTCGAACAAATTGGCCCCACCTTGTTTCAAAAGAATTGGCCCCTCCATGTGCTCACGCGTCCTTTTTACACTCCTCCATAAGTACGTACTAAATGGATGGCCCAATCACATCAAGCACCGTGAGATACGAATTATAAGTAAGCTAACCTATACCTTCTGAAACACAAAAAATTCTGCAAAACAAGCCAAATATCATTTAAACTCTAAAATTTCCATTGGAACGTTGAAAAAATAAAACGCAATAGGCTACATAAGATTAATGACTTTCATAGTTCCATAGCGATCATCTGTTGATATAATGAGTTATACATTTATAATGACGAACAAACTGCAGAAAATAACATTCTATCATTTAAAACACGTCCGGGCAGTAGGCTCTAAAAGCAGGGATTATATATTTTTGTCCCATAAATATCTCTAATAAACTATAAAATAAAGTGGCTTGGAAAAGCAGGGATTATAAATAATTTTGCCCAAAAATATATCTAATAAACTGTCAAATAAAGTGGCTTGGAAAAGCAGGGATTATAAATAATTTTTTTCAAAAACATACATCTAATAAACGATCAAATAAAGTGGCTTATAAATAACTTTGTACTTAAAAAATATCTAGTAAACTATTAAATAAAATGGACTAGTTGAATGTGCTAATATTTCGAAAATAGCCTGCATAATATTATATTATTGTGCTAAAGTGATGAGAACTTTCAAGGATTTATGGCACGTAGGTCTATCATGACATTTTAGCGTAAAATGAGTCATCTGCCGGGAGTATTTGTTTAAGTATAGTTTGATGCATGCAAGCGTCTAAAGACAAGACTACATCGTGTATTCGGATAAGTTCAGTATCGGTGGATGTAATATTTGATTGCATTTAGGCCTAACCTTTTTACTTCATGATCGCATCGATTTAATCACGTTTGGCGAAACATATACTATAAATAAACTAAGGGTCCGTTCACATATTATATATCGCTCAAGGGGTAGGTGGGTTCCTGTTTTGTTAGCGTTATATTGTGTAGGGTGGGGATAGGTTGAAGGTTTTGCTATATAAAAAACTTTTTTCAGCTTATGTTATTTTGTCTGTTTGTCTGCCAATTGGAGGAAATTCCATGTACCACGGACCTTCATTGTTTAATCAAAGTTCACAGTACGTTGTGAACCTAAACTAGCACCATCAGCTGAAAGCTGGTGAATTGATTTATTATTTATAAATCCACTTTTAACAATTTCCAAGTGCAAAACAGGAGGGAAACTAAAGTGGTGTTTTTATAAAAATTTCAAATTGTGCAATACAATTATGTCGATTTTATGTCTTTTAATATGCTTATAGACTGGGGTGGGGTAGGGGGGTAGGTAGCATATCTGTTATATAATATAGGGGTGGGGGTCACAGCTGTTGTACGTTAATAGGGGTAGGGGTGGGTCACAAATTGAGATTTTATGCGTTATATAATATGTGAACGGCCCCTAACGAAATATATTCAGGAATAAAAAGCGCAAAAGTGGCAGTAAATAAGTATGTAAACTTCAAGTTTAACTAAATTCATACATTGTATATAATGTATTATGGAGTTAAATATAAGTATCTTTCACGCAATCAACAGAAACACTGTTTGCTGACATCGCAAAGAAATCAGATTTAAAGATCGTAGGGTATGTAGGCCCACATAATCATAAAGAATTAGTAGGCTTACTGATCAATGAAACACAATCAAAAGTTACAACCAATAGTTATTTTGAACGTGTATTGTAACAAATATGAATTGCATTGGACTAGACTGCATTATTATCGATGGACAGCCATCCTGCAAACGATGTTAAGCAACTTTGTGGAGTTGGCTGCCAAGCAATCAACGCTATTAACATCTAAGTATTCGCTTACGGTGTATGTTTTCCGTGAGATGTTGACACTGTTTGTTTTAATACGGTTTCGTGTTATTAGGTCGGGAGAGCATGTGCCGCACATTTCTAGAAGTTGCATAATTATAGGCTAACGATCTGTGACTACAATAAACACCTTAATTAAAACACGAAAAATATGAAAAGCCTGTTGCATCACTGTATACATCAAGAAAACTCGCTCTCACTAATTACTATTTAGAATACAGGAATACATACAGTAAACGAATAAGAAATGCAAAACATAATTTTGCAACAGGTGGAACTTGATAAAAACTTTTAATTACACCTTTTAATTACACCTTTTAATTACACCTTTTACACGCGAAGTGCCTTCTTGATTCCTTCACCATCACTACCCGTCATGCAGCATCATCTGTCGCCTCTGTCCATCACACCCCCGGCTTTCCATTCTAAACTTAAGTCACACCTTTTCAAGAATTTTTACCCAGACTCACTACTTGACATCCTACCTGTCAATACTCCACCAAAGTGACACCTTCCTTAACATGTACTCTGCCTCCCTGCTGCCCTCCTAGAAACCGAACTCTGACCCCCAACGGACTATCCTTTGGACAACCATTTCGATTTGACGCAGCGCTCAAACAGATGTTGGTAGTTGAATGCTCTCTTCCGGTGGAACTGCACTGAGTTCAAGCCTGTTGTAAAATAAAAATATCGCTTGATTATGTATAAATTAGTGACGATGTAGTAATTTGTTTTCCAACCGAAATGGAAAACGCATGACCAGTTGCAGCTGGACATTGCGAAAATATAGCTATAGTTACTTAGAACATTCTAAGGGCAGAACTGTCACTAAGTTAAAACCATAGAAAGGCACATGCAAGTGGGCCATACTCGTCAACGCATTATAGTCTGTAATGTGAGCGACAGTTACATATAGCTGTTGTTGCTGCATTATCTAACAGCCTAATGTTGTTTATGAGTTGAAAGTATGTCGTCACGTGTCGTGCTGCACTCACCAATTCAACAATCAATCAACGCGCAACAAGCAATTATAGCAATCAGTTTACAGGAACGCTCGTCAAGGGATCATGATTCGCAAAAGTTTCGAACCGTGACGCGCCATTTTCGAGTAGAATCAAATGTTTCCTTCCGATTCGTCTTTGAATTAAGTATGAAAATCGATTTAAGTCTCACTTGCGGCGCCTCTTCATCAGAATAACAATGACGACACTGACAGCAATGATTGCACAAACGACAAGAACCCAGACAACGATGATCGCAGGGCTTTTCTTGTCTAGATAATTGAAACATAATATAATGTATTAGGTCTAGTCGTTATCGCATACAAACTAAACGTATACGGGGGGGGGGGCTCTTAGGCTTACGCGTAGCAATGCTATATAAGATGCAGGTAAAAGAATAATTTTCTAAATTTTCAAGCAAGTAATTATGCTTATGAGTGTAACGCTGAATGGCAATGGTTATGGTCCTTTGGTGATTATGATTATGAGTCTGATATTGGTGCTCATGACGTGATGGTGATGACGATTATGACGACGATGATGATGTCAATTGTGACATCAGCGGTCGTGGCGGTGATGACGACGATGATAGCGATGGTGATCATTGCGATACAGACGTTGTTCATCTTTATATGGCATGAACAGCCTCCTTTTGTCTTTTTGCAGGTTTTTCATTATTTCTTATCTCAACAGTGGCAACTGTTCTAGGATTTTCCTCATGTGCTGCACTAGCAGCTGCAGTGAATTATTTGTCTCACCCATGTGATACCTCTTGAAGGACCTTCTTCAACAACAATGTAGTGTTCATGTCTAACAGGCATGTATTGTATAAACGAAAGACTTAGCTCTGGTCGCAAACGCATATTCAAACATAATAGTACAATACTGATATTTCACTAACCATTCCTGTCGCAGGTGTAGGTAACTTGGGCTGGTGTAAAACTGCACTTGGTATCTCGGACGAGGCATTCGGCGTGGCAGATGTAAACTGCGGTTTCGTCATCCGATATATTCAATATCGAACCAGGTGATGACCAGCCGCTGTTACTTTTGTTCCACATATATGAACAATGATGCAGCGTTGCGAAAGCACAATCGACGGAGGGATTTTGACTTTCTCGGCAGCTGACGTTGTATATGTTTGTTTTAGGGTCTACAATTAGCTCATTGTTTTCTGAGGAAGCACTCTTAGACAATGTAGGGCTCTACGTTACCTGACAAGCAAATGCTGAGGGAGTTAAGGCCTAACACTTGCAGAATGATAAAACAGACTATGCAAATTATAGACATTGATGTTGCAGTTGTTAGCCATAATTATTCTGTGTAACTAGTGCATTTTATGGCTGCTGAACATACATGTAGGCTACGCATAAGCTATTCCCACGCTGCGTCAAATACAAAAGAAGATTTTATTTAGCACAGTAGTTAGTAGTTATACATACTACACAGCTATTAAGAACTTATTACTATTAAATCTCAAATTATGCCAAACAGTTGTAAATATTGCATGAAACTAAGTAAAGACCAAGAAATTAGTGCTGGATGTACCATATTTTTATTATGGACCTGTATTTGGCGTCTTGCAAGTCGTACAGCAGTACTATTACTGTAACAGGTGATGAACTGAATGCCCTTAGCTCATCATTTAAATGATAAATATGAGTAGCAACGTACCTAGAACGTGAACAATTGTCATCCATCTGAACTTTGATTCGAGGCTGGAATTTAAATATTTAACTCCGCATTGAAACTCGGGTGATCTGATTTTATCTGCTGGCAACTGAATACTTGACGTAATGCCAGAGTGGCTTTTCTTCGTATCTGCATTTGATAGAATCTCATTGCCTTGTTTCCACTCCAAAACGAATTCTAAGTTTCCACGGTAACTCACGTTACATGTCAGCCGTAGAATGTCGGGCGTTTTTTCACAGGCATTGTGCGGCTGATTTGTTAGGCCGCTCGGGATACTTGAGTAGGGGGAATCTGTAAAAATAATAAAAAATTTCCATCGTTACATGGTCATCTGCTTAATATGAATGGATCTTCTTTTCAAGCGCCATCGGTTGATGCTTTGTGCCTTGTACAATAACATTTAATGATTGTCAAAAATAATTATGACGCCTTCAGCACAGTTGTAAGCGCTGTCATCATTATTTTAATCATCATCATCATCAGTTACTGGCTTTATCAAATATCTTACGCTGAACGAATGGCATATCTTCCATTTATGATAAATAGCTATAGTGTTGTCTTTGCTTCATAGGGCCTATTTAGTCCAATTATGATCATTTCTAATGACAATCATTGTACTTACTGAAAACATTCAGCTCTGCCCATTTCTCCAATCCACTCGTTTCTACGCAAGTGTATCTTCCAGCATCGTCCAGTTTTGCATTCGAAATAAACAAATTGAATTCTCCCTCAGAAGTATTTCCGCTTAATCCGTAACTGTTCGGATCGTCATATCCATTCCAAAAATCTCCGTCTGCATATACGAGCTCGTTATATTTATTTTCGCCAAGTTGCAAGTGATACCAGGACACTGGATATTGTGTATCGATGTTGCTCCAACATTTAATTGTAACATTTTGCGAAACCACAGTTTCCTCATCGGTTGGTGGTACAATAATTTCTCCTAAGACAGCAAATAATAGCACATTCAGATAATTATGAACTTGTGACTAGTGAGTTTCATACCTTTGGAGGTACGTCAATTATAATGTTGCGCGATTCTGTGACTGGATAACTTGCTTTTACTATTGAAACTCTGCATCCCAATGAAACCAAATGGCAAGGAACGAGCAAAGGGAAAAGAGAAGAATTTGAATTTAAAAAGAGGGTAAAATAGTATAGAGGACAGTCAGGACGAGGTAACCTGCTATGCAAAACCACTTAAATATAGTTACCGCATGAGAGCGTCACTAATAGAATAAGTGTTCAATGCCCTGTGTAAAAATAATAATGTAGGCTATAGTTGTATCATAGTATGGTTACCATGGATTGAACCGTATTGCTGGCAATTTCATCAAACAGGCGCATAGCGGCATAGGCTAGGTGTATAAGGCTTACTTGCTCTCTTTGTATCGTGCAAATATTTAGGCAAATATAAGAAAAGCCACTAGAATGGTTCCCGCAGGAGGAATGGTCATCGGCCACGAATGAATGATACCAATATACAAAATACAGAACTCACTCAGATAATGCGAAGCACTGCTTACTAGTGACCGAAACCATTTTTGTTTCGGCTGAAAACGTAAATGCCACCGAAATTGCCACTTCGGTTTCGGCCGAAAACGAAATCGAAAAAATATATATAGATGCCTGCAGAACAACTATATATCGTCACCACTGATAATATATAAATATATATACATATGTATATACATATATATATATATGCAGGCATATGTATATACTATATTTATATATTATATATAATACCGGCCTATAATATCGGGCCGGTGTCGCATACTCATGTATGGATATATTATCTGTGTTGTCCCGGACACAATTTCATGATCCTATTAATAGTCTGGCTTGACAGTTGCTAGCTGACGTCAACGGTCACATGAACCAATTACAATATTATTCGGACACAATTTCATGCCGGACAGAATCTCATGCGACACCGGCTTACCGGCCTGAACTATAATCTAGGATCCATCGGATAAGCCCAGCAGATGAGGGAATAAGATGGATCGGCTGATGTGGCTGAAAGCATTTCGATACGACTGAACGCATTTCGCCCTCTAAGGGTTGACAATATTAACATCCATATTATCAAGAGTGAACTCTATGTGTTAAACTCAAAGATGCCATAGTTATTAAACCATAAAGGACGCACCTCTACTTGCGAGACTACGTGAAGCCGTCGGTAAACACTAATTTTACAGTTTCGGATAGTGCCGCAAACGAACTTTACTTTCAGCCGAAAACGAAACTGGAGCGAAACTGCCAATTCCAGTTTCGGCCGAAAACGAATTCGGTCGCTCGCTACTGCCCAGTGCTTATAGTGTAAAATAGAAGTGCCTAGTGTCAAAATGTTAAGAACTAAATTTAGTTAGCATTCATTGGCTTTTTGTCCATTAACCATTATTTTGTCGTCAACTATTTGTTGACGAATATTTGTTGTAATTTTAAGCGTTCATGGAACTAGTTTCCTTTGTGAAATTCTCGACAAGCGTTTTGAAAGTTGGGGTACTGAAGTTTCTTAGCGCGCGGAGCGCGAAATTTTTTCTCTCCTCTTTTTCCAAGTGACCCTCTCCATATTTACAGAGAGTTGTGTCTCCTTGCAGAGGGACATGCTCTAGTCAACATTGAGCTGGCACTGAATATAGTCTACATAGAATATAAAAAATAAATTTGTCAAACAAAATACGCCTACAGTCCGAAAGAGCAATGCACCGAGAGTTGTTAAAGTAACATCTGCCAAACAGTCTCTTAAATTGATGTGGTTCAGTCATTCGTGACACATAGTCGATCGTAAGCCATGTTGCCGATTTGTCTCATCTTGGTTCCAGTCTACAGATCTGCCATTCGAGGCACCGGCTACAGATTCTTCTAATCATAGGCCTGAAGAATGTGGCGATATCTTGTTCGCCGCACCACTTTCCAAACCTGGTTACTAACTTTCCCTACCTCTAAGATTTGATGAAGGCTACTAGTGATCTGTAAAGCCGTAAGACCTTCTTCTTCTTTAGTTTTCCGCCCTCTATAGGCAGGTTCGTATGTCCAATGTCGACACTCCTCTCTGTTCTGGGCCTCCGCATTCATCTTCTTGTATACTCCTTTCCGTCATCCAGTCCAGGATCATTGTCGTCGGTCTTCCTCTATCCATTTCCTGACATTTTTCCCTTTTGATCGGTAATTAAGGTATTTTCCAAGTCTGCCCTGGTTGGGCAACGGGTCTTCTCCATTTTTTTGTCGATGATCAACCCGACATCATGCATTAGCAGTAGATCATAATGGTCTATCTATAGCTAGATCTACACGTATTATCGTTTTGCAACTTGAAATATAAGAAATTCAGTTCAATTTTATACGTGCTCTGGTATGTAGCGCAACTTAATTAGTTTACTAACTTACTAGGACTAATGAGCTCGCAGTAGCGGTACTGCATGGACGCAAAATACGCGTCCCCAGAAAAGATTAAAAAATCACCAAAAATATTTCAACGACCACCTTTAAAGAAATTAAATAAATTAAAATATTTAACCAAATAATTTGTAAATGGAATGAATTTTCAGAACTCAGAACATACTTACTTAGTACTTAAGTTCAGTGTATTGATGTTTTCGAGACCTATAGGATAGCTAATATATATTACCCGCTTTCTATAGCGGACGATAATTGAACATTTCCTGTTTAAAAACGCTCTGTTTTCATTTTGCTTTTAAATTACAGTTAAAAAAACTGCGTGCCAAATTTTCTAGGCCAGCGCGCGCCACTATCAGCTTGTCAATAATTTCATCAAACCAGTTAAACAATTTTTTTTGCTTTTTGCATCTGAAAATTAATCAACAAATACAACTACTTCAGTTAAAAAGTAGGTCTGATGAAAATATGAATTTTTGGAATAGTAGAACATTAAATGCTGTTGATAATAAAGTACGTAGAGGAGTTGCACTGTTGCATGGACGGTCATGGACGGCGTTTAGGCTCTGCTGGCCAAATAAGTGGCAGGACGGCGTCCAGTCATGAAAATAAGTGTCTGGACGCCGTCCATGACCGTCCAGGCACACTTTAAGCACTGCTACTGCCTACATGTAGGCCTACATGTCAATTAAGCATAAGCTTTAAGGGCACCAATATATTCGGCTGGACATAAATCCAGCCATGCAGCGCCATCAACATCGCCGTTATTATTATCATGAACTCGAGATCTTAGTTCTTATTCGACAAACACTTGTAATACATTTCTTCAGCAAATGTCTTGTCATAAATTATAATTTAGAGTCGATTAAACAGTTAACAATATCCATCAATAATGTTTATCCTGTTGCGGCAGGGTTTAAAGGGGTAACTCCACCTCGCAGTTTAAAGAGGTAACTCCACCTTGCAGTTTAACGTTAAACCAGGGCCGCCCATTTAATGAGTATGCATGCCAATCATATCGAACCACCCGAAGGCTATAGCGGTCTAGCAGCTGGGTCCGTCCATGTCGTTTGAGTGGTCAGTGATGGAAATGTTGGCGCTTAGTGCCTCTCTGTAGTTCATTTGCATTTCAATAATAACATAGGTCCCTGAATTTGGGCTGAGGTTAGACCTTGTCAATTGTAGTTGCTCCAGAGGGGACAATTAGGGTAGTTCATCTGAACAGGGTCAAAGTAGCTGGGAGACGGCAGTGTATGACCACATGCCAAACGACTGGACATAACAACAGACGTGCGTTGATAACAGGGCACATAATCGTGAACTGCAAGACTGAGACACTGTTACATATTGTAAACAGATATCCAATTGTGATGCCAATATATATATATATATATATATATATATATATATATACGCATTAAAATGTCCGTTTCAGAGACTCTGTATAGGAACAACCTAAAAGAAAGTGAAATAGAATCTCCCCTCTTTCATACAAGCAATACGTCCTTCGTATTGACAGAGGTCACATTTGGTAATCTGTTTATATTATTGCAGAGTGGCAGTATGTAAACAATAATGGCATCGCTACCCCTCCCTGGCTACTCCTCTCTGACCAAACCACTTGGATGTTCACTCTTTTGAAGATCGATATATGCATACAGCAGAACTCTGGAGTTTGTATTACCTAGCACCGTGCAAAAGTGCGATCTAACAATTCGTGTCGATCATGAGCAGGAAGAAGCGATCCGAGCCTTTTTTGCTCATAACGACTGGGATTTTTAACATTCACTCAAATCTGGGTCAAAGACCTGTGCCCTCCTCAAAATGTCACTGTTTTTTTATTACTGTTCACTTGTATCCGTTGCATTGATGTCATTGATCAGTCCATAAATGTCTCCCATCTCATCATCATTTGAATTCCACGACAAGTTGTCACGCTGGCAAATCTCGTTATATATAGGCTTCATCCACAGATGCTGCTGATGCTGCTGATAATGATGATGTTGGTGATGATGAAGAAATTATTCATTAGGGTAGGTCCATTTTGTTTGATATCAATAGGGGATGAGACGAATGGTGTCACTCCTATTGCCTTCCTCGCAGAGAAATTTGGGTGAGCAACTTGTTCCAGGTCACAAGTGACTTGAGGTATTTTCAATCTTGCGTCCCACCGATAACAAGGAACAGAACGTTCTACTACACCGAAGATTATTAATTCAATTTATGCTGTATGAGACATGTTTTGTATGGTCAGTTGTTAGTTGCAGCGGCTGGAATGTTCATAGAACAAATTGCATAGACGAACAATGCTGTTGCACTCTCCAATAAAACTGGAGTGCTCTGATTCCAAAGAAGCCATTGGACCTGATCCAGGAATTGGAATTGGCATTTGTTTTTCCAGTTCCGATCCTGTTTCTTCAAAGACTGAAGTGGTTAATGAGGCTGAATCGGTAAAAGAGACTGTATCAGACAATAAAAAATGGAGGGGCAGCAGAGACCGAAAGCTTGACCAAACTTCCAGTGTTATATTCCACACGAACCTTTTTGATTGATTCATGGATTGTCCTTAATCCAAAATGTCTTTACAGCTCGCTACATCTCGTCTCAAATTGCAGCTTCTCGTTTTCGTCTTCAAAATAGAAGTTGATGCATTTTCGAGCCAAAGGAGCATATGTATATGTTTTGATGCTTCCACTTGACAGTCTTTTCCTCACAGTTCGGTTATTGGCATCAACATGTGATGTTCCATCACTGTCTATCATTTTAGCTGTCATGTTACTGTCTTGTCCTTGCAAGTATTTACTAACATAAAGGCCTACTTAAAACAATGATCTACATGAACACAACATATATTCCAAAACTAAATCCCCAAACTAGTGTTCAGCTTACTAATTTGCACAGTCCTGTAAGAAACAGCTTCTAACCCAATCCAAAATAATGAGGGCTGGAATAAACCATCAGGACACTTTCAGGGTATGCTAAATTATTGTCTCGCACCTGATAGGACATGGCTTAGTTGTGTTGGAACCAGAGAACCAAAAGCCCACTGGGCCACTGGCAGTGTAACGAAGTCCTCGGCTTCAATTCAAATCAGTGACAGGTAGAAGGAATCGTGAAAACAAGCCAGGCCCAGTTACGAAGTCATCTCCAGGCAATCGAAGCTAGTACTGTCAGTGTTTGTGCCTGTATCTGTATATCTGTTCTTTGCGACCCCTATTATAATTGAAATGCAAATGAACTACGTCTTTACCTCGATAGTGCGTCCATTGAAAGAGATGCACACAGCTAATAATTCATTGTTCCATAAGAGACCATTCAATTGATGGCCACAGTCCCAGCTGGTCTGGCAGCTGGGACTGTGGAGGTTCGATATGATTGGCATGCATACTCATTAAATGGGCGGCCCTGGTTGAACGTTAAACTGCGAGGTGGAGTTACCCCTTTAAGATCGATTCACCATAAGTCAAGATACAGGCAGAGCAGGGCCAGCCAACTCGGAGGCCAGGGCTGATATGTTTCCGAGGTTCCCTTACATAAACGACATGTAAAGCCTGATCAAATAGTTTAGAAACATGCATTCATAAGCACGAATTGAGTGTATGTAATAACTATGTATGAATGTGTGTGTGACCATGTGCGCATGTATGTAATGCATTCATATGTGTGTATGCATGAATGCAAGTTGGCGCCATTTATATTCATTATGTATGACCGTATATATGTAGGCTGTGCATGTTTCCAGATACTCAGCATAGCAACTTTTAAATTAAGTAGCAGGCAGAGATGCTGAATAGAATGATCTGGTACCAAATAACAGAATGATCTGGTACCAAATAACAGATACCCTCATTTAGCTAATCGACTAATAGGTGTAGCCTAATTCCAAAATTTCGTCACATCTCTTCCTTCATTTGTGAAGTCCTTCACTGGCTCCTAGCACCTCAACTAGTCTTTTCAAGACCCTTGCGCCAATGCCTGTAGGCTGTCTCATTGGGTCTGCCTCCCCTTTCCTCTTCGGGAGGAGCTGCTCTCTGTTTCCTCTGCTCTCTTCCGGGGCTGCCTGAAGACTTTGCTGCTCTCCATTTAACTATGTGTTGAGTCGTGAGCGCTTCTGATATCGAGTGGCGCTATATATGGTTTCCATTACATTACGCTACATTACCGGAACAGCGCTGCACTAATTATGCATAGCCATTTTTAATCAGGCGTTGACGTATTGCAGGTTACCCTACAGTGATGCGTCATTGTACACAGTAAGTAACCTGTTTAGTTGCTTACCCTTTACATTTTTAAAGAGGCAGAGCAACTCAAGACAGCACAATATCGCCAAAATAACACTAGAACATCTCAAACTCCACATCTCACATCTTCGCATTTGTATGCCTGCCTAAAAATAGCGATCGTGTATGAAGCGCCGAAGGGTCAGTAATACCACAGAACTGTAAGTAGACAGCAGTTAGCAACAATATGCTACATGCAGGGCCGTCCTTAGAATTTGTGGGGCCCAAGGCAACATTATTGTATGGGGCCCTAAAACTATAGGGATAAGGCCCCATCCCGGCATCCGCCAACTGTTTTCAAGCATACGAAAACGCAAAACTGACCATTCATAACACTCATAGTAAGGACTTTACATCTTTTTGAAATTTAAAAAATTCATATATTCATTCTTAGTTAACTTAGTTTCATTCAAAATGAAAATTTAGAAATAGTTGAGTTCCAAACTTCCAGTTACTTTAAGTCAGATTAAGTAAAGTACTTCAATTAAAATTAATTTTTCTTGCTTTTATGTTTGCAAATTCTGTAATAATGTGGCGGACAGGCCACAAGGCTTGAATGAATGATTTATTTAAATAATCGGCTCGCCATAGTGTTATTTTACGTCTATTTTTTTACAGTGTTGCGCATAGGAAGGAAGACCGATCGGCGGTTTTTAATTGAGTGCATAGCTTGCAGACGCATGAATTGGCTTGAGTATAGCCTGACATGCGGTGCATCGCTATATATGTGGAGCAGTGGTTCGTACTGTTTCATACGTAGAGTGGTTCTCGTACCGCTCCAGGGATCGTTGAATGTTGCCATATAAATACGACCTCTAGTGACAGCCGCTCTCGCGGTCAGGCCGGTGCTGCTTTTCGCTGATCTGGTGGGGTGGGCCCCTCTGCCGTCGATCGCAAGACGGACCGTGCCCTGATCGTAGGAGTCAACAGGCTGACAGAGGAAAGACCGATCGTGAGAAATGCTCACAGGTCTGGGTGCCGTTCGAGAGTGCTTACAGACCTGACAGAGAGATAGACTGGGAAAAATCCCCGACCGTGCAGATCGTGGGAGTTCTGGTGGCCGAGAAATATTCTGGTTGGCTACCTAGATCGGTCATAGTTACTCCTCGAGAATACCAACCGGTTGTCGGATACGTGACCCCGTCGGTGGCCGTGAGAAATAGAGATCGGGTAAAGCCCCGAGCAACCGAACGCTACATCGAGACATATTTATGGCGACTGTTGAGACAATTTACGGGAAGAATTCCCCAGTGTACACGTTGGTTAAAAGACGGGGAGGGCGGCCCCGTGAAGCCGTTGGAAACAGACTGAGAGCTACCGGAGAAGCCGTTGACAAATACTGGAAAACATGAATATATTCGATAAATACGGGGAGGGTGACCCCATTGTTGCGTTAGATACAGGGAAAGTTCCCTTTGGTACCGAAAACCTGATCAATTGTGAGCGTCTCCGCATATTCTTTATATTTACGGTTTTCCGTAAATATCTATGCTTGGCTACCTAACGGTGGTCATACTTACTCCTCTCGTTTACCAGCAATCTATTGAATTGCGTGTCTGATCGCAATGTCTTAGGTCGCGGTTTCCCCGCGTATCTATACTTGAGCTACTTAACGTAATATCTGTACCTGCGGTGTCCCCGCAGTATGTCTTCTTGATTGTCTTACGGTCTTTCGGTAAATATTCTTACTGGCTACCTATGTTGGTCACAGTTACTCCTCTCGGTTTTCCAAAAAATCTATTCACTTGTGTGTCTAGTTGCAATATCTTGGCTCGCGGTTTCCCCGCGAGGCATCTACTAATTTCTTCTTGTAGATCTAACTACATAATCTCTTTTCGAGGACTTCCTCGAAAGATCTGCCAGTGGTTCGTTCCAGTGTATAAGAGACAGAGTACAATTGCTTCAGAGAAAGTGATTATTATAATACAGGTCTGTGTGAAACATAGAGGTAACGTGGTGACACTTACCTCAGTTGCCTGTGAGAGAATCGAGTCTGAGAAACGAGAGTTGGTGCATTACCGTTGGTCAGATCTCTAGGTGACGAATACAAATATGTTCCTACGATGGGATGAATAAATGCAGTCGATGAGAGTTAAAGACATGTGAGAGTCTGGGTGATCGGATATTAAAGTATATGACAGATGCAAGCCGGCCGAGAAATATACTCGTTGGCTACCTAGTTCGGTCATAGATGCTCCTCCCGTTTTCCCCAGGTTGTCGGAGACATGAAAAGTCGGGTGGCCGCAAGAGATACAAGCCGAGTAGATTCCCGCAGTAGCAGCCGTACAAACCGAGAGAGCTGCCGGTGGAGAGTTGGCACATACGGGGAAAGTTCCCCATTGAATACGTTCGATAGAAATATCGGGGAAATTCCCGAAGGACCCGCTGGAATTACACGTGGAGGGTGAACACGTTAGAAGAGCACGTGACAAACGAGAAAACACTGGTGCCGATTGATACCTTCAGGTTACTAGTCAAGTAACTCTTCTTGATGGCTTTATAGTCGTTCGATAGATACTCTTGTTTGTTACCTACGTTGGTCATAGTTACTCCTCCCGGTCTCCCGAGTATCAGAATATATTACGGTGTTGGCGGACAATTGCCAACGCAGAGGACGGTCAATCGTGTGCCTGATAACTTATGCGTGTGAGGCCGGTATGCCACACACGGAAATGGGCCAAGAGGCCGACGTGAAAGTCTGGGCAGTCGGAACCCAGGGTAAAGATAGTAAGCAGACCAAGAATTGATCGATGCGTAAATATTACTGTTGGCTACCTACGTTGGTCATAGATACTCCTCCCGTTTTCCCGAAGTGTATCTACTTGCGTGTCTGATCGAAGTGATCGATACGAGTACGTTTGGGTAATCGGGTACCCAGGTGAATACATGGTTGTTTGTCGTCACACACAGTTCTGAGAGATGACTAAAGTGCGAGGTCGGGCCCCCTCGTGCGTAGGTCGGATCGAAGATCTGTGTGCAGATAGCGAAGGTTATAGACAGAAGACCTTCGCTATCAGTGTCCGTGAATACCATGCCAGTGTCATTTTATATCGAAGCAGAATATATCAGTGTTGGTGGGTAACTGCTAACACAGAGGACGGGAACTTAATCAGTCAAATGTGCATGACTAAATATACGTGTGCGGCCGTTTATGCCATACACGGAAATAGATCGAGAGATACGTGTTGAGCAGAAGACGTGATAGCTAAGTGTCTAGCATGATATGACGAAGAGCTGCGAGACTGGTGTGTCTAGGACGACAGAGGTTAGAGAGTTGGGGACAGTAATGTCTAAGAGTATAAGACGTTGGATTTAGCTACCGATAATTGTATAGGCCGAAATGGCTTATGGACTTGTTTCAAATATGTCTGAACCTCGTAACTTAAGAGAACGTTTGGTGTCCCTAAATGGCGATAGTTTCAGAGTCACAAGATGCTGAACGGTACGACATCAGGTAGAGGAAGACGAGGCTAGTAGCTTGGAAAGTATGCAAGGCGATGAAGACTCCTGCCGGTATGCTTATGAACCCTGTTTTGAGTACGGCCATCCTCAGAACGTTGCCCATCCGGCGACCGCGGAATAGGCAGAGTCAGACCTCGTTACTAATTCGAGCCGTGTTACCTTTCTTGGAGAAGAAACCCGTCCTTAATCTTGCCTGGTGATAGTGAACATCCTGGTAGATATAGAGAGTAACCGTTTGGCATTGAGATTTGGTAAGAAAGTGACTCGGGCGACTCCAGGCGTGTCAGCGAGCTTGGGTCGACACCGTCCGTTAGCGCTAGGCAGGCGCTCGGGCGGCAGAACGCCACAATAATACTGTCATAATTATGACAATGACGAGGCTATTCCTTGCTCAATCGATAGGATAGCAAGTCCAGTCAAACGTTCTTGACTCATCGTTGATCGGAGGTAATTTTTAATTAATTTCAACTTAGAGCAGCTCCTCTCTCCTGTTGCTACAGTTACAGGCATTGTCACTAAAATTCGAAGAGCAATGTGCACATTTGGATAACTATCCGTTTGCTGGTTGTTATGGATAAATTGCATAATGTCCAACACAGACTGCATTTCGCAATATTGACGGCAATGTAGTCAACTCTTCGTATTGTTCAATTCCATTTAAATCAGAACTATCATTATGTGATAGTATATTCTCCAGTTTCGTACATTTTGCCATTAGTTCATTTTTTGTCATTTCATTTCATTTCTTCATGTCCTATATAAAACCAAAATTTTCTTTGTGAACTTGTAAGCTAACGAACCTTTCATCAACAGCAAATATTGCTTTGTCAATTACAACATTGAAAAATTCCACCCAAAATTTTTTTTCCGGACATACTATTGGATCATCGATTCCTTCATAATCATGTTGACGTTTTATATATCTAAAAGTAATAAAAATATTTTTTATTACTTTTTTTATTAATAAATATCAAATGTTTGTATGCATGTTTTTAACAATTTAATTATGGTTTAATAAATTAAATAATTACTTTTTGTATTTTATTTTTGATTTTCATATTAAAAAATAGCTTGGTTAACTTTTAAACTTGTTATGTATGAGCTGAGATCAACTGACTAATGCAAAGGCTCAAAACACGTATTTTCAATCGATGAACAAAGTTCTCGTATGGGTCACATCTAAATATTTTTTCAAAGTAAAAGTTTAATTACGTACTTCGAAAAGTCCTCTATAAGATCCGATATTTAAAAAAAGTTAATTTGAAAAAAAATCGATTTCCACGGCCACTATATGACACAAACGGGTAATAGTAATTTAAATAATTTAATTTTTTTACCTGTCGACGGGGCTCCTAAATTGGCGGGGCCCCAGGCGACCGCCTATGTTGCCTATGCGGCTATGCCTAAAAACGGCACTGGCTACATTCACGGTGTGCGCACATTTGAGCAAAATGTAAGGTTACGTTGTTTGAAAAGACGTCAGTGGCCGATGTAGTCACGAGATGTCATTAAACTGATGTTTTAAAAAATGCGCTTTTGAGTAGTAGCAAATTTATTTACACGAAATGTTTCGCGTCATATTTCTTACGATAATTTTGTTTAAAAACAATTTTTAATCATTGCCTAGTATTTGAAAGAAATAGTTTCTGATGGTCTTAGGGTTGCCAGGTAGTCTTGAGAAAATTACCGGACAACGGGACGATGAGAGGGGGTCAGAATTGATTGCTGCCCCAGGGCCCGGTTCTATGGCAGAGGCCCATAAATATCTTAAACATTTTTCTAACTGAGGAAAACCTGTGAGGCTTAAGTGATTTGATTTACTATGTTTTTAATTGTAGGAAATCTTTCATTTTTGTCTATGATTACAGTCTCCGTTTCAAACCATATTTAGCTAAGCATCGTATTTCCCAGCTTTAACTTTTTATCTGTTGTGGCTGAAAATTGGGCCGCAGATCCTGAATAATAAATACAATATAATAGATGCTTCCAATGGAAGAGCCACAGAGAACGTGTAGACTACAGCGCTCCACGAAATCTACGTTTTCAGTTTTCGCTTTTTCACGTGTATTTTGTATTTCCAAACTAACTGTCATTTTAACAACAGTTAGTAATTATTTGCCACAAATTACCGAACACCGCCATGTCCGTTAATGTCTGAAATTTCAGACCGGACAGTCTGTCTAAATACCGGACTGTCCGGTTTAATACCGGACACCTGGCAATCCTAGATGGTCTCCATTGTCTGAAGGTGAGAAGATAAGACGGCGAGTGGGAGGACCCAGGACTTATCAATCACTAGCTTTCATATGCTGAGTCTAAGAAAATGAAGTTGCAACACTCTATACGCCCTATACCATTTGCGATACCTTCATCAAGCAATACGCATTTTACATATTTTTCGCATTTGTCGAAATTAAATCGAAGCCAAAAATCATTCCCAATATTTTTTGCAATTTTGTAATATACGCTTTGAATTTGAATGAAACTTGGCTGAAAATAAACGGTGTTTAAATCTACAACTGCATGAACAACGCACACTTCCCCTAAGCACAACACAGGACTGCCTTGAGTTCGAAATATTTTCAAATTCATTTTCTTAGGTGCGGACAGTCAGGTCGGGTGGTTAGTGATCTCACCTGCCGTCTGATCTCTCCACCAACCGTTTACGCCATTGTACTCGATTGGTGGCGACAGCATCCTTGCATGTTGCGTTGCTCCCTCAACATTCGGCAGATGTCGATACTATCTCCGTCTTCCAAATTACAGCGATAGTTAATTATACTCTATACCTTAAGGGAAACCTAATTAATCGTACAATATTTCTGGATGCATTACCAATTTTTTTAAACCTTCTCCAGACTTTGATTAATGAATAAAAATACAACGAGTTGGCCACATTAAACTGGTCCATTCCCGACACCTTTATTTAGAATAATATCGTTTTATTTTCTGAGACCTGGTTTAGTTGAGACCAGGGTTATTATGAAATCGTTGGTTTGCGCGGACGCATTACGTTTTTAAGGCAGCTCTAACAGGCAGCTGGAAAGCATGAAAGCTTTTAATACCACGAGCTTTATGAAGATTAATATAAAAGTTTTTTCTTTAGTTAAGTGCATTCTTGGCAATTTCGTCGTAAACGTGCTTGTTGTCCTAACCTACAGACTTCTAAAGCGCATTTTGAAAGTCGAGCGCAAGGCACCAGCAGAACAACTCAAGACAGCACAATATCGCCAGAATAACACTAGAACATCTCAAATAACTCCACATCTTCGCCTTTGTTTGCCTGCTTAAAAATATCGATCGTATATGAAGCGCCGAAGAGTCAGTAATACCTTGGAAAATCACAAATTACTGCATTCCAATGTGGCATTATATTAGCGTCTTATTATGTTTTGAGTGAGATGCTGCTGCTATGTCTGAAATAGAGGATTAATTGTTGACACTTGTGACCAGGTTGCCTATTGGTACATTTCTTTTGTCTTGTCTGCATTTTGGTTAAAGCAAGCACTCGCAATGCCAAAACTGTGACAAAGGTGGAGGACGACGCTAATGATCCTTGTCATCACACAGTGTCGTTAAACTGCATCTACCACAGAACTGTAAGTATACAGCAGTTAGCAACATTATGCTACATGCACGGTGTGCGCACATTTGAGCAAAAAATGTTGGAAGAAGGGCGGTATCAAATTTCGGTAACAAAAAGAGGTAGACATTTTGTTTCGATATTTCTTCTCCATTTGCACCCTTAACCCGATCAGCTACAAGAAATACATAGACCATGCATTGTCGGTGTGAAGATAAGACGGCGAGGGATAGAACTGGCTACACGCTATCCCGAGACTAAGAAAATGAAGTCGCACACGCGTCAATGGGGCTGTCCATAAGTGTCAACGAAATCTTGGACGATTTTTGACCCCTCCCTCTTCGTCACACGGCGTCACATTTGCCATGATCACTCAAATATCACGTCACAAAGCTCTGATCCCCTCAGAAAGAACGAGATGTCCAGAACGTAATGCAAATTATCATAATTATAATTGTCAAAAAGAGTAATTTTAGCTTTGAAATACTTGAAACTATAAAAGTAGAACGAATAAAAATGGAGAAAGCATAATTATTACAATCCTTTGCATTCCTGAAGATGAAAGGCTATGATCGACATGTGGCGTTCTGCCCAGCTCTCGGACGGTGTCGATTCCAGCTCGCTGACACGCCTGAGAGTCGCCCGAGTCACTTCGCTGTCAAATCTCAATGCCAAATGGTTGCTCTCGATATCTACCAGGATGATCGCTCTCACCAGTATAGATTAAGGACTGGCCTCTTCTCCAAGTAAGGTAACGCTGTTCGAATTAGTAACGAGGTCTGACTCTGCTTATTCCGCGGTCGCCGGATGGGCAACGTTCTGAAGATGGCCGTACTCAAAACAGGGTTCGTAAGCATACCGACAGGAGTCTTTCTCGCCTTGTCAACCTTCCAAGTTACTAGCCTCTTCTTCCTCTCTACCTGATGTCGTACCATTCAACATCTTGTGACTTTGAAACTATCGCCATTGAGGAACACCAAACGTTCTCTTAAGTTACGAGGTTCAGAGTGACATACTTGAGACAAGTCCCAAGTCATATCGGCCAAGACAATTATCGGTAGCTAAATTCAACGTCTTGTACTCCTAGACATTACTATTCTCAACTCTCTAAACCGTGTTGTCCTAGACCCTACCAGTCTCACAGCTCTTCGTCATATGCTAGACACAGCTATCGCGCCTTCTGCTCAACACGTATCTCTCGATCTATTTCTGTGTATGGCATAACGGCCCACACGTATATTTTATCATGCACTACAATTGACGGAGTAAGTTCCCGTCCTCTGTGTTGGCAGTTACCCACCAACACTGATATATTCTGCTTCGATAAAGATGACACTGGCAGGGTAATCACGGACTCTGATAGTGAAGGTCTTCTGTCTATAACCTTCGCTATCTGCACACAGATCTTCGATCCGACCAACGCACGAGGGGGCCCAACCTCGCACTTCAGTCAGTTCTCAGAACTGTGTGTGACGACAAGCAACCATGTATTCACCTGGATATCTGATTACCCAAACGTACTCGTATCGATCACTTCGATCAGACTCGTAAGTAGATACACTTCGGGAAAACGGGTGGAGTATCTATGATCAAAGTAGGTAGTCAACAGTAATACTTACGCATCGATCAATTCTTGGTCTGCTTACTATCTTTACCCTGGGTTTCCGACTGCCCAGACTTTCACGTCTGTCTCTTGGTCCATTTCCGTGTGTGGCATACCGGCCTCACACGCATAAGTTATCGTGTACACGATTGACCGTCCTCTGCGTTGGCAATTGTCCGCCAACACCGTAATATATTCTGATACTCGGGAAACCGGGAGGAGTAACTATGACCAACGTAGCTAACAAACAAGAGTATTTACCGAAAGACCATAAAACCATCAAGAAGAGTTATTTGAGCTGCAACCTGAAGATATCAATCGGCACCAGTGTTTTCTCTTGTTTGTCACGTGCTCTTCTAACGTGGTCACCCTCCACGTGTATTTCCAGCGGGTCCTTCGGGGATTTCCCCGATATTTCTATCGAACGGCCACCCGAACTCTGTCACTGTCTGTATCGCTCTCGGCCACCAGAGCCTCTCTGACTATATGCGGTCGCTAATCATGGTACTTATCCAGTCTGTATCTATCACGGCCATCCGAATGTTAACGATCTCGGCTACCCGAACTTCCACGGTCTCCGACAGCCCAAGTGCTGCCAGAAAAACCTCGGGAGTAACTATGACTACGTTAGGTAGCCATGTATATATATTAACGAAACTGTACAGGGAAAAGAATATGCCGAAACACCCGCAATTATTGAGGTCTTCGGCGCCAGTCACAACCGTTTCTTGTAATCGTCGAACACATAAATGGGATCACCTTCCCGGTATTTTTTCGAACGTATTAACTGGGGAACTTTCCCCGTATTTGCCAACGCTCCACCGGCAGCTCTCTCGGTCTGTACGGCTGCTACTCCGGGAATCTACCCGGCTTGTATCTCTTGCGGCCATCAGAACTTATACGATTGCGGCCACCCGAATTTTCTCGATCTCAGTCACTCAATTTTTATGTCTCTGACAACTTGCTGGGAACTGGTAGGAGTAGCTATGACCGAACTAGGTAACCAATAAGTATATTTCTTGGCCTGCTTTCATCTGTTATATACTTTTGTATCCCATCACCCAGACTCTCACATGTCTGTAACTCTCATTGACTGCGTTAATTCAACTCATCGTAGGAACATATTTGTACTCGTCACCTAGAGCTCTGACCAACGGTAATGCACCAACTCTCGTAAACTTCGTTTCTGAGTCCTCAGACTCGATTCACTCACAGGCACCTGAGGTAAGTGTCCCCACGTTACCTCTATGTTTCACACAGACCTGTATGATTATAATCACTTCCTTCTCTAAAAACCGCCGATCGGTTTTCATTCCTATACGCAACACTGTAAAAAATATACGTAAAATAACGCTATGGCGAGCCGATTGTTTAAATAAATCATTCATTCAAGCCTTGTGGCCTGTCCGCCACAGACAGACTCATTCTAATTATTTAGAAGTTGTTTAATAACAATAACTCAAAACAATCCAAACTTTACCCATCTCCATTCTCCCACCGTGAAGCAAATGTAATGCTCCCCCATGGAATAAATAATACTCCCTTCATTTGCCTCGTTTCAGCGATCTCTGTGGCATGCGCGTTTGGGCGGGATAATTGATTCCTGCTAGTGTGTTACAGGATGGTTGCCTCACTTCCAAAACCTCAAAAATTGACACAGAGTGTAAAGCAAACAATCAAAAAATTAGGAATGCAATGATCATGATTAGTGTTGTCAAACTAGCTGTGGTAACAATTACTGTTAGCTGTGCAAAACTTGTTTAGTTGAGTAAAAAGTTTAATAAAGTTACGCATTTGTCACACATCATCACAAAATGCGTGAACCCTCTCCCACTTTGGCTGCTTCGGGGCAAGTCTAAGGAACTCCTCTCTGCTAGATGGCAAACGAAATATAGCCTAAATCTATAATCATAATTGACTTACTTTCATAACGGGGTAAATCTTTGGACTCAAGCGGCGCGGATGACAGCATAAAATATTGACATAGGATAAACGTAAGTTGTCAGTCAGTTAACCGATTTAAATTAGTTTGCTTGCCTTGCTTTGACTTAGGCCTATCGCTTTATAATAATTGGTGTGGATATAGAGCTTGCATCATTGCCAACACCTGTAAACAAAAGTGAAATAACACTTTTGACAGATATCATTAGGCCTATTATTGAGATCCTTATTGACGGTCACGACCGCGTTTTGGGCCATTTTTTGGACCTGGCTTGTTCGATGTGGACATGTTTCAGTTATTGAAGCACATCAGTCCAACGAATACCTCTAGGCCAACAGTCAGTCGTTGGGAGTCAATATGCTGCCTCTAGTCGTGCTTACAATTCGATTTCTTTTAGCAGGTGGGCTACTTAAGCTCAGGCTATTCCTAACTTAGGCTAATAGCCGATCGGTGTAGTGTTTGCGGTTAATGAAAAGTAAAGATGTGCAATGTTAGGATTAAATCCATTGCTTTCAGGTGTTCATATAAAACTTAACTTATAAACATGCTGCTTTTTATACACTCGATATGGTAGTTAACTGAATTGTTGGCTTGCAGGTGTTGTATTGAGTCAAGAGTGGATTCATTCACCTGAAAATGTCGCAGTCGTAGTTGGAAACGACCTGACATTACGATGTCTCCCCAAATCAGCAAATGGGTCAGTCAAGTGGTTTTTCCACGAAAATGATACCAAGACGAGGCCTGTAACGCTGACTGGTGACCACGGATGTCTTGAAAATAATTATCGGAAGTACAAATGCAGTGAAGGAAATCACTTCCTCAACTTCAATTGCGCAGACAAGACATACGCTGGGGCGTACGATTGCAAAATGTCAGGACGGACCACCAGAATGCAACTTATAATACTTGGTAGGTATGATAACTAACCTATCTTACAAGTTAGACATTGCTCTTGATTGATGTTTACAGATGCCTATTGAGTCAAGGGTGGACCGATTTTTAGTGCGTCTATTCATCTATAAAAGTGATCAAAAACTCATTTGATTGTCGGTCATGAATTGCGTAATGCAAGCATGCACAAACGGAGTATGGGCCTACTCCTTGCTGTTACTACAGCTGAATCAATCCGGGTTTATAGAGGAACGGAAACAATGAATGTCATGCATTTGATAATAATTGCACTGAAAAATTAGAGTCGTTTATATAGGCCTAATCCTATTGGTCAAATGTGTCGTGGAAGAACCTTTTGCTATGAACTTATTCTGACAATCTTGATTAAAAAAACTTTCTTTAGCATACAGTATCATAACATAAGATGCAATTTTAACAATAGCCAATGATTACCCGTACATTTCTCTCGGATATACTCTATAACAACATTTCCCTCCGGATTTTCCCCCTAGGACATTCCCACTGGCATTTCCACCCTAGTTTGATCATGTATCCGAAACTAAATAATGATGATATTGCGCATTACTTACAGTTTTAGATTGTTATTAATTATTTAAATAAGCCTACGATCTATAATAATGCGCATTGCACATGATAGGTTAATCTTTGTGAGATCACAGTTTTTCTGTAATGTGTAATCATGCAATTTCAATTTCAAATAAAAGCTGAATTGACGAACAGAATTTTTCCTTAAAAGTAAGTTTGATTGATGAGAAGGGTTCTTGCCTCCGCAATTCATTGAGCATCAGAGTTAGGGTCTTTAGGATTCAGCAACAGAATAGTCTATTTAAACGAGCAATGTTTTCATCCATACAGCTTCCATTTAAGCAGAATTCTTTTCATCGATATAATCTCCATTTAAGCACAATCCTTTAATCAAACCAGCTTTTACATCTGCATAATTCACTGCGTCAATTCAGCAATAATAATTCACAGTAATAATTTTTTCATCAAGGCAACTTCCACTTACGAAATGCATGTTATGCTAATCGAGCTTTTATTTGAGCAGTGACTAATTGTTCATCAGCTTAGCTTAGAACCGAATTGTGGAATGGTTTGGATGATCTCAGTGGAAACTGTCACAGCTTTAAAGAGGAAACTTAGTAATTTGGCTATTAAGTTATCCAGGACAGTTGTTAAAACACAGCCTAAACGTCTTCTGAACCACTTTAAGCGTTTGTTATGTCATGTTATGTTAATCTAATTGGACTTTTTTCATCAAAACAATTTCTATTCAAGCAAATAAATTCAGTACATTGCGTATCACATTAACGTTTTACATAGAAAAAACCTGATACAGTCCATGGCTTATCTTATGAAGACCAGGCTAGGAAAAACATAATTTCCGTGACCACTTCATGTTTCTGTATCTTTGTTATTGCATGTAGGTAATTATGTACTCGTGTTTAATTGCTTTATGTAGAATCTAATCCGAGTTGTAGCGTGTCAAACATCACCGTCGTGGAAGACAACTACATTGAAATGTGGTGCATTGTTAACTACAGCGGTCGCTGGGCTCCAGTTATGGAATGGGGACAATACGTCACCGACAACACTGTGCTAGAACAATTTAATGGAGACGTTACCAATCGTACTACTAATGAGAGCGTCATATCAAAGCTTCGTTTATTGGTTGATTGGAGACGACACAACTCCCGCTATTACTGTAAAACCTATTTTGCCAATAATTCCATTTTGTACGAGGAGAGTAAATTGGCTAAGAACGTTCCTACTTTTAACCACACATGGATTTCACCAAATATCGCAGTTTTATGTGAGTGCCGTGAAGATATTAATTTTTTTAAAGATTTGCAATAAAGTTAATTAGAATCAGCCAGGCACGCTTAATGCTTATAAAGAAACGTCTTGCATTCTTCCCAAAGTTTGTCAGCTTTTCCAAGTCTCTGACTAATTAGCACATTTAAGCCAACGTGATGCTTTTACGTTCACTAAGCTACCCGTTTATACCTCTCCTGCACAAGATTTGTGCCATTTCCATATAATTAATCAACTACGAGTGTCCTCATTTGATACAGTGGTTATCATATTTGTCAACATTTGTCATAAGGCATATTCGAGCAACAGTTATCCGTGTGGCATTTGTGATTTCGATTAACCTGAAGTTAAAGGGGACGAAAGGCTTATTGTGTATGTTAATTCAAAATTTGATGCTACTTTGTTGTGAATGGGTTATTGCCAGTTTCCTATCCTACCAGGCCCTGCTAAATGCTGGAAATGCCCTAGCACTTTTTACACATCTCTTTTACTTCGATAATTGATACCTGCCTATTCCGTATCTTCTCATGTAGTCCTATTCTCACCAATTTATAAGCCATTTCACTCAAATGACGGGCATTGCCAAGAAAACGTTATGATATGAGGGCTTGCAATTCGAAAATCCTGGCTGGTCATAATACGTAGTTGCAGGCCTACAGGTATTTGAATGTACTCATTTGTATAGGCTTACTTGAATTCGATATACTGTACTTTCTTCTGATAATCTGCTATCATCAACATACGCATGTATATATAGGACTAAGCAATAATTTGATATGACATTGTTAAATCTGGTAATTATTCTAGATGGTCCAAAGAGTGTGAAACTTACTCAACAACAGCAAATACTTCCAACGGCAGTTCTCAACTGCTTAGCTGAGGCGAATCCACCGGCGAACTACAAATGGAGAGCCAATTCAAGTGATATAAATAATTATGGGTCGGTGTTGAATTTAGGCCTACATGAGAAATTCATCTCTGGACAAACTTACATCTTCGAGTGTACAGCAAGCAACAATGTTGGTTCATCTTTAACGACAAACATCACACTTACTGTGCCTAATGTACCTTCAGGTTTGTAAAGTTCAGCATTATTTTCTGTAATTGGATTGGACAGATAGCGAAACTTCCAGTATGGGATTATCACTGTAGAACGCGTATTAGAAACGTAACCCACTAGGCCTACCCATAAAAAAGTTACTGGTGGTAAAACAAACTAACAGCAAAACAGTAAAAACTGAATGGAAAATTTCGTTATTGTCGATTGCGTAAGACCTACCCCTAGTACTCACATTTAAGTCTTTATCAACCTTGATAGAAATCGAACATGGACCACTTTGTGAATGCCTTCCCGCGCCAAATACGACGGGATATCCAACAACATGGATCTATAATCCCATCACCATTGTTTATTAATGATTTTATTCTTTAGAAATACACGAAACATTAGCCAAAATTTGAGTTACTATGATGATTTCTAGTCGTGCAACCCTAAAAGTTTACCGACCTTAAACCACGTTCAATTAACAGAAACACTTCACTTTTTAAAAATCTTCAACAACTTCAATTTTCACTAATTAAACTCCAGTTACCATTCTGGTGATTGTTGGCGCTGCAAAAGGGAATCGTTTTCATTCATTCATATATATCAATTTGCAAATATTGGGCATTCTAGAATTCTGCCCCAGGTAACAAACCTATTATATTTAACTGTTGCAGACAAAACCGCGATCATATTTGGATTAGTTATTGGTTGCCTTATCCTTTTGTTGATGATAACAATATTTGCTAAGAAGAATGTCAGAGGTAAAACAATCATATTTCAGAGAAATAATTATTCTTTTTAAATAGGCCTAGCTAAAACAAATCCTGATGTGCGAATATAGTAACTTATTCTTAATTATGGAAATTTGAACCGAAATGCATGAATAATTTGTGCAGATAGTTATTTTGAACATGTTATCGGACAAGAGTTTAAGTTGGCCTGCTATTAATTGCAGAGTTATTATTTCTTAATATATTATTAGGCGTTCGTTTATTTATCTAACTTAGTTAATATCGGCTGAATAGAGCATTTCTTCGGTATTCTCGTGAGATATTCAAGCAGGTTTAATTAGACAATAGTTAGGCTTTCATGAAATAGCACAATTCAATGTGTTATCTTTGAAGTTAAAGAGCTATGCATGAAAAGAAATCAGAGACAATCTTTGCACATTACACCGAATCGCGATGTCTGTCCTTTGGGTAGGTGTGTTTTACAATTGTATTGCTCCTTGTATTGTTTTGGGTGCATAAATTTGGTCAATATCCCGTCTATATAATTATGTCCTCTGATTCTGTATTCAATGTACCAATTGCGATTTATGAAAACTAATTCTGTACTTTTATTACACTCTATGTAGAAACTATTGTATTCGGTATCAGTTTTTACATATCAAAGTTTTAGTATCTTTTCGGTTCGAAAATTGAACAAACAGAATTGTGAGCAAACTGTGCAGACGAGTCTGCTCTTCAAACAGTATGTCAAAATACATCATAGGTACTACATTCTAGTAGTAAAGTAGTTTAATCTTATCAACGATATTTAGTTGCCAATTTATGTTGCTTTTCTTGATGACAACACGGTAATGAACTAACAGTAATTATAGAGCTAATAAAACGACTAATAGTTCATCAAATTTGCGTGTTTATGTGCGCAGCTGAAGGCAGTTATGCTATGAATTATGCTGTGAGTTATGAAGATTCTACAGGTTAGTTAATGAAAATTGATGTGTTGAGCATTGGCTATTCTTGTACAACTGTTATTGACAAGGTTGCTTTTATTGAGTGTACCATGGACTTGCGTTTGATAGCGAAACGATTTTTCAAATATTGTCATTTTTTATCAATTACCATGATTTTACCAATAGAGACTATCTTCATATTAATGGATGATAGTTTAAGACACTGAATATAGTACTTTATTCTTAATTATGGAAGTTGATAGTGTAAGGATCGTGTATTTGGAGTTAACTCTCTCATTAATTCAACTAGAGCTATTTTCGGTAAATTTACCTTCGAGTGTCACTGATATCAATGTTCATATCCTAGTGCCTAATAAAAAAGGCCGATCTTTGGTCCACAGGTCATCAATGAGATCATACATGTATCGTGTGTTCATCATAATGTGCACATTGTGAAGTCCATGACAATTATATGTATGTTTCGGCTTATAATTGAGCACTTTGATATAATCAGCCTTAATGGAGATAACTAAAGAAAATTTTATGTCACAATGTCCATTGCCAATTTCATTCATTGATTCATTTACGAATTTTATATAGCCATTCAAGGCTACTACTCAGGAGCGCTCCAGACCCCAGCATGGCTGAAAAGAATAGTTTTAAGGCGAGTATAAAAAGAGTCTGTGTGGCCCCTGGGTGACAGGCGCAACACCAAACGGAGATTGTTCACGATCGAGGGGCCAACCACCGAGTAGGCACGATTTTGTTCAGTGGTTGTGCGCTCAACTTGGACAATGAGTAGGCCTCGCTCAGTAGAGCGGAGAGAGCAGCTGCCTGGTGCACACAAAGCTGAGTAGCGCAGGTAGCGCAGACAGGCATTGGCGAGACACAACAAGGACCGCCAGACCAAAGCAATGATACAGTAAAGTGAAATATGATAAAATTCAATAAACTTCAGACTAACAGCTGCAAGTAAACATTATTTTGGTCTATGCGTTATGGGTTTTTGTTTGTCATTCGCCTTTATATATGAACGTAATTAAAGACATAAGTAATTTCTCTTTTCACGTCAACCGTAAATGATTACAAACGCCGCTGTCAACGCTGGCTAGTGAGCTAATAAATTAAAAAAACGTACGGTAATTGCCGACAGATATAATTCTATATCATCATCATCGTCGTCGTTGTCGTCATCGTTGTCGTCGTCATTATCATCATCACCGGTTTCGGACTCCAACCATCTGATGACGATGGGTATGAATAAGTGATCCCCATATTGCAGTCCAGTGCTCCTAACAATGTAATTCCAAGCTTTAATATGTGTCAAAATGATTGTCTATGCGACATCGGAATCTCAGTAATTATACAAGCGGACATAATATATAGGTCTAGTCAGAGGTAAGAATATGCCACAATTATTCTTCAAGGCCTAACTGAAAGTCCTTAACCGGTTAGGCCTACCAATCTCATCCTCAACTGAGCGTTACAGTTGTTCTGTATGTTTTTCTTCAGATCAGAGAGCAATTGTTCCAGGTCCAATCTACTCAGTTGTTCATAAAAACAGTAAGAGACAGATTTAACCACTGACCTTGGTGACCTGTGCGATTTAGCAAAATGCTGAAAACCAATCTCATTGACCTACTAGGGCCTACTCGAGATAGCTTTGAACGATAATAATATAATCTTTCTTTAATTTCAAATGACAATAGTAAAATCTTCATTTGATATCACACTAGACTAAAGTTATCTTCCTTTAATTTCACAGCTATGATATCTTCATTTCGTTTGAAACTGATATATTGTTCTATGATTACAAGTAGACTACAGCATGAACAGATGATAACAAGTTATCACATGAGTCGAATTTGACTGTGTGCATCCATGCGAGGCGCTCAACACGTCATACATAAAATTTAACTAACGCTGCAACCTAGTGCATGAAGGACTATTCAACTTTATGAGTAGTGGGAATCGCACATGTAGTAGTCTATGTACACCTCGTGCAATCAAAAGATGACTTTTAGACTAAAAAACGTACACTGATTGACGTTGACGCGATTATCTCTAGCAGCTAATAGGTTTATTCATCTGCAATATCATAGAAACAATTATGTGATTTCTCAAAAATAAAAATCAGTTATTTGTTTTGAATTGCTGATGCTCAGTGTTGTCATGATTCAGAGGACACCTATGAGCAGAGTTCCAGATCTCGTATTGAAATGGGCATATGCAACAATCTGATGTACACTGACGATGTCTCCGCAAATCGACAGATTAAGCCCACACAAAATAAGGTAAGAACACATTAAAACGTTATTTACTATTGTATGTAACACAGGTTTTAACATAGGATATAACGTCGGGTTGAGATGATCCTACTGCCACCTTAACCTGTTCGTCAAATACTTTCACATCCGGGGTTTTGAACCCACTCTTATAATTTCCTTGTTTTAAATACTGTCTGCGTGAATAGAAAAGCATCCCAATAACTGTTGGATTTGCTCGCAAAATATGTGGAAAGTCGGTCTAAAAACCATATACACCTGTAGGCTCATTTGCCACTGAGCTTGAGTCTAAAAAACATTTTATTTAGTTACCTAGTGGAGTAACTTAACGGCCGCTAAATAAGTATTCTGAAATATGCATCAGTTGAGAACGATCATAGTGTTTTTCCGAAATTTTCCAAGTGTTTAGTAGAGTAGAATGTATGACTTCTATTTGACCATTGCTAAAGAAAATAACGAATAAAACGATAACGAGAGCAGATAGATTGTATACTTTTTAGGGTTCCTTAGTGCGTTTTAACCTGATTAAATCTAGCATCGCATAAAGCGCAGATTATCTAATTGGTAGGTTATTGCAAACTTCACACTTCAGCCTAGATTTTATTCTTTCTCAGAGGGCACAACCCTTTGTGGGCTATTATAATTAGAAACTGGTAATAAATGATAGCTCATTATACCGTATTTTACTATTTTGTACAGAATAAAGATGTGGACGATATCATCTACACAGAACTTGGTCAGATGCCGACTGATAGTCGTAAAATGGAGCGTAATATCGTCAGAGAACAGTTAGAGATATCTGAATATGCTGCAATTGACCATACGTTGCAAGTTCCATCACTTGCACCTCAACCTAACTTCAATTTACGCCATCTCCAGTGATAAATGCTAAAGGTAAGGTACCACAACCCAATGATAAGGGTGGTTCCGGATTTGACGAATCGTTTGGCTTAGACTGTAGATTTTTATCACGTCGACAAACGTTCTTGACCTCTCAAGTTGTATTGGTACTCATTTTCTGTGCGGCCAAATGAAGTAGGCCTACTAACCAGAGTTGATTTCACTTTGCATTTAGTTTCCTAGCTTGATAATAAGTGTTTCGATGACGACGATGACAAGCAATTTAATAATGATGATAAAAAGGCGTTTTGATAACAACAACAATCATTATAACAGTTTTGATGATAAAACATCACATTCTTCAAGTATAACTACATCTGCTAAAAAATGTAAAATCAAAATGTAAAATTTGGCCAAAGCGAAAGAAAAAGCCGATATAAAGAGTCGCCTATGTCAGTAGCCAGATACAAACTGCTAGTTAACTACCCTATCCTGTCTGTTGTGCGAAAGTATAATGAACGCACAACAATGGACTACTTGCGTAGCATAGTCCATAATCTTAGTTCTTAACTTTAGAAAGCAAATAGAACATTAAAGCAATTAAATGCATATACAGGTACATTATATATTAATTCTATGTACCATTCGTCTATTACTTCTACAGTAAATCACATATGTAATAAATGACATTTTAAATATTTACTGACCCCTCATACGTTTGTTGACGGGTTACAATTCACTGGGTGGGCAATTAACTCGGTGGTTACTGACTGCGGGCAATTAACCGGGGGAAGGGGGCATATCTCCTTAACCATTTACGGTAAATTCTTGTTGCTATTGTGTGATATTGAAAATGTTCACAAATTAATGGCATCCACTAATGTCAACAGGTCTTGATGTTTGCCCGCTTTGTCTCCCTATAGACTATAGAGCTAATCCACATATGGGTCATGATGATGAGGATGATAATGAAGTCTACGACGACGACGATGATAATGATGAGGAGGAGGAGGAAGAAGAAGAAGCGGAGGAGAAAAGGGATGACAAAGGTGAAGATCACAGCTTCGAGCAGTGTTCTTAAGACCGAGTGTGGCACTGGGAGCGCTCCCATGTAGGCAATCGTGAGGGGCTATAGGCCTACATAAAAGTGATGCCATAATAATATTATAAAAATGATCATGAGGACATAACGACGATGTGCGACGGACGTTTGACAATTGTTTTCCTGTTCATTCGTTGCATATAATTGCAAGCTTCATCTATGGCTTCATTTACGGAAGCGTTGTCTAATCAACAAACGAAGTGAGACTACAAAGAGGCGTCGTGTGTTATTTACATTGTATGTTTTGCATTAGAAATGTTGTTCATGATTACTAAAGTTTACTAACGTTACTGCTAATAATTGCGTCTACTACTGCTACATACTATGATATTATGCTGCTATAGTAGGCTACGTTCAAGTTGGACTAGTTTCACAATGACAATTATTATTTTCTCGTCAATATTAATTTGGTTGTGATTAGTCAGAATTACTATTTCATATAAATGTATGTACATTGTACCATAAAGTTTATTATACTGGAAGGTTCTCTACTTTCACAATACACACTTTCTACAACCATATGTAAGTTTTTGTTGAACATTTCTTCATTAAAACCATGTTCACAGTGACGAGAAAAGAGCTTCTAATTCTATGTGTTTATGATTAACGACGTTAATAAAATGGAGTAAAAGTTAGAGCATATTTCAGTCAAGTGCATTACTCACCCAACAATAGCAATTAACATTGATTTACCCGCCTATCTCTATAGGCACCGCTAACATTTAACAATTGAATTGAATTCTAACGAATATGGTCATTCTAAGATATTGCACTGCAGAGGTTCCTGTGTTCCATGAAAACGACCGTCTTAAATTTATCCCCTGGATAGACTCTCCGTTGGGATAACCCATTTGTATATCCCCATAGAGCGAAATCATCCCTGTGGATAAAAAATACACAGGTATTAGGTATCATGGATAAATGCGTTGTTTGATTGAGATTATTCTAAATTATTCTCCTTGAATAAAAGTTTGAAAAATAGCTGTCCAGACGAGGTCTGATCATCAAGCAGCATTTAAAAAACATTTTAGTCCCTAGTACTACT
The DNA here is from genome assembly GCA_959347315.1 of Bimastos eiseni. Classification (NCBI taxonomy): domain Eukaryota; kingdom Metazoa; phylum Annelida; class Clitellata; order Crassiclitellata; family Lumbricidae; genus Bimastos; species Bimastos eiseni. Next base: position 34,624,243 of record OY365810.1, read on the forward strand.
TTCTATTGGAAAAACTATTTAACCTCTTAAAAGATATTTTATTGCCAATTTATGTTGCTCTCCTTGAATGTAGGCTAATCTAGGTGCGCTGATCCTGATTTGGAAACAGGTCGAAAAAAATAAAAAATTGGGGACAGGTCGAAAGAAATGTCGCTTCTCAAACAGGTAGGCAGGCTATAGCAGCATATGTATATGTAGCGGATAAACACTTTAGAAATTTGTAGTATTCATTAAATATTATTGAGGAAATATTGAGGGATTTATAAGTAGAACCACCCCACCTCTAAGTCTCGCCTCTGGTTGTGTCGCGAATATGATGGTGATATACATTGTTTAAATTTAAGTAGCACTTTCTAAATTAATCAATTTTGGAATTTGGTCTATACGAAAAGAGAAGGGAAGGATACAGTTAGGTCGGATATTAGGGTAGAAGTTCGTAAGGAAAGAAATTAAGTATGAAGAAATTAATGTCACCTTGACCCCAAGCCATATGTTTTCCATGTTTCAAGCCATGCATGGCTCTGCCACTGAAACCGACTATAACTTGAACTCAAAAGGATTGGATTTCCGTAGTGCTGCAATGGGTCTATCTACTGTCTAGGCCTAGCCTATTTGTTCGCTGTGGCTACTCGTAAAGGATGAAAGTGAAAAAGATCCAGACACTAGCTTGATTTCCCGAAATCACGTGAACGTAGCAGTCGCTTTTCATAAGTCCGAAATGTATATTTTTATCGATATACATGGAGGATAAAAAAACAGAAATAGGCCTACCAATGTTTATCCCGTGTAAGTCTATTCTTGTGTTTCTTTGTCAAAAGTCTGCGTCAAATATTCCACCGAGCATTGGCACCTTGCAATTAGATACCGAGTCACAGTAGACTTCCATGCAGCATTTAAAAATCCCTTAAAATCTGTTAATTATTGGCCTGCACCCGACCCTTTTCTGTTTATGCTATAGCTGTTCTGTGCATTTTACAGGCCATCCAAACCCACTCTTTCTTCTATCGATTGCCATTAACAGCGCATGCTCAATCAAATGTACCCCACACAAAAGAATTATAATAATGCTATGGCCTTCTCTGTTGTTATGTGTACCTCTTCACATTAGCAACAGCTTGTCAAACATGAACGTGTTTATGCGTGCACCAGCTGTCAATAGTTAGCTAGTACGATGGGAAATTCCCTGCGTTATCAAAGAAAAATCCACAGAAAATTTGCTTTGTATCGTAAACATCTGTAGGTGAGTTAAAAGCCTAGTTGGGCAGGACATACACTCATTCATTTCACCAAAAATTTATGTAGCGCCCCTTCAAGAAACCTACTCAGAGGTTGTCATATACATGTCAATGTCATGTCATACCTGTTCATTGCTATCTCAGAATTTCTACAACAAATCCCACCACTGCTCGCACTCTGACAATGCCAGTCCAACGACTCGATAAAGGAGAAGGGCTACGCTAAAGACATCTGTCATCATACAGTGTCGTTAAACTGAAACTGATTTCTATAGCGTCTAAAATAACGAAGTCTCGGGTACATGTTTACGCACAGGCGCCAAACCAAACAAAATCGATGTCTGTCAAGTTGAAACACACATTCCCTTTCACATTCGACGACACATTCGCCAGGAGAGTGATATCCCCAGCCTTTGCTATTCAAAAGTTATGGCATCACTTCCACAGCTAAATTAACGGTCTTACACGGCATAAAGGCCTAAGCCATTCACACCACATACACACCAATGACCCCTCTACTCAATACACCAAACCGCTTTTTTGTAAAATATATAATGTACCATCGGTCAAACGTTGATATTTAATGCACTACACTGACCATCAATTTAGCTGTCAAAGTTAGGCCCTATTCCAATGTATAGGCATTATAATGCATTAAATAGCAAAGTTTGGTTGATGGCACAGGGTACATTATGAATTATTATATGGGTTATTGGTGTGTATGTGGTGTGAATGGCTCAGGCCTATATGCCGTCAGAGACCATCGATTTAGCTGTCAAAGTTAGGCCCTACTCCAATGCATAAGCATTATAGTGCATTAAATAAAAAAGTTTGATCAACGGTAGAGGGGTTATTGGTGTGTATGTGGAGTGAATGGCTCCGGGCTGTATGCCGTCAGAGACAACCAATTTAGCTGTCAAAGTTAGGCCCTATTCCAATGCATAAGCATCATAGTGCATTAAATAGCAAAGTTTGGTTGATGGTACAGGGTACATTATGTATTGTACAAAAAGGATGTTTGGTGTCTTGAGTAGAGGGGTTATTGGTGTGTATGTGGTGTGAATGGCTTAGGTCTGTCTGCCGTGTAAGACCGTTAATTTAGCTGTGAAAGTGATGCCATAACTTTTGAATAGCAAAGGCTATTGCTTGGGGATATCACTCTCCTGGCGAATGTGTCGTCGAATGTGAAAGGGAATGTGTGTTTCAATTTGACAGACAAAATCGATCGTCAGATAAGACAGCCTACGAATCATTTCTACTTCATTCATGGCTCACACTCTCCATTTACCTGACATTTCCTTCTCTTCTTCCTAATCCTTCAGCTAGCCTATCGGCATTCTTTTCGCGGTCTTCTTTCTACCCAAAACTATTCTTGGTCTTTCCCGTGACCCCGTCCCATTTCTGCCATGTCATTGCGTTATCTCATATTCTCCAACTGGCTTGAGCTTTTCGTTCCTCGTGTTGGGACCACAGTGGCTAGATCCAGATCCTTATCCAGCGTTGACCCCTCTCTATGAAATTGGCTTCCCTCTTCTCTTCGCTATAGGCCTACTGTGCATCTTATCTGATAGCTCAAAGCTTTCCCTCTCTCAAGGAGTGCATCGCATTGGGAGCGCTTCTGAAGGGTTTATGCTGTGGGAAGCGCTTTATAAATTAACGAAGATTATCCAAAACAAGATTGAAAGGTAAGGCAAGCAGACAGTTATACCGGTACATTGGAGATGCTTAACACTGTAGGTGGTTTTCATATAATATATGGTCTATATAGCAGTGAGGGGAGAAGGAGTCAGGATAGGATTTGTGGAAGAGGAATATTTTCAGTGTTAAGCAATTACCTTGTATGAGATAGCAAGGGTTGTAGCTTTGGTAAGTCAGTAGATTGTGTTCCACACAGATCGTAATTTTTCGCCGGAGCTCAAACCATATGGGCGTAGCATGATGGGCGAAATATGCTGGTACTTTTTTGCTTATAAATAGGCCTAATTGCTTTTCAAATATCAAGATTAGAATATAGAATTTAGACCATGACTAATTACAAAAGCAGAATTTCTTTCTATTACACACACAAATGTCATGTTACATGATCAAACCTCGACGAGGAAAAGAAACAGTTCTATAATTTATAAGCTAAGTAGGCCCTAATTTAAAAAATAAACCATAAATGTGATGATTAGATGAATTTTTTAATAAACGAGGAAGAGCGTACAAATCCAATAATGTTAGCTAATATGATCAGAGAATAAAACATCGTAAACATTTAATTCAATACCACGCATTCAAAAAATGTTTTTGTTGGTATATTGCATTTAGGCTTTAGGCTGGTAACTTATTCCAGGTAGGCTAAATTGGTCAACTCAAATGCAACCGATTGATTAGGCCTAATTTATACACAATTATTTATGTACAACATAAACATTATGTACAACAACTGTTTAGCATTAATTTTACTTCAAATTCATTTAATCTTAATCTCCCGACACTTAATCTCGCGACATATAAACATGCGACACTTAATCGTGCTTAATAGAAATTGGTTCAACTGAGCTCGATTCTCTTATGCATATTTATTGAAGGATCTTAGCACATAACCTGAATAAAATGCATTATCATTATCACTATTATGCGAGTATTCCCACTTCCATTGAAACCGCATTCTTATGATCAATACGGCTTTTAATTGAACATAATAATTTGTCACCAAATATATTATTACTGGTACAAACCAATTGCAATTTGAGATTAAGTGTCGCGCGATCATATGTCGCGAGATTAGGTGCTCTCGAGGTTAGGTGTCCTCGAGATCAAGTGTCGCGAGATTAAGTGTCGTCGAAATTTAGTGTCGTTGTCTAAGTGTCGCGCGATTAACAGTGTAGCATGATTAAAATTTAATGTCATGTTACCAGACAATTGGCACACAACTCAACAACCTTCCCTGTTTATTCTTTTCACAATTTTCAAATACATCAAATGACAATTCAAATTGGAATGAAATAAAATTGTATATTGCAGATTATAAGCATCGAAATAAAGTGTACATTTTTTTATTAACTAGCTGGGACACTCGATGCCCGGGTTAAGGACAGGTTTTTGGCCCTGGCGAGGAGGAAGACGGCGGCCGCCCTCTCTACTGGGTGTCCGAGGTGTTCCCCGTGCGAACGGCGAAAGTTTCTAGTGAATAGCTGACATAGCCTGCAAATGCATAAACGGAGAGTCAGACACATACACAGAATCTAGATATACATGTAAATAAAGTGTTTATGGTACGCATACCCACGTGACCGACTGTGTAAGCGATGCTGTATACCTGGTATGTGTGCGATATGTCGCAGATGACACGATCCAGGCGAATAAGAAGGAAACTATACTTTTATGGGTATGTGAGAGGTGTGCCGTAGGTTTTTGGCCCTGGAGACCAGGAAAAAGGCGGCTCCGGGATTCAGGAATCCCTCTACTGCGTGTCCCAGGTGTTCCTCATCCAACGTCGATGATAAGAGTCAATAGCTGTCAAACTGTGGAAATGCATTGCCGGACAGAGGGACACACAGAAAGGCTTCTTTATTTATAAGATTGTAACCTTCTTTACGACGAACCATTCCTGTGGCGCCCGTAATGCATTATTATGTTTAATACTCTAGTTTAAAACCTTTATTCCCAAGTCAGTTGGTGTAGTAGGCTGTCTTTGCTACGGGGTCCGTTCGATAGTCCGTAGGTTCGATAGTCCGAAGGTTCGATAGTCCGAAGATTAGTGTAAGCTCGAGAGTGCCTAGGGTTCGATAGTCCAAAGGTTCGATAGTTCGAAGGTTCGATAATCCGAAAATCTTCGGACTATAAAATTTTCTTCGGATTGTCGAACCTTCGTATTATCGAACCCTCGGACTATCGAACCTTCGGACTATCGATACAGAACCTCTTGTTGCACAGGCAGCGATGCACATGCCTCATGTTTAAGCCTACATTCCCTTAACTTGTAGGTGGGATTGATAAATCTAACCAATATGCGTTATCTGAAGCACGTGACCTGGAGCTTCAATTTCTACTATTTGCATTCCCGGCGGATCAAGGTGAGTTAAGGTAAAACACTTCGTATGGACCATCCTGTGTGTATCTGGTGAACGTGCTGTCATCATATGGGAGTTCCTGGTAATGACCGACTTGATTATGTACCATGTTTGAGTAACCGACCGCTTCGGGTACTTCATAAGGACCATCTTGATCGTGGCTGCTAGTTGCGCCATTTCGTTCTTCGGTTGCCACGTTCCTTGACATGTGTCTGGGAGCGAGATTGTTGTATGATTTGTCTTCCTCAGGTTCCAGTGCTGTCTCATATTCATATGAAAAGATTCTTTGCGCGGATTCAATATTTTCATCTGGTTCGTTGCCGATGACTTCCATATCCAAAGCTGTCGAGGTTGCTACCTTATCTACATAGAAACAGGAAAACTTGTAGACTTTGGGATCAGGCATTTCTATAGCCCTTTCATACGATGTCAAACGAAGCCTGTGTGCTCTTAGTCAATCAACAAAGCGAATGTCATTAACTTAACTCCCATCATAGTGTCTGACATGTACCTTGCAAAACCTCATTCTGTTTCAAAGAATCTCAGAAAAGATAAGCCTATATGATTCTAGGGTGTGCCGTGTACTGTAAGAAAGTAAATAATTCATTGCAATATTCTTAACTGGAATGTGTTAACATTTTTCTAATTAATTTTGATCCATGTGTATCTGATCATTTACTAGATATGCAAGTTGGCGTAGATGAAAGTTAAATACATAGTTCGACATTGGCTAAACACTCCGTCATTCATCGAGGAAACTGAAAGCAGTTTTCTGTTTATCTCCTTATTCTAAAGCTATTCATGTTGGGTGTATTCAAGTGATCGGCGCATTGACAAGCAGTTTGAGAAGGACGGTTTTAATGTTACAAACCGCTCTCTCAATGCGCATTTCACAATGCAAATTCCATCATATGTACTAGCATAATTGGATAATCGTAAAACATTTATGCTTATTGATTAAGTTTGCATTATTGCTTTGATTTCATTATTTCTCAGCTGAAGCATTATATTATGCCTTGCCTATGACATCGTCATAATAAATCTAGCAATTTCAACACTTCAAAATATACACAAGGCCATTCTGTACGATGCGTACCTCTACTGGTCTTCTTGGCAACAAAAGTTACTGCTGCGACCGTGATTACGATGATAACAAACAATGATCCAGCTAGGTTTATTGTGACAACTTTCCACAAAGACATTTCTGAAAATAGTTTTATTGATTAATTAGCTGGTGAATCGAACGTTTTATTGTGACCATTTTAGCAGGAACAGATATATAAATCTTGCCGAGAAGAGGCTACAAAGGGTCACAAGAAGGATTGAGATCTCACCATGCACGGGCCCCTTTTGTGGACTTTTAAAAGAAAGGCATACATAAGGCACACATTACACAATTTCAATAGTACACAATGCTAAAAGGTCTAACAGAAAATTTGTACCGTCGTGAATAACAGCAACAGGCTGTGCAAGACATCCAAACAAAACTAATCATTATTAATGGTGTTGTATTGTAGGGGCTATTGTTTAAAATTATTTACAGGAAGTCATTGCAGCTGACGCAATAGGACCGAGACACATGCTACATGTTACCCGAAACCTTTTCCTATTCATACCCGACCCGTGAAATGCTTTCCCAAACCGCACCCAACTCGCATGCAGTTACATGTACGTGTCGGGTACGGATAACCCATAGACTCCAACTTGCATGATTAGGCCTATCATGCTTTTACTTTCCTTATTACTAAGTTATTTTCGTTACATGGAGCACAAGAAAAATAAGTCAAATTTAAAAACAGCCGCAACTTACCAATGAACGTTAACTGGAGTTACATGACGCAGTTAAATACGACAAACAATACAGTATCTTGTTGTTTGCAGCGTTGTCACATTATATCTGCTTTAAAACTAATTTTTTTAAAATCCAAACAATTGTCTGGATGCATAATACAGCGAGTGGCAAATTTAAAAATCCAAATCTATATATTTATATATTTATGTGGAGAATTTTATCCACTTCAGATGATCTGATTAAAAACACTTATGAGAATTTACCTGCAGGCTTACACGGCCACGTAAATGTGATTTTCTTCACCAAAGGTTGACCGATGTAGTTGTTTGCCACACATTCGAAGGTGTATGTTTGCCCGTAGATGAGATACTCATATAAAAGCAGCAACGGACCATAATTTATGTTTCCACTTGAATTGTCTGTCCATGTATAGTGTGCTGGTGGATTTGCTTCTGCTGAGCAGTTTAGATGTGACGATGTCACAATGCTTAGTGACTGAGTAATTTTCATGTCCTTTGGACTATCTGTAAGTCAGACACAACATGAACAATTGTCCTAAATATACATATCAAGATTACATGTTGAAGCTTTAGAACTGTGATAAGGAAGTACAGTTCAAATGTAAGAATTTTCACCCTGAAGCAGTTATTTTTAGCAATAGCTTATTATAGCGTTGTCTTTGTTGGCAATATTTACATGCCTTACGAGAAATTCAAATCAAAGCGTTCTATTTGTGCCGTGCGGTAAATTTATAGTAGGACTATAATCATTTAGTATCTTTCAGAAACATTGATTAAGGCCATTGCGCAGAGGCTTTGAGGAACGTTGCTTGAGCCCATTTGTTATAATTAAAGATTTAGCCGATATAAAGGACCGAAAAGTTAACATTGAATATTAAATATTTATTTTGCGTTCACTGTGTTACAACCTGCCCCAATGTTGAAAGTGGTGTTACAATTTGCCCCATCTTTTGCTACAACCAACCCCAAACCGGAGCAAGTTCTAACACCAAAAATTTATTAGAAATTGCAAATGTTTTCATAATTAATAGAGTTACACATCCAAATTTCTATAGTTATAGTGCATTTTTGAAGGATTGTAATGATATATTGTTAAACCGTTATTGGATATCAAGTTTGGTCATAAAGCATCTAAATGTGTAAATTGCTACAACCAGCCCCAGTCTCCCTTACATTTGTTAGCATAGGGTAAGTTGGGTAACAGTAAATTACGCTGCCGACTCCCAATTAGGGACGAGAGGTCCCGCAGGATAGTGACACAAAGCAATAATTATAGCGTAACATTAAATGCAGGCAAGAATGAACATGAACTTTCTATTTTCCTTTTGTTTTGCATAACATTGTCAGAGACCGCTAACTTAATTTTCTTTCAGAAGCAGCAGCTGTTCAAACAATTTACAATGGTCGAAATTATTTTTTCCACCACCCTGTGATCAACGCAAGCGGTGGTACAACAAAATATTAGTAATCAATAGAACCAATGAATTGTAAGTCTACCAACCAATAGATTTGCACAGGTATTCATGAAAATTAGAGGAAATAGCTGATTTAATGGGTGTGCCGACGGTTAATCTCGCGACACATAATCGCGCGATACTTAAACAACGACTCTTAATCTCGACGACACTTAATCTCGTGACACTTAATCTCGCGAAATATAATCACGCGACACTTAATCTCACTTAATAGAAATTGTTTCAACTGAGCTTGATTCTCTTATGCATATTTATTCTAGGATTTTAGCACATAAACTGAATTAAATGCACTATAATTTTCACTATTACGACGTTGATGTATTTGATGTTCATATCTTGTTTTAATAAATTGTAAAAAAATGTCTGAAGAGGAAACTGTGGCGCAGATCGGAGAAATGGGGTTTCGTGCCTCTTCCTCTATGTCCTATGTAAAACGATAACGTGATAAGTAATATGTACGACGTTGCACGTTGGATTAAGTTCAAACTTAGTAAGGAATATTCCGTACCGTTGTTCACACTGGGCAATGTAGCCTACATTGCACAAATGCTGATTTAAATCGTACCATACTTACTGTTTTGATTAGTTATTTATTATCAATTGTGTTGATGCCATGCGTTTTTCAATGTGTACTCATGACAAATTTGGTTGAGCGGCAGTTTATGCATTGTCTAAGTATTTGCTAACAACTATATTCTTGTACATAGCACGCGCCCTCAAATAAAATTGGATCGATGAAAATACTCTACTTAAGCAGAGACTGAATTGAGGAAAGTAATACTTGCATCAGCAAAAGTCGAATTGAAAAAAGCAAGTCTTGCTAACTGCATGTAGCATTGGCGAAAATAATACTTGCTAGAATAGAAGCCGCATTAATAATTGAATTTCTTTGCTGAACTAGAAGCTGAATTGATGAACAATTAATTATTCATTGTTTGAAATTGACTGAAGCTGGATTGATAAAAAATTTCATTTCTTAAATGTAAGTTGCATTGATGAAAGACTACTCTTAATGTGAATGGATTGAGGAATCGATGCAGAAGTAAAAGCTGGATCGATGAAAAGAATTCTCTTTATATGGAAGCAAAATGGATGAAAATAATGCTCACCTTAATAGACGATTCTGTTGCTGAATTTTATCTAAAAGATCCTAACTCTGACGTTCAAGAATTAGGGCGGCAAGAATTCTTTTCATAAATCCAACTTCGTTTTAAGGAATAAACCTTTTCATCAATCCAGCATTTGCTTGAAATTGAAATTGAATGATAATGGCATTGTGCATATACCCTACAGACAAAACTGCGATTTCGCCAGAATTACTATGCGCATATACTATAAATAATATACATCGCATTTTAATAAATAATGACAATTTGAAAGTGCAAATAATGCGCAATCTCGTCAATACTTATGCTGGACATAAGATCAAACGAAGTGAAATGGCTTATAAATTGGTGAGAATAGGACTACATGAGAAGATACGGAATAGGCAGGTATCAATTATCGACGTAAAAGAGATGTGTAAGCATTAAGCGTGCCTGGCTGATTCTAATTAACTTTATTGCAAATCTTTAAAAATTTAATATCTTCACGGCACTCACATAAAACTGCGATATTTGGTGAAATCCATGTGTGGTTAAAAGTAGGAACGCTCTTAGCCAATTTACTCTCCTCGTACAAAATGGAATCATTGGTAAAATAGGTTTTACAGTAATAGCGGGTGTTGTGTCGTCTCCAATCAACCAATAAACGAAGCGTTGATATGACGCTCTCATTAGTAGTACGATTGGTAACGTCTCCATTAAATTGTTCTTGCACAGTGTTGTCGGTGACGTATTGTCCCCATTCCATAACTGGAGCCCAGCGACCGCTGTAGTTAACAATGCACCACATTTCAATGTAGTTGTCTTCCACGACGGTGATGTTTGACACGCTACAACTCGGATTAGATTCTACATAAAACAATTAAACACGAGTACATAATTACCTACATACAATAACACAGATACAGAAACATGAAGTGGTCACGGAATTTATGTTTTTCCTAGCCTAGTCTTCATAAGATAAGCCATGGATTGTATCAAGTTTTTTCTATGTAAAACGTTAATGTGATAAGCAATGTACTGAATTTCTTTGCTCGCATAGAAATTGTTTTGATGAAAAAAGTCCAATTAGATTAACATAACATGACATAACAAACGCTTAAAGTGGTTCATAAGACGTTTAGGCTGTGTTATAACAACTGTCCTGGATAAGTTAATAGCCCAATTTACTAAGTTTCCTCTTAAAAGCTGTGATAGTTTCTTCTGAGACGTACTATCATCCAAACCATTCCACAATTCGATTCTAAGCTAAACTGAACAATTAGTCATTGCTCAAATAAAAGCTCGATTGCATTTCGTAAGTGGAAGTTGCCTTGATTAAAAAATTATTACTGTGAATGTTTTACTGTGTTAAATGTTAAACTGTGTTACTGTGTTTACTGTTTTAAATGTATTACTGTGAATTATTATTGCTGAATTGACGCAGTGAATTATGCAGATGTAAAAGCTGGTTTGATTAAAGGATTGTGCTTAAATGGAGATTATATCGATGAAAAGAATTCTGCTTAAATGGAAGCTGGATGGATGAAAACATTGCTCGTTTCAATAGACTATTCTGTTGCTGAATCCAAAAGACCCTAACTCTGATGCTCAATGAATTGCGGAGGCAAGAACCCTTCTCATCAATCAAACTTACTTTTAAGGAAAAATTCTTTTCGTCAATTCAGCTTTTATTTGACATTGAAATTGCATGACAACACATTACAGAAAAACTGTGATTTCACAAAGATTAACCTAGCATGCGCAATGCGCATTATTATAGATCGTAGGCTTATTTAAATAATTAGTAACAATCTAAAACTGTAAGTAATGCGCAATATCATCATTATTTAGTTTCGGATACATGATCAAACTAGGGTGGAAATGCCAGTGGGAATGTCCTAGGGGGAAAATCCGGAGGGAAATGTTGTTATAGAGTATATCCGAGAGAAATGTACGGGTAATCATTGGCTATTGTTAAAATTGCATCTTATGTTATGATACTGTATGCTAAAGAAAGTTTTTTTAATCAAGATTGTCAGAATAAGTTCATAGCAAAAGGTTCTTCCACGACACATTTGACCAATAGGATTAGGCCTATATAAACGACTCTAATTTTTCAGTGCAATTATTATCAAATGCATGACATTCATTGTTTCCGTTCCTCTATAAACCCGGATTGATTCAGCTGTAGTAACAGCAAGGAGTAGGCCCATGCTCCGTTTGTGCATGCTTGCATTACGCAATTCATGACCGACAATCAAATGAGTTTTTGATCACTTTTATAGATGAATAGACGCACTAAAAATCGGCCCACCCTTGACTCAATAGGCATCTGTAAACATCAATCAAGAACAATGTCTAACTTGTAAGATAGGTTAGTTATCATACCTACCAAGTATTATAAGTTGCATTCTGGTGGTACGTCCTGACATATTGCAATCGTACACCCCAGCGTATGTCTTATCTGCGCAATTGAAGTTGAGGAAGTGATTTCCTTCACTGCATTTGTACTTCCGATAATTATTTTCAAGACATCCGTGGTCACCAGTCAACGCTACAGGAATCGTCTTGATATCATTTCCGTAGAATAACCACTTGACTGACCCATTTGCTGATTTGGGGAGACATCGTAATGTCAGGTCGTTTCCAACTACGACTGCGACATTTTCAGGTGAATGAATCCACTCTTGACTCAATACAACACCTGCAAGCCAACAATTCAGTTAACTACCATATCGAGTGTATAAAAAGCAGCATGTTTATAAGTTAAGTTTTATATGAACACCTGAAAGCAATGGATTTAATCCTAACATTGCACAACTTTACTTTTCATTAACCGCAAACACTACACCGATCGGCTATTAGCCTAAGTTAGGAATAGCCTGAGCTTAAGTAGCCCACCTGCTAAAAGAAATCGAATTGTAAGCACGACTAGAGGCAGCATATTGACTCCCAACGACTGACTGTTGGCCTAGAGGTATTCGTTGGACTGATGTGCTTCAATAACTGAAACATGTCCACATCGAACAAGCCAGGTCCAAAAAATGGCCCAAAACGCGGTCGTGACCGTCAATAAGGATCTCAATAATAGGCCCAATGATATCTGTCAAAAGTGTTATTTCACTTTTGTTTACAGGTGTTGGCAATGATGCAAGCTCTATATCCACACCAATTATTATAAAGCGATAGGCCTAAGTCAAAGCAAGGCAAGCAAACTAATATAAATCGGTTAACTGACTGACAACTTACGTTTATCCTATGTCAATATTTTATGCTGTCATCCGCGCCGCTTGAGTCCAGAGATTTACCCCGTTATGAAAGTGAGTCAATTTTGATTATAGATTTAGGCTATATTTCGTTTGCCATCTAGCAGAGAGGAGTTCCTTAGACTTGCCCCGAAGCAGCCAAAGTGGGAGAGGGTTCACGCATTTTGTGATGATGTGTGACAAATGCGTAACTTTATTAAACTTTTTACTCAACTAAACAAGTTTTGCACAGCTAACAGTAATTGTTACCACAGCTAGTTTGACAACACTAATCATGATCATTGCATTCCTAATTTTTTGATTGTTTGCTTTACACTCTGTGTCAATTTTTGAGGTTTTGGAAGTGAGGCAACCATCCTGTAACACACTAGCAGGAATCAATTATCCCGCCCAAACGCGCATGCCACAGAGATCGCTGAAACGAGGCAAATGAAGGGAGTATTATTTATTCCATGGGGGAGCATTACATTTGCTTCACGGTGGGAGAATGGAGATGGGTAAAGTTTGGATTGTTTTGAGTTATTGTTATTAAACAACTTCTAAATAATTAGAATGAGTCTGTCTGTGGCGGACAGGCCACAAGGCTTGAATGAATGATTTATTTAAATAATCGGCTCGCCATAGCGTTGTCCACACCAATTGTAATAAAGCGACAAGTCAGCGGGAAAGGGAAATAGTATAAATCGTTTCGGACTGACAACCGACTAGGCCTTTGCCAATATTTGTTTGTCTATCATCTACGCGATCGTAGTCCAAATAGCTACCCCGCCATGCAAGTGACATAATTGTTCGAGATTTAGAATCTATACCATTATTTCGTTTGCCACCTAGCAAAGAAGAGAAGAGTCTCTAAGGCTTGCTCTGTGCCTAGCCATGGATATGAAGCGTTATCGTGATCATTTTCTTAACCTCGGCAAATGAAGGCGTGTGGCCAGTTCTCTCCCTCGTCGTCTTATCTTCACACCGATAACGCATGGTCTCTGTATTCCTTGTAGCTCATCAAGTTATGAGTGCACGTGCAGCTGAAATATCCAAGCAAGATGTCTACTCTGTTGCACAGTGCTTTTTTCTGGCGGAACGCGCCGGAACGGCGTTCCGGCTCCTTTTTTCAATGACAAAAAAAATTTCGGTTGTGTAATAACTCTGGTATTTGATAGAAACTTTACAATCTCAATTTTATACATTCTAAAAGTAACTATTGTGATCGCTGAGTCTTATAAAATGTATTTTATTTGGTAGTTATAATTTTAGCGTAATTTCTTTCGTCAATTATACAGATGCGTTCCGGCACCTTATTTTCTAGAAAAAAGCCCTGCTGTTGCATATTTGAACCCCAAACTCTTGATTAGCAGTCAACTACGCTAACCACTGCACCATCGTGCACCCTAGAAAACTCTGTCATAAAATAAATCAATTGATTGATCACTGTCGGAGGAAAAATCAAACGGTACAAACGTGAAGATGCGGAACTCCTTGAGATGTTTTAGTTGATTCTGATGAAATGTTACTGTCTTGAGCTGTTCTGCGTCATTAGAAATGCAAGAGGTAACCAACTAAACACGTTACTTAGGCCTACTGTACAATAACACATTACTGCAAAGTAACCTGTAATACGTCAACGCCCGATTAATGGCTATGAATAATTAGAGCAGCACTGTTCCGGGAATGTAGTGTAATGTAATGGAAAATGTATATAAGAGGCGTTAACGACTCAACACATAGCTACATTGAGAACAGTAAAGTCTTCAGGCGCCCCCCTCAAGAGAGCAGAGGAAGAGAGAGCAGCTTCTCCCGCATTAACATAAATTGAAAATGAACGCGCTTATATATATATATATATATATATATATATATATATATATATATATATACATACATACATATAAAGCCGGAGTTGTGGGCAAATTTCTGAATGGGCCCAAAAAGTAGCCTACCCAGCCAAATAAAATTGGCCTTTTGACGGGTTGAGCCACTGGAGACTAATCGACATCTAGTATTGTATTGTTTAATAAATCATTGTCAATTATATGGCGCTGTAGCTACGTTTCGTGGTCAGTGGTCATTTTATGTATTTACTTTACAATAGCCTAGCATTTGCTATTTCCTGGCAGCCAACGATCAATGTGCATCAGCATTTGCGACAGCTATCTTATTAACACATATTTTATTTTCAAATTAAGCCGTTAATTATATTACCGTGTAAATTGTAATTATATCAAGCAGCGATTAAACATGTCGAAAGCTTTGATCGTTGTTTTTGTTTTATATCTGCATTTTATAAAATTGTCAATATTTCCATCATTACAATATTATTATGTTTGAAGTTTTCCGGTCCGAAGACGGCTGAAGATACCTTCCAAAAGTATATTCCCTCTACATGTGCCCCACTCCTTCTCCATCACGCTCTATGTAATCCACTCGTCCTCTGTCGCCCACTCCTCCCCGATCTCATCAACCTTCCGGATCCACCTCCATCCTCACCTCACCTTGCCTTCATTTTCCTCGCCTTGCGTTGTCTTGTATCCTCTGCCATCCACGCCTTACCCAACGTCCCACCCCTTCATCCGACACCCCTTCTTCTTTGCCTATAGCCTTTTATCCCCTACTCTCGGTCAATCTACCCCTTTCCAGACCCTCCTCATACCCTATCCCTCCTCTCCCATCTGTCAATCTCCAAAATCCAGACCACTTCATTCTTCATTCCTATTCCTCTCCACTGGAAAAGTTTGTCTGGACGCCCATGTCTCCTCTGCCTCTGTCACACTTTCTCTTCCAACCTTTCTCTCACCCACTTCCACGGAGAAAATCAATCTGCGACAGAGATCACACATCATTGAGCATGGCTAAAAGTGCCACGAGAGACTAGAGCGGCAATTCGTTAAGAATCTGATATCCGTCGGGCCAAAGGCAGTCAAGGCAGCACGTCATGCATGTATGCAGAGACAGAGAACAATAATTATTTAGAATGTCTTCCGATGAACCGAGAAGCAGAGCTCAAGACCCGATGAAATCGCTCCATGAAGGCCCTTTGGGGAAGGCCTACAAGTAGACGTCTTATGATGTCTATGGAGCAACAGTGGTCATCAATTTGACTATAATGACAAAGACGTGGATAAGGATCCCACAACGCGTGGAGAGAGAGACAGACAGACAGAGACAGACAGAGAGACAGAGATTACAAACATCGCTCCTGGATTGATCAGACAAACAGATATACAGACAGACAGAGACAGAGAGAGACAAACAGAGATAGAGACAGAGATTAGATGTCATATATATGGCTGTCAAGGGTTACCCGGATACCGGGTATCCTCCCGTGGCCGAACACCCAGGTAATGAAATCGGTTTTCGGGTATCCGAAATCCGTAAAAATGCGCGTTTTTACCTGAAAATGTGCCAGAAATATTCCGGTGGTCATATTGGCTGACTGCCCGGGCAATGAAATCAATTCTCGGGTGCCCGACATTTCGTAAAAATTCGCACTTCCCTACATTTGCTAACAAAATATCCGCGCGATCGGCTATCCGGGGAACCCGATCAACGGTACCCGGGTCGTCATTTCAACATTTTTTGACAGCCTTAGTCATGCATGAGGAAAGAACATTCAGTCAGTCACATTTGGCTCACACCAGCCACTGAATCCGCTTAACGGGGAATGGAGATGTTGACCTGTGCAGCATTTGCAAAAATCTGTTGCACACTCATATTATTGTTGTATCATGTAAAGCGTAAAATGTACGCGAACAATAATTAATCTTGTTGCCTCTGATATTAAACGATTTCACGTGTTTTCGAATTGGTCATCTCTTAAGTTAAAGGGGCAACTCCACCTCGCAGTTTAACGTTAAAACAGGGCCGCCCATTTAATGAGTATGCATGCCAATCATATCGAACCTTCAGAATTGTATCGCACAGTCCCAGCTGCCAGACCAGCTGGGACTGTGGCCGTCGAACTGATATACACATACAGGCACAAACACTGACAGTACTAGCTTCGATTGCCTGGAGATGACTTCGTAACTGGGCCTCGGCTTGTTTTCACGATTCCTTCTACCTGTCACTGATTTGAATTGAAGCCGAGGACTTCGTTACACTGCCAGTGGCCCAGTGGGCTTTTGGCTCTCTGGTTCCAACACAACTAAGCCATGTCCTATCACGTGCGAGACAATAATTTAGCATACCGTCAAAGTGTCCTGATGGTTTATTCCAGCCCTCCATTGTTTTGGATTGCGTTAGAAGCTGTTTCGACAAAGACCACTATAATGACGTGTTTCGATTGAAATAGGGCCTACATGTGAATTTGTGACAGGCATGGAAGATACATGTATGCATCTTAGAACACTTTGGGCAGTCACACTCATTTGGGCCTTAGTAGCCCACATCTTGCAATTAGGTTCTTTGGCTTTTCCCGGCTTGATAATCATCCTTATAAAACAGCTTGCGTTCGCTTACTCACAATTTTCACTATTTAAGTCTATTATCTACTCTCTCGAACCAAAAAATGTGTTAGGGTTACTCCGAATCGCGGCCAGTAGAAAACAAAGAAGAGTTTGATTGGAACCGTACCAATGGATCATTTAAGCCAGGGCTACATATTCTTTTTATGATCCTACATGTCATGTTAATTCCTCGAACGCAAGGCATATGCACGAGGCTAAGAAAGTCAAATCTTCTGCTGCACACCTGTCGAAGGAAATATGTCGGCCTAGCGTACATGTAGTTCTGTGAAGTGGATCAAATTGCTTTTCTCAAAGATTTCTAAATTTGACTAGAGAGCTGACTAACTTTTCTGCATAAAATTATTTATAATTTTCAGAAGTAGAACTGACCTATCATCGCCGAACCAACGCTTACGAATGACCTGTCAATGCTGACTTTCCTTCTTATGTTGGCCCCACACAGAGGCGGAGATCTCGTTTGACAGATGGGGGACACCCAATGAGAGGGGTAGGAAATATTGGGGACACACACGTACAACGTGTTCCCTCTCTGTAAAAGGTGTCCCCCTCGACACTCACGGTATCGCCGCCTCTGGCCCTACATGTGCTATAGGAATTTGAGCTAGCCTACGATTGTGCGTTGATATTCATTTACCGCAGTTGATAAGATTATACCTGATCGACTTTTTGCGTGCAAAGAAGTCTGCTTGTTTACATGTTTGGTTCGCACCTTATTCTCTTATGTGTTATAAATTATTTCTTTTTCTTTCTTGTTGCTAAAACGCCACTTTGCAGCTCAACACAGGGAGCTACACCGAGTTGAATCAAGAAGATTATAGATTCCTTGGGACCTCAATAAGCGTTCTTTGGTTATGACTACTCGCAACAATCAATAATCCTATTTGACGTCATGGTGATAAGTCATTAGTATAGATATCAGTGGTCATTAGCTGTAATTTCGCGTTTGATTACGAATTTTACAAAGTTTTTACGTAAAATTTAATATAGTACATAATCCGTCCGGTTGTTGAATGAACACGACTCAAGAAAATTGTAACTGGAGTAAGTAACACCACGCATAGATAGCTGTAATAAATAAACCACTTAATTTATCGCCATACGTATCACTGTATAAAATCATTATGTAGGCCTACAGTGATAAGTATGGAGATAAATTAAGTGGTATGGATGGATCCAGGGTTTAACGACAGATATTTCTTTTAAAACTATCTAAGATTAAATTAGATTAATTAAAATTAAGTAGTTTACACTTATGTAGGCTATAGATAATGAGCGAAAGTGCAGTATCGATGCGACTAATTTTTTGGTATCTTCTGACATGATGCGCGTCGTACATATACGTTAGGGAGGTATATGACTTTTGAATTAAAGTTTACGATAGTGCGTTAGCCTAATACATGTATAAACTTGGTGCAGTCATTAGGATCAATCGACTTTATGCGGACAAAGACGTGTATTTACTTAGATTGCTCCGCTATCCGCATATTTGTTCCGCATCCTATATTCTCCGATGATGTAGGCCTAAGCCATAATTATTCTTGCCTGCTCTCTCTACTTCACTGCAGCTCAACCATATACATCATGTAAATTATGTCTTTGACCTACAAGTACATGTAAGCCTATGTCTATATCAAGGACTTATTATTGTGATTCCTTGCGTGTAGATATAATGGGCTTCTAAGAGCCTTCTAAGAGTTTGCTGGTTACGACGTCTCGCAATCAATGCCTACATACTCCTTTTTGACGTCAGTCGTGTTGTCGTGGTGAATGGTGATAATGTCATTAGTTGTAATTTCGCAGTTGAAAACTGATTTTACAAAGTTTTGCATTAATTTCGAACAGAATCTGGTTGTTGAGTAAACACGAATTGAGGAAATTGTGACTGTAGTAAGTAACACCATGTATAGTGATACCGGTACGTGCAGAGATAAATTATGTGTTTACATTTTATGTAGGCTACAGATACTGAGCGAAAGTGCAGTATTATAGATGTGACAAATGTTTGGACGTCGTATGGTATCTTTTGGCATAGGCAGGGGCATCTATCCCCAAAGTCATTGAAGTAACTTCATCTCCCCTAAGTTTTTGAAGCAACTTCCTCCCCCAATTTTGACTGAGAGACTGACAAATATTATTCAGGGATAAGTAATAGATTGAACCAAGTTAATAACACGCACTCTAACACTGTAGAATAGAACAGAATGACTCAATTGCAAATAGCAAAAGATTTTTAATGGTGTAATCCTTTTTAAAATAACTTCCTCCATAATTTTGCAACGAAATTTTCCTCCTTATTTCTTGGATGGAGCATTTACTACAAGATTTCTAGGTTGTAGACGAATCTGAGTGTAGGCTCTATAGGCCTATGCAGAAGTTACCGTAATTATGTCATTATGACGACGGTAAAAGTGTATTTTAGTGTATTTTATTATTTGCTGTGAATAGATGTCCAACTGTAGCTTAAATAATAATGAAAATGAGAATAACTTTATTATCTGAAAGTATGACTTTCCTGACACTTCTCATTTGTTTTTGCTTGTATTGCTAACATGGTTAAAGAATTATGATACTAATAAAGGGTAATAATAGATTTCCATTTCCACCCCATTCCTTATCTTTACATCCCTGTGTTAATTTTTTCACTCTCTTAAAGATGTACTTAAGCAATGTAAACATTATAGTCGGATACAGTTGTAGATTTTGAAAGTGGAGCACACTGACAATTTACTGGACATATAACTCAAATCTCAGATCCTTGCGACAAAGATCCGGATGGCAGAGATTACTCGAGTACTGCTGGTTACTTCACTGCTGTACCTCTTCTGGTTGCGATCAGGTTAGAAACACACGTGAGAGATACATTTATGCTCTGTTCTATTGTCGTGAGATGTTATCAGTTTTTGAAGTGGTTTGGATGCAAAATAAAGTCAATAGTCACATCAGTTCTGTTTGATTATTTTCTTATATATTTGTTTGAGTGCATAAAGTGCACTTTTGAACTTCTGAGTTAATTTTGCATGATAGTGTAGTTGTTTTGTTAGCATGCTAAATTGTCAGACAGGGTTTCAGAGGTTCAAACTGTCCATAGGAGAACTAGCCACAAGCCATCATTATGTTGAGGCTATAAATAAGCTTTTTGTTGTAATACTGTAATTTAATGATTCTGTATGAGGAAGGTCTTTACTAAATAATTATGACTAAGCATAATATGTTGTAATTGCGATAATGAATGATGTTTTGACTTAATATGATAATCATTTAGCATCAGTTATATGCACCTGTTTTCAATTCTTACAGAATGGGTTTGTGTTTTCTATTTTTATTTAACCTGAATTTTTTACAACCAACGTAGCTGTGGATTAGATTATGTAGTAACTGAGTTCAACGGGAAATTGTGGTACATGTAACCTCTGAAACAGATAAAGTTTGTAACAGACTGCTCAAAAGAATAGGTAGAATTTATACCACATATTGCTATGATCAGAGAAAAGCTAATGATCAAATATTTATAGCAATTGTTCGTCGGCATCGGGCAAACTTGTAGCAAGTTCAACAAGGGAAATGTATTTTCAGGTATATTTTATTATCAAGATTTCCAAGATTCTTCAAGATTCTAAGATGATTCCAATATCATGGTCAGGCGAGTTTCAATGAGCTTTAGTCATTAAGAACTCGCTGCTCAGGGCCGTATATTAACTTAGGTGGAGGCTCCAGTGCACCGCCGCTTTGGATTCCCTTAGCACAGTGAAGCTCAGGCGACGATGATAAAGTGACAGGCTCACGAAGCAGACCGTCCCTCTTTCGCCGAGCGATTGATCGCTCTTTTTGGTTGCTTGCTTAGCAAATGTTTGGCCGAGCGGTAAATCGATCGCCTAGCCGAGGTGTCTTACCGTTGGCCGTCTTTAGATGCGTCAGACTTTAGACTTCGCAAGAACCAGCTCAAGCCAGATAATTATCTTATTTACCTAATTTGCATTACTTTTGTTAACTTACTCCATGCTTGTGTGTGTTATAAGCATTCGAAGTATTTCTAGTGGACTTACAATGGTGGCAATTGTGTGCTATTGTTTTAGCATGGTATGTATATTTAATGTTGGAGCTGTTTATGAGAATGCTTAGCATGATTTTAAGTTTTTTCACTGTTGTTGTTTCTTTTGGTGTTATTAAAGGTGTTGGAGATGATACTACGATTATATCCAACATACAATCTGGTTGCAGGATATTTGCCGTTCAGATACTAAGGGATCATTTACAGTCTGGATGCCAGAGTCAGTTTAAACTATCAATTTTGAGTGTTTAGTTTTTAAACAGCCTCAATATTTACATTAGAACTTATATTTCGAGGCATATGTCAATTGCCTTATTTAAATAGTCTTCAAACATTGGAGCTGGTTTACTAAAGACATGTAATAATTACCATACCCTACACTACAAACAACGACAGGCAGTGTAGACTGCACTGTTTATATTCTTTATAAAAAAATTTGTCGTGCAGTTATTCATAAACTTTATTGCATTCCATGATAATACTCCATGCTTGTGTGTATCTAAAACAGTGACTCTCTCAAACCAGCCATGACAAATCAGTGATACCTCGATGCCTTATTTAATTTCAATTAGACCTACTCCCTCATCCTGTTAGTTTTTTTATTCTTTGTAACTTAGTCTAACTCTGAGCAGCTGGATTTGAGTTATGTTATATGTGTTGTACATGAAGCTGTTAATTATTTGAATTTTTGAATTTTAGGTTTCGATCCAGGTATGTAGGCATTTTATATTTTTATTGAAAATCATTCATTAAAAAAGTTTTATAGCACACATTTAAGATGACTACTCAAAAGCGCTTCAAACACTTGCTTGGGTGCATCAAAGTAGCTGTTTAAGTAGGAATATGTATGCACACAAGCACATAATTATGTATGATTCTATATTTACTGAAGTTCTTCTGACATTATTCAAATGCTCTTATTACAATGACTTCTAAATTCTAATTATTTACTTTACTGAGTGATGTTAAAGCTTACGATGAAGCTCCCTTAGTATCTACTTACCGTTATTGTGATCTCCAAACTTCTAAAGTGACACTCGAAGGCCAAGCGCAGGGACCAGCTTATTCATGCCTACTGTATCCAGTCATAGGAGTTAGTACAAAATGAGTGGCTAGAAGGAGGCCTATATTCAGTTGTCAGAGGCAGAGTCGGTGGGTGTTGTTTAGGTCGAGCGTTGGAACGTGGAGCATCGGTTGAGTCGGGGTATTAATTCCAACGACCGCACACCTCTGTTGATTCTTACAAACATGGTTTGTAATTTCTCTATATTCATAGCAGGCAGTTTATTATACATTTGTCACACAATATATGTTTATGGGGTAAATTATGGAGCAACGAGTTCAACTGGAAATTGTAGTATTAGGTTTGAAAAGATTTGTTACAGATGACACAAGAACATGGTTAGAATTTATGCTACAGAACAGGTGATAATGAAAGCGATGAAAACGAAAACGGGAGTGATAATCAGCTAATAATGAAAATCAAACTGAAAAGAAGTGAGAGGGGTCAGACACGATGATAGATGTTGATCATATATTTTCTAAGTTTTTTTGGATGACTACTATAGCATAGTAGGTATTTAGTGTTTATGATATTTATACTGTTTAGATTATTGATCTTAAGCTTTTGTTGCTCTAATAACATAACATTTAACTGGACATATTGCTTTCTATAGATATGGCTAAAACTGAGGGCACACGAATCATCGCTGAGGACAGTCCACCTTGCACTCAGGGCGAGAAAAATATCATTCTTCTAGTGATACCACTTTTGAATAATTTATGCAACGGTCAGTTCCAACAATAAATTTTAATTTGAGTTTTAAATGCTTCAAGATTTTGCAAGTGTGAACTGAGTTACAAAATTGTTAACACAGATGTCTTGCATGTTTCTCCATGTTTCTTCGGCGTGCTTTGACCCAATGGATTTTGCCAGGACAGGTATAAAAGGAGCTTGGAAACATGACGTTTTGATGTCAATTTGCGACATATGTATCTGCTCAACGGCCATAAATAACCTGTTATAGGTCGATGCTAGACAATAAATATAAGTAAGTAAGTATATACAATGTTGAACCGCTTGCAAACGCACTGCGGACATATCATAATAACAATCAAATTGATCATAACAAGCAATTACATAACAGACGTCCTCAGAGTAGTTAGACTAAACTAATGTACACTCACCATAGTGTATTCGTGAGCAATATTTGATGGGTAACTACGCAAAGATGGGATAATGCAATGATTAGCGATCTAGTGGGTTAGAGGTGGTGGTAGTGGGGTATATGTGGTGTGAAAGGCTTAGGCCTGTAGGCCGTCTAAGACCATTAGTTTTGCTGGAAAATTTAGAGCGTATTGCATTGCAAAGTCACCATAGTGTATTCGTGAGCACTGCTTGATGGGTAGCTACGCAAAGATGGGGGGTACTATAATGATTAGCGGTGTAGTGAGTTAGAGAGTGGTGTTAGTGGGGTATATGTGGTGTGAAAGGCTTATAGGAAGTTCCATGATTATTCATATTACATGTAGGTGTCTATTTTCCAATGTCTATGGACATTTTATGTTTTCTTGTGGGCTTACACAGAATGTATCATTGTGGGCTATTGCTTTTGCACGGCATTGACATTAATTTTTTAAAATTATTTGTCAGCTTCTATTTACTGATTTCAAGCTTTTGATGCACTGTTGTTGTTTTCTTTTTTGTTGTTGAAGGTGCCGATGTTGGAGCCATTCCAAATGGCACTATTGTTGATAGCCATATCATTAAGCTACTAACAGCTTATCATAATATTGGTTGCAAAGGTAAGTTTAAATTATCAGTTTTGAGTATTATAATGTTTCAAGACTTACATGTATTTAGTTGGGTGATTAATTATTGATGCAATTGCTTTGTTTCTTTCTGGGTGATTCTCACATGTTGTTTGAGACTGAGACCTTGCTCACTTGTTCGTTTGTTGTCATAGACGGAGTCCAAACACAGAACTTAGAAAAATTCACATACCTTGGGAGCAACATAGCGTACGATCTGGATTCTAGAGAGGAGATTGCGACGAGCATAGCGAGAGCAACAGTGACATTAAAGTTTATGGACAAGATTTGGAAGAGTAGATCCATAAATCCAGCAACACAACTTAATGTGTTGTGAACATGAGTGTTCAGTAGTATGTTATACGAATGCGAAACATGGGTAATAACAAGAGACATCGAAAGGAGAATCATGGCCTTTGAGATAAAATGCTACAGGAAAGTATTAAGAATTGGTTGGACAATAAGAATTAGCAAAAATGAGCTATATCAACGAATCCACCTCAGGCAGAATGCGATGCAGAAGGTGGTTCAGAGAAAGCTGGGGCTATTCAGCCATATAATGTAGAATGAATGACAACAGATAGATCAAGACAGTGATGTCTGGCAGGATGGATTGTACAAACAGTTTCATTGCATGAGCACATTTGTAAGCATGAAACCATCATCTGAGTGGCTGGATGATATTGTTGACTGTGGCAAAAGACGACTTAAGGAACTGAGGCACTTGGCCTCAAACAGACAACAGTGGAAGAACCTGACAATAATGGCATGGAGCATCTATGGGCACTTTGCCCATGATGCCTGACGATGATGATGATGATGATGATGATGATTATGATGATGTGGTAATATTGTAAATGGGTATTGCCTTCTAACTTTTTAACGTATTTTTAGGCATATATCGATTACCATACCTTAAAACGGTGGAACTACTATTTAGAAGCATAATTATTACCTTACCTTACATTGCACAAACGAAATGTGACAAAAGACAGAGTAAACTGCACTGTTTATTACAAACAAGTAAGACCCCAACGTTTTCATGGCTTACAATTTGGCAGTCCATGAAATATCTAATAAAGTGATTTTCTTAAGTAACCCAGTCTTGACAAACTAGTGAAACTTTTCATCAACTTTATTTGATTTCAAGTCTACTCTCTCATCCTGTTCATTTCTTACTCTTTGTGACTTCGCCTGAATCTGCGTAGTCACAAAGTTGAGTTCTGTTACATGTATAATTATATGTGTTGAAAATGAAGCTGTTAAATATTTGGATTTATTTATATTTGTAGCTGGCAAAGAAGGTATGTGTGCATTTATAGATTTTATTGCGATGTTTGCATGACACTTTGTAAAGCATTTAAATCAATCACTGGAGACTAGATGCATGTTTATTGTATAAGGCAGTAGAATGCTGGTTAATATGCAAGAAATAGGAAGCTTTTGATGGGATAAGCATTATGTAACAAACAAATATTTATAATATCCAGTAAATGCCTGTTTTCCTAGACCCAATTGCCACTTTCCTCTGCCGTGGACGTCCTCATCTAGCACTATAGGCCTACACCGCTGGTGCTCTCGATGATATTCAGGCTCAGTTCCTTGGCATTCATTTGGACCAATTTATCAAATGGGACACACATTTCCAAAGTATATCTGCAAAAGTTGCCAAAGCATACGTGTGTCGAAATTTTATCTTGAGTATCTTATCTCCTACCTGTTAATGTCCGTACTACATGTACTTAATATTATGATATTATCCATCCAAAGTTATCATACTGTAACTTAATATGGGCTTCACACTATTACTCAAGGCTAAAGGGCCTTTTAATCCTCCAGAATAGAGCCATTAAACTAATTGCCGACTGAAACCGTTAACCATCTATAAACACTTGAACATACCAAATATTCATCAAATGAACTCATTCCAAATAAGCGAGTTTATGTATAAATATGCAAGCAATCTTTTAATTCATACCTGTCTCCCAAATGAGTCCTTACAGCCTTAGGTCTTCTCGCAATTATAGATCTGTTCATTCAACAACTAATACGCCTGGGTTCTCAATTAGGCTAAATGTACTGGTCCTAAAATTTGGACTAATTTATTTAGTGATCTGCGTCTTATACCGTAATTATGCCTATTTAAAAGTAAATTAAAACATCTCCTGATACAACCTAGATAACTTTGTTCATTGCTTAATAATTGACTGATTTTCATTCCTGTCAATGCGTTTGCTAATGACCGTTGTGAATTTCAAATATCGTGTTTTGTTTTGTATTACCACACTTTCATTAAACAGTTTATTATTTAAGAATTTTACTTGCTTAATCAGCGTTGAGTTGACTTGTCTACGATGATGTGACCGCGGATGCTGTGCTATGCTGACATTGCCTATTGAATACTATACATGTATACCATATGATCTTATCCTCAAGTGGACAGTTCCTATTCTCTGTTCAGTGAACAGATTATTCATAACTCAATTATTGATAGGCTACCTGTATTCTTATTGGCTGATCAAAGTTATTAGTTAACTGTCATTGCATTTGATTGGTTCGTGTACAATCTTTCACTCTAACCTGTGCTGGCGACGTTACACTTTCTCCATGTTGCTATGCTGACAAATTATTGAAGGATAAAGAGAGCAATCGTCTTCTTAGTCGTGGTCGTAGTGGTTTCGCGTCTGACCAGACGCAGCAATAGTTACTACGACAATACCCTAACCAACTGCTGTACTTGTAAAACATGTAATGGTGACCCTGCTAGCGGGACCAAGGCCACTTAAGGGTTTTCTCTCTTCCCTATTTTCCCGATCATTCTCCGAATATATGTGCACTGTTGTTTGTTATTTTTGTTTGATTGGATTTATAAAAAAGATGGCTATTGTTATTGTTATTTGCATTGTCCCTCGTCTGATGATCCGACTTTAGTAACCACAAGGTAGTGCTACGGAGGCGCTTGAAAATTTTTGGTGTCGTCCAATCGTGTACACTTCAATGCTTCCAAAACGAAATTTATATGACTATGTAATGGTCAGCAGCTGAAACAAATGAATGTTAAGGCCATGATCTGCTGACTTTCCTTTGTCTTCTCGACACCTGTCTGCAATTATGAACACTTAAATCTTAGGGCTTATGTACCGTGCTTATTTTTTCAGCTGCGGTAATTTTCCATGATTCCATGCACTTAAATGTGCATTTATGTTTTGACTGTCTTTTCATTATTTTTATGAATATCGATGTGATCTATTTAACTGTTCAATTAGGGCTGAGAAGGAATTGAGTCAATCCATGTAAGTGGCGTGATTGTTATACGTTTATATCTGGCTCTTAACGTGTTAAAACGTGAGGAACCGTTACAGGTGTGGGATTTTGTTTTAGTGTGGTACGAATTTGTAATCTTTAAATGCTTATAAGATTTAGGGTATTGATCTTGATCTTTTATTACGCTGTTTATGTTTTCTTGTTGTGCAGTTGTACATGCCGCTAGTGAAGACCTTCGGGCTATAGCAAATTGGCCTTTCGAGAGAGAACTCGTTGGAATGCTATCAACTTTTTTTAATAATAACTGTTCGGGTCAGTTTTTGCAATTAATTTTGAATTTAACTTTTAAACACCTTTAAGATGTACAGGTATGGAACAGTGTGAAAAATTGTTATCGTGATAGCCTTGCATCTCTCTCCGTGACTATTACATGTTGTATGGAATCGACAGTTGTGTGAAACCCCTGGAGGATCTTGCTCACTGGTTAGTTTGCTGTGATATGATTGTCATTCAAGTAAAGCGCGCCTTAGAAGATTGGAACTTATTCTTAGAGGCGTCTGATAATTACATAATCTTACATTACAATTCACCAAAAATGATTTAAGGCACAGTAGAATGCGCAGTTGATAAAAGGACAAATAGCATCATAAAAGCTGTTGGTCGTTTGTGTAGCATTCCAGTAAATTATATATCATACAGCTATACTCATCCCAGCCATCACAAACCGTGTAACCCTCAATACCTCCATTTGATTTGAATTTGCTATCTCAATCTGGTTTTTTTTCTTGGCAAAACCAACTTCATTGTATTCAATTTGCAAAGAAAACGGGTGCCACGGAAAGTCCGATGCTACCCATAAACGGCGTTCCCATCTCCCAGGTAGTCTCGACCATATTTCTGGGAGTTTATGTGGATGAACACATGACATGCAAAGAGCACGTTAAAATATCTCCGCAAACATTGCCAAGAACGTTGGTATCTTAGCACGTATATCCTATCTATTGCCCACTTCCATCCGAATAAAGTTGTACTATAGTAACTTTTATGCCCGTATCTGGCAGATTGCAACATGAGCATCAAGTTACGAATCGAAACTAGGCCTATGTGGATTGGTTATTTTGCAAAAACGCGCCATTCGAATTGTTTCAGATGCCCGATGAGCTCGATAACTAGCCAATTTTACTTAGATTTGGGACTGTTAAGGATTGAACAGATTAGGATGTTTTAAATTTGGGAATTTTTCTTCCGCTATGAGCATGGCCTGCTTCCAAAAGTTTATTGGGATTTCTTCAGAATGAGTACTGACATACACACCTATTACACCAGAAATGCAGAGGCATATCACCCGGTTCCCGCTCATTCAATTACCTGTCGATTCATCATCAAATCTGCTGGAACCCTTGTATGGAACAAGATTCCTCCACAAATTACCCTAAACAGTCTCATAGCCTACAGTATGTACTATGCTCTGTTAATATATAAACCTATGTTATTATTTTAGTATAATTATGTTTTCATGTCGTTAGGTAAGTTAAAATGATAATCAGTTAAATCGTGACTGGATTAAGTGCATGATTAAGTTAAACTTTTTTTCTGGAAACATGTTAATCGACTGTCATTCATGTATAATTAATAAATACTTTAAATGACCCTAGCTAGCTGTATCTAGATTTCTTAAGGGCCTCCAATTGTTACCGATGTCACAGGAACTTTATCTTTCTGCTGTTAATCTGGTTGGTTACAATAAAAATTTTGATTTATTGGTTTTTTACTCATTGACACTCGTCCTGACTTTATTGAAGTTTAGTTTGAGTTCTGTTAATTGTTGTGTTGATGTCTTTTTAGAGAACGCCAACAAAGGTAAGCAAATACTTTGCCAACCTAAACTACGGTTTACCCAAGTGTTTCATACATGCACTAAATGGTTTGATATTCAAGTAATTTATAATATATAATTAATTAAAATGGCCAATATACCGTATGTACTCGACTATAAATAGAGAAATTTATTACTATTTCATGACGTAATAATGGTCGTGGACTTAAACTCCAGAGACTAAATTTGGACGTTTTAAGAATCGTCATAAAATAATTACCAATTACCTACCGGCGATGATGATAATAATGCTAGTACTGCTGATGCTGAGTTGGCCCAAGAACAATACAATGAATTGTTTGGGGAATCACATGATGATGAAGAATTTTTAATTGTTTTTACTTAAGAATGAAGCTTTAATATCAAATTATTATCATATAAAGCACTTTCTCATTAACACATGAATGTGTGCTGGGCGAGTCATCAAACGAGGGGGATGTCTGGGGTTGAAGTGTTCTAGACCCCTCAAGATTCTCAAATAAAAATTTGTAAAAAACGTAAACGTCGACATTTTCATTTACTGAAAGTGCATTACTTGTTTCTGTCTTGTATGCTTGCTTGCTTTTGACCTTTGTGCATTTTTCTACTTACATTGTATTTGATTTACTATTCAAATTCAAATCGCTGACAGGTTAAGCTTTTGACTACTCCGTTAATCACCTGTGTCATAAATTTGCCTATGTTTCCCTAACCAGCTGCTCTAAACTAAAAATATGAAAGGGTTACCCTACCTAGAGTGTTTGCTTTGCTTTCTTCCTCACTATCATTTTACTTTTGTTAATTGAGTTGTATAATACTCTAATCTATTGTTGGTCTGACGGATTAATAAAAAAAACGATGCTATGGTTATATTAAAACGTTTATGCTTACGGTCAGACATTAACAATAGATTGTCATGGAGATATGAGACCTTTGTAAAGGTTATCAAGACGGAACTGTGCATAGTAGTCCTTATCCACGGGATTTGTTTTCTTTTGAAGTGACTTTATTTTTTGTGTGCAGGTTATTCTGGTATGGCTGTCTGCTATCTGCCGTCCGTTGTGCTTGAGCTGTTCCTGCTCATCCTTGGAACATGTTTGACATGGATTGAAGTTTGAGTCCAGTGCTTAAGCAGTGAGGTGAACTGTATGATATAAGATATCTCCGACTGCCACAAATTCTGGATTACTTATGTTGCATTGTTTACAATTCGACTGTTATATTCTGCTAGCAATTCATTGATGAAAATAGGTGACTGCATAAACCGAGAACATTTAATGCACTTGTCGTGATACAAACAGTAGACCCAGCATCTGGATGGCATGCAGCAGTTCAATATTTAAGACATGGACTGTGTATATTCTGTAGAAATATTGTGTTTATAGACTATATTCTTTTTATAAAGTACATACATGTATTCAGTAATACATGTACATGACAACATGTAGGCCTATAATTATTTTGAATTACATGTACGTGACTCTAGTTGTTGATGTTCAGTTTTACAAAATGCTAATTGGTAATAACTGGATCTATGTGTTTGTGAAAGAATATTGCAACGAATCTTTAATGCTGTCGGTTGCAGTATATATTAAAGCATTCAAAACGGTTTTTTAAATAATTTCACAATTAACAAAATACAAAGGGTGATGCCTCTTTCAGTGGGCCAGCCGATGATGGCAATGTTGATGACGACGACGAGGATATTGAAGACGATTAAAGTTGGTCCTGCTCTCGATGCCTCTATCTGTTATAGGTTCACCCTCTGCGTTTCGACGTTTTCCCTTTCATTCACCAGAGGACTTGATTATTGCGTTTGCGAAGAATCCTGAAAAATAGTTCGCTTGACTGATCGTTATGATAGACCAAATAGCAAGCAAATACTGAGAGCTGGGATTCTGATGTTTCTACTATTAAAGCCTAGCATGTTATGCTTTGCTTGGTCTACCTTATATGCCGTATGTCCTAAGCACAGATTTTTATCAGTTAAATAACTTAAATTATAGCTAAACAATTAGCATGCATGGACTAGCAGATTGTGAATAGTCGCTAGACCAGTTAGCATGCATGGACTAGCAGATTGTGAATAGTCGCTAGACCAGTTACTATAGGCTTATCTTATATATATATATATAATATATATATATATGTCTACTAGGCCTAGTTCAGAACTTAGATGCCCTCAACCACTAGCTCACACATAATGAGGTCGTCAAGGGAACGATCGATATAATGACAGAAAGGCCGGCTACAAATCGGCTTCGAATCTAACAGCCGAGATTTTTCAAGCATTAGTCTTGGAATCCAAACAATTATGTATTTTCTATATATATATATATATATATATATATATACGTTATTTATATATATATATATAAATTTTAGGTACGACAATCCAATTTGCATGATATTGAAAATTGTTACGATTTCTTTTATCCGTTTCTGGAGTTCTTGCAGTCAGAAGGTTTTAAACTCAGAAAAATGTTACAATGATGTGTAGGCAGACAGTTAATGGCCAGAGGCTGTCATTCTAGAAGCCAAATATTTATACATGCACGCACGGACAGCCGGCGAGAGTGTCTCGCGAATATAGGAAAATAAAGAGCTATATATACGTGCTGGAAAGACTGCGACTACTGAACATGTCTGCAGAAATGGTTCCTTTTTTGCCTGCGCTGTTTCTTTAGTTTTTTCGTATCATATGACTTTGCTTTGCCTAGGTTGCAATCGTTAGCAAAACATGCTGGTTCTCCAATTGCTTATCTTCTCTTATCAATCTATACACACGAGAGATAGGGCTTTGGGTCTTCGTTATATTATTGCTAAGAAATCTGACGATCTACTTAATGTATTGAGAACCGAAGCCACACGTTGAAACAAATACAGAAATTAAGACGCGATTGGGTATGCTTTTTAGTTTTACAGAAATCATACCCTCGTCCAAATATTATGCCAGCTGCTTACCAGAGTGTTCTTTTGCGATGTTGTCATTCACAACACTAAGTTTAGTACATCCAGTAGCGAGGTTTAGGTATATATTTTAGCATTTGTTAAATCGAGGCTTCGGTTTGGAACAGAAAGCCTATGGGGCGAAAAGTGATGGTGAGCTTGAAAGCAGATTGGTGAGCTGCATTATCGATGGAGGAACTGAGAATATTCGGAATTAAGAGGGAAGTTCGTTCCAGAAATGAAGAGTAATAGTAGGCATGGATCGATTGGAGAACTTGAGGCGAGGAGTGACTGGAAGTCGGACGAGAATGGGATATGAGAACGTAGCCTACATGTAGCCATGACTAGAATGAAATCTCAAGTAAGCTTACACGTAGGCCTCTGTATCAAAATTGTCATTGATTCGCTGATCATATCAATAGATCAATCTTTTTTATCCAATGATCATGATTCGCAGACAGTTCAAATATTTTTGTAACATGATTTACAAAACAGAACATTTGCGCCTAGTCATAAAAGCTAATTATATTTAATTTCATAGGGCTACTGTTTACAAATGGAGCCCTGAAGGAATAAGATCCCGTTAGGTAAGGTACTATGTACAATGTACCAGTGCAACGCGGTAATAAGAATGAATGCTATTAGTGTTTCCAGTGACCTACATTCTAAAAGAGGTCATCGTTATCACAGTTGTTTCTGCCAGGCTGTGCTTTCCATGACGCAGTCTATGTGCACGTTTGGCAAACAGTCATTAGCCTGCCGTGACCGAACAAGTCTGCAGACGGATTGATGAGGTTTGCTGAAGCAATAAGGACAATTCTCTAGACCACGCTCTTGACGTTTCTATAGAAAGGCATCTATATACACTAATGAGTAGCTCCGTTAATGAATAGCTATAAAAAAATTGATGCTGATGAGGATGAAGAAGAAAAAGAGCACGACGACGATGATAATGACAATGATGAAGCCAGTCCTTTAGGCTTGTCTGACACCATGGGTTTAAAGTTTGGGCGACTTCCTTTCATATAATCTCAATTGAGAGCATGAAGCGTTGACCACTATAGACAAAGAAGATTATCAATCGAGGTAAATTATAGGTTTACACGCTTAATCGTTTATCACTTTAACAACGGGATGCATTGAATTCCCATTCGGGGTTCAAGTGTCAAATGTTTTTGTTATTAGGAAGGGACCCTCTTACGGTCACATCTACAGACCACTTAAAGGTTATAACTTATAGCAGACAAACATTGCTTTTGGCAACAGTTGCACAGACAAACCTATTATTATATCTTCGTTTATAAAAGAAGCTGACAATCCGCAGCAAATAACATTAATGTACAAAGAACAGAAGACAAATGAAAATTATCCAATATAATATGTACGTACGCAAATATAATTGTCTAATTATGACGTCCACAGAACAGAATATGAAAATCAGAACTGTAAACCTAATCACAGACTACATATGTTCCTGCTCAATCAATTTTATGTAGCATTAAAACGGTTTCTAATGCAATTGTTGTTAGTGTTTTAATTCTTCATAATTGTTAATAAATTTAAGCTGTTAAATATGATGCTTTAACAAAAACAAACAGCCTGTGGTATATTCAATGTCTTTTAGATGTTTTTAACTATTTACCCTTTGCAATGGGGGGTAGGTGGCTAGAGATCAAATGTACGTAAATGGGGAATATGAAATATCTATTGTCTTCAGGAGGACTTGAAAGGGTGAGCCCTGGGTGGGAGTTTGTAGGAGGACCGTGCATTTGGAGGAAATAGAGACCTAAAGACGTGGATACCAGACGCCATCGCGGCACGTAGGAGTCGGATGTAAGCCTCCCTAGGAAGTGCTTCCACAGAGCCGATACAGAGGGATAGGAACTGGAGGCGCTTCAATGACCGTATAAAGGCCTCAAGGCGGTTTCGTTCCTCGGCGTATGTCAGGCCCCACCATGCCAGTGTAGTAGGCCAAATACACTCCACGTCTTAAACACTCCCCGGGTCAATTTATCCTAGGATAAATTGAACCGGGAGTTAATTCTTCCAAGGAACAATTGAGCAGTGGAGTGCATTGTACCTAGGACATACACATTCCCGCTGGAGAATAGACACTCCCGTGGAGTTAAA
Organism: Bimastos eiseni; assembly: GCA_959347315.1. Taxonomy (NCBI): domain Eukaryota; kingdom Metazoa; phylum Annelida; class Clitellata; order Crassiclitellata; family Lumbricidae; genus Bimastos; species Bimastos eiseni. The sequence goes on from OY365810.1 coordinate 34,658,691, forward strand.
AAACAAAATGATTTCCATTGTTATTGTTGTTATTGTTCTAACTATTTTTATGGTTATTACTATTTTTATGGTTATTACTATTGCCATTGTTATTGCTATTGTTGTTATTATAATTGCTATTAATGTTATTGTTATTATTTTTGCTATTGTTATTGTCATTGCTGTCATTGCTGGTATTGCTGTTATTGTTGTTATTGTTATTGTTGTTGCTATTGCTTTTGTTATTGTCATTGCCATTGTTACTGTGATCGCTCTTGGCTTTCTATTGTTGTTGTTGTTGTTGTTATTATATATATTATTATTACCATTATTTTTATAACTTATTATTGTTATTATTATTATTATTATTATTATTATTATTATTATTATTATTATTATTATTATTATTAATGATGATGTTGTTGTTGTTGGTGGTGGTGGTGTTGTTGTTGATGGTGTCGGTTTGTCTCAGGAAGAATTAACTCCCCCACTGCATCAGGTATAGGAGTCCATTTTTCCCATGAAGAATTTATTTCCCTGGAGTCAATTTATCCTAGGAAGAATTAACACTCCGGGAGTCATTTTGTCCTAGGTAGAATTAACTCCCCTATTGGATTCGGTATGGGAGTCAATTTATCTTAGGAAGAATTAACTCCCCGTGAGTCAGTTTGTCCTTGGTAGAATTAACTCTCCGGGAGGGTTTATTCGCAGGGGGAGTGTGTTTATCATAGGAACAATTAACTCATGAGTCAATATATCCAAGGTAAAATACACTCCGGGAGTTAATTAATACGGGGAGTTAATTTACACCGGCGAAGCGTAAAGTAGGCGAGAGATGGTAGTCGCCTCAGCGACCGCCGACACAGCCATGGCTTTGCAGCACCTTCGATGCATGTAGTGAGACGGTTCATGTCCCCAATACTCTGTTGACATGCGAGGTGGCCATGAGATCCCCTCGCATAATGACAAAAAGGATGATCGTCTCCGATACTCTTTCAATGTTCTGTAAGGGTGTCGGATGAAGAGACGGAGGCAGATGCCGAGCAACAATTATCTCCTTTCACTTAGATTGTATTTAACCGCAGGTTGTTAATTGTGGCTCTTGCCTGAACGGCCCGCAACTCATCAGCGATCGTACAACGCATCGAAGCCGGGATGACTTGGAGTTCTCTTGCACTTGTCGTTGACAGAGGACACGGTTCAGAACTATACGGTCTTTCCAACCTGTTGACAAGATCGAACAGTAACGGAAACACTCGTCAAGCACCATAATGTAATCGAACATTTATATAGCATTCCTTCAAATATAAATTGCCCTCTTAGATCACAGACTCGTTACAGTCAGGTCACGGATACTTTACTGCGTCGGATATGCTCCAGTTATGTTACATGGATCATGGAGCGTGAGAACACGAGTCACTGTCACGCAACTCAGCCGACAAGAACAAACTAGAGAGCGCTTAAGCAGACGGGGAATGTCTGCCGCCTGTTTAGTGACTATATTTCTCGCACTCTATTTTCGCTATGTAGTAGCTAAATTTAGACCTTATCGGCTTTGTCTTCTGTTTATATAGCGCAACCGTCTGGTGCGAGCATCTTCTATTCATAGTTCTTGGCACGGCAATTACTCTCCCTGGTTCTGCTCATATAACCACTTAAGCCTGTGAAGTGCATCTTCAGACAACAAATGCACGAGATCGCATAATAATACGCACACTCCGACTAACACACACACACATACGCACACACATGCACACACAGATGTACACATGGTTATATATGCATCAAGCATATCATTCATATGTATATATATATATGTATATGTATATATATATGTATGTGTAAATCAAGTACATTGTCGGATATCGAGTGCAAGAGATCGTATAATAACACGCACACCCATATATATATATACAATAAATATATATATATATATATGATATATAATATATGCGTAGATCTTCTACATGCAATATAGACACATTCGTTTATTGACCTGTGTATAGGTCTACGCCTATAACCTATCCGATCAGACATATCATCGAGTCTGTAGACGCGATGGATGCGTACCGTGAGTCCCGTCTGGTTTTCAACGCTAATGATTTCTACGACTTTGTGCTTAAGATAGAAATTTATTCCATGTATTTATGACTAAAAATTGCAAAATTATGCAACCTAGATCTTAGGCGAGTAATCACATAAACAGTATACAATATGTATACTTCGTTTACACGTACATGTACATTTGTCTAATTACTTATACATTTTTATTTGTATCTATTAATCTATTACTTTAATTTATGTTTATATTCGCAATAACTACACAATTATTTCGATCTACGAGCACACTTGTATTTCATTTCTGTAGCGATGTGTTGCACCCAGTACATTCGAACATATCCATTTTTCTATCGTTTAACACTATGTCCAATTCCAGCAGCATGAGGCTTCACATCGTTCCAGCAAATACCGATGTTCCTCTTTAGACATTAGTCGCGCTGCCAACAAGCATCACAACACAAAGACGCAGCAGCATTCAGTTGACGCTCGCTATAACGTCGCGTTTCCATTGTTTTATATAATTGTTTTCTAAAGTGCTTTGAAACCTAAGGGACTATGAGTGATGCTAGTCTTTAATAGATGGATGAGATAATGCATGAAAATTGCAACCTGTTGATTATCGACGTCTGGTAGACTGTGGGAGTAACAGTGTTGGCAGGAGAAGCAGTAATGGTAGCAGGACCGTCAATCCCTCTTGAGTGGTGGAGGCAAATCCCCCGGTCCCAAGTGTCAGGAAGGCCAGATACCCCCCTAAGACTAAAAAAATACCTCCCCTACTTGAAATTGGAGGCATTTACCTCCGGTTCCTCCCCCTCCCCATTCTGAACGCCTCTGAATATTATTAATGACGACATGCAGTGGAAGGATCTGGACGCCTCTGAATGATGACAATCAGATCATAATGACAGTGGAAGGACTGGAAGCAGTAGCTACGGTAATAATTATTGGCTAATAATAAAAATTCTAAAAATGCAATTGATAATACATGTAGTAATACTAATAAATGAAAATATAATTATTATTGTTATTACAATTACTTTTAACAATTTTAAGCACTAAAGAGAATAATAGCAACGACAATAATAATAATAATAATAATACGCGTACCGGGTACCCAATTTTTTTCTATCCCATTAAACTTGCATGTCTATAGTTTCAAGACGTCTGGTTGTTCCACCACAATATAATTATGAGTGGTCGAAAACGGGTTGAGCACATAACCAAATGCCTGCATGGTCTAAGTATATATTCCATACATTGTCTATGTATATGAGTAAGCATCTGGGCTTCGTATCATATTTTATTGTGCGCTGTTCCTTGGATAGAGCTATCGGACGCAGAGACCTGGAGCGTCGTTATAACATGGAGCAGGTTTTCGTAGGGTTAGACTGAATTGCAGTCGGCTAACAGCGCATGCGTGCAAGGCGCTCGCTCGTCTTGCCGGAAGACGCCGCGACGGAAAGAAAGACTTCTGGTGTGGTCGCTTCGCCCGCTTTTATGAGTAATTACATCGGCTATCAATGCGGTTCTCAGGTACGTACGTGTGGAACACCGTTTGCATGACGTCTAACTATATACGGTCTGTTATCGCTCGCTGCTGTTCTGTGAAAAGTCTGAGGCATGTTTGTTTATCGATGACGAAGACTCGCTGGTTTTCGCGTTTGACGCAAACCGAAGGTTCGATGAGGTAAACGAATTGATTCGCCGTGTGTCCGATTCTTTACAGAACCTCGAATAGGTAAATAATTTTGAACCGTGCTGCTGTCTTCTAGAAATTCTTTAGTATCGCTCAGTAGTTATCGACCCATATACAATCAGTTTGATAGAACACACGCGATCCTGCGCATTATGTCATGTTCGTGCGCGATTGGTCAGGTAATCTGGAAGTATATGGAGTACCTGACTGAATGTCTGTCTATCCAGGTCTTTCATTAGTCATCGTGTTTTCGTTCTGTGGGCCATCAGTTTGGCCTGCTGGAAGTTCGGTGCAGCCGAGTCGTGCGCTAGTCTCAGTGGCTTGTATGTCTTCTAAGTACAAGCAACGCAGAACGCAGAGATTTAAGCAAACTGTTGTTGTTATCACTGGTGCAGTGGGGACCAATTGTCGCAAAGGAATTGTCGTATGTAGAATTGTTGTGTGCTCAGTGGTTATCTGTTAATTTGAAATGTATAGATCTATTAATCTATTGACTATACCACCATTCACAGTGATGGGCACTTTTAACTACTGTAGGTATTAACTAGTAGTTATAACTACTATGAAAGTAGTTACCTAGTAGTTATAACTAGTTTTTAAGAAGTAGTTAAAAATAGTTATAACTACTTTTTATCAAGTAGTTTTAAGTTAACTACAATATTTCACATTAATTACATCTTTCCTATTTACTAGTTCCGTCTTACAGAAATTTCTGTTATTTCACAACAAACATGGACGTTGCCCATAATAATCTCATGAGTAAATTTGCTATGTAATTGTTTCTTTAAAATTTACGCATACTATTGTGAGGAAGGAAGTGGGTTCCTCTCAGAACTATGGAGAAAGCCTAAAAAATTATGCCTGTTTAATGGCATACCTGGAAATTATTGCGCGATAAGAATTAGAATAAAGCGGTCTTAGAGGGGTTGGGGCTTATGATCCAGGGTTAAGGAATGAGGAAAACAGCCAGTACGCGGCTGGATGACCACAAGTAGGTGGCCGGGTTACAAGTGGGTCTGAAAGAGATGATTGTCTAGGTGAAAGAGAGAGAGAGACAGACAGAGACAGACAGAGACAGACAGAGACAGAGACAAAGCGGTAAGAGGGGCATTCCGTTACTGACTGGATATACCAGTGATCGTATTAAATCTGAGCAGCGATTGGCAACGTACGAGGACGAGGAATTGAAAAAGCACGGTTGATGCAAACAGCAAAAGGTGAGATATACAACGATATAGTATATCACTTATATGTAATATATATATATTATATTATACACTACTTTTTGATTCTGAACATTAACATTTTCTAAGGGTTTTCCAGTTCTGGACTTTGTAGGCTAGACATTTTCGTAGTTGTAACAAGTTGGTCTGTGTTACTGCTAAAAATGTGCTCTGATCAGGGTGCTTTGCAGCATGTCCTAGTAAGTCTAGTTTCTTGTTAGTTCACAATTAGATGTCATTGTGTTTCTGACCATTTTTATTACTTACTTTGAATATCAGCAATTAATACGGGCAATAAATTTGCGTTTGTCTACCACTTGGTGACTATTAATGCACCATGACATAACATATTAGCAAAGTAGTTAACTATTTATGTAGTAGTTACAAAGTAGTTTTAACTACTTGACTTCTAAAGTAGTTAAATAGTAGTTATAACTACATATTTTGCAAGTAGTTAGGAAGTAGTTTTAACTACTAATCAAGTAATTGGTGCCCATCACTGCCATTTCATGGTTGGAACTTTATGTGGGAATTGAAACTTACCTACTTACATGGAGGTCTAGGCCAAAGTATTGCTTGTTACTTGGAGCCTTTCAAGGTGACTCTCAGAATTCAGTAGCTTGAGACATTGGTTGGTCTGATTGAAAACCTTTTAATTAGCATGACGATATTTCGTTCTCTGTTGGGTTAGCTGAAGAACTGTCGTGTTTTGCATTACTCGAGTTGTAGTATTCAGATTTGTTTAGTGAACATTGCTTTGGATTCTGGTCTTAAAACCTTAAAGATAAGCAATAATGAGCTCCAGAAGCTTTCAGTTTATGGTAGGAGGTTTTAGAATTTGTTGACCTGTTGATTTGTTGTGTACTCTAATCAATTTTCTGATATCAGTGATGTCCATACTGAGAAAGAACCTTCTCCAGCTTACTTATTCACTTTCGTTAACCTTCTGGTATTCGAGCACGAGCTGTTGACAAGTTCGAAGCGACCATCGTTTATATATCTCGGAGTATCTAACGACAGCGCGCAAAAAAATATTAGCGCAATAATAAATTGAGACCACTTAGAGGATGAGTTACTGAGGTTTGTACCGTACGCCTTGGCATAAAAGAGAACAGAGGCAGTGACAGATCGACGCACACGTTCGATGAGCGAGTTTATTTTGACATCTGAGCTATGCTTACTACCTGATGAACTGTTTTGCTCTTTGTGACATTTCAGCTATAGCGTAGACCCAGAGAGCCTCATCTATAATTGCAGTGTTATTGAACGAATTGCATTTACTTATAACAGACTTTCTATAGCGTCTTTAAAATACTTACTAGAACGCTTTCGATACCTGGCAAATGCACCGCCCATGTGTCTGATGCGACTATGCTTAAGTCTCATCCTGATTTTCGTAGATAATTGTTCCTGTGGTGTTTTGTTTTATTATGTGCTACGATTAGCCTTTGAGAGTCAATTAATCACGTTTTCTTATTTATTCTCACTTAGTCTGAACGACGCATAAATAGTTTGGCCAAGGTGGTCTTGCTTTTTTGGAAAGTATAATTTTGATTTAGTGAGAAGTCTAAACCAATGCAAATACGTATTCATAATAATTATAACTTCCTTAAACTCTTAACTGTTTTTTTAAATTGTGTGATGTCATATACAATATTACATTTTTTGTGTCTAAGAACAAAACTTAACATTTACGTTCAACCGAACAGATTCTGAGCAATTACAAATTGGAGTCATACATATAATGTGGTTGACCACCAGCAACACCACTAGTGACCACTGTACAAAGATGAAGGACAATTTAAATAGGTCAATGAATATACAGAGAATTTTTGTCTTTTGCGATTTTGAACTTAACATGCAGTTGGTCCACCTGCAAAAACGACACAGACACATACTATTGACAACAGTGTTTCGCTAAAAGGCTTAGCCAAGTTAGTTTGTGTTCTATAGATTCATTTTTATACCACTAGAATGTATAGTAATACATGTAGAGAGAGAAGAGATGCATGTCAAGTGCAAATGAATGAAAACTTTCTCAGATAGCGTCATACAAGCTGCTCATTCGTAAACGGCACTCCATAGATATCACTTCCACCGCTATAGGTACATCAATCCATTGCTCAGAAAGTGGAATATTTATATCTCAGCAAATATTGATGGCTATGCCAGCAACGGATAGGAGCCATTTGGCCTTCAGCAGTTTTTACCAACGCAAATCTTAGGCCGGCTTTGAGCACCCTTGTTCAGACAATATGGGCTTTATATGCCGGACTACGTTAACATGTATACATGTACATAGTCTATTTATAAATTATGGGTGTACTTAATAGTTACTACAACCAAGTGCATGATCATTTTCGCTGCTATAATGAATAGACTGACCGTACTCTGGCAGTGAGAAGATCAGGCGGTCAGTCACACTCATAAACGTGTGGTGAGATATATTGGTCACAAAGGTTACATAAAAGTGGCTAGCTTAGGAGCAGCTCTAGTAACTATTCCAGGTCTCATCTACATTGGAACATGTTGCATATTTATATCAACAAAAGAAACTGTTATGACCTGAATAAATTTGGCAAAATTCCCGAAATTGCAATAGTGTTATGGGTTTAGGTTGTTTGATATAACTAAGTACCTGTCTAAAAAGTAATGCAATATATGATACTATAATGATAAAAATTGCTCCTTTTGAATATTAATGCAATTATCTGATACTATCATGTACTACTTTAAAGATTGCCCTAAATATACTTCAGTTGCTATTTATTTTAGACGTTCTTAAAATGTTTATTTTTTTAAACGCCACGGTTATTTGATTGTTTTAAAAAAAACTATGAAATTCAATCGGCGTTCAAAGGATGTGAGGTTGACAGTTTAACTGGATCAAACCTGATCTTCATTGCTACACTTTGGCTCGCACATTCGCTGTCAATTTGCAAAACTGGTTTTCTTTCCTGCTGCACGTTTTTCGCAGAGAGTAGAGCAATCTCGACACACAGCTTTGGCTGAATGTGATTTTGATGTAATAATGTCTCCGTCTCTCCGATAAGGGATGGGGCTATTAGTGCTGGGGGTTGGTTAATCACGATGCGATCTCGTTAACGGCGCAGCACAAATAATATTCTTGAATGCGATATTGAGACGATGACCATGCACGGGCATTGCCAGTGTAACTGCATGACGGTGCAATAAGTGCAATTTTCACTCCATTTATATATAATTATTACTATGATGATGACGAAGTGGTGTAATGTAATGCGATGTAATCGATTTTATATTGCGACTGTATGTGATCTCATTTCTCATTGAATTGATTGGTTGGGATCCTTTATCACCGCTCGCCCTTTAGAATGAACGCTACGTCATGACTCTAGTGCAAGAACCTTGCAAGCCATTGGTGTTTACGTGTAGATCTCTTAAATAAATCAGCATCGGGATGCGAACTGCGATCCGCACGCTCTTTTACACATGAGATGCAGCCTACGTTCAAACCAATGTAGTTCACTTGGACACGGACTGGAAGAGAGCACGGTAGAAATGAGACGATAGCACCATTAACGAAAATTGATACATTTCAGCACTATATACTAAAGATGACGACGATGATGATGATTACGATTACGATGATGATGGCGCTTGGTTTTCCGGGCAACGTATCTGTCTTGACAGAATGCAAGGTTGACACGAAATCCCTTTGAATGGATCGCGTACACACTTTGCAGCGACAGATGTTACAGCATTAGCGATGATGCAGTGCTTGATGTTGCAGGGTAATGAGGAGGAGGCGGCGTGGGAATGGAAGAAGATGCGAGGAAGACGAGACTACAACGTCGGCTGCGTCGACAGACGAAGGTCGTCAACTGCTGTAAGCGCTTCGTCGCCTTTCTCTTCTCGCACGTCGGTCTGGCAGCGATGGTCGTCGCCTATTCGATCATCGGTGGCTTCCTCTTCATGGCCCTCGAGTCTTCCAATGAGCTCGAACTCAGGGCGCTCCTCCAGCATAGGCGACAGGTCCTTAAGAACAGCACCCTTGCTCGTCTGGTCGAGATAACCTGCGTCCCCTCTTCCCACAATGGCTCCATCGGATTGGATGGAAATGCGAGCGGCACGGATGACCGAACTCGCGTCGTGCTCGATTCCTTTGAGAAGGAATTGCTGGAAATACTGGCGTTGAAGTCGTCGAGTGCAGCGGTGCGTGGATCGGATGATGACGAACAATGGTCGTTCGCTGGGTCCCTATTGTTTGCCGTCACCGTCATTACGACAATAGGTTAGGAGATTCATCATTGTCTTTCCATTTCTTAGGTTAAGTCTGCTAGGCAACGTGGTGACTGCTTCCTCTGCTGTTGATGACCCCATCCATCATTGCTCTCTTATTGAGACTATACACAGACTACTGTCTGTCACCTGTTGCCTTTCAGTTACATGTTGCTCAAATGTTGCATACAACAATTTGGTCAAATACGTTTATAAAATCTTCACCACAATGTGTAGTAAAACTTAATCTAATGATTTTAGTTTAATTGTGAGCATTTAAACGGACACAGTATTATTACAATTATAGGATGAAGTCAACGGTTGCTCACAAGTTATTATAGGAGTCGCATCTAACTGTACGGCGGCCATGCAAGACTACTATCACGCTGTGCATCTCATCGAACTAGCGCTGCCGTCTATATAGCGAATGGAGGACTAGTCAAGCTTTCGGGCTGCAAGAATCGCTCTCGCCTCATATGCTGTTCTTCACATTAGCGTGTTATCCTTACTCTACCCTGTTACTCTTTTAGTGACATGAGTATTGCCATAATTATATCTATTGCTTGCATGGTGGATTCATGACTATTGCTGCTCATAATATCGTGTTTGAGACAATGTGGTATATAACTGTGAGTCGTATGTAGCTTTAGCATGGATACACTGGTGAGCACTGTTGGTCTTTGAAATTGCTCGGCTGCTTATAAACCTATTACGTCATAATTATTACAACGTGCCAAATAGCCATAATGTTTGTTTTTGGTTGTAATTCGCTTTTAGACATTGTTATTGTGTTGGCTAGTGCTTGCTCTTCAGTAAGATCCTCGGCTTCTGCCAAGTGTTGAATGAGGCGTGTAATAAAATCGACATTTCCTTAACCTACGCTTGTATTTCTGTAAGACTCTTGATGATGTGTGCAAAGTGGAGTTGGCAATTCGCTTCAGAACAACTCAATCCTTGAAGAACGGTTTCCCGTTATGTTCGTGAGTTTATCGGTGCTGTATGTAGGTCTACATGCGGTGGTGTGCGTACGTACGTGTGTGTGTATGTAAGTGTGTGTGTGTAGGTGTGTGTAGGTGTGCGTGTGTGTGTGCATATGTAGGTGTGTTTGAGTGTGCCTGTAAATGTGCATGTGCGTATGTGACACCTACTGTAACACCCTGTATTACTTTCCAAAGCTCCGAACAGCTGCATTGCTTCGGCGTTTGCCTTTCAACTGACAGATTCTCTAACTCCGGGAACACATTTTAATATGTAATTATACCTCACTTTACTGGCGATACTTTAGGCAGACAGCCGTAGCCCTATGTATTCGTGCCTACAGTTTAGTGGTCATAGACACACGATAGTTTATTAGCTTTGCTGAAGTTAGCGTAGGCTATGTGCACAGCTGGCTCTACTGTATGCGGGTCGTGACACATGTTGCGTACAATTGGATCCAAGTGCATTGGCCCTGAAGCAGTAACAACACCATCAGTGGATTCGGGTAAGATGCGGACTCCGCCCGACGCTCGAGGATGCTACAGGTGCTCAGAAGGCTGCAAAGGTCCGCGCAATAGACGTAGTTTCCTCTCGATATACATCTATATTCCCGATAAGAGACGCAGAGCAATTGACTGTATACAGTCCACGGTTTAAGTTCTCAATAGATCCATCTTCCGGTTGCATATCCTCCGCTGCGCATGTGCGTCGATGGAAGGCTTTCGACTTTCGTATCCAGTTCCCATCCACAGTCCTGTGTATATGCTTCATGTATGAATATGCGCTGTAAAGATCTATTTGTTTAGTTTATATCGTTTTGAGAGTAGTGTCTAATAACAGTTGGCATTACTGTGTTTGGCGGTTGTTGTCTGGTTCGTAGACCCAGCAGATGGTCTACGTTTGGCAAACTGTAACACAAACCAACTTACAGGTTGGATGCAGGACACGTGGTGTCTCTCTTTTCAGGTGGCGAACCTATAGCTGAGTGTAGCCGTGTTGAAAATATATGGCGCCGAGTTCCAATGCCTTAAAATACCTTTATGTTGCCTGAAGACCAGGTTCATAAATGTCGTCATCAGCTACATGTATGTAGTCCTAGTTTGTCGAATGATTTTCTTTTCTCTGCGGTATTGTTTACTGTTTATTACGGCTGTTAGGTGATGTTGAAAGCCTGCTGGATCTATACATTCTTTTCAGTTTTCGGTCCTCAATAATATTTACAGCTGTTGAAAGAAAAGAGCGAGGTACCGGTACACAGGTGCTTTTGGTAAGCTCAAGTTCAAATCTCATAAACGCTATGCTAAAGACAAGGTCCGGGCACCAGCTTATTCACGAGCGCTGCGTTGTTTCAGAGTGTGCCCAGAAAACGTTGCTTGCGAGAATAGGGAGATGAGGTAGAAGAGCTGCGAAGGCAGGTTCCTCTGAAAGCGAAGTATTGATATTCCATACGTGCGAGTAGGGCTATAGGGTAAAGGTCAATGCATAATTCTATGACGAGCCCGATAACTATAAACATGTATAACTACGACATGAAACCGGCCTTCAAAACCAAGCGCCGTAACCTGGATATGGCATATGATACGCTGTAATTATAGGATGGCCAATCTAGGTTTCAGGAGAGTTTACAGCATAGCAGCCGATTCTAAATCATCTATCATGTTTCAGTAGTCGTCTTGCATTTGCAAGATTCATATCATTGACGTCCATCTTCCGTTCGAAGAGAGATGTAGGTGCAATATTGCTTTTCAAGATTCGCTCACTTACCTGCATCCAGTCCATGCAGATATGTTTAATGTATAATTTGTATGTCTATATGCGTTCACATACATGCATACATACATACATACATACATTCATACATACATACATACATACATACAAACATACATACATACATACATACAAACATACATACAAACATACATACATACATACATGCATACATACATCTGTGATAACTTGTCATCATTCGTTCTTGCTTTGTTTGTAATCATGGACTATACGGCTTGTCAGTTTGAAAACGCAAACAAACGCAAATTATAATTATTATTATTTTTAAATTTTTTTAATTTATATTTATTTTTTATGCCCCGAGGTATACAGGATCCCTCAGGGACTTAGATATTGCTACCTATTATGAAATTTTTCTGGAAATGGCCCTACTCGTCCTACTCTCTACCTATCTGTCTGTATCTATTATTATTATTATTATTATTATTATTATTATTATTATTATTATTATTATTATTATTATTATTATTATTATTATTATTATTATCATCATCATCATCATCATTGTTATTATTATTATTATTATTATATTCATAATCTTCGTAGACACAGTGAAGAGTCGATATTACTGTTCTGTATGGAAACAGATCTTCATTGACTGCGGTGCTCATATTGAGAGCCATCGTTGCGATTTGATCCTTCATCGAGTCATTGGGTAGTCCGTTCTTTGATGCCATTTAAGATAATAATGTTTGCCTCTTATGATGGCTGTGTATATGTCTGCCTTTTTGTCAGTCTCTCTTTCTGTCTGTCTGTATCTATATTTTTATATAGGCGTATTGTTTCTAACAGTTTGATGTTATTGAGAGCTGCACCCGCTAATCCTTGTCGTCGCTGTACATCATCGACGCTGCTAAGACTAGAGACTCTGAACATGATGAATGTCGTCTGTTATCTACATGAATGTATGAATAGAGAATAGTTCCGTGCGATCCGCTACTTGTGACTTCAAAGGTGTGGTAACCAGCGGAAGTTGTGTTCCTAACGATATTTAACACAATAATAAGCGAGCGGAGAGAGCGAACGCCCTTAATCAATCCGCACGTCGCGTAGCTCTATAATATATAAACTTAACCTATAATTGCAATTATAATCGTATAAGCCCATCCCTTCCCAGTGTTTTTATAATACGCAGTGTACAAACATCTAGTACCGAGATGGATACACTGGCGTGCTACTCATCGCAATTGCCAATAGAATCTAGTCTTACTAAGACTGGATCTCGGCTTTCAGACAAGGGTTCCCTATTTTTCCTTTCTATGATAACTTGCCACACCCTAGATCCCTCCCCCGGATTTTATCTTGCTCTAGCCAACATTTCTCGCCGAGATTCTAATTTAATCTCCCAATCTCTTGATTATATCCGTGCGATCTATACCTCATTTTTACCACACTTCTGAGAGACCGCTTTTTATCCTAAGGTCAATTATCGCATGCGTTTTTAGACTCCCTTCTGTTGAAATGAATACGAAAGCAGTCGTTGATTATCCAAAACATAAATATGCCTCTTTCGATGTATGCAAAGATGATGTAGCACCTCACTCAAGTGTACAGCCTAAATATAGGAACAGCTTCGACGATAATAACAACAGCAGAAATCAACAAAGAGATCATTACAAAAAGCAGGAACAGCCGGAACTGTGAGCATCAACGGTTTAACAGCATAAATATAAATGACGGCAATAGCAATGATTGAATCCATGCACCAGTATAATGCCTTCTTCATCAATCCATGCCTATGGCAAAGGCATAAGGGCTGCATAATTATATAGTCGTATGCACTCAAACCTAAGCCTTTCTGGTCTGTAACAGAAATCGCTACGCCTGCTTTATGCCAAAGATAACAGATAATACTACAGTTCTGCGTCCCAGATACAGACTTCCTCTTGTAGAGCTGCCCTGTGCTTCTGGCGAGCACCAATGCACTTGAACATTATAACTTATCACCTTTAAAAGAAAGCATGGTCACGTGATTTAGTCTAGGCATAGAGCCCTTAGATAATGTACCAATCGGGTGCACCTAGACATACACGTATACATGCATAAATGTATAATTGTCTATATATAAACACGTATACTATGCATACATATAGATTATATACGTCTTATATATATATATACATCTATATGAAGAATTTAATTACAATAATTGGCTAGCCATAGCATATCTATTTCTTAGATATAGATTCCTATCGCCAACCGATATAATTATCGTGAAAGTCGTTGTTTCTTTTGATGCTACGCTATTGAAAGTATTCTTCTTGCTGTTGCTGTTATACATTTTGAAGAAGGCATTATATATATAAATTTATAGTATTGTATATGCGAAATTTATACGCACGTACAATTTTGCATATCATAATGTCGATATATTTACGTATGTACGTACATAAACATACATACATATACATACAAACGTAATTACACACAAATACATGCACACACACACACTCATACACTCATACACTTACACCTTATATGCAGTAGATTATGCACATACGCTTTGCTCACACAGGCATCAACATCACACATTCTGCACACATACGTGCATGCATGTACAGTTTATACAAACATATATGCATCTATTATAGATATGCATCTATATAATAGATATGCATATTGTGCATCGAAAGATATCTGACGGTGCTTATATTCATATTGACCTTCTAAGCACGAAGGCATCGTCAGTCTTGGTTGCAGGTAGGCCAAACTAAAGCTATAGATGACGCAGAAAAGGCTGATTGCGGTATAATACATGTATTTAGGTAATAATAAGCATCATGGGGTTTCAGAGAATAATAAAAATTAAAATTAGAAAAACGACAACTAATGGATACGCACCAAACTTACACCAGTCACAGCGCGTCGGATGTTAAGACCCACAGAATTTCAAATGCCAGCATTAGCCCAAATAAACACCTCCCATGGAGTCCCTGGTCGAATAGTTCATCCAGGGTGGCAAACTCTGATGGAGAAGAGGGAGCAGCGATTCTCACCCTTCGACTAGCAGAGAAGATTTGTCTACCAACATTAACCACGTCAACCGTATCCGATAACTTATTAGTGATGAAATATTAAGCCGGTACACGATGGAAACACGCCCACCAACACCTTTTCTGGTGCGGCTTATTTTAATTTTTCAACAGCCTCATATATATATATATATGTATATATAATAACTATTATCTGTCAAATAGTGACTGTGGGGCCGTGTATAGCACTCCGTAATTAAGTGTGTTTTTAGTAAATAAGTGAGGTTAACGCGCCTGTAAGTTGTAACACGTTTAGGCCGACGGCCAGCTGTACGAAGACTCCAAAGGATGATTTACGAGATATCGTCAAATGAGAGAGATCATCCCAGAACCAGTACGCTGTAAGAAGGAAATGTTTCAGAAGAGGGTTGTTGTTGTTGTTGGACATGGAATTATCCGATGCTGAAATTGATATAGAGAAACAATTAACTCTTTTTTTTACAGAAAATGTTGTATATTTCCATGAATTGACATAATTATGTAAATTAATATAAATGCACGTTAAATAAAAAAAAGTAACGTCATTGTAATTCGTTGTGAATTTGAAGCTGTTTAATGCTCTAAGCTGAGATTTGAACCTGTGCTCCAAGCGGTGACGGATTACAGAAAGACGTAGGCCTAAGTCATAATAATTTTTTTTCCGAAATTTGATACCGCCCTTCTTCCAACATCTTTTGCTCAGAAATGCATACACACGCCTCGACGGCGCAATTGCAGTTGTACTGCAGAGCAATGGTGCGCGAAGGACTTGCTCAAGGTCCCAACACAGTGACGCCCCGGACGAGGCTCGAACCCGCGCGCTCAGCACACACTGAACGTTACGGGCTGACCGCTCTAACTGATCGACCACTGTGCCACACAATAATCCCATGCAGTGGTTACACATTTAGTGGACTGTATGGGGAAATAAATGGGTTGTGTACTAAATGTTCTGTGTAATAGATGTGTTGTGTTTTCTTGTGTTTGTATGTAGGTTATGGCCACATTGCGCCGAAGACAGACCTCGGTCGTGTCTTAACGATCGTTTACGCTCTCATTGGAATTCCACTAACGTTTCTCTACCTCTCCAACATCGGAAACTTCCTTGCCGGTTGCTTTAGACTCTTCTACCAGCGCATCTGTTGCGACGTCTGCTGCTGTCAGAAGTGTGCGCGCCAGAGACGACAACAAAAGCAACACATGGTTTTAAGTCGACATCGCCGATTGGAGACATCCGACACAGATTTCAGACCAGGCCGATCTGGTGCACGGCTGCCAGAATACTCATCGAATCTGGATTTAGCGGAGAAGCGCCATCTACTTCCAAAGACGAGTTCCAGTTCCAACGGACCTCTGGTGGATCAGTCGGGAACTTATGATCGCGTGACGGTATTCCTAGGTGGAGACAATCCAGGCTACCACAGCGAGAAAGCACCGATGATCACCTGCGAGGATGGTTTAATCGGTGACGCCCTGTTAGGCAAATCGCAATCCGATGGCGACCTCAGCCGTCTCGAGCTGGCTTTCCCAATCGAGAAATTCAACGACATTCGAGAAACGGATATTCTCGACGACGACTTCACTTCGTTGATGAACCAACCGAATGTTATACGCGATAACCTCATCGTCCTTGGAAATCGTAAGAAAAAGAAAGGTGGTACTGACCGGAGGCTGAACGTGGTCGGTATCGCTGATCGCAACCTCGGAATTCTTTCGTTGGAACACTTGAAAGAAACGGATATCACTCAGGATCTCGACTTCGAACCTGTTAGTTCTTCTGATAGAACAACCAGGAATTCGTCCGTGGAGCCAACTCTTCTCCCTTGTGTTCAAGCGGTTAACCCCTGCACGTCACAAACGTCAAAGTCCGCCAAAACGTTTAAGGGCAAGTCGAAATCTCCCGAAGCAAAAGGCAGCCGTGGGCTGACGAAGACGAAGTCTTGGACGAATTTTGAGCAGGCAAGCAGCGCCAGTAGACAGGTGAGAATTGAAGACACTAACCTACGTAGGAATAAACCCACGAACAGGAAGAACGATACGTGCCACATGTCTATGAAGCAGAGCCGTAGTTGTAACAGACTTTGTCTACAGAGACCCGATGGCAGAAGTACCGGTCAGGGGTCTAGGCTCATAACGCAGAGATCTTCCCCAGCTGGTGGACTGACGAGGGCCGGTACAATAACCGTTCCAACGCTGACTCTTCCGTCTAGGGGCGGCGGACGACGGCAACCCAGCGCCAACGGGAATCGGTTGGCGCCCTCTCGCAGCAAAGTCAAGAAGTACGCCACTTTCGGGGCGAGCGATTCCCCGTCGAGGCGTCAGAGGTTGCTAGCACGTTTCCGACGGAGGTCTCTTGACCTTCACCGCGAAGACTTGGCGTCCGGTCTCGCCACCGGTGCGGCTCCCAGTGGTTTCCGATTGGGAGGGGACTCGGAAGAGTCCTTCTTTACTGCTCACGGCGACAGCGCCTTCGACCTCGATACAAAGCTCGACGACTCGAAAGGTCATCGGACTTTCAATGGCCGAACCCTGGCAAAGTCTACGTCGAAGTCAGGTCTGAAGGCACTGTTGCATGACCCAGATGCTAGGCCACGTTCACGTCATACTTCACGCGGGGTCTCAGCCGGCTGCGCGTGCAACCTGGACGCGATTGGAGCGGTGGCCGGAGTGGGTATACCTATGGGAGGAGTAGACAATGAGAAAATCATTGATGCCAAGGACCATCAGGACAAGGTGACTGTACCTATCTATGTCTGCCTCATACTCATTGCTGGATATATATTTGCCGGGGCGCTGCTGTTTGCTACATGGGAGAAGTGGGATTATCTGACTGGGTCCTACTTCTGCTTCATCACTCTCAGTACCATTGGCTTCGGAGATATCGTGCCAGGAATGCAGCGCGAGGACTGGGATTCCCATGAGAAGCTCGTGCTGTGCGTGCTGTGGCTGGCCTTCGGACTGTCGTTGCTGGCCATGTGCTTCAATCTGATGCAGGAGGAAGTCAAAGAGAAGTGCATCTGGATCGGGAAGAAGGTTGGATTGCTTAAGGAGGATGACGAAGAAAACGAACAGGAAAACAACGTTGCCGTTGCAGTAAGATGACGTAGCCATTGCAGCAGGATGACGTAGCCATTGCAGCAGGATGACGTAGCCATTGCAGCAGGATGACGTTAATTTTGACGTACATGTTACTAAGCACCGTCTTGAATTATCTGGTTCTCTGTTTCATACGAAGCTTTATCTACACTCCTCTGTATTAAGGGATTAATTTTATGTGGTTTTCAGAGGCATTTGACCTTGATACGTACATTACATTGTCGGGTATTGAACTGAGTGCAGTGTGAATAATGGCTCTATGGAACTTCAACCAGATCGTCTAAATCTGGAAGCTTCAATCTGTCTGTTCATTGGTTTGTCTGGTTCAGGGAATTTTGTAAAATTGCTTTGTAAATAATTTCCTGATGACCTGTTATAGTTCACTGAAGGATTGGTCCTTAACTGTTGATGCACCAATAATTTCCACACTGCCCTAAATAATATTATTTCACTTAAATATTATCGCTTTTATTAACCTCTGCTCACGTAAAGTCAGTGAACTCTACACAATAATATTACTGCTCTTGTACAATCAAATTTCCAATCGATATGGAAATTGTGTCACTGTTGCAATTTATATTCCACTATGAACCCAATAGCAAGTGCGAAAATTCTTCAGTTACAAGAAATTGGTTTACTCCTTTGTAAGAGAGTCGTGTATACTCCTCTTATAATTCTGAACATTAAATAGAGAGTAGGCCTATATATCAATCAAGGAGAGAGACACAGAGAGAGACAAAGAGAGAGAGACAAAGAGAGAGAGAGAGTGAAAGAGAGAGAATGGTAATGAGCAATAGGGAAGGAAACCCCCAAGGGATATATACTCAATCAATATACTATAAGATGCATACAAAAGCTTACGTAAAACAAATAGAATACGCATTACACAGGCATGGCTGTTTAAGCTTATTATCTGAAATTTTATGAAGCTGATTTCAAGGTGTTCTCATCTCAAGAGAATTCTGAGAAGTTATCAAGCTCTTCGTGCAGAAGGCTTACTAGTTACTCAAAAGCGCGCATAGCGTGATAACCCAGAGGAAATAATTAAGTTCCAAGTCAAGTTAGTCAACAAGGTGATGATTGTGGCTAAAGTCATACTACGGATTGTGGGGGTAAGTCATTCCACATGGAATGCTCAATATGATAAAAGCACAATGTTGGATCATACCAGTCCTTGCATGGGGAACAAGGTCAAATCGATCAGCAGACCGGAAAGGGTGGAAGAGGCGGCAAGACAGTTGACGTATACATCTATCCCAATAATTGTATTGTCTTCAATGTATTATTTTATTATGGTTCGAACAAAAATTTCCAAGCAAAATTATGACTCTGAATTATGTTTTGTAATGTAAGCCTTATAACTATATTGAAATCGAATTCAATCGATTTGAATTTGTTTTTAACAACCAAATATGTCTTCAGCTGTGTAGGGCCTACATACAAACCAAATGCAATATAGGCCTAATACAGTTTAATTTGGATTGCAACAGTAAGATCAACAGAGATTATAACTTACATAAAAGTCATTTCTAAGAAAGCACGGTGGCGCTGTATAGGGCATTGTGCAAACGCATATATGCGTTTGCACAATGGAAACCCACAACTCTTGTTTAAGGCCGTATACGGTCTTAAACAAGAGTTGTGGGTTACCGATATGACTTGGAAATGAACGCGGTATGAGATTTTTTAGTCAGATGAGTGATTTAGGGATTGGAGTGATGTGATTGTGCTTGGATGTTCTGGTGACGGCTCTGTCTTATGAGTTTAGAATAAGTTGTAGACGCAGTCACAGTAATTGAGCTTTGACTGGACAAAGGAGGTAGCATTAGTGAAGGCAGTTTTGATGTGAAAAAGGCATGGGCCTAATGAGGAGGAGGTCACAAATGTTCCTGAAGCAGACACGCGAGAGGTTTGAGATGTCGCTAGAGACAGAGGGATGAAGATCAAATCTTACGCCAAGATTGCGGACTGGAGCATCAGAGGTGACCGGAAGAGAGGAGGAGCTGGTGTATAGGCCTAAATGTACGGAAAGGTCAGGTCTTTTCTTCATTTGGTCAGGAAGGCCTATGATGATGAATTCGGTTTTTGAAGGGTTGAGGCAGAGGTGGTTGGACGACAGCCATTGAGATATTAGGTTAATCACATTCAGTAGCTGTGCCATAGAGGTGGTGCTGCCAACCGTCCCTGAATGGTCGGTATAGTCCAGAAATGGACCCAGGCCGTCTCGTGTCCCGGGCAATGCAGGTATGCCTAAGTAATTGCAACAGGTTAAGCGATTCAATGACACTCTCCAAATCCAAGCAACATGGATTGAGCAGTAGTGTAACACAGCATCTTAATTCTCAATGTTCATAATCATTATTTTATTATAAGCGTTTCGACTTTTCGCGACCTTCGAGTAAGGACTTGAAAGTCTCGAAGTCTCAAACATCATTCGAAATTCATAACTTGATAAGCCTAGCGGAATGCAGAAAACGTCGCAGGCCACAACCCTTTTGTGGTTTGTCATTCATCATAATGAAAACTAGGAAATACCCCGCACTGGGTTTGTTTAGAGTTTGCAATCCCAGAGCTAGAGGAGAAGAAATGTAGAGTCGGGTTTCATCTGCGTAGGCCTACATGTGGTGGTCAACAGAGGAGGATTTTATGGGATAATCTAATATCGTTGTATCTAGAATGAAGAAGATTGGACACACGATGAAGCCTTGCTGGACACCACATGAGAGGTTGCGAGCAAAGGTTGGAGGCTGTGACAGAGAAGGATCTGAAATACATGTAGGGTTGGAACCAGTTCAACGCGTCCTCTAAGTAAGCCTCTGTTTTATTCAGGCGCGCTATAAATGAAAGTTGTGTCGTATTGTCTTGTGTGCATTGGCTTTGGCTTCGGAGCTTCCAATGACCTCATATATATTGTTAGAGTTGCCTAAGGTAATATGACTCCCACTAGGGAAAATAATGTGTAACAAGGTATACTTAAAGAAATATATATCACTTAGACAAAACAACAATTAAGCTTCGTGTCACTGCTCATACGTTACCATCGTAAACGGGACGACAAACGAAGACGAGACAACAGAAGGATGCGGGAAATGTGCAGCAACGGTCGAAACCACGAAGAGTCTTAACTATCTTGACTATACAAGAGAGATGTGTTGGCTTCAAATACGCAAATGCAGACCCAAGTCTCACAGACACCGTTCATACTTAACCAAAGCCACACGAAACACACTCTGGTCACACCTTAAGTGACAAAGCTCATATAGTCGAAGGCTCTCCTAGTAAGAGCCAAGCAGAACCATCAAAAGTGAAAGCAGTTATACCAATAAGATGGTCCAAGGTTAGTAGCAGAATTTGTTAGATACATAGATCAGCCAGTTACGTAGAAAGCCAAAGACAGTTATCTAACAATATATATATATATCAATATATATATAAATATATACATAAATATATAAATATATATATATATATATAGCAATGAATCATTGAATATCTTTATGACGTTACTTTAGCGCAGTTGTGTAATTATTTGTCATCGTGATTAGTCTCGCGGGCAGCAATTGCGTATATTTCGAAAATAATTTCGTTGCTAATTTGACACGAATTGAGGAAATGATAACTGTAGTAAGTAGAGTGGCAAACAATTTTACTTGATCGCTGCCTTCGTCCCTATGATTGGTTTTCCCGACAACATAATGCCTGGAGGTAACAGTGTGCAATGATGTACTGTGTCCTTTAGTAATGTAAATAATAAAAAATAATTATAATCAAATAACACTGATATACTGCTCAATTAGAATATGAATTGATTAAATAATTGTGTTTAATTAGAACCCCGATTGACCAAAAGAAACCTACTTAGGCCTAAGTTGAAGCCGGAATCTGCAGGATTATGTAGGCCTATGCTTCATTGGAAGCTGGACTGATGACAAGGGTCCTGCTTAATTAGAAGCTGAATTGATGAAAAGGTTATGTTCATAAGAAGCTGGATTGATTGGTTGATATAATGTCTGTTAAATGGAATTTAGATTGTTTAAAAGGAAGTGGGATCGACGCAGTGTTATGCCTATGATGCATGCTGATTTAATTAATGCAATATTATTTTGTATTAAAAAGAATTCTCCGTTTTTCATTGTTTATAAATAATCAATTGCTCTTGTAGCAGTGACTCTTGGTCTCGTAGCAAAAATGACGTTTGATATTTATAGGCCTACTCTATGACTCGTTTAAGCGTCACTGCGGAATTTCCAATTGCCACCAGGTTGTCACTGCGTGTGACAAGAGATGCTAATATTGCATGCAAGTAAAGAACGATTATATAATAGTTTGCCAGTACTATAATAACAGTACAATATTTATTGTCATCAATTCAACTTCCATTTAAGGAAGAATTCTTTCGATCAATCTTGCATCAATTTCAAATTGAGAGCGCTTGATATGTGCAAGGAATTGGTTGTGAGCACACTGCCCTAATATTACAGACCTCAACTGCGGTTTAACCAAAATTGTAATGCAAACATAATAAACATCGTTTGTTGTTTTAATAATTAATAATGAACAATAACTTGAAATGGTCAATAAAGTGCATCCATTTTGCGCTGAGTGAGTGATCAAACGCTGAGAAAGGTCCGGATGAATGTTCTACGGGTAAATATTAAAGGAAATGTCGGTGGAAATGTCCGATGTAATGCCCGGATATCATTCTCCGAACCGTTGGTTATTATTTGGATTCTCCTCCTAACGTTATGCATGACTGACGTTAACATTTTAATCGAATGCAACTGGAGATTTTTAAAGTTCAACTCACTGACAATTTACTGGACGTATATCTTCAATCTCAGATTCTTGCAACAAGAATGGCAGAGGGTATGCGAGTACTGCTAGTTACTTTGCTGCTGTGCCCTTGCTGGATGTCATCAGGTTAGAGACTTTACTGAGATCCTTGTAACATGTATACTTTGTGCCATTGTACTTTTTCATCATTGATGTGGTTTGGATGTAACAGGAAGAAGAATGGAGGAAAAATTAATGTCAATACTCACATTAGATTATTTCTGAATATATTAGTTTGAGAAATACATAAAGGTCCCAAACATTTAAATCACTTCTATTGTGCGCTCCGTATGATAAATGGTAGCCACTTGATTGGACGCAACCTATCTACGAAAATTTGACTATTTTAACTGTTTTTAGTAGATGACCGCCTACTAAAACCTTTGAATTCATGTACAATACTATCATGGTCAATTAACCGCTGTATTCAAAAATTACTTCTCTCTACAATCTACCATAAACCCTTGCAGTCAAATGCAGGTTTGATTTTCTTAGGATTAACAGGTAGGTTTCAATTATATATGTTGGTCACAGGCTTTAAATAGCATATCAGATGAGTGAAGTACTCTGAAAGTCTCTGTATAATAATTATCACCACGAAATTTCCGATCACGAAGATGATACCGAATGTCAACATGCATCGTTCGTGTACTGATTCTTTCCCTGCCTTAATTCTGTTTAGATCCTTGATTACCATCATAATAATTAAGGTAATTATTAATATAGAATGAATGAATTGATATAAAATGGCATGAAATTAAGTAGTAGGCCTAATTAATATGCGATAACTTCATAGTGCGCTTAAGGCGATACTGAGAGGAAAGAAACTGACATAAGAAAACGCCAGAGTTTGTGTGGGCCTACCTGGGAGAATTAATTACGGAGTAATGGATCATGTAAAAAGGACATCAATCGTAGGATTGGCCTTGCACCAATGATGTTTGAGCAGGATGTGGAAAAGAAGTTGTAAGCTTAGGCCTATATCAAATCGTATAGGACATTCGTCACGTTAGAACTGATGCAGGGATCTGAGTGCTGATGCCAATTGAAGAAGGACGAAAGTAGGGTTCCAGTTATCAAAAGTGAGGTTTGGTAATAAAACAGGCCTCAGAAAGGGCTAATTTAATTAAGACACTCCCTTGATCAAGTCAGGTATTAGAGTTTCGCGAACACTTTGCTATTCACACTTTATTATAATCAATATTATTGCTGTGGTTTTGCGTCACCCCTTTCAATTATTAGATAATGCTTGCTTAATAGTGCACACCCAATCTTAGGCAAAATGATGGACAGAGCATTCATTTCGCACACTTTTTGATATTGTAAAACAATAGACGTAAATGGTCGCAAAATACAGACAATGCTAATAATGGCCAATTATATTCCCTCGTATTGTGATACATTCTATATAGTTATAGTTTTATGTTCCACTACTCAGAGATCAAAGACCTATGTGATGCTAAATCCTTTCGCCGATCAATAGAATATTAATATTAATTATCAAAACAATTCAGAGTAAACCTGCAAAGTCATCAGTGATGGGTTATCTGCAAACGAATGTGTTGCAATGCACTGTCAATTTGCACGTCGTTAATCACAGGCAAATCATTCAAAATCACGAAAGAAATATAAAATAGGTGAGTTTCAAAACAACGAATTTGCTTGCTATCATGCATTGTAAATCCTCATGAATCTGAAAAACATTATTCCTAGTCATGTAGCGATAAATGCCAGTTGTATTCCTAATGAGCTCTGATATTGATTTGACGATTGCGCATAACATGGTTCCTTGTAAAGCTGGACTTCGCAGAAACAAAGGGCTTCATGACAATAGTAAGTTAATTGTCCAAATTCAAAAACTAAAGCAATATAGTCGGTTACCAAAGCTGACAAGGCATATTGGTTGACAAGTCCTCATACCGACATGCTGGCCTGCATATTACTCATAGACCCTTCGTCTCTATGCTCATGAGGAACATTCGTATGCAGATAATCCTGTGGTTGCTTTAGTAGTCTGTATCACAAACGCCGATATACAGGCTTATCATTAGAATCGGTCGTCATTTAAACAAACGGAGCTATCATACCCAGCAACGTTGTCAACAATGCCTTGAGCGTTGCAAAGTAGCTGAACTGACGGAAAACTGGATTTAAAAGTTCCATTTGTTAAATCAAATCGAAATCAAATCGAAATCAAATCACAGCATTTATCTGGTAATAAAAGGCAACATCAACTATGCAGCGGTTGGCATGAAAGTGCAATAGATCATACGGGAGACCAAACTGTAGTGTCTAATAGACGCTCGAGTTAGGGCCACCTATTGTAGTGTTACAGATGGTGAATTATAAACGTCGGCTAACTTGAGGTACATGTAAACACTAGATAAAACTATTATTGAGATAAGTCAGTATAGTTATATTTACATGTTAAAGAAATGAAAGTATGTTTAAGTTTATATGACTTGGTATGTTAATATTAAGTGTATATGACCTGTCTTTTATGCTAATGTCAAGTGCATAGGACTTATTATCTTAATGCTAAATGTATATGACTTGTTATGTTAATGTTATGCTGTCTAATTATGACTTGTAGACCTTAGTGGTCGATACGTGAGAGAGATAAGACAGCTTACAGAAAACGTATTGGTGGTGGTCTTTGGATTGGGCAACCACGGGAACGTTTGGTTATGAATCTGAACTAAACATGCATGACTATGAATGTAGCCAGAGTGAAATCTTTTATCGGCCGCAAAAATAGATTAGAAATAATATTCGCTGCAGCATAGGCTGACGTGTTCGTTCTCACGCGACTAGTCTCGGCTCTTGTGTAAGTTGTGCCTTTTCTACTTTTATCTGCCACTATTGCTAATTCTTTTAAAGCAGCCGACTCTCGTTCCAGTGTATATGTTCTCTATGCACCTGTATTAGCAGCTGCGACCCCATCGTATATAAGTTTGATACATATCACGTGATGGCAGCAGATCGAATCTAACGTTCTAGTTTCAAGCTGAGAGGTAACTTAGTCTTTAAAAGAGAAAAGTCTGCGTTAGTTACTTCTTGTCACCAAAACTGAGATAATTAATCTGGGATACATCTGAGTCTACTATTTTTGACACTCCCCGTTGTCTCCCTATGCGAAACGACAAAGTACTATAATACAAGGTGGCGTTCTCGTTTTTATCTTGGACTCGATAGCAGGGATATACTAAGCGTTGCGCACTGAAGACCATTGGTCTAGGTCAAAGGCGACGATCTCGCTTGACTGGTGGGGGACACTCAATGAAAGGAGTAGAAAATGTGGGGACAAACGTATACCGTGTCCCTTCTCTGTAAGAGGTGAGAGACTTGTACCCCTCGACCTCCAAGGATCGCCGCCCCTGGTCGAGCTCATTAAAGTCCTCGACTCCGTTGTAAGCTGGGATCAACCTGTCGCAGCGGTCTAAATAGCAAAGAAGGCATTAAAGCCTGAGGATCTGAGAGAGACAATAAAATATCAATGAGTCGTTGATGTTCTCGTGGCCACACTGACGATATCTCTCGCGATATTTCTGACGACATTAATTGATAGCATCGTCTCTCAATTTACATCGTTTCTTAAGTCAACTTTTTAGAGCTTCATTGAGACGAAAATTACCGACCAACTTGATAACCTTCAAAGATAGCATAACTGGAGAATTTTGAGGTTCGCAGTCGCAATACCTCAGTCATTGTTCATGGCCTACAGTAAGATCAGATCGCTTCTAGGCTGACTCAGCAAACTACTAAACGTTCACAACAGAGTCAAAATCGGGAATCGTTCCAGGCAGTCTTGTCTTTATGCCAGTCAAGGCTTGACCTGAACCTTGGTTATCGCCAACATCTCAAGTGCTCGCAGAATTGCAATCCAAAAGGGGAAATTGATCCTGGTGGAATTTTCTACCAAACGCATTTGAGATCAGGTTTATGCTGGCAGACTTAAACGACGATTCACAAATCTATGTAAGCAAGAATCTTACAAAGTCAAATGCTGTTATATTCTCGGCTGCCAGATCACTGGTTCGTGACAAGACGATATCTTTATTCTGAAAAACATCTGCTTTTCAAAAGTTCAGCTCCTAGTAGGCCTATATGAACTTTATCATGACTGGCGTAGTGTAATAAAGGACACTACAAGTTGCGCAATCGACGGAGGCTTTACGATTATTATGTATTATTATGTATTATTTAGTTTAAATGAAATTGTAGCTATTAGTTTTCATGTGAACATTCGAATCAAGCTGGACTACAGAATATTCAGATCGGCTATGCACTTAATGAACTTTACATGTACGTGACAGACCAGTAGCCGCTGCTAATCGCTTCTGTAATTGGCTTAATTAATACAACTCCCAGCGCATTACCAGATTCGCTCATCTGACAGCAAGAGATAGAGGGATAAACAGAGAGACAGGAAGGAGACGTAGAAAGACACATTATGGAAGATTACGGACAAGGGCACGGCGACGGAAGCGAGGGAGTGACGAGAGACGGGACAGATAACTCGGAAGGAGGACGATCCAGACGGACGATGGAAGCAAGTGAGGCAGGGGCGGCAGGTGAAGAAATTAAGCAGACATCTGACAAGGGAAGAGAGGAAGAATATAAATATGGGACGCGGGCAATAGTGAGGAATTCGCCCAAGAAGGAGTCAATAGGCAAGGAGAGTGCGGAGTGCTACAGACGAGATTTGCTGAGCATCTCTAAACGCATGACCTGATGCCGGAGTTGTTTGACTGAGGGCGAATCGAGAAATCTACAATTATTATAGAAACCAGTTTGCTGTAAATATACGTCTGCATTTTAATATAAATCGTAACATCAAAAAGTCTTTGCTGATTCCGTGGCTAAACGAATATACACCTACCGAAGAGAAAAGCCAGCTACCACAACGACTTATCACCGCTCGCCACCATATACCTTTGGAAGAGACGATAGACAAAAATCATCTCTTCCAGTACATTGTGCCAGCCGGGAGTTGGAGTCAGCGAAGTGAAGAAAGGGAGCAACTGGAGGAGGAGACGTCGGACGATCTACTAGAGAACAACCGGGGATTCGTTGAGGCAACTGGAGAAGAAGGAGAAGGCGGACGATAACTGGACAATAGCCGGAGAATCGCGGAAGCCAGGAGAAGAGGAACGTCGGACGGTCACTCGAAAAGAAATTGAGGCGACGCGACGAAGCAACAGAAGAGAATCGGAAGAGCAATTGGGATCGGAGAAGCCGAGAAGAATTGAAGGAGTGACCGAAAACGCAAAAGAATCCGGTGAGCAGTAGCCATTTTGTTAGACCGTTTTTGGTCATTTGCTACTGTATATATCTTACGCTTGGTTAGATTTGTATTGATTGTACATCTAAATTGTGCTTAAATTTTACAACGCGGAGATGTTCGCTAAGTTAAAGAAAGTGCAATTGCAAGACGAGTGTGAAAAGCGAGGCATTGATTACGAAGGGTTTGATAAAAAAGAGATGATCAGGAAGTTGAAGGAATACGACGAGGTGGAGGGAAGTGATGATGGAGTGGAAGAGGGAATGCATGCAGATGGAGCCGATATTAGTGAAAGTCGAATGAGACTTAAACTGATAGAGGCTGAGGAGAGACGGTTGCGTGCAGAGAAGGAGAGGATGGAAATGGAGATGGCTGTCTTAAGAGAGAAGGCTCAGTTGGGTCTTCTACATCCACAAACCTCAGCTCCTGAGGTTGACCAAGTTGCGTCTTTCACTCATGCTAAACTTCCTAGTATGAACGAAGGCGAGGATCTGCTGGGGTACTTTCATACTTTTGAGAAAACAGCCTACCTCCATGGGATCGAGGAAAGCAAGTGGGCGAAGCTTATTCCGTCTTTGCTTAACTCCACGCTCAGAACGCATTATAACAGATTGTCTGTTGAAACGTGTGTTAATTACAGACGTACTAAATATGCATTGTTGAGTGCATGTCGAATGGATGCAAAGCATTATTTGACTAAATTTAAGTCAATGACGAGAACAGGGAAACATACATACACACAATTTCTGTCAGAGTTAACGGATTTACTAAATTACTATCTTGAAAGTAAGGACATTGATAGCTTTGAAGCATTGAAAGATGACGTCATTATGGAACGTCTTAAAGAGTCATTGCCGCCCGCCACTAGGTATTTTGTTGAAGCTAGAAAGCCGAAAACGGCTGGTGATGTGGCAGAATTTGCCGACTTGCACTTTGAATGTACGATGGAAGGAAAGAAATGGAGCTTTGAAGAGCAAAGACAAAATAATAGGTCCAGGTTTTCCAATTCTGATGTGCAAGGGAAATTTATGCACAGGACACCCATCCACATAGAGAGGGATAATGCCATAGACAGGTCCCAGGAGCCGAGTGCAAGATCAATGCACTCAGGGTTGTCATATGGTAATCGGCCAGGAAATGTGAATCATGGTCATAACCGAGGTCATAATACTTCTTGGCAGAGGCATGGTCAGGCACATGCGCAAGTCAAATTTGTCAAACCTAGGTCTAATGTAGATAAAGCTAAGGACTACCAACAGAAATTTGTAGTACCTCTGTATGTAAATGGTGTGGCCGTGAATGGGCTACGAGATTCAGGTTCAGAGGTGTCATTAATTGATGCTAGTCTCGCTCTTGACAAGTCGTCTGCCATCGACAAGCTCACAGTCCAGTGTGCCTTTGGTATTGTCAAATGCTTATCAACCTGTGAGGTTGACATTTCATCTCCAACATTTGGGTCAGATCGCACCATTCGGATGAAAGTAGGAGTGGTAGAAAATCTAGGGGTACAATACATTATTGGACACGATTTATTCACGCAAAACCCAGATTTATCAGACCCACTGCTGCCGGGCGAAATTCCGAGACAGACAGAACCACAAAAAGCATTTGTGACAACTAGACGACGCGATTACGGCAGACAGGACAGCGAAATTCAGTTAGCTGTTAACGGTAGTGAACAGACCGACGAAAACAGGGACTTAGGGCCTATAGACGCACGACGGGATATTGACCACACTCAGGCAATAAACCAGAACCATAGCAGCTACGAACAGCACGAGATCATTAACAGTGGCGCGGGTAACTTACAGGTAATTAAAGAGAGGACAGAACCGAGAACGGCCACGACCACTGAAGAGCAGGGAGCATCGGCGAACGGGCGAGCCGATTATGGGCAAATAATAGGTAATCAGGGCCGCCAGACAGCGGACGATGAACGGACAGACGACAAACAGACGAGGCGAATTGATACCGACCGTTCAAGTAATGACGAAGCAAACGGGTTAAGGGTATCGAACCAAAGCACCCGTGAAACAACAGATGAAGATTACGACGACGGCGGAGCAGCGATAGAAACGACGATCAATAAAGAAGGCTCCGATTTCAAAGAAGCCCAGGTAAACGACGCGACGCTGACCGATACATGGAAACGAGCGAGAGAGGGAGACATTAGCTTTACAATAGAAGGCGATCTTTTATATCGACGGAAGAGGGCGCCCCACGATAATGACGAAGATACGGATGGTCACAAACAATTAGTCTTACCGCTAAGCTACAGATCCAAGGTTTTACATCTGGCGCACGACTCACTATGGGGAGGTCACAAAGGGATGCAAGCAACGCTATCAAGAATAGGCAAAGCGTTCAGTTGGCCGTCGATGACGACTGACGTCCAAGCATACGTACGCTCTTGTCCAGAATGTCAAAAGACAGCAGGGACAAAGAAGGCAGACAGAGCGCCTTTAATCGAAGTGCCAATTATCGATGAAGTCTTCCATACTCTTGTGGCAGATGTTCTAGGGCCAGTGTACCCCAAGTATTGTCAGGAAAGAAATTCATTCTGATTATTGTCGAGCAAACGACGCATTGGCCAGAGTTTATACCGCTCTCGAATGTAACTGCTAAAAGTGTGGCCAAGGCCTTCGTTGAGGTTTTTGCGCGTACAGGAATTCCGCGAGTAATTCGATCAGACAACGGAACGCATTTCAAAAACCAACTGGTACGAGGACTGGAGGATATGCTCGGCATATCGCCAGTATTTTCAACAGTCGGACACCACGAAACAGCTGGGAGCGCGGAGCGCATGATTAGAGTGGTGCGGGAGATGCTGAGAAAGGTCATCGAAGACGACCCACGGTCATGGGAGCATGCACTTCCGTTTTTAGCCTTCAGTTGTAGGCAGATTCCATCTACGGTCACATGTTTTTCTCCATTTGAGCTGCTATACGCACATGACGTCAGAGGACCACTGCAAGTTATACGAGACGCGTGGACAGGGAGACAACCGACCACCTCCAACAAACGAAGCGTGGTAGATTAATCTATCGATGACGCAAGAGCATCTAAGAAAATGCGTAGCATTGGCAACAGAGAACGCCAAGAAGTCGAGACTGACAGCCAAGACGTATTACGATAAAAATTCGTCAAATAGAACGTTGGAACCAGGACAGGAGGTTTTGCTTCTGAGACACTCAACCGAAAACAAGTTGTTGGCGCGATGGGAAGGACCATTTGTGGTCACACAGAAATTGTCCGCTGTTAACTACGAGATACAGATTGACAAAGGATTGAAGACGTATCACATAAACCTATTAAGACTATGGCACGCGAGGGACTCAGACGTGCACATTCCAAAGGTTAACGTGATATTAACAGCTGAACCATGCGAAGCTAACTACGAGACATTAGGCTGCATTGACGGTGAAGAAGAGGAAGAACACAACGAATTGGATTTCAATGATGAAGGTCTATCGGACAAACAGAAAGAACAGCTGAAAGAAGTGTTACATGAATTCAAGGACCGCTTCGTGAACAAGCTGGGTCGAACTACGTTGATAAAACACTCGATCAGGCTAAGTACAGACAAGCCGATAGCACCGAAGTTCTACCGAGTCCCAGAGAGCTTACGAGAGCAGGTGCACAGGCAAGTGGATCAAATGATTAGCGATGGAATCCTTGAACCATCGGAGTCTCCATATGCATCTCCAGCAGTGTGTGTTAGAAAGAAGGACGGCACGATACGCATCTGCGCGGACCTCAGACAAATCAACTCTATCACAATCGCTGATGAATACCCGGCTAGTGATATGAGAGCAATCCTGGAGAAAGCGGCGGGGCAAAATTTATTACAGGATTGGACTTACAGCAGGCTTTCTTTCAAGTAGAGCTTGATCAGCAAAGTCGTCCGTACACAGCTTTTCGAACCCCATTCGGTTTGTTCCAATATACAGTGCTTCCCAACGGGGCAAGGAATTCCAGCAAATGCTTCCAGCGCTTAGCCGATATGATTCTTCGTGGAGCTGAAGACTTTGCTGCGGCGCATGTCGACGATTTTATCATATTTTCAACCACATGGGAGCAGCACTTGGAGCACATCAGTGACATACTGATGAGACTACGCAAAGCGAATCTCACAGTGAAACTAAGAAAGTGCCAATTCGCCAGAAAGAAGATAAACATTTTAGGTCACATTATCGAGGATGGCTTTGTAAAGCCAGACCCAGAAAAAGTCGCGGCCATTGACACTTACCCGGTGCCAAAGACGAAGCGCGAGGTCAGGGCATTCTTGGGCTTGGGAAATTTCTACAACCGCTTCATTCCAGATTTTGGCGCCAAAGCAGCTCCTCTGACAGAATTAATCAGGAAGGATAAACCGGACAAAGTACAATGGACAGACGCGACGGACGAAGCATTTAATGCCATCAAGACGGAGTTGACTTCGGACAGGATGCTTATGCCCCCAGACATCCGCAAACCATTTATTCTAAGATGCGATGCTTCAGGGACGGGAATAGGGTCGGTGCTAGCCCAGATTGACTTTAATGGATTAGAGCGACCTGTAGCCTATGCCAGTAGGAAGTTAATAGAACGGGAGACTAAAATGAGCACCGTCGAAAGGGAATTACTCTGTGTAGTTTGGTCGTTAAACCATTTTCAGCAATACACTTACGGCACTAGGGTCCAAGTATACACTGACCATAACTGTCTAAAGTGGCTACAGACAATGGCAAACCACAATCCTAGGCTCACAAGATGGGCATTAGCAATCCAGCGATACGACCTCCAGATAAATTACGTACCAGGCAGACATAGTTCGTTGGCAGACGGGCTGTCAAGAGCGCACATGACAAATTAACTCATGTGATTGTACATTTACGTGTAACATTTGACGCATGTTGGTCTAAGATTCGTGTATCGATATAGTAACTATGCTTGCATTAAAGTTGATCAGCAATAATACTGTTTGTTGAGATGGATAGTACTTGCCTGTGTGCATATGCTTTATGTTTTAGACGTAGAAATTTTTGTTGTAAGAAAGCCTGACGGTGTCGAGAAACGACAGCAAGACAAATGAACAGTTACGTTACGTCGTCTCGACTACTGTCTGTGCTCATGTACAGCCTTCCGTCGAATTCAATTGCCAACCTGCAACTCCGCAAGTGCTCACGATTGGCTCAGCCTATAGCCGGCATCTTCGAAGGGTGGTGATGTAGTGTAATAAAGGACACTACAAGTTGCGCAATCGACGGAGGCTTTACGATTATTATGTATTATTATGTATTATTTAGTTTAAATGAAATTGTAGCTATTAGTTTTCATGTGAACATTCGAATCAAGCTGGACTACAGAATATTCAGATCGGCTATGCACTTAATGAACTTTACATGTACGTGACAGACCAGTAGCCGCTGCTAATCGCTTCTGTAATTGGCTTAATTAATACAACTCCCAGCGCATTACCAGATTCGCTCATCTGACAGCAAGAGATAGAGGGATAAACAGAGAGACAGGAAGGAGACGTAGAAAGACACATTATGGAAGATTACGGACAAGGGCACGGCGACGGAAGCGAGGGAGTGACGAGAGACGGGACAGATAACTCGGAAGGAGGACGATCCAGACGGACGATGGAAGCAAGTGAGGCAGGGGCGGCAGGTGAAGAAATTAAGCAGACATCTGACAAGGGAAGAGAGGAAGAATATAAATATGGGACGCGGGCAATAGTGAGGAATTCGCCCAAGAAGGAGTCAATAGGCAAGGAGAGTGCGGAGTGCTACAGACGAGATTTGCTGAGCATCTCTAAACGCATGACCTGATGCCGGAGTTGTTTGACTGAGGGCGAATCGAGAAATCTACAATTATTATAGAAACCAGTTTGCTGTAAATATACGTCTGCATTTTAATATAAATCGTAACATCAAAAAGTCTTTGCTGATTCCGTGGCTAAACGAATATACACCTACCGAAGAGAAACGCCAGCTACCACAACGACTTATCACCGCTCGCCACCATATACCTTTGGAAGAGACGATAGACAAAATCATCTCTTCCAGTACAACTGGTGATGGTCCTTCTTTTGTCAACCACTTTGGTCATTGATTGTGTAAGAATTATATACATTGATTATAATATTGCGTCTGACAAAGGATAAACTTGGTTGGCTATTGTGTAAATTTTCTGTTTCAACTACTTTATTTTAACGAGATGGATTGCAGTCTGAATTTGACGTAGGCTACTTCTTGACCAAGCATTTTCTCTTTCTAGCTAATTCAGGCAGGTGGGAACTTTAGATAAAATAAAAATAGATAGCGTGTCACCTTTACAAAGGGCAGCGGTGTAAAGCGCAGGTGAAAGAGAAACCGCAATATTAACTAAGATATTAAGTAGCCTACGGCATGTACCGGATATAACTTAAGAACATTTATTCAACAGTCAATATCTATACCTCAACGCTCGTCCCACTAATAATAATATTACTATATGTAGTTATTTTAGTTACATTTCAACGCCAATACAGTCAAAGCGTGACGATCACGTAAGTTCGTATAATGTGAAATCATTATAGTAATAATTATAATGATTAGCCTACATATTCAAAGCGATTGCTGTAATGATCCAATGTGGTTGTCATTTAAGTTAAAATGAAAAAATATTTGGATACTTTTGCAAAGTGATCTGATCTTAAAAGAACACATAAATGTAATGCCTTTTTTGGTTTATTCCAAAGATGTAAAATTCTGTCAGGTTGCGACCTTAAATAGCGAGGCCCCTTTTCAAAAAAGCAGTGGTGAACACTGTACAGCGCAGGTGAAAAAGAAACCGCAATATTAACTAAAATATCAGACAGCCTAGGCCTACTGCATGCATCGGATATAAATTAAATTAACATTAGCATATTATATTAATATTTAATATCTATTCCTCACGGCCCATCACCCATACTACAAGCCCATGCAGTAATAATGGTTACATTCAACACCATTAAAGTCAAAGCGTGACGATCACATAATTAATATGATTACATCCAAAGGGTATTGATGCGTTTAGTCCAATCTGCTTGTCATCGAAGTTAAAATGAAAGACAATTGGATACGTTGAAGTGATCTGATCATAAGAAGACACAATTGTACAAATGGTGGGCGACATTATGCTATCCACAACGGATAGGACTACCATTTTAAGATTGGACGCCAACGAAAATTTTAAACTCATGCAAATTGCTATGTAGAGACACGCAAGTTAGTATTATGATCATCACATAGTCAAAGTATAGAACTTGTAATTGACCATAGCTTAAAATAATTGAATGATGTTCTCACATTCACTGATATTGGGCTATTAGACCTACTATAGCTGAACAAGTCTACACATGTAGGCCCTATTCGCAAAATACATTTTCGCTAGGTATAGGCCTACGCATGACCACAATATTTATTTAAGAATGTCAACTTGAAGCTTCTCTAAGATTCAGCATGAAATCGCAATATTAACCCATAATACAAACAATTCCATCCTTCGTAAACTCAGCTTCCCTATGATCCTAATTGTGAATATATTCAAGTGAAAATAAGCACACAAGTCACTATCAAAATGGCGTCATCATCATATGCAGCATGTTGACGTTTGTATGTTTGGAGTCAAGATCCTTCTAACCAGAAAGAACGGTTAGACCATCGTACACAGTGCAAGGTAATGACACAGGAATTACAAGACCAACCTATCGCGGTGCGCTTAGTGCAAGCCTGATGTATGCAGTTGGAAAACCGCTGCTGTCACGAGTCCCACGTTGTTTCCTTTTGCACTCATTATATCTTCAGCGCAAATTGGTTCTATCACAGCAATATTAATACTTACCAGCAGCAACTCGTATAAGCTGAAAGCTTTTGTCAATGATTAACCTGAGCGCTTTCGGTTTTATTTTAGCAAATGTGAAAGAGTAATTCACTTGATCTTTCGCTCGAGTCGGTGTGCGGTGTTAGTAAAATGAGATGAAAACAAATTATCAGAATAATTATCAGCAGTTTTCTTATTCACGGTTTATAATGTTATATTGTTTGCATCACATACCTTCCTGCTTTAAGGAAAGTGTTATTGAACTAGTGACTTCTGTCTGATGAGATAAAATAACAATGATATAGGCTAAAACTTAGTACAACGTGAACGCAGGCTCATGCTGAAACTAATTCCTATGATGACCTGATCCTGCAAACCCTAATCCTACCATCACGAGCCATTATGAATTGACCTACATCAATATTATTGTCACTATCGTACACAGGAACCGTAAAGATTTGTGCAGCAATATTAGTATGACTATCAAATTTACTACATTTATATATGCATAGACTCACAAAAGAGCTTTGGTTAACATATCGGCCTACTCGGTACAGTGTACACATAATAGGTTACATGTTCATGTTAGATTCAGTTGTTGATAATGTCATAAATCTTAAATACCACAATTTAACAGCCTGCTTAAATAGCACAATTTAACAGCATCTTGCTTACATTTTTTTCTGATACAAAATGTATACAGCTCGATGAATATGACAGTTTCACACGTTAGTAGAATGGGAACCCATACTCTGGCCACCAGTTCACGCTGCCAAAAAGTCGATCCAGAGAGTATTGCCATTACTAATAGCAGTGGCATTACCGCTGTGCATAAATAGAGAATTCTTCAACTTCAAGTCATGATGGCTGGGATTCACAACCAATTATCAGTGACAGACCGGTTTATACAGTTCTCTCAACTCAACAAGACATTCTGAACGCCAATTATAACCATATTTTTATAGAGAATATATGCAGCTGCGTAACTTAAACTGCTACTATACCTCCCCAGGTAACTCAAACGGCGACATCTTCGCAACTTTATGAGACTTTCCAAGGGACTTTCGTTTCCGAGTTCATCTAACCATTCAAATATCCATTTACAGATGCATAGACGTGCACCCAGACATAAATATACAAAGACACAGACACAGAAATACACATTCATTTGAACGAATTAACGATTGACAAATCATTTCATCCCCTCACTACACACATACGAACATGCGTACACCTATACAAACACCTACATACATATAATCCCAAACATGCATATGTACAATTTAAGCATGGTGCATCCACATACACATGTATCATGCTCTTAATAAGAATGTCATGTCATGTCATGTCACATCGTCGTCGTCGCTTCACGACGGTTGACTACATGAATGGGAAAGTGATGTCTAATGCTTTCTGTCTCTTACGATGTTCATTAAGCTTGTAATAAGAATACTAACTAATTTTGAGCAAGAAAGATATTAAAATGAAGCAACAGGCACGTCCTCAATACTCACCATCTAGGAAATGCAAGTAGCATCTTGGATATAGTAGTCCAAAGAGACTGTTTTGTACGCTTATGAATACTTAAATCCATGTCTGCCATATTGTCCACTTATTTTAAAGACAAGCCTACATGTAGCTTATCCTATTTCCATTGCGACACACTATTAAATATACATTTTTACTGATTAATTCAATTATCGCTACATGTAGCAAATGTTGTTACTAGCTTATGATCTCCCTACATGACTATTTTTACTGCTGACTCGGCACTAGTGTAAAATACAACCTTTTGAAGATACCAGATGTCAAATTTTTCTATGAAATTCAGAAGTTGTTCATTGTTGCTCACAAGGCTTACCCTATACTTCAATATGTTATTTACGTGGGTTACTAATTATAAGCTATCACTATTTAATATGCAGTATCCTTGTAGCGTTTAAGCCATCTTCCAAGCCAATTTGAAAGCAACGAGCTTGTATCCGAAAAGAGTCCTTTAGCAGAGAGTTGTCCTCGATTCTGCTGAACTGAATACGTATTTCTGTGATTTCATCATATTGGACAGATTCCTTCTTTAGTCGTCATCGTCAGTTGGCAGCGGAGGCGGAGGTCTTGATGTGTGATCGATGCTGGCGTAGCTGACTGCCTGGAAAGTGGGCAGACGAGCAGGTGGCCTACGAGGAGGATGGGTCTGTGGAACAGGAATGGTTGCCACTGTGTTGATGTCCAGGTATTGGACATCCTCAATACTCACCATCTGCAATTCAAAATCTAGGAAATGCAAGCAGCGCCTTGGATATAATTTAATTCTTTGAAATTCATTCACAGAATCAAAAGACAAACGTCTCGACGGCCACAAATTACCGTTGAACCACTACCGCAATTTCATTTTAATTGTTCGGCAGCACATCTTTTATGCTCGAATATACTTGTATGCACCAATTGCAGGGACCTTTCTAAAGAGCCGTGTAACCTTTTGTGCACATCACACTATCCAATATTCAACAGGATCAGCCATGTGTATCTATATATACCTTTGGGCTTTATACATTGCAGATTTTATATGTGATCCTCCTCTAGTGAAGCTCCTAGATATCAGCAAAGAACAAAAGTTGCTTTCTGCGACAACGACAGAGATTGATGTGGCTACCGGTTAGCCGCGTTGGATAGATCGTACCTCTAATGATTTTTGCTCCTCACTTGCTTCTAAGTATTCTCAAAGGCTACGCCATTTCGTTTCCAAGCCTTTTTATACAGGCAATTAACCCTAATCCAAAGAGGATACACTAACATAGCCAAATATTTTATTTATGATGGAATACAGCCAACAATGTCCTCTATGACAGCGACTTTCAAACTTTATTTTATTTTATTGTATCACAGGTAAAAAAATGAATGCTGGCGTGACATCAGCTATGGTTCATCAATAGCAATAGGCGATAGCGAAGTCCCCTATGTAGCTAATTATCATTGATATTAAGAAAACATTGTTGCTGTTTATGGAAGGTTCGTGGCGGAATACCAGCCGAGAACACATTTTGAGCATTTGACTATAAATGGAGCGTATTTTGAAATTCTGTCATGATAGAAAGTAAAAAAATGTGAATTTATCAAATTATAGGATGAACTAATTAGGAGCGTATTTCTGGCATCTGCTTATTAGTAACTATTAATTTTCAACAATTTTAATCTTAGAACTAGATTAGTACCTAACTGGCTAACTGTTGGAGTTAGATTTATACACTTAAGCCGGATTTCAACAACGCTTCAATGTGCTTTTAGCAATAGGCCTACATGCAGCATAATTAAAGTAATTTTGAGCTTAACGTGTTGCTTGCAAATCTGTTGGATCCGATGAGCACTGAGTTTTTGATGTTTTATGTGTAGCTCTTTTTCAGTAGAGTCAATCAAGTTTTTAACTTTCTTCTTTCCATCAAGCCATGAGGGTGTAATCGGTATATAGAAATTTTTTATCACACTTTTCCAACAGGAACTAATGGCACTTACCGGACTTCCATTCCTTGGAGTTGCACTTTTACTCTGAGGAAGGTTTTTGTTTGAATGGCTCCAAGCAGGTGAATTCTAGAACAAGTAGAGAAAGCTACTAAGTTGAATTTGAATAGATTTCATGGAATCCTAGAAGACAAAGA
The DNA here is from genome assembly GCA_959347315.1 of Bimastos eiseni. Taxonomy (NCBI): domain Eukaryota; kingdom Metazoa; phylum Annelida; class Clitellata; order Crassiclitellata; family Lumbricidae; genus Bimastos; species Bimastos eiseni. Next base: position 34,698,386 of record OY365810.1, read on the forward strand.
GATAGCTAGTAAGTTTAAAAAAATCATAAATTATACAGAATGTCGGAATCGTTTGAATATTGAAACAAATTTATGTAATTCAAAATTTACCGCCATTCAAGGATATAATTATGCATGACGCCTTCTAAGCCCTTGACAAAAGCGTCGAATTATATGAGTAAAAATTAATGATGTTTGCCATAGTTGCCTCATTACGACATTACTAGAGGTAAATCATTAGGTGAACGCAAGTTTCAACAGTAAATAAAACTTATGCTTCTTTCGTACGAAAGTGCAAGGAATGTTGGCAAATGTATTTTTGTGCCGGCTTTAATTTGAGGGTTGCCAACAGCGCATGAGCTATAGATTTTGCAAAAAACTAAATATCGAATTCAGTTTTGGTGCACATTTCTTATTCATCTATACAATTATAACTTAGAAATAAAAAGTATGATTGCTTGAAATAATAAAAACAGATGAAGACAAGTTTGATAGAATTCGATTTTTAACTGCATAGCGTCCGTCTGTCATACTACTCATCCACCATTTCCATATGGACTGGATAACAGAGTCAACCTGATAGGTTTAGCGGGTATCGAACCCGTGACCTTCTGATCTTCGAGCCAGCGTGCTTCCATCCCTGCCCAATATATTATCACCTTCACCGATAAACTTACTGTAGTTACTCGATTGCCGAGTAAGTTGTACAGCAGAAATAAAAGGAATGTAAGCTTAGGTTAAAGGTCGAATGAGATTTATAAGGTCAAAGAAAATTGCATCTGCTTTGCTTGGGCTGTAAACACTGTGACTATTGATCTAATTAGCAGTTTCAATAGAGCATCCATCATCACCTGAATACTTTTACTGCATGCGCCGTGGTGTGCATTATTCCATGCCGGTGAATCTTGCATATAGGATGGAAACTTTCGATCTGAAAATGACATAGCATATAGTCATCATGGTTCAAGCTTTAAAACCAGTTGAAATATATTTAAGAAACGATTCTAACATATTTGATTTTGGATAAGCAACAATCGGATACATAAATGAATACTGTAGAAGCAGTGAATTTATAGAATTTGGTTGAAAGACATTTTCGAGCACGAGCAATATGCAAGAAATAGGGGCAGGAACAGCAACATGGAAATAAATTCTTAATAAATAAATATGCTAGTATTCTCTATATTAGCGTATGATAGGTAAATAATGTTAGCCGAAATCTCTTACCTAGAACAACAACCTCAGCATAGTCTACGTTGTTTTCAAACATTTCTTCCGGTTCTTCTCCACCGCAAGCTAGTCCTAATCCAATCGGATGAAGATCTACTCTATTTTCCGCCAAAGGATATAAACCTATATACAAAAAGCCATAGAACAAACAATAGCTATCAACTACTAAACTAAGATACATAGGCTATGTCCAAACTTGACGGCTAAAAAAAATACCAATTTCTCTGTTTAAAACTCATCAATTCTAAGGCTGTCTCCAACAATAATTCTGAAACTAGTGCACTATACAATATGCTGAAAGCATTCTAGATGACAGACTTCATTCCCCTCCTACATCTACTTCTGCAATGTCCTGCATGCACATAAAATTTTCGTATTTTCGCACTTAAGTTTACATTCTAATATTCTCTTTATTATCGTCTGCTTTATAATTTACACCGCTATGGCTCTCATATTGATAACATGATGATGATGATGATGATGATGATGATGATGATGAGGGCTTGCCCGAAAGCAAGTCCATTGGCTTTACGTCACCCGGGGATGAGATGCGTGAGGTGGTTTCCCGCTGCCTTCCTCACAGACAATTATGGGTGTGCAACTTGTCCAAGGTCGCTACGCAGTGACTCGAACTCAGGGCACCGAACATCCCACTACGCCACCGCGCCCCACATTGATATTGATAACATAATTATAAGCTCAAATAACGTTATCCATGTTTATATATATATATATATATTGTACTATCGAGTCACAATGTTTCTTGGTTATTAAAGAAAGAGAATAGCGTTTAGTTACCGATCTGGATGACTTCTGCGTTCTGTACTATATCTGGTTCAGCTGATTTTACACACACTAAAATGTAATAATATGATACACATTTATAGGCCTATAATGGCAAAGTCACTTTTCATATATTAAATGTCGCTTTAAATTTGTAGAGAAAGATGAAGAGATTGATAATATATACAGTGTTGCAACAGCAGATATTCTTATAATAGCTAATCATTGATATCCAACAATAAGAAGTATTGATCAAGAATTGGCCAAACGCACCACTGGTAGATGATCGCATAGTCTTGCTTGAAACTTGGGTTCTGGTCCTCGGCATGCTACATTCATCTTAAATGTATACATCATATAGGCCTACTCACTACCTTTTCCATCGTTTCCATTTATAGGCACTTTTGACCAGCCGGAACTATGCAAGTTTTAAACACCCCATAAAATTTTCCCGGTGCGCTTCTTAAGTCCCGTGAACTCATACACAGGGGCCACCTCGGGAAAATAATAATATTTGTCTAAGTATTATAATGGCATTTCAGTTAGTTTAATTTAGTTTCTATTAGTCAGGGTAGTGAACAGGAAGGCGTATTATAAGTGTTGCAGAAGATATATATATATATATATATATATATATATCCAATGCACAATACAAAAGCATTAGCCATTATTATTATGATACCCACCGTAAGAGATAATGAGTAGGCCTAGTAATTAGTGGTAAATGCATCGTTTGCTTTTGGGTCTCTGTGTCTGTGGGTAAATTTAGAAGGTAAACGCCAACTGCTGGCGGATATGTAACTTGCAGTGCATTTTGCCTAATGTTGACATGCAAACAGTGAGGGTTAAATGAGTGGCCCAACAAAGCGCAAATAGCACAAGTGAAAATGGAGCACGCGAATTTGCAATCATATCAGGTAATTTATCAGCAGTGAGGTTGATACGCATTGTGAACAGTATGGTTCATAAAACTGTCGCCCTAAGAATGACATGATTCACGAATCTGTAGTCATATTGAATCAATCTAAGTAAAATCTGTTTAATCTAGAAGGTCTGCAAATTAGCTCGACGATACGAGCGAGTTTACAATGTTACAAAAGAATATATAAACATGTCTGCGTCACATTGCGTGCAAAAATCAATAATGGACTATATATCAGCATGGAATTCATCATCATCACTTTGAAAATCTCTTAAAACACAACTTTATTTATCCCATCTGCTGCCAACGTTTATCAGCACAGTCTTAACAAACAATAAATTTGTAACCTACCATCAGGATGTTTTCTAAGGTAACATACGATGACAATGAAGACAACAAGGCATGCCGATGCGGCGCAGGATGCCAAGATCCACATGATTACTACAAATAGTAATATAGCCTATGCTACGTCAAGGCATACGGTGTCAGTTATTTTCCGAGCACGGCGCTTTCTCGTTTCATGCGCCATACGTCGGCAACAAGTATAGAACATGCCATTAAGTTAACAAGGGGATTGAGGGGCAACCATTAAATCGGTTTCATCAATGTCAAAAATAAATTCAGTGACATCATCTGTGGTAAAATTGGGCTTCACAAAATGACCATGAGCAAAGATTTATGTTTGCTGTAAGATAAAAATCGTACATGTAGGCTATTCACGAGAGCACGACTGCACTGGTAAAGACATTTTTACTGCTTAGCTTGCTGTTAGGATTTTATTAGCTAGTCAAAATTTTATTGTGAATAATTTTACAAGATGAAAATGCAGTTAACGAGAAAACTTAGGCTACGAAAAAGATGCAAGTTGCCTCGTGAACCAGAAAATGGGATTTTCATTGTGATTAAAGATTAAATTAATGTGCAAAATCAATGTGTTTAAACTGGTTTCGAAGTTTTTTTATTGTGGCGTTGGGTATTAACCCAACGTCACATTAAAATACTGGTGGATTTTAGGGATGGCGCATAAATTTAGGAGACATAACTTTAAGAAAATATCGCATTCAAGCTAAAATGCAAACCAATATCAATATAGCCAAGTGAAGCTTGACAGTGTTCCCTTGAAAAGTACATATGAAAACATTGAACTCTTTGACAGACTAGTAAAATTAAGTTTTCAGCAGTGATCAAAAGACTGTCACCGTAGTAAAGTTCCGAACAAAGTAAAGAGCTCCAGATATAGACATAGGCATTGCAACTGATATCCTATCAGTTGCAAAATTATGAATACCGGTTAAAGTAGGAAGGTGTAGGAAGGTAGGCTACATTGTGAACTTTTCACAAGTTGATGATTAACGAGTAGATATCTCAACTTGAAAAAAGTCAAAATTGGTATAATGGGAAATCATATAGCATGCCTTGCGCAGTTTTGCCTTGTGCATGAGGAGAAACCAGTTCCTAGCGAAAGGCTTAGATACAAGAAGCCAGTTTAGATACCAAAGCGGAGGATTTTAAGCCACAAAGAAAATATTGCAATGTTCCAGTTTTGTAAACATATAAGCTGTAGGATAGATAAAGAAGTGTTCATCTCTTCTCGAAATGATCACTTTAGATTACTGATATAATTATTATATGTGAGGCTGGGGGTCAAAACCCACCGCTTGTCGGCTCCTAATTATTCAGATAAAGGCTGAAATTGATGAGAGGGGCCAAAACACAGAAAATCGTTTAATGGCATATCGTTACAAATATATACGTCTTCTTTCAATATCTGAAATAACAAATATTGAAATCAAATATTTAGTTGAAGAAAAATGACTTTTAATGATTGTGGTCTCAAGATTTGCATTGCTAAAATATGCATGTTTTCAGAGGTGAACGACCTAGATTTCACACGCCGACCTGCCAAAATTTGCAAAGTAGCAAACAGATTTTCATGTCGTAAAAATGCTTTATTTCGTACAAAATATAGCTCTTTATTGCCAAGCAGAGTTGCGGAGTAATCAAGTAATGGTTGATGAGATCTTTGATGACACGAATATCCTGTCTTCGATTTTCTCAGTTGTTAAGATTATACTAATGAAATAGTCAAAAGATTATAACTTAAGTTACATAAAAGCTGTTTCGTGGTATTTTTAACCAGATGCATTGTAGAATATGATTTTATTTTAAAAAAGTCGAAAACGACAATAATGGGTTTCGACCCCGGCCTCACATATCTGTAGACTTGAATATTAAAACACTCGATGACTTTACCGTTAGTGTCAATGGACGAGGGTTGTGTCGTTATTCCTATAATCAGAGTAGCATCCTTTGTTGCTGAATTGTAAAACTCGTCTGCAAAGGAATTCAATTACCTGTTAAAGATTTATTTCATATTGAACGACACAGTTGTTGCCATGATGTTAATAAAGGAACAATCAATGATTTATAATAATAATCTGTAGCAAAGCAGTGATATCGTAAAGATGTCTATAAGAATTGTCTAGTAGCTAACCTGAAGTAAATGTGAACGTTGGAACATTTTTGGCAATCCGGACTTCGTCTTTCAACCTATCGTCATCGGCGATGAAGAATGTCTTGCAAAAATAACTTGCATTGCCTCCCAGTGACTCTGCATTGACTGTCAGAGTAGATGAAACGCTTGTAGATGATCGTTGTTGCTGACTGGTTAGCTTTCTATCGCTTTGTATCCATTGCATATGTGGATACCAGAACCCAGTGAAATTTACTCGACACCACAGGTCTACATAGCCTTGCTGATTGTCACTGATTGTTATTCCACATACTGGCGCAGATCCTGAAGTATTAAAATGATACAGTAGCTAAGCAGGCCTAATTTAGGGGCCATCCACGTATATTACTTACACAGCGAAATGAGGGGCGCTTCGAATTTCTGCGAGGTTGCGCTACGGATGCGTATGGCGGAGGGAGGGTACCATAAAATGTGTACGTAAACAAATAATTTTATGACTGTCTAATTAAAACGTCCATATTACGGAATATTAAAATCAAAACTGTAAACTCAATCACGGACTATATTCCTGCTCAATCAATTGTTTGTAGCATTAAAACTTTCTTAACTGCAAGTGTTGGTAGTAATTTATTTTTCATGGCAGTTTACAACTTTAAGCTGTTAAATATGATGATAAACAAACATAACCTGTGGTAAAATCAATGTTTTATTTATATCTTTAGCAATTTAACCTTTGCAATGGAGTTACAGCTCAGATGTACGTACATTGTACCCATGGGGAAGGGTCCAAAAAATATGCGCGGCGCAACAAAGGTACGGACCCGAAAATATGATTTTTTTGTGTGCGTAATAATATGGATGGGCCCAAACATAATTGTTGGCGTACATCGGATATAATTGCTGTCAAAATTGTAATTTACAGATTGAATGGAATTTATGGGCTAAGCCTTAACGATCAAGGTGCTTAGTCCTCCAAAATTCATGATAAGTAGAGTTAACAGTTTAGATTTAGTACAAGGCAATGCTTTCGGTTGTAATCGTAGTCGTACAATCAAAATTTCTAATAAAACCAAATACATATACGTCTAAGTGCAAGGCACCAATTTTCACGAGTATCAGCATGGAAAAATATGAGAAACAGATGGGTTATTAGAACAGCTTTCCTTATGAAGTAGCTTATTGAAAAAGAGAGCAAAGATGGTATAGGATACAAGTTTTTCGTTAATGAATTTTGATGTGAGATTTTTTTAAAGATTCATTTGAAATATTTTTCTGCATTTTAACCTCCTATGTTCGTCAAACTGTATACGGAAATGAAAATTGAATAACCCATGGATGGACAGTCGAAATTATGAGAAGGATTGCTAGAAGAGTGTAGACTTTTCAAGGTGTTAAAAACGAGACTGAAGAAATGGAATTGATTTCGCCTGGAAAGAAGAAGCACAATGATTTATTTAGGCTATCTGAAAAGACGGGTAAGCTTTTGAAGTGAGTTTCATAGATTGTCATTTAAAATGTCCCTTTTTCCACTTATAAACTGTTTATGAATATGGTTTTTACATAGTGCAATGTTACTAACAGCAGCCATAAGAATCTACTGTTAAATCGACTAAAACAGAAAGGACGAAACACCTTATAATGTTGATTAAATATTCATTTGAAATACAATAGATCATATAACATAGCATTGCATCTGCACATAAAGTGTAGGTTGGTGCGGCTAAATAATCATTTCGCAGATTTATTAACTCGTTATTTCTTCAAAATCTTCAAGTAGAATTTCTTGATGACAGGTCCTGTATATCCGTATCTTATAATTATAATGTTCTTTCCGCGCGACACATATAAAATGCACTACAAGTTATTTATATCAGCAGATTTACTAGCAGTTTTTTCGAGTAATAATATTATTATGAATACGAAAACAGAATAGCTAAACCGGATTAATTTCATAAAAGGAGACGACTCACCTAAAACTATAAGCTGAGCTGATGATTCCATTCCAGGGACAAGGCATTTGAAAATTCCAGCGTTTTCCATTTTCACTGGATTTATGTCTAAAATCTGACCGCGCATCTGACCCGTCACACTTGTTATTGAAAAGTTGTTGATCAAGAGATTCCTTCCTTTGTAAAGAGGTCTTTCGATCTTATTAATCGGAGAAGTATGAAGCCAGGAAGTGTTTGCCGATGTGCCATTTCTGCATGTAATTTGAATCGCCTGACCAGCTATAACGGCCTCATTCTTTGGCCTTTCAACAACGTTGGCCAAAGCTAAAACACCAACATTGTAAATGTGTCAGGCTAACATAAAAACAAGAGTTTTCTAAACATTTTTGCGGCAACTTCATCAGTCGATCAAGGCGGTAAGAAATACTAGTCGAATTATATAACCTCTTCCGAAGTCACAGAAAAAGACTTTCATGCTTGGTATGAGCAAACACTAATGAATATTATGTGAAATACTGTTGGGACTGATGACCGGCAAAAAGGTACAATGTTAAATCTACTGTCCCTAATTTAAGAGACTGTAACATTTTGTTTATAGTGTTACCTCTTTTATTCACCAGGTAGACCCTAATTTGATATTAATGGTTAATAGCAGTTGCGCATAAACTTGGGAAAGCCTCTGCAAATGCAATTAAGCTTGCAGGTTGATCTGTGGAGATGTTTTAAGATGTGTGTTTAGACCACGTACGAAAAAGGACAACAACTACAACTAGAACTACAACTAGAAGAATAAAGTTAGAAAATTGTTTAAATCACTGGTAACATTTAATGAGTTGAAAAATAACAATAATTAGACATTATCGGAAATGATAATTTTAATTCAAGTTTCAAATGCAATAAAAGATCATAGTGTCCATTAAACGTCTTTCTTAACTCATTATTAGGCTAAGGTAGCCTACTCGAAAGTTTGCATTATGTAATTATATTTAGAGGTGTCACAATCGTAATAATAATTGTAGTCATAATATTATAGGTCCACTGGAAAATTCAGTTTTGCGTCACTAATTCTTGTGAATTATTTTTTGGTAGCCATTGTGTTTTTGTGTCGTTGCAGGAAATATATAGAGTGACACTAATCTTCGTTCACCGTTTTAAAACTTTAATATCTCGGTCAAAATAATTCGGATCTGTTAAATATTTTTCAATCATGTACAAAAGTCAAATTTATTTTAACATAAAAAATTGTAATACGAACGTGCGTTAAATGACGTAACAGTGTACACCGCGGCGCGCGAAGCGCATTTCCGGCTCGTGTCTGGAGATGACGTAACCATTATTCAAGCTGTTTAATTGAGTAAAAATAGTAGCATCGACACTGGACTGTGGATGATTAGCCTAATGTTTTGTTCAGCATAGGGTGACCACATTTCTCTTCTGCCATTCCGGGACACCACATTTTTTTCAATCTAAATCAAATTCAATTGAGAGCTGGGTTCATTGGAATGAGCGCTATGCTTGCTCAATGACCCAGCTGAAATCCATATCAAGATTTTTAATTAAAAAAGCATCTATCTGCAGTTTCTTTAGTTATAAACTCTAAATTCAAGACGAAAAATGTCACATAATCACGTAAGTTAACCATTTTGAAAATTGGAGTCTTATAAAGACGTAGTGCACCACTACGACGAGGTGCAAATAGGACCAAGGCCTTGAATCAACACACCTCAAGCGACTTCAACTTAGGCCCTATCCAAAGCTTACTAGTCCAAGCTACTACCAGAATGCCCGGGCAGCATCATGTCACTCCTATTCTAAAATAACTGCGTTGGCTAAAAGTTAATGAATTCACAACCAAGTCCTATCACCAACCTGCAACTCACTACTGCAAGTTCAAATGCGCTCGTGAACTCTTAACCATCTAGCCATCTCGTTCAACCCGATCATCCTCATGTCTCAGTCTTTCTAGATCCCCGGTCAATTCTCATCTCAAGTACTCCAACCGAGGTACATGTATATCCCATACCGCACCACGTCTCTGAAACGCACGACGACCTTCCTCTCGAATTTTGTTCGGGTTCTCTATGTCTGTGTCAACCAGTGACCGTTATAGCTGTTCCGGATTCTTCTATCATCCCTAGAACTTTCCACTCAGAACTGAAGTATGACCTCTTCAAGAATTCCTACCAAGCCTCGTTCAATCCTTCACCTTTTAATTCTAAACGACATCCACCTTAGCAGCTGCAGTGCCTCCTCTCAACCCCAGGCAGCCAGACTCGGACCTCATTCGGACAACCCTTTTGGGCAACCCATTCTGACTTAATGATTATTAACGGTGCCATGGGCTTTAGCTTCGAGTGGCACTTAAGAAGTTTAGAGTTTACGATTATGATTAGGGCCTTCAATTAGACATAAATTTAGTAGCACCTATTGGAGAATGCAGGCCAATAATAATCGTTATAGACATTGAGTTGGTCACATAAAATGAACATGTCTTATTCATTTTCTCATTTTGAAAGGGGTGTCCTGAAAAACTAAGCCCGAGGGCGACTGCTTCGGCACTGAATGTTTTTCTACTGTCAGATAATTGGAACATTAAAATGACATCTTCTACATGTTTGATCATAGAAACACCATTCCGGAACGACACATTTTCCCGGAATGGACCTGCCCGGGACGCGTTACATTTTTATCAATTCCGCGATTGTCCCGGCCAATTCAGGACATGTGGTCACCCTAGTTTAGCAATGAGTCGCATTTTGATGTATTTTTCATGTGCTGTATACACACAACGGTACAGTTTGGGTTTAAAAGGAGGAGAACGATCCGTCTGCTTCACAGATGAAGCTTAGTCCATAAGTGATGATGTGGGGTGGGATGACGACCAGGGATCTCACAAGCCTTTACTTTGTGCCAAATGGTACCAGACTGAACACGCAGTACTGCATTACATACATTCTCAAGCAATACGCGAAGCCAGCGTTCGAGAGACAATGGCAGTGTTATGTAACAAAAGATTGGCCACCAAAACTCTCCGGATGTCTCATATTGAGAACTTGTGAAGCATTTTGTCTCAGCGTTTATAAATATCCTGTCCCAAAGAACGTTGACCAGCTCATTCGTCGCCTCCAACGAGCGTGGAGGTCGATAGAAGTTTGGATACTTCAGTCTCTGATCCAGTCTGTGCCGTATAGAGTCGGCGCTGTCATTGAGCAGAACGAATACACTAATACACTGCACAACAATAGCCTACATGTACGTCTGTGAGACCTAGATAACAAGATTGTTTTATGGTTCACTTGGTCAAATATTTTGTTTCAGAGTGATTTTATAATGAACAAACTGTATCGCAAGGCAGTTTTTCCCGAGAAACTGGTCATTTTCAACTTTTTAAATGTATTATGGCAACCACTGACCGGATCAGAGCCAAGTTTGTATGAGTATAATTGATTTGAATAGTGTTTCCACTACTGACAAAATATCAAAAAAATATGAAGCCCATACTGAGAAAACGCCGTTTTAGAATGGTGAACGAACTTTTGTGTTACCCTATATTATTAGACTGATACACGAATATAGAATATTTGAATTGACTTGCAAGAAGCTCTATATAAATGCCCTATAAATAAATAAATAAATATAGCATTTTTTTTCAACGGGCTATTGACATAAAATAATAGGCCTACTTTAATCGTCAGTAACATTACGGGTTCGATAATAGGAATGAGGAAATTTTTTTCTAGCAGCAGAAATAAGACACACGTCATCTAGTCGAGATAATGTAGCCTACCTTATTCTTGTGCCATAATACGAGTTTCAAAGTAAGTATGTGACAATGACCGGATATGTCAAATAAACTGATTGCTGCACCGCTTTAATACAATATTCAAGAAAATGGGTAATGCTTGTTAGGAGGTATGTATACAGCGAAATTGAAATGGAATAATGTTAGTAGGCCTAAACCGTATTTCCTAACATTATAATGTCATTCAAAACAAATGACGACCACAAAATATCAGATCTGCAACAAATTTTCAAAGTACATTGGCCTATAATTATGTAGGCTAACCAAATATCATTTTCTGAGCCCGCTGGCATATCTTATAAAGGAAACACCAGGTTTGTCGACATAGCAGTTTACTGAACGGAACGCTTCATGTGATTATTGTTATCGTTCCGTATTTTACCTTATCGTATCTTTAGATTTATACAGCGTCTCTCACATAATAACTAATCAGAGGCGCGCTCGGCACAGAAATTCCGGGGGAAAAGAAACGTCCGTAAAGAGCGAGAAGCTGTTAGAGATGATCCAGTCATTAGTTTAGTCCATAATGATGGAGGAAAGTCATTCCAGGTAGATGAACCCACAACAGCAAACGTCCGGTATTGGGCCAGGGAAGTCTTGGTCCTAGGCACAAAAAAGATGAAGACGATCAACAGATCGCAAAGATCGAGCTGAAGAGGCAGGTAATGGCTTTCGCAAGTACTCAGAGAGATATCTCGGGACACAGCCTAGGTGGGCAGCTTTGGAAACTAGAAAAAGGACATTGTAGTGGATATGTGCAGTGACAGGAAGCTAGCACAAGACTTCAAGCATATAATATTATGTAGGGATATGCGCAAAGCGAGGGAGTCGGGTTATAAGCCTAGCTGAAGCATTGAAGACCGATTGAAGGGAAGAAAGACAGACGTTCTTTCGGTAGCCCATTAAAAGTGCGTTTTGTTTAATTTTATGCTTGTAGCGTGTAGACTTTAATAAGCAAAGTACCAGATTTATATGCGAAATATCCAAATCCCATGACATCTCACATCCTCAAGGAGATAAGGCACTGTGCATTGACAGGTTGAATACGTGCTCGCGCATTCTATATTTTTAATTGCATTTGATTTACCTATCGTCCGAAATCTTAACAACGCAGAGTAGGTAAAATTATTGTAATTTCTTTTGGTGCACCCAATTTAAGTTTGCTCCTAATTAAGGAGGTGAATTAAAACCACGTTTACTGCGCTTAATATGATTGCCTTTGATTGATTTGAAACTCATTGGACCTGCCTATATGCCTATGGACTTGCTTAAATACAGCTATGACGTCAATGGTAATTTCTTGTAATGTCATTATAGCCAACTCTAATTAAATTACAATTCCTAGCAATTGTATGCCGCAAGTATAAGATCATGCCCATGATTTGACAGGTTTATTTGGGCCATATACGCTACCTAATTTTATCTCTTCCACATTGAATTTATGGCTTTTTAACCGTTATTTTGATGGCATTATTGGTTGCATAATTTCAATGTCTTCTGATTCCACAATTAGGCCAATCTATAATTTTAGACGTTTACTCTATCTACCAACACGGAACTGTACCAAGCACTGGGAATGATATTTTATCAGACTGTCAGGGAGTTGCTTAATGTGTAGACCGCAGGTTTCTAATTCAAGTAGATCTACAGTCAAAATAATATTAATAACACAGTTTAGGTTTCTTTGCGGTTATTTTATTATTGATGCACGCGACTTTATATTACGACATCATGACATCATAGATCAAGTTTATTTTTTTAGTCATACTTGCTAAGCACAATAATATTATGTGGCGCCATTACAACTATAGATAGGCCTACATTATGGCCAATATTATATCAAAAAACTTAGAAACAGAAACCTCCAAACCAGGATGTGGTTCGTTTTACGTGTATGCCTAATAATAGAATTCTTCAGGTTGAAACAGTGTCATAACGGTGGAAAAAAACAGTTATCCGCTTACCTGTAACAAACAACATTATCAAACACGTTAGGTGCATTTTATTCCGAGCAACCATGGAGAATGCTTATTCTGATCGGTATAGGCCCTATTATGGATACGATAGTGCATCGACGAGCGAACAAACACTTTTGGATCACGACTGTATACAATAGACCTAGGCCTACATGACAAGTTGGCCTATATCTCGCAGTAGGCCTATCTCGTTTAATTGATCAGCGCAATTATTATGCGTTTTAGCTAGGTTTAGTCCGGCTCATTCATTAACGACTGTTTCTGGTGAAACCTATGGACATAACCTACCATAGGCATTAGGCAGTGAAGTGTTACCATAATCGTCTTTTGAATGCTAACATGACAAAAATTTTACATGTGCAGCTTTATAGCTTATTATAACAAACTTGCAAAGTTGTTGAATTAGAATTCTGTGTTGACCGTTCTCGTCCAACACAGTTAATTTATACTTCAACGTTGATAGGGATATCCACAAAACTAAATCAGCAATTGTTCACTTTCCCACTCCGATTCTAATCCATTTTCATCTCATTTGCTGCGCATTCTTTCCTTCCTGTTTCCCATCTTATTCTTCTTCCAATTATACTGTATTCTAGTTCTTCCTCTTCCCCTTTCCACACCCTTCCTCTTTCTTATATTCTTTCCTTCTCAGTCTGCATTTTCTTCCTCGTCCTTATCTTTCTTTCTCTATTGCTACTACTTCTTCTTCAGCAACTTCTTTATTCATTAGTTTGCATTATCTTTTTATTCTTCCACGCCACCTCCCCCGAACAGGACGAAAAGCTGTAGAGCGGACTCAGTAGAGCTATTGTGGAGAACCTGGTCTTAGGGTTAGAACCCCCGGTCCACCACACTAGTCTATTATTTTAACTGATGCGTTCAGAATAATTGCTACCTAGAAGATACGGAACCCCTAAAGGGACATGAAAGAAACTATTTTAAATCATGCGAATGAGACACAAACTCGTGCGCACGAGATAGTAACTCGTTCCCACGACTTAATAAGTGTTCGTTCGCACAGGTTAATAGCTCGTTCCCACGACTCAATAAGTCGTGCGCACGGGATATTAATTCGCTCAGCGTATAAACGGCCTCACAATTAAAATACTTTCCTTACAGACCTAAGCCTTTCACATCACATATGCACCACTACTATCACTTCCTAAAGCACCAAACCGATTTTCATTGCATTACCAACTGTTGCCATGATATCGACATTTTTAACTAGTGGAGTAGATGCCAAAGCTTGTGTTCATTTGTTTATTCATCTAAAGACTGCAATAACTTTTATGCCTTGACTTAACACCTGTAATATAAGGTTCTATGACACTTGCCAAAATGATTTGTTGCACCTTTCTGCACATGGTGACCATGTTCATGATTGGACTATTTCTTCAAACAGCAAATAATAGTAATAAAAATAATATCTAGAGTCCTGTATAGGCACAAGAATCGTTCGAAAAGGGAATCTGACAGTCCAGTTATCTGAACTTTAAGGAAATACTTCTATTTCTAGTTAATCGATTAAAATAACTCTGCAAGCCATAATGCGGTTTGTCATCTGGTAGGTACATTGTATTTTACTTGTACGATAAACGAATATCATCATCAATTTAAAGTTGTCAAGAAATTTCCATTAAATTATTCTAAGAAACATGTTTTGTGTTAAAAAATGCACCGTTTCAGAACCATTCATTCTGAAAGGCAATCTTCATTGTTAATACTTAGTGATTGTGGGAGTTCCTTTTACTGTCATGAGTTTAGAGTGACTGAAGTCAGAAGAAGATGCCAATATTGATGCTTTTCAAGTGCTTATTAACTCAAGGATCACAACAACATATACTTTAGCATGATGCTTATGACTGAACTACTAACATTCGTAACAAATTAGCAGCTTTCAGCTTTACCACTAAATGTAACAGCGATACGTTTATTCCAACAAATGCGATGAAACTGCTTATGCAATATTGCAAGAATATGCTCTCACCCAGTTGATTATGAATCATAAATGCAACTATAAGAAACTTAAATACACCACACGTGTGTAATAAACAGCATATCTATGCAAGTGAGAAATCAAAACTTTTCTAAAGACAATGCATTCGGTTAGTGAACGTTACAATGGATTGTTGAATTGGTCTTGGCCTACATTTAGAGGCAACCAAAGTCTCAGACTGCATGTACTGTGTCGCGGGTTTCACTCTCGCCACTCCTTCTTCTTGATGACGAGAGTACCCGCTGGTTCTTTCCTCTATCACCAAGCTCAGCAACACGACACACTTGATGGTTTTAATATGTATATTTTAATGATATATATACACATCACTCATCCTATCTACACTTACTTGAGTTATTAGCGTCTCTTAGAAAAGTTTTCCTGGTTTACGTTGGAGACGGGATTCCCAACTACGTTGATCACCCTTATCGTCAGAACGACCTAGCGTCTCCCCCAGTTCCGAAACAAGTCCCTGTTCCTTCCCTTGCTACACTATAAGAACCCTTCTTGAGGCGATTTCCTTCGCCATCCCAACCGCAAAACTCGTATCTCTATTGGACGACATATCGTCTGCTGAAACTATTCCGAAAACCTGGTTGGTCGGGTCTTGGTGTCCCTAGCGTGACGTCAGATTCCTAGAGGCGTACAGTTACTATTTGACTAGCGGCAGCTATGGCTGGGCCTTGCCAGCGTCATAGACGAGCAACAGGTCCTAGGGGTCGAATTTCATTATTATCGTTATACCGCCTAGTGGGTTGCGCCATTCGTATCGGAATTGTCCCCTATTCATGATCCGTGTCAACCAGCCGGTCCAGATCAAATCTTCAACTGATTCATGAATTTCTTGTCTGTGGGTCGTAGAAATGGATGGGACAGTCGTCTCTGACATCTGCCTCGAGGTGTCGGGTTTCGTTGTTTGACACTCCGTTAATCTTTGCATAATACCGCCGTCTGTATTGAGGCCGTCTGCCTCCGGCGAAACCCATTGAGGTCTCCTTTCTCAGGTTTCAGGTAGACACTTCATCCGTAGTCCTCCCACGCCTGTGCTGCCGGTCGATGACTTTTATATAGCGCCATCGTCCAGAGTGTCGTACGTGACATATGGGCATTTGGCAGCCTGCCCTGTTCTTCAAAGAAGGAACTGTAAGTCGGCGACCTGAAGGATTCCGATCATCAAAGACAAAGGTGCTGGAAAGAATAGAGCGGGTTCTGACTTGGCTCCAGTCCAAAATGCAAGCACCTGATTCACTGAAACGCCACTCCTGTTGTCTGGAATAACAAATAAGCAAACACCTACATGTAGATATGCATGACACAGCTGTTGCATATGAAACGTGGAAAGAAGCTTTATAGCAATTCATAGCGCATTAATTTACAGTACATAAATCACTAAGATACACCTCAAAAAGTGTGAACCTATAAACCTCTCGTGCAGATAAAACATATTCCAAACACTGAAGGCCTACTTGCACTAATGTTATTTATCCATAATTCAACTACAATCAATTGCACTGCCCATAAATGCTCAATATATAACTACCGATCTTCTGCAAGCACTCGCATTTCTCTGACAGCGTAACTGTGTTTTATCAACAGCATTGCAAGCTGTGAATTTTGACGAGTGCAATAAGGTATCAAAAACTGACATCTTCATTACAAATAATGATCAAATATAGCACCTGAATAACTAGTAACAGCATTCATCATTATGGCCACATGCAACACAAAGAAAAAAGGTACAAAACTTACGAGGTCTTTCAATCGTTCAAAGTTGTTCATTAAACAGTATCAGAGTGAAGCCTGTTTGGATTTCAAAAATATCTTACTTTCTCTCTTTCTTAAATCTCGTTTTTAACATATTAATCAATTATAGTCTCTTATACACCTACCTGAACTGACATGAAAAATTCACGACTTCATCCACCACAATCTTCAGCTTCTTCGTCAGAAAAGAGACCAAAAAGTCAAAATTAGTTTTGTTGATTGCTGGCTGCAAGGACTGACTTGAGTGTAATTACATCGTTGTAGTCTACTATATTGCTACCAGCAAGATATTATAAATATTATCCTGAACTGTTTGATAAGATCTGTGACACAGCTCGGCTTCTGCATCTCAATTCTGCAATACACAAGGTTTTCTCAAATTAAATCTTCAAATTTATAGTTCATATATAGGCCTACATGTAATTATATAGTTATTTTAATTAGGCCTATGTCTTTATGAAATACACAATCATTTCATTTCTTTATAGATGTGAAGATTTTCTTTATAGATGTGAAGATTTGTAACAGTTTCAGGGTAAAGATGTCGAGTTTTCGTGCTTTGGCATATTATATGTACCACAGACTAAGATTCGAACCAGAAATCATAAGTTCACACAGTCCTTATTATGCTAACTCAAAATGCGCTCCCTTCTCACCTCTCACTTGCTCTACCACTCTGTAATTCCCATTATACCATTCTCTTGGTACACCTCATGCACCAGTCAACAAATTAACATTCAAACATGTAGAGTTGTCTACTCCTAATTGTATTTATACAAGATTTAACTACAATCAATTGCACTGCCCGGAAATGCTCAATATATAACCATCCCACGTTGTTTCATTTAATACTGGTACGTATGCCTAACGGTTTCAGCGATATTATAAGGCATAGTTAATGAGTTCGATTACCTTTTGGCGACGGAACATTTCAATACCGCCATCGGAAACGTCTCTAAGCCGAAGAAAATCAATCAATTCGTTCATTGTGCAATATGTCAAATTGAAACTGTACATTGAACAATTCTGAATCACTTTATATTAGCCTTTGCTTCGTTGACAGAACTTTGTGTTCCCACATAAATATCTAAACAGAAGTTTGTTTGCACCACAGAAACCTCGACCTGCTATTGGCCAATTAACTCGTTCCTACGACTTATTCAATCGTGCGCACGAGTTAATATCTAGTGCGCACGACTTACTAATTCGCGCGATCGACTTATTAAGTTGTGGGAACGAGTTACAATCTCGAGCGCACGAGTTTGTATCTGGATCGCACGACTAAAAATAATTTTTTCGTGTCCCTTTAGCAGCTCCGTATTTTTTACTTTCGAAGTACCTCGTAGCAGAAGGTTACGCGCGTAGTTTTCTTTCAATGTGATCGTTATAATTACAGTGTTACCAATAAATCCAAAATTGAACTCACGGCTACAGAGCGGCTTACTGCACACACGCAACTGAAACCTTTCCGCACTTAGTGTAAGCGTCTGAATTCGTGGCCCTACGCTGGGAAATAACCATCATAGTATGTAAAAAGTCCTGTCCACATAGGCTAATTTACACACGTAGATCTTTAAGCCATCATGGCTTAAAATGTGATGACAGATTCATCATAATTCGTTTTTTAGTTTTCTCGAGACCGTAACTACCATCGTAATCTAGGTTTACATGTATTCTTGTGTTGAAACTGTAGATGCTGACCTTCCAGAGGTCTTTATTCTGACGGCGAAAGTTCTATTTATAAGTCTACGTACGCTTAGGCCCTATGCGTTTGGTTTTTCCATTCTACATGTGGCTTTTATAAAATTATTTACTCTGACGGAATAATTGCGCGTTGTGTGGACTAGAGTACGTTGTAGGTGAGTGATATGACTTTATATTCTATTCGTTCAGGTATTTTGAGCCAGTGGCACGATTAAATTTTTGAGGACAAGAGTTATATGGTGGTGTTTCGGGGTTTTGGTGACAGCACGGGCGAAAGTATTCTGATAGCACGACTTCAGAATTCGCTCCTTAATTTTGTCTTGGTCGTAATAGTTTTCGTAATCCAGGTTTATTCTTGTGTTTAATTATATTGTAGGCCTAGTGTAGTTTTGTTCTTTTAAGTAACTTGTTGTTAAAACGTAGCAATTTACAATACAACAAGCAAAATATGGCGGTACAATAGGTTGCAATACTTTTTGAAATTTTTGAAATGATGGCTAATGTTTCAATGAGTTCTATTAATAGGTCTACGCCTAAACGGTTGATTTCCCATTTTATCATGTGGTCTATTCTAAGATTTTTGTCTGACGGAGATCTGCGGGCTGAGAGGATTGTTGTTCATTTAGGTTATATCTATGTTGAAGAAAGAGAAATGCATTTTGTCCTAATTAGCATTCACTTTTTAAATGTAGCGATTGTAGACTGTAGGTGCGGTTTAGGTCTAGTATAGAGCGTATTTGCGAAGGTCACTGATATGCATGAAGCAAGAGATGGAAAGATTAGTGATGTGATCGGAGAAGTTAATTTCTTGGTCAATAATTATAGACCAATAGGGCGACCTAAGTTGCGGACAGAAGAATTTGCAGTGAATGTTGGGTGTATGCAGGGTCAAAGTTGAGGGAAATAGAGGGATCTTGATTTTTTTAGTTATTTACGAAGGCCTATAGTCCTATAAGTATGAATTCATTTTGGCGAGTTTCGCATTATGCACGATGAATACAATAAAATATAAACTTTTGTCTATAAAAATAGTAATTTTTGCATCCTTTGGTGTCTTTTTGATCTTTCAATCACCATTGCTTTGGTCTTCTCTGTGTTATGATCATTGATCCTCGTCCTCTAATAATATTAATCTTAATTGCGATGAACCAGAGCAAATGATATTATCATTTTTTTGCTTTGGAATGTGGCTACGATGTGGCATTCCACATAGCTTTTGCTTTGGAATGTGGCTCATGGCTACTGTGCAGTAGGCCTATTCTATCTTTAGAAGCAAAATATTTCTATGGATTTTTTGGAAATTTCCGCAAGATGGTTCTACTATCAGAATGCCTATAATTTCCTTATTTATAATGTTATTAATGTCGGATGTTACAGGTAAACTTTGTAATCCAACTTAATATAGTAATAGAAAGTTGTTTATTCGCCGTTAGTCATATATTTTGTCCAACATTTGGTAAATAGGATCATATTTCTGTATGTAGGCCTAAGCCTAAGCAAACCGAGTTTTCCATGACAGCCTTACAATCAGGCCAAGCCGAGTAGGGTCGTTCTCAATATGTATGAAGTATTACGACCCTTTGATATAAGTTATGAAAGAGTTATAGGAACATGGGAATATTATATCACGTCGAAGCTGTAGCAAAATGAAGTAATTGTTATTAACTCACATCTGCTGAGATGGTAAGATTAGTTTCTTTTTAGATACATGTAGGTTTAGTTTAAACTTTTATAACATGGGCAAAGTATAGGCCTACACTACAGGGCCTACTTTTATGATTACTACGATCATAGTGATATTGTATTTAGTTGAAATATTGTAGCTATTACGATAAATGATATAATTATATGTAGCGATAGGCAAGAAAAATGATCAGGTAAAATTATGCCGCCTCAAATTTTTACGATGGAAGTTTTCGACGTAAACTTTAAAAATAGGCCTATGTTTATCAAAGCGCGGTTACTATAAGAGCTAGGGCAAAGAGACATTCTCACTTGGTAGAAGCATGCATGGTCCAAGTTCACACTCTTGAAGATAATACATTGGGCCTATGCCCAACCGACTGTTCTGTACAACATATAATCCTACACTACATGTGTATATTATGCCAACTACAATACGACAAATATTTTATATTGCTTCTACCAGCTGCGCAAACTTCGAGTGGTCTCCCAATCTCTTTTTACAGGAGCTGCAACTGCTCCTATTCATATTTTCGTCACTATGCCTAGCCGTGACATCCACGGTCTACTGCTCCGTTGTATAAGCGGGCATTTCGCGATGCAGAATTGGATGATGATTGAAGAGCCATCAATCGGTGTAGGAATTCTCCGGACAGAGAATGTGTGTGCCTATGTGCGTGATGTTTTATTGCAGTAAGGCCAATGCAGAACTTCTGCATTGGTTTTCCTTCCCGCAGCCCATTGTATTCTGCGTTGCTTCCTTTGTTTAGCGCTGTCTCTGTGGGACTGCGCTTTACTACCTCCAGAAACAATGCCGCCCCAATGCTAAGGGGGCCTACAGCCCTACAGGGCATTGCACTCTGCTAACCATGGCCTTCTCGCTGTCCCACTCGCACGTCCTGTTTGATGCAGTAATGTTCCTTCTCGGTTCAAGGTCCAAGCACTCGAGATGGACTCCCTCTGAGCTAAAGGATCTCGCCTAGGAACCCTTATCATCTATTATTCTTCTCTCAAATCTGTATTCTTTGGCCGTGATTGCCCTGAGTAGTTTTTTAAATATACGCTGTATCAAACTAAACAGATTGATTGGTTAGGCTCGTCGAATGTTTTCTTCTTCTTCCTCTGCTTATTCCTTCTTCTTTTTCTTTCTCCTCCACCACCTCCACCTAAAAGAGTTTTACTTGCCTTGTGGTGTAAGAAAATGTTCATTAGTCTGGAATCATCTATAGATCTCAAACTAGCCTGAAGCTTGTATACAACAACTGCGATCATTTAGCCATACACTGGTCTAACGGAGAGTGAAGATCGAAATTTAATTGATAATTAAATCCGTGCCTGTGTTCTGTGGAATGTAGCAGCTCTTTATGTCTGTGGTTATACAGTAAGAACTGAAGAATTAATTCAGGCCGCAGTTGGAACAAACGTGACTTTCCCTTGCCATACAGACCAAGATATCGACAACGTTATATGGCATAAATATCCAATCGGTTCAATGTTAGCAACCATTGTCTACTGGAACGACATATATGAAGCCGATCGAAGCAGATACAGAGTGACACAGAGTAACACTGGCGATCTTAACCTCACTATATTAGAAGTAAACCTTGGAGATTCTGCAAAATACACATGTACAACTGGAGAACAGATTCATTCATTTGAACTCATCGTTCTAGGTGAGTGGGCCTGTGACTTCATAGATTAGACGCCTCCTGTCCGTGAGTGATTCGGACAAAATGTGAGTAGGCATGTGAGTGGTTAAGTCAGTGCATGTACTGGAATAGATGATCTTGCTTATCGTCTTTTCCAAGTTATTGGTGGCGAGCGGTGCAATGGTGATGTTACGAGAATGCAGGCATTTAACCTTCGGGGGCTTAAACACCTTCTCTTCAGCGCGTGGTGTTCGTTGAAACCTCGGAATCACGAAGACTTGTTGATGTTAAGGTGTTTGTATTAAAGCAGATCGTATGTACAGCAAACTGTTTCAATAGTAATTCTACGATGATAGATGTCCTTCGATTCGCCCCGCAGTCAATAACTTCGGCTTAAGGTCGCACGTTTGTGAGATGCCTAACAAGTTCTGCATATAGTTCTCTGCACTCCTGCCCTGATTTCTCTTGCTTGGCGATTGTCCTTTTCCTTCTTCGCCTTCGTTTATATCACCCGTCTATCTCTCTTTCACTTTCGACTGGTTTCTGCCCCTTCGCCTGTTCCCTCCGCCTTTCTTGCTTCCATCTCTCCTTCACACGTCCTCCATCCTATCCAATGTCTCCCTAATGTGTACGTCCTTCTTCCTCTCGCTCTCTATCGCTATACATCCCTCTTTCCCTTCCTCTCTCTCTCTCTCTCTTTCTCTCTCTCTCTCTCTCTCTCTCTTTCTCTCTCTCTCTCTTTTTCTGTCAGGTATGCGAGTCTGGTAATCCGCTGGGTGTCGTATTAATTAATGCAATTAATGATATCATTATCGCGACGATTAGAAATAAGCCTGGGGAACGGCTAGAAAATCCATTAGCGAGAAGACAATTGATCTGCCACCTATAGTCCGTATAGTTATATGTATTTATATACGGAATGTTTAAATGTTAAATCTAGATTAAAATCGGGCTGATTCAAATGTTCATGGGAAGGATAATAGTCACAGTTTTAACTAAATATAACGTAATTATACCCGTAATAATCCTAGAGCCTCCGTCGATTGTGCAGCTCTGCTGTTCTGCTGAGTCCTTTATTACACTGCAATGAACGAATTGATGTGTGATGGGGCGGTATGAGTTGTAGCCCTATGTTCTGTAGGATGGGTAAATGTGTGGGTGGGCGCCATGGATAGTCGGCCGAACAGTCTGTACTTAGAACGACAATTATGTCACTTAGAAAATCTGTGTAGTTTGGTGTTATCGATTAGCTCGATTTGCATCTTATTTGGACTCAAATAAAACCCAGTTTGTCATCGTTGGTGATAATCTTAGAAATCCAATAGCAGCAGTACAGCATAGTTTGACATGAATGGCCGTTCCTTCACGATGTATCAAGTATCAACATAGATATTTCCGAATTTCGACTAATTAGTAAACACTCAATAAACTAGATGAGCAATAATAGTTTTCGCTACGTTAGCAATTAACACTTATTATGGTATGCGCTTTTGTATGATAAAAATCTCTATTAATTAGAGTATTTTACAAATTTCCTCACCGCAAATTCATGGATGTTTGCAAACATGCGAACATTGCAAACTGAGAGTTTATCCGACCTGGTGTCTCAATGCAACGGCGTCCATGATTATAATGCTCACAATTGACAAAAGCAAACAAGCGAGTCAGATATTATCTGCCCAGTTCAACGTGTTTAAACACTGTTAATCATGACATATACTTCTAATGTATATTGTATAACATAGACTTGATTGTTTCCTGCTTTCAGAATTATATCCGTCGTCTAAATCGTGTGCTTCCAATTCATCAGGTGTAACTGTTATTGGAAGAAATTCGTGTGGAATAAAACCTGATATTGTAAGCTTGAATTGCACGCTCAGATATCAAGGAAATCTCCAGCCTTCTTTGATGTGGAACTCCTCCACTGGAAATTCGGTATCTTCAACACAAAGATCAATCGATAACAGAACAATCGTTTCCACTGTTGTCCTAAGTGCGGGCGAACAGAACAGTGCAACATACT
The DNA here is from genome assembly GCA_959347315.1 of Bimastos eiseni. Classification (NCBI taxonomy): domain Eukaryota; kingdom Metazoa; phylum Annelida; class Clitellata; order Crassiclitellata; family Lumbricidae; genus Bimastos; species Bimastos eiseni. The sequence continues at coordinate 34,722,319 of OY365810.1, forward strand.
CGTGCTTCGTAAAATCTTTAAGTTCCAGCTTAACGTCCAGATTCAACTGTACACTGTTTGTTAATATTACTAGTAAGTATGCAAACAATGCATTCATTTAATTCAGTTGCATTATTTGAATAACATACTACGGTACTCTGTCATATCTACTTGCGCTCAGCACACGATGAGACAAATATGTCACTTATCTTTCCAATCGTATCTACATTCGACCAATTCAACCTGAATTATAATGGGTAGAAATTTAAAAGTACTCATCATTACACGTAGCTGATGAGTCCTGGCGGTTGTGGCTTTCATTAGCTTAACAAATAGAAGAGCTAGCATCTGCGTAAGCTGGAAAGTAGGTGACAGGTCTTCTGATGGATTGACCCCTGGTTAAAGAACTTGATATAATTTTATCTTATTCTTATTCAGGGAATGAAAGCCTCCCACGTTCATTTGAAGCCTTGGCAAATCTGAGATGTTTATGCTCTTGTACAATAATTACTGTTGTCAGGACAATTTCCCCCGGAAGTCCCTCCATAAAATTGTATTATGGCAAGTATTATTTATGGCAGTACTATTTACCAGATAAGCCTAAAATCACTGCAACATAATTACTTCAAAAGGAAACTTTTTACAGGGTTTTGTTTTTCATTCTAATTTTGATACAGCGACTATATAATAATAAAGATATTACCGGTTACCCGGTAATATCTTTGCATGACATAAGATTTACATCTTATGTCAATGCAGCATAATTGTTTTTGAAACAACGTCAATTTAAAAGCTGAGATTGTGGGCAATGCCGCGCAAATAGTCATATCTGTTACGATGCGCATACTCTCTTACAACAGTGAGGATTCGAGTCTTGAGTTCTGAATAAGTTTTTCGTGCAGGTTGAGGGGCGTGGCCAGCCAGGGCTTGTGTCAAGTGGACTTGCTGCAAAGCTTGTTCGCGCTTGATGCAGTCGAGACAACTCCAGAAATTCGGATGATTACAACCATTGTTGGACTGGAAACCTCTGTGTCATCCTTCGACTGCATTGTTTGTTCTTGGAAGTTCTTCATGTGATCGTTCGTGCATGTTCCATAGTTCAAAGAATGACGGACACCGCCTCGTCAATGTGGTCTCCCAATGTAGCTGTCTACGAAATAATCAATGACATGTTGTGCTTCCCAATGAGCTCATCAGGTAACTCTTCAACGGCAAGAACCACATCTTGTATAGAGATGAAGGCAAGAACTGCAATCATCCTCATTTTCACTGAAAAATGGTTATCGTCTTGATATAGTTGTTGGAGACTGCATATCTTGACTGAAGTGGTAAAGCACCGTTTGACTCCAGTGTTGGATAGGTTATGGTACACGCTCGAGATCATGGCTTGCTCGAGATCCAACGTTGTCGAAACCGAATTCAAGTTGTCATTAATTCTTAGTAACTGCTGAAGTAACTGTGTGTATATTACTCCTAATTTGTTTGGAAGGAGAGCATACTCACGTGGAATTGTGCGCTCACTTACTTGTTGCTGCTCGTGCAGTCGATCTACAATTTTGTTACCATGGACTTTCACTTTAGCTTGAATGGCGAATTTTCTCTCACTCAACGGAAACAACCTCGCTTGCAAATATTTTTATATAAACAGGTCCCTCAAACAGTAGCTTATCTTTTCCACTTCCATACGTAACATATTTCATGAAGTTGATTATTTTAACTGAAAATAACGTAACGGAACGTCGTCTGACCATTGTAAACCAGCCCGGCCGTTTGGAGTAGTTCTTCTCTCTGTCCGCTGAATAAGGCTTCAGTTGTAGGTTCAAGACTATATCCATTTAAGGTTTTGCACTCTCTTTTTGATGACACTGATAAGAAACGTCTGTTCGATATTATTATTTAATGTCCAGAGAAACAACACTTCTGCCGTGGTGACTCGAAGATGGTCTTTACCTCAATTACTTTACGACTTAGGACAAGCTACCGTATGTCAAATGATTGACGGCTAACTAAAGTACTACTCCAAAAACTGACCAAATAATGCTACGAACGACTATTCATGCATCCGTATATGCAAACCGAGACAGCTAGACCGTAGCCGAATCTACAAGGCTCTCTTCCTCTCTATCGATCCTGTCTCAGTCCTGATCCTTTGACACTCGATCTCTAACTTCTAGTAGTTTCAGTTTAGCCACACTATGTGATAACAGAGATCATTAGCGTCGCTCTCCTACTTTATCCAAGCTTGGGACTGGCACTACCTGAGTGCAAGCAGTGGAGGCCTTCTAACCTCTGGCCGTCCTATTTATACTATTCTACGGCTATTTTCGATTCGTGTAGATGGTGTAAGTGAGAGTAGATGAGAGTTTACACGAGAGTAGATATCTACCGAAGAGTAGATGGTAGGTAGACGTATACAGGAGAGTAGATATCTACCGGAGGGTAAACGTCTACCGGAAAGTAGATGATAGCTAAACGAGTAGATGTAGGCTAGAGTAGATGAAGGCGACTACAACCGAACCGCTACAATAATAATGCTACAATTTCAAGAAATTATATCTACATAAATGTCACCGACCACAGTTCACTCACAAAAGCTTAATGCTTTTACTTTCAAATGTTAAATATTTTTAGGGTTTTATTTTTCTTACATGGGTGCTGTCGCCCCATTTCTAATGCCGATAATTAACATTTCTGATTAGTTGATTCATGACCCCTTCAATCATCACCGTATAACACCAGCACACTATAGAAACAGGAACTTAGACGAACTACTGGCAATAAATTAAAAATACAAACAAGCAAAAAAGTTCGATCAAACATAGTGTAATACAGCTACATCTAACTGTCAAAGTTGTCCTTATATAAGGATCACTAAGAAATAATTCAGCGACTAATTAATCTAGGTAGGCTCAATAGGAATGTCCCACTGTTTCCTCACGCTTTGCTGTTCATCCATGCATGTAAATGTTAAAGTGTATTGATTATAAATTTTAATCATTTAATTAGTAATGGGGTGACGTCAACTAAGTGAGAAAAGACAAACCCTAAACAAATGTTACCTTTTGAAGTAATGATGTTGCGTTGACTTTATGTTTAGGTTTTAGGTTTATCCGGTGATATCATTGCCTTATTGAAATTTTATGGAAGGATATTGTCCGGAGGATATTGTCCGTGGGAGATAGGCCTATTGTCCGAGCGGATTGTCCGGGGAGAGATTGTCATAGACTTCTATTAAATGAAAGCAAATTATTTACCTGGAGTTCTACCTCAAATTTCAGTCGGGAATTTAAGTCAACTTTAGTCTGTTTCTTTTTGTTTCTGCTGGCGATTTTTATTTAAGTGTAGACTAATTCGGCCTAGACTAATTCGGTTCAAGCACCTGTTACATTGTGATAGCATCTTGTATTTTAGAAACAGCTGGGCACACCAGGGCCCAAAACTTAGCTTGATCTTCATCAAACACTCATTGTATTGTATCTGAGCATTTGCCAAACACCTCTGGTAACGTTAACCATTCAGAAGCACTTCCAGTGAGCTTTAGATAAGCGACATAGAAAGAACGACTGCCAGTCAAGATTGAATTGTTGAGTGAGCAGATAGAAAAATCGCATTCCAACGAAAAGATGGATGAGCTAGATGGTAAAGTCTAATTGAGGAAAGAAGCGGAAGATGGGAGAAATATCAACTAAATGTTTTGTGGCAGTACCTTAGCCTTGACGAGTTTAATGAGAATTTATAATTTAATACGAGCTGGTAGAGGGAGCCAACATACGTAGCTGCTCAAACATATTCGATGCAATGCGCACTCGTCTCTAAAGGACAAACAGTTATTGTATTCTCTATGACTATTGTATCGTTAATGGTATCGCAAACGAAGGACTATGACTAAATGTTCAGATAGAGATAGGATAAGTTTAAATCATATTGACTGACGATGTACACGGTTTGTTATGTTTTCAGCGTTAATGAATGAAACGCATGAATATAATCCTGAATGCAGCGAAACAGCTGTGGAATGTTTCAAAAACACAACGAACGAGTGTTCCTACAACTGGACTGACAATAAATTTGTGAAAATATCATCAGATCGATGGTTAAGTTTACAAGGTCTTGACGTTGGGCAATATGTGTGCACAGCTGAGTGTGTGATTCGTGAGAAACACAGATGCACATTGGTACCAGCAAAAGTCAACGTTACATGTGACACTGCTGGTTAGTAAACTGAGAGACATTTTTGGAAAGCAAAATTAACTGCTGATTATACTGCTTTGCTATCTTTTTATCCTCTTTTATTTAACTTGGCTTCCGTAAAGTTTGTCTTGAACGGGACGTCGGATTCTCGATGCGTCGGAGTTTTTTCAACACTTTTTTTGATATGTTCCCGTCGATCTACTGAGCTGAAATTTTGCACATGTGTCACGCTTGCATGACACTGCAATGTATCAAATGTTTAGGGACATAACTAAAAAAATTGAAAAAACTGACAAAAAATCCACTAGATTAAATATCGTTTACCCACTCGAACGAGTCCCCTTGACGAATTCCACTCCGGCAAGTTTACATCACAAACGATCTATTAAGAAAATGAATCGATTGCGCTATCTATGAGATTACCGAAAGTCAATAAAAGAGAGTTCCGAAAAGCCCATGTTTTTACTTTCACTTGTTATTTATGCTCTAGAGCAGTGATAATTTTAATTTTGGTGTTGCATGCATCTGGATGCTTGCAGTAACTTAGTATTTTTCAAAATGCATTTCTGTGTTTTAAAGTATGTTATTTTAATCTTTTTGCGTAAATATTACCTGACCATAGGCGCAAGCATAATTATGAATATAGTTATAGTTTAGTGTCAAGAGTTTACGATAGTAATTATTGTTGAGGCTGCTTACCAGAGTGAAATAGCTTAGCATTTGTAATGCATCATCAATTTGCGTTGAACAGGTCTTTTTATTATTTATCGTGAAATTAATGCACTTCATACATGTTTAGATAGCTACGTATACATGTAATATGTTTTCGGTTGCAGGTGAACAATCGAGCAAGAATGGTGGTATGATTGCAGGAGTAGTAGTAACTCTTGTATGCTTGGTAGCAGCTCCAGTAGTTGTGATTGTTATTTGGCACATAAAGTTCAGGTAAATTAAATTGCTTTTACGATGACATCATTTGTTCATTCATTTTGAAAATACTATGATCAAGAATCTTTTTTACCAAGGAAACAACATTTCAAGGCCGATTTTAAATCTACTGACTGAGATATTGATTCCCATAAATAATTTACTCTAAGCTTCTTCGATTGACTGATTGGCTGGACGATTAACTGACAATTCAAACAAACCTGGTTGGTTTGCAATATACTATCTAAGCGACTAATCGTTTTAACCTTTACTGGATTTATATTGTGCGTTGATGCTTCTGCACCGAACGTTTCCATTCAAGATTTTCCAGAATATTCGACCGTACATGATTTTCTAAAGTTCGTGATCGTAATCGTAAACTCCAAATTGAAAAGGTGCTAGTGCAGAGAAGTCCAGGTATTCTGACAACCATGCAATTAGCTGAATCATGCTAAGATCTATGCTCCAATCGAAGAGTACCGTTATCTATTAACTGAAAACATATCCATTTCATGTGCTGGTCATACATAGTGGGTCTGTTATCTGATCACTGACACAACATCATTGAGAACTATTGTTAACCTAGGGTGACCACATTTCACTTCTGCCATTCCGGGACGGCGGGACATCACAGTTTCTCCAAGCTAAATCAGATTCAATTGGGAGCTGAGTTCGTTGGGATGAGCGCTATAGGCCTCCTATTTAACCGCCAAATAAACTAATCTAGTCCGGAATCTGAAAAATCGTTGTATCAATATCTTACGTGATGAAGATTAGGCTATGGTTGTTGAATGCGACCTAGTGATTGAGTCCCCGCTTAGAACTTAACACTACCTCTATTTTAAAGTATTTTCGAGACTATGTTAAAATCTAAGGAGTGCAAATTTATATTAACAGTACACACCAGAGTGTCAAATCATGACTGTAATCAAAATGATAAAAAAATAAAATAAATCTTAACTAAACATGATTATAGATAGGCCTACTATAGTTTACGCATGTAAACCCTAATAAAAATTGATGCTTGTTAAATTCTAAGTGTCCGCACGATATGCATAATTAACTACAAACCTGGAGCCAGCGCCGTATTTACCATTGGCCCAGCAAGGCCTCGGCCAAGGGGTGAAACATTTCAAGGGGCGACAAAGTTGGATTTACAATTTTTTAAATGTTAAAAGTTATTGATAGCAACCCAGGGCCATAACTTTTTATTTATTTTCATTTTCTAATGGAAACAGACTGGTACTGGTAGTGCTGGTTTCTCTTCGTACTATAACGACTGTTAAGAGATTTTCTCAGGTATTGATGCTAGGACCATTTAGGCTGTCCGTCAAAGGATTTGGTTAAATGAAATAGGTCTATTTTGGTACACACATCGCTGAAACATATTCAGTCTCAGAAATATTTTCTACCCACTATGAACCTTTTCGTGTAGGCCTATATGTAGCCTGCCGCAGGTAAATATTTAATGATTTATTGAAAAATTCACGAAACTTGATAAAAATATTAATCGGTGGACGGCTCTAATGACATGTTGTTCGTTGCTGTATTCATTATCGTGATATAGGGTTACTATAGGGGACACTGTAGTATACATCAAGATGTTGCTACATTATAGGTTAAAGGACCTCCCTTGGACTATCCTTTTGAACAACCCAACCCTCTGATTCAACACAGCGCTGGTGAATAGGCTAGTTGTTCAGCAAAAGATAGGCCTAAGAGTGATTAAATGTAAATGCAACCTTGCGACAGCTCTAAGTTGGCCTAAACCGATTTCCTTAAATATTTCCTGCACTTTTAATCTATGCAAACGTTTCTGAGTTCAGTAAATTAGCTCACAAATTAAAACTTTGCACAAAGTTAGATAAAAGCATTTGCCAATCTTGAGGCATTTCATTGCTAATGTTTAGTGCCTTGCTGCGTCATTAACACTGTTTTGCAGAATTGGTGTGGTTTTGCCTTTAGGAAAAAGAACAGCCAGAAACCCCCTCCAGAAGTCCAAGACGCATTCACACGTAATGTTGTTCTGCGTTTTATAGAGTTTACCAATGCTTAACTAAGTTATAAAAATTGTGTTCGATTTATTCAGATTTACTGCAATTAGGTAGTTATTTTTAAATCGCCCATGCAGTCGTGGTAGCCACATCTCTTTCTGTATTTATTCGATTCGCAAATATATCCTCTGCTGTAAGATTGTACTCACATAACTTATCGCATTCTAGGAATAGTCAGAGAATAGATGCTTTAGTTCACCTCCTTTCTCAATAAACGTACGTCAACATTGTGGTTATTTGATCAAATGATAAGTTTCCATTCGATGCTCCACACGGTCTCTGTAGGCTACATATCAATAATCATCAAACAATCAATCAAAAGTACTTGATAGAGCGCTCCTTCAAGATATCTACTCAGAGGCGCTCTCGGCCTAAGCCTCGGCTGAAAAGGACAGTTGTAAGAGAGGCGTAAAATGAAGATGAGGAGTTCTTTGGTAGGAGACGGAGCTCTATGGGAGGTCCATTGTAGGTCCCACGACCGAGAAAGCCCGATTCTGCATTATGGAAGTGCGTGCAAAAGGGACGATCAGGTCGCCATGAAATGCAGAGCGAAGTGGTGGTCGACCACTACTGGCAGTGATAGGGCGACATAGCTCCTGCAAAAAAGCAGGTGCAATACCGCCAAGGCAGCGCCAAACTAAAGCAGATACCCTAAATGAGATGCTCTGTGGAAGAGGCAACCAATGTAGGACATCCCGCATGTACTCTGATACCTGACCTGTTCTGGAAATCCCACCAATCGGTCGCGCAGCCGGAAGCAAAACCCGCTCCAAACATCCAATCCGAACTTGGGGGAGCCCAGCATTTATTGAGGAGCAATAGCCAAGGCGACTGGTAACAAAGGCATGAACGAGAGTAGCTGCGGCGCTGAGGGTAAGAGAGCGAGATATTACTCGCAATTGGGGAAGATGGTAAAAGCAATTTCGAGAGACAGAATTGCCATGTTGAGCAAAGGTTAGTTCTTGGTCAAGAGTGACCCCTAAGTCCCGAACAATGGCGGAGAAAGTGAAGAGGGGAAACTGGGCATAGAGATCACAGAGATCAATTTTCGCCAGCTGCTGTCTGCACAATAGATTGGCCTTTCTCATCGTCGCTGTTTGGTAGACCTACCTCGCGTTCACCAATAAAACATTACGTCAATTCAACTCAGTTGCAATCGACGGCTCATCAATCTAACTAAACTTGAACATTATGAAAACTGTTACACTCAATGCTAAACACGGTTTGAAACATGATAGGCGCGAGCAAAAAGATGAAAAATGATAGCGTGTGTAAATTTGGGACTATATTTATACTTTTCATTTATTATGGACTCTTTTTGACGAGGGTTCAACTAAGATGAGCCTCGTCCATTGCCTGAGTAGGTCGTGCTTCCGCCATTTGCCTCAATTCAAAGTGTAATCAACCACTTTTCATCTTAAATATCTCGATGGTGTATTTGTAGAAGTTTCAGCAGCATGGGATTGTCATCAATTTTTTGACATTCAAATTAGCTGGCCAATCTCCGTTTCTGCTGGACGCATAATATGCCAGCAAATATTGTTCTCGATTACTGCACTGTGTGTTGGGCTCTCGAGCATTCACTGTAGTTGCTTCGAGGAGTTGGAATTCACTGTCCAGTTTTGTGCGCCTTGGCGTTTTTCTAATAATATTAAGAAGCAAACTTAAGACCTATTCTGTCTGTGTCTGCTATTCTTAAATTGACTTTAGTTTCTCTGGTTGATCGGACTTCGGCTAGGCTGAAAAATGGATTATGGTGTGACAACGGTTTCACTTGATGCGACTGATGCCATTTGCAACTATCAGTTGGTTTTTACGCATTCGGTGTCATCTATGGCAAGAGGATGTTTCCCACATGGGATCGTGAATCAAGCGCATGCGTGGAAGAGTTCGCCTGTAATTATGCAGTGTTATTCTAAAACATTTGGATAACTTTGATATGTATAGGATTATGTTTTACCCGTAGTTTAGTTTAAATATAAAGTTGGTGAAAGATTTTATGCACGGTTAGTCACTCGTGAGCTCACGAATTTGTCAACAGTTTATTTTAAAGCTTGTTTGAAAGATCCACCCCAGCTATCACCCACGCTGGAATGTGATGTTATTCAACATTGACACAAAATAGCACATTGCTAAGCGTTATTTTAAGAATTTGGGGCCACCGAAAAAATTATGAAATTTTTCAGCAGCTGTAGTAGGCTCATGTTAAAGCAAAGAAAATTTCGTCCCTGATAATCCCTGAAATTCTTGTAAAGAAACGATATCTTTATTGGTTGCGTTGAATTAGCATTGTATTACGTGAAGCTCAGAAAGAAAGAGCCGTGGCATTAAGAGCAGTTACTGTTCTGTCATTAAGGCTATAATAGACGCTGCGACGCTTATACAACGCTGCTTATACATCTATTAACAGTATTAACAGATGGAGGAACCGCTCCGCAAAAGGCAGCTACATCCGAAGACGCTAGTGACCCACAAGAGCAAAAGGCAGCTACATCCGAAGACGATAGTGATCCACAAGAATACGACCATTTGAACACAAGCATGTAATACATATGATAATATATCGCTCATAAAGTGTTTTATGTTCGCGTGCTTATATATTCGAGTGTTTGCATGTATATGGAATTACCTATAATATTGTTATTTCTAACTGTGTGTATACATATCATTAGTAATTAGCGGCGATGATATCACTTTAGTAGCATGCAAGGCATTAAACGAATGTCCAATCTGAATGACATGCCGACAGGTGAGTGATATGTCAAGTTAAGTACTCTGCGTAACCTTCCTACCTACATCACTTACTTATTGTCTCTTAATGTATTGTTTTCAAACACTTCACACAGTCGGTCAGCTTGGTGTTTGCATTGATGACTACTTTCTAGTATGCTTTAAATCTGGCTTAGGCTCACATTTCCTTGACATTATCAGCTTGTCTAACTTTAAAGACCGATTTTTCAGCTCAATAATACGTCCTAGATCCTGAAGCGCCTTTCCTTATGCGGATTATAGACTATATAAAATTGCTCTGTCGCCTATTGGCAAGTCTGGCATTATATCTTGATGAGTGCCTGTCTTCAAGACGAAAAATGCTGCGCTTTTCCACTTCTCATTCCAGCGTTGACCTTGCTTGCATTGTTGTACCACAGCAACTCTTAATGTTCTTCTAACACCTACGACGTAGTGTATGTGTCTGCATGCATTTAGAATCTTGAAGTCAACAAGTTTCAAGACATTCAAACTCCGTGATTCTGTTTGGTCAGCAGCAGAACATGAATTCAACTGGCCTGTTTGACCCATTAAAAACCTTCAAACAGTACTTCTAACTACTTTCAACAGCTATTATCTTCGTATGTCTATCCCTGCAACCTGAGACCTTTAATCTAAATCGGGGTCTTTTCATTGAGCCTCGCTGTTGCCCTCTCATCGGCTCTCGTGCAATAGAAGTAGCTGCCTGCCCCAAGGAACGGAATTGCGTAGCACAAATGTCTGATCGATGCTAGAAACCTTGCTATTTCTTTTTAAGAAACGCTTTTAAACTCTACATCTCATTGACTTTCAGACATCTTAATTTGCCTTTTTGACTGCTCCTCACTTGGAGTCTGACTAACTGTGCCTCAGATTTGTCTTTCTGTGTGACCTTGCTCGTGTTAAAAATGTCTAAAACAGTAATATTGCCGGGAATCTACTCTAGTTGAACCACTGGAAAATACGTTTTCGTGAGACAAAACAAATATTGCTCAAATTGTCAAATTTGTGCCAATTTTCAGGTTTTCAGAAACAATTAATTGTATAAGGCTAATGCTGTCCTTGTCCGCTATTCCATTACGGGTTCAATAAAAAATTGGGGAAAATTGGGTTAAGATTGAACGCTGTTCATGATATCACGTTTGAAATTTAATTAACCAAACGGTCGATTTTTAATTTGCAAAATCATTCTTGGATCCCAACGGGTGTAATAAGGAATTCTTATCAAGAGCAAACATACAGCTGTAGGTCTATAATTCGTAGACTGGCATACAAAGCTCATGGAAAAACCGGGAGAGTTCGGTAAATCTGCCACCGCTATGGAGCATCTGGCAGTGACAGTCCCAAGCCTGACTAACATCTTCGAGGACACAGCTTTCTTGTCTGAATAATGAAATCTTTTTGTCTAATGTATAAATCAACTTCACACTACATCCTTCTGGTGCCTGAAAATTTAATTACGCCAACCCATATTAATTAAGCGATGTACCTTCATTTAATTCTATTCATTGCCAGTCAACCCACACGAAAAATAATTCCTAACCTTGGAAAACTGGCAAGCAATTGTGTCATTTGAGTGCGAACTTTAATTGTTTGACAATTCACGAATTGATATCATTACTGATTTCCTAAAATACAATTGTTTCATTGTACAAAATTAATGTGTCTTAGGAACAATTTTTACCTCGATCGTGTTAGTGCAACCTTTCCTTTTCACACGTGCATGTGTAACTATATCAGATTGTATACATAACGTTGTCGGAGCTTGGACAATCGTAGGCTCACCATGAAATGCAAATGAAATGGTGACGATATCACATTTTAATTTCACATTTGCATAGTTAATTAGCGTAGTAAAGTTGATTTACACATTAAGCAATGCGTTAGACATTTTGTTAACTGATAACGTGCTTCATTTAAATGAAGTAATTATTAACAAGCATGTGTAAAATTGGCGACGTAGATTGGGCATGGCGAAGACGAATTACTTTTCATGCCGTAGGTGGTCTGTTATTCAATATAGAACAGGGAACCAGATATTGATGATTCAAATTCAACAGTGAAATATCTAAGAGGTTCCTTGAGAAAGCTACATCAAAAAAGTCGCAAAATAACAGACGGGTGTGAGGCAGAGGACATCTATATGACAGCTTAACAGCAAGGACTGAGTAGAATCCAAAGAGCGAGAAATTCTGAAGACGGGAGATCATCATAAGATACAATATAATCTTATTGAAATAATAAGATGCTGCTCTTTACTTAAGATTAGATCTATTAGAATAGATAGTTAGTATTTAATTATCTCATTCTGTGATTTTTTGGCTGTGAACTGACAATGTTTATCTAATCTTATTTCGTGATTATTTAAAACTGCAGAACTGAATGACATTTTACTATTGCAACGTTGAGAAAGTGGATGTGAGCTTTAAGGTAACGATCAAATACCTGTTCATATCATACTCAGACGTTGAAACATGGACGCCTGCAGCATAGGTCAAGGGGGATCGCGTGACCCCCCTGAAATTTTGACGGTTTTTTGTCTTGTTCATAGACTTACTCACTGATTTACTAAAAACTGCATTGTAGGCAATGACCTACCGGGCTGCACTTAATTGTGCTCGGGTTGTGGCCAGCCCGAAACGTTTAGAAATGTTCATTTGTAATTTTGAGTACTTCATTGATTCTTCCAGGGCAGCCTGTGTGGTTGACCAATGGGATATGACCAACTCCTTTGAGATGTGTTTGCGTTGGAAAGAAATCAATGGGAGATATATATATACATATGTATTTAATCATTTAATCATTATTTGATCATTTAAATGATCACCATGTATATGGTGATCAAGGAAATGTTTCGAACCCGTTTGCAGACTTATCATTTATATATAATATAATATATATATTTTATATATATATATGCGCTGATTGTAGCATGGGTATCGTAAGTCACACATGCACAGCTGTCGCTGGCATCCGTTACCGTCAAACACTGTCAACCTTTCCCAATGATCCGTGGTCAAACGTGGCTAAACATGCTATCGGGTTGCAGAGGTGTGAAGCAACCTATCTTCCCTGCCTTACGCTGTCTCGTCTTCCCTCTGTCCGGCACCCACATTTCCTCTCATCCTTCATTGTGTCATTCAGTGTATCCATGATTACATCCAGTGTCACCTTGATCGACAACATATAAAGTCACCAGGGTGCGCTAATTTGTCAATTTGGACAGTAATGGACCATGCAGTTTCGATAAACCCACTAAAATTTCGCCTGTTTCCAGCCACACAACAAGTGTGTTGGTATACCTATAGGCTCATATCTATCAATCGACTTTAAATTATCAGCCGACATGATGACAAATTTGTAGTCGTTTGCATTCATTGTCATGAATAATGTTATCGCTGGCAGCTGTCCAGATTCCATTTCAAATCTGCTTGCGCCAATGTAGGCATTCAGTTTACTAAGCGTGCGGTGACAGTTGTCAATCTTCAATTTATCAATGATTTGATTATATTTGAATTATATATCTTTGGAAGAGATGGATGCCGATTGCAGTTTCTTTTCAGAGATTGATCTTCAAGAACTTATGAAACATTAGTGCTGTTAGTCAGGCTGTAGATTTTTTTACTATGAAATGGTGTAAGCCTACTCGGCCTGTAAAGGAATTTGTCATTGCTTTATAAACTGACCCTTCCGAACGATTATTTAGTTTTGTCTTATTACAAAAGACTAATTAATAATAGTATGAAGTAGCATTAAGCACATTTTAAAGCTATATTGTGCACAATGCATTGTTTACCTTTATGACTTATTTACACCTGATCAATCAGTTCATGGCAATTGTGTCGCCGGAACTGATGCCTGATATTATGACTCCATAAATACCGTTGTTTATGATCATGTGGTCTGCGACGCTGAAGTGTTGGATAGTCCACCTAATCTGACCTATCTAGGTACATAAACTATTTTTATCTAATTCAGATCAAAAACAACAAATTGAACACGTTTTGCACATCATTTTTATTCCTATCGGGAACGTCGCACGTGTCTAACACAGAATGGGGTGGGCAATAGCGTCTTTGGTAGAAACATTTTGAAAATTAATATAATAACAGCGTTGAAACAAATGTTGTTAATATGTCTTGCATAAGAAGCTATCATATAAAGTATGATAGTATATAAAGTATGATAGAGGCAGTGAGCAAATAGAGGCAGTGTTGTAATTGATTTGCTTAAATCAAAATACATAAATTATCCGTCTACCTGATATATAGTAAGCCTAAGTGGCGCATTCTGTTGATTAGATATACGTGAGTCATTTGACGAAAGCAGGCAATTCTTTATCCATCATGGTGATGAATAGTAGGTCTATGTTTGTTGCACTTATGTTCAAGGGCTTTTGGTCGGCATGAAGGCAGCAGCAGAAGACGGATTTAGATAGGCATAAACAGGTGGACGATCTAACTCGCGCTCGACAAGATGCATGTAGTTACTTGTGTAGATTTTTTCACTGAATTCATTTGGCATTAAATACCCAACGAATGGATCAGAAAGGCAACGTATAATTGAAGGACGATTTGGATCGTAATCAATCAAATCAAGGTAGCTGTGTCGCCGAGGCTGACTGTTGATTTCGGTTGGCACTAAATACCCAGATTCTGGTTGAGTACCCGAAGGCTTCACCGAAGACTGAATGGTGTTATAATCAACAAGATCCAGATACTCTTGTCGTGGAAATCGAGGTCTCATTTCATTTGGTAACAAATATCCGGATGTCGATTTATTCTTCAGTTTATTTGGAAGTAAATACCCTGAAGTGGAATTTGGTTCTTGGAATCTGATTGGTGTCGATCGTCGAAAACTCTCGGCAAGATCCAGACAAGGAGGTATGCAGTTTGATTCATTTGGTAACGGATAGTTGAATGTTGATCCAGACTTCACGGCATTAGAAAGTATGTTTGGCATCGATGATGCAAAATCTGATTCTCTACTGCTGATTGTCATCTCTCTTGATGCAGGCTGTGATTGAATGTTTAGAATATCGGTATTAATGACTGCATTCTGGGAATTCCGTGCAAACGTGACTTTCTTCTTCGCCCTTTTAGTTTTAGACTTCTGGCGCAGGTATGACGCTGCAACAAGGAACCATTTTGACAGGCAGAAAATCTGTTCTATACGAAGTAATGTGTGTCAACTTAATCTAAACAAATTTCCAAGTAATTAGCCCATCATTTAAAATACCTACACAGACGACGCTGTGACGAAATCATATGGCCATCATACGAAGCGTGTACCTGGCCTAGCAATGATAAAATTTAGAAATATATATAGGGTCCATATGTAATTATAAATATGGTGAACAACTATATTAGGCTCTATTAATTTCGACTCTCATGCAGACTGCCTAAGCTGACACGTAGGCCTAAGTCATTCCATGGTCCTGTGTAAATGGGAACATCGGAACTGTGCAATCTATGGTGACTATATATAATATTAAATGTGTAATTGTGCAATATTTAGTTAAATATTATTGTTACCTATAAAGGCCTTCACTGGCTCCTACGTATATTTAAATTGTAAGTTTGGCCGGAGATTATTAGGATAGCCCTATAACAATGTTTTATATCTAGGTAAACCTACTCTGTGCCAAATTGAATAATTATATGAACTATAGATGGCAGACCAAGTTAACCGTTTTGCTAATCGCTTTGATATTCGCTGTGCTAATGGCTTCACGAATGCCTTTAACCAGATATACTACAATACGACACCTGATGCGCACAACCAGCACACGGGCCAACAGTTAGAGAGGGACGCAGAGTGACAAAGAGAGTGCAGAAGAAAGAGAAAGAAGACAGACGAATATGGACAGAAACCTTAGGTAACTATGGTCCAGACACACGGACAGTAGTTTGAAAGAAATGAGTTTGTAAATAAAAATATGAAACCAGGATACGGAATCGGTGAAGGAGTGCTGAGAGAAGACGATAGCCGTGATGAACGTTAGGAATTTGAAAGGGCGTAAGGAGGCAAATAGATGAAGCAGTCTACAGCAGCAGAGACAGAGAGGAGTCTACCAAGTATAGTACTACCTCAAACCAAACTCACCCACTATTCTTTCCGTCCCTGCATGCTCGCGGTCGACATGCTGGTGCGCAAAACATCGATTTTCCATTTTGATCGTCGTATCAGTATCTACACACAAAAACAGTTGAAATATATTGTAGATATCATCACGATCAGTGGCCTTGTTTTGCAATTGGTCAGTGCTAGAAATAATATTTAGCCTGTATTATAATAACATAGACCATGTCTAATGAAATAAAATTGTGACCGGGCAGTCTCAGATCGTCTGTACCATTTCACCTTCAAATTCTTAAACCATGAAGGGCACTTTTTGGTTGTTCACGCAAAACATCTACAGGTCAATATTCATTCTTGCAATTTGTGAATGTAGTTCAGCAATAATTGCGACCAACAAAGTAGGCCTAGTTGAGGCTCAAATAAATAATTATTAAGCATGAAATATGTTAACTTAACGTTGCTAGACGGCATTCCATACACAGCTCACCACAAAACACCGATTAAAATTAAATTTTATGATTTTTAAAATCAAAAATAGTTGGGTATTTCTTAATCCTATGTGTGAATACCTTGCGCTGTCGTTTCATTTAGATGTCTCAATTCAATGGCGGTGTTGTTTCGGCCGGATTCAGCATCCGCGTCTATAAAACAAGCAATAATTATTTGTAATTGTACATAATGTTCTAAATGGTATTAAAATTAGTCCTCAGTATAATAATTGTTAGAGGCTGTCATATTCCACGGAGAGACTACACGCCAATAGGAACATATTGAAAAAAACAATCATAAATAATTGAAGAAATCAATTTACTGTATTCATGCAGTGAGTTTAAGACGTCTTACCATTTCTGGCTGTGTTCCTTGTACTGCAGTTGCGCAACGATCTGCAAGAACAATGAAACGGGTCATACCGTGGCAACCAAATTACCAGCCTAAATAATTTTCGTGACAATTGCATGCCATTTTGTTTTGAGTTTCCTGAGACTCTCAAGGTAAAAACTGCAGTAGGCCTATGGGTCTAGACATAGCCTAAAAATACCTATTTGTTTCAGAAACTTTCTTATTGTTTTACACTCGCTTCGTCGCCATTTTCATCGCAATTCCATCAAATCTTGCACTTCATTATGTTGTTGCTTTAACTTGGAATTTGATTTCACTACACTTTGTAAGATTTCTTGGACAGCAATTTTTATTACTTAAGCCTTAAAATCGTCACCCCATTCAATCCACCATCACCAATCACATCACTCTGATTTTTTTAAATACGCAGTTATTTACAGTTGCTTTGTAGCTTGACAGGTTGATTCTATTTGATACATTGGAATTTGATTCAGAAAAAGTTTACACATAGCGAACTACAAACGGCCTTACTTTACCTTACCAAAGACTAAGGTCTACTTCTAGTTTTTCATTGCTCCTCAATCATGAGCGTGTTTCCTTATTCTATCGCATGTTGTAAATTTAATACTTTCAAAATGAAGCAAGCAAGTAGGCCTAATATTCAAATGGGTACCTTCGGAAGACAATCAGAATAATGGCGATTAAAAGCAGAACAATGCTAGCAATGACGACCGCGGGAACATAGGTCCATGGAGAAGTTGTTTCTTCTGGCAACGGTTGAAAGTCTTAAAACTGTCGCATCACTGTTCCTGGCAACTGTGTCGTTGATATTGTTTCACCTAAAGGTGAAACTTAAAATGTTAGTTTAGGCTCAACGATGCCTTGAATCGGTCAAATTGACATTCCATTTATGTAAGGCATTTGTAATTAAATGCGAAAATTATTCGTGCTAAATACACCATCCGCTTACTACAAGATGAGTATATACTTATTTTATTTGCATGTAGGTCTACTCATTTACACATGAAGCGGAATTTCAGGATAACTGATAGGTGCTCAAAACCTGACCATACAAGACCACGATCGTAATTTATGCAGTGGAACATCGAGCTCTTCACATGAAAATAATATGTTGTTAGTATTTCAGAACACTTACTGCTGGGGACCTGACATTTGTAGTTGAGTGTCTTAGCTACGTAAGAACATGAAGCTAAATGGACCTTGCATACAGCCAGGCAGGAATAGTTTCCATTCGGTTTGCCAGCCATCTCCATTGACGAACTGCTGGAAACTTCAGGCACCATTATCATCCAGCCACATGTACTTGCACTGTGGGCTATTCACATCGGAACAGTCTACAGTTTGAAGCTCACATCCTGCATACAATGAGCTGATTGCAGTTGCATTAGTAAAAAATAATATAGAGAAAAAAAATCAATTCACGTACTTCCACATCCTAATTTCCTTAGACTATAATTACAGCGGCGTTTGGGCTTTATTTTGACTACTATAGCAGATTCGGACACAAATGTGTTTTTAAATAGACTGAGGAGTTTTTCCTTTATATGTAAATTTCGATATTAACCTTCAAACAAAAAACAAATCACTTCCTAAGCATGTATGTTCAAAATAAACATGTGTTTCCTATTCAATCGAAAAGGCAATTAGTAAGCAAATTGGTAGGCCTACAGCTATCAAATACCCTTCAAGAATAGTAGGCCCACATGTACATATAAGAATAGCAGACATGACACATAGCAAAACATTATCGTGCCCTCACTCTGGGACAGGCTGCCGTTGGCCCTGCGTTTGTCACTCAGGATCCACTCTTATTATTTTATGCTCGCCTTAAAATTGTTTTTTTCTCAACCGTGCTGGTGTCGGGATGGCCTCTGAGTAGTAACCTTTAAGTGAGCGCTATATGAACTTTCGTATAAATGAATGAATGAGTGAGTGAACAAAATTTTGGATACAGGTTAGTCTTAATATTCCAAGGTTAAATGATTCTATAAAATGGAATTCTTCGGCTTATAGGCTGTGCTTAAAGCACAAACAGTTTGTGGACAATGACGCGTAGACCTATAGATAAAAAGTGGAGTATAGGGGATATTCGACCTGCTTATAGTATTGCCTTATATATGTCGATTTGTGCATGCATGGCGTCAATATTCATATTATGTCAAGTAAAGAACAGTATTAAATAGACATAACAGAACTCAAGCGGAACCATAGAGGAAGCCTTATTAGCTACTCACGCGTGACATTTACTGTTGACGACCACGTAAAGCGCGAAGTCTTCGCTGAGGCGTGATATCTGACGCGACAGATGTACTTGGTTGCTTCAATTTGACCCTCCTGTAGTCGAATGGAAGAGGTAATGAGTCCATTTGAATCCTTTCTGGAGGTCGAAGGTATCGTGTTTTCTCCCTCCCGCCATTCCAAGATAAGCGCGTGGTTACCCACGTACTTCAGATCACAAGACATATCCACTGACTTTAAACCGCAGTCGTTTTGATTGCCATTTGATGTTGAAGTCATCTTGCAAGACTCATTCGACGAATACTTGTCTGTAAAAAATAAGCGATAAGATGCATGCGAACATTACATAGGCCTATATGTATACATTATTATTAATTAGATCTGTAATGCACGTAAGGTTACACAGAAATGTGAAGCACGGATAGTCAATCTCCAGGAGAAGATGCACTTAGATTTACAAATCATTGAAAGCCAAGAGGAAAACTAAGTTTTGAGCCGCTTTTTGAAGAATTTCACGAGTATCAGCATGGAAAAATATGAGAATCAGATGGGTTATTAGAACAGCTTTCCTTATGAAGTAGCCTATTGAAAAAGAGAGCAAAGATGGTAGAGAATACAAGTTTTTCGTTAATGAATCTTGATGTGAGATTTTTTTAGATTCATTTGAAATATTTTTCTGCATTTTAACCTCCTATGTTCGTGAAACTGTATACGGAAATGAAAATTGAATAACCCATGGATGGAAAGTCGAAATTATGAGAAGGATTGCTAGAAGAGTGTAGACTTTTCAAGGTGTTAAAAACGAGACTGAAAAAATGGAATTGATTTCGCCTGGAAAGAAGAGGCACAATGATTTATTTAGGCTATCTGAAAAGACGGGGAAGCTTTTGAAGTGAGTTTCATAGATTTTCATTTAAAATGGCCCTTTTTCCACTTATAAACTGTTTATGAATATTGTTTTAACATAGTGCAATGTTACTACCAGCAGCCATAAGAATCTACTGTTAAATCGACTAAAACCGAAAGGACGAAACGCCTTATAATATTGATTAAATATTCATTTGAAATACAATAGATCATATAACATAGCATTGCATCTGCACATAAAGTGTAGGTTGGTGGGGCTAAATAATCATTTCGCAGATTTATTAACTCGTTATTTCTTCAAAATCTTCAAGTAGAATTTCTTGATGACAGGTCCTGTATATCCGTAGCTTATAATTATAATGTTCTTTCCGCGCGACACATATAAAATGCACTACAAGTTATTTATGTCAGCAGATTTACTAGCAGTTTATTCGATTAATAATATTATTATGAATACGAAAAACAGAATAGCTAAACCGGATTAATTTCATAAAAGGAGACGACTCACCTAAAACTATAAGCTGAGCTAATGATTCCATTCCAGGGACAACGCATTTGAAAATTCCAGCGTTTTACATTTTCACTGGATTTATGTCTAAAATCTGACCGCGCACCTGACCCGTCACATTTGTAATTGAAAAGCTGTTGATCGAGAGATTCCTTCCTTTGTAAAGAGCTCTTTCGGTCTTATTAATCGGAGAAATATGAAGCCAGGAAGTGTTTGCCGATGTGCCATTTCTGCATGTAATTTGAATCGCCTGACCAGCTATAACGGCCTCATTCTTTGGTCTTTCAACAACGTTGGCCAAAGCTAAAACACCAACGTTGTAAATGTGTTAGACTAACATAAAAACAAGAGTTTTCTAAACATTTTTGCGGCAACTTTATCAGTCGATCAAGGCGGTAAGAAATACTAGTCGAATTATATAACCTCTTCCAAAGTCACAGAAAAAGACTCTCATGCTCAAACACTAATGAATATTATGTGAAATACTGTTGGGACTGATGACCGGCAAAAAGGTACAATGTTAAATTTACTGTTCCTAATTTAAGAGACTGTAACCTTTTGTTTATAGTGTTACCTCTATTATTCACCAGGAAGACCCTAATTTGATATTAATGGTTAATAGCAGTTGCGCATAAACTTGGGAAAGCCTCTGCAAATGCAATTAAGCTTGCAGGTTGATCTGTGGAGATGTTTAAAGATGTGTGTTTAGACCACGTACGAAAAAGGACAACAACTACAACTAGAACTACAACTAGAAGAATAAAGTTAGAAAATTGTTTAAATCACTGGTAACATTTAATGAGTTGAAAAATAACAATAATTGGACATTATCGGAAATGATAATTTTAATTCAAGTTTCAAATGCAATGAAAGATAATAATGTCCATTAAATGTCTTCCTTAACTCATTATTAGGCTAAGGTAGCCTACTCGATAGTTTGCATTATGTAATTATATTTACAGTTGTCACAATCGTAATAATAATTGTAGTCATATAGGTCAACTGGAAAATTCAGTTTCGCGTCACTGATTCTTGTGAATAATTTGTTTGCTAGCTATTGTGTTTTTGTGTCGTTGCAGGAAATATATAGAGTGACACTAATCTTCGTTCACCGTTTTCAAACTTTAATATCTCGGTCAATATAATTCGGATCTGTTAAATATTTTTCAATCGTGTACAGAAGTCAAATTTATTTTAACCTAAAAAATTGTAACACGAACGTGCGTTAAATGACGTGACAGTGTACACCGCGGCGCGCGAAGCGCAATTCCGGCTCGTGTCTGGAGATGGCGTAACCATTATTCAAGCTGTTTAATTGAGTAAAAATAGTAGCATCGACACTGGACTATGGACGATTAGCCTAATGTTTTGTTCAGCCTAGGGTGACCACATTTCTCTTCTGCCATTCCGGGACAGCACATTTTTTTCAATCTAAATCAAATTCAATTGAGAGCTTGGTTCATTGGAATGAGCGCTATGCAACAGTTTACCTGTGACGAACAATAGCATCAAACACGTCAGATGAATTTTCTTCCGAACAACCATAGTCAATGCTTGTTCTGATCGGCACATCATGGCTACAATAGTGCATCGGCGATTCTAGCAAACACATTTAGGTCACGGCTGAATACAGATAGACCTATTATAATCCGTCATCATTAGGCTTAATTAGTCAGCGTCATTATTATCATTTGCGTTTTAGCTGAGCTTAGCTGAGCTCATTCATGACTGACGTTTTCCTATGGACATAAACTATCATACAATGAGGAAGGCAACGGGAAACCACGTCACTCACCTCATCCCATGGTGGCGTAAAGCCAAATGGATCTGCCCTTCGGACATCACCACAATGAAGGGCTAAAATAATCGTTTTCTGAATGCTAACATCGCAAAATTGTGCATGCGCCTCTGAGTAGATTTCTTGAAGAGGCGCTATGTCAAGTATCATTTATTGATTTTTTGGTACTTTAACTCGTGACCACATAGATGCGCAGCTATTGACCAAGAATTATGCGTTGACCGTTCTCATCAACGCAGTTAAATTCTGCTCCCACGTATATTGATAGAATATCCACGAGACTTTCAGCAAATTATCACTCCCCCTCCCTCTCCGATTCTTCTTTTTCACAATCTTTTTCACAGTTCTCTTCTCGTCTCATACAATCTCACAACCCCATTTGTATCCCATTCTTCTGTGCATACTTTTCTTTTCTGCTTTCCCCTCTTATTTTTCTTCATATTTATACTTTATCCTTGTTCTAGTTCTTCCTCCTCCTCTTTCCACGCCCTTCCGCTTCCTTCTACTCTTTCCTTCATAGTCTGGCTCATCATCTTCTTTCTTATCCTTCTTTCACTATAACTACTACTTCATCTTCAGCAACGTTTCATTCACTAGTTTACATCACCTTTGTATTCTTCTACACCACCTCCCTCGAACAGGACGAAAAGCTGTAGAACGAACTCAGTTGAGCTGTTTGACTGATGCGTTCAGAATAATCTCTACTTGGATGATCAGAAAAGTCTTTTGTACTTTTCGAGACCCTCGTACCTCGTAGCAAAATGTTGCGCGCGTAGTTTTCTATCAAAGTGATTTACTATAATAATAATGTTACTGTTACGACTGAAGAACAAATTGAACTCACGGCTACAGAGCGGTCTACTGCACACGCAACTGAAACCTTTCAACGCTAAGTGTAAGCGTCTGAATTCGTGACCCTACACTAGGAAATTACCACCATAGTCGACAAATAGTTCTATTCTCGTAGCCTACTTTACACAATCATGTAAGTCTTTAAGCCATGATGACAAATTCATATGATAACACGACTTCACACTTCATTTCCAAGTTCTTTCGCGGCCTTAACTGTTATCGTAAAGCGTAATCTACGTTTATTCTTGTGTTGAAACGACAGATCCGAGGTCCAACCAGCTGACAATATATTTCTGGCTCGCGGAACCTTGTCTAAAGACAACGCAATTCAGAACAAAATTGTTTAATATGCCATTGTTAGGGCTTCATGAGTTTTCTGTGATTGTTTGTAATTGATAATGCATACCCGAATCACGTCTTCAAAGCCTTATTCAACTGTTTGAATGGCCCCATAATTATGAGATTATGAGTTTAGAGTTTTTGCCTAGACCGTAATGGTCATCGCGACCCCGGTTTATTCTTGTGTTGATACCGGTAGTTTATGGTTGCCAGAGTTCTATTTTTAATTCTGCGCTTATACGGTTGATTTTCCAATTCGTCATGTGGTTTATTCTAAAACGTTTCTCTGACGGAGCTATGTGGGCTGTGAGCACCTCTCTGATTTTCTTCTAATGCTATTCATTTGGGTGACTTCCAAAATTACTCCACTGACAGGTTGGCCGCAAGGCGGGTCATCAATATACGTAAATCGGAGTGGAGAGCCGTGACGTCGGCGGCCCACGGGGTTGAGCATTGTCAACGGTCATACATTAGCAATTACATACAACATGTAATGTTACAGTGAACTTATCCTCTATGTGTCTACACTGTCTATTACCTATGAATGAATATTATTTTATATTAGTTCATTTGAATCGTTGAATTGCACTACGTTATCAAACATCTATTAGACAAAACCGGTTCTATGTCAACAGCAAGTTAATAGAAAGAAGACATAGCTAGATATTCGTTTATTTAGAAATTACATAATCTGAAAAGAACGCAGAAACGCGTATGCGAGTGGCAGTGATCAATTAGTAGTAGCTAGAATTAGTAACGAACCAGTAAATGTTTTTGTATAATGATCTGAGGATGAATTGAGAGTCGTATTTGGATGGGAGGACATGGTTGTACAATGT
This sequence comes from Bimastos eiseni, assembly GCA_959347315.1. Lineage (NCBI taxonomy): Eukaryota > Metazoa > Annelida > Clitellata > Crassiclitellata > Lumbricidae > Bimastos > Bimastos eiseni. The sequence goes on from OY365810.1 coordinate 34,746,601, forward strand.
ATGCTCAAGGTCTTAATTGGTGAATGTAATGGGGTAAGAGTTGTCAAAGAACATGTTTGAGGTTGTGTAAAATAGAGAAAAGGAGTTTGGCAACTGCTATGTTTGCAAGTTCAGAGACTAATGGGAATGATTGATCTAAGTAACCAAGACGTCTGGCTCTTTAAGAAGTTTGCCAGGCACTCTTTATCAGTGGCTATTTAAGGTGATGTTATTAGCTGAAGCCCAGGTAGGGATTGAAAGTAATTTAGATTGAACAGTATGAGCTTGAGAGGATCCCGTAGGAAGACAAGTGTTGTCTGCAAATTTGAACATGGGATTGAAGTGTTGAGAGGGGTGTAGGTGTGAAACAGTTATTGAGAAGTTTGTGAGTTCCAAGACAGAGCCTTGAACTATGCTAACATTGATCGGGAGGAGAGATGAGGGAATTCCTTTGAATATGGTGAGGTGCGAACGTTCAAATGATATTCAACTAGTCAGATAAAGACTTGATCTGACATACCAAGAGTGGTGGTTTTGTCAAAAGGGAAAAATGTTTAGCAGAGTCAAACGCATTAGAGAAGCCAAGAGAGTTTGTTGAGACATGTTCATTGGTTCTTAGGAGTTGTGCATGGTGTATGATAGAGATGCAGAGGTGAGTCCGTTGGGTCTCAAAGCAAACTGATCTGAGATGAGAGATTCATGGGGAGGTTGCCTGCAGGCAGGGTAAATAGATCTATAAACCATTTGCTTCTCGGCTAGTCTGGAAAGAGCACGAAGGGTGAAGATTTGGCGAAAGTCAGCATTCTGAGTGAGATTGCTGTCGATAGCTTTTGGCGAATGATGACGATTTGCCATTGAGAGGTGATGACATGGGATAGGAATGAGCAATTAATCAGATGGGAAAGAGGTACTGAAAAGAAGAGTGCGGTGAGTCTAATGAACCAAGCTGATAGGTTTTTTCACTATGAACAAGCTTACTCCCGATTCAGTACGCCACGTATTCTTAAGGTGGCAACTGAACAGTTTCCAAGCATCCTACACTATCTTTTCAACGTTCTTTGTTAATTTAACACACGACAAAACTATTTCCCACATTGAAATCATATGAGGTGAGATATATATGCCATAAATTGAAAAGACAAATTTAATATATTAAATTCAAAAATGCGCACAACTTGGTTTTCAATTTAATATACTGTCAACAATAGTGAATATCAAGAGTACACGCTCTATTGACGAGTATACGTTCAGAAAAAGAAAGAAAAAGGTCTCGCAAATAAATTACTCAATTGTTGGCGCAAGTGGCATATTGATAAAAGCATTAACTTCTCTGTTCGTCTGTTCTTACAATCTTCATAGACATTCATTTTGAATTAGAAATACTTCATAGCTGTAAATACTGGTCACGTTTCTATTTTCAAAATTCAGCCAATTGAAACAATCCGCAAGCAGAATTTCCGAGAAAACGCTAGGAAGTTTTTGGACAATGAACAGATAAATATATTATATGCAATACATATTTGATAAAGGAGAGAATAAATTAGTCGTGTGACCTGTAAATTGAAACAAGAATGCGATGCCAAAAACGAAACTGATGACAGCTCGCTATTATCGCTAGAAAGAAATGAACTGAAGGTGTAGATTTCTATTAGAGAGGTGCCGTTAACATCTCGTTTCCAGAGGTTCTATAAATTTTCTGGAGACAAAATGTATAGAGCTGGCAAATTTTTGTGACGGGAACATTGGCGAAAATGATCTGGACCGAGATATTAATTACTGCAGAATAATTTTGAATAACAGAAGTCAAAACTACGTAGGCCTATAGTTGGTCGGTAAATCACTTTTGACCCACTGAATTATTTAATTCGTGACGATGTTTCCCTAATCTGCTATAAAAACCGCTGACGTTTCTTTTGCTACTTGCGAAAGATCTTTTTGTATGCTGAAGTTGCTTCTTATTTAATCCGAAACCATAATGAGCCAAAAACCGATTGAGTCTAGAAACATGTTACCTTTCCATCCGATTAGGCCTATGCAGTAAATTACAAAACCATCGATTGCTATTTTCAACCCAATGACTTAAAGTTTGACATAAAATTAATAATACACAAATGCACCAAAACATGAATCATCATCTTCAATCATATGGGCATCTAGCTTATTCTTTTATTGTATTAACAACTGTATATATAATATTTATATATATATTATATATACATATATATATTATATATTTATACAAACATATATATATATTAACATATATATATATATTATGGTGTTCCCACCCATAATGGTACATTTTCAACTTACATGTAGCATTTAATCTTTCTCCAGGCTGCCATTTGGTGATGCCTCATATAGAGAGTTTGTATGCAAATGTATTTTAAAATAGAATAATATTTAGGACCTGCTCATTCCAAATGAAATTCTTTTGAACCCCATTTTCTACGGAAAAAATTGCTGCACGAAGAACATAGGTAGTAACAACTTTCTTGTACTTATTTTGTCATTATGTTTTTATCATGGTATTTGGTAAAGAATGGTCATGTGACCTGTACAGGCTGTCATCTTTAAATAGGATTTTAGTTGCTACAAAACATAAGTTTTCTGTCAAACTGAATTTTAAACTCTTTGGGTTGTTTAGAACAGAGTCAATATTATAAGACAGTGATACATTTGGTACAACGACAGATGCAGGTTTTATAAATAAATTACAGAATATGTAATCTGTAATTTACAGTAATTTACAGTATTTGTAATTTTGTACGTCCATTATTATATATAAAATATATATATATGTATGGATATTAGGCAGCTAGTGTTAACCTATAAAGTACTTCAGCACTGTCATAAGTTATTACATTATTTCTGTACATCTAATATTTTTTTAATTACACTAATGCCACCATAGCTACACTGATTTTTGGACAAACGTTTATTTGACAGAGCTATGGCAAAGAAACTCAAAGTAACACTGACTGACTGACTGCAAGTTTCATCTGCCCGATTGGAGGTATACAGATGAACATTTCAAGACTTTTAAACTTCCATCTCGTGGGGTAGTTTTGAAGGTGTTGTTTGACCGTCATGCTAGTAAAAAACAGAGTCTAAGAGAAAGTATAGATAGCACCTTTTTGATGATGAGGTTTCACTGGAAGGGAAAATGTTAAAGGTGATTGCTCTCACAAAAAGAGAAGGATCAAATGTTCCTTCAAAACGGATTAGACCATTTTATAATCCAGCAATGAAGGGACTGCATGCTTTTGTCACAACTTCGACAGTGAAGTTTTTAAGATCCTAAGTCTAAGTCAGTCTGAAATTTTTTTCTGTGGTAGGAAATCACTGAATCTGAATTTTGAGCAAGCCCCTGGTTCTTATCCAGATTGCACTAAACAATGTAGGCTGTCAAAATCTTGAAGATAGAGACATTATTATGTCCTCAAGTTACATGTACACTCGTATCGAGACTAAGGAGTTAACGGGAGGAGTCTCTTTTCTAATTAAACTTTGTCAGTGTTGGAAAGGGTTGTCGCCTTGTCGATACCACAGTCATGCTTGGTTTGAATGAAGTAGAGGATAGTTTAACGTGAGCAGCATGTGAACGCGTTGTTGAAAATGATTACTAGCGAGTATCAGAACTTGCAATTATGACTTAGGCCTACTAAAGCGCGTATATTTGAAAGTTATAGATGCAAATTTAAACTTGGATTATTAAAAATGTGTCTCCATTTCTCTATAGGCCTAGGCGTATTGCCCGGAAAACAGCAGGACGCTTCAAACTTTAGGCAGGAAGACCTATATACTCAAACAACCTGCGTCGGCAACGACAAGATGGTAAGCTTAGTAGCCGTATAGGAACTGCGAATTATTAAGCATAGAGACTGCATTCTTCAGCGTCAAACTGTTGTAATGTATACCAATTAAATACTGACGCAAATTAAAATAAGAATGATTTAATGAAAATTATGTCGAGATATAATTGATATGAGTATGATAAAGAAAATAAATAGCAAAATCGATCCCAATCTCTTAGAACTTGTCAAGCAATTAAACTTTGTCTTACTATGAACATTGCACTTAATCGAATTCATATTACGCTAAGAAGTAGACGCTAATTGAATTGGTGTGTTACGAGCTTTAGTCGAATAACTTGTGGAGCTTTAGCAATGTACAGTTATAAACATACCCCAGATTCAGAAATAAAGTATGTAACAAGTTGAATAATATGAATGTAGGCAAAGGAGGAGGAGGATGTTTTGTATTCGATAATTCTTTTGTTGAAGACTGTTGGAGCTGACGGAACCGAGTATCTGCAGATGAACACTGTAAAATATTTGGTCCAGACACCTACAAGTTCGTCATCGAGAGAAACACCAACACAGAGTGCATTTGCTACCAGCACCTACGCTCATATTGATCACTCACTCAAAGTCCTATCCAAGTGAAGGCGATTTCACTAAACAGCCTGCTGGTCCAGGATTTAAAGCCTTAGCCAGTTTCAGGAACCGCGATCTACAGAAGACACATGAGATGCGGCCTATGCTCTTACCTAGCCAGCGAGGATCTACAAACAGATAGTTTTACCGGAGTTCAGAAATCAGGCGTTTGAGTAAGAACCCTCATTACTCGCAGTACCAATGTCAAGGTTATTTGAAACAAATTGATGATATCAGTCGTCCTTAGTCACCATTTAAAACCAGTAAACGTTGAACAGTTCGCACCTGTATGGCGTATAGACTCTGTTCGCCAGACGTAGTAACATTAATTGTGATCAAATGCGATTAGTGGATGAATGCCTGGATCCATGATTTCATTTATTTATATATAATATGTGCATTTTAAATTACAGAACGTGTTTACTGTCCACTTTAAGCCATCAATTGAAAGAAATTCGATGTTAGTGAGAAAGTAAACTCAATTATGGAGTCGGATTTTTCATCTGTGAGCTTGTAGGCCCTAGGGACCTGCTGTTTGATGTGAGCTATTTTATTTGCTCATACATCGTTCAAACATTTTTCCTATGCCCCTCACCAATCAATCAATCAATCAATCAATAAAGTGAAATTTGTCTATTAAATAGTATGTAGAAAACGGGGGCAACTTTACAGGTATATAATCATTGTTGTCTTAGAGCTGTACCAAGCAACGATGAGGATGGGTTATCAATTTTTGCATGTGACAGGAGCCACTGTCACGGAGATAAGAAATCATATTGGAAAATAATGTGTATTGTCAGAATAAGAGTTCATTATAGAATATTTATTTATTTGTGCGAGGCACAACGCAGTACTAAGATGGAATATGTCTTGGCCTTCCATAATATTATCGATACAATTACACGATGCAATGTGATTTGCATTCTTCATGCTAATAAGCCTAATAATGTGTACAGTTTCTACTTTAGACTACGACAATAGGCCTAAAACAGCTAAATAAATTCAACTACTAAAGTGCATCTGCTTGATGCTTAACTACTCAAGTACATCAATTCTCGTCCGCCATTTAAGAATATTAGCAGACTGTTTTGGGCCTATAGCAATATCATATTATATATTATATTATATTATATAATAACTTATATTGTCAATGATTATTAACGATTACAATAATAGTTCCTGATACATTAGCTTATACTGTCAAGCATTTAAAACATAATGCTTCACAGTGACTGCTCGAGCAAACTGGTAAAATACCTGTATTTGCTTCCATTTAAGACAAACTTGTGTTATAAAATAATTCTAGATTAGTACGATAAAGCGTCACAAGCAACTGTAAAATGACATGTAGTGCACGAACTATGAACTGGTTGCAAAAGTTTGTAACGAAATTCGAATCCTGCTTATAGCTGTACTGAACGATGATTTTGAAGCTAAAGATTTAGTGAAATGACATCACATTATTCCGATTATTTCATTTCGAATGTTTTAGACACTAAAGAGACCACAATAACTTAGCAGAATCATCGTTGTTATGTGAGTTGGGTATAATGTGCGACATTCTGTTGTTTGGGAATGAGTAATGCAACGTTAGATTACAAACTCAATTCTGGCTTCAAGTGTAGAGAATACAATACAATAAGGCACTGCACTTAAATATTATCCTTATTCCAAGGTTCAGTAGCAGTGGTGCACTGAGCCATCGGGACACGGAAGTATCCCGGTGGGCCGCCAAGATCAGTGCTGTGGTATTAGAGAAGCAATACCAAACCAAACGCCGGGTCATAATTGTTCCTATATATACTAACAGCAGCCAGCCACCGTACTCTTCAACAACAATAAGTACCTAAGTCACGTGTTTGTCTGTCCGTTATAGGGCCTACACGTTTCACTTATTCACCAAATGTCACTTCTAATTTTTCACGGGTTACGTAAATAAGCATTTTAGCTCCACGTTCCATTACAATCAAGGTTAAAATTAAGTGTGACCTGTGATTTTTCACGGGTTAACAGCTAGTTGGCTATGTAAATAAAGAGCTACATAGAATGCAATCGAGAGTCATTCAGTCGGTCAATCAGCCAGTTTTACTGTGAATCAATCTGTTTGGTGTGAATATATATAGTAATTAAACATTTATTAAAATAAATTTCAAAAAATCAAATGTTAACAATTTCGTCTGTAGAGAGATCGTCATCAAATATTTCGCGCACAAAATTTTTCCGCAATATAACTGCTTAATTTGCTTCTGCGTCAGGGATGTCTGTCATACAGTCGTGTGCGCACTACTGAACAGAGGTGCACTTGGGTGCTCGAGCGGCCCGGAAAAAGAAAATAAAGAGCAGCCCTTTGACTTTTATTTTCCTTATGCATTTTTTTCATCCAAGCCTGAGACCTCCAAAGTCACGGCTCACTTTACAAGTTACAACAATAATTACTAAAATGATAAGGCACAAATATAATTTTTAATTAAATTTAAAATATCAACAACGTATTTCAAGTTAAAAATCTATTTGTTTGGTGCTCACTGTAATGATATAGGATAAGCAGCCTCTTTAAGCTGGGTGTCATTTCGGCCACATGATCTATAATTGTATCGTTATTGAGTTCACTTAAAACATCGGTTTCTATTAACATAAGCATAGCTTCAAGACGTGTAGCAGACAATGAGCCGCTGTGAGTCTTCTTCGTTAACTTAGTTTATAATCAACAACTTACCTACATGTAAGTGACAGAGGCAATTGACGCTCATGCGCTTCAAAAACTTGATCACGTCCGCATTGAACCAATGTAAATAAGCCTTGTGAACTGCTGAAAAGGTTTCTAGGTTCAGGTATTTGGGTCCCTGAACACTTGATTTATGTTATTGTCGCTGTCAAAATTGTACTAATATGAAACGAGAGTTTGTTGATTCAAACCAAATAGAAAAGTAAAACTGCATCTGCGCTATGTTGCTTACGTTATAACAGTAAAGGTTATCACGTGCATCCAGAGCACACTTGCACATACGCGTTCAGGATTCTCCCTCACCTAAACTGAAACCCGTTTAAACTCTATAATTGGACTTCCCAACCTGGGATGCGACGCACCTTCTGGAGTAATTTCAAGGGGGTGCTACAAAGAGAAAGGTATGAATAGTAAAAGAAAACACTGCTAATGCATCATAAATTTTTTACTTGCCAAGTATTGATAACATCGCTAAGACTTTAAGATTTGTTGATAAGATCGCATGGGCAACATTGCAAGACTGATAGAGTGTAACAGTGAAAACTAGAATTTTAGAATGCATTGTTTGCTCTGTTTATTTTTATAAGTTTCATTGAATTTGTTGACACACTGTAATCTATGCCTACAGTTTTGGTAACTGTATGTCATTATTGCGGCTCAGGCAGCAGATAAAAAAATGACAATTTCGTGTATGCGCCTTCAATGAAAATACTTTCGTATGGGGCGAACTTTTGTAAAATATTTCTAAGGGGTGGGGGCATAGAGATGTTGGAAATCCCTGCTCTTGCCTGTCTTTGGAAAGTCTAGTCAAACCAAATGCTAGTAATAATATACTAATAATACTGACGACTCCTAACAATTCACTGACGAGGAATATTTATATATTCAACCGATGGTGGTTCGTCAAAAACCTCTGGTCTATGTTGCAAACTTGCAAGGAATTCTTCGGTGTTAGTAAGGTTTATGACTTCGTAGTCAGTTTGTGGATGAGTTAATTCTGATCGAACCAATGCACTGTATTGGACACACGGGTGAGTTTCCTCGGTCACTGTTGCTGGATTGAGTTCAACAGCTACCTCTTCAGGAATCACAGATGGCATCCTATCCGCAGAAATGGCGTTGGATTCAGCTGCGGGATTCGCACCGTTTTCTGAAAAACCCGTTTGCGCATGAAGTATTCAGGTTTGTAAAGTAGGCCTACACCGTAAATTTAACACATTATTCCTTGGCAAATCACTGTCATCTGATATGACAGAAGACTGAGTGACTTACTTACTTACTTTCTGAGCTGATTGGGGACTGACTTGTTAATGGATGGACTGAGGGATGAATGGATGGATGATAATTTACGTGTACATATGAAAAGCATACCTCTTGCTATTCTGCGGCAGACGGCGAAATAGAGCGTGACGGAGATAGTTATTGAAACTGAGATGAACAATAGAACTGCAAGAATGGTCAATGCGAGACCTGAAGAGAAAATGTTTAACATTTACTGCATTCAGAACAATCTAACCAACAATGCGTACATGGAAATGACAAATAATATGCAGTTAGTCAGAGTGGCAATGATGATGATGATGATGATGATGAAGACGACGACGACGACGACAACGACGATGACGATGATGACGATGATGACGACGATGACGACGATGGCAACGACGACGTTGACGACGACGATGACGATGATTATTATTATTATTATTATTAATATTATGAAAATTATTAATATGATGATGACTATCATTATGATGATCTTGATTACGATGACGATGATTATGATAAGAATGATTATAATGACGATGATCATGATGACGATGATTATGGTGACGATTATACTGATGACGATTATTATGATGACAATTATTATAATGAAAATGATTATGATGACAATCATGTTTTAACCTAGTTTTTTGCGATATTATCCCAACTTCAATATAATGCACATCAGTAAAACTGTCATAGGTCTGAAGACTGTATAGTCTCTAGGCCTATGCCAGTTTTATTGTTGTGTTAGTGAATATATTTTACTGACAGAGTTTTCAAGCCTAAATGAAAGTAACATTTGACAGTGCTCTCATACAAATTTCGGTAATACACACTGAAACTGGGCAGAGGGAAACGTAACAAAACTTCGACAGACTAGAAATAATAATTGATTTAGCAGCAGAGAGCAAAGCACAGTCGCCACCGTATAAAAGTACCGAGCATGGTGTGTTGGAAAATTTCAGATACAGATGTCGGCAGATGAAAATTATGAACACCAGACTAAGAAAAGACGTGTGTATGAAAGAATGTACCTTTCACAAAATGCTGACTAATGAGTGGGTCTGTCACTCGTTTAACAGGTTGATACAACTGAAACGCCAAATCAGTCAGTTCTAACGTGCTTTGCGCATTTATGCCTTGTGCATGAGGAGAAACCAGTATTCGTGGATACGCTTAGATACAGAAATCAGTGTAGAAATGACGAGCAGGTTTTCTAAGTCATACAATGTTCTAGTCTTGTAAAATAAACCTGTAAGAAAGATAGAGAAGTTTTCGTCATCTCTTGTCATAGAAGTCACTTTACATGAAAATGTGCATTACTGATACAGGTTTACAATTGAATATTTCTACATTTAGAGTGATTTTACCATTAGTGTCAATGGGCGAGAACTGTGTCGTTATTCCTGTAATCAGAATAGCACCCATTGTTGCAGAATTGTAATAAATATCTGCAAAGAAATTCAATTGTTAGTTAGAGATTTATTTCATATGGAACGACGCAGTTGTTGCTATGATGTTAATAAATCAACAGCGGTTAATGTTAATAATCTTTATCAAAACCGTGATATCTATTAGGATTGATTTTGTATTACTGACATTTGATACCGCTCTTCTTCCAACATTTGTTTGCTACGAAGTGCACATATACGTCTCGACGGCACAATTGTAGCTGTAGCCTACTGCAGAGCAAATGTGCGCGAAGGACTTACTCAAGGTCCCTACACAGTGACTCCCTAGACGGGGGTCGATCCCGCTCACTCAGCGCACACTGACCGCTCTAAGCAATCGGCCACCGTGCCACACAATATGTTTAGTAGCTAACCTGAGGTAAATGTAAAGAATGGAATATTTTTGGCAATCCGGACTTCGTCTTTCAACGTATTTTTAAAACAATCGGTGACTACCGTTAGTGTCAATGGACGAGGTTTGTGTCGTTATTTCTATAATCAGACTAGCATCCTTTGTTGTTGAATTGTAAAACTCGTCTGCAAAGGAATTCAATTATCTGTTAAAGATTTATTTCCTATTGAACGACACAGTTGTCGCCATGATGTTAATAAAGGAACAATCAATGATTTATAATAATAATCTGTAGCAAAGCAGTGATATCGTAAATATATCTATAAGAATTGTGTAGTAGCTAACCTGAAGTAAATGTGAACGTTGGAACATTTTTGGCAATCCGGACTTCGTCTTTCAACGTATTGTCATCGGCGATGAAGAATGTCTTGCAAAAATATCTTGCATTGCCTCCCAGTGACTCTGCATTGACTGTCAGAGTAGATGAAACGCTTGTAGATGATCGTTGTTGCTGACTGGTTAGCTTTCTATCACTTTTTATCCATTGCATATGTGGATACCAGAACCCAGTGAAATTTACTCGACACCACAGGTCTACATAGCCTTGCTGATTGCCACTGATTGTTGTTCCACATACTGGCGCAGACTCTGCGGTATTATAATAGTTAGGTTAGATACATGCATTAATAGCGTCCATTGAATAAAATTGCTGTGGTAATGGAAATTCGCAGCTCATACGGGTTCCAAGAGCTAAGACCCAAGGATCAAGGTGTTAAATCGGCCTTGCACACTTATTACGCATCGTATTTACATAACTTATATAAATTTGAACTAGTAAATATAATGCGCTAACACAATGTTTATACTGAGTATATGATATAACGAGGGGGGAAATATGCCCGGACACCATGACTTTCAAGCAATTAAACCATCGGACTATCGAACCTTCGGATTATCGAGCGTTCGGACAACATGTATAGACATAGAACCCATGAAACGCACGCATGGGTTCACGATCTAGATTTATTTTAAAGCAATACTTTCGGTTGTATAAGCGTAAGCTCAAAATTTCTAAAACAATTATCTGAGGCTAAGCGCAAGGTACCTCATGAGAGCCATGAGCGCCAACATAGACATAAAAAACAGATTGGTAATTAGAACAGTTTTCTTTATAAAGTAGCAGCTTATTGGAAAGAGTACAAAGATGGAACAGGAAGCAAGTTTCTTGTTAATGAAATTGCTCTGAGATTTCATGTAGTTCATTTTATATATATTTCTTACGTCAGTCAAATTACATAACTGAGAAATGAGTAGCCTTGATGGACAGTCGAAATTGTAAGAAGAAGTGGTATTAGAGTGTAGACCATTGGAAACTAGACTGAAAAAATGGAATTGATTTCGCCTGGAAGAAGAAGCAAATTGCTTTATCTATCTGAAAAGACGGGGAATCATTTAAAGCGACTGTTTTTTTATTCTTTAAAGTCCAGTTCTTCTATTCATAAACTGTTTATTTCTGAATGTGTTTTGACATAGTGCACTGTTAGGTATACTACCAGCAGCCATCAGAATCTACTGTTAAATCGACTAAGACACAAAAGAAAAAACACAATATAATATTGATTACATGCTCATTTGAAATGGAACAGATAATGTAACATTGCATTGCATCTGCACCTACGTGTACAGTTTAGTTTGGCGCAGCTAATTAATCGTTTTGCACAATTATTAACTCGTTATTTCTTTAGCCTCTTCAAGTGGAATGTTTGGGGTAACAGGTTCGGCATATCCGCATCTTATAATTATTAATATGTTTTTCCCGGCTACATATATAAAGTGAATTATAGGTTATTTGTATCAGCAGATTTAATAGCCGTTTATTCGATAGGCCTATATAACATAATTATGAATATGAAAGATAGAATGGCCAGAACAGGTTGATTTCATAAAAGATAAGACTCACCTAAAACTATAAGCTGAGCTGATGATTCCATTCCAGCGACAACGCATTTGAAAATTCCAGCGTTTTCCATTTTCACTGGATTTATGTCTAAAATCTGACCGCGCACCTGACCCGTCACATTTGCAATTGAAAAGCTGTTGATCAAGAGATTCCTTCCTTTGTAAAGAGGACGTACGGTCTTATTAATCGGAGAAGTATGAAGCCAGGAAGTGTTTGCCGATGTGCCATTTCTGCATGTAATTTGAATCGCCTGACCAGCTATAACGGCCTCATTCTTTGGCCTTTCAACAACGTTGGCCAAAGCTAAAACACCAACGTTGTAAATGTGTCAGGCTAACATAAAAAGGAGTTTTCTAAACATTTTTGCGGCAACTTCATCAGTCGATCAAGGCGGTAAGAAATACTAGTCGAATTATATATCCTCTTCCGAAGTCACAGAAAAAGGCTTTCATGCTTGGTATGAGCAAACACTAATGAATATTATGTGAAATACTGTTGGGACTGATGACCGGCAAAAAGGTACAATGTTAAATCTACTGTCCCTAAGTTAAGAGACTGTAACTTTTTGTTTATAGTGTTACCTCTATTATTCATCAGGTAGACCCTAATTTGATATTAGTGGTTAATAGCAGTTGCGCATAAACTGGGGGAAGCCTCTGTAAATGCAATTAAGATTGCAGATTGATCTGTGGAGATGTTTTAAGATATGTGTTTAGACCACGTACGAAAAAGGACAACAACTACAACTAGAACTACAACTAGAAGAATAAAGTTAGAAAATTGTTTAAATCACTGGTAACATTTAATGAGTTGAAAAATAACAATAATTAGACATTATCGGAAATGATAATTTTAATTCAAGTTTCAAATGCAATAAAAGATCATAGTGTCCATTAAATGTCTTGCTTAACTCATTATTAGACTAAGGTAGCCTACTCGATAGTTTGCATTATGTAATTATATTTACAGTTGTCACAATCGTAATAATAATTGTAGTCATATAGGTCCACTGGAAAATTCAGTTTGCATCACTGAATCTTGTGAATTATTTTTTGGTAGCCATTGTGTTTTTGTGTCGTTGCAGGAAATATATAGAGTGACACTAATCTTAGTTCACCGTTTTCAAACTTTAATATCTTGGTCAATATAATTTGGATCTGTTAAATATTTTTCAATCATGTACAGAAGTCAAATTTATTTTAACCTAAAACACTTAGGCCCTATCCAAAGCCTACTAGCTAAGCTACTACCAGAATGCCCGGGCAGCATCATGTCACTCCAATCCTAAAATAACTGCGTTGGTTAAAAGTTAGTGAATTCACAACCAAGTCCTATCATCAACCTGCAAGTTCAAATGTGTTCGTGACTCTTAACCATCTAGCCATCTCGTTCAACCCGATCATCTTCATGTCTCAGTCTTTCTCGATCCTCGGTCAATTCTCATCTCAAGTACTCCAACCGAGGTACATGTATATCCCATACCACACCACGTCTCTGAAACGAACGACGACCTTCCTCTCGATTTTTTTTCGGTTTCTCTATGTCTTTGTCAATCATTGACTGTTATAGCTGTTCCGGATTCTTCTATCATCCCTAGAACTTTCCACTCAGAACTGAAGTATGACCTCTTCAAGAATTTCTTCACCTTTTAATTCTAAACGACATCCACCTTAGCAGCTGCAATGCCTCCTCTCAACCCCAGGCAGCCAGACTCGGACCTCATTCGGACAACCCTTTTGGGCAACCCATTCTGACTTAATGATACAGTACAGTTTGGGTTTCAAAGGAGGAGAACGATCCGTCTGCTTCACAGATGAAGCTTAGTCCAATATTGAGGATGTGGGGTGGGATGACGACCAGGGATCTCACAAGCCTTTACTTTGTGCCAAATGGTACCAGACTGAACACGCAGTACTGCATTACATACATTCTTGAGCAATACGCGAAGCCAGCGTTCGAGAGACAATGGCAGTGTTATGTAACAAAAGATTGGCCATCAAAACTCTCCGGATGTCTCATATTGAGAACTTGTGATGCATTTTGTCTCAGCGTTTATAAATATCCTGTCCCAAAGAACGTTGACCAGCTCATTCGTCGCCTCCAACGAGCGTGGAGGTCGATAGAAGTTTGGACACTTCAGTCTCTGATCCAGTCTGTGCCGTATAGAGTCGGCGCTGTCATTGAGCAGAACGAATACACTATTACACTGTACAACAATAGCCTTCATGTACGTCTGTGAGACCTAGATAACAAGATTGTTTTATGGTTCACTTGGTCAAATATTTTGTTTCAGAGTGATTTTATAATGAACAAACTGTGTCGCAAGGCAGTTTTTCCCGAGAAACTGGTCATTTTCAATTTTTTAAATGTATTATGGCAACCACTGACCGGATCAGAGCCAAATTTGTATTGATTTTTATTGATTTGAATAGTGTTTCCACTACTGACAAAATATCAAAAAATATGAAGCCCATACTGAGAAAACGCCTTTTTAGAATGGTGAACAAACTTTTGTGTTACCGTATGTTATTAGAACGATACACAAATATAGAATATTTGAATTGACTTTCAAGAAGCTCTATATAAATGCACTATGAATAAATAAATAAACATAGCATTTTTTCAACGGGCTATTGACATAAAAAATAGGCCTACTTTAATCGTCAGTAACATGACGGGTTCGATAATAGGAATGAGGAAACAAAATTTTTCTAGCAGCAGAAATAAGACACACGTCATCTAGTCAAGATAATATAGCCTACCTTATTCTTGTGCCATAATACGAATTTCAAAGTAAGTATGTGACAATGACGGATATGTCAAATAAACTGATTGCTGCACCGCTTTAATACAATATTCAAGAAAATGGGTAATGCTTGTTAGGAGGTATGTATACAGCGAAATTGAAATGGAATAATGTTAGTAGGCCTAAACCGTATTTCCTAACATTATAATGTCATTCAAAACAAATGACGACCACAAAATATCAGATCTGCAACAAATTTGCAAAGTACATTGGCCTATAATTATGTAGGCTAACCAAATATCATTTTCTGAGCCCGCAGGCATATCTTATAAAGGAAACACCAGGTTTGTCGACATAGCAGTTCACTGAACGGAACGCTTCAAGTGATTATTGTTATCGTTCCGTATTTTACCGTACCGTATCTTTAGATTTATACAGCGTCTCTCACATAATAACTAATCAGAGGCGCGCTCAGCACAGAAATTCCGGGGAAAAGAAAAGTCCTTAAAGAGCGAGAAGCTGTTAGAGATGATACAGTCATTAGTTTAGTCCTTAATGATGGAGGAAAGTCATTCCAGGTAGATGAACCCACAACAGCAAACGTCCGGTATTGGGCCAGGGAAGTCTTGGTCCTAGGCACAAAAAAGATCAAGACGATCAACAGAGCGCAAAGATCGAGCTGAAGAGGCAGGTAATGGCTTTCGCAAATACTCAGAGAGATATCTCGGGACACAGCCTAGGTGGGCAGCTTTGGAAACTAGAAAAGGGACATTGTAGTGGATACGTGCAGTGACAGGAAGCTAGCGCAAGACTTCAAGCATATAATATTATGTAGGGATATGCGCAAAGCGAGCGAGTCCGGCTATGAGCCTAGCTGAAGCATTGAAGACCGATTGAAGGGAAGAAAGATAGACGTTCTGTCGGTAGGCCCATTAAAAGTGCGTTTTGTTTTATTTTATGCTCGTAGCGTGTAGACTTTAATAGGCAAAGTACCAGATTCATATGCGAAATATCCAAATCCCAGGACATCTCACATCCTCAAGGAGATAAGGCACTGTGCATTGACAGGTTGAATACGTGCTCGCACATTCTATATTTTTAATTGCATTTGATTTACCTATCGTCCGAAATCTTAACATTAGGCAACGCAGAGTAGGTAAAATTATTGTAATTTCTTTTGGTGCACCCAATTTAAGTTTGCTCCTAATTAAAGAGGTGAATTAAAACCACGTTTACTGCGCTTAATATGATTGCCTTTGATTGAATTGAAACTCATTGGACCTGCCTATATGCCTATGGACTTGCTTAAATACAGCTATGAGGTCAATGGTAATTTCTTGTAATGTCATTATAGCCAACTCTAATTAAATTACAATTCCTAGCAATGGTATACCGCAAGTATAAGATCATGCCCATGATTTGACAGGTTTATTTGGGCCATATACGCTACCTAATTTTATCTCTTCCACATTGAATTTATGGCTTTTTACCGTAACTTTTATGGCATTATTGGTTGCATAATTTTAATGTCTTCTGATTCCACAATTAGGCCAATCTATAATTTTAGACGTTTACTCTATCTACCAACACGGAACTGTACCAAGCACTGGAAATGATATTTTATCAGACTGTCCGGGAATTGCTTAATGTGTAGACGGCAGGTTTCTAATTCAAGTAGACCTACAGTCAAAATAATATTAATAACAAAGTTTAGGTTTCTTTGCGGTTATTTTATTACTGATGCACGCGACTTTATATTACGACATCAAGACATCATAGATCAAAGTTTATTTTTTTAGTCATACTAGCTAAGCACAATAATATTATGTGGCGCCAATACAACTATAGATAGGCCTACATTTAGGCCTATATTATATCAAAAAACTTGGAAACAGAAACCTCCAAACCAGGATGTGGTTCGTTGTACGTGTATGCCTAATAATAGAATTCTTCAGGTTGAAACTATGTTATAACGGTGGAAGTAAACAGTTTTCCGCTTACCTGTAACAAACAACAGCATCAAACACGTTAGGTGAATTTTATTCCGAGCAACCATGGAGAATGCTTATTCTGATCGGTATAGGCCCTATTATGGATACGATAGTTCATCGACGAGCGAACAGACACTTTTGGGTCACGACTGTATACAATAGACCTAGGCCTACATGACAAGTTGGCCTATATCTCGCAGTAGGCCTATCTCGTTTAATTGATCAGCGCAATTATTATGCGTTTTAGCTAGGTTTAGTCCGGCTCATTCATTAACGACTGTTTCTGGTGAAACCTATGGACATAACCTACCATGGGCATTAGGCAGTGAAGTGTTACAATAATCGTCTTTTGAATGCTAACATGACAAAATTTTTACATGTGCAGCTTTATAGCCTATTATAACAAACTTGCAAAGTTATTGAGTTAGAATTCTGCGTTGACCGTTCTCGTCCAACACAGTTAATTTATACTTCTACGTTGATAGGGATATCCACAAAACTAAATCAGCAAATGTTCACTCTCCCACTCCGATTCTAATCCATTTTCATCTCATTTGCTACGCATTCTTTCCTTCCTGTTTCCCTTCTTATTCTTCTTCCAATTATACTGTATTCTAGTTCTTCCTCTTCCTCTTTCCACACCCTTCCTCTTCCTTATATTCTTCCCTTCTCAGTGTGCCTTTTCTTCCTCGTCCTTATCTTTCTTTCTCTATTGCTACTACTTCTTCTTCAGCAACTTCTTTATTCATTAGTTTGCATTATCTTTTTATTCTTCCACGCCACCTCCCCCGAACAGGACGAAAAGCTGTAGAGCGGACTCAGTAGAGCTATTGTGGAGAACCTGGTCTTAGGGTTAGAACCCCCGGTCCACCACACTAGTCTATTATTTTAACTGATGCGTTCAGAATAATTGCTACCTAGAAGATACGGAGCCCCTAAAGGGACATGAAAGAAACTATTTTAAATCATGCGAATGAGACACAAACTCGTGCGCACGAGATAATAACTCGTTCCCACGACTTAATAAGTGTTCGTTCGCACAGGTTAATAGCTCGTTCCCACGACTCAATAAGTCGTGCGCATGGGATATTAATTCGCTCAGCGTATAAACGGCCTCACAATTAAAATACTTTCCTTACAGACCTAAGCCTTTCACATCACATATGCACCACTACTATCACTTCCTAAAGCACCAAACCGATTTTCATTGCATTACCAACTGTTGCCATGATATCGACATTTTTAACTAGTGATGCCACATTTTAAGACGAGATGGGCAGGTGTCTGAAGACTGGAGTAGATGCCAAAGCTTGTGTTCATTTGTTTATTCATCTAAAGACTGCAATAACTTTTATGCCTTGACTTAACACCTGTAATATAAGGTTCTATGACACTTGCCAAAATGATTTGTTGCACCTTTCTGCACATGGTGACCATGTTCATGATTGGACTATTTCTTCAAACAGCAAATAATAGTAATAAAAATAATATCTAGAGTCCTGTATAGGCACAAGAATCGTTCGAAAAGGGAATCTGACAGTCCAGTTATCTGAACTTTAAGGAAATACTTCTATTTCTAGTTAATCGATTAAAATAACTCTGCAAGCCATAATGCGGTTTGTCATCTGGTAGGTACATTGTATTTTACTTGTACGATAAACGAATATCATCATCAATTTAAAGTTGTCAAGAAATTTCCATTAAATTATTCTAAGAAACATGTTTTGTGTTAAAAAATGCACCGTTTCAGAACCGTTCATTCTGAAAGGCAATCTTCATTGTTAATACTTAGTGATTGTGGGAGTTCCTTTTACTGTCATGAGTTTAGAGTGACTGAAGTCAGAAGAAGATGCCAATATTGATGCTTTTCAAGCGCTTATTAACTCAAGGATCACAACAACATATACTTTAGCCTGATGCTTATGACTGAACTACTAACATTCGTAACAAATTAGCAGCTTTCAGCTTTACCACTAAATGTAACAGCGATACGTTTATTCCAACAAATGCGATGAAACTGCTTATGCAATATTGCAAGAATATGCTCTCACCCAGTTGATTATGAATCATAAATGCAACTATAAGAAACTTAAATACACCACACGTGTGTAATAAACAGCATATCTATGCAAGTGAGAAATCAAAACTTTTCTAAAGACAATGCATTCGGTTAGTGAACGTTACAATGGATTGTTGAATTGGTCTTGGCCTACATTTAGAGGCAACCAAAGTCTCAGACTGCATGTACTGTGTCGCGGGTTTCACTCTCGCCACTCCTTCTTCTTGATGACGAGAGTACCCGCTGGTTCTTTCCTCTATCACCAAGCTCAGCAACACGACACACTTGATGGTTTTAATATGTATATTTTAATGATATATATACACATCACTCATCCTATCTACACTTACTTGAGTTATTAGCGTCTCTTAGAAAAGTTTTCCTGGTTTACGTTGGAGACGGGATTCCCAACTACGTTGATCACCCTTATCGTCAGAACGACCTAGCGTCTCCCCCAGTTCCGAAACAAGTCCCTGTTCCTTCCCTTGCTACACTATAAGAACCCTTCTTGAGGCGATTTCCTTCGCCATCCCAACCGCAAAACTCGTATCTCTATTGGACGACATATCGTCTGCTGAAACTATTCCGAAAACCTGGTTGGTCGGGTCTTGGTGTCCCTAGCGTGACGTCAGATTCCTAGAGGCGTACAGTTACTATTTGACTAGCGGCAGCTATGGCTCGGCCTTGCCAGCGTCATAGACGAGCAACAGGTCCTAGGGATCGAATTTCATTATTATCGTTATACCGCCTAGTGGGTTGCGCCATTCGTATCGGAATTGTCCCCTATTCATGATCCGTGTCAACCAGCCGGTCCAAATCAAATCATCAACTGATTCATGAATTTCTTGTCTGTGGGTCGTAGAAATGGATGGGACAGTCGTCTCTGACATCTGCCTCGAGGTGTCTGCCTCGGGTTTCGTTGTTTGACACTCCGTTGATCTTTGCATAATCCCGCCGTCTGTATTGAGGCCGTCTGCCTCCGGCGAAACCCATTGAGGTCTCCTTTCTCAGATTTCAGGTAGACACTTCATCCGTAGTCCTCCCACGCCTGTGCTGCCGGTCGATGACTTTTATATAGCGCCATCGTCCAGAGTGTCGTACGTGACATATTGGCATTTGGCAGTCTGCCCTGTTCTTCAAAGAAGGAACTGTAAGTCGGCGACCTGAAGGATTCCGATCATCAAAGACAAAGGGGCTGGAAAGAATAGAGCGGGTTCTGACTTGGCTCCAGTCCAAAATGCAAGCACCTGATTCACTGAAACGCCACTCCTGTTGTCTGGAATAACAAATAAGCAAACACCTACATGTAGATATGCATGACACAGCTGTTGCATATGAAACGTGGAAAGAAGCTTTATAGCAATTCATAGCGCATTAATTTACAGTACAAAAATCACTAAGATACACCTTAAAAAGTGGGAACCTATAAACCTCTCATGCAGATAAAACATATTCCAAACACTGAAGGCCTACTTGCACTAATGTTATTTATCCATAATTCAACTACAATCAATTGCACTGCCCATAAATGCTCAATATATAACTACCGATCTTCTGCAAGCACTCGCATTTCTCTGACAGCGTAACTGTGTTTTATCAACAGCATTGCAAGCTGTGAATTTTGACGAGTGCAATAAGGTATCAAAAACTGACATCTTCATTACAAATAATGATCAAATATAGCACCTGAATAACTAGTAACAGCATTCATCATTATGGCCACATGCAACACGAAGAAAAAAGGTACAAAACTTACGAGGTCTTTCAATCGTTCAAAGTTGTTCATGAAACAGTATCAGAGTGAAGCCTGTTTGGATTTCAAAAATATCTTACTTTCTCTCTTTCTTAAATCTCGTTTTTAACATATTAATCAATTATAGTCTCTTATACACCTACCTGATCTGACATGAAAAATTCACGACTTCATCCACCACAATCTTCAGCTTCTTCGTCAGAAAAGAGACCAAAAAGTCAAAATTAGTTTTGTTGATTGCTGGCTGCAAGGACTGACTTGAGTGTAATTACATCGTTGTAGTCTACTATATTGCTACCAGCAAGGTATTATAAATATTATCCTGAACTGTTTGATAAGATCTGTGACACAGCTCGGCTTCTGCATCTCAATTCTGCAATACACAAGGTTTTCTCAAATTAAATCTTCAAATTTATTGTTCATATATAGGCCTACATGTAATTATATAGTTATTTTAATTAGGCCTATGTCTTTATGAAATACACAATCATTTCATTTCTTTATAGATGTGAAGATTTTCTTTATAGATGTGAAGATTTGTAACAGTTTCAGAGTAAAGATGTCGAGTTTTCGTGCTTTGGCATATTATATGTACCACAGACTAAGATTCGAACCAGAAATCATAAGTTCACACAGTCCTTATTATGCTAACTCAAAATGCGCTCCCTTCTCACCTCTCACTTGCTCTACCACTCTGTAATTCCCATTATACCATTCTCTTGGTGCACCTCATGCACCAGTCAACAAATTAACATTCAAACATGTAGAGTTGTCTACTCCTAATTGTATTTATACAAGATTTAACTACAATCAATTGCACTGCCCGGAAATGCTCAATATATAACCATCCCACGTTGTTTCATTTAATACTGGTACGTAACGGTTTCAGCGATATTATAAGGCATAGTTAATGAGTTCGATTACCTTTTGGCGACGGAACTTTTCAACACCGCCATCGGAAACGTCTCTAAGCCGAAGAAAATCAATCAATTCGTTCATTGTGCAATATGTCAAATTGAAACTGTACTTTGAACAATTCTGAATCACTTTATATTAGACTTTGCTTCGTTTACAGAACTTTGTGTTTCCGCATAAATATCTAAACAGAAGTTTGTTTGCACCTCAGAAACCTCGACCTGCTATTGGCCAATTAACTCGTTCCTACGACTTATTCAATCGTGCGCACGAGTTAATATCTAGTGCGCACGACTTACTAATTCGCGCGATCGACTTATTAAGTCGTGGGAACGAGTTACTATCCTGTGCGAACGACTTATTAAGTCGTGGGAACGAGTTACAATCTCGTGCGCACGAGTTTGTATCTCGATCGCACGACTAAAAATAATTTTTTCGTGTCTCTTTAGCAGCTCCGTATTTTTTACTTTCGAAGTACCTCGTAGCAGAAGGTTACGCGCGTAGTTTTCTTTCAGTGTGATCGTTATAATTACAGTGTTACCAATAAATCCAAAATTGAACTCACGGCTACAGAGCGGCTTACTGCACACACGCAACTGAAACCTTTCCGCACTTAGTGTAAGCGTCTGAATTCGTGGCCCTACGCTGGGAAATAACCATCATAGTATGTAAAAAGTCCTGTCCGCATAGTCTAATTTACACACGTAGATCTTTAAGCCATCATGGCTTAAAATGTGATGACAGATTCATCATAATTCGTTTTTTAGTTTTCTCGAGACCGTAACTGCCATCATAATCTAGGTTTACATGTATTCTTGAGTTGAAACGGTAGATGCTGACCTTCCAGAGGTCGTTATTCTGACGGCGAGAGTTCTATTTATAAGTCTACGTACGCTTAGGCCCTATACGTTTGGTTTTTCCATTCTACATGTGGTTTTTATAAAATTATTTACTCTGACAGAATAATTGCGCGTGTGTGGACTAGAGTACGTTGTAGGTGAGTGATATGATTTTATATTCTATTCGTTCAGGTATTTTGAGCCAGTGGCACGATTAAATTTGTGAAGACAAGAGTTATATGGTGGTGTTTCGGGGTTTGGTGACAGCACGGGCGAAAGTATTCTGATAGCACGACTTCAGAATTCGCTCCTTAATTTTGTCTAGGTCGTAATAGTTTTCATAATCCAGGTTTATTCTTGTGTTTAATTATATTGTAGGCCTAGTGTAGTTTTGTTCTTTTAAGTAACTTGTTGTTAATACGTAGCAATTTACAATACAACAAGCAAGATATGGCGGAACAATAGGTTGCAATACTTTTTGAAATTTTTGAAATGATGGCAATGTTTCAATGAGTTCTATTAATAAGTCTACGCTTAAACGGTTGATTTCCCATTTTATCATGTGGTCTATTCTAAGATTTTTCTCTGACGGAGATATGCGGGCTGAGAGGATTGTTGTTCATTTAGGTTATATCTATGTTGAAGAAAGAGAAATGCATTTTGTCCTAATTAGCATTCATTTTTTAAATGTAGCGGTTGTAGACTGTAGGTGCGGTTTAGGTCTAGTATAGAGCGTATTTGCGAAGGTCACTGATATGCATGAAGCAAGAGATGGAAAGATTAGTGATGTGATCGGAGAAGTTAATTTCTTGGTCAATAATTATAGACCAATAGGGCGACCTAAGTTGCGGACAGAAGAATTTGCAGTGAATGTTGGGTGTATGCAGGGTCAAAGTTGAGGGAAATAGAGGGATCTTGATTTTTTTAGTTATTTACGAAGGCCTATAGCCCTATAAGTATGAATTCATTTTGGCGAGTTTCGCATTATGCACGATGAATACAATAAAATATAAACTTTTGTCTATAAAAATAGTAATGTTTGCATCCTTTGGTGTCTTTTTGATCTTTCAATCGCCATTGCTTTGGTCTTCTCTGTGTTATGATCATTGATCCTCGTCTTCTAATAATATTAATCTTAATTGAGATTAACCAGAGCAAATGATATTATCATTTGTTTGCTTTGGTTCATGGCTACTGTGCAGTAGGTCTATATTCTATCTTTAGAAGCAAAATATTTCTATGGATTTTGGAAATTTCCGCAAGATGGTCTTACTATCAGAATGCCTATAATTTCCTTATTTATAATGTTATTAATGTCGGATGTTACAGGTAAACTTTGTAATCCAACTTAATATAGTAATAGAAAGTTGTTTATTCGCCGTTAGTCATATATTTTGTCCAACATTTGGTAAATAGGATCATAATTTCTGTAAGTAAGCCTACGTACGCTAGGCGCCTAGTAAACCAATGGCAGCCTTACAATCAGGCCTAGCCGAGTAGGGTCGTACTAAATATGCATGAAGTATTACGACCCTTTGATATAAGTTATGAAAGAGTTATAGGAACATGGGAATATTATATCACGTCGAAGCTGTAGCAAAATGAAGTAATTGTTATTAACTCACATCTGCTGAGATGGTAAGATTAGTTTCGTTTTAGATACATGTAGGTTTAGTTTAAACTTTTATAACATGGGCAAAGTATAGGCCTACACTACAGGGCCTACTTTTATGATTACTACGATTATAGTGATATTGTATTTAGTTGAAATATTTTAGCTATTACGATAAATGATATAATTATATGTAGCGATAGGCAAAAACAATGATCAGGTAAAATTATGCCGCTTCAAATTTTTACGATGGAAGTTTTCGACGTACACTTTAAAAATAGGCCTATGTTTATCAAAGCGCGGTTACTATAAGAGCTAGGGCAAAGAGACATTCTCACTTGATAGAAGCATGCATGGTCCAAGTTCACACTCTTGAAGATAATACATTGGGCCTATGCCCAACCGACTATTCTGTACAACATATAATCCTACACTACATGTGTATATTATGCCAACTACAGTATGACAAATATTTTATGTTGTTTCTACCAGCTGCGCAAACTTCGAGTGGTCTCCCAATCTCTTTTTACAGGAGCTGCAACTGCTCCTATGCATATTTTCGTCACTATGCCTAGCCGTGACATCCACGGTCTACTGCTCCGTTGTATAAGCGGGCGTTTCGCGATGCAGAATTGGATGATGATTGAAGAGCCATCAATCAGTGTAGGAATTCTCCGGACAGAGAATGTGTGTGCCTATGTGCGTGATGTTTTATTGCAGGAAGGCCAATGCAGAACTTCTGCATTGGTTTTCCTTCCCGCAGCCAATTGTATTCTACGTTGCTTCCTTTGTTTAGCGCTGTCTCTGTGGGACTGCGCTTTACTACCTCCAGGAACAATGCCGCCCCAATGCTACGGGGGCCTACAGCCCTACAGGGCATTGCACTCTGCTAACCATGGCCTTCTCGCTGTCCCACTCGCACGTCCTGTTTGATGCAGTAATGTTCCTTCTCGGTTCAAGGTCCAAGCACTCGAGATGGACTCCCTCTGAGCTAAAGGATCTCGCCTAGGAACCCTTATCATCTATTATTCTTCTCTCAAATCTGTATTCTTTGGCCGTGATTGCCCTGAGTAGTTTTTAAATATACGCTATATCACACTAAACAGATTGATTGGTTAGGCGCGTTGAATGTTTTCTTCTTCCTCTGCTTACTCCTTCTTCTTTTTCTTTCTCCTCCACCACCTCCTCCTAAAAGAGTTTTACTTGCCTTGTGGTGTAAGAAAATGTTCATTAGTCTGGAATCATCTTAGATCTCAAACTAGCCTGAAGCTTGTATACAACAACTGCGATCATTTAGCCATACACTGGTCTAACGGAGAGTGAAGATCGAAATTTAATTGATAATTAACTTCGTGCCTGTGTTCTGTGGAATGTAGCAGCTCTTTATGTCTGTGGTTATACAGTAAGAACTGAAGAATTAATTCAGGCCGCAGTTGGAACAAACGTGACTTTCCCTTGCCATACAGACCAAGATATCGACAACGTTATATGGAATAAATATCCAATCGGTTCAATGTTAGCAACCATTGTCTACTGGAACGACATATTTGAAGCCGATCGAAACAGATACAGAGTGACACAGAGTAACACAGGCGATCTTAACCTCACTATATTAGAAGTAAACCTTGGAGATTCTGCAAAATACACATGTACAATTGGAGAAGAGATTCATTCATTTGAACTCATCGTTCTAGGTGAGTGGGCCTGTGACTTCATAGATTAGACGCCTCCTGTCCGTGAGTGATTCGGACAAAATGTGAGTAGGCATGTGAGTGGTTAAGTCAGTGCATGTACTGGAATAGATGATCTTGCTTATCGTCTTTTCCAAGTTATTGGTGGCGAGCGGTGCAATGGTGATGTTACGAGAATGCAGGCATTTAACCTTCGGGGGCTTAAACACCTTCTCTTCAGCGCGTGGTGTTCGTTGAAACCTCGGAATCACGAAGACTTGTTGATGTTAAGGTGTTTATATTAAAGCAGATCGTATGTACAGCAAACTGTTTCAATAGTAATTCTACGATGATAGATGTTCTTCGATTCGCCCCGCAGTCAATAACTTCGGCTTAAGGTCGCACGTTTGTGAGATGCCTAACAAGTTCTGCATATAGTTCTCTGCACTCCTGCCCTGATTTCTCTTGCTTGGCGATTGTCCTTTTCCTTCTTCGCCTTCGTTTATATCACCCGTCTATCTCTCTTTCACTTTCGACTGGTTTCTGCCCCTTCGCCTGTTCCCTCCGCCTTTCTTTCTTCCATCTCTCCCTCACACGTCCTCCATCCTATCCAATGTCTCCCTAATGTGTACGTCCTTCTTCCTCTCGCTCTCTATCGTTATACATTCCTCTCTCTCTCCCTCTCTCTCTCTCTCTCTCTTTCTGTCAGGTATGCGAGTCTGGTAATCCGCTGGGTGTCGTATTAATTAATGCAATTAATGATATCATTATCGCGACGATTAGAACTGAGCCTAGGGAACGGCTAGAAAATCCATTAGCGAGAAGACAATTGATCTGCCACCTATAGTCCATATAGTTATATGTATTTATATACGGTATGTTTAAATGTTAAATCTAGATTAAAATCGGGCTGATTCAAATGTTCATGGGAAGGATAATAGTCACAGTTTTAACTAAATATAACGTAATTATACCCGTAATAATCCTATAGCCTCCGTCGATTGTGCAACTCTGCTGTTCTGCTGAGTCCTTTATTACACTACAATGAACGAATTGATGTGTGATGGGGCGGTATGAGTTGTAGGCCTATGTTCTGTAGGATGGGTAAATGTGTGGGTGGGCGCCATGGATAGTCGGCCGAACAGTCTGTACTTAGAACGACAATTATGTCACTTAGAAAATCTGTGTAGTTTGGTGTTATCGATTAGCTCGATTTGCACGTTGTTTAGACTCAAATAAAACCCAGTTTGTCATCGTTGGTGATAATCTTAGAAATCCAATAGCAGCAGTACAGCATAGTTTGACATGAATGGCCGTTCATTCACGAAGTATCAAGTATCAACATAAATATTTCCGAATTGCGACTAATTAGTAAACACTCAATAAACTAGATGAGCAATAATAGTTTTCGCTACGTTAGCAATTAACACTTATATGGTATGCACTTTTGTATGATAAAAATCTCTATTAATTAGGGTATTTGACAGATTTCCTCACCGCATATTCATGGATGTTTGCAAACAAGCGAACTTTGCAAAATGCGAGTTTATCCGACCTGGTGTCTCAATGCAATGGCGTCCATGATTATAATGCTCATAATTGACAAAAGCAAACAAGCGAGTCAGATATTATCTGCCCAGTTCAACGTGTTTAAACACTGTTAATCATGACATATACTTCTAATGTATATTGTATAACATAGACTTGATTGTTTCCTGTTTTCAGAATTTTATCCGTCGTCTAAATCGTGTGCTTCCAATTCATCAGGTGTAACTATTATTGGAAGAAATTCGTATGGAATAAAACCTGATATTGTAAGCTTGAATTGCACGCTCAGATATCAAGGAAATTTCCAGCCTTCTTTGATGTGGATCTCCTCCACTGGAAATTCGGTATCTTCAACACAAAGATCAATCGATAACAGAACAATCGTTTCCACTGTTGTCCTAAGTGCGGGCGAACAGAACAGTGCAACATACTCGTGCTTCGTAAAATCTCTAAGTTCCAGCTTAACGTCCAGATTCAACTGTACACTGTTTGTTAATATTACTAGTAAGTATGCAAACAATGCATTCATTTAATTCAGTTGCATTATTTGAATAACATACTACGGTACTCTGTCATATCTACTTGCGCTCAGCACACGATGAGACAAATATGTCACTTATCTTTCCAATCGTATCTACATTCGACCAATTCAACCTGAATTATAATGGGTAGATATTTAAAAGTACTCATCATTACACGTAGCTGATGAGTCCTGGCGGTTGTGGCTTTCATTAGCTTAACAAATAGAAGAGCTAGCATCTGCGTAAGCTGGAAAGTAGGTGACAGGTCTTCTGATGGATTGACCCCTGGTTAAAGAACTTGATATAATTTTATCTTATTCTTATTCAGGGAATGAAAGCCTCCCACGTTCATTTGAAGCCTTGGCAAATCTGAGATGTTTATTCTCTTGTACAATAACTACTGTTGTCAGGACAATATCCCCCGGAAGTCCCTCCATAAAATTGTGATATGGCAAGTATTATTTATGGCAGTACTATTTACCAGATAAGCCTAAAATCACTGCAACACAATTACTTCAAAAGGAAACTTTTTACAGGGTTTTGTTTTTCATTCTAATTTTGATACAGCGACTATATAATAATAAAGATATTACCGGGTAAATCTTATGTCAATGCAGCATAATTGTTTTTGAAACAACGTCAATTTAAAAGCTGAGATTGTGGGCAATGCCGCGCAAATAGTCATATCTGTTACGATGCGCATACTCTCTTACAACAGTGAGGATTCGAGTCTTGAGTTCTGAATAAGTTTTTCGTGCGGGTTGAGGGGCGTGGCCAGCCAGGGCTTGTGTCAAGTGGACTTGCTGCAAAGCTTGTTCGCGCTTGATGCAGTCGAGACAACTCCAGAAATTCGGATGATTACAACCATTGTTGGACTGGAAACCTCTGTGTCACCTTCGACTGCATTGTTTGTTCTTGGAAGTTCTTTATGTGATCGTTCGTGCATGTTCCATAGTTCAAAGAATGACGGACACCGCCTCGTCAATGTGGTCTCCCAATGTAGCTGTCTACGAAATAATCAATGACATGTTGTGCTTCCCAATGAGCCCATCAGGAAACTCTTCAACGGCAAGAACCACATCTTGTATAGAGACGAAGGCAAGGACTGCAATCATACTCATTTACACTGAAAAATGGTTATTGTCTTGATATAGTTGTTGGAGACTGCATATCTTGACTGAAGTGGTAAAGCACCGTTTGACTCCAGTGTTGGATAGGTTATGGTGCACGCTCGAGATCATGGCTTGCTCGAAATCCAACGTTGTCGAAACCGAATTCAAGTTGTCATTAATTCTTAGTAACTGCTGAAGTAACTGTGTGTATATTACTCCTAATTTGTTTGAAAGGAGAGCATACTCACATGGAATTGTGCGCTCACTTACTTGTTACTGCTCGTGCAGTCGATCTACAATTTTATTACCACGGACTTTCACTTTAGCTTGAATGGCGACTTTTCTCTCACTCAACGGAAACAACCTCGCTTGCAAATTTTTTTATATAAACAGGTCCCTCAAACAGTAGCTTATCTTTTCCACTTCCATACGTAACATATTTCATGAAGTTGATTATTTTAACTGAAAATAACGTAACGGAACGTCGTCTGACCATTGTAAACCAGCCCGGCCGTTTGGAGTAGTTCTTCTCTCTGTCCGCTGAATAAGGCTTCAGTTGTAGGTTCAAGACTATATCCATTTAAGGTTTTGCACTCTCTTTTTGATGACACTGATAAGAAACGTCTGTTCGATATTATTATTTAATGTCCAGAGAAACAACACTTCTGCCGTGGTGACTCGAAGATGGTCTTTACCTCAATTACTTTACGACTTAGGACAAGCTACCGTATGTCAAATGATTGACGGCTAACTAAAATACTACTCCAAAAACTGACCAAATAATGCTACGAACGACTATTCATGCATCCGTATATGCAAACCGAGACAGCTAGACCGTAGCCGAATCTACAAGGCTCTCTTCCTCTCTATCGATCCTGTCTCAGTCCTGATCCTTTGACACTCGATCTCTAACTTCTAGTAGTTTCAGTTTAGCCACACTATGTGATAACAGAGATCATTAGCGTCGCCCTCCTACTTTATCCAAGCTTGGGACTGGCACTACCTGAGTGCAAGCAGTGGAGGCCTTCTAACCTCTGGCCGTCCTATTTATACTATTCTACGGCTATTTTCGATTCGTGTAGATGGTTTAAGTGAGAGTAGATGAGAGTTTACACGAGAGTAGATATCTCCCGAAGAGTAGATGGTAGGTAGACGTATACAGGAGAGTAGATATCTACCAGAGGGTAAACGTCTACCGGAAAGTAGATGATAGCTAAACGAGTAGATGTAGGCTAGAGTAGATGAAGGCGACTACAACCGAACCGCTACAATAATAATGCTACAATTTCAAGAAATTATATCTACATAAATGTCACCGACCACAGTTCACTCACAAAAGCTTAATGCTTTTACTTTAAAATGTTAAATATTTTTAGGGTTTTATTTTCCTTACATCGGTGCTGTCACCCCATTTCTAATGCCGATAATTAACATTTCTGATTAGTTGATTCATGATCCCTTCAATCATCACCGTATAACACCAGCACACTATAGAAACAGGAACTTAGACGAACTGCTGGCAATAAATTAACAATACAAACAAGCAAAAAAGTTCGATCAAACATAGTGTAATGCAGCTACATCTAACTGTCAAATTTGTCCTCATACAAGGATCACTAAGAAATAATTAAGCGACTAATTAATCTAGGTAGGCTCAATTGGAATGTCCCACTGTTTCCTCACGCTTTGCTGTTCATCCATGCATGTAAATGTGAAAGTGTATTGATTATAAATTTTAATCATTTAAATTAGTAATGGGGTGACGTCAACTAAGTGAGAAAAGACAAACCCTAAACAAATGTTACCTTTCGAAGTAATGATGTTGCGTTGACTTTATGTTTAGGTTTTAGTTTATCCGGTGATATCATTGCCTTATTGAAATTTTATGGAAGGATATTGTCCGGAGGATATTGTCCGTGGGAGATAGGCCTATTGTCCGGGGAGAGATTGTCATAGACTTCTCTTAAATGAAAGCAAATTATTTACCTGGAGTTCTACCTCAAATGTCAGTCGGGAATTTAAGTCAACTTTAGTCTGTTTCTTTTTGTTTCTGCTGGCGATTTTTATTTAAGTGTAGACTAATTCGGCCTAGACTAATTCGGTTCAAGCACCTGTTACATTGTGATAGCATCTTGTATTTTAGAAACAGCTGGGCACACCAGGGCCCAAAACTTAGCTTGATCTTCATCAAACACTCATTGTATTGTATCTGAGCATTTGCCAAACACCTCTGGTAACGTTAACCATTCAGAAGCACTTCCAGTGAGCTTTAGATAAGCGACATAGAAAGAACGACTGCCAGTCAAGATTGAATTGTTGAGTGAGCAGATAGAAACATCGCATTCCAACGAAAAGATGGATGAGCTAGATAGTAAAGTCTAATTGAGGAAAGAAGCGGAAGATGGGAGAAATATCAACTAAATGTTTTGTGGCAGTACCTTAGCCTTGACGAGTTTAATGAGAATTTATAATTTAATACGAGCTGGTAGAGGGAGCCAACATACGTAGCTGCAATATGTGTGCACAGCTGAGTGTGTGATTCGTGAGAAACACAGATGCACATTGGTACCAGCAAAAGTCAACGTTACATGTGACACTGCTGGTTAGTAAACTGAGAGAAATTTTTGGAAAGCAAAATTAACTGCTGATTATACTGCTTTGCTATCTTTTTATCCTCTTTTATTTAACTTGGCTTCCGTAAAGTTTGTCTTGAACGGGACGTCGGATTCTCGATTCGTCGGAGTTTTTTCAACACTTTTTTTGATATGTTCCCGTCGATCTACTGAG
Organism: Bimastos eiseni; assembly: GCA_959347315.1. Taxonomy (NCBI): domain Eukaryota; kingdom Metazoa; phylum Annelida; class Clitellata; order Crassiclitellata; family Lumbricidae; genus Bimastos; species Bimastos eiseni. The sequence goes on from OY365810.1 coordinate 34,778,329, forward strand.
CTGAAATTTTGCACATGTGTCACGCTTGCATGACACTGCAATGTATCAAATTTTTAGGGACATAACTAAAAAAATTGAAAAAACTGACAAAAAATCCACTAGATTAAATATCGTTTACCTACTCGAACGAGTCCCCTTGACGAATTCCACTCCGGCAAGTTTACATCACAAACGATCTATTAAGAAAATGGATCGATTGCGCTATCTATGAGATTACCGAAAGTCAATAAAAGAGAGTTCTGAAAAGCCCATGTTTTTACTTTCACGTGTTATTTATGCTCTAGAGCAACAGTGATAATTTTAATTTTGGTGTTGCATGCATCTGGATGCTTGCAGTAACTTAGTATTTTTCAAAATGCATTTCTGTATTTTAAAGTAGGTTATTTTAATCTTTTTGCGTAAATATTACCTGAACATAGGCGCAAGCTTAATTATGAATATAGTTATAGTTTAGTGTCAAGAGTTTGCGATAGTAATTATTGTTGAGGCTGCTTACCAGAGTGAGATAGCTTAGCATTTGTAATGCATCATCAATTTGCGTTGAACAGGTCTTTCTATTATTTATCGTGAAATTAATGCACTTCATACATATTTAGATAGCTACGTATACATGTATTATGTTTTCGGTTGCAGGTGAACAATCCAGCAAGAATGGTGGTATGATTGCAGGAGTAGTAGTAACTCTTGTATGCTTGGTAGCAGCCGCAGTAGTTGTGATTGTTATTTGGTACATAAAGTTCAGGTAAATTGAACTGCTTTTAAGATGACATCATTCGTTCATTCATTTTGAAAATACTATGATCAAGAATCTTTTTTACCAAGGAAACAACATTTCAAGGCCGAATTTAAATCTACTGACTGAGATATTGATTCCCATAAATAATTTACTCTAAGCTTCTTCGATTGACTGATTGGCTGGACGATTGACTGACAATTCAAACAAACCTGGTTGGTTTGCAATATACTGTCTAAGTGACTAATCGTTTTAACCTTTACTGGATTTATATTGTGCGTTGATGCTTCTGCACCGAACGTTTCCATTCAAGATTTTCCAGAATATTCGACCGCTCAGGATTTTCTAAAGTACGTGATCGTAATCGTAAACTCCAAATTTAAAAGGTGCTAGTGCAGAGAAGTGCAGGTATTCTGACAACCATGCAATTATCTGAATCATGCTAAGATCTATGCTCCAATCGAAGAGTACCGTTATCTATTAACTGAAAACATATCCATTTCATTTGCTGGTCATACCTAGTGGGTCTGTTATCTGATCACTGACACAACATCATTGAGAACTATTGTTAACCTAGGGTGACCACATTTCACTTCTGCCATTCCGGGACGACGGGACATCACAGTTTCTTCAAGCTAAATCAGATTCAATTGGGAGCTGGGTTCATTGGGATGAGCGCTATAGGCCTACTATTTAACCGCCAAATAAACTACAATCTAGTCCGGAATCTGAAAAATCGTTGTATCAATACCTTACGTGATGAGGTTAGGCTATGGTTGTTGAATGCGACCTAGAGATTGAGTCCCCGCTTAGAACTTAACACTGCCTCTATTTTAAAGTATTTTCGAGACTATGTTAAAATCTAAGGAGTGCAAATTTATATTAACAGTACACACCAGAGTGTCAAATCATGACTATAATCAAAATGATAAAAAATAAAAGAAATTTTTAACTAAACATGATTATAGATAGGCCTACTATAGTTTACGCATTTAAACCCTAATAAAAATTGATGCTTGTTAAACTCTAAGTGTCCGCACGATATACATAATAAACTACAAACCTGGAGCCAGCGCCGTATTTACCATTGGCCCAGCAAAACCTCGGCCAAGGGGTGAAACATTTCAAGGGGCGACAAAGTTGGATTTACAATTTTTTAAATGTTAAAAGTTATTGATAGCAACCCAGGGTCATAACTTTTTATTTATTTTCATTTTCTAATGGACACAGACTGGTACTGGTAGTGCTGGTTTCTCTTCGTACTATAACGACTGTTAAGAGATTTCCTCAGGTATTGATGCTACGACCATTTAGGCTGTCCGTCAAAGGATTTGGTTAAATAAAATAGGCCTGTTTTGGTACACACATCGCTGAAATATATTCAATCTGAGAAATATTTTCTACGCACTATGAACCTTTTCGTGTAGGCCTATATGTAGCCTGCCGCAGGTAAATATTTAATGATTTATTGAAAAATTCACGAAACTTGATAAAATATTAATCGGTGGACGGCTCTAATGACATGTTGTTCGTTGCTGTATTCATTATCGTGATATAGGGTTGCTATAGGGGACACTGTAGTATACACCAAGATGTTGCTACATTATAGGTTAAAGGACCTCCCTTGGACTATCCTTTGAACAACCCAACCCTCTGATTCAACACAGCGCTGGTGAATAGGCTAGTTGTTCATCAAAAGATAGGCCTAGGAATGATTAAATGTAAATGCAACCTTGCGATGGCTCTAAGTTTGCCTAAACCGATTTCCTTAAATATTTCCTGCACTGTTAATCTATGCAAACGTTTCTGAGTTCAGTAAATTAGCTCACAAGTTAAAACTTTGCACAAAGTTAGATAAAAGCATTTGCCAATCTTGAGGCATTTAATTGCTAATGTTTAGTGCCTTGCTGCGTCATTAACACTGTTTTACAGAATTGGTGTGGTTTTGCCTTTAGGAAAAAGAACAGCCAGAAATACCCTCAAGAAGTCCAATACGCATCCACACGTAATGTTGTTCTGCGTTTTATAGAGTTTACCAATGCTTAACTAAGTTATAAAAACCGTGTTCGATTTATTCAGATTTACTGCAATTAGGTAGTTATTTTTAAAATCTCAATCGCCCATGCAGTCGTGGTAGCCACATCTCTTTTTGTATTTATTCGATTCGCAAATATATCCTCTGCTGTAAGATTGTACTCACATAACTTATCGCATTCTAGGAATAGTCAGAGAATAGATGCTTTAGTTCACCTCCTTTCTCAATAAGCGTACGTCAACATTGTGGTTATTTGATCAAATGACTTGTCATTCGATGCTCCACACGGTCTCTGTAGGATACATATCAATAATCATCAATCAATCAATAAAAAATACTTGATAGAGCGCCCCTTCAAGATATCTACTGAGAGGCGCTCTCGGCCTAAGCCACGGCTGAAAAGGACAGTTGTAAGAGAGGCGTAAAATGAAGATGAGGAGTTCTTTGGTAGGAGACGGAGCTCTATGGGAGGTCCATTGTAGGTCCCACGACCGAGAAAGCCCGATTCTGCATTATGAAAATGCGTGCAAAAGGGACGATCAGGTCGCCATGAAATGCAGAGCGAAGTGGTGGTCGACCACTACTGGCAGTGATAGGGCGACATAGCTCCTGCAAAAAAACAGGTGCAGTACCGCCAAGGCAGCGCCAAACTGAAGCAGATACCCTAAATAAGATGCGCTGAGGTAGAGGCAACCAGTGCAGGACATCCCTCATGTACTCGGATACCTGACCTGTTCTGGAAATCCCACCAATCGGTCGCGCAGCCGCACGCAAAACCCGCTCCAAACATCTAATCCGAACTTGGGGGAGCCCAGCATATATTGAGGAGCAATAGCCAAGGCGACTGGTAACAAAGACATGAACGAGAGTAGCTGCGGCGCTGAGGGTAAGAGAGCGAGATATTACTCGCAATTTGGGAAGATGGTAAAAGCAATTTCGAGAGACAGAATTGTCATGTTGAGCAAAGGTTAGTTCTTGGTCAAGAGTGACCCCTAAGTCCCGAACAATGGCGGAGAAAGTGAAGAGGGGAATCTGGGCTTAGAGATCACAGAGATCAATTTTCGCCAACTGCTGTCTGCACAATAGATTGGCCTTTCTCATCGTCGCTGTTTGGTAGACCTACCTTGTGTTCACCAATAAAACATCACGTCAATTCAACCCAGTTGCAATCGACGACTCATCAATCTAACTAAACTTGAACATTATGAAAACTGTTACACCCAATGCTAAACACGGTTTGAAACATGATAGGCGCGAGCAAAAAGATGAAAAATGATAGCGTGTGTAAATTTGGGACTATATTTATACTTTTCATTTATTATGGACTCTTTTTGACGAGGGTTCAACTAAGATGAGCCTCGTCCATTGCCTGAGTAGGTCGTGCTTCCGCCATTTGCCTCAATTCAAAGTGTAATCAACCACTTTTCATCTTAAATATCTCGATGGTGTATTTGTAGAAGTTTCAGCAGCATGGGATTGTCATCAATTTTTTAACATTCAAATTAGCTGGCCAATCTCCGTTTCTGCTGAACGCATAATATGCCAGCAAATATTTTTCTCGATTACTGCACTGTGTGTTGGGCTCTCGAGCATTCACTGTAGTTGCTTCGAGGAGTTTGAATTCACTGTCCAGTTTTGTGCGCCTTGGCGTTTTTCTAATAATATTAAGAAGCAAACTTAAGACCTATTCTGTCTGTGCCTCCTATTCTTAAATTGACTTTAGTTTCTCTGGTTGATCGGACTTCAGCTAGGCTGAAAAATGGATTATGGTGTGACAACGGTTTCACTTGATGCGACTGATGCCATTTGCAACTATCAGTTGGTTTTTAGGCATTCGGTGTCATCTATGGCAAGAGAATGTTTCCCACATGGGACCGTGAATCAAGCGCATGCGTGGAAGAGTTCGCCTGTAATTATGCAGTATTATTCTAAAACATTTGGATAACTTTGATATGTATAGGATTATGTTTTATCCGTAGTTTGGTTTAAATATAAAGTTGGTGAAAGATTTTATGCACGGTTAGTCAGTCATGAGCTCACGAATTTGTCAACAGTTTATTTTAAAGCTTGTTTGAAAGATACACCCCAGCTATCACCCACGCTGGAATGTCATGTTATTCGACATTGACACAAAATAGCAAGTGACTGTTCATTGCTAAGCGTTATTTTAAGAATTTGGGGCCACCGAAAAAATTATGAAATTTTTCAGCAGCTGTAGGCTTATCTTAAAGCAAAGAAAATTTCGTCCCTGATTATCCTGAAATTCTTGTAAAGAAACGATATCTTTATTGGTTGCGATGAATTAGCATTGTATTACGTGAAGCTCAGAAAGAAAGAGCCGTGCCATTAAGAGCAGTTACTGTTCTGTCATTAAGGCTATAATAGACGCCGCGACGCTTATACAATGCTGCTTATACATCTATTAACAGATGGAGCAAACACAGCAAATATTTTGGATGGAGCTCCGCAAGAGGCAGCTACATCCGAAGACGATAGTGACCCAAAAGAGCAAAAGGCAGCTACATCCGAAGACGATAGTGACCCAAAAGAGCAAAAGGCAGCTACATCCGAAGACGATAGTGACCCACAAGAGCAAATGGCAGCTACATCTGAAGACGATAGTGACCCACAAGAGCAAATGGCAGCTACATCCGAAGACGATAGTGACCCACAAGAGCAAATGGCAGCTACATCCGAAGACGACAGTGACCCACAAGAATACGACCATTTGAACACAAGCATATAATACATATGATAATATATCGCTCATAAAGTGTTATATGTTCGCGTGCTTATATATTCGAGTGTTTGCGTGTACATGGAATTACCTATAATATTGTTATTTCTATCATAGGGTCAATATAATGCTACGTTATAGTTAGACAGACCACTCCAGGGAGGCATTGCTTAAGGCTAGATCTGGGTCACTATAGGTAGTCATTGCTTGTGCACTAGTGATGATATTAGTTGGTCTGACGGCCTGTATTTTTAGTAAAGGTATTCGGCCGGCTTCAGAGGTCAGAACTAGTGGCTCGTTGGATACATTGTCGGTGGTGTTCTTATATCTGGTTGGTCAGAACTTGGTGACCTGGCAGTCTGTTTCACTGGTCAGGCTTACTAGAGGAACAGTATTCTTGGATCAGGTCCCTGAGATTCGGCTGACCCCGCTGCTCGGTCTGACCGCACTGCCGCTATGTCTGACTACGAGATTCGGTATAAAATAGCCGCGCACTAAAGACAAAGGGCCTGTCTGGTTGGAATCGCTCGTTGTCCGTGGGTTCGTTAAGGTATAGTCAAGTAGATGAGGATCTTGGGAAGACTGTCGCTAGTGATGCATTGGTGAACTCCGCTATTGAACGTAGAGGGTAACTGTATCATTATCTAGATAAAATTATTCATATATTTATTATTATTATTCTGAAATCTCAAACTGAGTAATTGATTATCAACTTTATATAACTTTATACGAACTCATTATCAGCGTGATCGTGTATAAGTGAAAGAACTCTTAAAGCTTGTATACTAGGTCGTCTAAACACGCTGTGCAGATTAAGTTTAATGTTCATTTCTAAAGTCTTTTGATTATTATTAGAGTTATCGTTTACGTGTTAATAAAACAATTTATTTCGTTATATTTTACACCTCTCGTGCGAGTTGCTAAGTTCACCCATAAATTTCCTGTTGGTAGATACTTCGTCTGGCTGATATCGTGGCTTAGCTAATTGTCTGTAAGGTAATTCCTTATACCTATAGACTGGCTAGGTATTCAGATAAGTGACACGTTATATATTATATATTAGCGATTCCAACCAGACAGGCCCTTTGTCTTTAGTGCGCGGCTATTTTATACCGAATCTCGTAGTCAGACATAGCGGCAGTGCGGTCAGACCGAGCAGCGGGGTCAGCCGAATCTCAGGGACCTGATCCAAGAATACTGTTCCTCTAGTAAGCCTGACCTGTGAAACAGACTGCCAGGTCACCAAGTTCTGACCAACCAGATATAAAAACACCACGGACAATGTATCCAACGAGCCACTAGTTCTGACCTCTGAAGCCGGCCGAATACCTATACTAAAAATACAGGCCGTCAGACCAACTAATATCATCACTAGTGCACAAGCAATGACTACCTATAGTGACCCAGATCTAGCCTTAAGCAATGCCTCCCTGGAGTGGTCTGTCTAACTATAACGTAGCATTATATTGACCCTATGATATTTCTAACTGTGTGTATTCATATCATTAGTAATTAGCGGCTATGATATCACTATAGTAGCATGCAAGGCATTAAACGAAAGTCCAATCTGAATGGCATGCCGACGGGTGAGTGATATGTCAAGTTAAGTACTCTGCGTAACCTTCCTACCTACATCACTTACTTATTGTCTCTTAATGTGTTGTTTCTCCCACTTCACACAGTCGGCCAGCTTGGTTTTTGCATTGATGACTACTTTCTAGTATGCTTTAAATCTGGCTTAGGCTCACATTTCCTTGACATTATCAGCTTGTCTAACTGTAAAGACCGATTTTTCAGCTCAATAATACGTCCTAGATCCTGAAGTGCCTTTCCTTATGTGGATTATAGACTATATAAAATTGCTCTGTCGCCTATTGGCAAGTCTGGCATTATATCTTGATGATTGCCTGTCTTCAAGACGAAAAATGCTGCGCTTTTCCACTTCTCATTCCAGCGTTGACCTTGCTTGCATTGTTGTACCACAGCAACTCTTAATGTTCTTCTAATACCAACGACGTAGTGTATGTGTCTGAATGCATTTAGAATCTTGAAGTCAACAAGTTTCAAGACATTCAAACTCCGTGATTCTGTTTGGTCAGCAGCAGAACATGAATTCAACTGGCCTGTTTGACCCATTAAAAACCTTCAAACAGTACTTCTAACTACTTTCAACGGCTATTATCTTCGTATGTCTATCCCTGCAATCTGAGACCTTCAATTTAAATCGGGGTCTTTTCGTTGAGCCTCACTGTTGCCCTCTCATCGGCTCTCGTGCAATTGAAGTAGCTGCTTGCCCCAAGGAACGGAATTGCGTAGCACAAATGTCTGATCGATGCTAGAAACCTTGCTATTTCTTTTAAAGAAACGCTTTGAAACTCTACGTCTCATTGACTTTCAGATATCTTAATTTGCCTTTTTTACTGCTCCTCACTTGGAGTCTGACTAACTGTGCCTCAGATTTGTCTTTCTGTGTGACCTTGCTCGTGTTTAAAAATGTCTATAACAGTAATATTGCGGGAATCTACTCTAGTTGAACCACTGGAAAATACGTTTTCCTGAGACAAAACAAATATTGCTCAAATTGTCACATTTGTGCCAATTTTTAGGTTTTCAGAAACAATTAATTGTATAAGGCTAATGCTGTCCTTGTCCGCTATTCCATTACGGGTTCAATTAAAAATTGGGGAAAATTGGGTTAAGATTGAACGCTGTTCATGATATCACGTTTGAAATTTAATTAACCAAACGGTTGATTTTTAATTTGCAAAATCATTCTTGGATCCCAACGGGTGTAATAAGGAATTCTTATCAAGAGCAAACATACAGCTGTAGGTCTATAATTCGTAGTCTGGCATACAAAGCTCATGGAAAAACCGGGAGAGTTCGGTAAATCTGCCACCGCTATGGAGCATCTGGCAGTGACAGTCCCAAGCCTGAATAACATCTTCGAGGGCACAGCTTTCTTGTCTGAATAATGAAATCTTTTTGTCTGATGTAAAAATCAACTTCACACTACATCCTTCTGGTGCCTGAAAATTTAATTACGCCAACCCATATTAATTAAGCGATGTACCTTCATTTAATTCTATTCACTGCCAGTCAACCCACACGATAAATAATTCCTAACCTTGGAAAACTGGCAAGCAATTGTGTCATTTGAGTGCGAACTTTAATTGTTTGACAATTCACGAATTGATATCATTACTGATTTCCTAAAATACAATAGTTTCAGTGTACAAAATTAATGTGCTTTAGGAACAACTGTTACCTCGATCGTGTTAGTGCAACCTTTCCTTTTCACACGTGCATGTGTAATAATATCAGATTGTATACATAACGTTGTCGGAGCTTGGAAAATCGTAGACCCACCATGAAATGCAAAGCTGCCCCAAAGCATTTTCATGGTAGAAATTTTGTGTGTGACAATATCACATTTGAATTTCACATTTGCATAGTTAATTAGCGTAGTAGAGTTGATTTACACATTAAGCAATGCGTTAGACATTTGTTAACTGATAACGTGGTCTGGTTAACGTGCTTCATTTGAATGAAGTAATTATTAACAAGCATGTGTAAAATTGGCGACGTAGATTGGGCATAGGGAAGACGAATTACTTTTCACGCCGTAGGTGGTCTGTTATTCAATATAGAACAGGGAACCAGATATCGATGATTCAAATTCAACAGTGAAATATCTAAGAGGTTCCTTGAGAAAACTACATCAAAAAAGTTGCAAAATAACAGACGGGTGTGAGGCAGAGGACATCTATATGACAGCTTAACAGGAAGGACTGAGTAGAATCCAAAGAGCGAAAAATTCTGAAGACGGGAGATCATCATAAGCTACAATATAATCTTATTGAAATATTCAGATGCTGCTCTTTACTTAAGATTAGATCTATTAGAATAGATAGTTAGTATTTAATGATTTCATTCTGTGATTTTTTGGCTGTGAACTGACAATGTTTATCTAATCTTATTTCGTGATGATTTCAAACTGCAGAACTGAATGACATTTTACTATTGCAACGTTGAGAAAGTGGATGTGAGCTGTAAGGTAACGATCAAATGACTGTTCATATCATACTCAGACGTTGAAACATGGACGCCTGCAACATATGGCAGGGGATCGCGTGACCCCCCCCCCCCCTTTGAATTTTGACGGTTTTTTGTCTTGTTCATAGACTTACTCACTGATTTACTAAAAACTTCATTGTAGGCAATGACCTACCGGGCTGCACTTAATTCTGCTCGGGTTGTGGCCAGCCCGAAATGTTTAGAAATGTTCATTTGTAATTTTGAGTACTTCGTTGATTCTTCCAGGGCAGCCTGTGTGGTTGACCAATGGGATATGACCAACTCCTTTGAGATGTGTTTGCGTTGGAAAGAAATCAATGAGAGATTATATATATATACATACATGTATATGGTGATCCAGGAAATGTTTCGAACCAGTCTGCAGACTTATCATATATATATATAATATATATATTTTATATATATATGCGCTGATTGTAGCATGGGTATCGTAAGTCACACATGCACAGCTGTCGCTGGCATCCGTTACCGTCAAACACTGTCAACCTTTCCCAATGATCCGTGGTCAAACGTGGCTAAACATGCTATCGGGTTGCAGAGGTGTGAAGCAACCTATCTTCCCTGCCTTACGCTGTCTCGTCTTCCCTCTGTCCGGCTCCCACATTTCCTCTCATTCTTCATTGTGTCATTCAGTGTATCCATGATTACATCCAGTGTCACCTTGATCGACAACATATAAAGTCACAAGAGTGCGCTAATTTGTCAATTTGGACAGTAATGGACCATGCAGTTTCGATAAACCCACTAAAATTTCGCCTGTTTCCAGCCACACAACAAGTGTGTTGGTATACCTATAGGCTCATATCTATCAATCGACTTTTAAATTATCAGCCGACATGATGAAAAATTTGTAGTCGTTTACATTCATTGTCATGAATAATGTTATAGCTGGCAGCTGTCCAGATTCCATTTCAAATCTGCTTGCGCCAATGTAGGCATTCAGTTTACTAAGCGTGGGGTGACAGCGGTCACTCTTCAATTTTATCAATGATTTGCTTATATTTGAATTATATATCTTTGGAAGAGATGGATGCCGATTGCAGTTCCTTTTCAGAGATTGATCTTCAAGAACTGATGAAACATTAGTGCTGTTAGTCAGGCTGTAGTTTTTTTTACCATGAAATGGTGTAAGCTTACTAGGCCTATAAATGAATTTGTCATTGCTTTATAAAATGACCCTTTCGAACGATTATTTAGTTTTGTCTTATTACAAAAGACTAATTAATAATAGTATGAAGTAGTAGTAAGCAAATTTTAAAGTTATATTGTGCACAATGCATTGTTTACTTTTATGGACATACGATGAATATATATATATATACACATGTGTGTAACGCTGTATTGGCTGTAACTCAATCAATTCTGCCAGGTGTGACTGACTCCCCCTGTAAAGAAATGCGTTGAAAGTAGAGGTGCATTAATTAAAAAAATAATAACCTTTAACAATTACTACTCACAAGAACTCGTATGGGATCATGTGCTTTTTCTAACACGATTATGCGTTTTTCAAAACCGTTATGATGGTGCATGAAAAACCTATGTGTAGCTATCCTACTTGGTTGAACTTGAGGTCATATTCAGCATGTTAGTTTTTCATAGTTGTAATTTCTAAACTTGATCGTTAACAAATAGAATATTGGAACCACCGTAATCATTATATGTATCTGATAGTGAAACGCTACACTAATTGGAAATATTTATTTTAAGCGCCATTTCTTAATAAACTCCAATCAGCAATTACCTACGAGGTGTTAAATCGATTTCTGCAAAGACACTCTATGCCTGTAGAATTACTACTTTGCTTGCTTTCTTGTTAAGAAGCGACCATAAATAGGCATCGCATTTGTCTTTTCAGGGTAAGGAGCAGTAAAACAGATGAAGGTGTTTTTGTTGTTCTTGTTGTTCTTGTTGTCGCTGTTGCTATTGCTGCTGAGAGTCACGATGGTAATAATCATCATGACTATGAGAGGGGGAATATTTTGTGCTCTCACAACCCCCTACAAAATCAAGTGCGTCCGAAGTGTGATAAGAAGAATAGGCTTGAAAGATATCTAGTGGCCAATAGCCTAATGCATGTATCGTGAGAATTATCTCTACTTGGAAGATGACCTCTGAATCCTGGCCCTGGACATATGGCTGTGTGCATATTATTTATGCAGATCCCACAGAAGAAAGAGTCTGGATAAGGCAAAGCAGGGATCCAAAGTAGGGGTAAACTCCACCTTCACCCATCCATTTTCTTGGCGTCATATGACGTCACAGGATGGGCACTCTTCTATGAAGCCACTTCCGGTTTTCAAGTATCTCTTGGTTAACTACTCATGTAGTCACTAGTGCAGACTTGGTCCCTGAATTCATTTGGTAATAAATTTACCAGAAAAGTAATGAGATTAACTGCGTCTGATTGAGGGACGATTGGACACCTGATCAATCAGTTCATGGCAATTGTGTCGCCGGGACTGATGTCTGATATTATGACTCCATAAATACCGTTGTTTGTGATCATGTGGTCTGCCACGCTGAAGTGTTGGATAGTCAACCTAATCGGACCTATCTAGGTACATAAACTATTTTTATCTAATTCAGATCAAAAACAACAATTGAACACGTTTTGCACATTATTTTTATTCCTATCGGGAACGTCGCACGTGTCGTGTCTAACATAGTATGGGGTGGGCAATAGCGTTTTGGTAGAAACATTTTGAAAATTAATATAATAACAGTGTTGAAACAAATGTTGTTAATATGTCTTGCATAAGAAGCTATCATATAAAGTATAAACGACAGCAAACAGAGGCAGTGTTGTAACTGATTTGCTTAAATCAAAATACATAAATTATCCGGCTACGTGATATATAGTAGGCCTAAGTGGCGCATTCTGTTGATTAGATATACGTGAGTCATTTGACGAAATCAGACAATTCTTCATCCATCATGGTGATGAATAGTAGGTCAATGTTTGTTGCACTTATGTTCAAGGGCTTTTGGTCGGCATGAAGGCAGCAACAGAAGACGGATTTAGAAAGGCATAAACAGGTGGACGATCTAACTCGCGCTCGACATGATGCATGTAGTCATTTGTGTAGATTTGCTCCCTGAATTCATTTGGCATTAAATACCCAACGAATGGATCAGAATGACAACGTCTGATTGAAGGACGATTTGGATCGTAATCAATCAAATCAAGGTAGCTGTGTCGCCGAGGCTGACTGTTGATTTCGGTTGGCACTAAATACCCAGATTCCGGTTGAGTACCCGAAGGCTTCACCGAAGAATGAATGGTGTTATAATCAACAAGATCCAGATACTCGTGTCGTCGAAACCGAGGTCTCATTTCATTTGGTAACAAATATCCGGATGTCGATTTATTCTTCAGTTTATTTGGAAGTAAATACCCTGAAGTGGAATTTGGTTCTTGGAGTCTGATTGGTGTCGGTCGTCGAAAACTCTCGGCAAGATCCAGACAAGGAGGTATGCAGTTTGATTCATTTGGTAACGGATAGTTGAATGTTGATCCAGGCTTCACGGCATTAGAAAGTATGTTTGGCATCGATGATGCAAAATCTGATTCTCTACTGCTGATTGTCATCTCTCTTGATGCAGGTTGTAACTGAATGTTTAGAATATCGGTATTAATGACTGCATTCTGGGAATTCCGTGCAAACGTGACTTTCTTCTTCGCCCTTTTAGTTTTAGACTTCTGGCGCAGGTATGACGCTGCAACAAGGAACCATTTTTATAGGCAGCAAATCTGTTCTATACGAAGTAATGTGTGTCAACTTAATCTAAACAAATTTCCAAGTAATTAGCCCATCATTTAGAATACCTACACAGACGAAGCCGACGCTGTGACGAAATGATATGGCCATCATACCAAGCGTGTACTGGCCTAGCAACGATAAAATTTAGAAATATATATAGGGTCGATATGTAATTATAAATATGGTGAACAACTATATTAGGCTCTATTAATTTCGACTCTCATGCAGACTGCCTAAGCTGTCAACACGTAGGCCTAAGTCATTCCATGGTGCTGTGTAAATGGAAACATCGGAACTGTGCAATCTACGGTGACTATATATAATATTAAATGTGTAATTGTGCAATATTTAGTTAAATATTATTGTTACATATAAAGGCCTTCACTGGTTCCTACGTATATTTAAATTGTAAGTTTGGCCGGAGATTATTAGGATAGGCCTATAACAATGTTTTATATCTAGGTAAACCTACTTTGTGCAAAATTGTATAATTATATGAACTATAGATGGCAGACCAAGTTAACCGTTTTGGTAATCGCCTTGATATTCGCTGTGCTAATGGCTTCACGAATGCCTTTAATCAGATATACTACAATACGACACCTGATGCGCACAACCAGCACACGGGCCAACAGTTAGAGAGGGACGCAGAGTGACAACGAGAGTGCAGAAGAAAGAGAAAGAAGACAGACGAATATGGACAGAAACCTTAGGTAACTATGGTCCAGACACACGGACAGCAGTTTGAAAGAAATGAAGTTGTAAAAAAATTTTGACACTAGGATACGGAATCGGTGAAGGAGTGCTGAGAGAAGACGATAGCCGTGATGAACGTTAGGAGTTTGAAAGGGCGTAAGGAGGCAAATAGATGAAGCAGTCAACAGCAGCAGAGACAGAGATGAGTGTACCAAGTATAGTACTACCTCAAACCAAACTCACCCACTATGCTGGTGCACAAAACATTGATTTACTGTGTTTGTTACGTCTCTGCACAAACATACGACTATTCAATCCAGAATTTGTTCAGTTACTTAATTACTTAAATAACATAGCCCTGTCCTAATCGAATTATTGAATTGGGAATACATGTAGACCTTAGTTATTTCGAATTGCAGTCTGCTAAACTAGGTGACGCATCAGCAAAAGAGATGCCACTCCGTCAATTTGCAACTAATTTGGATTTAATATAGGTTGTACAGTCACAGACTATGTTGTATTTTCATGCATGCACCATCTGTACGATCATGTTCACAAGGTATGATATAACATAACGTGACTCGACACCGTTCAAATACCGTTCCAAAAATTAAGTAATGAAATCGTGCAAATGACTGTCAAGTTTATTGCTATACCTGAAGTAACGAGACTTGTTAAAATTAACTTCAAAAAGTTGCATATCGGACAAATGCTCACCTCTGGTCCATGTGAACGCACAAAATCCGCAAGAAATTATCAAAACAACAATCACAACGTCGGCCATTGCTATGTGAACAATGATGTGTGTATTTTGCGATTCATCTGAAAAAACATAATGAGACGTGCTGTATTGTAAATCTGGAGCCGAAATTTGGTGGATTACAGTTTAAGAGCTTTAATCGACTCATCTCTAGAAGGTTACTAACCCACAATCTCAGGATAGTTCGTTCATTACATTCAGTCATTACATAGCGTTCCTTCAAGGCTACTACTCAGGAGCGCTCTCTGTAATGATTCCAACACGTTTAAAAAGAACTGTTTTAATGCAAGTATAAAATGAGTCTGAGTGGACCCTTGGCGACAACCGCAACGCCAACGGGAGCATGTTCCAGAGCGAGGGGCCAACCACTGAGAAGGCACGATTCTGTTTGGTAGTTGTACGGACAAATGGGACAGTGAGCATGCCTCGCTCAGTAGAGCGTAGAGAGCGGCGACTCAGTACACTCAAAGTAGAGTAACAGAGATCGCGAAGATAGGCAGGGGCGAGACCTAGCAAGGACCGCCATACCAAAGAGATGATACGGTACGAGATTTGCTGTTGGAGGGGGAGCCAGTGGAGCACATCCAGCATATAGTCGGATACTTGGCGTGCAGCAGAAATTTGGTTGATGGTCAATGCTCTAACTGTGCTGCCCATCTAGGGTTTTTGAGGCATTACTAGGATTTATTTATTTTTTTTATGATTGCATGTCGGGCATTATTAGAGACAATTTCGCTGTAATCGGAAATAATAATGATAACAATCGCTTATTTTAAAGCTGCCAAATACATGTACAATTGTGTATTTAGTAAGATGACATGATATAGTAGTAACAATTAGCAAGTTTAATACGAGCCAAATGTAACTGTTTTGCTAACGTGCAAGGCGCCCGTCTAGGCAATCCTATTGTTCATTTTACAATCGCCCCATTAGATTTAAAGGCTTGTAGGTATCGAACTTGAGTCCTTCTTATTTTTGATCGGTTGTGCCCATTGGACAACCTCAAAGTCCCAATGTCTGCCGGGCGGAAACAACTGAGCTCAGCCTGAGAGGAGTATAAGAATTCGCCAATTCCAGTTTTGGAGCATGTAGATCAAGAAGGAGTTGACTCATTGATCTAGGAATTAAGATTTTCAGCGAGATTCGTGTCATGAACAGTGTCTTTTAAACTGCTTTGCTGAAATTTAAATTTGATGGCGTAGGGGAGAGTGCGATCCTCAGCTCGGACTATCTGGGCGTCTGACGAAAGCGTACTTCTATGGCTCAGTCCATAACTTTCTCTACTGCTAGCACCTCCAGCTGGAATTGGTTACCTCAGGACCAACTATTCTTTCATAACCTTACAGTTCTGTAAGCACCTGAAGATTGCCATCTTCGTCAGCAAAAACTACTGACTCTGATAGGGTGTTGCGCCTCTGACTTAAAGTGAGGCTATATAAATACTTGATTACGATTACGATAGCGATTGATTAAGTCTTTATTCACTTACCATTTATTTTTACGCTGCCGACAGTTTCAGTGTCTGAAGACATTTCACTGATACCACGTATGTCTACAAAATTATTCATCTTTGCAATGCAGTGAATTTATATTAAAACGAGATGTCAAGAAAATTAAGTACTTTTGGTTGTTATATTTATTTACTATTTATTTTCATATTATCATTAGGGGTCCCTTTATTTCCGGACACAGTGTATATAGACCATAAATTTAAGCTTATTCTCACCATATGTACAATTGCCAAAAGTCCCAACCCATTTTTCATCCATGCAGTCGAGATGCCATGTGTGACGACTGGAATAGCAGCCAATAACAATTTTATCACCGTGCCGTTTGAGCCAACTGTCTTCCGGCGGTATGAGATCCGAACAACCGTTGGCTGTAAACAAAATATCACCTAACCAAGTCATAGCCCTAGTAGAGTAGTTAATTACACTCCTGTAACTTTAAACGATAGAATCTGTTGTCTACAGTGTTAATCAAAGCAAGCTAATAAACGATTATTTTATGACAATTCACGAGTCACGGAGTATCATACAAAAGACAAAATATTGTTGAAATTCAGCAAACTTCAAGCAAAACCTGTGACATCTCCGAGCTGCAATTAACGGCCTAAGCTTATGCGTTCAATGCAGATGCATCATTTTCTTTATGTTTTCAGGATACTTCATGATCTTTATGGTGATAGTAGGCCTATTGGTAATGTCCACAATTTTGAAAACATCACTTAAGGTTAAATTAGGCCTACTTTAATCGCATTCAAATAAACAGTCACAAATTCGCCCGATTCCATCGTTGCGAAGCAAAAAATGTCGTAAATTGTGTCTTTGTAATAATGATTATAATGTATTTACAGAATCACTTCAAGATCAGGTAAAATCAACCTCAAGAAAACACATGCATGCAAATTTCCCGCTCAAAATTCTTTTCATATAAGCTTATGCAATGATGACACCATGAACATAACAGCAGTAGAATTCCATAATATGACTTTAACGCATAAATAGGTTAAAATAATTGATATCATCATTTTATTGAGAAAAAAGATCATACGAAAGAGTCATCTATTATACTAGACGGCCGCTAGAAGTCCAGCTCAGTTATTTTCATACAAATGTGCATTGACTGCGGTCTAATGAAAATTTTGAAAGAATGAGTAATGCCACTTTTAAAACTGGTTTATGACGCAATGTTGATTTGTTGGTTAAGATTAAATATTTAGTACAATATGCACAAAGTTGTCTTGAACACAAGTCGTGTTTGAACGAGGAGACAATCGGTTAACTGAATGAGTCATTGGATAAGTCATTAGATGAGTCGTTGGAATCTCAATACAGTGTTTATAAACATTCAGAAAATAACCAAAATGTCTTTAGATTCCAATTATTAAGAACTATTAAGAATAAGTAGGATATATTACCTAAAGCGATACTTATAATAAATTAATATCGTAATTTATAACGGTCATTCAACGTATAGCGACATAGATCCACTTTTTGATTCTGTGAGCAAACACTTTTATGAAACATTCAGACCGCTGTCTGTATATAAACGTAGACCTATTACGAATTGCGAAATTACCTTTAAGCTTCAAGATGATCATGTTTCGGTGGTCATTGGTGTCCCTGTCAGAGTCGGAATATAGTAAAATGTCTAAAGCATTTCCAATTGATTGATACAACGATGTTTCCCTTTGCAATTTATTTGCACAAATTGAGATATTTCGTTTTCCTTGTCTATCAATAATATCGCCATACTTCGGACATGTTGACTGTGTAAGCCTATCTGTCAAATGTTTTGGACCAAAGTAAAGTAACGAAATAATAATTGTTTGACCAATACGTGTTTCAACTTTCCACGGTTGAGATTTTGTTCCACACACTTCCTGGTTAAAAGATGAAGGTAATTCTATATGGATCGGATCTTCGCTTGCAAACGCTGCACACGAACGTTTTTCATCTGCAACTGAACATTAAAGAAACATTCGCTCGTTTGGAAAAGGTCTATCTTCAAAGGATTGTCCATAGGGTGACCGCTCATTTCGTCGCAGATCATTATTTTCGTCGCAATTCATTTCGCAGCATTTTCTTTCGTCGTACCATTAATTTGGTCGCAGTACATTTAGTCGCATTTTTGAATTGCGGACATTAATAAAGAAACCACCGAGAGTTAACAGGTACGTACATATAACGAACAATCTAACAACCCATCTGGCTGGATTGATGAAAAGAATGGCCTTTAAGTTGGAGCGAGAATTATGAAAATATTTTGACACGCAGGTATTCTGTCTAACTAAAAGCTGAAGTAATGAAGAGGTTTCTGTCTGAGTGTAGGCAGAAATTATGAAGAGATTTTTGCGTCTAAATGGAAGCGGGAATGATAAAAACATTGTGTTTAATACTATGTTGAAATAATGAATAGAACGCTGCCTAAATGGAAGCGGGAATGATCAAAATTTTTATGTAACTAGAACCTTGACTGCAAGATACTTTTATAATTTCAGCTTCTAGTCAGACAGAATTCTCTTCATCAACCCAGCCTCAAGTTTCTTTCAAATGTGTTCAGCCAAAAAATGCGAGCGACGAAATGAGTGCAACGAGTGAAATAGTCTGCGACGCAATGAGTGGGAACAGAGCTTGTTTTCAAATTATACAGAAGCACATTTCAATTGATGTAAAATATTTGTACCGAAAACGACGCTGGTATGGATTATTAGAAAATTGTGCCACTTATTATTACTGCATGCGTTCTTTGTAGCGAAATTGCAATTGCCAAGATTCCCGTTTCGTTCCGGTACCATGTCAAAATCCTGGAAGGTCAAGCTGAGGAGGCTGCCTGGTGCTACTGTGGTAGTCGGTGATGAAGGTAGTCCTGTGGTTGTGTAGGAGTTGAATCGGGATAGGATTGCCTTCACTCTTATAATTCATTTATGTTAACTTCGACAGTGAAATAAAAGCCTCTTGACCTTAAAAAATTGTTTTACTTTCATTATTCAGAGCATCCGTACCAGTAATGCAGCTGTAACTGGCTTCTAGATATAAGCTTAGGCCAGGAAAACAAGGCTGGATAAGCTCCGCAGAAATGTAAATGACACGAACATCGCATTCAGTTTTTCCAGAGCATTCTATATCCAATAAGTCCAAGACATCGGCTGAGCAGCCCAACAGGCGCGTAGCATCACCAACATATCTTCTGTGTCCAGCAACTTCTTTGGCCGTTATGCATCGTCCGATACGCATTCGTCCATAGACAGCGGTTTCCATGAGAATGGCCTCATTTTGTAGGCATTGAGGCTGAAATCTCTCATGCTGGCAGTAATCATCTGCTGAAACTATTAAGTACAATCACTTTCGATATGCAATAACTAAGTAGACCGTGACATTGTAATGTAATGATCTCAACAATTCCAACTAGAATTACAATACATAAGGTGAGATAACCCTACTGTATTATCTTCACGTACTGTTATACAAATTATATACACTGTGTCGGAAATAAAGGACCCCTTACTGATGATCTTAAAATAAATAGTAAACGTTCTTCGATTTTTAAAATTCCAAAACCGTTTTAACACTGACATATTTATTTAGCAGTGCTTGAAGTATAATATCTCCTGTCGTCCAAAAATAACACCATAATGACGTCCGTTCCTTCCAAATTTAAGTATTAAAGACTGCCCATAATAATATCTGGAAAATGTTCAACTTTTTAAAAATGTTGTCAATAAACCGTCATGAATTTATTTCGAATATATTTTTTATCTTAATAAGATTAGACTACAAGGTTTGTTCAAAGTGTTCGTCTTTGGCTTCAATACAAGCTTCAAAACGCATGCGTCATTGGAAAATAGAAACATCAATGACCAGCTGATCAAATTCCTCCCATGCATTAACTTTGTAATTCAGAGACGTCACTGTGACATACTTTTTTAACAAGGACGTTTATAAATGAAACATTTGTGGATAAATATGTCAGGATTGAAACTGTTTTGGAATTTCTTAAATCGGCGATCATTTACTGCTTGTTTTCATAATATTAATATCATTCTGGGTCCCTTTATTTCCGGACACAGTGTATAAAGTCTAATCTACTGTGTTCATGTAATTCTACTCGAGCCTAGATTGTGAGGAATCACGAAAACTAGGTGTAGACATCAAGGAGTGACTTCATCATAGAAAACGACGTGTTCCAATCACGACTTTGTTATTGCGTTCCATCTCTCCACTCCTTCGTCTCTGAGTAGACACACATACTCCGAGCAACTTAATCTAACTAAACACCAACAAATTATGATTATTTGGTGACGACACCTTACTGAGAATTTGAGCCGCGACTATTCTGATATCAAGATCAGAATATTTTGAAAACCTATTGACCTATTGGGTTAAGTAAGAAACGCTCGCGAACAAACCGTGCATCTTTCCTGTCAAAGGAAAACCGTGTACTTCATGAAAGTGTCGCCCTATCCAGTTTTAGATCGAGTCAACTACGATCGTTGAGAACTTGAGAGAGTCACTCCACCTGTTTCTGTGGGGATTGTGCTAAGAAACTTTGGTGAAACTTAATTGAATTAATCAGATGTGCATCGTTAAATGTTCGATTATCTGTGGCGAATATCAATTGTGCGAGCTAGCGGTGGCTCGAGCTGAGAAATCATACGATAGCGAATAGATAACTTGTTTGCGAATTGTGCTCATGCGAATAAAATTCGCTCTATCTGGATTAACGCTCATCAACCTCAAATTTTACCTTGGACTGAAACCAATGCTCATGTCTATGCCCTTGCTCATAATCTGAACCAATATTAATTGGACTAATCTTAGCCCAAGTCTAAAATTGTTGCGACGGAGATTTAAGATGATTTTGGAAAAGTGATCGCATTGGTTTTGTAACAATTTACTGTTCGTCAAACATTGTGGAGCGGCTGTGAAGCTTTCATTATTTAGGAATAAGTATGGACGACACAGAATTGTCATTGATATCATTTTTAAAATGTTGTGAACGTTGTATATCGGTATGATGATTTCAATTATCTTTACTTTGTCTCGGCGCTCCACTCGCTTGGTTGTAGAAGAAATGAAAAGAGTAGAATGTAAGGAAAGAATGGTCTCTTTCCGCCTTAGACCTGTGAATAAGATGAAGATGAATAACTGCGACTTACTAGTGAGACTCAACTTCGCCGTAGATTGCATAGGAAGAGATCATCGATGATCTATCGACTCGTATTAGTATCACGTCTGGAGTTTCAATTTTGACATGGGAAGTGGTAAATTTAAGATTATCTCTAGCCCCAACAGTAGCTTCTAACTGAAAATAGATTGTCCAACTCTTACCGTATCCAAAAAATGATATTAAGATGAGCATCTCCATATTTTGCTAGTACGATACAAAATTAAATAACATTATCATCCGTGTTTGAGCCAGATCTACATGTAGGCTATATCTGTAACAGGATATTGCAATGGATGAAAACCAATACTAGGCTACATGTGGGCATAAAATGGCCTAAGCGTTGACGGTTCATCCTGCATCGTGAGCCATGGACCTAACTATTTAATGAAAAATTTCGTGTATTGTGATGTCCCTGTATAGCTGTGTTCAGGCGTAACAGTCCAAAAAGTCGTGGTCTATTGGTAGAGAGTAATTATACCAGACAAAAGATACACAACATAAAATTGTCCAAGAACACAAACGATTAAATATTTCCATAATCAGTAGGCCTAATCGTATTGGAGTGCGTCAACCCAAGAAAATGTTGAACGCTAGCGAAATTTAGTTAACTGCAAGCTAAATTATTATACTAACACATTAAACTGACGTGAAGTTGAACTAACGAATAAAGATAGCTTTAATGCAATTATGAAACGACAGGACACACCGAAAAATCTTTCACCGCCCAATTCACTTACATGTACCTATACCAGGCATGAAGACTTCAGTTTGCGAAAGTCCCCGAGGTTAACTCAAGTGCTAGCCGGTTTCGATATGTCATAAGTTTGAGACTGAGCACCATCGTCCTGTGACCAGAACTCAACTTATGCTATTTGAATTGACCTAGATATCATTTATTTTCTTTACAAGTAAACGCTTCAGTTTACACATGCAGTTTGGGAGATATGCGATATTTATCCAGTCATCGCGTCTCCTGTTTTGATTTTCCTGGGATGCATTGTTGAATGCATCCCAGGAAATCGGTCATTGAGTTAGTCTTCTCCTATGCCGTTATAAATTTTGTTTCCTTTTTCCCATGTTGCATCATTAGGTTCGCGTGCAAATGTGAAACTTTATCTAGAAATAAACAGTCAGCGGGTACTCCATTGCAATCCTCGAGGGAGTACTACTGCCGATGTGGTTCAGCAATTCTTCAATATGAAATAATTCGATCATGGCCTATTCACATTGCTTACAAGGCGAACTATAAACAAGTTAGTACTTCAAACTCTATCAACCAGAACTAAACTCAAGTATCAGCTGGTCCACGTCGATTTCCATTGTCCGTACGTTCGCCGCACTTTCTGTTGTTTATTTAAATATCGAAATTCAATCGTTTGCATATTAGTATGTGCACAGTATACATTGAATAATTTTTCAATTATTGGTATTATATTACTATTACAAAAAATAATCAGTAATTTCAAAAATGTTGAAGTAAAGTGCACAAACAGGCTAATATACTGACGATCTTTACAAAGCTGCAGTCAATGCAAATTGAGAACGAAAAGAAGTAGCTATCTGATTGGAAAAACCGGTACAGAGAGAGAGAAAGAGAGAGAGAGGCAGACAGACAGACAGACAGAGAAAGAAAGAGAGAGAGAGAAGGACAGAGAGAGAAAGAAGAGAGCGAGAGAGACAGACAGACAGAAAGAAAGAAAGAGAGAGAGAGAAGGAGAGAGAGAGAGAGAAATAAAGAGAGAGAAAAAGAGAGTTATAAAGCTTAGTTCGATCAACGGATGAAGTTCGTGCACCGAGAATAATCTTAGTCTAAGGTGTGACAAGAGAAAGAGACAAGTAATTGATGTGGTTGAGTAATGAATACTGGGTTCAAGTATTGTGGTTAGCAATCGTCGTTCAATAACACAAATTAAACAACTCTGCACCATAAACGTTCCTTTACTGATGTAGATCTGGTGAACCGGACTGAAGTGGCATCAGTGGAAACTTCAGTTCAGGAATTCGATTGCGCCAACAAGACAAGGTTTGCTAGAAATTGCTCGTTTTCATGGGAACACGATGGCAAAAGTTCTCCATATAAGAGTCCAGTTATAAATCTGACCAAGGACAGGAGGGGCAATTATGCCTGCTTTGCTGTATGCAGCATTCGGAGGGGCAATTATGCCTGCTTTGCTGTATGCAGCATTCGGAGGGGCAATTATGCCTGCTTTGCTGTATGCAGCATTCGGAGGGGCAATTATGCCTGCTTTGCTGTATGCAGCATTCGGAGGGGCAATTATGCCTGCTTTGCTGTATGTAGCATTCGGAGGGGCAATTATGCCTGCTTTGCTGTATGCAGCATTCGGAGGGGCAATTATGCCTGCTTTGCTGTATGCAGCATTCGGAGGGGCAATTATGCCTGCTTTGCTGTATGCAGCATTCGGAGGGGCAATTATGCCTGCTTTGCTGTATGTAGCATTCGGAGGGGCAATTATGCCTGCTTTGCTGTATGTAGCATTCGGAGGGGCAATTATGCCTGCTTTGCTGTATGCAGCATTCGGAGGGGCAATTATGCCTGCTTTGCTGTATGCAGCATTCGAGGTCGAAGTTGCTCAATTACACCAATGATAATAAACGGTAAGTTATGAGATGGCGACTAATCTGGTGATGCCTGTAGCTGGTATATACATGCATATCATGTGTACACCGCTGTGTATTCATGTATGTAGCCTATGTACATGTATACATGTGAGCATATATGTACAGTATACATATATGCATACATTTTGTCAATAGTCTGTTCTAATGTATTGTTATACATACTGTGCTTGTTTCCTGATGGATTGTCAGTGATCAGTAAAATATTTTGCAATGGTTATGGTTATAGTTAAACATGCATGGTTGTATTTTTATGTATGCAGTTAATAACGCGTGCATGCGTTAATGTATAAAGAATCGGAATATATTGCATGTTAGATGCTGGATAAAACAACAACAGTTACTATTGCAATCGACGGGCAGCGGTGATGAGGATGGTAGGCCTATAAGTAATATGTATGCCAATGGGGATTTAGGAGACAATCTCTCAACGTTGCCAGATCGTCTCCCAAATTCCAATCGGTTGACGATGTGGACACACGCCTGCATCGTGTATGTTTTATGTGACTCACTTATCGCTCAGGATCTTCCTCTTTTTGAAACTTAGGTGAATGAGGCTTACTCCTATAACGATAATAGGAGCTGACAAAGCAATTCTCACAAAAAAACGTCTCGATGTTTGCTGAATAACCATGGTTGCGATATTGATAAGACACCCACTATAAGCCTATAAATAGCTTACCATCATTTTCGCAATGCTAATGCAGGCACAGTGCGTGATGGTGTTCTTATAGGCTTGCCTATAGTGAAATTGGAACTGATAGGACCAAGAGCAGTTGAACAATGGATGACACTCTGGCCTAGAGAAAAACAGTGGGAAGCTAGATCGGTTCTCGCTGCTTAAACAGGTTGAGTAGTCAGTCAGTATATACAGGATGTCACATGGTTGTTGACAGAGCAGAATATAAAGGACTTTGCAAAAACAGACGTATTGATGTCAGCTCAGCTTGCACTTGTGATAAAGTTCAACGGGCTGAAATAGCATTGGTATATACCCAACAATACATGTACAGGATGGGCCACAAAAATTAATCGCCTCAAGGTTTTGCTAATATTTTGGCCAAAAGTAGAATTATGTAATTTTATAGGCGCAAAGCTAACTCAATTTGTATAACGGCCAAAATTGACTAAAATTTCAAGCAGATCAAAAGTTATATCACTTCAAATTAGTCCAACATCTTTTTTTATGGTCGAAACCTATCCTGTCAGATGAATTGTCTAAAAGACCTGAACCTCACTGCTTTCCGTCGTGTCCCTGGGCTGATTATCGCCGATGCAGTGCGTCAAAAGAGACTTGAACGCTAAACAGCACTGATTTGTCCGCTGAAGGTTCGCGACACGAAGCTTGTGTTCGTCACGGAGTAGGAGAACTTCTACCTCAATCCGCCCATCAACAACCAAAACAATCGTGTTTGGCCCACAGACAAAAATATCTGATGTCAGACCCACCAAATTGATCGTTGAAGCAAGAGGTTCGCTCCACATGTTGTGATATCAGCAGGTGTTTGTTTTGGTGTAAAAACGCGACTACATTTTATTGATGAAAAATCAGAGTGGTCGTCAGCTTCCACGATTAATATCCCATTGCAAACATATGTTGCCTGTTGGATTCATCTTTCAGCGAGACCGCTCTCCACGGGCAAGATTGGTTCAAGATCAACTGTCCTGGTTTCAGTGAGGAGGCCATCAAGCTCTCCAGATGTGAACCCGCTGGATAATGACGCTTGCGTAGCTATGCTCAAGAAATGCCACAATCTGCGACCGAAGCCAGAAACGATGACAGAACTGAAGGTCACATTGAAGCTGATAGCCTGATATGGGACGATTTAGCCATTACTAGCCATTTCTCAGCAACCATAAATTATATGTGAATGAGTTTGGTGTATACAGTAGATATGGTTTGCAGGGGCAAGGAAATAAATAAATATTTAAAAAAATTGTCTGAACATCAAGTGACGTTGAAATCAAGATCACATGGCCACGTGTGAATTTCATAATCTATCCTCGATATTGATTCCACTACTACAATATGAATCTTCCTGTACCCATTGCATTGCTGCGAGTGTCATTTGTTAAATCAACCTGTATAAAATGCTGCATGAAACCGTGGAAGATTTCCCTAATTTGCAGAATATAATAACTGTTCTTAGGCTATATTGTTTGCGATTTTGGATTTTCAAGACTAATAGTAGTGAACCACAACTTCTATGGCGTAGGTTTCATATGCCCACATTTTTCGTTCAATGACGAATGGACTCTGACTTCATCAACAACAGATTGGAATTATACTTAGTCCATTGAACAAACTTTCGAGAAAATCTTGAGTGCTACTCTCAAAAAACTCAACATCATAAGTTTACATGAAACGTGGCTCATTTGACATTTTGGCTGTTGAAATGATAATACCCATGTTTCCAATCGTTTGTCAGTTTCACAGAAAGTCAGTCAATATATTGCGATTATCTGGATATTTTAGGGATCTAATGTAATGTAATGCAAATCTTCGAAAATCTCTCAGCGCCCACAAAGCCGCGTCAGGGAGACCAGCTCATTCACCGGCGCTATGCAAATGATGAGGTGTTAACAACTCGCTGCCTGTCACAGTTTTACACCTCAGAGCAATCTGATCCTGGAGCATATTTAGATAGTCATCGCAGTTCAAATAGGCCTAACGAAAATTGTGTATAAATTTTAGCTTCTTCAGATCAACAAACTGGACGGAGTATATTCTTACTGACTGCCATAGTGGTCCTTCTGATATTAGGTTTACTTCTAGGAATCATAATATATGCACGCTTCAAGTCATATCTAATCAGGTAAGATAAAGCGGTTTTACAATTTCACTGATTTCACAAGTAGTTAATTAGTCACGATAGTTTCATCTTCTGTCAGTGTCACAAACTAGGCCTACCTATATTATTGCCCCCCCCCGAAGTAGCATAGGCAAGAAATGCTTACATTTTATATTAAACAGTAACTTTTGCAAGTCTTTACGGACATTGTAAATCTGTTCAGTAATGTTGCCATAGGCAATCTATATTTTAGTATAGAAATAACGCCTCGCCAGTTTGCTGAACAATGATTACCATGCAGTATTTGATGTATTTGGTTTAATTGTTTATTTGCATGCCCTTTTATAACGTGAGAGTCTCTACTTAGCGATAGACGATGTCATAATTTTAGCCTCCTCTGCAAGAAAAAGTTTTTCTGAGTGTGGTGTATTTTTATATAAATTTACATCGAATGTACGATACAAGTTAGCAGATGAATCCGTTGTTCCTAATGAACTTTGTTATCACTTGGCTAAAACCACACTGCTTTTTTAAAGAGTTAGGGTCTACTTAAAAGACGTTGCAAAAATTCCTTGGTTACTATTGGTTTCTTTTAAGCTGATTTTATTTACAGAATGAAAACTTATTTTCCTTTGAGTAACAGTTCTTACAAAACAGGTATGCATCTAAATACTAAGATCATCTGTTGGGATTAGCAACGGTAAAAGTTGATGGCACCGTATAATGACGTGATGACGTAATGACTTACATAATGCTCAATTTCATTTATTATGTTTGCCACTTGTTATTTCTAAACTTATAGAAAACATATCTTATTCAGCATTGGAGGAAATTCAGTCATATCAAACGGTTTCGAGTAGTGATGACTATAATAGTAAATATATATATATATATATTCGCTATTTGTGGTGATTATGTAGGTGGATACGATGAAGGAGGGAGCCATGAATGCGATGCTGCACTCAACAACTATAGGTCATGATTCATCGTTTCGTTCCTTCGCTGTCGCAGCTTCATTGATGCCATTAACAAGTTTTAAACTATTACAGAGTGGAGTTATCCAGACTTAGTCATCTCTTCGAATTTCCTGTCAATGAGCTTACAAACACATATACTTCAGCGGTGGGCATGAAGTGTTGGCGACTTCAGTTTCTTCTCTTCTGCTTATGAGGGTGGGTGACCAATCCTCTATGCAGCCGTCCAATCATGCAACCGACAGTATGCGGTCAATGTGCACTCTAAGGGGAGTTGTGTTGTGCTGCACGCAGAGCAGAATTCTCGAACCAGATTTCTGCCCTATTTTTCACTTATGATATAGTTTTCAACGCTATCATCGTTTCCGGTAATCAAGTTGACTTCACCATCCCAGCGAACCATTTTATTATGAAAATAAACATAGGGCCTACAGAGCACGAAAGGATTGTTAAACGTTGTTCGTTAATCCATATATATATATTATATATATATATGTTACAGGATACACAGTTAAAGGATAGGGCTTATCAATATTTAGCTTAAAACAGCTGTCATCCGAGTCGTCTGACGACCTCTCCTGAGTGTTGACCTAGAAAGATATATATTAGATATTATATATATATATCGTTTTTTAAGCTAAAATTTTGATAGGCCCTATCCTGCAACAGTGTGAACTATTATTTCCGCCAAATGTTAGAATCGTCGGGAACTAATAGTTTGGTGGTAGAAGATGGTGAAGGTGACTTACATTGTATATATGCACTGGAAATGTGTAAGCCACGTTTCTTAACGATTGTGTGATGCAGCGATACATGTACGTCTAAATCCTTGTGTGCAGTGTGCACCGATCATCAAGTAACTAAAATTAAATTTCTGCGATGATTAATAAGCCAATAAAAATTGTTTTGTGGCCACATTGTTTGTCTGAATACACTTATTTGAACCTTTCATTCCAAGTTGATGAAGCAAAATATTATATAACCCTTCACAAATCTACATACACGTATAACTTATCCACAGGCCGCCAGACAGAACAGGGTCCCAGTGCTTGTAACAACCTGCCACTTGATCTGCGCTCTCGCCAGCGCGACCTGTCTGGCTCTTTCTATAAACTTCTCAAGACTTCTCTGACCGGGCATGGGTCGGGAGAGCCAATGAATAGTAATCTTGAAGAGTCGCCATGTGAATTGCATTTATTGATTTATTGAGACAGTGCATCAGAAGAGCTCTAGCTGAATTTTAAGTACTACTATTGTGACTATGCGATGTAACAGCAAATTATCTGCTATTTTAAAAATACAGTTTTCAGTAACGCATTGCAACGCATGCACCTGACTTGAAAAACATAACACCAGCACCTCTTTAAACTGACGCAACTACTCATAATTTATGAATGGAGCGTCATTGGCTGGATATACGCAGCATAATACACATTAGGCCTATTATATATATTGCTATATAAATTTACTGTAATAATAAAGAAGCCTATTTTAATCTTGAAACACATAGAAAATACAGAACCCTAAACTGAGAGCGGTCCGAATACAAAACTGCAAGTACGACTAGGTTCTGCATATACATGGACTCATAGAGTTAAAGTTTATAACTTAAAAACAAGTTCTTTCATTTCTCTGACAGTGCCAATTCAACTACATCCAATGAATATCTAGAATAACTGATGAGCGTTGTGCTTAAGAATGCCTCTGGCGATTTCTCCACAAGCTATCACCAACCGACAGGAAGGTTCACAGATGACACATTTGTAGAGGAGGTGGTGGAACTTTCCGAGTGTGATCAATGCTGGCATATGTTGACATGCTGAAGAGAGCTGGACCAGTGGGTGGTGCCACAGTTGGTTTTATTCCTGATGCATTCATCTCCACGTACTTAGATGTATCCTCATCAGTAGCTCTGACCATAAGCTGTAATGAAATGATCAATTGGCAACAAAGTCATTGAGTGTGATAACGGTTACACAGCATCGCAACAAATTAAAACAAATTGGTAAGAAAATGTCTGACCAATGTAGGGTACCATGCGAATAAGCGTGTAAACCAGTAACTTTACTTGACGTACATGCAACAGTATACGATGCTGCAATTTGGCTTCTTGTCCACATTTTTACTTTACAAATAGTCATTGAAATCACAGAATTTGGTTTTTCCTTGCGAAAGGTTGACTTTCTACCAAAGACTTTTACTCAATCCTTAGGGTTAGTACTATAATTGTGGAATGCCAAATGTGCTTTGGATGCTTTGGACATGGCCTTGGCGACCAGACAAGTCAATGCCTCTGTATTATAAAAGCAATAAGGAAAACAAGGCGGTACAAAAATATCAAGCATTAATCCCTTGTTCGAGCTGAAGGGGTGCTATACAAATTTACTGTAATAATAATTATTATTATTCGCGTGTCAAAAGACTATGCCCATTCGACCTAAGGTTCTACATCTGCTAACGAAATATTTCTTCATTTAACAGTACATGTATAATTGTATATAGTGCTGCGTATCCAAAAAATACAATAGCGTTACAATCTAGTTCTCGTTACGATTGCTGGAAATATAAATTAGAAGCACAATTAATATTATTCATATATTCACCTTGAAACTTTCACCCATTGTTTTCGTTTCGATAATATTTCTGCATGCCGAGTAATTATTAACCTCGGCTGCAGAGGCTGTTAAATAGTTTAAAAACCACGTGTATAATTAACCATGAGAAAGATTTTGTAAATGTCTTGTCGAGCATTTTAAAACGGAATGTAAAATAATTCTTTTATGACGCATAATTTTATAGTAGATACTAGTCAAAACTATCACTAATGACACAATATGAACTTTTGAACAATATTACAACAGTTAACAGCTGAATTTCTGGAATTAAACGTATAAAAAAGTGAGCTGTTCTTAGTGGCCAAGGAAAGATTTTGCAAATCTCTTGTCGAACATTTTAAAACAGTATATAAAATAATTCTTCTATAAAGCAAAAGTATACAGTACAGTGTGTAGTTACATGTACTATTAAAAAATTACACTAATGCCACAACATGGACTTTTGAACAATAATTTATTACAATAGTTAACAGCCAAATTTCTGGAATTAGATCTATAAAAGAGTGAGTTACTCTTAGTGGCTAAGAATGCTTTTAGTGCTCTCACTGTAGTGCCCGACACATCTAACAACTGGGCATCTTTGCTAAGTGTGCTACTTATTATGTGTGAATGTATTATTTTTACCTAACTTACCAATCGCACCTTCTCCGATGTCTACACATGACTGATGGTATGCTTGGTTCCTTATTAAATCGTTCTGCACAGGCTCTGTTGAAATAGACATTAATACGTTTTACTATCTTGCAAAAATGTACAAGTTATTCACTATAAAGAATTCAGCTTTAAATAGAAATTCAAAATGCCGTATTAAATGATTACAGTTAATTTATATCGTTTATAAATATTTTCTTGAATCATACGCTATGGAAAACGATGTTTTGTTTAGTGTTACGATAACTTCGCATTTGCAACGATGAGCTGTATCTTGCATTATTGCATTAATTTTTGATGTTATCACTTGAAAGCTATAATGCTTTATGAAGTGCTAACCATTTCGATTGACTTCTAGAGGAACTATATCTGCAAGCGCTTCTCTCTCGTCCGTTCTTTGTTTTCTACATAATTTCGCAATCCACTCTGCAACACAGTTAAGTGCTATTATATTACTTAAAACGATTGATGAAATATGCAATTGTTTTATCAATAAATAGTTGTCTGAGGTTAAGGAATCAGTTAAATTAATTGAACCACAAAAAGACGCTACTAAAATATTCTAATACCTCATTCATTTTGCATCTACTCTCTGACGGTATTGTTAGGCAGCCGTTGCATTTACACAGACAAAAAAACTTTACATAATAAATAGATGAACGGGTTTGCTCAAAATATTTAATTATTTATACCTTTTATATTATTTTGAATGATAATGACAAACAAGATCACCAATACAGTACAAACGAGGACCAATATGATCACCACAATCTTCATAGCTGGCCGATTTACTAAAACAAAAAAAAACTTGAACTGATAGGGTGAATAATGTATATGTCAAAATAATTTTTATGTGAGCAAGTAACTAACTCTTTCACTAATGTTGTGTTCGGCTTCTAGCTAAGTTTAACCTGATTGTAGTGCACTTATAAAAATATAGAATATAGTCTAGTTAGCAGCGAATTCGGAGATAATGTGTTTCAAACATATTGCCTCATTCTTTTAAAGACCTATTCCAAGATCACGTATTAATTTACCACTCATTCAAAGTTGTAATTAACAATCACCGCCTATTTCAGATTCTTCTATTCGTTGGCAATAACGTCACTACTTCTCTTTCTGCATCCGCCCACGGGGAGACTTCCTTCTGCAATTACTTTGTTCTAGTCCAATGATTCACCGATTGCATATTATGTTTGGCTCAAGAGCTCTGCTTTCCTTTCACAGCTTTCTTATTTCTCACCATTACTGCGTTCCATCACTTGTATTGCTCCTTTCTATTAAGCGATAGATCGAATGAAAATAGAGAAAGTTTTGATGGTTGCTTTCATGGCATAAGGCAACAGGTAACAACTGAAAATTCAATATACATTTAAAAAACTGACGGATAGAAAAAATGAGAGAACGGGTCAGAGAGAAAACGGAAGCAGTAGAGGGCAAACGTTGAGAGAGAAGTATTGAGGAAAGCGGATTGCAGGAAAAGGAAATAACGGATCTGTAGGATTAACATTGGAATGCGCGGGTTTGGGCATGTGTTGCAAGCGAAACAGGGAGGAGATAGTGGAGAGAGGGTTGAAACAGAAAGCAAAAGGGATTTTACTCATGTATGTTAGAGAAAGATCGAAAAATGAACAGGACCGACACGGGAAGTTTCGAGACTAAAACTCAGAAAGGGGAGAATGATAATATATTATTATTGGAGAGGTGGATGTTCAGGATTGCAGACTGAAAAGAGGCTTAAGATGGAGAGGGAGAGTGAAACGGAAAGTGAAAAGTAGTTTAATATT
Organism: Bimastos eiseni; assembly: GCA_959347315.1. NCBI lineage: Eukaryota > Metazoa > Annelida > Clitellata > Crassiclitellata > Lumbricidae > Bimastos > Bimastos eiseni. The sequence goes on from OY365810.1 coordinate 34,811,277, forward strand.
GTCACAGATCAGAAAATCTGAAAGTGGAAAAATTTGGGAAGAAGAGGAGTCGTAGAAGTGAGAAAGGAGCAAGAAGAAGAAAGGAGAAACACCCATAGATTAACAAAATACACTTCTTACTGAGTTGTGAACAGTGAAATGTTCATGTTACATTACCTACAGAGTAAGTTTCTTGATGGTCACCTGATGAGATCTCGACGATATGAGATTTTGCCTGAAGATCAGTGGCGCCGTTTATCGCTGTGCATTGGATTGAAATGCTGTCATCTCGAATCATCTCAGACCGGATGACCAACACTGGACCATAGAAGGTTTCGTTGTTCTCCAGAATCTTCCATTCAAATCGTGGACTTGGATTTGCATCAGCTGAACAAACGACTTCATCGCCCTCCGAATAAAAGTCCTTATGTGGAGACAGTGACGCTTCCTTTGGTCCGTCTGAAACATTATTCAAATGCTAAAGCGCAAGATGTGCGAACTTGCTCTGTGACGAATAATGTCACACATTTGGAATCAATCATACATGTACGTCAGACTGAGAACCAGCAAACCTTTATCACTGTCATTTCTTTTGAATTTGGAGTCCGTGTTTCGCAGAATACTCTTCGAATCAAATGAAATAAATAGTAGGTCCAAGCCACTCTACATAAAATTTAAAATGTGGTAGGCCCTACATATTATAGAGAAACTAATCTTGGGCCATTGCATAGACCAGCACGTGCGATGATGTAAAAAGCGATAAAATGATGCGACAAGAGTAAGCTGAGCCTAATATGGGATCACTGTGAAAGAGAGCAATTAAAGACATTTAGTGAGCTTCAGTCAATGCCAGAAAAATAATCGAAATTGAATAAAGACGATGGAAGACTGAGATTTAAAATGACTCACATAGGACCTGTACTTTAGGTGAATTCCATGTGTACTTGTAATCAGGAATATTCTCTTCAACTTCTTTATTCCTTTGGTTTTGAGGCGCTGTGAAGTATATTTGGCATGAGTAGCTCGAATTATGTTTACTGGTTTCAGCCGAAACGTTTAGCCTTGAAGTTAGGCTGTCGTTTGTCGATTCCGTGAGGACTTCGTTTGTTAAGATATTTCCATTGATTTCTCTCCATTCCATCACTGGAGCCCAGTTCCCTCTGTATCTCACAATGCACCACATCTCGATGTTACCTCCTTCCTCAACAGTAGACGTATTCCAGTGACACACCGGATAAGTTTCTACAAAAGACATTAAACTAAATGCATGCATTGGCAAAGAGTTTCTCGCCTCATTGCATTCTTATGGTCGTCTGGAAATTCGCTAAGATCGCCCTCGCAATGTATAATACATTTCTTATAAAGAAGATGCAAGGGTCATTGTCTTCTGCTTACATAATACGCCATGTTAGGTTGTTTAAATTACTTGGATTGTAATAACTATCGAGAAAGGATGGCTCGGTAGAAAGCAAACTCACCCAGTACAATGAGTTGAGCGGGAAATCTTGTGGCGTCCACCCTCGATGTGTTTCCCTGTCGTCTCAATGTTGTACATGTATATTGTCCTGCGTGCTTCAATTCGGTTGAATTTATCGATAAACTTTGGCCAGGTATTTTAAAACTCACTGACAAGTCATTCGCTACGCTGAAGATTTGCGAATTGCTGCTCAGTTTAATTTCTTCTGATCCACCGACGACCCAAAAATACCAGTCAACACTAAGTGTCTCTTCTAGTCCTGAATTGCACGACATTGTTGTTTCTTTGCCAGCTAAGACGACCATATTCCTCGGACCACTCTCGCTTGACGCCACAGCCTCTGTGAATTAGAGAAAATATTTTCACTAACCAACGTTGAAGATAATTTGGAAGCATTACCTGTGAATTACGTATTTTATGCATAAAATGCAAAATGATTTTTAGGGGAAGAGAAGAGCAGTCCTATCAGCTTGCCCTGAAAGGCAGATGTTGATATGGATTGTAGGTAAATTCCATTTACTTGGCCTCGGCATATAAGGTCCGTCTTCCCTCCGTCATTGTACGTTCGTTGCACCCATATTCATTCTATCTAGGTAGCTAGAGGCGCAGAGGGTCCAGATAAATCTCAAAGCAAGACTCGAACTTTCAGTGACTCACCAGCACGCTAGTCGACCATATTTGAGCCATCTTCGTGTAGCATCGTTTAGTAAATAACTATGATGTTGAAAGATTAGCACATTAGGTCTAAATGCATTGGCTTTGTTATTCAAGATATCGCACCAAAATGAACAAATAGTGGAAGTCATTCAAATTACGTTTTTTATCTTCAAGTTGAGCAGGGTCTATTAACTAACCGTCTACGACTAAACTCGGATAAGACTCGATATATTAGGCTTGATGGTCGCCTCCAGCTTGATAAAATAAATTCAGTTTCTCTCCATCTCAGGTTTTCTCACATCCAATTTCCATCTTCCGTTCGTGATCTGGGAATTCTTTTGCATCTTACTCTTGGGCCTCATTCAGTCATCAGATCAACTCAGTTTCTAGATCTTGCTTTTACATACGCGTCAACTTCGTTCTATTCGCAGCTCTCTCTCTCTCTCTCTCTCTCTCTCTCTCTCTCTCTCTCTCGCCTCATCACGCTATTACTACTCTAGTCCATGTCATGTACTCGGGTGGACTTGCTGTTTGCGCAGGTATTTCTTCCGCAAATTCTCTCAAACTTCAGTCTATTCTTAATGCCGCTGCTCGTCTGATAGGTGGCATTCCAAAATCTGCCAATATCTCAAGCTTCAATCAGGACACACTTCATTGGCTCTCTGTTCAACAGCGTATACAGCTTAAAACCAATTCCCTAATGCGTAACTGTCTATTGGGGTGGCCCCGACATGCGTAATATCTTTCTGCACCTCGGTGTCCTCTTTACCTGCAAGGGCTTCCTTGCGATCCTCCACTCGCGGATTTCTTGTTGCTCCTCACATGCGCTCTGCCACGGCCCAGTCGCAGAGCTTTGCCTATGTTGGCCTATAAGCTTGGAACTGTCTTCCACAGTCCCTGTGCCTGAAGTTACTGACCCTCTCACCTTGTCAGTTTCGGAGACGCCTTAACTTCCTTAAGACCTTTATTTTCTCTCGCACAGATGCTCGTTAAGAGCGCTGCTGATTTGAGCGGCGTTATAAAATTTTTTGATTATATTACATTACATTACAATGTTGTATTTTAATCCTCTACTCTAAATTGTCTTCCCTGGTTTACTATTAAAAAGGCGAAAATTAAAAGGGCGAATGTAGATAAATGAAACGAGCAGATTTGTCCCTTTTGATAGTAGGCCTAAACTGGGAGAGTGAAAAAATGGAAACAAATGTATGGACTATTTATCGGGTATTGCCTATAACCTAGAGTTGCAAGCTAAAAAAGAAATATGGCATACGCCAGTATTTGAACCATAACTGACATTGACATTCTTTACACGATGACACTTAATCGTGCTTTTTAATAATATTATGTCATATGCCGATTTTAAACTATCTGTCACACTGAGTTTCTGTATATTATGACACTGATCCGTGCCTTTTAATCTCTGTATGTAATGTATTACAATATGTTTACAACTTCGCTGGCTGGCTCGTTCGACATGCTTATATCAAAACCTGGAATTGCTTGACGGTTTCGTCTGAGACGACCGATGTAGGAATATTCGAAGTAATCGACGATGACTGAGATTTCTTCTGTCAGTAAGTCATAATTATATTGACTTGAAAGCTTCCAGAACCTTATCCGTTGGCACGAATGCCAATGCAGGAATCATCCGTATCGACAATAACAAGTCTTTGTCATTCTGGTATATATCGTTCAGTCCAAATGTCAGATGTCAAATTTCCTTTGTTTTGTTTAGTTATGGACCTGCACTTAATATTCAGCAAACAATTGATAAGTAGCAAATGTGGACGGGAAAATGTCCAGGGGGATGTATACATCATATTGATGCGGTCGGGGAGAAAACCCGGAGTGCAATGTTGGGGGAGAAATTTCCGGCGGAGTTACCCAGGGGTGGAATTGCCCGGATCCCGCTTTCAATAGGCTAAGGCTTGCGATTGACAAATAATGTAATCACACATATCTTTTTTGTTCGCTATAATTATATTCAGTAAGAGATGAGTCGTAATCTGCTCCTGTCATGTTATTTTCAAAATGTCGGCGTTCTCATTGTACACAGTGGTTGCATGAGAGCTAAACAGACTAAAGTAGAGCTCACTAAATTGCTTATGTATCAAGTTCTGATTAGACTAGGACTAGAACCATTGGTCACACATCACTAACACCACCATAAAATGAATGATTGCCTTCACTGGTTGAGTCTGGAACTGCACTAGTGATCTATTGCCTATAGAAATGTCGGATTACGCCTGCAATTATTATTGCAATAGGTTCAACATAATTATTATGAGGAATCACTGCATTATTATAGTCAGATTTGTGACTGCTTTGCTTCAGGGAAACATGATCTAATGTGACTAAACAAGCAGCAGCTGTCTAACAAGGTCTCACCAGATAAAATCGTTTACCAACAGGACAATTGACTATTGACAGAATATTAGCCGGTATTCTATACTGATCGTAAGCACTGCGAATTGCTATGTAATTAGAGTATTCTTTATATTCTAATGGAATTGTAATTGTTTAAAAAGTCGGTGTACAAACTACTCACCAGTCAATAATCTGATAAGAATGTAAAATGATAACAGTTTCATGTTAAGTCGATTCGCCACCGGTTAACAAATGCATTAAGTTGTTTCAGGTGCCCTACAATGGTCAGCACTGCAAGCTGCAGATAGAACACCGTATGCACATAGACAACCACGAACCGCTTTGTCATTCAGTAAACCGGATAAACATTAAACCAGTTTCCATTTCTGTGAAGAAGCAGCTGTTAGCAGAAATTGATGACCAGTTTCGTATATGCAGATTATAGACATTAAAAAGCTATGCTGAACGTTAATCGCCCATGTATTTGCATTTCCGTGCATTTTTTGATGATGTATTTTCTCATAAGAGGAACCGTCTAAGCATAGTGAATCATGTTGCTGTAAGTCATTTTAATTATAAGTTCCCGTAATTGCAATAAAATGTTTGTCACAAATTTCGCATGAGCTTGAAATCACAAAAATGTTTTACATAATTATGTATTATTATAGCCAATGAAAATACAGCAGCTATTATGTATAAACACTAATAGTGTGATGTAGTAGGCTCCCATTTTATAGTCTACTACTTTGGTTTTGTCTTCTATTATTATACAGCTATTTAAGCTCTTGTTTGAGAATATTGCTTTCGATTTCCTTGCCAGGTCAGTATATATGATGATCATGCCAGAGAAACTATTTAGTTTTGAATCACTATAAGCTCCAATATTGAATATCTTTCTGGTGCATTTGAGTGACGTTGAGAATGTGTGATGATTAACATTGACATTTGCATGATAGCCGGACGTAGCCTGTATAATAAATATATTATAAATTATACCTACAATCAGCTTCGCATGATTTTGTCTTCTCAATGTCAACGACCAAGTGGGTCAACTCTTCGAATGCTGCATCATTACGACGAATATCTTCATCGAAATGTTGAGTAATGTGCGCAGAACTTCGAGTATGTTGGAGTTACAATGCAACTTGGTCTATATACTAAACATCCATGCCGCCAGTTGTCGGCAGGTATCCGTCATCTGACTCTACAAGTGTGGGTGGGCCCATCACCTGGGACTCTTCAGCTGACTGGGCATTGTTTTGTTTACTGATGTTAGTCTGTAGTAACATTTCGCATCATGTGGGCTAGTGTAGAGAACGCCTGGGAGTAGATGTATTGAATGGGTGCTATGCAAATGTTCACTTACATTACAATTACATTACATTTTTAAGCCAGTAGTTTCCTTGCCATGCATGTTACTAGGCAGTAAAGAACTTTACTTGTCATCGTATAGATGTCAAATGCGAACTATTCTGCATGTGTAATAGTGAAAGTGAAAGTTACATACAGTGACCTCATTTATGCTCTTATAAGATAATGGACCCCATGAATTCTAAAAAGCAGACTGTAGAATAAGTATTAAACACGCTGATGGAAACTGCAGATTGAGCAAATTCAGTTTTGAATTTTGACGAGACTTTAGTATTAATTCTGAATGTTCTCTCCAATTAAAATTTCTGCATTATACAACCTATGCAACACTTAACGGTCCGTTTGGTTGTATCCCATCTCTGAATTGCAGGCCTGTCCTGTGAGTCAATCAATCAATCAGTCAATCAATTATTCATTCAATCAATTAATTAATTAATCAATCAATCAATTTTCAATCAATCAATCAGCAGTCAGTCAGTCAATCAATCAATCAATCAATATTCAATCAATCAGTCAATCAGTTAGTCAATCAGTCAGTCAATCAATCAACCAATCAATCAACCAATCATTAGAAAATGTACGTTCATTGCATCGCAAAAAAATGTTTCTCACATCTGGGGGCTTCGTCCCTAATTTCGATGCACTCTTAAACGTACTACATCTATAACTTTTTATCTGTAGCTCCAGATCATTCAGCTGAAACTCCGAACCGTTGTATTCTTGCGTTCGAAGATAGGATATCTTCTGAGAACTTTTTCAGAAGCAGAGCAGTAATAAGTGTACCTCCGATTAGGAATAAATAATGGAGAATTAATTTGATGACAATGGGAAGAATACCATCCTGGTGCTGTTGATCTGCGCCTGTCAACTGCACGGATTGTTGTCGCATTTCACGGCCTTAAACTAGCATTAAGTAATCAATGTCATGTCTTATCGATAGACTGATGTCGTTCTCCAAATTGCGGAAATTTGCGAAGTTACATCGTAGCCAATATGTAGCCAATCAAACAAATGTTAACTATGTTTGTTAAGGTTAAGCGCTGTTAATACACAGGTCACATGAATATTGTATAAAATTTTAAGAACTTCAAAGCCTTACAATGATTGTTGGCAGTCACATCATGCTATGAGATCAATGCAAAAATTCGATCTCTGCACTTAGGCCTATTATATGCATTATTTCTAGAATATGCTTGAAAGAAAAGCAAATAGCTAAGGATAAATAGTCCGTGAATAACCGTATCAGTTGTATGCGATGTCTTTTCTAAAATGGAGATCATGTTGCTCGGACCAGTGTTTTGAAGGGTGCATAATCATAGTTGCAAAGCAGTTTCAACAAATCAAAATTTATCTGATCAGTTAAATAAATTACACACATACGATGTCTCACACTGCACAACGGTTTATCGCCAGTTGTACTGCTACTCAACAATAGCATCGTTCTTTATATTAATAATATATATATTAATGATACAAATACTTAATATTATTAAGTGAAATATGGATTGTTCTTGGTTGGCTCGTTTTTGTGAGATGTACATGTACTATTGCCGCACTTGGAAAGTAATTCGAGTGTCGCTGAGGCATCTTCTTATTGACTGGGTAGTGCAGTCTGTTGTTTGAAACCTTTTGAACAGGATTCGTCTGATAAAGGAGCCACACGCGATCCTGATTCTGATATATGTGGTCGAGCGAGCGCAGTGTATATGTTTGATTTGGGCGGCTCTCTATCTCCGAGTCCGGTGTAGTCACTTAGAACCTCATTTGGTTCAGAACTTGATGACGCGGTTGATAAGGAGTTGCTCTTCTCTCCATCTGACTTGCACCGGACATTGTCCACCGATTGTTTTCGGATCACTGTGGCGTAATATACAAATCGTTCTGTAAAGAACAATTTTACACGAGACCTGACACTTTGCAAATTGACACCTAAAAATCATTGTCCAGTTATACGTATTCTGAGTGCCTCTCGAAGTTCTTCTCACCACCTGTTTCAGGTTATTTTTACCCACTAAGACTTAGGCTGTGTTTCATCTCACATGTACATGTATCTTTCAGATTTCTACTAGGCTTCTCAGAAGCTTAATGCTATGACAGCGACTAATGCCCTGAGAATAATGATAACGCAGTGGTAACAGTGATGAGATGGTCTTACATGTAGATGAAAATGATCCGTATTTGCTTCGATTTCAGTGGATTGGGGTCAATCGACATCCAACGCTGCCGTTTATGACAGCAGCGCATCATATTGGTAGTTTACTTACAATGGCTGTTTGTTAATAGATTCGTTACCTATGTGAAGTTCCGGATTTATATCTGACACCGTTGATCTATCTTCGCTGTTGACAGGTGACACGGTAATATCGTTCATCGACTCGATATTTATTGAGTCGTAAGTTTGGCCATCGATCATGGCGTCCGGTAATGCCTCAAATGCTTCTATCTCTGTCACCGTTACTGGTGTTTTTCGGGTTTGAACGACTGCAGTGAAACATAATTATGATTTTGGATTTACCACAAGAACTAATAGCCAGTCGCTAGCAAATATTTAACATTTGAGAAGGAGTCTATAAAATAATATAAAAGCGCTTAGACCAATAAACAAAGAACATTAGGCCTACATACGGCTCTGCTTCAGTGCACTTTGCCCTTTATCTCTCTTCGTTTCAACCATCACGTCTTAAAATCTAGAAGTGGTTATTACTAAAAGTAAATATGTTACGCTATGACTACACTACTTACGCAGTCCAAGGATAACTGTCAAAAATATTAACACTGCGGTGGCAGTCACAGAGACAATAATTGCCATCTTAGCCACGGTCTTCACGACTGAAATCAAACACAAAATGACTCACTATGTTTGCATTTATTCAATCAGTCGATCTATTTACCAGCTTCTTAGTAAATCTAATGAATGATATATTGTAAAATTGATTATCACATCAGATAGGCCTAGGTCTAATGGTTTACCTACGTTAAGCACAATCCATTTCCTCAGATGTAGGAAACTCTACACATGAGATGGACGGGTTAGTTGTTGAAACTAATTGCGCGCAAGGATTGGATAGGCCTCTAAGTTAGAAAAGAGATGATTGCTTATGTCAGATCCTTGTAACTTAACGGCTCAATTTTAGGGCTGTTAACAATTAATATAATTCTAATAGTTAACTTTTGAAAAATTAACGATTAATTAATAGCTAATTTTGATTAAATCATAAAAACTTTTATAGTTACATTTGTCAGACAAATTAATGAAATTTAAATTAAAATTATCAGTTATTTTCGTTAGTTAATAATTTAAATCCAAAATGTTCATGTAATCAACCTTATATATGTTTATATTTAATAGCTCTATGTGCTATCCGCCGCCAATTGCATTGTTTTCATGTTTTTGTTGCTGCTTTCAGACTTCCGGTACATGTTAGTGATGGATAGAAAAATCGAAACGATTAATCGTTAAGCAGAAATTTAATCGCCAAAATAAATTAACGATTAATCAATTAATTAATCGTTTATTTCCGCAGCCCTACTCATTTTGCATTAAAAATAATGGACGCCAAAACAAAATCAACGCCAAACTTAACCTTGAATAACGTTCATCGCGTGAATTTTGCCATCTAGCTTAAAGTTATTAGTTTTCTTCGTGTTAGTTGATTATGTACCTACAGAGTAAGTTTCTTGATGGTCACCTGATGAGATCTCGACGATATGAGATTTTGCCTGAAGATCAGTGGCGCCGTTTATTGCTGTGCATTGGATTGAAATGCTGTCATCTCGAATCATCTCAGACCGGATGACCAACACTGGACCATAGAAGGTTTCGTTGTTCTCCAGAATCTTCCATTCAAAGCGTGAACTTGGATGTGATTCAGCTGAACAAACGATTTTATCGCCCTCCGAATAAAAGTCCTTATGTGGAGACAGTGACGCTTCCTTTGGTCCATCTGAAACATTATTCAAATGCTAATGCGCACGATTTGCGAACTTGTTCTGTGACGAATATTGTCACACATTCTCTTCGAATCAAAAGACAAAGGTTATAAACATAAGCAAAGCAGGGAAAACAACAGTCAGGATAAGCATAAACGGAGAAGAGATACAACAAGTAGAGAGATTCTGCTATCTGGGAAGTCTGATCACACAAGATGCAAAGTGCCACGTGGAAATAAAGAAAAGAATAGCCATGGGAAAGGAAGCATTTTACAAGAGGACAGAACTATTGAGGGGAAAACTAAGTAGAGCCTAAAAAGCGAATGGTCAAAACACTGGTGTGGGGTGTGGTCCTGTACGGGGCGGAAACAGGGACAATAAGAAAAGAAGACCAGAAAAGATTAGAGGCATTTGAAATGTGGATATGGCGAAGAATAGAAAGAATCAGCTGGAACAGAGCACGAGAACAATGAAGAAATATTGAGGAGGGTCAAAGAAAAGAGATTAATGATAAAGACAATTCGAGAACGACTAAGAAGATGGATGGGACACATAATGAGAGGAGATTCACTACTTAAAAACATCATAGAGGTTAGAATGGAAGGGAAAAACAAGAGGAAGACCAAGAACAATACTTTTAGACTGGATGATGGAGAAAGGTGGATACGGAAAAATAAAAAAAGAGGCTCAACACAGAGAGGAGTGGCGTCATTGGACATATGAACCTGCCTGAAGGCAGAGAACCAAAGAAGAAGAAGATTTGAAATCAATCATACGTCAAACTGAGAACCAGCAAACCTTTATCACTGTCATTTCTTTTGAAATTGGGTCGGTGTTTCGCAGAATTCTCTTCGAATCAAAAGAAATAAATACTAAGCCTATGCCACTATACATAAAATTTCAAATGTTGTACGCCCTACATATTTTAGAGAAACTAATCTTTGACCATTGTTTTGACCTACACGTGCCTATGATATAAGAAGCGATAAAATGATGCGACAAGAGTAAGCTGAGCCTAATATGGCATAACTGTGAAAGAGAGCAATTAAAGACATTTAGTGAGCTTCAGTCAATGCCAGAAAAATAATCGAAATTGAATAAAGACGATGGACGACTGAGATTTAAAATGACTCACATAGGACCTGTACTTTAGGTGAATTCCATGTGTAGTTGTAATCAGGAATATTCTCTTCAACTTCTTTATTCCTTTGGTTTTGAGGCGCTGTGAAGTATATTTGGCATGAGTAGCTCGAATTATGTTTACTGGTTTCAGCCGAAACGTTTAGCCTTGAAGTTAGGCTGTCGTTTGTCGATTCCGTGAGGACTTCGTTTGTTAAGATATTTCCATTGATTTCTCTCCATTCCATCACTGGAGCCCAGTTCCCTCTGTATCTCACAATGCACCACATCTCGATGTTACCTCCTTCCTCAACAGTAGACGTATTCCAGTGACACACCGGATAAGTTTCTACAAAAGACATTAAACTAAATGCATGCATTGGCAAAGAGTTTCTCGCCTCATTGCATTCTTATGGTCGTCTGGAAATTCGCTAAGATCGCCCTCGCAATGTATAATACATTTCTTATAAAGAAGATGCAAGGGTCATTGTCTTCTGCTTACATAATACGCCATGTTAGGTCGTTTAAACTACTTGGATTGTAATAACTATCGAGAAAGGATGGCTCGGTAGAAAGCAAACTCACCCAGTACAATGAGTTGAGCGGGAAATCTTGCGGCGTCCACCCTCGATGTGTTTCTCTGTCGTCTCAATGTTGTACATGTATATTGTCCTGCGTGCTTCAATTCGGTTGAATTTATCGATAAACTTTGGCCAGGTATTTTAAAACTCACTGACAAGTCATTCGCTACGCTGAAGATTTGCGAATTGCTGCTTAGTTTAATTTCTTCTGATCCACCGACGACCAAAAAATACCAGTCAACACTAAGTGTCTCTTCTAGTCCTGAATTGCACGACATTGTTGTTTCTTTGCCAGCTAAAACGACCATATTCCTGGGACCACTCTGACTTGATGCACCAGCCTCTGTAAAAAAGTAAAATAAAGTGATTACCACCCGATATAGCTCAATTGCACCTATACTTTGAGAAATGGATGTAAAGTGTTAGCTACTTCAGTTAATACTTGACATAACGTCGGGTAGTAATAATTCCTCCCTCTCACAATCTAATTTCCCACCAACAGTGTGCACCAGTGTACTCAGTTTATTGCATTCGTTCGAGCGCAAATGGAACATACACCGTCTCAAAACATCCTCTGCCATGGCATGAATTGTAACCCGCCACTCCCACGACCAGCAAACTGTAAACGCATTTCTGCATTCGCGTACCCATTGTCATACAAAGTATCAACACAAAACCAAGCATTTTGGTTCAGCTGTCTTTTGCTGCACATCTCCACTCGAATATTTGATGCGACCGTTGTTTGTTTCAAACGACCTGGACAGGAGTGTTAAGGCCAACCTTAATTACTTACCAGAGCAGTTTGCATCCTGTATAGACTGCTGATTCAGAATATCAGTTTGCGGTACTGTTTGTATTTTACTCTAGCCTAGTTTGGCCTTTTGCCATGCCCTCGTTTACTCTGACTGGTTTACTTTCGGAGACGACCATTGCACAATTTTTTCTTAGGCGACGATGCATACATACATCAGCCAGAGGTGACGATAGAGAAGAGTGGAAGATCTTACCAAATGAGACGAATCCAAACTTTTTTAATAATCTTATTATATTGACAAAAATAAAAATTCATTACAATCAGGGTTATGATTCTGTAAGCATATCTAAACTAATGAACCAATCTTAGATTGCGGTATATTTTTTCATATAGAACAGGAGCGTTACGGAATAACCAGGAGAAAATTCACTTTGAGCATAAACTTGTGATGCTTTTGGCCACAGACATGATGTGCCTGTGGCATAGTTTACCTTGCTAGTATTTTCGATCTTTTACTTGAACTCGAGTATTTGCACTAAAATTCCTCTGTCGATAATATATATTGGCTAAATTAAACTTATACCCAAGATTTGATGAAACTGACAATATGCGTGTGCTTCAAAATTGACATGTTTGTGCGTTTGCATGCGCATGATTTTCATATCATTTTGATCACTTTAAAACCTAGGACAATAAGCATTGAACCATTGAATCATTAGGCCTATTGTAACCCACTTAAATTATTTGTTACGTGGGATCATTTGGGAGCAAAAATGCTTCTAAAAGTGGTGTAAAATTGTGTTATTGAAAATAAAAAGTCAGAGTTTGAGTTTCAACACATGTACTTGCTCATCGTGTTTTCGTAGAATAGTGCAACCTAGCCAGTTGTGTGCGCCGTTAATATTATGGGCTGTAAATTATATTGAAAAAGTAATATCAATGCGTAGAATGCAAACTGAAAGAGTGTCATTGTATACGAGGCCAACGTACCCATGATTAATTTACAGTTTCTATCCTCGGGCGGAAACCTATGCATTGCACTTTCAGTTGCAAGATACCACATCCGAAGGTATACGATAGGCCTACGTTGTGAGCATTGGAAGTTTTAAGTTTATTTTACGACGCATCCATGACAAGGATGATTATTATGCTTTAGAAGATTGGAAGTAATTGTGTTCGATTAAATATTGTCTCAAAGTCTACAAGGTGGTGCTCCAAAATCAAGCAATTTTTGTTCGTTTTGAACATTAACGTAAACTAGCTCGCTGTGTCCCAGACCTTAAGGAGTTCGATAGTTGGTCTGATATTCTAGAATCCACTTAATTATTCTGTCCACTGTTAGTACCCAGACCTATGTTACCTATGTCTTACGCATGTCTTCGTTTACTTGACCAATTTACATGTAGTTGGCACACCGCAAACAGTTCTGTTATAGGCCTTTGGGCAAAAATATCATCTCCACAATGGATTGCTTAGTTGGCCTCATGTTAAGCAGCAAGAAAAGCTTATAAAAATTTATGTAGCTAAAAAAAACAGAATAAATTGGAAATAAGGAAAATATAACAGATCAGATCAGGATAAACTTTAGTACTACAGATCAGACAAGATGGTGATAAGAGAGATAAAGACAAAACAAAACAATAATTTATAGCCAAATATGCATAAAATGTTATTTCCTGTTTTAAATACACAGTTTCCCTCTTTTGAACAAGTGGCTGATTCCTATTGATGATTTTATAATTGCTACTGCTAAATCTGTTTGTCACTAGCATGTAGGCTAAGTAAATACGTAAGATCGCAAATTTTTGATAATTGTTTTTATTCTTATCATAAAATCTGTTCCATTTTTATGGGTGTCTCTAAAGGCGCGACCTTGGTCCCTTAAGGGTCTCTTTTATTTATTCTGAAATATGATATCGTCCTTCTTCCAACATTTTTTGCTCAGAAGTGCAAACACGCCTCGACGGCGCAATTGCAGTTGTGCTGCAGAGCAATTGTGCGCGAAAGATTTGCTCAAGGTCCCTACACAGTGACCTCCCGGATGAGAGTCGAATCCGCTCGCTCAGCGCACACCGGGCGTTACAAGCCGACCGCTCTTAGCATTCGGCCACCGTGCCACATTGCCTCCAGTTATACAATGCAATATTTAATGTTTCTACTATGGCTGATATAAATATAATTGTGCAAATGTCTAACTGGTCTAATTGATAAATTGCTAAAACAATTGAATTAATAAAGTACCTGCCGGTTGAATGACTGACCGACTGACTGATTCACACACTCACAGACCAACCGAATGTATGATCTACTGACGACTGACTGCTTGATTGGCTGACTGGCGTTTGGACGCAATGATTGGCTGACATCGTTATCGTCTTTGTCACTTTATTATTTAACGAGCAGCTACTCTCCTTTTTCTTCGGTTTTATCTGAGGTATCTGGTTAAAGACTTAATATCTTAAAAATGACAGTAATTTCCCAAATAATAATCCTCTGTAAAGTTACTGTCTTTGTACTTGTTTTATTGTCAAGCGATAGCCTGTCTTGCCAATTTGCGCATTACATTCACGAATTGATTCCACCGTGACGAAATTAAGATCAACCACTTGCATAGAAAAATTGTAAATTATTAGAGGAGGAGGAAGAGGCGCAGTTTCCCAGTTTCCTCATATAGGTCCTGTGCTCGTCTGCAGCTGTGTAGTTCAATGTCACTAGGTACAAGACTTGATGAACCCTTCTCTTTTCCGCCTTTCACGTTTTATTTCACAAGCAAATGATAGACTAATGACTGCTTATTTTGAATTTCTGTCATTTTTAGGCGAAGGTGTTGACTCTTGATTGACACTTATTCGTCTCATTCCATCCCTTTCTTCCCTCTTCTCTAAACAATCAGTTGGCTTGAGTTCTGCGTTTCATATTTCAAAAGCCTAAATTAGAAATGGACTTTGTTGAACAGTAAGATAGCTTAATGGAAATGATTAGATCTATCATATATGACTCAGATCTGACCGCACATCGAAATGATGGACCTGAAGCACTCGCATGGTCCAATACTACTTGCGCAGGATATCCTTTAAACTTACAAAATCCTCGACGACCCGACAAAATCGGCATTTGTTTGAAAATATCTGTCGAAATTGGTCTCAGTGGTCTATCGATAACATTCGTCAAAGTTCCTTAATTAATAGCGCTCTCTATCAACCGATGACATAGTTAGAATTTGAACTTCACAAATGCGCCGTGAATTAAAATACAGTCCAGTTATCTACTGTAAGGAAACTCACTGGTGCTTAATTGCAATTGGACGCTTATTGAGGACGCTTATTAAAAAATGATGTCATGTCATGTCACATCATCATCGTCACTTTGCGACGGTTGACTACATGATTGGCAAAGTGATGTCCAATGCTTTCTGTCTCGTATGATGTTCATTAAGCTTCTGCTTTTAAACCAGTCCACGACACTGTTAAAATATTAAAACCTGAAGCTGAGATATATTCAATATTTATGAAATCTATCACGTCTTCGCGTTATTCTATATACACAGATAAAACTCGGTAACAGCACCATCATTTCAATATTTTAATTCCAGTTACTTATCTAAAGCAAGCAGATGATATTCTAGGTGTACATCAACGTTTTGTTGTGGCTAACTTTGGAAGAGCTCTACTATGCTAACAGAGTTTGAAACATCAGTTGCGAAGTGTGAACTGTCAATTACAAAGACTCGCAGATGTAAAGAGTTTCTGTTGTATCTGGATATGACAGTAAAACGCATGGAAATAATTAAACACAGGTATATGTCCATAACTTCTGGACTATAAAGGCCTATGCCGTCATCGTGGTTGAAATTTACGTTGCCGCACTTTGCTCCGCGGCGAGAGGGAACTGCTTGTCCCACACGCTCGCTGCTGGGCAATCAAGAGCTGTCTCGGTTGTAGGCCCTTCATCTGGGGTGACCTTCCGTCGAAGCTTGCCAATACGACTTCGTTTTATAAATCACTCAAGTCCATTTACTTTAGACTTGGCTTGGCTGGCAGTGCCCCAGAAAAGGTTTCTTGTAGAAGCGCTATATAAATCCCAGCATGAATTAATGAATTAACATTTACCAAACACGGCTATTAGAACTTATAAATTGCTAAATTTGCCTCTAATAAACGGACACAATCATAGATCATATGTAATGCGCAGACCAACCATTTAAGGCTACTGTGAGGCTATAATATATTCATTAGCCAAACAAATACAAGAATGCTTATTTTTTCCAAAAACTCCATTTCTTTAGCGATAATTTGCTGCGAGAAGCAATGATGTCATGGAATGGGTTTCTCTTGTTTTCCTTGCATTGACCGTGCCAAGTGAAATCGAACTCTCGTACTCGGCTCCTCTCGCCCACACGAACATGCACATGAACAAGCACTTGCCGAGGCGTCGGTTTCTTATTCTTTAGAGTAATATCAATGTTATGTGCTTCTGCAAATGAACTTGTCCGTAGTCTTGCTAATATGGCAAACATACTCCATCCGTATGATAAATCAATGATTACTCTGTGGTATATAGAAGTCTTACATTATTCAGAATAATTGTCTAATTCGTTGAACTATGCCGAGTAGACATATAAATTCTTTAGTACACAGATCATGCTTGGGAAATAGCATTGAGTATCAGCCAGCATCTGGTTTTTGACGATATCGAACTTAGATTAGTGTATCCCTTAGCATCCATTTATTCCGAGTACTGTACTTATATAAGACTGCTTATCTCGGTTATTAAGATGGTTGATAGATGTAAATATACTGGTAGGTGTTTAGATCTCAAAATTATCACGAAGTACAATGTGATGTTGGCAATTCCGTGTTGAACAATGCGATCGGTGCGCGTTATAAAGAAAATGGGCATACCCTCTGTTGGAGTACTTCGAAGGCAAGATTGAGGCAGGCATGCCAAGCAAATCCACAGAGATTCCACTGGACTAGATGATCATGGATAGATACAGGGATCTGGATGAAGATAGCCATGCCATTGAAGAGTGGCACCATTAGACTATGAACTCGTGGACCAAATAAGTTGAAGAAATACCTTACTCTACCTCCCTTACTAAGAGAATTGACATCAAATCATGGAGATGAAACTGATAGACCTTATTCTCTGGGCTTTAGGGTCTCGTAGACTTTGGGCCTCCCGTCCATTTCAACCGATGCCAGATACGCGTTGACATTCCTTGCGGACTCAACCGGAACAGAGGCTGGCTGGTGATGAGTGTGCTCTGGCTCGATCTCAAGGTACATGGCGTTCTGTGCGGTGACTGCTAGTGCGTATGGTATTTCGTCGTAGTCGACAGATGGCGGTGGTCGTGGAGACAGGTAGTCACTGCTATCGTATGGCTGATGTTTAGCGTTTGGCAGAGGTAGGCTGAGATTGCAGCGGCTGACGCGGCTCAACGGAGTCTTCGGGTTGACCTCATCAAACACTTTTCCTTCTGCTACAGGAAACGCTCTGGAGAAAGCTCGCCCTGGCGACCGTTTTAAAAATAAAAGTACATTTAGTGTAGGTTTATTCATGGATCACTTTATATGCTGCCTAATTAACTAAGTTGGCTTTATAAGCCTTGATTCATTGCGCCTGACATTTTTGGAATTGCTGGCGTTCGCAAGATAGAAAAAATGGCTTATAATTAATAAACAGTGAGTACACACAACGAAAAATGGACATTCAGAAAACCCTTATTTCGATCTAACGCAGCTATTTGCTATCCAATACAGATGCATATATTGTTGCTCAGAATACAAATGGGCGTACACGTGTACACGCGGACCTGACACAGTGCTCAGAAGAAGTTTTAATGGCAGAAGGAATTTACTATCTGTTTAAATGCTAACATATTTGAAAAATCCAGTATGTTCCTAAACAATCGTCCAATGCAAATAATAAACAATTTCCTATGCGAATAATTATTGAGTGAGTAATTCAATAGCACTGAAACTTTTCGGAAAATTCTTCAACAAGCGTCCTAAACTGAAATTCTAACTAATAAGTTAAAATTTAACCGCACTACACGTATATTACGTCATATAATCATCTTATCTGACAATCATCACTGTGATTTCTGCGCCAATGGCAGTGCAAATGATTTATAGGAAATCATTAGCACAAAACAATAGCACCCATTCTAGGGACCGTTCATTTAACTTACTAGCAACAGCTGAATAAAAAAGTTTCCTTTTAATTTTAGGTTAATTTATTTTTGCTAAAGTTAGGCCCTATCTGATTTTGCTTCTATATTCTTTACACTGTTTCTTTACCAGCGCTACAGTTTGCATACAACAGCCTCGCAACATTTTTATACCTAAAAGCTTTTAAAAATTAGCAAGAGTTTTTGAAAATGACTATATTATAAATTATAGTAAGGTGTGACTTAAGCAGTAGTTTCAAGAATCCAATATGACATAGCAGAACTTAGACTAACTATAAGTTGCTAAGATGAGTTAAGGTAAAATTAGATTCAAAATTGTAGACATTATGTGCAGTGCGTTCTATCCCATTGATAACACTTGGGATAATATAAGGCCTCTTGCCACAAAGTAATTAAGTGGAATGTATGTAAATGACCCATGCGTAGTTGATTTGAACTTGTATATAAACTTTCCTCAGGTTTTACACAAAATTGCCTTAACCAAACTATTTAAAGCAGAGGAAACAAAATTTTGTTTAACAGGTAGATCTATAGTCCGAGTTTCAATATAATAGACGGCAATTTGCATTGAAAACAAGTGTGTGGCTTCCATAATTGCTCTTCAAACGCGTGAGAAATTTAATTCTGAAACATTTGCAATACGAATTTATAGTTTTATATTCACTTGCAGACAATGGGTGATTGCTGAATACAATTTCCGAAGCCGACTTTCAGATAAGGCCTTGTTGAGAGAATGTGTCATATTCGGGTTATTACAGCACTTAATTCGGAAACAAATGTCAAACCATCTCCACTAAGCGCTGCCAAGAAAGAAACTAGTCTCTCTTATTGAATTCATGTGTCCAACAAACACGGAAATCTCCAATTTAAACGGTAAGTATAATTTGCGCAAGCACATGAAGTTAAAGCAGACGATGGACTAAGTGTACTTACTTTTCCTTTTAGCTGCTGCGATGTACACACTTAAGCTCGCAATGATCGCAGCCGAAACAGCAAGTGTCGCAGCGAGCAGGATTTTCAGAATTGCGGAGGAGTCACTGCTCATGCATCTCTCTGTATTAAGAAAACCAAAGCATCGCAAGATACAGTTAATTGACCACCATAAAGAAAACAGTCGCCAGATTGTCCACTATCGGTCTTAATATAATAAACTATTGTTGCCGATGGAAAGAATACATGTATTCACGCAAGTCCACATCAGAATCCCTTTGGTTAATAGTCGTTTTCGTCAAAGTCATCGATTTTTCACCAGTTCTTTTTGGGGTAGGTAGCGGTTATAGCAATGCAGCGTATCACCTATTGTCTGCACTGACCCGGCAACGATTCTCGAAGCCACCCCAAAGATCGCCTTAATCTTTAATTCGCTAGACGGCGTTGGCAAATATTTAATGGGCTGCAATGCAGCTAAATTCTACTCCAGTAATGACCTTTAACATTCGCTCATACTCATAATCATACTGCATACTTTCAGTTTAAAAACATACACAAATTTATTATTTTTACTTAGCCGACTATTGGCTATGATCATTCATTATGATGATCGGTCTCTACATCATTAATTTTGTCTTTAATACAGCAATATAGGCATTGTCATCTTTTCTTTCCTTCACCTTCTTTTTCTTTAGCATCGTTTTCGTCGTTGTTGCTTTCCTTGTAATTTTCCTACATTGTACGAATTTAGAATAAATAGGCTCCACAGAGACACTTTGTACATCTGGTACGTGACGTTTTGGCGCAGCGGTTTTTGGCGCAGAACGTTTGGCGCAGGACGTTCTTTTGGCGCAGAGCTCTGATACAATAATAATTGTTAATTATATAATATATAAATATATTATATGGCAATCTACCACTTTAGTGTAGTAAATAATTCCTCATGGTAAATCAGGTTAAGCCGCTGGAGCATCGATTGTAGAAGAGGGATCGGTGAAAAGAATCATGTTTAACTAGAAGATGGCTCAATGAAAAGGATTCCGATAAACTGGGAGCTGGATTGACGAAAGTAATCATTGTTAAATGGAAGCTGGATTGATGAAAAGAATTATGCATAAATGGACGATGGATTGATGAAAAGAATTATGTTTAAATTGCAGCTGGATTGCAGAAAATAATCATACCTAAAAGGGAGCTGGATTGATAAACATAATCATGCTTAAATGTACGCTAGATTGATGAAAAGCATTATGAATAAATGAAGTTGGATTGATGAAAAATGACGCCGTTTACTTGGAAGCGGGATTGATGAAAAGATTGTGACTAAAACGACTCCACGACGAGTAAAATTCTGATGTCCATCCCGCTTTTGTTTAGGCATGATTCTTTTCATCATTCTAGTTCCCAGTTCAGCATAATTATTTTCATGGATCATGCCTCATATTACATTATATTGTATCAGATATCTGCGCCAAAACGTCCTTCGCCAAAACGGCTGGGCCAAAAACGTCCTGCTCAGTTATACAGACACATCTTGAAACCAGAATTAGAACAACAACTGACGTTTAACTGAGAATCTTATTGTGACTTCCTGGTTCTGATTCGTCTCAGGACTTGTTGCCCTGCATTGGAACTCGTAAGGCTGATCACGGATCATCTCCTCCTTGATGATGACTGTGGGGCCATACATGACATCCGTTGTTTCCGTGTTCAGCCAAAGCACCTTGGGATCTGGGTTTCCTTCGGCCATGCAGGTCAGGTTGTCGTCCGGGTAGAAAACATCGCCCGCAGGAATCACCCTTAGATTTCGGGGTCCATCTGAACGTAATATGAAACAGTGTACAGTTGACTGTTATTCCGAATTGGTCGATTCTTAATTTGTTGTTTATTTTATTTTATTGCCATAACAACCATGTACGTGTTACTTTCTCAGGACTACACTTGATGCCCGTCCATGCTAAGACCCGCTGGCTCATACAAACATTTAATGACTCGCACATTGACTGACTGGCTGGCTGGCTGGCTCGCTGGCTCGCTCGCTCACTCACTCACTCACTCACTCAATAAACCGCTCACTCATCTGCAAGCCTACAAATGGACAGAGGGATTGACAGACAAACATTTCGACGGAATCACATTTGGTCTGAGAGGGACACTGACAGAGAAGCAGACAGGCTGACGAACAGACAAATAGACGAAGACAGCGCCTGATAACACGGAAGCTGGATAATTATTTATAATGAATTATGAGTAGATGAGTTTCGAAGCAACTATTGGGCTTGCAGAATTTTCCGCTAATTGTCCAATTATGTTTTATGCCGGACGAAGTCGTTTTAGTCTAATAATTAACACCCGGCCATAAAGTATCAGGATCCAGTGTATAGACGCACGAAAAATTTAACACTCATTGGTAGTCCATGAGCAACACCTAGCACAATGAACTATTCAAAGAGGATCTTACTGAACACGTTAATGTAATCTATTTCAGCCATATATTACTGGGCAAATTTTAAATCTTGCTTCGATTGTATTTAGCCTCTAATGAACTCTGTTTCTTTCATTTCCGGCTTTCCCACGTTCTCATTTAAATTTCATCATAATGAAATCTGACATCTATGTATGAATGTATACGGGGTGGGCCAAAAAAGTAACACCCTACGGATATTTGCCAATTTTTCGGCCAAAAGCTGAAAATATTAAATAAAATTTTACAGGCTTAAAGCCAATTCATATTTGCATTTACCCGCCACAATTGACTAAGATATTTCAAACAAATCAAAAGTTGTATCACTTTTAATGAGTGCAACCACTGATTTTTGATGGTAAAAATTTTAACGCCGCAAAAAGTTATAAAAAACGTGTATATATATACGCTTTTTATAATTTATGAAGTCACATTTCAAGTAGTTTTAATAAAACACACTTCATTATTGTTATTACTGAGAACAGAAACTGGGAATTATTGCATATGGAATTCACTTTGACGTCATCTAACAAGCACTCGATTAAATTGGTGTTAAAAATGTTATACGATTAATCATTCTATGATAGCATTTGCAACAAAATAAACATGACAGATAAAATGCGTATGAGCATGATCTTGGAGCCTAAACTGTAATCAAGGCTCACTCTGAAATCACTGAAGCTGAGCAATCATAAAAAATATGATGGGATGGAACGTCGTAATGACAGCGGAAGGCAGAAATCTATCGGCACCCGAACAAATATCGAGCATGTTAACAAACTTCTTTGTTCACAGAATAGCATCATCAGAAATCATCTCAGCGTTCTGCGAATTTCAGCAGAGGTGAACGTCAGACGCACGTCTGTTAGAAGAATTGTCAAAGAAGATCTGAACCTCACTGTTTTTTGTTGTGTCATTGGGCAAATTATTACCGATGCAATGGCCCCAACCAGGTCAACAGCACTTGCTAAATAAACTCAGAATATGTGTGGCTACCGGTAGACATACGCTGTGAAACAATATGATATTTATTGTATAACAATTACTTGAGATAAGATGTGATCTCATAAAATCGTTTTTGTAACTTTTTGCTGCGTAAAATGTTTTTTTGACTCTCAACAATTAATGGTTGCACTCACTAATAGTGATATAACTGATGTTCTGTGTGAAATATTTTATTCAAACGTCGAGTCATTATATGTAAATATGAATTGGCCTAGTGCCTGTAAAATTTCATTTACTAATCTCTACTTTTAACCGAAATATCAACAAAATGCCTGAGAAGCTATATTTAATGGCCCACCCTGTATACGGCTATTGATTTGTCGCCTATTTGAAGTTCACGTAGGCTCTAATCAGCACAATTCACGACTGGTACTACAGTAAGCCTACCCTCGTACTTATCTGGTACTATGTTTATGTTACGCATGTTTATTCTGCCATCAGCTGGATGACTCAATATTATCTTGATCTACTAGTCAAAAAAACGTGGCGATTCTAGTGTAGGC
Source organism: Bimastos eiseni (assembly GCA_959347315.1). Taxonomy (NCBI): domain Eukaryota; kingdom Metazoa; phylum Annelida; class Clitellata; order Crassiclitellata; family Lumbricidae; genus Bimastos; species Bimastos eiseni. The sequence goes on from OY365810.1 coordinate 34,834,610, forward strand.
TAATGTATATCTCAAAAATTTCTAATTTCTTTGCGCCAAACAATATCCGGGTTAGCGATACCAGTTTAAATCTACATTATTTCCATAATACCCAGAATGTAAGGCTATAGTCATTTGTGTTGCCAGGTCAGAATAAATAAGGGGGGGGGTTCAAACCTGAGAGAGCACAATGCTGTGGTAGAAATCGTTGATATTGCAAATATGCTGAGAATTTGTAAGAACATACGTGTTGGGATGCCGAAATCATTTAATGGAAAGCGCTTAGGATTTAAAAATATTTGTTATGGGTTCACTTTAGAACTCAACTCGTTTATATAGTTTCCGTTTAAAACCTCGATGTGTTTGATCTGATAATTTCCTCTTCAAATAAACGAGTCTGCTTGATAGATATGATTGTGGTTTTACCAGATAATGACTAAGATTTTAAAGGATTGCATCTCTGTCAACACTCGCCAGAAAATTAATGGAAAATAAATCCGTTATCTTTAACGTCCAAATGTCAGATAAGCCTAATCTTATCCCTTTGCAAACATTTTGACAGATGCAGCAAATGCGATTTATGATAATGCATATAATTAATAAACTAACAAATTGTTACAAGTAACTGAAGTAAGCAAGTATGCGTGATGTCCTATAAGCTTTACTTTTTATAATATTGCGTGATGTATTAGTAGCGTCTGCTAGCAACACTAATCAATGGAACTGCTCGAAATGAATAATGCTAAAATTTACTGGTGAAAAATCTAATTAAAAATGAACCAAAACTTACAGAGCACTTGGACATTGGGTGATGTCCACGTGTAATTATATTTAGGTGTATTGTCAGCGACCTCGGCATTTGGCGTCTTTGGAGGTGCTTCGAAGACTGTTTCACAGATGAACGGAGATTCGTTGAGAGAGAAATCAGCTACGATGGTCAACGTTGATATAACGCTGTTCTCTGAAATGACGGGCGTCACATTCAGAGGGCGTTCCCTCGGTCTGTTGTTGCCGTTGGGGAGCCTCCACTTCATGGCAGGAGCAAGGGATCCAGCGTAGCTTAACATGCAGCACACCTCGAATGCACCGTATTCTACTTGAGTGGCACTGCTCCTCATCTGACAGACTGGATCAGCAGCTTTAAAATATGATTCATTGCATGTAAGAAACTGAATCAAACAATTTTGTCTGTGTGATTTATGCACATTGTATAAGTCATCAACAGTTATGGTTTAACTTTGCGTAAGCAGTCTACACTCCTCGTTGTCTTAACTGGGCGGTCACTGTTTACTGCAGGCCCTACAAGGCATTTTCACTGGCATACGTTGTATCTCAGTCAATCATGGCGTGATTCACAAACTGATGCAAGAAACTGATTCACAGAATTATGTCTAAGTTATTTATGTATAAATCATCGGCATTCGTGGTTTAACTTTGTGTAAGTATTCTAAACTAGGCTACTAATTGTTTCAACCAGCTTAGATTGTATCTAGCATTCTTGCAATCTTATCTTTACTTTTTCATGGGGTGGTTAACAAACTGATGCAAGAAACTGGTTCACAAAATTATATCTGAGTGATTCATGTGTAGACTAAACCCATAGTTCAACTTTGTCTTAGCATTCTAAACTCCTCATTGTTTTAACTGGAATTTTTTTCTCTCGTATAGATAGCGTTTTCATTGTCAGAATACAATCTTAGCTTTATCGTGACATGGTTTTCAGGGCTCATTGGTTGGTCAGCTCAACGTACATGTATTTTGTAGCGTTCTAATCTAATAAACTGGTTTCTACAACATATCAGCATTGCGTTGTATATCAACAATGTTAACTATTAACAAACTACCACCTCAACATTCCAACAGACACTAGAATAATTATCGAAACTTAGACAATGAATTGATGGCATATAATTGAGACAATTAATATGCTATCATAGACGGCGTGCTACTTAAAGTGCGTGTCACAGTGAGAGATGTCTGTGCAAGTATTAGCAGCGAAGATTCAGCTGGAGTGTTAGTTATTATTTTAAACACACACGAACGCTCTCAGCCTCCTTAAAAGGTATTGGAAACGAATTGAAGGACAAATTGAAAACGAGTAATAGACTATCGTAAGTTTTTCTTGGAAGTTAATAAACATGTCTCCAGGAATCATCAGTTTAATGACTCAATAGGCCTAACTTACCAAGAAAGACGACGTGCGCTGCAGCCTTTTCAATTGTCATCGAGTCATCAGCATTCCTTACGATCATGGTCGTGCATGTATAGAGCCCTGCGTGTTGTTTCTTTGCGGACATGATCTTCAACTTCTGTCCGGTTATGTCGCCGTTCAGAGTGGATCCGTTGAAGATGGCATTGACGATCTGATATTCGTCGTTGATTTTATTCTCCAAGGAACTTCCCACCGGTGTATGGTACCACTCGATTGCATTTGAGTCTCCATCATATGTGCTGAGGTTGTCCCAGCGACACGACATCTCTATGGACTCACCGGATCGCACAACGAGATTCATCGGACGATGCACCATTGTAGCCAATGCTTAATCGAGATCATAGTAATACTCTTTGCAATTTTTATGTAGGATGCAATACAAAAATCAGTATTTCAATCAATCAATGCAATTTATATAACGTCTCGTCAAGATAACTATTTAGAGGCGCTCCCGATATAGGCCAGGTCAAAAAAGAAAGGCTCGAGATGTTTTTAGAAAGAGTCAGACAGGTCGCGCGGGAGAGAGCGCAAGTTAGATGGGAGATGGGAAACTGTTCCAAACAATATAATGTAATTAGTGATAATTTATAATTATTATACCCTGGCGTTTCACCGAAAGGCCAACAGGGCTTAAAGAAATTCCTCCTGAATTGTACTTTTTCTCCAATATAAGATTTGTAATCTTGTTTCGCGCTTCCACGATACTTTCATGTATCTCTTATGTATGTTCTGTTATTATATGGTTAAACTAAAATGGACTATGAAACAACGCATTGCTACTTTCAGAATATTTTACGTATTTAGCGTATCTGGCAATAAAGTGCTATAAAAATGACAACGATTGCACACAATGCAATTTAAGCGTTGCATTTCGTCCAATTAAGGACGCTGGTCTTGATGAATTCCCAGATACTTTCACTTACAATCAAAAACAGTGAAATTGGATTAAACGAACCGAACACTTCAAGCTAAGACAGACCATTCAATAATATATCGGCACAGGATGACTGAGACATGAAGATGAAGATTGCAGAATATTAATGCCAGTTTTAGGTTTTACTGTCAAAGCTTTATAATTGCTTGACTTCTATAATACATGTACATGTAGCTAGTACAAAGCAAGTGTTTTCAGTGTTTTGGACTAGAATGCGATAGAGGAGATTGCGAACATCCAACTATGTACCACATAGTTGGACATAAAATGCACACATGCATTACCAGGCGATATTTCGTGCAAAAACTTTCACGTCGTGACTGTCTAACGCTGGTCAGTTAGCTCTTTAGAGGTAGACTAGCGTGACTTCAACTGTTAGTTAGTGTCTATGAATGATTTAATTTTCATGATAATAAGTCAAAAATTTGTTTTAAAAGTAGATTCGAGTTCACTTGAACTGTTTTTGTAACTAATGTTACTCTGGGCAATAAGACCCGGTTGGAAATAGAGGACAACTAGTTAAACTTGAGACTAGTTAAACTTGAGATATCCTCGAATCTATTCGTTGGATGCCGTAAGAATTTTATTCTGTTGACCAATCCTCGCCTGTGAACTAGTTTAGTTGCGCGTGCACTCTCATTTCGGCGACATCTTTTCATTATGCAGATGACAAGATCCTTGTGGACATTAATTCCGTTACTATTCTATTCTCATGTGTATTAATGCCTTAATTCTGCGTTGGGCATGCAAACTGCTATAATAATAATTATGTATGGCCAGTTGATAGTGACAAGACTGTATAGGTTGAAAACTTAATTACTAAGGACTACCCGGATATTGCTTCGTGTGTTTATGAAGTGATAGTAAAGATAGCAAGAACCGCCCTACTGTGGTCAATAAGAACCCAAACAGTGCTACAATTCATTAACATTAGATTGTACATTATTTAGTAGGCCTACTAAGCAGAATTTCGGACGCTGTTTGTGACTTATTGAGATGCTCATGGCTACGCTTGCTTATGAATGGACATGAACTGGCTAAGAGGAGGGAAGTCTAAGAGGAAAGTGGAGCCAGAAAAACGTGGAAAAGCTCTTGAAGCTGCAAAAGGTGCTATGGCACTGAGAAATGAGGGCTTTCATTCCAGATTAAGCCTACTCTGGCATCCGCAGCAACATGCATGTTTGATTGGTGTCTGCCACCGTCGGACATGCGCATATCTGCTATTCAACCCCATCGACAAACTCAACTCCTACAATAGATGCGCTGAGATTGATGGAAGGAAAACCAGCATAAGCACCGAAGAAATAAGTGACAGTTAGTGTTTCACTGTGTGCAGTGAGGATAAAATAGCTGAGCATGACGATAATGTGGACAAAATGGGCATTAGTTACATAATGAATGTTTTTGGTTCAGATTCAGAAGTGGAAGACACTGATACCATAATTATTGTGACGACAGCCTGACTGTATGTCAACACAGTTTCATTATGTTTGCGTTATTCCAAATATTTTTAATTAATTAATTACTCTAGGCATTTATATACTTCAAAGCATATTTTTCGCAAAATAATTCAAGATGAGATGTTTGAAATTGTAAGGCGAACACATAAGCTACAAAACAATACAGCTTTTCAGTTGGGCCTTATAGCCATTTGTGTTGGGTAGGCTAATAAGGCCCACGTCGCAAAGGTATATCCTTTCATGTGGCAGTTAATCCTCTATGTGGCTACGTGTACCTCCATACACTCCTCATATGGCTGTTTTACGTAGTTACAGCTGCATACTAACAGCTGTTTTTCAGCATAATTCCTTACATGAGTCTTGTTACCTATGCAAAGTTACCTAATTTTGCCAATACGTAATATTTTCCTTGGATAATGGCATGTAACGCGGGTGGAAAACTATTCATGTACTTCCATGTATCTCTTATGTGTGTTCTGTTATTATATGGTTATACTAAAATGGACTATTAAACAACGCATTGCTACTTTATTAATTCAAAATCAGGCACCATTTCTATTACCGCAAATGCAAGCTACACGTACAAGATAATCTTGTCAACTGAGCCAGAATATTAATTCGGAGAAACGGGAGACGAGTTGATAAGCATACAACTGACAAACTAACTGTCTTGCCAAACAAGTACTTGGATAGAAACAGTAATTAAACTCAGTATGATATTTGTAGTTCAACCATCCCTTATAGGTTCTTTTTTGAAATGATAGAAGACAGCCACGGCTGAATTATTTAAAACAAAAGCTTAATTTAACTACTAGTGGTTATTAGAGTTGATGTTATCCATTGCAAGTTTTCATCCATGACGATTAATCCCGCATGCGTGCTCATATCGCGGTCTAAGTCCCTTAGCCCTGCATGAAAACGCATTGATCTTTGCAATTTGCTACGGAAGGAAAGGAGAAATCGAAAATGTAAGATTCATATTAGGCGAAAACCTGTTGAATTAGTATGTCTATGGGTTCATGCAGTTCAAAACAATTAGATTGAAGAACTTCCAATTGTCGAGGGGCTTTATGTTTGATTTGATTTTAGAGCATTAAACAATACCAATAATTTTATGATCTGTCTATTAAAATAATGAGTAATGCAGCTCCATTGGTTTGATAAGCAATTTCAATCCTAATATCTCTGCACTGGCAGAATCTTTCCAAACGCATCGCATTCTTCCATTAATCAAAGTTGGATTGAATATCTAATCATAACTGGACACAGTCATGATTAAATGAAAATTATATTGACGAAGAAGGAGTCTGCTTGAATGACTTAAATGGAAACTTTATTGAAATAAAATAATTAGGTCTTATCAGCACAATTAAACTTATGATTAAGCGAAAGCGGGTTCGGTGAAAATTAAGTATAAACTGGATTGATGAATAATTATACCTAGATGGATGCTGCATCGAAGAACGAAAAAGAAAACAAACTAGGATTTCTCAGCCTAAATGGAACAAAAAAGGTAGCTGGTAATTTAGAAGTATACGCCCCTCTATCGAGTATACAAAATGAAGTTGCTAAATTGGGGCGAGGCTTTTTTATCAGCGCTAAACAAAGTGAGCTATCATGTACACGTCGCCCTGGAGGTTAGGCCCGTTAAGGTGCAAGTGAATGAACGCTATCATTTAGATGGAAAAAGTGGCAAAGTTAAGAATTTGCTCTTCGGCTGGATGTTAAACCAGAGCAGAGCGATGTGCAATGAGCACGGAAAGCTGTGATGATAGAATGAACATAAGGGCTGGAGCAGACATAGTCGAATGGGTAATAGCTAACATGTAATATGAAGCTTAAGCCTATATACAGATGATAGTGCGGTAGTGATCTCGAACAGGATGATGAAGATTAGGGTCAAAACTTCAAGCTTATTCTTGGTTCAGCTGAAGACCGAATTCGCGAACCATGCTTGAAAACCGATTATCAGGGATTCACAGAATTCAGATGTAGAAATGGTAAAGTCAAAGTTTTCAATGCCACTTACATTACATGTAGGCTACGTGTGGTTGCAATTAAATAGGCGACGTTGAGGGACTGTGAAACTTCTCAACCATATTATATTTTCCAGGTCATGCAGTGCACAGAGGCCACATGCATAGGCAAACAAGCGTGCACAAAATGGCTTGTACACGAACACAGTGGGGTGTTTTCTCGAAACCAGGAACATGTCACATTTTTCGAAAATGAGACTTACATTTCCTTTTACGATGCAATTCACGTTTCTGACAATGCAACAATTATTATGAAATGTGAAGTGTCGTATCACGAGAATAGGATAATCGTAAAAATCTGAATTATTGTAAACAGTCATCATGTAGGCCTATCCTATGCAAGATAGTCATTGACAACGTATAGTAGCAGTCTGTCTGTATGTCTCCCTGTTTGCATGCTGTCTGCATGTCTCTGTTCGTTCATTGGTGGGTCCGCCTTGATACAGTCAGAACCAGCGCCCAGGCCAATAAACTGGTTGGCCTAATCAAATGAACCGATGGCAAAGCCAAGCAGCGTAACATTTTAGAATCTAAGTTTTTGTTGCGTTAAAAATTGAGGATTTCTAACCGCCAGTTTTGAAAGCAACAATTTTTATTTTTTAATGAAAATTGTCCAATGCCTTAGATCGTAATAATAGGTTTCTTCCAGTTGCAACACTATCGCCATCTGGGGAATGAAAAGTGCAACGCGAATTTTCCTCGTATTAAAGCATATAATCATGTTCAGATTATTAGTCTATGAAGCGAGCTATACTTTTCTTATCTGGTTTTCCTGCTGAATAAAATCTACTTCTTCAGTAATTTGACAAAAGCGACACATTTGCAGTAGCTGGGCTGGGTAAACATCATTCACCTTAAACGATATTTGACACCCTTTATTACGAATATGATATGAATTCAAATTTAAAACTGACTTACGGGGTTGTAGCCACGTGATCTATCCAAGCTACGGATTATAACTGTTTTTTTGAAGCCTTACTGTAGAGGCAAATACAATGAAGCAAAATAATATGCGAGTTGCAGATGTTCTGGTCCCAATTTGGATACAGCTAATAATTAACGTTCAATTATATAATTATGTGTTATTGTCACCCTGGTTGACAATTAAATTAATTGAAGCCATGTCTATGCAGGTTTAGATACCCACTCCAATCTCCATCGCTATCTAAGCTTCCAAATGGAAAATAGCCTGTATGTAGGCTACTCAGTTAATGGTGCTGTTCGCTAGACATGCTGTGACGCCTGATTCGAAGCCTTGAGATCAGTCTCCATTAGGCCTAGAGGGAGGGGTCCCGAAAATATGTAGGTCTACGTACACAAATAATCCGTCCTATTATGACGTCCACAATACGTGATATTAAAATCAGAACTGTAAACCCAAGCAAAGACTATATAGTCCTGCCTGCTTAATCAATTTTATGCAGTATTGAAACCTTTTAAAATGCAAGTGTTGCTGGTTTTTTCTTCCTTTCTAACAGTTAACAAATTTAATCTGTTAAATATGATGCTTAAAAATAGCCTGCAGTCAAATCAATGTAGGCCTATTAGCGATGACTTTAGGTATTTACCCTTTGTAATGGGGGTATTAGAGCTCAGATGTAGCCTACTTACGCATGGGCGAGGGGACGACGAAATGCACGCGGTACAACTCCTATGTTTTTGAGTAGGTAAATACCTATGGATTGGCCCAAAATGAATGTGATAACAAATAACACGATAATTCAATGAATTAAACGTTGTGCTTAGTCCAACCATGTGATTTGTCTCGTTTTCTTGTATACATTGTAGGCCTTTAATAATATTATTAATAACCGATTCATCTTCTGTTTGAACTCGCATCGTTGTGACGCCATATAGTTGTATGTATCTGGCTAATCGATCAGGTTATGCGTCAATCCATCAGGGGATATCAGTTCTTGTGTGGCTTTTTTGTTGCTTAAATAAAAGGGCGTTGATCTAGTAAAAAATTCTTCAGATTCACAGAAATTCTCATCTGAATCTTTTTATTAAAAATATGACCACGAGATAACAGTGTACGAAGAAATAGTAGGCCTAATCATAGACGTCTATAGTAAGCCCTACCATTCCCAGTGCTAAGATATTTCTGCTTAAATAGAAGCCGGATTGATGAGAGAATACTGCGAAACAGAAGCGGGATCAATGAAAATCATTGTGCTCAAGTAGAAATTGGATTGATGGAAAGAAATAATATGGTTAATTAGAAGTTGAATCGAAGAATAGATTTCTGTGGGAAGCTGAATTGCCGAAAAGAAATTAAAAAAATTATGGTTAACTGGAAGTCGGATCGATGAGAAACTGTCGTTTATTATGGAAACGGGATCGATGAAAATAAACGTGCCTAAGTAGTAAATGGATTGATAAAAACATAATATCTGAGCTTTTGACATTTAATGCTACAGTACAGGTAGCTCGGTCAAAGTAACATCGTTGAAGAAACCTCAGAATCTGCCGACATCTCGTAGCAAGAAATTACATTCGATAATTATGTTGACAAACATGTGTTCAATCTGATTTCAGTGTGTAGCATTGTTTTCTCAATCGTTGGCATTATTTAACTTTCGCCTCATTTCGTCAAAATTGTTCATCCGTTCGAGACGTCAGGTGACCCAATACGTGAAGAAAACCTAATAGCAGTCCGTCGGACTATGACGGGCGGCTTAAATCTTAGACCTCAAAGAAATAATTATTAGCATCGCACTTATATCTGGGCAGTAAAGACCTTAGGTTTTGACCAGTCATCGAAATTTGTCCGAGAGCAAATAATTCTGCAGCAGGCCTATACGACAAGCAAGAGATTTTGTCAATTAGTCGATATGAAAGACAAGCAGGCAGATAGATAGATCGGCTAATTCAAATGTAATAATTTACGCGGAGACATATTTTAAAGTAGGAGTCATAGGCTTGTGGGAAATAAAATAGAGAGAGACTATTCGGAGCGGATTAGAAGGACGCGAAGACTGTTGAAATAATGTATGGCATTGATAAGCTTTAGGCCTACTAATTGAGTTCACGTTGCAAGCAGTTTAGGCGCAAGACTGAAAAAATGATGTCCTAATATGGCGTACATGTGATGCTTTCTGGTATTTCCAATACGTACCTCTGTCCCTGAAGCATATCCATGCCAACAGGAAATTGAACACGGTTTGAAACTCGATTTTATTCATAATTAGTAACTTTTGTAACTGACAACACGATCACAGATGTTGCAGCGACCATAAACTTCCCGTTTCTGACTGTATGTATATTCGCCTAATGTGGGTCACAATAGACCGCGCTATATAATTGGCTAGTAGCCTAAACATAGAAAGGTTCATAGACAATCGAATAAGAATCATTTTCAAGCAGTTTTATTAAGAATTTGACTGAGCAAAAATTATGTTCCTTGTTTAAAAAAATTGAACTCTATTGGACCTTCCACGCATTCAACTCGTGTTGCGCAAAACAAATTCTGACCCAAATGAATGATTTTATTATTGTAAAACTGGTTACAATTTTAACTAATGGCCTGAGGGAAATCAAGAGATCATACAATAGACCTGCTTGTGGATCTGCGATGCATAATGGTAATCAATGGAATCTTTTTATTTCGGCAGACCCTAAACAGACCGACATGTCGTGATCGTTTTTATACGATTCGTGACGCTCCTGATTTCGCATTCATGACTCTCCTGATCAAGCATGGAAATACCAGAGAAAATATAGAACGTGACATAAAAAACCACAAATTAGCTCAGCCCTGAAGATGATATGGTTATTCAAGCGGCGCTGCTAGTAATACCCTGCATCGGTGCACGTAACCTTGAACAGACGACTAAATTACGGGTTCATTACCGACGATGCCTTGGCAAACAAACTGATAAGACAAGCGACGGGTATTCTCTGAAAATATCTGCCATTAGAAGCGCCATGCAAACACGATCTTTAGAGAGGTACATGTACTCAAGAAATGCTGTCTTTTGCTGAGTGTAAACTAAAGGTAATGCATGGTAGACTAAAGTGCGATTAAAAAATTGGAGCGGGGACACAAGCAGAGGGTGAGAAAGACAAAAACGAATGGAAGTTTGAGTGACTAGACGGAGGGTTAATGACGTTATACGAGAAGGGTGGGAAAACAGCAAACATTTCTCTCATACTTTTATGGCATACACATTTAGCGAATGCGTGGCTTTTCAGAATAGTATAGTGGTTTACAAAAGACATTTTGGTGTTAGTCACCGTAAGAGTGATAAGAGAAGAAGGATGTACAAGCCTAGGCTGAGTTTGACTCTATTAGATCGCATTATTCACCAATGTCAACCATTAACTGTAATCAACTGAAGTGCCATGAATTCCTGCAGGGAACAGCACACAAGGCCTGAAAACCTCTTGCAAGTTTCACATCCGTGCCTCTCATAGGCCTAATCAAACAAACCCCATTCTTTTGAACACCATAATTAAATTACTGGCTATAGATCTGAAGAAGTATGACATTTATTGTATCATGAATGCCACTGATCATTTCCCAATCGCTCGTCTGTCTTCCAGGTTATCACCTGCAAGGAAAAGATTTTGACCAGGCTATGGTTGCTGCGTCAACGGCCTCAACGCAGAGGAGCTAGACAATGTGCATTCCATACCACATAGGCTACAAATGCGGCAATCATCATCGATCCACCTTTAGACCTACCGCATTGCTAAGGTTTAATTACCTCAGGGTTGGGGTTTAGATACGTGGAGGTCTTGTAAGCGCTTAACCTCGGTTATTACATAGTAGAACTACGAGACTGGTTTTATCCTCCTCAGACAACCCCGCTGAAGTATCAGTAATTAGCATTAGCTTATTAATCATCCTTATCTGCCCAATCACATTGAATAATTATAATAATAATATATTTTATTGCAAATTGACAAGCTGCAGTATGATTACAGACATATTATGAATGAATGATGACATAATATGTCATAACATTATTATGACAGAAATGGAATTGTTACTGTCGACAGCAACGCAGGGCGCTCATTACGCTATACATCACCAACGCCGCCGCCAAGCGAAAAAAGGACCAGTCAACCTTATGGAGGAAAACGTTACGGAGGATACAGTCTAGAACTCGGTTCCTCAGCACAAAGCCTTAGTATGATCCCCATCACTCCACGCCTCCCCCCTCTACATTGCCTAGCTTTGAGGCCAAGTTGCAAGTGGTTAATGAGAGCATGTCAAAGCACTGATATCTGTTCAGGAGAGTTTAGTTTGTGGACCGCATGTTAAGTCACCGTGTTGTCATGGCTACAATGAAAACAACAATATTGTCGGCTGGGCCTCTGTTAACTAAAGAAGATCGGCGAGGTCAAATGTCAAGTACTGTGCTTCCGTCTCAATAACGATGACAGCGCCGGGAATATCAAAATAACTTCCCAAGTGGCGTTTTCCAAATATCCACAAGGAAATTACCTTGAAAATTAAATTTAAATAGAGTAATGTAATAGTCGGAGGTTATTGACGTCAGGGGCTTTTCCATCGAGGAACTTTCCAAAGTTACTCAACGATGGTGAAATCGGAAATTTGCAACCACAACGTACGTATGCTGTAGGCTACCTGCACAGAAAGATTTTTATGAAATGTATAGTTCCGCTCAGTTTGCGGATGAATTTCGTTATCAATATATAATTGTTGACTTGTTGACAACGTTGACTTGCATGTGTTACCGTAACCAACTGCTCTTAATTGGCTAGTTGTAAACATGCAAAGGTGACCTGCCAGTGGGATCAAGGTCCCTTAAGGGTTTTTATCTCTTCCCTATTTTACCAATCATTCTCTGAATATGCGTTGGTCACTGTTGTAATGATGTATGTTATTTCACTGTTTTATTGAATTTTAAAAAAGATGGTTATGGTTATAGCTAATCTGACACCTGCTTTAAACCGCTTGCATCTCCTTGTATCAGCCCGCAGCCAGAGGCAAAATTACGACGAGGCAAATTCCCTACCCTTAAATACTTGTGCTTTCCGCTTACCTATTCTAACTTCCCTCTCTTGTGTCCCGTAACATCCCCTTCATAGCTCTGCTATCCCCGTCCATGTTGTAGTTCCTGCGTTGGCCCACCCAATCGTACCCACTCTCAAGTGTTGCTTTCTTGAGAATGGAAGAGGCATGAGAGTGTTTGAATACCATGGGGAAGTTGCCAGCAAAGAGCGATAGATTGATGATTTGGGGGATTACACGAACGAGGACCGAGACACAGTCGTTTGGGAGAGAGATGGGATAGGGTAAAATTCGCATTGCTTGCTGGGAAGACAGTTTAGGACAGTGACATTGCGGTTTCAGTGGCAAGAGATAATCGGGAACGATGCCTGAAAAAGGAGGAGTATGGACAGGAGGGAGTAGTCGATGAGTGCTGGAGCAGTTGGAGGCTAGATGAGATTTCAAAGTGTGAAGCAAAGAAATGGGAAGAATGGGAAGAATGTCAAAACAACCTATTCAGAGGCGGTTCCAGGTCAGACTATTCGAGAAAAAGCCACTCAAGCTAGGTATGGACATAAGATACCATTTACACGTTGATTTAATTATAATTATCATATTGAAGTAAGACGAGGCACTCTTGCATTCTGGGGATCTTTTGGTCGAGTCACAATTCATCACTGTCATTAGATTAGCTCTCCTGCAGTTCATGTTGCTCCTCTGTTTAATGGAACAGTATACTAATGTCGGTTCGAGACTCGAATTAGTTTTCTATATGCTGCAAGAAATGCCTCGAAACTCATTTTAACAAGCATCTGGACATCTAACAGCTCTTCGCCTCAGATTAACAATTTTGAACAATATAGAGGGGGTCCAAAGGTCTGAAATCTTAAAATATCATGACTATTATTACCACTACATCCACTTTCACCACCACCGTCACTGTTACCACTATTACTATTATGAATGATGATCATCACCATTGGCCTACCACGTCCCATCATAATGTTATCATATCGAAAATCTGGGCTGAACGAGAATTGACGCATAATCATAGACCTATTGCAATTGAATATAAAATAATATTTTTTTGCTCAAAAGTATATGGCTCCGTAACATGATCACCCCGCTCGATTCACGTGAGATCACCTGACCACTTGGACAGTATACATGTACAAAGAAGGGCCTCAATTATTCATTCATTCATTTCGAGAATTTATATAGCACCTCTATAAGCAAAACTACTTATTGGTGTTACCAGCCCAGCCACGGCCAAAAAGAAATTACTTTAACAGCTTACAAAAGGCAGGTATGTCAATGTAAGGGAGAAGATGGAGGGCAACCGGGAGCCCATTCCAGGTGGATGGACCAACCACTGAGAAAGTTCGACGAAGCATTAGTGACGATCGTGCCATAGAGACCAGAAGTTCACCTCTAGCAGAAGAGCGCAGAGCTCTACGCGAAGGGAGGTCAGAGACCGGACGACACAGTTCAGCCAAGTATTGTCAAAGTCTCGTAGCATTATTAGTCCTACTGCCAACACCTGTCTATTAAGCCTCAATTCTGCAAATCATCAAATGTCCCAACAACTACGTCACTCGTATCCAGCACCTGTAAGAAGGCTGAGAAAGTTCATGTTTTGATAATAATCTGCTTCTGGCTATAGGCCTGCTTAATTATCGTCCCACGCGCTTTCCATTCTTACGTGGATATCCCACCTCATGAATATTTCCTACCTTAATTATTTATCCAATCCTTTGCCTTTCAATCTTCCTAGTTTTCAACCAAACCCGCCTTTGCAGCTCCCCTACCTCCTCTCTCTAATGTAATGCAATGTAATGTAAATCTTTGAAACATTTTCAGCGTCCATAAAAGCCACGTCAAGGAGACCAGTTTATTCACCAGCGCTATACCAAATCAAGTCCGCAACAGCCAAGCCCAGGGGTGTAACAAGCGGGAGGGCAGGGCAGGGGCGCACCGGCCCCCCAGTTTTGAAACCGGGGGCAAAGCCCCCAGTTTTAGTGTTCAGTGCCCCCATGTGCCCCCAAATCTGTTCTTTTTTATGTTTCTCCAATGGCTTTCTAAGATAAGTTTTGTTAAGACAATTTGTGCCCGCCAATTTTTTAGTTTCTAGGGGGTGCAAAATACAACATCATTGAAATTATGCCTCCCCCCACTTTTCAAAACCTTATCACACCTCTGGCCAAGCCTATCGTTTCTTTCGGATGTCAGTTCGAAATCCGTGGGCCAAGCCGAGGTCTGGTCTCAATGACAACCGAACTCCGGTCTCCCGTTGAAATTTCTTGACAACCCCTCTGACACGACGCAGCATTAGTGACTAAGCTGATGCCCTGTGCTAAGATTTTGACCAACGCTCTAAAAATGTTGAGGCTAAATGATTACGAGAGCGGCACCAAACCCAATAAAATACGTATTCCATGCACCATCGTAATTTTACAGTTTGCAATATCCGGCGGAAATAAAGAAAAACCTAATAGAGAAAAATCAATGATTCTAAATTTCTTTGCTTAAAGTAAGTTTTTCAGAGAGAAAACCTGCCGATGGAAAACAAGTTTCAGATCTTATAAACACTTTCTCTTTGGTTTGCCACGCTCAGCTGGTGAATCACATGCGGCAATTATCCATTGTGGAAAACACGTCTCTTAAAATAGAACTCTTCTGTCTCTGTTTCCTGCTGCCAGACCTAATTCTCCCTCGATCATAATGTAACTTGGGCGTCCGGAGTGAATCAAGGGGCACTTGCTGCCGGGATACTGCACATATGTTTACATTGTATACAAAAATGTACCTATCATCTTAGTTTTTAACTACGAGTGGCCACTAGCTCTCCGTACCACATTTTAGCACCAATTACATCATGGCATAATACTGTACTCTGCGCTGAATTTGACCTTGACAAAGGCAGTGGTACTGATCATAACTTTCTTCACCTTGGGCCACATGTTTTACGTGTACCTCATCAACCACTTCTGTTATACGTAAAAATTGACACTTTAGCGACTTTTCTTTAAGGAATAATCACCAAGTGATTTGTCCATCTCTACCCGTTAGAATGATACTCATTTGCGTTAGGATTCTGAGCGCAGTAGCATCGTGAGCTCTACATTAATTGTAAAAGTAAATGTGAAAGTTTATATAGCCTATAGCGACCTACGGCCCACCCTGCTCATCCCTCAGTTAATTGATCTGGTGCCCGTGTGAATTGGGGCGACGCCTTTTAAGGTCCCTGTTTATACCAAGTGTATATTGCCTGTGCTAGCCCGAGATATAAATCTCTTATAAGAGACAGATAAGCCAACATCACGAACCGCAAAACCGCATGCTGTCTAGGCTAACACAGAGTAGTATGGTTGCGAAATACGCTTAATGGATTAGCTGCCTGTTTGAGAATAGTTGTCTGTCATCATGTAGAACAACATGTTCCTCTGCAGGATACGTAGGCCCCATAGATAACAGGCGATGCCTTTTATTTAAGGCCTAATTTATTCAGTGACTCTAGGAAATCCTCGTATGCTAGTCAAATCAAAACCATCAAACCCACAGAATTTCCCCGCGTCATATTTCCAGCAGTGCCTTATAGTGAAAACCCCCATGTTATCGGCGAGAAATTAACACACGCCGGTAGGGCCTACGCCTACATGTGTATAAATTTATGTTAGTTTGTACAGTACGAATCAAACTGTTGTAGCGTGTGTTGCGGATGGGCAGTTAAGGCAGCGATATATAGAATTTAATTATGCATCTGAAAATCATTACCTTCTTTGCGGTGGTGTGCTTAGGTAGGTTAAATCATGCATTATAATTTAAGTCGTTACACAGATAATAGGCCTAATTTTCGACACAGAGACGCTACTCGAAATTTAGTCTTAGACCACACATTTTTTCTCTATACGTGTTTAACGCATTTCAAGCTGAAGGCCTACATGCAGATTTGATTAGCCTACAATAAACATCTAGTGCTGTACACTTGTCTTGTATTGTCATAGGTTCTAGGCCTACATCAGCTTTAATGTCTGTTGACGACGCCATTAAACTTATTGGGGATATAATTTTCTTATGTACTCAAAGCACGCTGTCATCTGAGTGCTTGGCGCATTTTAGAGGCAATAAAACTTGGCGAACCTCCTAAAAACTGAATTAAACCGCGGAACTGAAAAACGTAGGCTACTCTATTTTAGCACGAGCAGAGAGCCTCGTGCTTAGTGATACAGTTGCTATGCATATAGGCTATGTCACGCAAATATTGAAATTCAAATGTTATTGTTTTATTTATTTTCAGCTCAGGGCACGCTTTTGCAGTCACCAGAAGACACAGAAGCTGTCGTTGGCGAGGAAGTGATCTTGAAATGTCGAACAGATAGCAATGGCACCGGTGAATGGCGCTACAAAAAAGCACATGCAGACTCCACTTCATTTGAAATCGTCTCTAAAGGGAGATTCATTAATACTAAATTAAAGGAGAGGTACACTGTCTTTCAAAATGCAATGACTGGCCAGTACAACCTAATCATAAAACGTGTACAACTTGATGATGCCGGACGATACAAATGCGAGGACAGAGAATCAAAGGATCATCACGCAGAGTTGATCGTATTTGGTAAGCAGTCTAGAAACTTGGTTGGAATTTTAATCGATTACATAATATTATGCCTGATTAATATATGTGGTTAGAGTGATTTCAAGTTATAAAACCTATCACTTAGTGTAAATTAACTTTCTGATCTATTTGTTACTTACATAGGCATAATAGTCGCCCTACTTTTAGTTAAAGTAACTTTTAGGCAAAATGAATGCTTTTTGCATGTTAGCCAGCTATGATAAAATTAACGTGTTAGTGCTACCACTGCTGCAACACAGTAATTTTTAGTGTATTTACTACTATCTTACTTGTGAGAGTGTCTTCAAGACTGAGTATTTCCTTAAACCTAATCGTACAAGGGACTACATTATATTGTATGAATTACTTCAAAGGAGATAAGGTAACTCAAAAATTATTGGCTAACAGATGTATGGTCTCTCGTGCATTCCAAGCATTTGCTCCTTAGTGATGAAGTCGACTCCCACTCTCAATTCGAAGCAGAAAATAATTCACTTCTTTTCTTCAAAAAGCGGCTCAAAACTTAGTTTTCCTCTTGGCTTTCTATGATTTGTAAATCTAAGTGCATCTTCTCCTAGAGATTGACTATCCGTGTTTCACATTTCTGTGTAACCTTACATGCATTAAAGATCTAATTAATAATAATGTAAACATATAGGTCTATATGATGTTCGCATGCATCTTATCGCTTATTTTTTACAGACAAGTATCCGTCGACTGAATCTTGCAAGATGACTTCAACATCAAATGGCAATCAAAACGATTGCGGTTTAAAGTCAGTGGATATGTCTTGTGATCTGAAGTACGTGGGTAACCACGCGCTTACCTTGGAATGGCGGGAGGGAGAAAACACGATACCTTCGACCTCCAGAAAGGATTCAAATGGACTCATTACCTCTTCCATTCGACTACAGGAGGGTCAAATTGAAGCAACCAAGTACATCTGTCGCGTCAGATATCACGCCTCAGCGATGACTTCGCGCTTTACGTGGTCGTCAACAGTAAATGTCACGCGTGAGTAGCTAATAAGGCTTCCTCTATGAGTTCTGTTATGTCTATTTGGTACTGTTCTTTACTAGACATAATATGAATATTGACGCCGTGCATGCACAAATCGACATATATAAGGCAATAATATAAGCAGGTCGAATATCCCCTATACTCCACTTTTTATCTTCAGGCCTACGCGTAATTGTCCACAAACTGTTTGTGCTTCCTGCTTTGCATTTAAGCCGAAGAATTCCATTTTATAGAATCATTTAACCTTGGAATATTAAGACTAACCTGTATCCAAAATTTTGTTCACTCACTCATTCATTCATTTATACGAAAGTTCATATAGCGCTCACTTAAAGGTTACTACTCAGAGGCCATCCCGACACAGCACGGTTGAGAAAAAACAATTTTAAGGCGAGCATAAAATAATAAGAGTGGATCCTGAGTGACAAACGCAGGGCCAACGGTAGCCTGTCCCAGAGTGAGGGTCACGATTATGTTTTGTTATGTGCCATGTCTGCTATTCTTATATGTACATCTGGGCTTACTATTCTTGAAGGGTATTTGATAGCTGTAGGCCTACCAATTTGCTCACTATTTGCCTTTTCGATTGAATAGGAAACACATGTTTATTTTGAATATACATGTTTAGGAAGTGATTTGTTTTTTTTAAGGTTAATATCGAAATTTACATATAAGAAAAAAGCTCCTCAGTCTATTTAAAAGCCCATTTGTGTCCGAATCTGCTATAGTAGTCAAAATAAAGCCTAAACGCCGCTGTAATTATAGTCTAAGGATATTAGGATGTGGAAGTACGTGAATTGATTTTTTCTCTCTGTATTATTTTTTTAGCTAATGCAACTGCAATCAGCTCGTTGTATGCAGGATGTGAGCTTCAAACTGTAGACTGTTCCGATGTGAATAGCCCACAGTGCAAGTACATGTGGCTGGATGATAATGGTACTGAAGTTTCCAGCAGTTCGTCAATGGAGATGGCTGGCAAACCGAATGGAAACTATTCCTGCCTGGCTGTATGCAAAGTCCATTCAGCTTCATGTTCTTACGTAGCTAAGACACTCAACTACAAATGTCAGGTCCCCAGCAGTAAGTGTTCTGACATACTAACAACATATTATTTTCATGTGAAGAGCTTGATGTTCCACTGCATAAATTACGATCGTGGTCTTGTATGGTCAGGTTTTGAGCACCTATCAGTTATCCTGAAATTCTGCTTCATGTGTAAATGAGTAGACCTACATGCAAATAAAATAAGTATATACTCGTCTTGTAGTAAGCGGATGGTGTATTTAGCACGAATAATTTTCGCATTTAATTACAAATGCCTTACAGAAATGGAATGTCAATTTGACCGATTCAAGGCATCGTTGAGCCTAACTCTAACAGTTTAAGTTTCACCTTTAGGTGAAACAATATCAACGACACAGTTGCCAGGAACAGTGATGCGACATTTTCAAGGCTTTCAAACGTCGCCAGGAGAAACAACTTCTCCATGGACCTATGTTCCCGCTGTCGTCATTGCTAGCATTGTTCTGCTTTTGATCGCCATTCTGATTGTCTTCCGAAGGTAACCATTTGAATATTAGGCCTACTTGCTTGCTTCATTTTGAAAGCATTAAATTTACAACATGCGATAGAATAAGGAAACACGCTCATGATTGAGGAGCAATGAAAAACTAGAAGTAGACCTTAGTCTTTGGTAAGGTAAAGTAAGGCCGTTTGTAGTTCGCTATGTGTAAACTTTTTCTGCATCAAATTCCAATGTATCAAATAGAATCAACCTATCAAGCTATAAAGCAACTGTAAATAACTGCGTATTTAAAAAAAATCAGAGTGATGTGATTGGTGATGATGGATTGAATGGGGTGACGATTTTAAGGCTTAAGTAATAAAAATTGCTGTCCAAGAAACCTTACAAAGTGAAGTGAAATCAAATTCCAAGTTAAAGCAACAACATAATGAAGTGCAGGATTTGATGGAATTGCGATGAAAATGGCGACGAAGCGAGTGGAAAACAATAAGAAAGTTTCTTAAACAAATAGGTATTTTTAGGCTATGTCTAGACCCATAGGCCTACTGCAGTTTTTACCTTGAGAGTCTCAGAAAACTCAAAATAAAATGGCATGCAATTGTCACGAATATAATTTAGGCTGGTAATTTGGTTGCCACGGGATGACCCGTTTCATTGTTCTTGCAGATCGTTGCGCAACTGCAGTACAAGGAACACAGCCAGAAATGGTAAGACATCTTAAACTCACTGCATGAATACAGTAAATTGATTTCTTCAATTATTTATAATTGTTTTTTTCCAATATGTTCCTATTGGCGTGTAGTCTCTCCGTGGAATATGACAGCCTCTAACAATTATTATACTGAGGACTAATTTTAATACCATTTAGAACATTATGTACAATTACAAATAATTATTGCTTGTTTTATAGACGCGGATGCTGAATCCGGCCGAAACAACACCGCCATTGAATTGAGACATCTAAATGAAACGACAGCGCAAGGTATTCACACATAGGATTAAGAAATACCCAACTATTTTTGATTTTAAAAATGATAAAATTTAATTTTTATCGGTGTTTTGTGGTGAGCTTTGTATGGAATGCCGTCTAGCAACGTTAAGTTAACATATTTCATACTTAAAAAATAATTATTTATTTGAGCCTCAACTAGGCCTACTTTGTTGGTCGCAATTATTGCTGAACTACATTCACAAATTGCAAGAATGAATATTGACCTGTAGATGTTTTGCGTGAACAACCAAAAACTGCCCTTCATGGTTTAAGAATTTGAAGGTGAAATGGCACAGACGATCTGAGACTGCCCGGTCACAATTTTATTTCATTTGACATGGTCTATATTATTATAACATAGGCTAAATATTATTTCTGGCACTGACCAATTGCAAAACAAGGCCACTGATCGTGATGATATCTACAATATATTTCAACTGTTTTTTTGTGTAGATACTGATACGACGATCATAATGGACACGACGACGTCTTAACAATGGTGCTCCGAAAATCTAGGAAATACCAGAGAGAGAGAGAGAGATTCTGTTCTAGCAGACAGGATAATTCTACTCGGTCACCATGAGTTCAGTTCGTCTCACTGATGTATTCAAATGAAAGGCAGCAAATGATGGAACGCGTGCACAGTGAAACTGATCAATTAGCAGCTAGCCTGAGTTGATTGCAGTTGATGTGCAATTGCCCTTCTTGACCTGAGCAGAACCGTGGACAGAGAACTGGTTAGAGAGACGCGTGGTTACAAAGATGATTGGCTAGAAAGATGCTCAAAATGTGTTACGGGTCGTTCAAGTATTCGGAAAACAGAATAGTGGTTAACTGCTTTTCAAGTTACAATGTTCAAAGACTGGTTGAGTTTCAATCGTACAACTAGAACAGCTTCTGCACCTACATGTATACGCGTGAACTGTGTTGTCCATTGTACATTAAGATCGAAGTTGTAGCTTGTTAAATTGGTGAAGACTGTGAGCAATTCTACTCCTCTAAAGACAATTACATGTATATGCTTATCTAAGTATTTACATGGATACGTTTAAAGCGATTTTGAAGAAGCACATAGACAAAATGACTAGTAATGTGTTTGTTAAAGGAACTATCCTCTATTTATTGACACTGTTAATAACCATGCTCATTACCCAAGACTATCCGGTCAGGGTATCCACTTTAATATTATTCGTTGTACTGCCAGTTAAAAAAGGCCGCGAGAGAAGGCGTTGAAATCACTATTTCATCTTAAGTTCATAGTATTAGCATCGTAACATTTAGCCGAAAAATATACAATCATGACCTTCATTCTTGATGAAGTATGGATGCTTCTCGGCTAATTCATGTAAAGGTCATTTAGGTTCATTTCAGGTAACAATAAACCTAGTGTTAAGCAATTTATCCTATGGGCTATTAAGTACATTGCAGTGTACTTAATTATTGCATTTTCACATCATACCTTGATTGATTATGGAGACAGTTGAATTATGATGTGACACGTCATAAGAATTGGCTCAGCCTATTCTCGATTTGACTTTTTGTACTATCGAGTTGACGCTCCATCTAATAATCTAGGTTGCTTTTCTTTAAAGGAGCATACAGTTGTTGTTAATTTCAAGCTTTAATGTCTCTTGTAGGCCAACGTACAGTTCATTGCACATTCTTGCTTGTTTTTGTTTTATAAGATTGTATCTGTGATTATTGGGCACTCAATCTATCTTAAGCTTGGCACTTTACTCGCCAACTATGTAAATCGCACTGTGAGTCATTCATCTGAACACCAACCAAGCAACTCGCCTACTTGCTCACTCACTCACTTACTCACTCACTCACTCTCTCACTCCCTCACTCGCTCACTCCCTCACTCGCTCGCTCCCTCACTCGCTCACTCGCTCAATGAGTGAATGAATGAGTGAATGAACGACACTCGTTCATTCACTTATTCATTCACTCGTTCAATTAGAAAGAACTTTGAAGCATTTACTTGATTTATGAAAGTCATTACTCTTTTTCTTTACATGTTTGTAATATATTTATGACTATTCCGAAACTGTGAAAATACTTGTCCGAGTATTGAAATAACCGAATTGAACAGTTATTTTGAATTAGAAATGTGAATTTGCATTTTATGTTTCTACTATACTTACGTCAGAATAAATCAAACTGACTCTCAGACTGATTGCAATAACTAATTTTGCGGATGGTTGACTGGGCGATTCGGTTGCTTGCTGCATCACTCACTTATTCGCTCACTCATTTATTTACTCACTCACTTACTCACTAGTTCACCCATGCAGATCAGTTAATTTATTTCTATTACCCTTAGTCGGGTCATCATTGCAACACACTCCGAGGCTGGTTCAATTCCCAATGGTGCTATATTAAAAGGTCCATGTACATGCATTCTCGAAATTGGTGCCGGGAAGCCTTCTCCTCCGCTTCGTCCCTGGCCATTGAACTCGAATTTGATATTTTACCACGTAGGCCGGTACGTCATAAGTGAGCCGATCACACGACCTGATTGGATGTACATGTATAGCTGAACACTCGAAACCAGGGTTCATTGAACGGTTGAACCATTATGTGTAATAAGCTACTTCACGAATCACGATAAGAAATATATCGTGGATTACTGCGCGAGTAGGTGCAGACGTATTACATTGCCATCTATGCTTGAAGTGGTAATAAAATCATGTTCCCTCGATATCACTATAGTAAAACATTGTGTAATGGTATTCCAATGGCGCGTTACGATTAGGTTGTGGGTCAAGTACTGCACAGGACGGTTACAAGGATCATTGTTGATTATCGACAAATATTATTTGCAGAATGAGCATGTGGATTTTTTAAACTTAAGATTTGATGCCAGTAGGCCTAATAGGTGGACACAGGCGGCAATCCCGGGGAATCGAAAGGGACAAGTCCCCTTCAGGCCCTCACCTTTTACAGAGAAGGGACACGTGATACATTTGTCCCCAACATTTCTTACCCCGCTCATCCCCCCCTCTCGCCGCCTCTGTAGGTGGGGCAACATTTTGTAGACAAGGATGCGACCGGATAAGCAATTATTTATACGAGTTACCATTTCTGTGTCAGCTCATGTACATACTTCCTGGATATTAGCCCAAAGCTACATGTACCTCCACTTTCATCGGACGTCCTTCCTCATCAGCTTTAGGTCTTTTTTAAACTTATTTTACGTGGAAGTTAACCGAAAGGCCTAGATATCTTGTCGTGTTAACAAAGTTATTTTAATATCAGAAACAAATTTAACATACATCAGCCACATAAAATCCGCGTATTACCTAATTAGGCCTAGACCTCAAATAATTGATCTAAACTCAATTTTACAGTTATAGACAGTGTATGGCTACAAATAGCGTAATATCTGTGCAAGTTACTGACGCGCAGTACCGTACCGAGGACGGGGCCAGCGGTGCCGTGACACAGGGCACAAAATCTAGAAGGGGCGCAAATTTCAGGATGAAATAACTTTAATTATTCCATAAATTTGTTCTCTCTTGAAATATGGCATCATATTTATTCACAAATACGCAATAAAATTACAGTTAAAAAATGCAACTGTTAAAGCGTTTTGGTGGCTACTACATTACATCCTGTATATGAAAGATAAAATGAAACATTGAAGTTTTAGGCCTATATCAAGCCTACGGTATAATCCATCATTTAGGTCTATCTGTTTTTGCTACTTTGGTTTATAATATACATGTTTACTAAATGTACGTCATCAGTCATCGCAGCTGTCTGCTTTTCACTAAAGAATTTAAGCCAACATTGAGTTTGGATAGATCTATAATTAACTGACTTCAATGTTAATATTTCTGTAGATAATTAAATTTAGTTTCCTTAAAAATATTTATAGCCTAATTGTCTGTCCAAAATGAATTTTCCCAAAACTTTCTGTTTATTATTAATTTATATATTATATTTGAAATTTAGATGGCCTAGGCATAAAATGTGGGTGCGTCATCCGTTCATATTGTCAGTTTGAACTTAAAATCAAGATATTACAAGTATCATGAGCGAATAATATGAGACCTAGTTTTGATGATGAGTTAGTAAAGTCATTTATATAAATTAAAATAACAGGCTCCTAGATCAGAGCTGTACACATATTTCATGAATTTAAATTAATAAATGGCACCATTGCAACTACCACATCGAAGTCCTGGATCCAGATAATTCTAAAATCGTTTGAGCTGTGTTCCTCTTCCCCCATAATACTATTTTCTAATTAACATACTCAGGAGTTTAAGTATTTTTTATGGTACTCCGCATCTAAAGCCTCAGTTACATGTAGGCCTATATAAGTCAATAACTAATCGTAATGATATTTCCGTATAATTGATGGTTAGTGAGATCTTATCTTAAGGATTAACCAGTGACACAGCACTGGAAAGTTCTGTTTGAAGTGATGTAAAGGACAGAGAAAATGCACCAGCAAAATAGTCATAGACCCTAACGTAGGCTTGCATTAATTTTCTCAAGTGATTTTTTTGTAAATATGTTTAATGAGAGAATTGATACGGGGCGATTGTTTGAGGCGTCTGCACGATCACCCTATTTAAATATTATACTAATAATAGGCCTAATATCAATAATAATAATAACTATTATTATTATTATTCTGATGATGACGACGACGACATCGACGACGACAACGACTGCGATGACGACGATGACGACGATGACGACGACGATGACGATGACGACGACGATGACGATGACGACGACGATGACGATGACGACGACGATGACGATGACGACGATGACGATGACGATGATAATGATTATGATAATGATGATGATGATGATGATGATGATGATGATGATGATGATGATGATGATGATGATGATGATGATGATGACAGACAGACAGACACACAGAAAGGGTTATTCGAATATTATGCCTAGTGTACATGTGATCGAGATTCAGAGGACTTTTATCGTAAACAAGGACTTGAGTAACAGACAGTGCAGCAGCTCTGGCTTGACTCATTATCCTGTTAAGTTTTGGAATTCACCGAATAGATAAGCAGTTGTTTAACCCATGAGTCATGACCATTTCATGATGACGTTTAGAAAACATCTTTCCAACACGCGGAAGTGAATATCTGCTTTAGATGGTTACTCTTTTCCGATTCTTTCTTTTATTAGCGACTGTTTGGCTTAACTAATTACAGCGACTCAGTGATTTGGTTACTGATATAACGGTATTTCCACCAATGCCATGCACCTTAGTTTCAATTTCCGACTATGATGACGTATTTTAGACCCAAAAGGGAGTACCAAAGAATGGTATACCATTAAGCAGATCCCAATCAAATAAATGTATAGTAGGCCCCATGGACCAGTACAGTCGGCCTTATATACGCCTAACCATAACCATAAAATAACGTGTTTATCGGTTACTGACAATCAAACAGATTAGATGGCCATGCAATCAGAACGCAGGGTTGACAGTTAACAATAGGTGAAGAAAGAATTCCTAAGGGATCGAAGTTCCGCTCTCGGGAATCCTTTCAACCTATGGAAATTTAGGACGTTCAAGCGATGATGTTTAGTTTTACAATAATATTACATTTCCGCGTGCACCATGCGTAAATGTAATTGTAAAACTGAACTAGTTATTTTAGAGAATTACTAAAAACAAGTTGTTAGATTCAACAAATGATCATAGCA
Organism: Bimastos eiseni; assembly: GCA_959347315.1. Classification (NCBI taxonomy): domain Eukaryota; kingdom Metazoa; phylum Annelida; class Clitellata; order Crassiclitellata; family Lumbricidae; genus Bimastos; species Bimastos eiseni. Next base: position 34,861,047 of record OY365810.1, read on the forward strand.
AGTAAGAGTTAGTATTCACGAAGTTTACGTTTTATGTTATGTTCCATATTATTGTATTATATTATAGTACTGTATAATTAGTACAGCATAGTTTAGCTTAAAATTGCGTGGTAGTATAGTACAGTGTAGCATGGTATAGCACAGGATGGCACAGCATGGCATGGTGTAATGTGGCATGGTAGATAGTATAGCCTAGCATATTATGGTATGGTATAGTATACATGTAGCATGGTAAGTTAGCTTATAGTGTAGTGCAGTGTTGTGAATTCTGTAGCATAGCATGGTATAAAATCTAGGTGTATGGCATAGTGGCCGATGCCTTATAAGGCTATTGTAGTGTTGTACTAATAGATATGGCTGTATGCATATCTGTTGTACGGTTGTCATAGCCGTGAAATTGTTTCCGTTAGATGATGTCGTCGTAAATGGCCGGCGTCGCTTGCATCGAATGTCGGCTAAATGCACAATTCGAAACAATTTTGGCGGAAGAGGCGCTACTTCAGCTCTGTATTTTCGTAAAACTGTAACAGTGTAACTAGTTCTTTTCTACATTTAGTTTCAAATCCGATCGACCTGCTGCAGGCATTTTTAAACAAGCCTCTTCTTCATCTGCCGTAAAATTTGATTGGTCCTAACCGTGTGAATTTTTCTTCGAAAATTTTGTTTTAATAGTCAACTCGTCAGCATGTCCCCACGGAGCCCATGTTAGACCCATATCCCATGTCGAACACATGTTGGTCCAACATATTGCCTAAGGCTGGGCAGAATCGACATCGATTAAAGCCAAATTACGGTAATAACACTACAGAAGTATCGCGATCAGCTAAGGCCTTATGTGACCCTACAGGGTGATATTGGTTATATACTACATTGGGTTTTGGCTACGGTTAGGGCCTTCTGGGCTCCATTTTGTGTTCGCGAGCATGGTAACAGAAGAAGAACACGCAAATGAGGACATTACAAGACTTTAATTAAGAAGGCAAGAGGCGATGGACTTGACAAACGCGCATATCGTTGTTTTATTCAAACCCATCGCCTCCAACCGAGTCAGAAATTGATGATGATGAGCTACTGTAGATGAACACGAGTTTTAACCTAATTATTGCCTAGCAAGCCATTATTACACTGATGCTTCAATTGCTAGGACTTTCTGTATATCGACATTGACAGCTGCAGGCAAACATCTAATTGAATAGCCACGAAAGTCCTGATAATTAGTTAACCTAATCGGGTGATCGTGGTTTGGACGCTTTTGATGGCTACATTGTTCTTTTGTTCAACGATACATTGTGACGATCGAATCACATGTCATGGCTACTGATTGGCGTGAGATAATGTAAATATACCTACAAGTACTCGAGCTCCTTGATAGCCTCTTCGCTAATTGCTTATAACTATAGGTCTACTATTGAACTTCTCGATCTATAGCGAGGAACAATAACGTGTTCAATGGTGGCAGTGTTTACTTGATGTTGCGATGCTCTAACATTTCATTGCAACTGTCCTTGGCTCCGTTAGGTCCTGCCCGGATCGGTTGTTCATAAGACTGGCGTAGGTCAACGAACAATAACTTGGTATTGTAGGCTCTACTTGTAAAATAAGCCTGCATTAACTTTCATAGGCCACAATATACATGTAGGTCTGCGCTATCGCGTGCTACATCAAATAAAATAGTGTTCCAAAAAGAGGGTACAGTGGCGGTTATGTGTACAAAGGATGCCAGGAGGGGTAAGTGATCCACCAACCGTGTTTGCGGTCCCTCCGAATTTGGGGCCACTTTTAGTTTTGACGAAACCAGACATAAAACTTCAAATTCCCCGGTCCTTCCGTATAGCCTTCCTGTTGGTTTTACATAATATCCTACACTACGACATGCTTGTAGGAACTTGCTATAGCCTACAACCACATGTAGGTCATAATATATATATATATAAATTATATAGACACATTAAATAAAATATTACAATGCTACACGTGTAACTAAAATCTGATTATTACCGATTACCCGGTTTCACTACAAAAATAATTAATTATCTCGGCTGGCTTCCGGTTTTGATCGAATCAAATAATTAGACTATAGACCTATGTTCTTGCCCTAGGATGACACGTCTAAGCAAGTTGTTTCACCTAAATAAATATATCTGCAACTTGATGATTGCATAAGCCACTCTTTGTTCGTTCATATCTCCCTCTTCGCTCTGCTGACCAACTTTAGCCTCTTCCACCTCGGTTGCGGACTTCTTTACTCCAGCATCGGACTTTTCCTGTTATGGATCCCTCACTATGAAATGGCTTTACCCGCGTCAGTCCGGAGTAGGGTTCTCAAGGGGATCTTCCCTGCGTCGCTTTGTTGCTTTAAGACTTCCTCTTGACCGGTTTGAGAGCTCCTCTGAATAGCCTGCAGGCAGTGCTCGGGGCTTTTAGACTTATAAGATAAGATGCGCATCCGGGCCTCTATTGTTTATGCTGTGAAATTACGCTATTCGGCCAGTGAGACCTTAAGTGGTGCACTCAAAACGTGCTACGAGTAGCTATCCTGTTAACTCAATCAGTAGTTCATGGTTGGGTCGTTACTGATGACTTCATAGATAGTTTGAGAACTCTTAAATCGTGACATATCAACTTCCCAGACTAGACGTAAAATTGTGTGAAAAACCCTCCTCACACTCCCGTCAACTATCTTTACAGACGCCCCTAGATCAGAGGCTCTTAACAAGCGTGTCGTGACACGCTGGTGTGTTGCGAAACGACCGACGGTGTGTCGCGTAAGCATGATGGGTCGTTGGCGTGACATGAAGAATTGGTGTATCACAGCACACGATGAGGAATTGTAGAATTAAATCAGTTGAATCTTAAAATCATTAGAAACTAAAAAGCGTTAAGTATAAACATTCTCATTCAAAAAATTGTGAAAAATTTATAATTTCCAATTAATAAGCTAGTCTAAAAATTATTTTGGCGATGTTCACTTATAACGACGATTGAATGGCGTATCAACAAATTTAAGTGTGTAGCACGACAAAAAAGGTCAAGAATCTCTGCCCTAGATGTCCATCTGGGAGCCATCTTCGCTGATGCCATTTTAAAATCATCGAAGAGAGGTCTTGCCGAAATCCTTGAACTTATTCTGTCGGTTAGCGTAACGTCATCGTGACTTACTGTGTTGAGGCATCAATGTACTCAACAGCAGCATCAGTATTATTTTATGTAACTGTGTATTTATATTTATATTGACATTATTATGTTTATGTATTAAGACAGGTTTCACACTTTCACCCGAATCGAATTTTGCTTGGTCATATTTCATCCGAATAGGCCTATTCTTATTCATTATTTGCACACGTAGCCATGGGCGGTGATCCCGGGGAGGGTCGAGAGGGACAAGTCCCCACCTTTTACAGAGAGGGACAATTTATACGTGTGTCCCTCCCATAATTCCTACTCCTCTCATTGGGCGTCTCCCCCATCTGTCAAGCAAAATTTCCGTCTCTGCTTGTAGCGCGCAAGTAACGAGATCTAGGCCGACTTGAATGTATAGGCCAACTTCACTTCACGAAACTACATTCTACTTAAAGTTAGAACTATACTGCTGCATACGCTATATTATTTCTTACAACTTTCACAATTGGTATAAGACAAACATCTTCAGTTTCCTCCATTCATTAGTTACATATCAAAGACTCTCAGTGCTTAAAGTGTAAAAAAGAAGTGCCTGGACGCTAGGGGAGCCGTCCATAAATGACGTCACGCAATTTTGGACGATTTTCGACCCCTCCCCTTCGTCACACATCGTCACAAATGCCATGACCCCACCAAATGATTACAATTTTATGCATTCCTAAGGATGAAAGACTATCATAGTCATAATTACTAGTGTTGTTTAATTGTGGGAACAACTGCTGATAATTAAGTGGAACTTGTTTAAATGAGTGTACATTTTTAGTAAAATTACGTATTTTGATGAGATGATGTGACGTCACATTTCGTCGACCCCTTCTCCTCCTTGTCGCACATCGTCACAAATTTGTGACCCCTCCCCTAGGCGCGCGACGTCATTTATGGACAGCCCCTAGTGTCAAAAAGTTAAGAACTAAACATTGCAAAGGCAGAGCACCAACATATTAAGTCTACAACAAATGGTTCGTGCTCTGTGGTCCATTGTGTTTGTTAAAATAGAAGTTGGATTGACGATATTAATGATGCTGGAATAGAAGTTGGATGGGTGAACGAAATTCCTCCAAAACAGATGCTATTTAGATGAACATAATGCCTACTGAAATAAAAGTTGGATCATTGAAAAGAATATATGCCTGAATAGAAGTTGAATTGACAAAAAGGATTCTTGCTGAACCAGAAGTTGGATTTGCAGACATTATTATTATCAATTCAACTTCTATTTAACCAAATGCATTGAGCGAAAAATAGAATTTTTTATCATTCGTTAGGCTTTTATCCATAAACCATTATTTAGTTGACAATTATTTGTTGGTAAAATATTTGTTGTAATTTGAAGTGTAGGCCTACAGAGAGTTGCTTTCCTTAGTGAAATTGTCGACAAGGGGGCCAGTGGCGCCGGCACCGTTTTGAAAGTTGGCATAGCAGATTTTCCAGTGAAGAACGCGTTTACAAAAATCGGGGCCCTAGGCGCAAACATTGTTGGGGCCCTTCTGAATTTGTGCACTGAGTATGAGAGTCCGTCGAATAAATGACGTAGCACATCTATTGGAGGAGGCATACATCTGTGGCGATTTGTGAGATATGTGACGTCACATCATAACATCAAATATCGAAAAACGCCGCACAGAAAACGTTCGAGCATCTGACCAAATCATTTCCGCTAAAAGAATAAATCATACCACCCCATAATAAAACCTAAAAATAAGTCATTCCTCCCATAATAAAACCTAAAAATAAATAATTCATCTTCATAATATAACCTACAAAATTAAAGGCCTACTTTATAGTGTATACTTTAAAAGCGTCTTGAATATCTCATTTCTATGGAGTAATTATGATAGTATGACTTTTGTTAAGATAATTTGTGCCCCCCATTTTTCAAATTTATGGGAGGGGAGGTAAAAATCCAAAAGTGGGGTGAAAAAATGCGTTTCACGCAATATTTTTTAAATTATGCACCCTACCTTTCAAAACCGTGTTAAACCTCTGGTAGGAAGAGGGGCAATATCAAATTTCAGAATAAAATAAATAAATTTGAGTTAATGGCTCATTTGCAGGGGACAAGAGGGGCCAACCGCCTCAAGCGGCTCTTGTCCTAGGACGGCATTTCGGAATAAAAAAATCAATAAAACTAACATAATTATACGATATACCGAAGGACCTTCGAAATGATCGAATAGCATCTAGTGTTAATAGATGTGATGTAATAGAGAATTTACACATTATGATCAGGCCTATTACTAAATTTCTTTCATTGGATGCGAAAGTAATGGAGAAATTAAATTAACTACCGTTGCGTCCTCTTGGGCGAGTCTTGTAACTAACATAATACAAACTTGCAAGTTGCAAACGACAAAATCATCGCCGCTTTTTTTATATTTATTATTTTCATCTAAACTTAATTTCAACTTATCGGGTAAATATGTGTAGGCCCTACCATGAGTGTTTAGTATGTATGATGAATAAAATATATTCATTTATTCTGTGATTTTTTTGGTACTTTGCACGCTTATTGGATAAAATGGCCGGTTCTGTATCGATAGTCCGAAGGTTCGATAGTCCGAAGGTTCGATAGTCCGAAGAAATTTTCTAGTCCGAAGGTTCGATAGTCCGAAGGTGCTAGTTAAAATCTTCTCATCATTACCGCTTCAATTTAAACGGGGTAAATGTGTATTCTACCGTATTTTAGTTTCGTGAAATTTTACATATGTGTATTTTTTCATCATCCCGCTTCTATAGAGACATAGGTATATATCTTTTCATCAATCCAGCTTCCATTTAGGTAGATTTGTTTCATCAATTCCGCTTCCATTTAGACGCATTTTTTCATCATTCCGCTTTTATATACACATAGGCTATGCGTAGGCATATTTCTTTCCTCATTTCCGCCTCCAATTAGTCGCAGTTAGCTCATGTTTTTTCTCTCTCGAAGAAATGCGCTACGAAGAATAATTGCTATGTGGGCCTATACGAAGAATTGCTATACAAAAAACTGCTTACGAAGAATTTACCGTGTAGGCCTACCCAGAGTAAAGAATCTTCGGACTATCGAACCTTCGGACTATCGAACAGACCCAAAAATAGCCGCTTTTAGTAGGCCTAGCTGATGTAGACCTACACAGGCAGTCTACGTCCATGTTGTTTAACGTTCCAAGTCGTTCTCAATAGCAGACTATAGTAGCCTACTGTCATTCTCAATAGTATCCTACTGGATAGTCTTCCTGGATACTTCCTCTATCAAACGCAGCCAATGAAAACCTATATGATGAAATTATTACTCAAGATTTAAAAAAGAAGTCCAATCTCTTTGAGTCTTCGACGACGTTTAAGAACTTAGGAAGTAATAACATCAACAGAAGTGAACAACTTGGGAATCATCGAACTATATTACACGTAGGCCTATATACTCGAGTGGTTAGTCAAAGTGGGCTATAAGCCTAGCGAATCGTCGTTCAATCTTGCTATTGCACATTATTTTACAAAGTGTATCAGCGTTGCAAATTGCGAAAGGAGCTTTTCAAAACTCAAATTAATTAAAACTTAGGCTATACTTATAAGATCTACAATGAACGTAGGCCTACGTATCGCGACTTTCCAATAGCAATTTTTTCAATGGAACGCTCGTTGGCAAGCATGATTAGTTCTGACAAGGTTATTAGTAATTTTTCTGCATTGAAAGCAAATAAAGTTTATTTTAAATTGCAAATTGATATAGTTATAAAATAGTTCTGCCTATGCAAGTCAGTCTCAGATTTTCTTTTCTTAACATCATAGTAGGCTAATATACTTCTTCTGAGCATAGGGCCTATAACAGCTGTCTTATATCCAGATTTGCATGGTCTCGAGACAGTGTCTTGGTCTCGAGACAGCTTTTTAGTGTCTCGGTCTCGGAAGACTGCTGTCTCGGTCTCGAGGTAGTCTCGAATTTGTAAAAACTGTCTTGAAGTGAAAGTCTTGTTCTGTCTCGAACAAGCGGTCTCGATAAGTTTCGCGTTAACTGTTTTAAAATTTTGCGCTAGTATCGCAAATATCGAAAAAGATAAAACTCGGCAATATACAAACTGTTCTTGGGAATTGATACAATATACACTATAATTAAGTTTCAAATTGAAATTATAAATGAACCTTATTCCCTAAAACTGATACATTAGTATTTTACAGCCTTTTATATAGGATCACTTGTTTTTTACTGTCTCGAGCTGTCTTGAACCTAGTGTCGCGGTCTAGGTACCTCACTGTCTCGGTCTCGTCTTGGTCTTGAAGTTTAAGGTCTTGCATACAACACTGCTTATATCCCTGTCCTATATCCGAAAATAATTGAATGATACATTACGCTAGTCACATTATAGGCTAAGTTCTGCTTCATTTACACCATGAATCCATGATATCGGGTAGGCCTATACATCACATCCATGCCACAGCTGTTGCCTCCGTGGAGTCGGCGGGTATGCTGCACTAAGTGCACTGTGACTCTGTGAGTGTATACGTTAGTCCTCTAGCGAGGACACGGTCCTAAAATTATCCCAACTTATTCTGTAAATTGTTGTTAAAATAATATTTTCAGATATGCCAATGGGGGAGGGGGGTTTAACCACCCAAACCCCTTGCCTACGCCACTGACCGCGTTGCGCGACTACAACATTCTATATTATCGCTCATCAACAAATACCTGTCAAAATCAGTTTCTAGAAATATTTCAGAGTGCGGCTGTATCAGGTGGTTTAAACTATAAAATCAACTTCTATAAAAAATCATGCTTGTACGTGCATCTCTAACAATGCAAACGATTTTCGACGCTAAACGAAGGAAGTAAATACGGCCCTGTCAATGGCAAAGTCAGCTGGCGTCATTGGTGTTATTTCTTTTGACATAAGCACAGGGAATGACCACCAGCCTAGCTAGACCTTCCTAAAACTTTTGCTGAATCAGACAGAAATTTCTTTAAGCTTCTAGCCCGAAACTGCTGCAAATTTGATTTCGGATAAGTAGACTTTGCTGCTGTGGTATTTACGCCAGAGGTAGCTGACATAGCTGTTGTGCTTTCCCCATCGACATTATTATAAATATACGCATGACGATTTGCTAAAAATAACCGTGACGTGTTATCCGATTCGTGGGTTCAAAAGCCATGAGACATCTTTGGGAAAATGAAAGCGGAGTTTCCGCGATAACATATAACGTATAACGTATAAAAGGCCAAACAGTATATTTTTTCAGAGTCGATTGTGCAAGTTGGTTGAAGCAGTTGCAGAAGATTAGACCTATGATGCTTCTCAGAACAATTATCTGTGGCTTCATTATGCTATCGATAGGTAGTCGAAAATAAAAATACAAATTATAGCTTCTTTTGTGTTCCTTGTATAGACATTACTTTGCATATACAAGCTTTTTTTAAAAATACATTTCAATGAACTATGCGATTTTCATTCATATTCTAATTTGAAAACGATACCAATTGCCACAATAAAGTGAACTTAAAAATCGTATGTAAGCCTATTATTATATAATAGACCTGTCGCCTAGTAAGTGCTTTAACAAGAATATTCATTTATGTGAACTTGTTTGTTATTTTCTCATGTTTTTTGGTTACCAAATAAAATTGAATTGAAATTGAATAGAATTCATCTGATGCATAAGTTTCGAAGTATTACTTTTTTGGCCATTTTGTCTTATTATACCAATTCTAGCTATAATTATTATAAACACATTTGACAAGTTTTGGGAATCCAGTAGATTTCCGAATCTGCTATTGACTCTTTTTGACTGTCCTTCAATTCACTATTTCCAATTTTATTGTTACATTTATGCACATATATAACTTCAATGTTTGCTATTTATTTTCAGTGCATAGTGAACTGGTACAACATCCAGATGACACCGAGGCTGTGGTTGGACAGGAAGAGGTCATCTTGAGATGTCGAATAGGCATCACGGACACTGCTAATCGAGTCGAATGGCATCACAGGGTGAACAAAGATGCTTCTTTCGAAATCGTGTACAAGCGAGGCCTGATTCTAAATGGGTTTCGGGGCCGACTTCGGGTGATAGCGAATGCAACGACAGGGCAACATGACCTAGTTATACCCGGAGTAAAACTCGAGGATGCAGGCGCATACACGTGCATGGACAGAGATTCACAAAGCAAAGCTGAATTGATTGTCTTTGGTAGGTACATTGCCGATAATAGTTAATTCCTCTTGATTTGATGGTTTAATTTCATTCATCGTTCATCTCACGCATTCTAAGGTGTCAAACTCTAATTTGCGAATATGATAGTTTTTTGGTAATTTGAATTGAAGTTGAATTTATATGAATTTATTATAGTGCCCCTTCAAGACGACTACTCATAGGAGCTCCTGATCTAGGTCTGAGCAAAAGGAACAGTATTGAGGTGTCTATGAAATGTATCAGAGGCTACCGTAGGAAGGGAGTGGATGACCGAAGAGAGGCCATTCCATGCTGTTGGTCCAGCAATGGCAAATGCCGTGGACTGTCATGGTTGTGCGTGCAAAAAGGTACAAAGAGGTTATGTTGAAAGGCTGAACATAAAGATCAGCGACCTGGACATGCTGTAATATACTCATAACGATCAATTACGTGAAATCAATGTAGAGTGAATGCTGTATAATACAGATTTTTACTTTAGTCATTTGAATAGATTTAAGCTGCTACTTATTTCTTACTTTTCATAGGTTTTCGCAATGTGTTTTCTTGTGGTTTGCGTTCTATTATTCTATCCATCAAAATGGCTTGGTAAGAGTAATTACTAAATAGTCTGTTGTTGTTTGTTTCTAAGTTGCTTTGTTGATTATGGACACTGCCTATTATGTAATGGCCTCAATAGCAGTGTTTTGTAGTATTTTCACCACAGTAAAAAAACTATTGTATTTTATTTGTTATGCTTAATATTGTTGCCTTTTTAGAAAAGCATCCATCGAGTGACTTTTGTATGACAAATTCGCCACCAGCTGGATTTCTTGGTAGCAATGACTGTGGCCTGGAATCAGATACAGTTCGAATGTCATGCGATCTCAGTTATCGAGGGAATCTGGCTCCTGTCTTGGAATGGTCAAATTGGAACGCTGTTATAAATTCAATGATTACCAAAGACGCAAATGGAGTCACAAAATCGTCCATAGAGCAGAATGCAGATCAGCTTCAATCATCGACATACACGTGTCGCATCAAATACCTTCACTCTACGATTATCTCCAATCTCACATGGTCTACAACTATCAATTTGACATGTAAGTTTCACATACCAATATTCACCCCATTTTTGTGACAAAAATTGTTTATTATTGTTTTCCAATATATATAATATGATGGGCTCCTTCCATGGTTACCAACAGTTGAATTCAACTCCTATAGTAGCTTCTCATCATTTGTTCATACTATGCTTACAATCGTATTGTGGTTTGTCAGATTTAAACGAAGCAAAAAAATATTATTATTATTTATTAATTTATTTTTTCCCTGAGGTAGGCCTACTTTGTTCCCCTAGGGACTTAGAAACGTTTAAGATGTTAATACAAATTTTGTAATTCTTATCACAATGATTAGTATTTTTACACATGGTAGTTCTGATCCCTCAGGTGATAAAAAAATTATCTGGAGATGCACAAATTGGGTGATCTGGAACGGTTAAGTCTCACTTGATTTGCATGTGTGCTTACTTTGAAAACCCTAATCACTTTTTTCCTTTTATTCACATAGTGATTTGAAAAACACTTGCTGTTAGCATGAATTATAAATGGTTTCTTTTTCTGTTGCTTTATTTAGCCATTCAAAATACGACAAACATATCATATGTCGGATGTAACCAGAAGAGCGTCAATTGCACTGATGTACACAACCAAGAATGCAGTTACAGCTGGTTTTCAGAAAATGACATTGAACGGACAAGCAGTTCGACTATTAGGCTGACAGACAAACCGAATGGAAACTACATCTGCTTGGCCAAATGCACTGTTCGTCAGACGCTATGTTCTCATGTAGCCAAGATAGTCAACTATCAGTGTGACCATAACAACTTTGGTGAGTTGTAGGCGAATCACAGATTATTATCCAGTTGATATCATGCACAAAGCACTTTTGGTGGTTAAAACTTGACAAAAACTTTAATAAAGTTTAATGCACACTTAACTATATTTTTATATTAGCTGCTTTCTGTCACAATTTTGTGTTCCATGTCATGTTCCTGTGTTATTTTTAGGTGTTGTGAAATTATTGAATTATTAACAATTCTTAGTTTGCATTATCAGTCCACAGCATTTTATTCTAAGCCCTTGTAAATTTTAATAATGTGCTGCATCGGTTCACAGTTGCTTTTAGTACACGCTCATCATTAAAGTGTTAAAGAACATTAAGAAAACAGGATTTGAATTGGATCAAATGTGTGTTGTAAATTTTTATCTAAGTCAATTGCAAGATGTTTATTTCAGTAGTCTGAGTCAATTTTTGCCATTTCTTTTCAGATCAAGTTACAGCAACTGATGCATCACCTCAAAGAAAGCTACTCATGATTTGCATTCCTGCTGGCATTTTACTTCTTGTGGTTGCAATTGCAATGATGATCCTTGCATATTTATTCAGAAGGTATCAACCATTAGATTTGCTTTAGTTCTTATTCAAGGAGTAACAAAGGCACTATGTATGTAGCATCTTCTAGCAGTTATGGATAGAATTATATATAAATTTACACATACAAAGTTACATTTACAATTCATCAGGGAGCCGCATGAGGGCAATCATTTGTTCATTAATGGATCAGTCTGTTATGGTTGTGGTCGTAGGTGAACTAACTAATGAAATAATTGAATATTTAATTGGCTTGTGGTACTGATATTAAGCAACTTTGATGCAGCACCAGATGGTCATTTATTATCCAATGCCAAATTACCATCACTAGAGGAAATCTTCAGCTAATCAAAATTCAAAGCACCAGTCTAGCAAACATTGGCACTTGTCGGCAAGCTCTAGCGGAATATGGCAATTTTAACATAGCATACAAGAATATTTCAACATAAATGGTGTTAATTTATTTTTTACTATGATTGATATAATATATGACAATAAATAAAAATTCTTTCAATTTTTTTCTTGTAGAGCGTTGTGTAACTGCAAAGAGAGAAGACGTCTTTGTGATAACAATGGTGAGACTTTTACACTAATTATTGTTATAAATATTTAATTATTTTAACTATTTTCACTCACTTCCACTGCAGCGCTTGTGAATAAGCTGGTGCCCTGCGCTTAGCTTTAAAGTGGTGCTTTAGAAGTTTAAATATTATGATTACTGCACATGTAAAGACATTTATTTTGGTTATCTACTTATTTACCAGAGACTATTATGTTGTTCTAGATTCTGAAGCCGGGGAAGGTCGGCGTAGCTATCTAAAAGATGTCGCACTCACGGATGAAGCAACACTCCAAGGTGCTTATGTTACTTTGCATGTAATAATAATTATATCAAGTTAACCAATATATTAGCTAAAGCCGTTTGATCTGATGATCAAACACTGTGAACACTGAGGGACTAGATTGCTCTATGTAGTCATGTATTAATATAGCAGTGAAATGCAATTTCAGATGATAAATTCTTTATTTATTAACTTACATTGTACCTAACCAGTGCTTAATTATTTCCTATTAGTACTATGACGTCCTAGACATTTATTTAGAAATTAAGCTCTTGTACAATAAGTTGTCCAGGTTATTTCTTGGAATGTTCTTCTTGGAATGCTACTTTATGAAATTACATTTAATTTGAACACCTCTTACAGAGGACGGTACACTGTAGACAGCTTTAATGGGTATTTATCGCTGTTACAGTTTTGCTTTTTTCGTGTCAACCTTACAAAGCTTCTTCTCAAAACGGTTATTTAACACACACCAAGCTATTCAAAATAATCTTGCTTCAAATAGCTTATGGTGTGTTTAACCTGTGTTTGTAGACTCCGCTTTGTCATTAACAAAGAACACAGACACATAGTAGAACAGCGTCTTCAACAACGGTACGTTACAGAGCAAACGAACAACCTTATGAGGTAACAGGGTTGAGCTCTGTCTTCGTGTCAACACTAGACGTGCACACTCAGCTGATGGTTGGCAGAGCCATGCACAAAAGATCTGAGCCATGCAGGGCCATGCAATGGAGACCTGAGCCGTGCATTTCAGCCAAATGATGAGCTGGACCAAATCAGTCAGTTGGCCGAGACACAATCTCGTAAGGCGGAGGCAGGTCTTTGCCCATTGAAATATGGGCTACAACTAGGCCAACTCACATCCTCGAGACAAGTCAAAGATCTGGATTGATGGCAACATAAATGAAACAGCAATGCTCCGAACTGTGGCACATAATTCGTGTATATACGTATGGGACTACATGTAGTAGATTAATTATTACGTATGTCACCACCACTGCTGGTTGAATGGATACCAGACAATTTATGATCCCCATGTAAGGGGTATAGATACATGTACATACTCAACGTCTTTGGGCATTACTCAGTTGTTGAACTGCTTTTTAATCTGTCCTATTAAAATAAGGTTTGTTATGAGTATTATGGTAAATAGGTTTAAATTTTAAGAAATATCAGCTGCTGTCAGCATAATCACAAATCTTACTTTAATAGGTCTTTTACTATGTTTACTGTGGTTGTTCATTACACTTGTATATGTAGGATACTGTCAGTAAAATCACCAGTGACACGATATGTCATTTGTAAGAGATAACTAAACTTTGTGTTGCCTGTAGGCATACACTAGCCAGACAATCACGTGATAATTATAATAAGAATGGGATAGCAGTGGCTTCAGGCTGATCAGCTGTTGGAAATTAACGCTTAGTAATAACCAGAAGCTATGTCACAACCATTAGATAAAAGTACAGAAATAAAATTGCAAACCATGGTTTAACCGGAAAGGCCAACAATTCTATTTTAGCCATGAAGTTAGGTCAACCACGGAGTAGTAACAGGGCGCTATATAAATGTTCGATATGGATGAATGAGTGAACACATATTAAGGTGCCCAGATGCTGAAAATTGGTAACGCAAATTGTTCTCTAAGGGATCATTGATAATTCCCTTATGACTGGTAGTTTGACAGCAACTATCATCGTTTTAGGGCAGAGTCCAACAACTTAGTTCTGTCTGCATTTGTACATGTATTTGGTCTAGTTAATCGATTAATCACCGTCGTAAAACAGTGAAAAAACTAACAAATCGATTGCCCATAAGAAACTTTTTTCTCTGTCATAAAGATCAATACATTGTTCAACATTAAATTATATACCGTTGAAATCAAATACAGTGCTAAGCGGTCACAAGCAAAAAATGATACAATGATGGTATAAAGTAGCTAAACAGTTTAATAGCGCCCTTCAACGTATGTATACTTACAGGCGATGTGTGCGTTAGCCTTTATATAATGACGTTTAACTGATAATAACAAAACAATGCATAGTTGACTGTATGATTGAGGTGAAAGAGTCACCAGTGGCGAGCACACGCACGTCGAGGAACCAACCGATGGATTTGCGTCGACAAGTCAAAGATGGGGCTATTCAGGCTATTCAGTAGGCTTTTGCAAAATAATCGATTAATTGAGTTTTACTAATTGATTAATCGAGGATCAAAATAAAAATCGATTAATTGATTAATCGCGATTGTTCGATTAGCTCGATTGTCCGATTAGTACGATTAGCTCGACTAGTAGGTCAACACTTAACTCGATTGTTCTGTGTGGCAGAGCTGTAGTAGTAGGGCTTTTGGGCCAAGGCCCTTGGCCCTAAGGTTCGGAGCCCATTGGCCCAAGGTCTATGGAGAGTAACAGGTAGCCCCACACGTTACACAGCTCTCCACGAGGATCGTACAGCGTGAGCACGACTGGAATCCTCTCCTCACTAACGGGAATGGGGCCATAATTACGTGGCGCTACGGAAGTTCTTTTGGCCCTATGATTGCGTGGCGCTACGGAAGTTCTTTGGCCCCATGATGACGCTACGGATGTTCTTAGGTCCACGGCGCAATGGAAGTTTGCATAAACACTTAGCGGGGTTTAAAACGGCGAGTACCAGTAGTCTAGGTGAATTAAAAAAACAACGAATATGCGGGTCCTAACTTTCAACATGGACAGAATTTAGGTCAGCTATTGGTGCATAGAGATGGCGCTGCTTCTTGCATTCACCAGGTGGCATGCACTCGTCGATGCATCAGCTGCTTATATCCACATTCTCCACATTCCAAAGTTACGTAGTGCGAAACGTTGGAATGTGCCAGGCCGGTGAGATCACGTGGCTTGCTAGCAGCGACCTCATGCGTTGGACTCTTGTTTCAAATGGCTTCAACGTCACTGGGCAGCTTAACATCGCAAGCTCTGTCAAGTATATTAAGTCTTTGGTATGTATCGAGCAATATTACAAAATAGTCACTCTTTGGAGAAAGATCCGCAGGTCTTCTTGGCGTCAATGGAGGAAAGTACTCGTGAGATCCTGAAGAAGGACGTGTCTAAGCATAAGGGCATCAAATATTCGCAATGTTTAACTATCGAGTTTGAAAAGCCGGGAAAAGATGATACCATAAAATCCTACTTTCGCACAAAAGCTAGGCCTCTGCTAGATTCAGATAACCAAACAGAAGCGTTACGAGCGGACAGTGCAGACATTCGGAGACAGATCGATAGCTTCACACAATTGGGGTCAGGATGGGTGGTGCACAGAATCAAAGCTTTGGATGTCGGTACTGCAAAATACCAGCCATTTCGTGGAAACAGTTACCTCAAAACCCCCAAATGCATTCCGCCTAGATCAGTCATCAACGTAAAGAATGAGGACAATCGATTTTTCTTCGAATTAACAATTTTATCAGCACTTTATCCAGTGGACTATGGAAAACATCCGGACAGAACTGTTTCATACAAAGAAGACCTAGATGAATTGATGTTCGATGGACTGGAGTTCCCAATTCGAGTCACAGACATCACACTGTTCGAAAAGATGAATCCAACCATTTCGGTGAATGTGTTCGGATGGGAGGAGAAGCATCTGTATCCGATTCGAATCTCAAAAGAAACCAAAAGAGAGGATAACATAGACCTTCTGCTTCTAGACAGTGATGGAAACAAGCACTGCATATGGATAAAGGACCTGGCAAGAATGATAAACAGAAATATCAAACACAAAGCCAAGACTTACCCATGTCACAGCTGTCTTCACGTATTTTCTACGCAACATCTGCTTGACAAACATACCTCGTATTGTCTCGGAACCGGTCACAAACCACAGAGAATTGAGATGCCAGAAAAAGATAAAAAATGTCCTAAAATTTCAGAACTATCATAAACAGATGCTAGCTCCATTCATAATCTATGCTGATTGCGAGGCGTACAACACGCCGGTCGATAAAGAAGCGAGTGCGAATACCAGACTTATCGCGGAGCAAAAGGCAAACAGTTTTTGCAAAGTGGTCGTCCGTAGTGATGGACAATCCGACGACCCAGTCGTCTATCGAGGAGAGAAACCGGTTGAGAAATTTCTAGAATGTATGAAGACGGAATCGTGTAAAATCAAATGAATACTACAGAATGTGGTTAGCATGGAAATGACTGAAAGTGACTACACAGAATATATATATATTCAACTAACTGCTACATCTGTGAGAAAGACCTTCGCGGAGATAAGGTTAGAGTCCACGACCATCTTATGGGGAAAATACCGAGGTGCAGCCCACAACGAGTGCAACTTAAAATTGAGAATATTTTAAAACCCTGTAAGATCCCTGTCGTCTTCCACAACCTTCGGAATTATGATAGTCATCTGATCATGCAAGCCATCGGAAGCTCTCAGGCGCAATTTTAAAAGATTTCGTGTATTCCCAACAACATGGAAAAGTATATGTCTTTCTCTCTAGACAATCTTCAGTTCATCGACAGTTTACAGTTCATGAACTCCTTTCTAGAGAAACTAGCTGAAAATTTATCGTTGGAAAACTTGAAAATCACCAGCAAAGACAACAACAGTGAGAACATCGAACTTCTGAGATGAAAAGGACTTTACCATTATGATTATATCAATTGTCCACAACGCTTCGAAGAAACGCAGCTTCCGCCAAAAAAAGGCTTTCTATAGTAAATTGTCCAGAGAACATATCTCATATTCTGATTACGAACACGCTCAGAGAGTGTGGCATAGTTTCGTTTGTGAAATCTCCGTTTGGAGATTACCACGACTTATATATCTCAAGACGGATGTGCTACTTCTAGCAGACGTGTTTCAGACATTCAGAGAAACTTCGATGGAGTACTACAAGCTGGATCCAGCAAACTACCTGCCGGCGCCTGGGTTTGAGTGGAACGCCATGCTAAAAATGACCAAGATCGAACTGGAGCTGTTAACGGGCATAGACATGCATCTCTTCGTCGAAAGAGGTATGCGTGGTGGTGTCTCAATGGTTTCAAAGATATTTGCCAAGGCCAACAACGAGCAATGTCCTGATTATGACCGCTCGAGACCTAAGAATTCGATCATGTATATCCACGCGATTAATCTGTATGGGTGGTCTATGGCGCAATACCTGCCATCGCACGGGTTTGCGTGGAAGAACGATATCACTTTCGAGGAAATTCTATCCGCTCCGGACGACTCTGATAAAGTATTCACTGCAAAAGTCGACATCGAGTACCCGGAACACCTTCACGACGCTCACAATGATTACTCACTTGCTCTAGAAGCGTTACAAATCCGAGAAGAATGGTTATCCAGCTATCAGCACGATCTACAGAACGAGTTGGGAGGCGAGTTCGTAGTATGTGTGAAACTGGTTCCAGGCTACGGAAAAAAGAGCACTATGTTGTGCATTACAGGACTTTGAAACTACGCGTCGCTGGGTTTGAAAGTTACTAACTTACATAGGGATGTGGAATTCAATCAGTCGGCTTTGATGTCACCGTATATCGAAATGAATGCGGCATTGCGTGCGAAATCCAAGATGGAATTTGAAAAGAAATTCTTCAAACTCATGAATCAATCAATCAAAGAAATTTATTTGGCTGATCAGAATTATATATAACAGCTTACAGCCAATCCACAACAAAATATTAAATAAGTCTAATTCTAGATGAGAGACGAAAGAAGGAGTCATGGAGTGCGTAGGGATGATGAGATTAGCCCAGGAGACCCAATTAGGGACCAAAGGTCCCGCAAGTTAGGGCCACCTAGTAGGATAGGTTAAAAAGAAAAGTGAGAGCCGGTAAGAGAAGATTAAAGGGAGAAGATAATAGATTCAACGGTGTATAAACATAAAACTTAACTAGTCTTAACTAACAAAATATAGCTAGCAGGTGAAGAGGTATGTACAACAAAAAACGCAACAAAGGATTAAATGATACGTGTTATGTAGAGAAAAACACATTCATGTAGCCAAGTAGAAACAATTTTTCCAGAGCGCCAGGGTTGCTCAGTACCCGAGCCAAGATTGAACCAGTACATTAATTTATTTTATTTTAACACTCAATCAGTCCAAAGATTGATTGATATTCATTTGACCCACACCCCTTCCCTACCTAACCCCTCTGAGTTAAGGATCCCAGCCCTTCAATTGTCCTTATTTTGGTCGAGAATATGGGCAATCATTTTGTTTCTAAAGGATTTAATGCTGTATGATAAGTAAATGCTGGTTGGAGTATGAACAATGCAATCTTTGGAAAAATCGATGGAATGCTTGAGGCGTAGAATAAGAGAGAACCTAGAACCTGATGACGGCGATAAGCTTCGTAAACTGATTGCTGATCCAGCCTACATATCGCACAAGATATACTCGAGCGGACTGGTTGCCATTCACAGCATCAAAACGAAGTTAACATTAAACAAGCCAATCTACGAAGGACAAGCAGTGCTGGATCTGTCGAAGCATCGTATGTATGACTTCTGGCACAACGATATAAAGGCCAATTACGGGGACAAAGCACATCTACTCTACACTGACACTGATAGTTTGTTGTATCATGTGGTTGACTGAGAATCCATACGTGGACATGTTAGCTAGCAAGCACTCGTACGATCTGTCGGAATATCCACGAGACAGCTCGTATTACGACGACACGAGTAAGAAGGTTGTTGGAAAGTTCAAGGACGAATGCAACGGAGTGCCAATAGCGGAATTCGTGGGACTATGACCCAAGATGTACTCGATCCTCGTATCGAACAGCAAAAACGCTCGAAAGGCAAAAGGCATTCAGAAAGCAGTAGTAAAGAAGGATCTTAATCACGATTTATACAAGGAGTCGTTATTCGAGCGAAAGCAGTTCAAGCACGAACAGACATTAATTAGAAGCATTGGTCATGAAATTGGGGTGTACCTGCAGAATAAAATATCTCTATCTCCGATGGATACCAAGAACTGGATATGTGCCGACGGAATTTCTACCAAGGCATACGGACATTATAAGATCCAAGATGGAAATTGACTTCACCGAAGTATTCTACCAGGAGGGAGATCAGTTCCCATAGGTACAACCAGTAGTTCCTTACAAACAAACCCACGACCAGGTCCATCCAATGGATGATACAACGCTGGCTGGTCGACCTGTTGGATGACATGCGATATTGTGTGAATGGTGAGGGACCAGTTAGGATCTGTTGCCGCTCTCGAGTTCACCGGGTGCGTATAAGTAACGGACGAGAACATCGTGTCCAAGAATAGGCTCATCCATTCCGTAAATACTAAGCCCTGGAAGGGAGGGTCTTTGCACCACGTTATCCGCCGTAATTCCGTCAGCAGGTTTCATGCCACGATTTCCGATCAAACGTGTAGACTAGTTATTGAATGCATTCACCACATCGGGAAGCCGACGTACCCATTCCACAGACCGCTTCGAAGAACCCCGTGCAGCAAGAAGTAATTCTTGAGCGTACTGAGCCCCAAACAATCGGGAAGCCAACGTTCCGTTGAATCGTTCGACTATACCCTGCTGACGATGATTTGCAGCTTGTCCCCGCCTCACAACAACATTATGCTTATTCAGCAACGGATTGATTTCACCCATAAACTCGCGTCCGGGATCAACCTGGAACAGTGCGGGCCAAGTCAGTGGTCCTCTCTTGTAGATCGGACTTAACGCGGCTGCGACCTCAGCTGCACTCTTGTTCATCAATGGCTCAGCCTCTTTAAACCGGGAGGCAACATCAACCACGGTTAGGGCGTATTTGTAGCTCTTACGACCAACTCATCATGAGGCAGAAACAATAAGTCGGCCTGGTGTACGGCATTAGGAATTTCTTCGTCGAACATCAGGCGTGGTATGTAGCGTGGCACGGGTAAATAAATCTGCCACACGGCTTGTTTCTTCAACCAATTGCGAGCGTCAGCCAAGGAAACCTTAGCTGCTGTGGCAAGTTTAATAACTGCGGCATTACTTCGCCAGTACCCAATCGGGCTATGATATATTGCGGAGAGCTTTTTGTCCATATATTATGATATAGCTAATATACTTTTTAATAGGTACACCCATCCCCGACTTCGACTTCGCCTTCATAATGGCAGAGCCTAGTCTTCTAGTCTTGAATCTTTCTTTTCATACTCTGGAGTTTCATCAGCCACTGCGATCTTTGCTGCCGCTGCCGCTGCGGCTAGGATATCATCAGCACGGTTCCTTCCAGTCGTATCTTTGTGCACCGCGTGTGCCACGTCGTGGTTGAGACACGCACTATCGAGCTGGTTGACGCCTCTGTAGTGTTGTGACAGTCTCTTGTCGAGTTTCGTAAAAGGTCCACAGTATGAGTATTTCCCTATGTTTACGAACGAACCTCCTGGAACATCTTCCAGATGGAAGGCTCATGTGCATCTCGGGCAGGGGCAAAGCATTTAATGCTTTATTTAAGAGAGAGCCACCACGTTTCGATGGAACCAGCAAGAATTTAAATTTCTTGACTCCGCAGACAACACAGGTTCCAGTCTGCGCTGACCTCCCGTTTCGTAGCACGGTTCTTGAAACATTCGACGTTTCTGGTACTCTTTTACATTTTAGACATACATATAATACATTTTGAGCAGTTATATACAATCATATCTCGTTGTTTCTAAAATGGATATAACAAACTTTGATCTCGACGATGCACAGTCGCCTCATCATCATCATCATTGGCTGTTACCATCTAGTATACGATGCATCATTTGTGGACCAAGTGCGTGTTGAAAGACCAACTTGCTACTCAACCTACTTCTTACAATGGGATACCTACGATTTGATTGACTGTACCCGTATTCCAAATCTCTGGGACAAGATAAATATCAATTTCTTCATGACTGGGCAACAGAACTAGAGAAAGTGGCCGGAAAAGAGGTGGCATCGTTTCATTCGTCTTCCGACGATATAATTCCTGTTGAATCGCTGTGTAAGGATGCTCGAAGCATCATGGTGTTTGACGATGTAATGCTCGAAAGACAAGAACCAATCGAAAAATATTTCACTATGGGGCGTCACGGTGGAGCCGACTGTTTCTATCTGACTCAGAATTACTTCCGCATACCGAAACAGGCTATTCGCGATAATGCCAACCTCATCATCGTGTTTAACCAGGACAGCAAAAATCTGAGAGCTATTCACGACACCTTCGTGTCAGGCGACATGCAATTTGACTATTATCATCGCTAAGCCTAATCCGGTTGGCACTTTTTCGTTCGAAGTCCCCCTCATACACCTATTCGGTCTCTGTGACGATTATCATAAAGTCGTGTATGGAATTAAGCCGTCTCTACTCCTGAGTCGACAGACTGATACAGACGCGATCTTATCTGCAGCCGCCGGCCAAATTACACTGTCTAGGCTCTCCTAGTTCATGCCACATGCTAATCCAGCTCTGGAGTACAGGAGCATGCACATGAAACAGATCGAATTGAAGGTCGAGGTACCCGTAGCATTTCGTGCCATGCAGCGAGACAATATTTCAGTACCAAAAGCAATGACCTTCTCGTGGCGACTTAGCGTTAAGTTGGGTACAGAAAAACCTCGCTGGATGCTTGTTGCCTTTCAGACAGGTAAGTCGACGAATCAAAATCAGAACCAGGTTCTCTTCGATCATGTGCGGGTCCGCAATATATACGCCATGCTTAACAGCGATCGTTATCCCATCGTTGACTAGAGTCTCGACTTAACTGCTCTGAGAACATCTCGTGCTTACAAGGCATTGCGAGACTTCAAGGAAGAGTTTAGCGGAATCGATGCTCGTGAATCCTCGTGTCAAGTCACACCAATCGTTTTCGTTGACTTATTTCCGATCTTTCCGAACATCTTGGATGTTCGTAGGCAATCGGAGCGATTGAAAACCACTGTACAAGACATACCGATCTAGGTAGACTTTGACGCAGTGCCAGCCAACACTAGGCATACGCAGTGTCAATCGGCGATTGACTCCTGAGATTCGAATCGGATGGCAGTAAATGCAACGTAGTCTATTAGATTCGCATCCATTTAGAAATAAATATTATTATTAGTAAGATATACATGCCAACATGAAATCGGAGTACATCGAATTTGGTCTGTCGCTGACTTCGGGTCAGAAACAAACGCTGGGCAAGGGCCGGCCGTCGGGGTGATGCCTTCGTCTTGGCGGGCGACTTACCGCTAGCCTAAAACTTTAGTGGGTGATAGCCAAAGGTGAGCGATCGCTCGCTTATTTTTAGCTCTGGTAATAACAGGAATTCATCAATCTGCAATGATTATTGTAACCTGATCTAATGTAAGATGCTGTGTAGGAGGAAAGGTTTTGCCAACTGACACTTGTGATTAGATTATTCAGAGCATGTGGTTTACACATCCTAAGCTTTTTAAATTCAAAAGAGATTAGTAGCTCGCCACAATATTTTTGCATAATCGTTTAAACCATTATTTTTGCTTTGTCCAATTTCTTGTTCATGCATGACATTGGGCCCACATCAAATCAAACACAATATTAACAATTCATTAGATATATATATATATTTTAGATACATATTAATTCGCAAGAAATGATACTTGTAAATCTACGATCGTTTTATCTATGCAGTAACAGTAGTTTAAAAATATAATTTCTAAGTTTTTCTGTCGGTCTTTGCTGAAGATTTGCAGAACACCTCATAACACTTAGCTGCCTGCAATGTGCAATGGTCCATTAAAATGCAGCATCTTCATCGCAAATAATGTTTGCGTAATGTTACGCTAGGTATATACATTATACAGTTGAACCCGGCGCCTCTACCATCATTCGCCAAGATTTCACTCAACGTGCACCAACTGCTACGAATACGTTTGAAACTGTCAAGCCCAGAAGAGAATTCAATGCATGAATAAAGGTCTGTCAATCGATGTATCAATTGAATACTGCTGTTCGATAATCAAACGCCTGAACTGGCCCTTCTCATCGAATTACTATCATCTTAGCTGATGGGTAGCACCTTGGTACGTTAGTAGACGTTACTCAAAAGGCGCTGCATAATGTCTAGTTGCATGACTATGCACTGTGTTACCTACATCGCATATAAAACAATAGTCGAATATAATTCGCCACTGAATGTCAAATCCCCGGAAAATCAAACGAGGTACAATGTTAGAAGCTTATCTATCGGTCATTTTCGTCGTTTAGGAACCTTTCGCGTGTGATCGATGCTGGCGTAGTTGGACACTTGAATTGTGGAATGATGAACAACGGGTCCATTGGTTGCAGCATGGTTGTCTGGTTGTATGTTCATTTGGGCGTATTGCGTCCCATCATAGCCAATGTACTAAACGACATAATGCAATATATATTTTGCTGATAATAATGACGCGTGTATATCATTTAATACGCCTGTGATATTCATAGCATATCGCTACCTAGCCTACCTTTAAGGTGCCAAAGCAAAACAGTGAGATCAGAGGCCGCCGCCGGCCTACGACCTTAAATAGGGTTACATTATTCTGCGTTTCATCAAGTTACATTTAATTTGAATCAAAGAGTTAGTTAAATTACTGGTAAGATTTTATTGTCTTATTAAAAGCTGAGTAAAACAGGTCATATCGGTGGAAATTGAATCGTATGGTCTGCTCGTTTGGAACGTTTTCACACCATTATAAGCCTAGACCATAAACGTAGGAAACCTCAGCGAATCGTTTATTGTGCTTTCACAGCTCTTCTGGTCCCTTCACTTGATCGTCCTTGACCCATCGTGATCGCGACTCGCTTTCACAGACTTAGCTACCTTTCGCACTTAACTCAGCATGAGAGGATTTTATCACTTCAAAGTATAAGATTCTACTTCAATTACTGACCGTATATAAATCTAGCCAATACCTTGGGGCCAGTCTCCTCATTGTGGCTTGCACTATTTTCCGCTGATTGTGTCCGGTTTAAGTTTCCTGCCCCATTTCCTGAAAATAAATCGTCAGTTTTAGATTTCATATCAGTCAGTGAGTCAAAATTTTGTTTAAGTGTAACCTGACATTTTTCGTTTCCTCATTGCACAAGATCTTAATTAAGCAGTTGCCAGAATAGTTATTTATGCTACAACTCAGAGCCTTTCAGACCAGAGCATTGAGTTGGCCGAACATTGCATAACAGTGGGAATCCTATCTATAATTGTACATCAGAAACGCTTCGAATGTACCCATATAATGTCTTCGAGATCAAAGACATAGGCCTAACATCCAGAGACATCAAATTGGGTCCAATTTTATGAAACATAGTTCTCGATAGCAGTAGACAAAAATGATTAATTATCTGACTTCAGTTTGGCGTAATTGAAACTCCCAAAACTATTAAGTATGCCTAGGCTACATTGTTGATTGAGCGACATGAATAAATCGCAGTCAAAGAGATCTAATATTTCAACCTTGCCACCTAATATGACGTAGGCCTAATCCAAACAGCATTCAAACTTCATTCACTAAACGACAATTAGTGATGAGCTGCTGTTTATGTAGTAGGCTTAACTGACAGATGTCAGACAACAACATTGTTTTGTTTTTCAGACAGACGATGGAGTAGAATATCTGACCATCTCGGACAATGTAACCGTTTGGTTCGATACGATCTTCTCTTGAATATGACACAGCGTACGATCGTTCGTTTCGATCTGAAAATATATTTTCAATTTAGAATTAATGAAGATGTAGAATCTCACGGGCTTCAATATCCTTAGAGTTATGGAAGCAATGCTGTAGAGAATTAATTGAATATTTAAAAAAATAATTTGATATTCATAAAATACATGATACTTCATGATTATCTTCAAAGTCCCCATCCTTGCGCAGCAGCATAGGCAACACAACAACTCTGAATAAATTAATTACATTAAAATTTTTACAGAACATATTAATGTTCTTCGACATTTGCATACTCTGAGGGGCAGGTAAAATGTGTTCTAATTAGGATAACTTTAAATATCAAAAGAGATGCGTTATAACGTAAACGTTGGGTACATATCAGATGATGTAATACACGAATTCGCTGACTTACGGTTGTGTGATTGACCCTTATTATAAATAAGTTGAACGTACATGTATGTAGGCTTATGTAATGCAGTACTTTTATAAATTACGGCATTTGTATCATTGTGGGCGTGTATTTGTATGTATATTTATTTATTTACGTATAAGTATACATGTATTTGTTTGTATATATTTATATATATTTGCATGTATGTATAGGTATGCATGTATTTGTATAGATTTGTTTGAACGTATGCATTGTATGTGTGTAGGCCTTTTTCGTTTGAATGTATGCTTGTATTCATGTAGGCATGCATACATGTGTGTATGCATGTTGGTATAGTTGCTGACCTTTAACATATTTTCTGACTGAAAATATGATTCCCGTCAAAAGAAGAGAACATAGCAACCAGATGGCTACTATCGCAAAGTAGATAGACGGAGTTCTGCCTGTAACAAATCAACGTAACAATGACAATTGAGGAAAATAAGTAGGCCCGAGATGTTTATATTTACATACAAAATTAACATGAAGTTGTTGCACTTTTCATTTGAAAAACGTGCATTTTGATTGTATTCGCTTAGGCATCAAGAATTTTTAATATCTAATTCTCCTCCAGATAAATCATAAGCAATGATACAACATAATTATGCAGCTCTATACATTTGGTTTCTTCAACAAAATTTTGCTTTTGCACCTACTATGCACGTGTAGCTTATATTATAATGGAAAAAAGCTTAAAAAATTATTAAAAACAATATTTTCTTTGCCATTACTGAGCAAGTGTGATTTACTCTGGCTATGTCAAAATTATGGATTGATATGCTATTTTAACAAAACCCGCCCATCCATGAACAAGCTTGCACGTGGCAGGTTAACATTAGACCAGCCAACTAACGTCAAGTACATTCCGTTATAATATACCATCATGATAGACCTACTAAAAGTTAAATAATATATATATAATATGTGTGCAACAGTGACCTTCTAATTGTTTGCGAATTAAGCTACTTCACCTCTGCACTGTCAAGTAAAATTTAAGGATTATTAAAGATTTTCTGTTATGCAACTTAATTCGCACCGTGATCATGATACTAGCAAAAGATTCAGACACTGAATTTTGAGCTCTGCATCTGAGTTGAAACGCCTGATCGCGTATCATCGAATGAGCAATTTTGAGTTGCGATCCAACATAAACTGTTTCGTTATCCATCCAGTGATATTCGGGTGCAGGATTTC
The DNA here is from genome assembly GCA_959347315.1 of Bimastos eiseni. Classification (NCBI taxonomy): domain Eukaryota; kingdom Metazoa; phylum Annelida; class Clitellata; order Crassiclitellata; family Lumbricidae; genus Bimastos; species Bimastos eiseni. Next base: position 34,887,907 of record OY365810.1, read on the forward strand.
CCAAGGCAGAACACGTCAATTTGTCGCCAGGATAGAGAGTGTCATTTGCTCCATATATTGATACCTCTTTTGGACCATCTGAAGGGGTGTAAAACATTATATAATACTATCGATCTGTACCGGTACACTAAAAGAGACTGCAACAATGAAGCGTTATTGATGATGATGAGTTCTCTGCCCGAAGGCAGATCCATTGGATTTACGCCACCCAGGGATGAGGAGAGTGAGATGGTTTCACGTTGACGTCCTCACAGACAATTATGGGTGAGCAATTTGTACAATGTCGCTTGCGCAGTGATTTTGAGGTGAGTTCGAACATATCGCTACGCCACCGCGTCCCGGTTTAGAAGCTATGTTTAAAAGATAAAGATTGAGCGCATGTCAGGGAACGTACAGAAACGGAGAAGGACTGTGCATGACGCGGCCTGCCTTCGTATCGAAGACGGTTGAAGCACATGAAAAAAAAGTGTCATTATACGGCAGTAAGACCAAATCAGATCTAAAGAATAAGTTGAATCCAATGTTTTAATAATTATCATAAGTTTGAAATAAATATCTAGAACGACACTTACAAGATAAATCAAGAGCACCAGCTTATCCATAAGGACTGTAATATTGATTTCTTAGCTACTAAAATTACATGAAAACACTCCATAGTTTGTTCTTTACGAGGGCTCGTTATATTTTCAATATTTCAACAGTGCCGTACAGTTTATGCAAATGAAACTCACAAAATACGTTGATTTTGGGCGATTCCCAAGTTTTATTGTAATCCGGCGTATTGTTGCTGCTCATTTTCGACTTCAATTTAGCGTCATTGAAGTCAAAATAGGTCCTGCACAAAAAGCTGACACTGCTATGATATGGTTTGGCTAAAAGCCGCAGAGAAACAGTTTGGTTAATATATTGGCGTGACTCAGTAACGTTAACAAAAATGCTATCATTGTTGATTCTCTCTTGTTGAAATAATCCAAGTTGTGTCCATTCCATGACTGGTCTCCATAAACCGTCGTATGTGACACTACAGTGCAGTCGGATATATTCGTTTTCCATCACCGTGACGTTTTCAACGTCACAAATTGGATCAAATTCTGGAATAAAACACAAATTCAATACAGTTATGCAGCTATGTTAACTACAGGTCGTCGTACATGGACTCATTAGTTAATGTACTGACATTAACGTTTGTCAGATTGTATTAGGCTATATAAAACAAGCCATTACGATCAAAGTCTATCATTTATTCAGCGCCACGGCGTCGAGATTATTGTTACGAGGACTTACAAGTATATGTACGAGAGATGTTACAACAATACATAAGTCGAAGCAAAAGTAATAGCGAATATTATTATCAGCATGGAAACCATATTATTTAGAAGTCTATGTCTGCTCTATGTAGGATTTTAAGGTCGACGGATCATTTAGTTGCCGTAGGGCAATCATTTTCACAGCTATCCAACCATCAGAGATCCAAAATAATGAATGCTCCTCTCCCGGAAGAATTAAGGTCGATCGAGTCCCTGGCTAATCCGATTTGATCCTACAGACCTCACTCTACCTACATGTACTTCATTGCATCTGCCATTAGTGTGTGCCACTTAACGTGATCTTCTAGGTTGGTGACAATGATAGTTATGTGATCGACAGTTTGCGAATTTATCGATTGTAATGTCCCGGGGGCAATTGCTTACACAAACGTAGCTCCTTCACTAAGCAGGTTACTTCGCATAGAAGTACCTGTAGGATTAAACTTTCCCTGTTTTGATGCCTTTGACAATCGTCCACTGTCGGTGCCACACAATAGATATCTTCGAAATAGAGCATCTGCCAACGTATGTATTTATTTGCACTACGGGTCATATAATTATGTACCTATTATACACACTGTGTCCAGAAATAAAGGTTCCTCCGTATGATAATATGAGAATATAATTATAGAAAATATTTATTTTTTTAAATTTCGAAATCATTTCAATCCTGACATATTTCTCCACAAATTTGCAATTGATGAACGTTCTGGTTAGAAAAATACGCCATAGTGACGTCTCTAAATTACAAAATCAATGCCTGGGAGGAATATGATCATCTGGTTATTGGTGCTGCTATTGACCAACGGCGCACGCGTCTTGAAGCTTGCGCTGAAGTCGAAGACGGACACTCTGAATACCTTGTAGTGTAATGTTGTTAAAATGCAAAAGTAAATGTGAACTAAATTCTTGGCGGTTTATCGACAACATTTCTAAACAGTTGAAAATTCTGTTGACGAATTTTGGGTCGCCCATACAACTCGAATGTTGAAGCAATTGAAGTTACTATGACGTAATTATTGGATGACAAGAGCGTTCAAATTTGTGCGCAGTAATAGTTAACTAATGTCAGGATCAAAATGATTTTGCAATGTTAAAAATATGCAAAAATATACAAATACTTACTATTTAACTTCATATTATCATTATGGGGCCCTTAATTTCCGGACACAGTGTAGGCCTACTAATGAAAAATGCTCCGTGAATACATGTCGATGAAATTGTTTGTACTTACAAGAAGGTTGAATAGCACTTGGAATTTATATTCTCGATTTATAAAACGCACTCACCAAAAACAATCAGATGACTTCCAAAATCGTTTGATTTTTCTTCGACTTTATCTACAGCGCTGCAATAGTAAACTCCGGCGTCCCGAAGCTGAACAGAGTCTATAACGAGACTTTCCTCATTCTTTATCTTTGTCATTAGAAAGTTCATGAATATTTTGCTCAGCGTGTTGTTCGTTATGAATTGAGGCGAGGTCGTATTACGAGTTTCTCGATACCAGTCAATACCAAAAAAGTCGTTGTCTGGAGCCGCACATGTTATAATCACTTTTGTGTTGGACAAACATGCGATGTTCCTGGATCCACGTGACTCGATGATAGCAGCTGAAAGTAGGTTAACGAAAATCGTTTTACTTCTACCAATGGACTTATAAAGGCGACGCAATTAATAGGATGATTTCTCTAATTTCCTTCAATTCTTAACTACATGTAGGCCTATAGCAGAAGCTTTCTTGTTCTATTTAGCCTAGGTAAGATAGAATTGAGGATAATGTTCTAGATTACGTCATTCGAAAAAAAACTGCTTTGGACCACGCTGACTAGGCAGACATTTGATTCGTAAACATCTCTGCCCCGTAACAACAAACTCTTCACAATACCTGTAGTCATCGCGCTGTAGCAGATCACTCCTCTGTGTCGATGTCTTTGTTCCCATTTATTACTCGTCTAATGTTCTTAAAACTCGTTTCTATTCAATTATCCAACTCTAATCTAACAAGTTCTCTCTGCTTTATCCCACAAATGTCCCTCGCAGCTCATCCGTCATCATCCTCAGGCCCAAAAATTCATCGACCCTCAAGCTTTCTACTTTAAGCCGCCGAAGTATCATCTCTTCAAGAATTCCTATTCTGAGACATACACTGCGCCTTTTTTTAATCTCTTGCCCTAAACGCATGATCAGTCTATATCAATCTCTCTGTTTCCTTCTCTCTTGCAGCAACCCCATTCTATTCTACACTTGTCTTTTATAAAGTTTGAGACTACGATTATCTTTGCAAACTTACAAAGAACAACAGTGACTCTAATTATCCTTATACAACTTGCGATTCTCTCATTAGATATTGACTACAATTGAAGCCATAATCTACAGCTAATCACACTTAATCATTTACACTGTATTTTCATTTTGTCAAACCCTAAATTGCTGAATACAAATATTTTTAATGTTTATTTCATGAACAATGCGCGTTCTACTTTTTGCCTGGCTATCGAGTCATCATAAAATTCAGAATGTGAAAGTCTCTAAAACAGAAATCCAGAAACTGATAACAAAATTCCCGCGTCGTTTGCTTCCCGTAGTGTTACGATGACATTAAAATTTAACATGTAAGATTTGCTGTTTTGATTTTCCAATAATTAGAAAGTAAAAAATAACATTAACCAAACAAATGAGCAGCGCCGCACAAAATTTACGAATTATAATTTAAACCATTATTAAAGCAATTGGGGTTTGGTTGAATGGTGAAGAGTCTAATAAAATATCTGGATTGGGAGGATTGTAGGGAGATGTACGTTTGGTGATAGGCCATTGAAGTAGATTCTTCCTAGGATTTTCTAGCCAATGTTTTGAGGATGGAAATGATACGACGATGCTCGACCGTTCTAGTGAATGCTCTGGCTAGTGAGTTTTAGAAATGTTGCAGACGATTTAGTTGTGTGGAATCGAAGTCGAGGAAAAGAGAATTGCAGTAATCGAGCTTTGAGTGGACATTGCGGTAGCAATGTTAGAGACAGTTTAACACCATGTATGTACAATGATGTACCGGTGCATCCAGTAAATATGTTTATGTACGCAATCGCCTAAAACATGGCACCTTTGTGCTGTATGCTGACATTAGGGGCCCTTATTTTGAAACTTCAATAAATTCGTACTCATCTTCATGAAGCATGAGTCTCTAGGTATAGTGTGACACGGTGGCCGATAAGGTTTTAGCGGTCGACCCGTAACGCTTGGTGTGCGCTGAGTGTGCGGGTTCGACCCTCGTCCGAGGAGTCAGTTATTGTGTAGAGACATTGAGCAAACATATATATGCACATGTATTCTAATGAACTGACCATGTACAATTGTTGATCGTAGGAGTTAGATGTACTAACCTGAAAGAAATTTTGCGAGAATGCACAATACAAAGGGAATAGAATTCATATCCGCGAAAGTTCAAGTCGAGTGTTGAATTAAATCACTTTCGCGCTGAAAGTTTAAAACTTTTAGACCTACTGCAAGACTGCAAAAGTATTGATTGGATGAGTGTATTAGATCCACTTTTCTTTATTGATTTATAACCACGTAAAAACACAACGTCATCCCAAATTGAAATTATTCAGTAATTTTTGTCGAATGCAAACTTGTTGATAAGACCTCAGCCTGCAACCTAAATTAGAACTTAGTCTATTAATGCTTCAGCCCGACTGACCTAAAACAAAGCTGGGTTGCTACTTGTGCATACGGCCTAAAACAGTAGGCGGAACTAATTGCATTTTATACATAGACCCGCATAAGGCTGTCTGACTAGTACTTCAGATGCAATTCCCATTGAAATGAGTCACCGCAAGACGATCACAGACCATCGTGTAACCTATATGACATCCCCATGTGATACACTTTGGTCGAAATAATAATAATATTGATGTAGGCTCTATGTCATGTATAAATTATACTTATAAAACTGAATGCTATGAAAGAACATAGACGCGTTTATAGAAAACGGGACCCTATAGGTGCAAACATTTGTGGAGCCCTTCTGAATGTGTGCACGGAGTCTGAGGGGCCGCCCATAAATGACGTCACGCACCTATTGGAGGGGTCATTCATCTTAGACGATATGTGACGAAGGGGAGGGAGTCTGAGATATGTGACGTTACGTCATCACGTCAAATATCTAAATACGCAACTTTGTTTAAAAACTTCACTCAATTAAAAAGTAAGTCAACTTGTTGAAGCGAGGAGGTTCATAACACGCAACCTTCGCTCTTACCAACACCGCTAACCGAGCTCATACTGATATTGACATTAATAAAGCAATTATGTATTACCACAACACACTTGTCATATGAATGCTTATCTGCAAAACTGAAGAAAAATTATGGTATTGTATTCCATATTTTTAAAACGTGAGACACGCTATTTTGCATGAAAGTTGTCATTCATTCGGAGGCTCATGAGATGTTATTTTGTATGAAATGTATTTGATCGTGTGGGGTACTGTGAGACGTTATTTTGTATTTTGTGCTTTCATTCAATTGTGGGCTCTAGGCGCGCGCCTTATGCGCCTATAGGTAAACTCGCCACTGTCAAAGAATGGCAAGAAATGTGAAAATCAATCTAGCAGCATCGTTCGGCTAAAATCGATGGCTTCAAAATATTGATCGTAGAGGCCATCTTTAGCAGAAAGACTAAAGCTACCGTCTCTCAGTGTAATTCTTCTTATACAAACTCCCATTTCCAGTATTCTCTAAAGAACTATCATGAGGCTATGTTATGTTATAAATGCAATCGAACCTTTGTATAATAGCGTCGCTCAAAATCAGCAGGCGTCTGTGTTAAGGCGTCTTCGGAACTGGTAAGGTGAGAGACCCGTCATTCCAGGCGCAGGAACAGTGGAAGACAAATCCAAGCAGAGGGGCCAACATACTGTAGGCATAGCTCCTGGACTGGAGCGCAGCAGAGCACATGTTACGGAATAACAAGGGGGCTGCTAGTGAAAGATCGCAAGAAGGCCCATGCAGGTAGGCCTAAAGAGGAGACCAAAGTGCAGAGAAACTTCAGGTGGGTCGTGACCACTCCAAATAGGCATTTCAGCATACAGGAAAAAGTTTCGAACAGTGTACGCTGTCGAATATATAGGGAGTCAACGAAAGCCTGAAATATTGTCAAAATTTGGAATGCCATCTATTGGGCATGCAGAAACATAAAGAATAGACTGAAGTTTGAGTGGATTTTAGGAAGAAATGTCAATGTATGTACACAGCATCGTCAAAGTCAACACGAGTTTAGATCATGATGTGGACTAAAGTAATGACCGCATACAATGAGAGATAACTAGTCTACGAATGGAGCGAAGTTGAGGCAGATAGTAAAAGCAGGATCTTGAAACTAAGTTGACCTGATCACTGAATGTAAGGTCGTGATCCAAAATAATCCAAGGTCACGAGAATTACATGTAGAGCAAATTCGAAAAGAAGAAACCCGAGATGGAAGGCACTTTATTTATATTTAAAGATGGAAGAGACCATCAAGTCAGATGATCTGTGTCTTTTCAGAGTTCAGCTATAAGCAGTTTGAGGAGAGCCCAGGGCTGATGGAAAACGCTCAACCATTTGGACAGCAGAGAAAGCAAGTCCAAGAAGATTGTCTAATTGGTTGTAACGCTGCTCAATACAGCAGAAAGTTGTCGAACTGATGAATATTCTCAACTCTCTAGATAACCCGTTCCACTATAAATCAAAGGTATGGGAGGGCAAAATTCATGCAATTCAATAATGTGAGAGGAGTAAAATTTATGTTAATCAGTAAAGCCTTATAATTACAAGTCAAGTATTGTTTCTGTATTCTAGATTCTTTCATATTATGTCAAACTCGAATAGAATATTGTTCCGGAAGTGAAGTACTAATAACAGCGTCTATTCGGACTCTGCATTTAACCATCTGATGAAACTTGTTGATGCATATCGTGGTTAAACATGTTAGATTTCAGTAATTCTTTGCTTCATCCAAGTCTGTTAAGTTAGTTGATTGTATTTGCCGAAACTTCTAAAGTCTAAACATAGGGCATAATGATGCATTAGATCAGTGGCGACACTGATGAGTATCTCTGAAAAAGGACCTACATAGTTCTGCGATTACAATTGCAATTAAGTTCATTCATGCAGTGTAGAGTAATCCTAATTGCCTCATATATCACAGAGGCTCTAACACATCGTTTGCCCCGGTAAACACGCCTGTGGAGTCTGTGCTCATAGCCTACACTTAGCGCAACTGCTGCAGAATGATTCTGTTTAGAATCATTAACCTAGTTTAAGTAAGAAAGATATCCAGTGCATCCGGGTTGCACTTCAAGTAACGCTGTCTTCTGCAGTCCAATATATACAACGTGCAATAGACTTACTCACTTCTTTCATTGCAGTGAAGCTGAGTGTAGTGGAGCCAATAATCACATCGTTAGTCATTATAGGCAAATCCTAGTCACGACTCCGTCATTAGGTTAGCCTCGTGGGTTGATATGGTTGTTGATAATAATTATTAAATGCAACTTAGGTTAAGGCAGCTGATAATATCATTAGTTGAAATATCAGAAATACAAGCGTAAAATATTGTCATGTTTAAAGAACACTGAAGCCCACATGTTTCTTTTTCTGCTTGTTCTCTGCCTCTTCGGTTGCCTATTTGGCAAGTAAAAATGTCTGACGGCAGACATTTGAGCCTACTTCTACATGTAGGACTACATATAATGTAGGACTACACCTGTAGGACTACATATAGGCCTAATTATAGACAGACACGTGCAATGCAAGTTAGGCTCTCTGCCCAATCGAAAATCGTTGCCCACATTTAAGATGTGTTAAAGTGAAAATAAGCTCGTTTCTAGTATAAGAGAAACACGGAGTAGGTTGGCTTTAAATAATAGCCCACTGAGCATAAGGAAGCGTTTATTTTCCTGTTACTTTGGCCCATGTGTGAGAACAGGTCAAACACAAGACCCTGAGCACTGTACTTGTAAGGTGTAGAATTTGCCTTCTGCTTTTCTGCCCACCCAACTTATACCGCTTGGCGACAGAGGAGTGGTTGCACAATAGATGCCCAGGGTAGTTGCGCGGAGTCCATTTAGCAGTTCGTGCATTTCTGAACGTTGACGTATAAGGCATTGGATTCCGAGTCCTGTTCTTCAGCAACCACGCGTTCTTCCCTCTGTTCCTGAGACAGCACAGCATAAACTGGCAGCTGAATGGGTTCTCTCTGCGTCAACTTCACGTATTCAGTAGCGGAAGATATAGGAGGTTCGCTGTTGCGAGATGGATCTTGTGCTGTATGGTCTGGCACTCTTGGCTCACCATCACGCTGCGTTGTATGCGGGCGTAGGCCTGATGATAATCAGAAATTATCATTATTACTATTGTTATTATTATTATTATTATTATGATCATTATTATTTTAGTTACCATTATCATTATCATCAGCATTGGTACTAGCATTAGCATGAGCATCATCATCATCATCATAGTGGCCCTTGCAAAGGGCCATGGAGTATGGAATTCCACCAAATGTAATTGGCACCTTCCGATAATTTTACAATTATAGTCGATGAGCATAAAGATATGGATGAGTGGTGGCAAAATGGTTTTGTATTGTGACATCAGCAATACAGAGATGTGTGTTCTCATCAATGATTTTTGCATCAATGAATAAATGCTTGTAATCCTCAAGCTGATTACAAGCATTTATTTGCATGAATTTGTATACATGTATTTGTATGTTTAAATAAAAACATGTAATGTATGTATCTTTATGTAGGCCCTATCTGTATGAATGTGTGTATGTATGCATGTACTCATTCATACATATGCGTATGCATGCTGATTTAGTTGCTGACCTTTAACATATTTTTTGACCCCAACTATGATTCCTATGAGAAGAAAAGAACATAGCAACCAGATGGCTACTATCACAAAGTAGATAGACGGAAATCTGCCTGTCGCAAATCAACATAGCAATAACAATTTATATTGAATACAATCAGTAGATGTTTATATTAAAATACATCATGTCAATTTTAGAATTAGCGTGAAGTGGCTTTACTTTTAATTTTAAAAGATCAAAAGACTTTGGAAGTCATCTGATTGTTTTTGGTGAGTTCGTCTCATGTCTCTTATAAACACGGGTACGTACGAATTTTGTTTAAGCCGTGTTAATAAAATGTTTCTTTGCCATTACATGTACTAAGCAATTGTGATTTACTCTAGCTATGTAAAATGGCATATTATGTAATGCTTTTTTGATAGCAACCCATCCGTGCATAGTCATGCACGTGGCAGGTTAACATTAGACCAGCTAACTAACGTCTGGTACATTTCGTTGTAATGTAGCCATTGCTGTCTTGTGTGCGAGCGCACACGGGTCGTGCAGCGAGCGCCCACAAAAATTCAACAAGCGCAATTGTTTTTTGAAATAATTACGAGTTGCGATGTGTTTTGATAAATCGAGTGTCAATTAGGCATGCTGCATTCTGCATCACTCCATAAATTTGGTCATTTGGCTGATACGTCTTCGCATTTATCTTTGGATAAGGAATTTTTTCTTAAGTTATCAGGACTTATTTCCGTAATTTTTTTATATGATCGTTACTTACCCTTCAGTTCGGACCCGCGCACAAAAAACAATTTATAAAATGTTGCTTACACAGAATTTTCGTGCGCATAGGCCTACTATCTCCAAAAAATGCGATGGAGCATTGAATGTAACTTTATGAAAGGCCTACTATAAGCAATATAATGCCTGTTGCCTGCACTGTAGTTAATAAACCAACCATGTGTAGATTAAGTCATTTAGTTTTACACTATTAAAATGTATATGCCATTTAAGACCATTCTGTCATACGAATTGGAAGACTTACTTCGCACCGTGATCGTGATACTAGCAAAAGATTCAGACACTGAATTTTGAGCTCTGCATCTGAGTTGAAACGGCTGATCGCGCATCATGGAATGAACAATTTCGATTTGAGATCCAACAGAAACTGTTTCGTGATCCAACCAGTGATATTCAGGTTCAGGATTTCCCAATGCAGAACACGTCAATTTGTCGCCAGGATAGAGAATTTCACTTGCGCCATATATCGATGCATCTTTAGGACTATCTAAAGAGGTGCAAAAGAATAAAGTTAAAATGTTATTTTACCTGTGCCAACACACCTAAAAAGACCGGAATAGTTAAACGTTATTACGCTTCATTACAGGGCAGCAAGACCACCTCAGATGTAAATAACAATATTTGAAACAAAAGTACACCACATTTAGCTATGATCACAATTAGGACAATTGTAGAACGTCATCTGCAAGCTAAGTGCAGGGAACTAGTTTATTCAAAAGGGCTGCAAAATTTGTCTCTTAACTAGTCACGTTGCATAAAGATCAATTCATACTTTATTCCATACTAGTTTATTCCTTAAGTCACATTATATATTCAAAATTCAACAGTGCCGTACAGCTTATGCAAGTGAATCTCACATAAAACGTTGATTTTGGGCGATTCCCAAGTTTTATTGTAATCCGGCGTATTGTTGCTGCTCATTTTCGACTTCAATTTAGCGTCATTGAAGTCAAAAAAGGTTCTGCACAAGAAGATGTTACTGCTATGATATGGTTTGGCTAAAAGCCGCAGAGAAACAGTTTGGTTAATATATTGGTGTGACTCAGTAACGTTAACAAAAATGCTATCATTGTTGATTCTCTCTTGTTCAAATAATCCAAATTGTGTCCATTCCATGACTGGTCTCCATAAACCGTCGTATGTGACACTACAGTGCAGTCGGATATATTCGTTTTCCATCACCGTGACGTTTTCAACGTCACAAATTGGATCATATTCTGGAATAAAACCCAAATTCAATACAGTTATGCAGCTATGTTAACTACAGGTTGTCGTACATGGACTCATTAGTTAAAGTACTGACATTAACGTTTGTCAGATTGTATTAGGCTATATAAAACAAGCCATTACGATCAAAGTCTATCATTTATTCAGCGTCACGGCGTCGAGATTATTGTTACGAGGACTTACAAGTATATGTACGATAGATGTTACAACAATACATAAGCAATTTAGTTGCCGTAGGGCAATAAGTCGAAGCAAAAGTAATAGCGAATATTATTATCAGCATGGAACCATATTATTTAGAAGTCTATGTCTGCTCTATGTAGGATTTTAAGGTCGACGGATCATTTAGTTGCCGTAGGGCAATCATTTTCACAGCTATCCAACCATCAGAGATCCAAAATAATGAATGCTCCTCTCCCGGAAGAATTAAGGTCGATCGAGTCCCTGGCTAATCCGATTTGATCCTACAGACCTCACTCTACCTACATGTACTTCATTGCATCTGCCATTAGTGTGTGCCACTTAACGTGATCTTCTAGGTTGGTGACAATGATAGTTATGTGATCGACAGTTTGCGAATTTATCGATTGTAATGTCCCGGGGGCAATTGCTTACACAAACGTAGCTCCTTCACTAAGCAGGTTACTTCGCATAGAAGTACCTGTAGGATTAAACTTTCCCTGTTTTGATGCCTTTGACAATCGTCCACTGTCGGTGCCACACAATAGATATCTTCGAAATAGAGCATCTGCCAACGTATGTATTTATTTGCACTACGGGTCATATAATTATGTACCTATTATACACACTGCGTCCAGAAATAAAGGTTCCTCCGTATGATAATATGAGAATATAATTATAGAAAATATTTTTTTTTTAAATTTCGAAATCATTTCAATCCTGACATATTTCTCCACAAATTTGCAATTGATTAACGTTCTGGTTAGAAAAATACGCCATAGTGACGTCTCTAAATTACAAAATCAATGCCTGGGAGGAATATGATCATCTGGTTATTGGTGCTGCTATTGATCAACGGCGCACGCGTCTTGAAGCTTGCGCTGAAGTCGAAGACGGACACTCTGAATACCTTGTAGTGTAATGTTGTTCAAATGCAAAAGTAAATGTGAACTAAATTCTTGGCGGTTTATCGACAACATTTCTAAACAGTTGAAAATTCTGTTGATGAATTTTGGGTCGCCCATAAAACTCGAATGTTGAAGCAATTGAAGTTACTATGACGTAATTATTGGATGACAAGAGCGTTCAAATTTGTGCGCAGTAATAGTTAACTAATGTCAGGATCAAAATGATTTTGCAATGTTAAAAATATGCAAAAATATACAAATACTTACTATTTAATTTCACATTATCATTATGGGACCCTTAATTTCCGGACACAGTGTAGGCCTACTAATGAAAGATGCTCCGTGAATACATGTCGATTAATTTGTTTGTACTTACAAGAAGGTTGTATAGCACTTGGAATTTATATTCTCGATTTATAAAACGCACTCACCAAAAACAATCAGATGACTTCCTAAATCGTTTGATTTTTCTTCGACTTTATCTACAGCGCTGCAATAGTAAACTCCGGCGTCCCGAAGCTGAACAGAGTCTATAACGAGACTTTTCTCATTCTTGATCTTTGTCATTAGAAAGTTCACGGATATATTGCTTAGTGTGTTGTTCGTTATGAATTGAGGCGAGGTCGTATTACGAGTTTCTCGATACCAGTCAATACCAAAAAAGTCGTTGTCTGGAGCCGCACATGTTATGATCACTTTTGTGTTGGACAAACATGCGATGTTCCTGGATCCACGTGACTCGATGATAGCAGCAGAAAGTAGGTTAACTAAAATCGTCTCAATTTTACTGATTTACTAATTCGAATAGGGTCAATTACATTTTTTTAAATTCTTTACTGCAAACCAGAAGCTTTCTTGTTCTATTTAGAATTGTTGAGACTTTTAGACTACGTCATTCAAATAAAAATCGGCTTTGAACCGCGTTATCTTCTCAGAAATTGGATTCAAATACGTCTCTACTCCTCAACAACAAACCGTTCACCACGCTGATGATATTGAGCTGTATGTGCCTCTGCGACTAAAATTAATATTGCTGCAAATGCTACAAACAGATTGCATTAACGACACCACGCCATGGAGTCTGTCACTGCGTTTCCGAGAACATCTTGTTTGACCGGCCTTCCATGTAGCTCCAGTGCGCTGAATTCTCAGTCGCTGCCTCTTCTTCTCTACTCTCTTCGTCATCCACTTTCGAGATCTTGTAGCAATCCTCCTTCAAGCAGAGAATTGCTGACATCTCCAGAGTGTCCTTGTTTCACACTCTGGTCACACCTTAAGTAATAGCGTTTATATAGTAGAAGGCACTCCTCGTAAAAGTCACCCAAGCAGAACCATCAAAGGTAAAACCAGATATATCAGTATGATAGTCCAAGGAAGCACCTTAGTTCAGTAGCAAAATATGTTAGATACATTGATCAACCAGTTACGTAGTAAGCCAAGGACAGTTATCTAACAATATATACACAGTAGGTTTAAATACTAGATTCAAATACTCTCATCGTATCCTACGACTCAAAATGTTAGTATGAACGAATAATAGTAAAAAATGTAAATATTGCACAATTACAATATGATTATGTATACTATAGCTGCACAGCTTCAATGTTGGTAGTGTCATAACTTGCACTGTAACAGCGGGCCTGGAGGGTTATTTTCCTAGGAAGTTATTTTCCTGCGGGGTAGCAGGCTGGAGCTTTATGGCTGGGGGTTGTTGCCCAGGGAGTTATTGGCCGAATATCATAAATCCGCCCATGGTGACCACATGATAAAGAATGAGAAAAGTATCGATATAGTTAAAAATAACACAGAGGTAATGGAATTGTTAGAAAAATTTCTCGTATCTAAAATGTAATGGTTGGGCGTTCTTGAGACAGCTCCGGATTGTTAGTTATGTGAATGTGGCAGACGCTCGAGTTGCGTGGATTCTATTTCGAGGCAACGGGAATGGCAGTAATCGGGCTTTGATTGGATAATGGATGACAATGGTATACATGTACACGCACGTTATAAATATGTCTGTGCACAGCATCGCCTAAAGCATAACGCCGCAGTGCCGCACTCTACCATTACATTCACTAATTCTGAAACATGAATAAATTACGTCCTCATCTTCATGAAGTATGAATTTCTAGTTTTTAAAAATTGCAAAAGACACAAAAGTCTTTCAAAATATTTAATTGAGGCATTACGAACGCCTATGTTTGCACTCTAACTTCTCCATTTTTCAAGCTCTTATTTGAATTTCACTCACATGTATTTTTGAAAACATGAAGTGTGCACCTGAATGGCAGAAATAAATAGAGTCCCCTAAATCTTTCCGCTTGTTCGTATTAGTGAATGTAATGGTAGAGTGCGGCACTGCGGCGTTATGCTTTAGGCGATGCTGTGCACAGACATATTTATAACCAATTAATCAGGTTGAATTATTAAACACAGTTGTCCAATTTACTAACCTTTAACAAATCCTGTGAGAATGCACAATGCAACGAAAATTGAAGTCATATTCATGATAACCAAAGACAGTTAAATTAAATCACTTTTCTGCTGAAAGATTTTCAATTGTGGCCTGTTGCAAGAGTATCAATTGGATGTGTGTGTTAGGTCCTCTTATCTTCTCTGATAAATAACCATGTCTAAGCAACACGTTAGTGCGAATAAAAACTATTCACTGACTGTTTTTTGAACACTAACAAACACTGTGCTGAAATCAAACTAGCCTGCAACTTACATAATAACCGAGTCTATTAATGCTTTCGGTATAAAACTGACATGAAGCAAAACTGGGTTGCTCTTTCTATCTAGGGTCTAAAACAGTAGGCGGAGCCAATTCCAATTTATATCAACATTGGCTTCATGTCTAGAAGGCCCTACTTCAAATCACAGTTCCCACTAAAATGAGTCACCTGAAGACGATTACAGACCATTGGTTATTATAATAATTTTTAAGTTAGGCTCTATGTCATGTATAGACTGATTAATTATAAGACTAGATGCTGTAAAAGAATTGTAAGATGCATAAAATCGATTCAGTCGCCTTTTTAGAGTAAAATATTGTCCAACGAACTCTTAATTGTAATGTAATGTTATGTAAGATATAATCGAACATTTGAATGGCGCCGTTTAAAATCAGCAGCGTTTTCAACGGACGTCTGCGCTTGGGCCAGATTACTGGCAAGGTGAGAGGGCCAGTAATTCCAGGCGCAGGGACTGTAGAACACAGTTCCAAGCTGAAGGGCTAACGTAGGCAAAGCTCTTCGTCTGATCCGTATCCGATAGCATACACGGAACAAGCAGAAAGTCGCGTTTGGATGATACAGGGAGGCTCCTGCAGGTAAAGAGGAGACCAGAATGCAGAAAAACCTCCGGTCGTCGAATTGTGTACGCTGTCAAATTGGAAGACAATGAAGTGAGCCCAGAATGAAGCCTAAAATATTGGTTAACTTTGGAATGCCAACAACGAGATGCTCAACATCATTAAGAATAGACTGAAGGTGTTTGAAATAATTGAGATAAGCATTCTTAAAGTTGACCTGAGTGCAGGCCATGGCGTGGACTTAAGCAGTAACACCATGAAGTGAGGACTGCGAATGGTACGATGTTGACGCAGATGATAACAACAGGATCTAGCAACTGAGTTGACCTAATAACTGAAAATAATGGTATGATTCGAAACAATTCCCAGGTCACGAACAGAAGAGGAAGATGAGGGCGACCATAAGACGGAGGGAATCTGTACCGATCTTATAAAGTCGGAAGCAACCATCAAGCCAATGAACTGTGTCTTGTTGGAGCTAACCCGAAAGCGATCAGAGGAGGTCCAAGCGTCTGGGGCTGACGAGGTCCATAGCAAACGCTCAACCATTCGGGCAGCAGAGGAATCTGAGACACGAAGAAAGTCTAATCTATTGTCACACTGTAATGTTCTATAGACATTTGTGAAAATGATGAATGCTTTCGAACCTGTAGAATGCCAATTATACCATGGAATCTATAGAGTGAGAGGGGCAGAATTTCTGTGAATTGATTAAGTGTTACAATTGCAAGACGACTTAGACGAGTATTATTTGCATTTAACCAATCTGATGGCACTTGCTATCAGAACACTTTGAAACTAAGTAGTTCTCTGTTTCGGAAAACTGAGAAACAATCCAAGTTCTGCTACGCCGTAAGTCAGTAAGTTGCGTTATCCTGAAACTTCTAATAACATGGGTCAAACTGACCCATGAAATAATTGGCGTCTCTAATGACTCTGAAGAGGATATATATATATATGTATATATATATTTATATATATATATAAATCTTTTATATCTTTTATATATATATATATCTTATACCTTATAATATATATCTTTTTCTCTTATCTCAAATGCACTGCCTATGCAGTGTAGTGTAACTGGGTCATAGATAGCAGAGGCTCGAAACTAATGTGCACGATTGTCCGGTAGATATAGTCTACACTAGACTATTGAAGAGCTATTAGTTCGGGAAATCTAGCTTTAAAATAGGGTCAACCTAGACAAAATTGCTTCAGAAGCTTTTTGAACGGTTTCCTGCTCAAAATTCGCTGCTGAATAACATACTGAAAATCCCACAAAATACGACCATGGGGTCACCCTCAAAAATGGACTTTTAAAGGTCAAAAAGTCAACATAGAAGGAAATGGCCATTACTCAGCTAAATATTGTTCGATGACTTTGGTGATTTTTTTCCCGTTAGCTCAGGTCATCAAGGGCTTCATTTGGCAAGATCATGGAGTTAAAGGTTACTTCAGCACAAGGTCATATCAAGGTCAAAAGGTTAAATAATGGCAAAATAGCCATAGCTCAGTCAAATATTGCTCTACTTGGACGATTATTTGATCAGTTAGCTCGTACCGATAAGGGTTACAGTCTAGAAGATCTAGTGGTCAATGGCTGGCACGAGTAAAGGTCATTTCAAGGTCAAAGTAATGAAATTCTGGGCATAACTCAGCCAAATACTGTTCTATTTAGGTGATCATTTTATCTGTTCGCTCGGACAGGCAAAGGCTACATTTGAGAAGACCTTTTAGTCAAGGATGTGAGAGTCACGTGTGGAGACTGTGGACGGACTGACGGAGAGAGAAGGAGAGAGCAGAGAGGCAGCGTCGAGAGGTGGGACACAACGAGATTGGGCGTAGAAGGAGAAGGACGGAATTGACAAAGGGCGTTGATTTTATGTTTAAATAAATGTAAATTTAATAAACGTGGTTGGAAGTGAAAACGGTCGTCACAAAGGGGAAACAGGATATACGGTCATTTCAAGGTCAAACGGTTAATATTATGGAAAAATTGCCATAGCTCGGCCAGGCATGTTTCATTTGGCAGTCTCGATAACATGCACGTTAACTGTCCTAAAATCTAGAAACTGAAACCGGAATCTACGAGAAACGGTAATTCTCGTTAACGCACGAGTCATATGATACTGAAATCAATTTTACATAGATCACTTGTCTTTTACTGTCTCGTACTGTCTTGAACCTAGTGTATCAGTCTCGGTCTTGGTACTTCACTGACTCGGTCTCGTCTTGGTCTTAATGTTTCAAGCCTAGCATACAACACTGCATATTGTCATGTTTAAAGCACATAGAAGCCCACGTATGTATGTATCAGGCTATTTATACGGCGCCATATAAGAACCTCTCGATGGCGCTAGCGGGATACAAAATCAAACCTACATACATACATACATACATACATAGATACATACATACATACATACATAGAGTGCAAACATGCATAAATGCACACGCAGACAGACGGACAGAAATGAGCATGACCGCTTTGCCCAATCGAAAATCATTTTCCATTAAAAAAAATTTATTCGCAGATACTCTCAGATAATATCAGGGCTGTTAATATCGCGATATTCTATCGCGATACTTTGGTACAGAGACAGAGAGAGAGACAGAGAGAGAGACAGAGAGAGAGAGGCAGAGAGACAGAGAGACAGAGAGAGAGAGGCAGAGAGAGAGACAGAGAGAGACAGAGAGAGACAGAGACAGAGAGAGACAGAGAGACAGAGAGAGGGGCAACGGACGAGAGATAGAAGAAGCGCGTCCGGTGCCAGAAAGAGAGGTGAGATACGGTGATACAGTCTTGAGAAGCAGAGTTAGCTTAATCTTATACAATATAGTAAGACATTTTAGCAGATGGTCGCCTCAGAGTCGTTTGAAGTGGCCGCGTATAGGCTCTCTGACTCTTATAATTAGAGTATAGTTAGAATTGTGTGACAATGCTGAGATTGTGTTTGGTCATTTCAAAGAGATATATTAATATTATCAAATCGTTGCATTTGTACTTTTGTACTTATTTATAGAAAAAGGTCTTATCAAATGTGACCCCGCTCCAGCCGGGGTGCCGTCCCCTATCGAGTCACCTGAAAATCATGCAGGACAGGGGCAAAAGCTCTCTGGTTCAATAAAAAGATACTGTAATTTACATGTAATAATAATAAATGACAGATTGTATTACGTGATTATTTAATTTGATAATTAATCCGCAATGTGAGTCTGTCACCACAGCCGACAGAAGTTTATTATTGCTATTTAATATTATTATTATTACTATTAGTCTATTATTACTAATACTGTCATGGCTAATATTTTAGCAGAAACTTACTATTATCATTTCTATTATAATGCAATTTTTATTACTATTATTATTGTCATATATTTATAAATTTATCGTCATTATTATAATTTAAATTATAACTATTACTACAGCAACTACTACTATTAAGCTTACTATAACTTCCACTTTTAGTTTTATTCTTATTTATCATTTTAATTAATCTTATTATTATCAATCGTCATTTATGCTATTACAATTATTCACTTATGTTTTAATAATATGATAACTATCATTATTTTTAATTATTGTTATAATCACATTGACATGAATCTGTGTGAAGATAGTTTTCATCTCTGATGGCTATGTTTAACACTCAGGTCTACATAGGCCTATCTCACGCAAAATCATTGAGATATGAAAACAATTCCTTTTGAACAGATACTTTATTACACACAATTTAAGAAATGACAATCTAGCATACTTAAAATTATATGTATATAGTCATCCATGTCTGATCTGTAGCCACAAAAACATTCACCGATGCATGTATGCAGAATCTATGTTATGTAATTTAATTTAATCAAGCATTCGTGCTTGTAAACTTACACTTCCAAGCTGAAGGACCAACATAGGCAAAGCTCTTCGATTGGGCAGTGGCAGGGCGCATGAGCGGAGCAACAATAAGGCCGAGAGTGGAAGATCGCAAGGAAGCCCTTGCAGGTAAACAGGACACCGGAGTGCAGAAAAATCTTAAGTAGGTCAGGCCACCCCAAGTAGGTAGTTGCGCATATGGGAGATGGTTTTAAACTGTATTCGCTGTTGAATGGGGAGCCAATGAAGTGTTTCCCGAATGAAGCAAGAAATATTGGCAAACTTTGGAATGCCACCTATCAGACGAGTTGCGGCATTGACCCTGGCAAACCACTCTTGCGGCCGCTGTGAGCGGCCAATTTTCATGCGGTGATATAATAAGTGGAGGGGTAAGGGCTAAGAGTAGACTGAAGTTTGAGAAAATTTGCGGAAGAAAGGCCTATGTAAACAGCATTTCCAAAGTCCACCCGATTAGATATCATGGCATGGACTAAAGTAGTGATAGCATGAAGTGAGAGGTAACTGCGAATGAAACGATGTTGACGCATATGATAAAATCAGGATCTAGAAACTGAGTTGATCCGATGACTGAAATTGTTGGATCCAAGAAAATTCCCAGATCACGAACGGAAGATGAAAATTGGATGTGGGGAAACCTGAGATAGAGAGAAACTGAATTTATTTTCTCAAGCTGGAGGCGACCACCAGGATGGATGAATTGCGTCTTATCCGAGTTTAGTCGTAAACGGTTAGAGGAGAGCCAAGCATCTAGGGCAGATGAAGCCTCTAGCAAATGCTCCGCAATGTGAACTGCAGAGAAAGCTGAACCACGAAGAAGGGCCTGAGTATCGTCATTTAACTCATGTGATGAAGTGCCAGGTATATATAACACACACACACACATACACCCCAATCAGATGATACACACACACACCTATATGTATATATATATATACGTGTATATGGCTGCAACACACTCAGAGTGCATGCTAAAGCCACCTTGTGTACTGCTATTTTGTTATGTAGTTTAATGTACACACACATACATACATTTATAAATACATGCATTTGTTCATATATGTACAATGCATACATGCAGCACATACATACACTCATACAAGCATACATTACATGCATGGATGCACGCATGCATGCACACATAGATGCAAGCGTAAGTTCAGGCATTCATACATGCATTCGTGCTTGTAAACCTACATTCATACATACACTCGACAGTTCTTGCTAATCATTGAACCCTTGCTTGAGCCCTTGTAGACACTCGTTAACGTTGTGGTATTAGACGGCCTAACAACCAGCGTGGCATCTCTCGGCGTGTATAAGCAATGCTGCAGATCCTTGCGCTGGTTGACGGGCGTTATTTTAAGAGGAGGTGCTCATGGGTTTAAATCGCAGTCGGCTGCAGACCTTCGCACCCGACGGCGACTATTTCGTAAGGAATCTCAATGTCGACAGTTGATAGGTATTCGCCTGTATCAACAATTGGTTGATTCCCTTGGCTAGCCCAGGTCATTGCGCTGTGGAGTCGACGTTTACAGTTCTCTGAAACGTACATTGTATGGTTTGACTGCTTGTGACACACTCAGGGTGCATGTTCAAGTAACTTCGTAAAAGCGGTTACAGTGTTATGTGATTTAACGTACAACCTGGAAATTTATCTGCGTCACACAAAATCTTGGTCAGAAAGATTACCTTGGTACCGACGTTATATAAAATCAAATCGTCAATAGCCAGGTTGTTTGTCCGTTCCGGTTCAAGGTCAGAATCTAGAAAGATCAAGCTGAGGAGAACGAATGGTGTTACGGTGTTAATTTGCGATGATGCTGGTCGTGTGTTCGAGCAGGATATGATGGCTTGAAGAGCTAAGCTTTCAGTCGGTTTGAGTAATACCATAGTCTGTCCTACGAACCACAAACCACACAGTAGCATCCACCCTCTGCTGCATACTCGAGTCTGCGTTTCACTTTGAATGAAGGATCACATAAATACAACTATATCGGCCTTAACGCGCGGACGCAGAAATATTGCATGATGGACCACCCATGACTGTTAATATTGGTAAAAGGAAAAGCAAAAACACTTTGAAACGTCGCTTTGTTCTGACCTAAGGACTATCATCTGATTGGGGTCAGCATCCGAAAAGCTATAGACTGCCGATAATTTGATTATGTTAGTATTCTCCGCAGTGAAATATTACATAGGCCTAATAAGTTACGCAAAATCATGCATAGCCTACAAGCAATCGTTCTTACAAACTTTCATGCAAGCAGGTCTGCATTGTAGGCATGTAGATATTCATGTGGGTTTGTACCCCGCGTGTATGCATGTATACATGTATGTGCGGACACTTAGTGTTGTTTAATTCATGCAGGTCGAAGAAGCGATGATTACGTGTTGAGCAGTTACCTAATTCTTTCTTGATGCGACGTTGACGAACGTACATGATCGCTATGGTTGTAACTGAAAACGTGACGGCCAGACTGAGCAATACGGCGAGACTCACGATCGTGCTCGATTGCTCACAATCTTTAAACACAGAAGACATTCAACGGTTCGTATGTGCAATCAGAAACCTGGTCACATCGGAATATGTATAGGACCATGTACTAATATTAATCCTGAATTAATTACATGAGACATTAGCGCATAAGAAGCTTTGATCTAATCAATGATTATCACAAGAAGATCGCTTGATTATGATATAGTGTTGATAATGCCGTATATTGCCGAAATAGACAAATTGTAAAGCCTTACTAGTTTATATGATCTAGAGAAGTCTAGATTCATGATACTTGATACCTTGAGACATTGAAGCAGAAAATCTGATGACCTGTCTACTCGCAAAATCTTCTTCGTATATCTTGATGTTCCGAAGTTCTAATGCAATAGTGGTTGGAACAGTAGGGTTTCTCGTCGTCCGTTGCGGAAGTCTGTTTCACAATTAGGCCCTATGCCACGTCATATCTATCGGTAGTAACAATAAGCGCCCGTTGGATAAAGAAATTGGAAGCATATGTTAATAAAGTGTTAGCTGTCGGTCTACATTGGCCAAAATTTACACCAAACGCTCAGATAATTTAAACTGCTTTCACAATGCTTTATGAATCATCATTATACGAGGGGTGATGGCCAACACTTGCCAAATTTCAGCTAATGGGTTTTCAACGCGATTGTGTAATTTTTCATTTGCTTGATGTACTGCAATAAGAGCATATCAAGGCACGTATACAGAAGTCACCCGAACACTAGGGCACCAGCTTATTCAGAGCGTTGACGCTGCTGAGCAATATAAAGAGATCAAACATTCGCTACAGGATGCTCTTAGTTTTACATTTCACTGGGTGTTCAAAGCAATTTAGAATATGAGTCAACGAAACAAAAATGCAATTATGTTTTAAACCTTCTAAAGATTTGCTGAATTAAGTATAATTATGCCTGAACTGATCTCTCTAATCTGTGCCTTCGAAGTTGCATGAAACGATTATACTATCAAACTAAGAGCGACTCGAGCTACAGAAAATCATTTATAGAACTTTACATGCTTGTGGAAAGCCCTTTTAAACGGCATGAAGTGTGGGAACCAACATAATTATTAGGCCTACGTACAATAGCGTATATATACATATATATAAGTATGTTATATGTAGAAGGCTATTTTGGCCACTCAACAAATTAGTCATGTTTGTATCCCTTCTGTGAAATAGGATCTACGCAAAAGACGCTGTATTTAGTGTCTTGATATTGATGCCTGCATACATAAAAAATACTTGCACACATGTATCATGACCAGGTTACTTACTTACCTACATTATCACTTGCTACTAGACATAATTCTGTATGTACGGTATCCATCCATATAGGCCAATTAGCCCAGTAGTTCTTCTGCTTAACGTCAATGATTTAGCAACTTAAGTCACTTAAGGCAACTTAAGGCACTTATACTGCCAACTGAATGAAGGCATAGAATGATAGGTTGATCTTTGAGGAACAGAAAAGGGTTATTTGGATTATGCAATAGATGATAAGCTATAATTAGGTGGCATTAATTCTATCAATATCTTCAAAACAAATTAATTCCGGTTCAGAACAGCCAACAAACGACTAACTCTCTTACATCGCCTACATCAATTCTATTTGGACCTCAGCTTCTAATGCACATTTAACTAATTAATCAATGTTTCAAGAAGGCAATCCGCGTTTCACCCAAGTCATCTACAGAGCATACACATGACCTATTTTTCATGTAATCCAGTTATTAAACATATCTCAAAATGAACTAAGGTAAATAGACGTTTATGAGATTCAATCATTTAACATGGTATCATATTGAACTCTGGTAGATATGTAGTTTTATTGACAAATATATCTATGATCTTCTCCCTTAAAAACTTTTTAAGTCACTGTTTACTCGTTCCATACAAGCAGTTAACATCCTTTAGCAAATAATCTATAGTTATATCTTGACACGTACTGTGTTAGAATTTGATACTCTTGTACTTGGTCTTTAGAGTTACGGATTTGCAACCACTAACAGAAATATGTTCTTAATAGGAAGTAGCTATGTTGCTCTATAAAAAGAATTGGAAATAAATAATTTCGTGCAAATTGCTTTTGTTACCTGTAAATGGATTGAATGAGTTCACATATCGAGACTTTAATGGTCTCGTTAATCATCATAGATAATTAGCCATACACAATCGTCATCATATCATTAGTTTCAATAACTGCATGACCTTATTCCATTATTCCAAATAAGAATGTAATGTTTCGGAGAAGTAGCTTAACTTATGAAGGTTTTATGCAAAAAGTCAGTTTAACATGCGGCTAGAATACATTGGTCTGTTGGAATACATTTGAGTTAACCTTAATGCATAGAATACAATGCTCTTAGACGATGTCAGAGACATTGACGTATTTTCTTTGCCTTTTAATTTGTTTTGAAACGTTGACGTATAAGGCATTGGATTTCGAGTCCTGCACTTTCGCTGCCACGCGTTCTTCCCTCTGTTCCCGAGACAGCGCAGCATAGACTGGCAGCTGAATGGGTTCTCTCTGCGTCAACTTCACGTATTCAGTAGCGGAAGATATAGGAGGTTCGCTGTTGCGAGATGGATCTTGCGCTGTATGGTCTGGCACTCTTGGCTCATCATAACGTTGCGTTGGATGTGAGCGTCGACCTGATGCTCTTCTTGAAGGCAGAGGCATTGGAGGCAACACAATGGGTTCAGTGGCTGGTTGGCTATTGATAAGTTCATCAGCAGGTGGTGGTGGATGAATCACCTCGACGTAACTGTTTGGTTGGTCAATGGAGCGGAAAGATACCAGTTGAACTTGATCTCTGCTTTCAGAGGATTCTGGTGGACTCGCCGACTGAGTCAACCTAGCTTCACTTTGTGAACGTTTCTGATGCTGCGTGTCTATGTAGAAATCTTAGCAAATCAGTAAACATCAGCAATTTACTCACAAACACAAGGAATAATTTGTTGAAATTCTGACGTATTCCATAATTATTATTTTAAGATGTTGAACAATGACAGGAAGGTGGAAATTGTGGATTCTGTCTACTATATAGGTTCATTCTGTTGCCTGTTAACAGCGAACAGCAGTTTCTACAGATAAATATGTAAAATACGTACAGGAAGGTAATGCGTGTTTTGGAGGTTTACTAAGAACTGGTAGAAAAACGGAAGTAGCATGAAAACTAATATTCGCCTTTACAATGCCATTGTTTTAAGCACGCTGCTGTGTGGATCTGAAACACGGCCAACGACAGTGGCTATCAGGAATCGATTGATCACAAGCACATCAAAAGTGGCTGATATGAATTCTACTACATGTAGGCACATCATGGGGTGACAAATTTAAAAAAAAAGCTATGAGAGTACAAGTATCATCATTAGAAAGTGAAGATTGCAGCTAATGGAGCATGTTTAGAATATGGTTGAAATAGAGGAATCAGCAAGTCGTGGAATTCTGGAGCGAAAATGAGTACAATATATATATATACATATACGTTGCTCGATGTGAAGACCTTTATGTATATATATTAAGTACTAATTACTAAGTACTATGTATCAGGTGTGTGTACCTATGTGTGTTTGTGTGTCTTCGAAATGAATGAACACCGTAAGGACATAATTGATCTGTTTAAGATATTATATTCTGTCATTGCGCTGTGTGAACAACTGCTCAGTGAGCTCATCTTTTAGTATGTTAGCAGTTCCTTTTGTTATACGAATGCTATACGACTTTGTTTAAAATTGATGCTCTTATTTATACCTGCTGTAGGCTGTTGGGCGTTTGCTTTTTACATGTAGTCTAAGAAAGAATGTTCTTGTGTCTTACTTACCTACTTACTTACTTACTTACTTACTTAAGTAGGTGCTGCTGCAATATCTGCACTGCATTAATGTTTAGGTTATTATGTTCTACCGTTTGCTTTATGATTCGTCAAAATCCCGTGGATGACAGCTGTTGCTTTTGGTCTCGCATTTCGGGATGCAAATATACGCTCTTGGCTATACCAGAATTGCACTCTTTTCAATTTTGCGAGCACACATCTTAGCAATAGAGCGATTAGAGCGATAATTTGTCTTTCTGTTTATGCGATCAACACAGGCTGGCGCACGGAACTCCATGACAATAATTATCAAAAATTGCACATAATGTTTTATGGAAATTTCAAAGTAGACGTAGAAATTTTCAGCAAAAAATTCACTTCAAACTCCGAAATGCATTGCACATTTCGCGGACATTCGAAATAAAACAACGGTCATTTCTATTCGCATGGGAAAATTTCGTGAGCAAACATAGCGCGCTAACTATAAAACCACGGCGTCATTCGAAGAAATTGCGATCGCATATGAAACCCTTGGGATCGATCGGGTACAGACACAAAAACGATTTGAGATGCGAAGTGACGCCGCTTTGTAATAAAAGTTCCTTAATTGAAATACTTGGGCGACACTCGCCTTATATATATATTTGCATATATATATATATTAATTTTATTCTGAACTTTGCCCTTCTTCCGACATTTTTTTGCTCAGAAGCGCACACCGTGCTTTGCTATATATATTGTTAGGTTCAAGTTATGAGCAAGACGATTCTAGGTTTGTTTAAAAATTATATTGTATATAATTTTCTCATAAAATGGCTAACACAGAAACTTCGTGTGAACTGTTTGATACATTACCATCGTCAACGGGACGGAATACGAAGTAGTGACGAACAGAAACGATGTCAAGCATCAGTGTCTTCACCAAGCATCAGTCAAATACCTCAACGTCGCCTTAAGTAAACTTAAATAGTTACAAGGGAGATGCATAGACTTGAAATATGCAAGAGACCCGTGTCTCGGAAACCCGGTCATAAGAAACCACGAACACACTGGCCATTCACACCTTAAGTAACAGAAGCTTATATAGTCCAAGGCATTAATTATAATAATAATTCAAGCAGAACCGTCAAGGCAAAAGAAGATTTGCCAGTCAGACAGTCCAATCAAGCACCTTTACTACGGTAGAGGAATGTGTTAGATACATAGTTCACTTAGATCAGTGTACAGCCAAAAACAGATATCTAACAATATATATATATATATATATATATATATATGACGGAGTCACTCGGAGCATATGTGAAAGGGTGGAGCTGCATGGGTGCAATTTCAGACACGCAGAGTCGCGTCGTAAAACAATCGTTCAATTAAAATGCTTGGGGGGACGCTCACCACTGAAACACTGGCGATCGGGTAGACCTACAGAGGAATAATATCAGTGGAGAAGCGACGCAGCCACTGAGTTCAAAATTTAATCCCAGGCTAAGTTAGATATTCATACTAGTGATATATAAGATCATGATAGCATAATTGCATTACCCATATAGAAAATTTGAAAATACTTATTGCTGTATTGATCTATATAAATTCTTGAAATTTGATATCACCCTTCTTCCGACATCTTTTTTGCTCAGAAGTGCAAACGTCTCGACGGCTTAATTGCAGTTGTACTGCAGAGCAATTGTGCGCGAAGGACTTGCTCTAGGTCCCTATACAGTGGCTGACGCCTCGGACGAGGGTCGAACCCGTTCACTCAGCGCACACTGAGTGTTACGAGCAGACCGCTCTAACCGATCATTCACAGTGCCACACATTACACATTATGACCTATATAATTATTGTACGCATGTATATTTATGGATTAATATTATGCTTACATGATGTAAAACTCAGTTTAATTTATACCCAGAAATGCGTTGCAATCGTAAGTTACCTATTCGTCGTTTCAAGTACTGATTTTTGATGCATGATGATATCATCAGCCCACCAAATACGACAACGATTAGTGACAAGGCGGTCACTGCTGCAATGAGTCCTAACAGCTGGAGTTTTTGGTTTTCAAATTCTTCTACAAAGTTTATGCAAAACTAAGCAATATAGATTGTTTGCAATTCAGTATGCAAGAAGTTTAAAGAGTTTCAAAACAGAATAGCCTTTTCGGCTGGTCTTCTTGACGCGGAGTTTGCGAGCGCTGAGAGATATTCGAATACTTACATTATAATATTATTGCAGCACGTTTCAATTATTTTTTTATTGATATTTCGATAGCCATGGTCCTTAAATAAGGAGAAAGATTCTTTAATCATTAAATGACTAGCGTGTACTATAATGCATGGAAGAACCTATTGTATGCAGCTCATCGTTGGAGGGCTAGGCTACATATATCCCTGACAGGCAATCATGCCATGGGCTTAAGCATGAGCAATTGAGCGTACAGCCAAACTTTCTAGGGCAACTTCGGAAACCGTTAAATGACTGCATAATCGCGTGTTAAATAAATAAATAATGTATGAAGTTAACCTCTGAGGTTTTCGCAGCCGCTCAGCGTGTTTCTCTTTAGAATTCTGCATGGAATCACGTAGCATTGCAAAGTACCGAGAAACCTCGTCTTTGAGTCACCCATACGAATGGTGTATCCCGTCCCAATCGCGCTCCATCCCCGTTCTAAGTAAAAATGGAGAGAAATTAAGACTTAGCATTCAGTTTTTCATGTTAGATATACACTTTGTACTAGATTCTACAACACCTCGAGATGATAATCAGCTCTGCAGAAACCGCATCGTTTGTATAAAAAAATTGGATTCAGACCTGACGAGTCCGTGTAACGTGTTTGGGGCCTGGGCACTTATGGGATATTATGTTCCCATGTCACCAGCATTACAATAAGAAGGCTGCAAGAATTGGGAAGCAGACGGAAAGTCCTGCCATGCCTGATACCTTTGACGATGGTAATGGTAACTGTAAATTTAAATGATGCCAGTCTTAGCCAGACTCATCTAAGACACTACCGACCTAACACAGTAAAACCACGATCGAATTGAATGGTCTTGATGCGTTCGTGGAAAAGAGACAAAGAGACAGATAGAGGTTGAAAAGGGCATGTCACAGGTTTGCATTCGACTAATGTATGACTCTAATGGACGGTGTAAATGTGTAGGTTTTTATATAGCAACCGTATATGGCGTTTACCCTGCTCATTTTCTAATGAGAGTCTGATCGGGTGAGATCAGACTTTCACCATCGCTCGTGCGCTTGAATGGACGCAGCGCAATTTAAGGTCCCAGTGCAAGGAACGTAGTAAGCCTAATTAACCCAAGATTTAAATCTCTGAAATAGGCCAGCATCGGGAATCGAATCGCGGTCCGCATGCTGTCTTTCGTACCTCTCAGTTTTACCTATTTTATCGGTTCTTCATAATTATCTCGCTTCGGATTGTTTTCTGGAAACTATTCGAACTTTGTAAGCATTCGTGTATTGTTCGTGCAAGATTCGACTTACCCCAGTAGCATTTATGCTGTTCGCATCCTTCAAAAGATGTTGCAACAGCACTCAAGCTTCCGGATTGCAAAGCATTTCCTGAAACATCTCTCTCTGCTGCTTGATGGAAACGAATGGGAATTTTACAGCTGACGTACTGTTCTGAGGCTTTATAGCAACTCGAACTGACGCTAATATCGATCAGTGCGTCTTCAGTCCACTTCAGAGCAGGTGCAAGGCTGCCTGAGTAAGCGAAGGTACACTCTACGAGCAGGTACTCAAACGAACCAGGAACCAAACCATTAGACTGTGTCTGTTTGCTGATAGTGCAGTTTGGTTTCGGATCTGAAATAAGCAAAATATCATGTTGGTTAAATATGATTCTTATAGGACTGCACTTTAGATAAGATTACTTATGAACGCCTCAACTGGATCTAGTTCAATCAGGCACATATTTCAGCTTTAATGTATCTAATGATATTCTATAAAAGTGTAGTTACATGTGTCTAGCCAAGTGCGAGTTGTGACATATTCGGTATTCGACAATCGTGTTTTTTGTACCAGTGGCATTAAATTTGTAGAAAAGTTACGATTTTTTAAAGCAAGAAGGCATGATAAGCAAAACATGATAGGCAAAACAAAGCACATCTATCCAATTAAATCACACTGGAGAAAGTCTGAGCTTAAGCCAGTGAGAGACGAAACCCAACATTGATGAAAGCGAGTTCAGTGCGTTCTAGATTTGCGGTTTACTTTCCAAATTACACCACGACAAAATTATATCGCTTTGCCGCACTAATCCAGGGAAATCATCTTAACAGGATCCAACACACGATCACTACTGTGATTGTAAACTCCAAAATGTCAATATCCCAATTCTTAAGCACCAGTCTATGCATTAACGCTGCTGCGTCATGTCAGTCAGGTTGTCCAGAGATGTCAAATGACGCTCCGAATCCGGTTGACTGGTGATCCAGAGGGAGGAAACATAGGAGGCGGTAAGGCATCTTTCGTTGAAGGTCATATAATGGGGGAAGGGGTGACGGGTTAGATGATGAATTATAATAGTAAGTTTCGAAGAGGTTATCAAATGTTATACATGTATAGGGCAGTCTGTGGCAAATGATGGTGGCTGAGGTGTGACTTTTGTGGGGAAGTGAATTCGCTGAATTCAAAGGATAGCTTGTTATAGGGTTTAGAGGCATTATGAGATATGGATCAGTTCAGGTAGGAATTTAAAATGGGTAGCAACTGGGGACGGGAGAGATTGAGATGCAGTTCTATGATAACAACGTGACTTTAAAGCAAATGGGCCGGGGTATTTCAGCCAGTGGAGTGAATGAAGAAAGTTGAGTGATATATCAACTGTTAGACGAGTGAGTATTTTTGCAGTTCAGAATGAACCATCCTAATAATAATTACTACATGTTCTTTGTTCACTTATTTACCTAGAACTGTTACCCGAACAACAGAAATTGTTGTCCCGTTGAAGGAGTAGACATAATGTCCGGCTTCTGAGAAATGGATTGAGTCAACTGCGATTGATAGGCTCTCCGCTGTTAACTCTGTCACCCTGTACTTATTAAAAACGACAGCACCATCTGCAACGATAAATCTTTCACGGTAATCGTCGTTTGATATAACAGTCAAGACGGCTTCTCTGAAAGTCGTTTTGTTCGTACCGAATTTTAGCTCAACATTGTCACCAATGACCGACACAAACTCTTGTTGAAGCGCCTCCAGCAAACCGAAGAGATTACCAACTGAAAGGAAGCAGTACTTTTTTAAACAAACGCATAATATTATTTCTTAATTGGTTTCTTAACACTCTAGCGCTGCTGACGAACTCAAGCTGCCCATATCGTTATCTTACGTTTCTAGTATGAAAAGCCCTACACTGTTGCCCGTTCTAAGAAGGTTATAATAATTTTGAATTGGGATTCCCGCATAAAGCACCTCGATGGCGTTTATGCGGGCCACGTGTTCATTGGAGAATATGTTTTCAAATTCTTTCTTAACCGTCTTAGCATCGGCAATAATCTTGTTAAATACATCGTTGGACGAGCATGCTCTTAGCCATGTTCTTAGCGCGTAGTGCGATAGCAGCGTCAACAACTGAATTAAAATGAGTCTAGCTTTAGAGCATTACAAAGTTGACTTCGTGGTCTCATGTCATTGCTGTTCGTTTACATAGAATGTGACATATATTTTTAATATTAAAATTTTTAATTTGAATGTATTTCTTATAATAATATGCATTTTGATAAATTATTCTGCTCTAGGCCTAGCCTGTAATTATGTAACAAAATCTATGAGTTATTATTACTTAATATATATATTCCTGCTTTTAAAATACCCACATTACTAGGGATAGGATAAATGTTGCCGAAACCACGTATTGTATATTTTAAGTCTCAGCTTCATTTGCAAAATCAATCAAATTAATCTCGTTTCAAAATAGCTTGACTAGTGGCCTGATAAGACGAGGATTCGAGGAAGCGTAGGTCTATAGCGTCTATAAGTTTAAACACATCAGCAAATCGACTTGCATACCGCCTATAGATCTAAATTATAATATCACGATAATTTTCTGTACGCGGAGATGGCGCACGGCTTAGGATAAAACGGAGCCAAGTACATTCTGCATGTACTCTTGGCCCTTAAGGTACGTGTAAATACATTTTGTACGTGCATTGCTTTTACTCGTAGTTGGTAGCCAAGTCACAAAAGCGCCGGACAAAAGAGCACCGATAAATGGGCGCCGACAAAGGAGCGCCCGACAAATGAGCGCTGACAAAAGAGTGCCGAACAAGTATCTAACACGGGTTTTATTTGCCTTAGCTACTGGATAGACGAAAAGAATTCTGTTTAACTAGAAGTTGGATTGGTGAACGGAATGTCATTTTAATAGAAACGGAAATGATAAAAAAATTTCAGCCTGAATAGAAGCGCGAATGATGGAAAGATTTCTATTTAAATAAGAAGCTGAATTGCAATGATGAAAGCAATTTTGTGTAACTAGATGCTAGATTGATGAAAAGAATGCAGTCTGAGTGGGTGCAGGAGCGATGATATGTTTCTCTCTAAATGGAAGCGAGGATCAAGACAAGGTTTTAACTAGATGGTTGATTGATGAAAATCTGTATGTTTAGCTAGAAACTGGATTGGTGAATCGAATTCGGTCTCACTTGAGGCTAGATTGATGCATTCCCGTTTTCTTAAAAGGCATTATTTTCATCAATCCAGTTCAAGTCTAACATACATGTAGTTAATTTTAATCGATCCAGCTTCTAGTTAAATAGTAACCATTTCATCGATCCAGGTTCTATTTTAACAGAATTCTTATCGTCAGTTCTGCTCCTGCTTAGACGAAATCGTATTGTATCTGGTTATTTATATAGCGCTTCTTACAGTACTAGCTATTCAGAAGCGCTCTTAGCGTGACAGC
Organism: Bimastos eiseni; assembly: GCA_959347315.1. NCBI lineage: Eukaryota > Metazoa > Annelida > Clitellata > Crassiclitellata > Lumbricidae > Bimastos > Bimastos eiseni. Next base: position 34,920,642 of record OY365810.1, read on the forward strand.
CCCGAGGAAATAAGAAAGTCTTCAGGCAACGATGGGATGAGGGCGGGAGCCCGATTAAAAGCTTGCTACGGATAATGGGGGCAGGTCATTCCACATAGAAGGGCCCACGATGGCAAAGGCACGATGTTGAGTCATAGCAGTCCTTGCCCGTGGAACAAGAAGATCAAGTCGATCCGCAGACCGGAGAGGGCGGGTGGAGACAGCAGACAGAGGTTTTAGCATTAGGTCGCAGAGACATTGAGGAGCTTTACCCTGTTGAGTTCTAAGGACAAAGAGGAGTACCTTGTATTGGATGCGAGAGGGAATTGGAAGCCAGTGTAGGACGTCGGTCATGTAGGTAGAAATGTTGGAGTAGCGAGGGAGACGAGCAATGAGCCTGGCTGCCCAGTTCATAACAGACTGCAGGGAGGATAAGCGTGCGTTGGGGAGCCCAGCAAATAGTGAATTGCAGTAGTCAATGCGACAGCAGATGAAGGCATGGACTATTGTTGTGAATACAGGAGAGGATACAGATCTTCTGATGACTCTCAGACGCCTCAGGTGGTATTAACATGAGCGTGTCGACTGCAAGAGGTGCTCTGAGAAGGACAGGTGCTATCAGAGGTGACACCTAAGTCACGGACACTAGTAACAAATGTGACATCTGGATACATTGACGTGAGAAGTGGAAGGTTGAGTTTATGGAGCTGCTGTTTTGTTCCAAACCAGTCAGTTGGGTCTTAGAGGAGTTAAGGTTAAGTCGGTTGGCCGACATCCATGAGTGGGGACCATGTGACAGTGAGTAGATTGATCCAACCAGAGAGAGCTGAGCAGCAGGAGGACCATGCACAAAGGTTTGGGCGTCGTCAGCATAGAGGTGGCCAGTGGCTAGGTGTTTTGTGAATAAGGAAGGACTGTCAGCTGTATAGAGTAGGTATAGGATGGGGTCGAGGACTGAGCCCTGTGGGACGCCGAACTCGACTCCAGTCCAGGCCGTTCTGGAATCACCAAGGACAACCATCTGCGAACGATCTGAGAGATAAGATTTGAACCAGACAAGAGGGGGTCCACAAAGGCCACAAGATAGTTCAAGACGCTGCAGCAAGATTGCGTGATCAACCATATCGAAGGCTGAAGAAACATCGAAAAGTGCCAGCAGTGATAGGTGCGACTTATCGATGGCTGAGTAGATGTCAGAGAGGAGAGACAAGAAGGCAATTTCGGTAGAATGGTGACCTCTGAATCCAGATTGGCTGGAAGGCAGGAGCCCAGACTGTTCAAGATAAGGTAGAAGCTGAATAGAGACGAGTGTTTCAAGAGTTATAGAGAGAAAGGAAAGGTTAGAGATAGGTCGATAGTTTTGGCAGACATTAGCATCAAGGTTGGGTTTCTTAAGGGAAGGAAAGACAAGTGCCCGTTTTTGAGATGCAGGGAAATGTCCATAAACTAATTGTCGTGGAACCCACAAGAGCGCCGACCAAATGCGTTAGATACATATTGAGCACCCTTATGTCGGGCGCTCTTTTGCCGGGCGCTCTCTTGTCGGCTCTCTTTTATCGGGCGCTCTTTTGTAGAGTCACGATTGTGACTGATAGCAATTGATAATGAGCGATGCTCCATTTGTAAGGAAGTTTCACCCCTCTTCTCTGTAATGCATGATCTGATAATGGAACCTTGCTTGCCTGTCCTAGAGTTAAATTCGACTCCTATAAATAATAAATACTTGTGGTCAAACTATGCTTGTAATCATACCGCGTTTTATGTTTGTCAGTTTGAATTTAACACACGAAGATTTTTATTATAATTTCAGCCCATCTATCCATCCATCCATCCATCCATCCATCTGGCTTACTTTCTGACTGTCTGTCTATCTGTCTATCTGTCTGTCTGTCTGTCTGTTTGTCTGTCCGTCCGTCCATCAATCCATCGATCCATCGATCCATCTATCCATCTATTCATCTATCCATCGATCCATCGATCGATCTATCCATCTATCCATCCATCTATCTATCCATCGATCCATCTATCCATCTATCCATCTATCCAGCTATCCAGATATCCAGCTATTCAGATATCCAGCTATCCATCTGTCCATCTGTCCATCTATCCATCTATCTATTTATCTATGTATCTATCTATCTATTCATCTATCTATCTATCTATCTATCTATCTTTCCATCCATCCATCAATTTATCAATCTATTTATCTACTCATCCATCTTGCTGTCAATATGTATCTATCTATCTGTATATCCACCTATCTATCAACGTACATCTATCCATATATCTATTTATATATCTATCTGTCTATCCATCTACCGATTCATTTATTTGTTCCAAAAACTGCAGAAACCTTTTTAGCCCTCCTTAAGTTAGCTATAATTGTATATAATACCAACCAACGATGATCATTTGAAACGCGGACTCCATTGCAAGAACGATATCCGGTCATCGTCGAAAGAGTGCAGCTGTTGTTGATAATAACGCGAGGTTAGCCCAGGTCTACATGTGATCAAGCAATTATAATGCACTGCTAGTAAGTCACTAGGGAGGCCTTGCGCATGCTTCACTACTGTATGGCTGTTAGGCCTGCCAACTAATTAGTGATACAGTTGATATTGACCCTGAGCACCTTTCATTTAAGCCTGTAGCTTTGTGTTTTGGATGGCTTTCGGTCTACATTTATTGGTAGAGATTAAAGAATATGTTTGAGCAGCCCGAATCTGTCAAAAGTATACTGATTATGCAGTCATATTCCACAAAAGTGAAACTATTTCTACACGCAAGTTAAGAAAATATTGATGACGAAGTATCGGCCTTACTTGTTAGCGATGGAGATGCGAGTAGCAGTTATTTCATTCCTCGAATTGTTGTGAAGCAATATTGTATGCATCTATTCAAACATTTGGTCCAAGGTTAGCTTAGTTGTTCACGAATTCTACTTTGTGGGAAGGATTGGTAATGCACAACGCGAACTCAAAACGCCTCCTTTTTGACCTGTTAATCGTTGTACATGTAGGTGATATACTTGGTAGATTATCGAAAACCTGTTGCATTTCAGTCATAAATCTGCATGGGCTATGAATAAACTTCTACAACTTCTACTTTTAAGAAAAGTCTTCATGTTGTTCGAAAACCTTCTCTTTGAAAACTGTTTACTGCAAGTAGTAGTCGTTAAAATTAAATGTTACCTTAACAGGTTCATGCCTGCCTAGCTGAAAAGTAGGTATTCATTTAGATTCACTAGATGGCGTTGTTGAAATGCAAACGGGCAATATATTTTTTAAGTCTTCCAAGTATTAGTTCACTGGGGAAACCAAGTTAGGATTTTCTATACTTCCATGTCATTTCCCTACCTTAATACACTACAGGCTGAGCAGAATTTTCTGCATGTACATATAATATGCTGATATATCTTTGTGGAATATCTTTTTCTTCAAGAAAATGATCGGCAAGGACATCTCCATTGCGCCAAGCAGGCCGTGACCTTTAATCTGTCTAGGGTCAGAGATGATTTGGTTGAAAGAAGGCTGCCAATAGACCATAGAAAACGTCATTACCTGCAGGGAATCGGCACTGTCGTTAAACAATACATGTCCTTGTTCCGTAGGCCTTCTGAAAATCCAATGGAAATAGTTCGATGTGTTCCTAATTAAACCTGCACTCAAATATTGCATGCAAGATAATTTTCTATTTAATAATTACTAGCCTAAATATTTATGGTGCGCAGAAATATTCTGTTCACAATAATGGCTTACTCTCATGCAGTTTCAGTTAAGCAAACATTGACCCAAACGTGTAGGCCTATAATATAGGCTCTTGAGACGCACTCTAATATCCATATTAGACACCTTGACAAATAGGCCTACATACATTTACACATGTATGTACGCCTTTTTATATATTATGAAGCATGGTGTATGTACATGTAGACCTATGCATTTATGCTACAAATTAGCATACATGTATGCGTGAATAACCCAAGTACACCCATAATATTTATACACATGCACAAAGATACATACTAAATTACTTACTTATCTTTATTCATCATCTGATCATTTATCTATAATCTACACATATACACTTTATTTACAAATGGCATAGTAATTGAGTCCACGATGAAGTAGGAGACTTACATTAAAGACTGATGTCATAGGCTCTTAAAAGTTGATAGATGTATGCCACTGCAAATACAAATACTAATTTAACGCGAGATAATTGCACTGTTACCAACCGATCAAACGACCGACCAACAATTATAGGATAAACTGGTACTTTTCTTAACAAGTCAATCATAATTATGTGCGTGCACAAAGAGTTAAAGACACTTGACGCTGCTGTAGGACTACTCATTGTTAACATAAGCCTATACCAAAATAATGCATTAGACCAATCGTATATCCTAAGCAAAATGTTTTTGCACAAAAAAAATATGCAGTGTATGTACGTATAATATATAGTATTTTTGATACTTAATTCTGACCTATATATATACATAAATATGGAGAGATATATAAAGAGAGACGAAAACTTCAATCGTAAGTAGGACATTGATGATGTAAGAATATACGAGTTTTACCACATGATAGTCTATTATATTATATTCTATTTACGGACTTATAAAGCGCCTCTCACATCACAACCTAATCAGAAGCGCTCCCAGTGCGAAGAACCCCTAGACAAGAGAAAAAGTCTCTTAAGAGAAAGAGCAGAAACTGTTGTGCTACCAGATAAGATGTCAGCACGAGTCATAGCAGGAAGGCTGTTCCAAAGCGAAGGTCCAACATAATATGCATCAAAAGGTGCTAAGAGAGTAACGTGGGATTTCTCTATAGCAGATTAGACGTCAGAGAGAAGAGAAAGAAGAGCAGTTTAAGTTGAGGTCTGAGGGGTAGGACCTAAGAAGGCCCGACTGCCCGAGGTAAGGAAAGAGTTGCAGAGAAACTACACGTAGTCGCTCTAAAGCAGTGTATAACTTGACATGTAGGCCTAGAACTGCTCATACGGGGCTGCCCTATCGCAACGAGTGCCACAAGGTCAAGCGTACATTCGGCGTCCTCTGACCCACTACATGGTCCATCCCACGTCGTGGCAAAGTGAGAAACGGTTCTACTGTGCAATTGTTTTATTGGCCAAGATACAAAGACCATATAAATGTAAATACAGTAATATATCTGAATAAGTTGTTGGCATTTTCAGTCGCTAGATGTCCCTATGTCATCATCAGTGACAGAATACAGAGTAGGCCTACAGCGTAAAGACTGCCACGAAATAGTTGTTGAATCTTGATGATTAAAATTAAATTTGTATAGTGTTTGAAATTGAATTACTTGAAAGGGTACAATGAAATAAACAATTCTTTTATGTTTTTCCATAAGCGAAATTTTTGAATTCAAATGAAAATAGTAAGTAGGCTTATGACTAGAAAACAACTAAAAAGTGATAAGTAAGAAAACTTTTAAAACACATAGTGACGTCTTTTAGATTTTCAAGCAACTGCCTGCGCCTAAGGCTTGTACTGAATACTTTGATATGATGTTGGCATCAAACTCCTGTCCTATGTATAACCATTGATAACTTTCCATGAAATTCGATATACATATAGGCTTACTATATATTCGCAGTGTAGAATAGATAAGTTGCCAATCAGTCCTTTCAGCCTAATTCTTTTAAAAGAAACTGTTACCAACAACGTTTGACCAATTTTTTAATTGATCCTTGGAATGTATTATCCATACACTAGATCTGATGATAAACAGTATAAAAGCTGTTTTCAGGAGTGAATGCAAAGCAGTTATTGCACTATAGATAATTATGGAATTATAAACTCAAATCATGATTGATTCGCCGTCAATGTAACGGTCTTAAAATAGACGAAAATGTCATCGGACAGTGGTCAATACGTAGAATTGACGTCCGTGGTAATTTATGCAATTGATATGGCCCCACGAAATATTTTAATTATGACATTTTCCACCTCTAATATTACCATTTTGGAACCTTTCGCATTCAACGTTTTAGCATGCTTAGGATACACGGATTTACACATAGGAATGCATTTTCAACAAATTAGTAAAACTCGATGATAATATAATTGACTCTTCACATGCATTGCATAGTCTATGTTCAACTGACAACTGATAATTGTTCACCTGTAGCATTTTGACTGTTGAATTATTGCAACAAATGAAGAAACATCTATAGCCTACAAAGAGAGTTACATGTACAATGCTACAAAAATAGTCATCTTGTGTTTCTGCACTGTAATATAGTTCACATGTTCCCATCCATCGCAATTTGTCTTTCAATTAATGGACCAAGTGGCGGAAAATCTTATGCCTTTGTAGCCTAATTTTGCATCAATGTCGGAAGATAATGAACAAACTGATAATAAGTTTATGAGCAAACTATCTGTCTCGAATAAAAAAAATCAAAACTGTTCAGTTTCATACATTTCAAATGAAAGCAAATTAGGGCGTACAACAACAGTCAATGAGTGGCGACAAAATTTGATCACAGAACTTCTCCTTGTCTATTTATTCGTCATAGGCGAGGTATTAGGGGCACACACGTATATATAGTAAAACAAGCCCACAATCCTAAATAATTGGCAGATTATTTAGTAGCATTGGCTGTTCAGGAAACGAATCCACGTTCAAATACCATCGAAAGCAGGACATCACTTCCCGCATCAAAATCATATAGTCAATGAAAGTGTCAAACAACATCCAAATGTGGTCTTATCTGAAGCATTATTTCCGAACAATGTTCGAATATACATGAGACAATTTCCGATTGAACATGTATCTGAAACAATGTCCGAATACATCTGAAAAATATTCGTGTGTGTGACTACAACAAGTTGCTGAGCGTTCTGTTGAGATTTTCGGAAAGTCAAGCATTCGGCTTCATCTGGTAGACTTCAGCGTAGGGCAATGTTGACACTAAGTCACGCGGTTCCGCATATTCCGGGGAAACTGCAGCCTTAACCTTTTCGAGTGTGTTCTATTTCATCGTAGATACAAAATATATGAATAATTCTTTAAAAGAAAGCTGTAGAATCAGTTGATGTGAAATCTAATAATACTGCGGGTGGCCCTATTAAGCGAGAGTGTTGTATCTCACGGGACCTGTGATGGTGCTAATTGATAAAAATAATTATGTTAATAATCTGTTTTGTTTTCAATCGCTTCAATAATGTGAATTGAATTTTTTTAAATGAGAAAGATATGTCCACTGTGGCGAACGCCTTTACGGGCCTAATGCGTATTTTTAATTTGCTGTTTTTAATAATTATTCTTGTGTAGGCCGATACCATAATCAAAGTTGAAGTCAGTATAAACACCATTCGCATGCGAGTGAAAATATTTATGATTGATAAAGAAGAATGAGACATATTAGACGCTGATTATTAACGCATTACCATGGGTAACAGTTTGTGACTTACATGGTATGTCGTTGTGTGTTGATGGATTTCGTTGTGTGTTGATGGGTTTGAGTCATGCGTACGGTTGCCAACTAAGTCATCATCAGTTGGAATCGATCCGTGCCTAAACATTTTGTCTGCGACAACATTTTCCGGTTGATCTGCGATTTCTTCATAAAGTGGTTCTGAAAGAAAATTAACGATTTTTTCGTTGAATGGTAGAACATGTTATTGTACCTAAGCATTGATATCTATATCAACTTGCGAGTATTAATTAATAGGCGGCCAATGACTACGTGGCCGTAACTACTGAAAGTAACGAGTTTCAATAATACATTAAACTCAACACTCCTCCACTTCCTGCACCCTGGCAGTGCCAGTTTCAAGCCTGGATAAATGAAGTGGCTACGCTATTGATCTTTGTTATCACGCGGTGTCATTAGACTGAAGAAGCTACAACGACAATTAAACTCAAATAAGGTCCTTGCAGCGCCAGACTTAGAATGGACATCTGTATATATATATGTTACAGTCAATGTGTGCAACATTGCATACAATGACTAACATTTTTAGCGAGTTCACACAATGACTGATTTGGTCAGGCATTGTATACAATGACTAATAAAACCAGCGATTTCACACATTGACTGGAAATTGATGGCTGCTATTGTACACTTTGACTGATGCAAGGTAGGACATATAAATGTGTTTAATAACTTCTAAAACAGATACAGGTTAAGCAGAATCCTAACTTCATTTATTGAAAATCATAAATGTTACCAAATAAGACAAAATATACATTGTACATGTATGCATAATCATAATTATATTTCACAATTTTTAAAGTCGACTGCACCATGAGATCTGATAAGTTTTTCTGAAAGCTACTTTATGAAAGTATACGTACAACAGCAATAATAAAAATCTTTTCAATTGGCCTCTCTTGAGCGGGAGAATAATATCAACACAAAAATTAATATGGGAACTATAGGCATATTTACTAACTTCGATTCGATTCATTTAATAGTAATAAAAGCATATGGCTAAGCATCTGAGACTAGGCTTACTGTGGCTTTCTTATTTAAAAGACTTGAACGATTCAAATAAAACTTCTTTATCCTACCAAGTACATGATAAGACGAATAATCATGAATCTGCTCTCCAGAACCTAAAAAATCAACATAGGCCATTACCAAAACCTTCCCTCTTTATCTTAAATGTCAAAGCTACGCCTACTGATATAGAGAAGTTTTTGATTCTGCAAAACTCAAAACAAAACAGTTTATAATATTAGTCTCAACAGTTTGGAGTAATGTTTACTATTTGTAAGCCAAAGATAACATTCACAAAAATGAGTCATGCATTACTGATTACTTCTAAGCATCATGGTAATTATAGATGGCCAATTTACGTCATAATGCATGTCTGGGCAATTAAATGACGAGCATTATTTAGTAATAATACCCTTTGGTCTAATCGTCAAATGTCAATATAAGGCTTCTTTGTATCACGTATGCAACATCACAGACCCGAACAATAAAAGCATAGGCCTACGTTCATATCATGTATGTGTCTATGCCAAAAACAACCGTCACAATATCCAGCCAACTCGTACATAGTTAGTGGCAGAGAAAATTAGTAGCAAACACAGGGAAGATAACCACTTGGATTGCGCATTTATGCTGAGACTAGGTATGTGTGTATGCAGGCCTGCAGAGAGTGGATCAAGTGGCATCTCTCAGAGGTTCTGTCATATTTTTGAGCCAGGCAAAGACCATCAATTAACTTTTTAAAATATTTTTATCTTTCAAGAGAAGTTTATGATTTTATGCCTTGTTAAATATGATATTTCTGGCACTTAACAGCAACAAATAAAACTTCGAATTGTCCGTGCACATTTGCAGCACACTTCTGAACTAATTGTAAGAAGAGCAATGGCCAATTGCAGTTGCATTACCATTGTATTGCATGCAAGTATATATGCGAATCTAAACACTTACTATAGCGCCTTTAGTTCCTCACAAATGCATTAAATATGTACAATATGTGTGTATTGTACATTTTATTGTACTGTAGTGTATCAAATCATAAAATATAGTTTAAGTGCTTTAACTTAATTTCAGATTAGTTTTAGCTTCTCTGTTGAATTGTGATAAGAAAATTAGCCATTAAAATTAAATTAAAATTGCTTTGAAATTCTAACAGTGACTTACTTTGCTTTTCATATTCATGTCGTGATTTTTCTTCCGTGATTTTTGTGGAGCACGCACCTACAACCCATAATAATGCATGTAAAAGTCATTCTTGCATTCGTGTATTCGTACATTCGTGCCGTTGTGTTAACAGTGAAAATGCAACTATGTTATTATGTGTCTGCCCTTTTGTGAGGAACATGGAAAGTGCTATGTTAAGTTTCTTGATACATATACATACACACATACATACATGCATACATGCATACATGTATTCATGCATACATGCATACATGTATTCATGCATACATGCATACATGCATAAATACATACAGACATACATACATACATGCATACCTACATACATGCATACATACATACATATATACATACAAACATACATACATACATACATACATGTATTCATGCATACATGCATACAAGCAAAAATACATACATACATACATACATGCATGCATACATTCATACATACATATATACATATAAACATACATACATGCATACATTTATACATACATGCATAAATACATACATACATACATACATGCATACCTACATACATGCATACATACATACATATATACATACAAACATACATACATACATACATACATACATGTATTCATGCATACATGCATACAAGCAAAAATACATACATACATACATACATACATACATGCATACATTTATACATACATGCATACATACATACATACATACATACATACATAGATACATGCATACATGTATTCATGCATACATGCATACAAGCATAAATACATACATACATACATACATACATGCATGCATACATACATACATACATACATACACACATACATACATGCATACATTCATACATACATATATAGATATAAACATACATACATACATACATTTATACATACATGCATACATACATACAGACATGCATACATATATACATACATACATAAATACAAACATACATACATAATACATACATACATATAAACATACATACATACACACACATACATACACACATACAATAAAATATACATACATACGTAACTACATACATATGTATATACATACATACATACATACATCCAGACATACATACATGCATACATACATGCATACATACATGATAAATACATGCATACATACATACAGACATGCATACATATATACATACATACATAAATACAAACATACAGACACACACATACATACACACATACATAAAAATATACATACATACATAACTACATACATATGTATATACATACATACATACATACATACATCCATACATTCATACATACATACATGCATACATACATGCATACATACATGCATACATACATTCATACATACATGATACATACATGCATACATACATACAGACATGCATACATATATACATACATACATAAATACAAACATACATACATGATACATACATACATATATACATACATACATACACACACATACATACACACATACATAAAAATATACATACATACATAACTACCTACATATGTATATACATACATACATACATACATCCAGACATACATACATACATACATGCATACATACATGCATACATACATGATACATACATTCATACATACATGCATACATACATACAAACATAGATGCTTAATACACGACGCATTTGAAGCACGAAAATATTAAACTGGTATCTATTATGCGAGTATTTTGTATTAAGGCTCAAAAAGTGTTAGAATGACCTTCATAATGACCTGTGCTATGCAAGAAACTGCAGAACTACGTGTACATGATTGTAGTCATCAAAATTAATAATTATGTGCAATCTGTCATTAAACCATCTTCGTTTATTAATCTTCCGCATAATTACAGTAGTCATAGAAGCAGAAACAAAATATGTTTAGATTTGTCATTTGTTACTTCCGGAATTGTTCAACTAGCTAGGACACGAAAATCGATTGAAATGATCATCTGAAAAGTTATAGGCTTAGCCAGATGAACAGGTCTGCTGTTGATTCATTGCCAAAAAATCAACGCTTTCATAAAGTTCAAGACATACATGCATACATACATACATACATACATACATACATACATACATACATACATACATACATACATACATACATACATATATTCATACATACATACATATATACATACATGCATACATACATACATGATACATACAAACATACATACATACATAAATACATACATACATACATACATCGATGGTCACTTGGAGATGAAATCACAAGCAAAGCTCAAAATTCAATGACATACCACAATTAGAAGGATTAGAGAGGAAATGTACATGTAATAATTCAACCAGATCAACAGCGTCAAGACGAAGCCGGAGTTACTTACCTCTTTTCAGAAAGACGGCAGTAATTAGTAGTGTAAGTAGTACTCCAGTAATAGTGACAGCAATCGACCCATAAAAATACAATTGAGATCCTGAGATGAATGCAAATAACATAGATTACTACATGGAATTATTAGCCATTGTGGTACTAACTATGAACCCAGGATATTTTAATCATCGGAAAGCCATTTTACATAATCACATAAAATCGAAACGATTGGTTGAACACCATTATTTCAATTTAGACCTAGACAGACCAATCTTTAAGACTAATCTAGATGCTTCATTTGCCTTAACAGCTTGACGTAATTTTAGTTATTTGACCCTTGAAGGCTAACCTGGGGTGAATTTTTCACCCCAAGTCAGTATTTTGTACCGCACTGTTTAATATCGTTGTAGCCTTGTCATTTGCTTTGATGCATTTGTTCATAGATGAGTTTCTTTCATTTTATATACATATATTTTGTGAGTTTTGTCTATCTCATTTTATAATACATGGTCAGTTGATCATGTTACTGCTGTCCACCTTGGCCATTTTTAGAACTCGCGATTAAGATGTCTCGAAGTGTTTCTGCCTCTCATGTAGCTATTGATATCGGATTGGAAATGATGACATCGATGGTGATAATCTAGAGTATGATAACTAGAGACAGCATTTGTCTGACTTCTAAAGATGATAGCCTAAATCATAATGGTACAAGCATCTCTTGGAAAGTGGCAATACAATTGAGAAAAGCGCATGTAAGGAACTTTGTGAGCACTTCGTGTTTTGATTTCTGTTGGATCGATGATAAGCTAGATCGACGATAGACAGATAAACCTATAATGTTAACTGTCAGTTAACATTATACAGGTTTGTCTGCTTTGCAACATGGTACCACTAGCTTTATTTCCAAAAATAATATTGTGCAATTTTATGTCAGACGCCTCAAAATGTGTGTGGTTAAAAATTGACCCCAGGTAATCAAATATAAGATTTTTTAGACGTTGACCTCTGAACGTTAATCGGAAACTTATGCAGCGTCTGTGGATGGTGAACAAGGCTTATCAATACCACACCATAATCAGGTCAAGCATTTCACCTGGTTCTGGCTTAATTTGTAAAAGGTTATTGCTATCTTGTTGATCTCTAGCTGTAAATTTCAGTTCCTGCATCTATTAGAGTCGCCACTAATCTGACAAATTTCGATTTTTAAGGACATCGACCTCCTTCAAGTGAATTTAGGTCTATTACCATTCTGAAGTAGTCAAAGTTCAACATCCAACTTTATCAGAAACATCTAGTCTTGCAATAAATTTAAAATAACTTTCTAGATTTTACGATTGGCCTACATAGCCCTTTGTAGTATAGATGATCCCAACATGAACATTAGCGCAACTGTTCATTTGTTACACTGTGTGAAAAAATTGACTTTTCATAGCTTATTCTCAAATTAAGACATACCGGCTCAACTTGCTCAGCATTTGAAACTACTTCATATCAAAGAGTAATACTTGGTGAATCTTGAGATGTTGCTGGTGTTGTGTTCGTAGTCTGATTCATTATTGTACTTGTGGCGGTCAAGTTAGGGTTCACCGAACACTGAAGAAGGACGCTAATTTGAATTGAGGTAGACGTATTTGCTGTCTGAAAATCGCCAGTTGATGTTTCATCTGAAAATTATATTTGTAAACACTGTCATTTCAAATTCTTTAGCTCAAACAGAGATAAAAAGTATTTCATTTTATGTCAACGACATCGTATGACATTATTCTAAATTTTGACACGCGTGCATGTACTGCATTAAAAAAAATTATTTGAATAGTCGAGCGTGACGCATTTTCCTTGCTTTTCATCAAATTCATTTTCATTCGATGCTTCAGTGACACTTTAGTACACATGCAACGTACATCCTAATAGCCTATAAATGTTTCTTTAGGAAGAAGACGCAATGCTGAGAATTCGAAGAACCAGGACCGACAAATCAGATAGCATGCTCGATATAAAAATCATGCGTCTTTATGCCGTCACAACAAGTACTCGAGTAGAGGCGCTTGGTTTATTTTATTGCGAAGCATGATGTACTCACATATCTTCATATTTTAATTGATTGCTTAAATATTATTGATTCAAGAACCTACTTAGCATCATATATCTGAATAGGTACATGAACTGTAATTCTCGTGGGAAGCATAAGCTTCTACCTGAATACTAGTGATGTCCTTTGAGGCAACTTCTCAAACCTCAAATTGCTGCAATCTCCAGGGCATGCCTGTTTCATCTCCCGAGAATCCGACAACTTCGCTCTATTCTTGACTCTGCATCACTAAAAACACTGATACACTGTCTTATTCTGACGCGACTTGACTACTGCAACTTAGTACTCAGTGGCCTCCCTGAATGCACATTGCTTCTAGCTAGAATACCGCGTCAGGCTGCACGACTGTGCCTTGAACTCTCCCTCCGAGACCATATCGCATCTGCTCTTCGTTCTCTACACTGACTTCCTGTCTGTGAGCGTATTTGCTACAAGCTGGCACTCCTCATGTACAGAGCGCACTCTATGGTCACATTTCGCAGCTCTATTACAGGGCGTTCCTCTCTTAGATCAGCCGTATGCTGGACAGTACGTTGTCCCTATAAAAACACGTCTTGTCTTCGGCCGGAGGTCATTCACTGTTGCCGGTTCCTCCATCTGGAACTCTCTACCTCCTCGTGTTCGCAACTCTCTCAGTGAGCCTCTCTGTCACTCTAACCTGAAAACATACCTCTTCCAGTCTGCCAATGGCTCTTAATGGTTGCTCTGCTTCAAGGTGCACTTCTGAACTTTCTGTAAGGAGGGCATTATCAAATTACAGTTGTATTGTATTTTATTGTACTAAGGGAGGTACTTACCGCAATTACTGCAGTTGAGTTCACATACTTCTATGCCGTGTGATGTAAGATTCGTCTTAAATGGCAAAAATGTTCCATTTTTTCTGTTTTTGGGAAATTCACAGAATACGTTTCCTTCGCCCGCGTGGCTACATGCTGTTGGTGTGGAATTTGTGCACGAGTCTGCAATCCAATCTGAGCTTGTCAATGAGCTGCGGACAAAGGTGAAGCTGCATACAAATCGTTTCATTGTTTCCGTTGAATTTGTGTCCAGTTCACATATTGGAATAGCTTAAAACGAAAAGTTTGAATCAATTATGCTGCATCTCTATATCTTGAAATTAATTAATATATTGGAAGCTAGCCACTTCAATAAAACTTTATGAGCTTTCTGGGTTCTTATCGCACTACATCAAACTTCCGATGATGACAATTCTGTGCAGAGAGGTCATGGTAGCCAGAGGCAAAAGGAATTAATTCAAAAAAAGTGCACAAGCAAGATTTAACATTAATTATCTTATCTGTAATATGATATTAGGCATTATTGGCAATTTAGTCTATCCTAACCTGAAATGTAAACCCAATTCGACAACATTAAGGTGAAGTTATCGAAAGAGTGAGGCATTTAAAATTACTTTAATGCATCGAAGAAAACAGATCTAGATGTGAGAATATGGAAAATCTACTATCACCAATGTGCGGCATCATAAGCCAAACTCAAAGAGTTTATTCAAAATAGCGGCGTTTGGCAATTGCGATAAAAATAATAACTACATGTAGGAATATGTGCATCTGATTGATTCGTCATTGAGCTATGAACTAAGTTTATCCACATAATAGGTAACGCACCATAGTCAAACGTGATGTGGCTCCAAATGAATGTTTTACTCAAATCATTTGTTACAATTTAGATAGCGCAGTTTTTAATATTGCAGATGATGATCACATTATGTCATGCTTGATACATACTTAAAAGTGCAAGCTCCGTTGAAGTAAGGATTTGTATATGCCTCTCTCCATCTGAACAGATATACGTTCCTAAATTTGACTTTTTAACTCGCGTAATTGAGAGATGAGATATGTTGTATAAACTGTAATTGACGCTTGTCACTGAATAATCCATTATGAATAAATTTGGAACCACATTATCTCCATAAAGTGTGTGTTTTCCTGAGACATTGTAGAAGTTCCAATCGACTCCGAAGGACGAGTTAATAGTGCATTCAATTTGAATGCGGTCGCCTTCAACAGCCACTTTTATTGATGAGTCCACAGCATGATGCCAGGCTACGGCTTGCAAGATAACATCTAAAATGCAAAATTAGTTTCTACATTTATTTTGCATTAGAATTTCAAAATGTTTGTCTTAAAACTAATTGTTCCTTAAAGTTCATGTTTAATTTGGGGTCGACGTACTTAATTGCCAGACTGCTTGGACTCAGATCAATTTCGAAACAACATACATGTATAGTGTCTTCTCCCCTGCTTGCCTTGGACTAATACTCATTGCACAGAGAGATGTTCTCAACCACGCTCCATTGGAAGGTTATGGGTTTATGGGATCTAGTAGCATCATGCGAAGGTCAAGCCGACTTGGGATGTGTATTTTTAGCAGGCAAAAGGCTGGGATGGATCAAGGGAAAGGAAATCCCGCATACACGATACCAGACTCGGAACAGTAATCTCACGGGGTTCGTTGAAATGAGATACGTTGAGACGAGGACAGCAAGTAGTTAATGAATGCCTGGGCCGAGTTAATGGATCAAGTCATTGACTCGGTGAACTTGTCTGATGGCTCCAAATACCTTTGAGTTTCTCACGGAACTGACAAATACTTTATAGATAATTATTATCATTTTGCAGTTGCCTAGCGATTAGAATGCTATTGCCGTGCAATTAATGTGACCCAGTTGAGCTCGGCCATATGCCATATTTATTATTTGATTACTTAAGCGTACTCTTAATCACCAAACTTCTAAAGCGCCACTCGAAAGCCAAGCGCAGGGCACCAGCTTATTCACGAGCGCTGCTTCAAATCAAATGGGTAGTCAAGAGGGTAGTACGAGGAAGGGTAGATAGAATTAGCAAAAACGACAAATTAAAGGTCATAGCTACAACCCGTGAGAAATAAATTCAGAGCATTATACTCACATAAAAGAACGTTACTGAACTGATTGTTAGCCATTTAATCCTGCTCTTTGATTAGTTTTACTGAAATGCAGACCTCTTCAAGTGAGCGCAACTATAGAATTGTTCACGTTATCATCTCAAATGCGGTCATGTAGGCATTTCGCATATTCACTCATAAGCAATAATATGAATGTTCACATTTAGACGCGTAGACGTCTGACGTTTATACTGTAGCAGATCTTATATCCTACAACAGGATGACTGATGGGTATAGTAGCCCTATAATGTTCACAGGCTTCCGAAAATGTTTAAGCGTCCGGAAATATGAGAGCTTCAGCTCATCACAACAGATGATAATTATGACGGGCTTAATATTTATCTACTCCTGTAGTACACAGTGTCATCAGCCTTCGCCAAACACTCTGTTAAGGTCGAGTCGCATAATTGAATATTAATTGCTGTCGCTCACTTCATAATCATTGATCTAAGTTTATACGTCAGTTTCTTCCATAATATGTTACATATGTATGTACATATAATATGTAAATTCTGTATATTCCAGCTACATTAAAACACATTTCTTGACATCAATTGGCTAATAATTTCATCTAAGCCTATTTGATGTGCTATAATAAATCTAAAAATCATATGTTAAGTTTACATTTTTCATCATTATTTAAGCCAATCTATTAATTAAGAGTAATTACATGTGCATGTATGTGTCGACAATACTAATGTTCTTGCAGCTCATAATTTCTATGATGCGTGGTCCTTACGTATGAGTCAGGAATTTTTCCATGCTGACGATTAGTTCATATCGAGCAAAACAATCACTAAATGTCAACTACGTACATGTAGATGTCAATGTGCTTAAGTTATAACTATGTACTCTACTTTTTCCACAACAAAAAATATGTACACTAAAAATAGACAGCTGTTTCTTAACAATAAACTTGCACTTATAGAGTCATATCTAATTAATTTCTTGATGTCTTCGTCGCTCAATTTTCCTCATATCGAAGAAGCAAAATCCTAGGAATCTTATCTAGAATGGTTTATCTACTTCCAACAAATACATGTGTGAAGTCACTGAACTTGGACTTTAATATGATGCTTAACCAATTGATATAACAGGCTATACTACACAAAAGACTTAATGCTCTTTAGATGAGCGTGCTTCCTATTATTGGCAGCTTCTCCCAAGTCTAACCTCAATCATCAGGCAGTTTATATGCCCAACAACGTATACCAAATCTGGAACAAATAAAATTGTTGCAATCAAACAAATTTACGTAAAAATTTAATTGCAAACTACTACTACCTATTACTTTGTACCCATATCTGGCAATGCCCCTATGGCTTACGCCCTATTGGTCACTATAGACCAGTTTGCAACCGATAGCCTACACAGACACACACACATACATATAAACATACAGTCTGTCCTGCATACGTCCGTATACTTGTAGACCTGCACATGAGTACATAACGCATAATTATAATATGCGTGCAGACGTAGACTGAAACATACACACAGACATACATACACAGACATACATACACAGACATACATACACAGACATACATACACAGACATACATACACAGACATACATACACAGACATACATACACAGACATACATACACAGACATACATACACAGACATACATACACAGACATACATACACAGACATACATACACAGACATACATACACAGACATACATGCATGCACATATAATGGCATACATAATCCCATGTATGTACATCTAAGTGGCCGATTATTAAAACACAATCATGATAATAATCTGTGTTCAACGACATTCAAACTGACATAACCGCCGTATAGGATTACATACATTGTATGAACGGATCATGACAGGTTACTACAGAGGTGGAATTTAACTGTGCGGCAGCCATACAAGGCGCTCATCACGTTATGCATCTAATTTATCCAAGTGAACCAACAGTTTGGCAACAGCCGAGTACACAAATGTAGAAGTGAACAACAGTTGAACAACAGCTGAGTAGAAGCATTGTCATTTGGTTTCTTATTTTGATTTATAGTGCATTTTATGATATGCAGGCACAGAGCTAATACCATTCAAATTGCATGTTAATTAAGATCGCAATTAACGTCAGTTTAATCCTAGTAAGTTTTTTAAAATTTGCCTGTTAAAGTTACTCATTTTTTATGTAAGAGAAATATGAACACCACCCACATAATATTGACACTTGTTTTGTAGTCAAAGAAAATATTATTGTAATAAAAATTATAATGCCAATAAAAATAATGGTAATAGTAAAAGTAATGATAATAATAACAATAATGACAATGATATATCGGAAAAAATAAAAATTAAAACAACATTGAAAATTAAATTTAGTGATGATGATGATGATGATGATTACATTGATTATGATGAAGATGATGATGATGATGATGATGCTGATGATGATGATGATTAATGATAACAATAAATCATAATATTCTGCATATCATAAAATTCACTCTGGGTCATAATATACATGCAGCGCCGACTTTTATTAGCATGCACCCAAGTTTTCGCTAAGATATCTCTACTAATTTGTTGACATGGCCAATCAAAGTGTTTGCAGGAAGCACAATAACAATTTTCGCCACCTGATTTTGTTCAGATAAGGGTCACCAGCTGATGAGCGTGTGTATGGATATGCCCTAGGAGCATGTGAAGTGTCTCGACCCTTTACAGTGCCTTTAGTTACATCTCAGTGCACATCTGTAAGCTAATACTCAGATCAACCATGACAGGTTCCGCAGATAATTTCGAAGAAACTTCATAGAATTATTAGCCTAGGTCCATAGTAAGGGTTTTTGAGTTTTCCAAACACTGGCGGAACCTTTGCCCATAGGGTTAGTTGACATTGGCTGTGGTTTTCATGGCCCCTTTTGGCAGTTTTTGTCGTTTTGATAAATGGACCGCTACGAAACCTGGATCTCATGAGCAATATAAAATTTATGAGATATTTGTACCATGAAGCATTTGTTGTCATGATAACCAACTTGACAACTACTATATGTGAAGATGGAGTCTCGCAGGCCTACAGTGATGTGTTCATCTTATTAAATGCCTCATCAAAACATCGCACACATCTAATACAATGCTAAACGATCCTATTGTGACAACTATAACTATGGTTCATAATACTGCTACGATATCATCCTGTTTTGACAGCTCTACCTTGTTGTGGTCACTCTGGCCACCGGAAACGGGTCTTCACTGGTCACCGACATCTAGAAAAACCCACTTATCTGACACAGCGCTGATTACGTTGGAAGCTACGATTACGATACTAGGACTATAATCCTGTTGTAACAGCAAGCCTGATTATTCTTATGCTAGTTTTACAGATAATCGAATCACCAGAATTTCTGTTAAGTTCTTTTAAGTTGGGACTGACTTGTAAAAGAAACTCAGTATAAAATTGAGGGCGAGGAATTATCAAGATTCGTTCCTAGTCCAAAATAATCTGAGAGTTAGACAGGTTGATAGACAATGTCTGTAATTACAGCGAGGGAGAGACAGGCGATACTAGAGAGAAGAGATGAGGAAAACCGACCCGGAAATTATTTTCTGATATTTCAAATTTACAATATACATGTATACAGACGAACCAATCTCAACCAATAGATCTAGGCATATATGCAAAAATTTTCATCATGTTGCTCGCAATGCTGAATATCGCAAATTAAAAAAGAGAAGAGGAAGAAAGTATACGAAGCTATTAAGCGACGGAATAAGAAGAATGAGGAGGAAGAGGAGGAAGAAGCAGCAAAGGAGTTGAAATAAGAAGAAATAGGAATTAGAAAGAAGATCATTCATTCGGGTTAACCAGATGAACACGCCGTGGGGTAGAGAATAAGGAATTTCATATTTTTGGCACTGGACAGTGCTTGAACAGACATACTCTAGTCTATTCTTCCGTTTGGCCCTCCAACAAACACAGCAGCGATGGTCAGCGTTCTCCATCTCTCACAAGAGTTTCATAGAGACCATAGAGTTGGGCAAAATATTTGGAAAATAGTTAAGTCCTGCTAGGAACTTAAAACCAACCACATCGTGGTTTATGGGCCTATGTCTGCGTGCCAACCTGACTAATTCCGAAATAGACAGAACGTGTGCACTATATGCCATTATGTCGTCAATGATCGTGTAGCTCATCTAAGTTCATTCTGTATCAGAGCAATTAATCATATGCAGACAATAGACTAGCCAATCGTAAACTTAGACTTCCGTTTCCTGTTTGAAATGGATTTAATTTGTCATTTGATTCCTGCTGACAGTAGTCAAGTGCCTGCATTAGTCTCAGGTTGCAGACTGTTCGTGTCACAATGTTATTATTCATTTTCACAACAGACAAGCCAGACAACTCGCTGACTGACTCAGTCAGTCAGTCAGTCAGTCAAATAGTCAGTCAGTCAGTCAATCAGATAGTCAGTCTGTCAGTCAGATAGTCAGTCAGTCAGTCAGTCAATCAGATAGTCAGTCTGTCAGTCAGATAGTCAGTCAGTCAGTCAGATAGTCAATTAGTCAGTCAGACAGTCAGTCAGTCAATCAGATAGTCAGTCAGTCAGTCAGTCAGTCGCTCAAACGCTCACAATCTATCGCTTTCTCAGCCAGTCACAGTCAAACAGGCATTCCGTGAATTACTAGGTCATTTTTTTATAGACTCCCAAAGGCTCATTTAGTCACGCACACTCTCAGTCATTCATTCACTTAGTCACCTACTCACCCACTAGTTCACTTATGTACTCGCCAACTCACTCACCAACTCACATATTCACTCAGACACCTACTCGCCAACTCAACAACTAAATAAATCATCCCTAATTCACTCACTCATTGGCTGCATTTTACTTCCGAGGCCATGACTCACCCACTAACTCACTTGTATGCTCGTTCATCACTTACTGCCTCGCCAAATCTCTCACGCACTCACGCAATCATCACTCAATCGTCTCACTCAACCACTCACTGACTCATCACTGACTCACGGACTGACTGACTGACACTCACTCACTCACTCATTCACTCACTCATTGGATGTAGATTCCTAGCGAGGCTGTAGACTACATTACCCAAAGGCAAAGACTACTATATTATAACGACCGTCAATAGGGCTAAACTGAGCCGCTGTAAGCAAAGTAGACTATTGTAAAAACAACAAAGGGTGACTGACATAAGTTTATTTAAGTAACGGATCATCCATAAAAAACAAAATAAGGCGCATGAAATGTTTTAAATAGTCATATTTAATAGATTTTTTCGCGTGTGCATAATAGTCCTGTAAGGATATAAACCATGAAGTTAATCAGTTCATAGACCAACAGTTCTTGTCTGTCTATATTTACTTTGACGCAAATGTCACTCTCGTTTAGTTTATTTGCAGATGTACGCAGTGCTTGCCAACTAATTTCTTTAAGTGCATAAATTTGTTGATGTTTTGTTGAAATGTGCCATACAGGCTACAGGCTTGCATGTACATACCTATTTGCGTGATTTTAATCAGTCTGCTTACTGAGACTCGCCACATTAAGAGATTCGAAAAGGCCTACTTATCAACATAGGCCCCTACTGCAACGTTAATCATCTAGGATGTGAGAGAGTCGTTAAATAAAAGCCCCTTCTACACATTATGCGTATTACAGCGACAGCCACCTATCGAATGAATGCGGGAATAAAAACCACCAAGCTACTTGTCGTTAAATTATTAGGTCGTGTACCGGGTAATACCTGCGTCAGTTTAAACATCAATCAATCAACATTTATTTGGTAATCCATTAAACAACACAGAAATTAATGACAATTATTGCAAATGTTACAATTATTATCGGATCACCCAGGAGACCCAATTAGGGATCGGATGATCCCGCTAGTTAGGGTCACCTGGGATGTTTGAAGTAAAAATAAACGATTGCACCAAGTTCTAGAACTATTGCAAGAGTGCACAAAAACAGTTCTTTATAAAATATTAACTGACAGCTTAACTAGACTTAATTAATAACATATCCATCCAAGTCACAGTTGTTGATTCAAAGCATAATGGTTGGCCCTTTATTAGCACATTGCAACAACGCCAGCCTTAGGACCACAAAGCGGAGTAATCCTAACCAAGGTCACTGTATCTCTCATACGATAGTTGGCCCATTATTAGCACATCGCAACAACGCCAGCCCTAGGACTATAAAGCAGAGTAATTTTAACTAAGGTCACTGTATCTCTCATCCATGTTCATTCAAATGGCCTCCCTCCACTTAGACCTGAACTGGTACAGATTTGGAATTAGGCGCAATGGAAGTGGGATGTCATTCCAAATCTTAGACCCTGCGCGTTTTATAGATGCGAGCCTAATGTTCGTTCTCGCATAAGAGATGTAGAAATTGGGGTTCCCTCTTGATAAATGATAATGGCTACCTTGGTGAAGACGAAAATAATCTAGAAATTGGCTGGGTAAAAAGTTGCGGGAGTATTGGTACATGAAGATTCCAATTTGTAGTGTCCGAATTTGTTCAATTTTTAGTAACTTTCTGTTTTTGAATTCGAGTCCTGTGTGCGCACCATATGGTATGTTTGCTTCAAATCTAATTGATTTTTTCTGCAAAATACTCAATTTCTTTAAATTGATTTCTATAGACGATTTGTAAGCAGAGGCCCAAACTATATTGCCATATGTTAAATATGGGCAAATGAGAGTGTGATATAGGGTTAAACGGGCCTTAGCTGTAAGTACTTTAGATATTATAGAGACTATTCCGATGCTTTTTGCAACTTTAAGTGATATTGCAGATATGTGATCAGTCCACGATAAGTGCTGATCTACAATAATTCCCAAAAATTTCGTGGAAGAGACTTGGGTGATTGGTGTTTGCAGAATTCTAATAGTTGGTGAATGCTCAGGTGGAGGCTTTCTGTATGATCTGAACAGTATGAAGTTGGTTTTATCTATGTTTAGAGTTAGTCTATTAGCTACGAACCATTCTGCCATCTTATCTAGTTCAATGTTTGTCTGGCTAATCAGAGTTTCAAGGCAGGAATGGGAATGAAATACATTAGTGTCATCTGCAAAAATTATAAAAAATAAAGCCGGAGCTACATTTGGAAGGTCATTAATATAGAGGATGAATAATAATGGTCCCAGGATAGACCCTTGGGGAATCCCATACTTTATGGTTAATAGACCAGAATTGTCTGCATTCCCAAGCATTTTTACCTACTACAGAATATGTTTAATTTTGGGCGGGCGTCAAAAATTTAAGACCAAAAGGGGTTCCACGGCCAAAAAAGATTGGGAAACGCTGGTCTAACCTAATCTAGGCCTAAACCTGTTATTATCTGCATTCTCAAGCGTACGTTGTACCTACAACAGAATATGATGGTTTTGAACGGGGTTCCGCGAAACATTTTGAAGATCAAAAGGGTTCCGCGGTCAAAAAAGATTGGGAAACGCTGAATTAGATAATTGTTTCAAAAATTAACATGTTTCCAAGGCCAGACTCTCATTTAACTGAATAAATGAATTCATTGCCTCATGAGGCTATGCCGTTATTAAAAGTGCATTCATATCTGATCAAATGTTTGCAATATTTTCGAAAGAGGTCTCTGTGGGCTCTGATGGACCTGAAAACGTAGCCGTCAACAGCGGGGAGAGAGCAAGGTTTACCTGCAAGACAACGTCTAACTCAAAACTACGATGGTCAATGAGACTGACAGGAGAGAACGAAGAACGAATAATAACAAGAGAAGGACAAACTTTACCTTCTTACGTTGGGAATTTCTCCACAGAGTTGGGCAATGGCCAACTGACTCTTATCGTTAGAAATACAAGACTACACGACGCTGGGAGGTACATTTGCCTTGAGCTATCCACGTCGAAAACATCTAGTGCTGAACTGATTGTCATTGGTAAGAGCTCAATTTTCAACAGATTGATTTATTAAGTATTATCACAGCCTCTCAGAAGCCTTTTGTGCCAAATCAGTAACAATCAAGTCCCGCACGCGTTGCCTAAACAATGCCTGATAAAAAGCCATGGCAAATGATATTATTGTAATGGTTATGTATCCTTATTGTTTTCGCTATATCTGCCGCCACACTTAATGCGATTAGCTGGAAAAGCCGTGCTCAATTGACCAAAACAAGCGTATAAGATTGGACGGATGTCACAGAAAAAGTTCAACATTTTAATAACGACTAGCTGCTTTGGCTTATATGTATACAGTACCCGATTTCGTTAATTTCCACAGAGTCATCGCCTGTGTGTATTTCGACTCAGAACACATCGTCGTCCGTCCTTAGATGTGATGTCAAATATCGAGGCAACTGGCATCCAGACATTGACCTAAGTATTCGAACAAAGAACAAAGCTGACGTTCAAATTTCTCCAAAACAACTAACGAGTCAGCTGAACACTCCTCATTCAGAACATTCTGCATTTCAGTAAAACTAATCAAAGAGCAGGATTAAATGGCTAACAATCAGTTCAGTAACGTTCTTTTATGTGAGTATAATGCTCTGAATTTATTTCTCACGGGTTGTAGCTATGACCTTTAATTTGTCGTTTTTGCTAATTCTATCTACCCTTCCTCGTACTACCCTCTTGACTACCCATTTGATTTGAAGCAGCGCTCGTGAATAAGCTGGTGCCCTGCGCTTGGCTTTCGAGTGGCGCTTTAGAAGTTTGGTGATTAAGAGTACGCTTAAGTAATCAAATAATAAATATGGCATATGGCCGAGCTCAACTGGGTCACATTAATTGCACGGCAATAGCATTCTAATCGCTAGGCAACTGCAAAATGATAATAATTATCTATAAAGTATTTGTCAGTTCCGTGAGAAACTCAAAGGTATTTGGAGCCATCAGACAAGTTCACCGAGTCAATGACTTGATCCATTAACTCGGCCCAGGCATTCATTAACTACTTGCTGTCCTCGTCTCAACGTATCTCATTTCAACGAACCCCGTGAGATTACTGTTCCGAGTCTGGTATCGTGTATGCGGGATTTCCTTTCCCTTGATCCATCCCAGCCTTTTGCCTGCTAAAAATACACATCCCAAGTCGGCTTGACCTTCGCATGATGCTACTAGATCCCATAAACCCATAACCTTCCAATGGAGCGTGGTTGAGAACATCTCTCTGTGCAATGAGTATTAGTCCAAGGCAAGCAGGGGAGAAGACACTATACATGTATGTTGTTTCGAAATTGATCTGAGTCCAAGCAGTCTGGCAATTAAGTACGTCGACCCCAAATTAAACATGAACTTTAAGGAACAATTAGTTTTAAGACAAACATTTTGAAATTCTAATGCAAAATAAATGTAGAAACTAATTTTGCATTTTAGATGTTATCTTGCAAGCCGTAGCCTGGCATCATGCTGTGGACTCATCAATAAAAGTGGCTGTTGAAGGCGACCGCATTCAAATTGAATGCACTATTAACTCGTCCTTCGGAGTCGATTGGAACTTCTACAATGTCTCAGGAAAACACACACTTTATGGAGATAATGTGGTTCCAAATTTATTCATAATGGATTATTCAGTGACAAGCGTCAATTACAGTTTATACAACATATCTCATCTCTCAATTACGCGAGTTAAAAAGTCAAATTTAGGAACGTATATCTGTTCAGATGGAGAGAGGCATATACAAATCCTTACTTCAACGGAGCTTGCACTTTTAAGTATGTATCAAGCATGACATAATGTGATCATCATCTGCAATATTAAAAACTGCGCTATCTAAATTGTAACAAATGATTTGAGTAAAACATTCATTTGGAGCCACATCACGTTTGACTATGGTGCGTTACCTATTATGTGGATAAACTTAGTTCATAGCTCAATGACGAATCAATCAGATGCACATATTCCTACATGTAGTTATTATTTTTATCGCAATTGCCAAACGCCGCTATTTTGAATAAACTCTTTGAGTTTGGCTTATGATGCCGCACATTGGTGATAGTAGATTTTCCATATTCTCACATCTAGATCTGTTTTCTTCGATGCATTAAAGTAATTTTAAATGCCTCACTCTTTCGATAACTTCACCTTAATGTTGTCGAATTGGGTTTACATTTCAGGTTAGGATAGACTAAATTGCCAATAATGCCTAATATCATATTACAGATAAGATAATTAATGTTAAATCTTGCTTGTGCACTTTTTTTGAATTAATTCCTTTTGCCTCTGGCTACCATGACCTCTCTGCACAGAATTGTCATCATCGGAAGTTTGATGTAGTGCGATAAGAACCCAGAAAGCTCATAAAGTTTTATTGAAGTGGCTAGCTTCCAATATATTAATTAATTTCAAGATATAGAGATGCAGCATAATTGATTCAAACTTTTCGTTTTAAGCTATTCCAATATGTGAACTGGACACAAATTCAACGGAAACAATGAAACGATTTGTATGCAGCTTCACCTTTGTCCGCAGCTCATTGACAAGCTCAGATTGGATTGCAGACTCGTGCACAAATTCCACACCAACAGCATGTAGCCACGCGGGCGAAGGAAACGTATTCTGTGAATTTCCCAAAAACAGAAAAAATGGAACATTTTTGCCATTTAAGACGAATCTTACATCACACGGCATAGAAGTATGTGAACTCAACTGCAGTAATTGCGGTAAGTACCTCCCTTAGTACAATAAAATACAATACAACTGTAATTTGATAATGCCCTCCTTACAGAAAGTTCAGAAGTGCACCTTGAAGCAGAGCAACCATTAAGAGCCATTGGCAGACTGGAAGAGGTATGTTTTCAGGTTAGAGTGACAGAGAGGCTCACTGAGAGAGTTGCGAACACGAGGAGGTAGAGAGTTCCAGATGGAGGAACCGGCAACAGTGAATGACCTCCGGCCGAAGACAAGACGTGTTTTTATAGGGACAACGTACTGTCCAGCATACGGCTGATCTAAGAGAGGAACGCCCTGTAATAGAGCTGCGAAATGTGACCATAGAGTGCGCTCTGTACATGAGGAGTGCCAGCTTGTAGCAAATACGCTCACAGACAGGAAGTCAGTGTAGAGAACGAAGAGCAGATGCGATATGGTCTCGGAGGGAGAGTTCAAGGCACAGTCGTGCAGCCTGACGCGGTATTCTAGCTAGAAGCAATGTGCATTCAGGGAGGCCACTGAGTACTAAGTTGCAGTAGTCAAGTCGCGTCAGAATAAGACAGTGTATCAGTGTTTTTAGTGATGCAGAGTCAAGAATAGAGCGAAGTTGTCGGATTCTCGGGAGATGAAACAGGCATGCCCTGGAGATTGCAGCAATTTGAGGTTTGAGAAGTTGCCTCAAAGGACATCACTAGTATTCAGGTAGAAGCTTATGCTTCCCACGAGAATTACAGTTCATGTACCTATTCAGATATATGATGCTAAGTAGGTTCTTGAATCAATAATATTTAAGCAATCAATTAAAATATGAAGATATGTGAGTACATCATGCTTCGCAATAAAATAAACCAAGCGCCTCTACTCGAGTACTTGTTGTGACGGCATAAAGACGCATGATTTTTATATCGAGCATGCTATCTGATTTGTCGGTCCTGGTTCTTCGAATTCTCAGCATTGCGTCTTCTTCCTAAAGAAACATTTATAGGCTATTAGGATGTACGTTGCATGTGTACTAAAGTGTCACTGAAGCATCGAATGAAAATGAATTTGATGAAAAGCAAGGAAAATGCGTCACGCTCGACTATTCAAATAATTTTTTTTAATGCAGTACATGCACGCGTGTCAAAATTTAGAATAATGTCATACGATGTCGTTGACATAAAATGAAATACTTTTTATCTCTGTTTGAGCTAAAGAATTTGAAATGACAGTGTTTACAAATATAATTTTCAGATGAAACATCAACTGGCGATTTTCAGACAGCAAATACGTCTACCTCAATTCAAATTAGCGTCCTTCTTCAGTGTTCGGTGAACCCTAACTTGACCGCCACAAGTACAATAATGAATCAGACTACGAACACAACACCAGCAACATCTCAAGATTCACCAAGTATTACTCTTTGATATGAAGTAGTTTCAAATGCTGAGCAAGTTGAGCCGGTATGTCTTAATTTGAGAATAAGCTATGAAAAGTCAATTTTTTCACACAGTGTAACAAATGAACAGTTGCGCTAATGTTCATGTTGGGATCATCTATACTACAAAGGGCTATGTAGGCCAATCGTAAAATCTAGAAAGTTATTTTAAATTTATTGCAAGACTAGATGTTTCTGATAAAGTTGGATGTTGAACTTTGACTACTTCAGAATGGTAATAGACCTAAATTCACTTGAAGGAGGTCGATGTCCTTAAAAATCGAAATTTGTCAGATTAGTGGCGACTCTAATAGATGCAGGAACTGAAATTTACAGCTAGAGATCAACAAGATAGCAATAACCTTTTACAAATTAAGCCAGAACCAGGTGAAATGCTTGACCTGATTATGGTGTGGTATTGATAAGCCTTGTTCACCATCCACAGACGCTGCATAAGTTTCCGATTAACGTTCAGAGGTCAACGTCTAAAAAATCTTATATTTGATTACCTGGGGTCAATTTTTAACCACACACATTTTGAGGCGTCTGACATAAAATTGCACAATATTATTTTTGGAAATAAAGCTAGTGGTACCATGTTGCAAAGCAGACAAACCTGTATAATGTTAACTGACAGTTAACATTATAGGTTTATCTGTCTATCGTCGATCTAGCTTATCATCGATCCAACAGAAATCAAAACACGAAGTGCTCACAAAGTTCCTTACATGCGCTTTTCTCAATTGTATTGCCACTTTCCAAGAGATGCTTGTACCATTATGATTTAGGCTATCATCTTTAGAAGTCAGACAAATGCTGTCTCTAGTTATCATACTCTAGATTATCACCATCGATGTCATCATTTCCAATCCGATATCAATAGCTACATGAGAGGCAGAAACACTTCGAGACATCTTAATCGCGAGTTCTAAAAATGGCCAAGGTGGACAGCAGTAACATGATCAACTGACCATGTATTATAAAATGAGATAGACAAAACTCACAAAATATATGTATATAAAATGAAAGAAACTCATCTATGAACAGATGCATCAAAGCAAATGACAAGGCTACAACGATATTAAACAGTGCGGCACAAAATACTGATTTGGGGTGAAAAATTCACCCCAGGTTAGCCTTCAAGGGTCAAATAACTAAAATTACGTCAAGCTGTTAAGGCAAATGAAGCATCTAGATTAGTCTTAAAGATTGGTCTGTCTAGGTCTAAATTGAAATAATGGTGTTCAACCAATCGTTTCGATTTTATGTGATTATGTAAAATGGCTTTCCGATGATTAAAATATCCTGGGTTTATAGTTAGTACCACAATGGCTAATAATTCCATGTAGTAATCTATGTTATTTGCATTCATCTCAGGATCTCAATTGTATTTTTATGGGTCGATTGCTGTCACTATTACTGGAGTACTACTTACACTACTAATTACTGCCGTCTTTCTGAAAAGAGGTAAGTAACTCCGGCTTCGTCTTGACGCTGTTGATCTGGTTGAATTATTACATGTACATTTCCTCTCTAATCCTTCTAATTGTGGTATGTCATTGAATTTTGAGCTTTGCTTGTGATTTCATCTCCAAGTGACCATCGATGTATGTATGTATGTATGTATTTATGTATGTATGTATGTTTGTATGTATCATGTATGTATGTATGCATGTATGTATATATGTATGTATGTATGAATATATGTATGTATGTATGTATGTATGTATGTATGTATGTATGTATGTATGTATGTATGTATGTATGTATGTATGTATGTATGTATGTATGTATGTATGCATGTATGTCTTGAACTTTATGAAAGCGTTGATTTTTTGGCAATGAATCAACAGCAGACCTGTTCACCTGGCTAAGCCTATAACTTTTCAGATGATCATTTCAATCGATTTTCGTGTCCTAGCTAGTTGAACAATTCCGGAAGTAACAAATGACAAATCTAAACATATTTTGTTTCTGCTTCTATGACTACTGTAATTATGCGGAAGATTAATAAACGAAGATGGTTTAATGACAGATTGCACATAATTATTAATATTGATGACTACAATCATGTACATGTAGTTCTGCAGTTTCTTGCATAGCACAGGTCATTATGAAGGTCATTCTAACACTTTTTGAGCCTTAATACAAAATACTCGCATAATAGATACCAGTTTAGTATTTTCGTGCTTCAAATGCGTCGTGTATTAAGCATCTATGTTTGTATGTATGTATGCATGTATGTATGAATGTATGTATCATGTATGTATGCATGTATGTATGTATGTATGTGTGTATGTATGCATGTATGTATGTATGTCTGGATGTGTGTATGTATGTATGTATATACATATGTATGTAGTTATGTATGTATGTATATTTTTATGTATGTGTGTATGTATGTGTGTGTATGTATGTATGTATATATGTATGTATGTATCATGTATGTATGTCTGTATTTTTGTATGTATGTATGTATATATGTATGCATGTCTGTATGTATGTATGCATGTATGTATAAATGTATGTATGAATGTATGCATGTATGTATGTGTGTATGTATGTATTTATGTATGTATGCATGCATGTATTTATATATGTATGTATGTATTTATGTATTTATGCTTGTATGCATGTATGCATGAATACATGTAGGCATGTATCTATGTATGTATGTATGTATGTATGTATGTATGTATGTATGTATGTATGTATGTATGTATGTATGTATGTATAGATCTATGTATGTATGTATGTATATATGTATGTATGTATATAAGTATGTATGCATGCATGTATGTAGGTATGCATGTATGTATGTATGTATGTATGTATTTATGCATGTATGCATGAATACATGTATGCATGTATGCATGTATGTATGTGTGTATGTATATGTATCAAGCAACTTAACATTGCACTTTCCATGTTCCTCACAAAGGGCAGACACATAATAACATAGTTGCATTTTCACTGTTAACACAACGGCACGAATGTACGAATACACGAATGCAAGAATGACTTTTACATGCATTATTATGGGTTGTAGGTGCGTGCTCCACAAAAATCACGGAAGAAAAATCACGACATGAAAATGAAAAGCAAAGTAAGTCACTGTTAGAATTTCAAAGCAATTTTAATTTAATTTTAATGGCTAATTTTCTTATCACAATTCAACAGAGAAGCTAAAACTAATCTGAAATTAAGTTAAAGCACCTAAACTATATTTTATGATTTGATACACTACAGTACAATAAAATGTACAATACACACATATTGTACATATTTAATGCAATTGTGAGGAACTAAAGGCGCTATAGTAAGTGTTTAGATTCGCCTATATACTTGCATGCAATACAATGGTAATGCAACTGCAATTGGCCATTGCTCTTCTTACAATTAGTTCAGAAGTGTGCTGCAAATGTGCACGGACAATTCGAAGTTTTATTTGTTGCTGTTAAGTGCCAGAAATATTATATTTAACAAGGCATAAAATCATAAACTTCTCTTGAAAGATAAAAATATTTTAAAAAGTTAATTGATGGTCTGGGCCTGGCTCAAAATTATGACAGAACCCCTGAGAAATGCCACTTGATCCACTCTCTGCAGGACTGCATACACACATACCTAGTCTCAGCATAAATGCGCAATCCAAGTGGTTATCTTCCTTGTGTTTGCTACTAATTTTCTCTGCCACTAACTATGTACGAGTTGGCTGGATATTGTGACGGTTGTTTTTGGCATAGACACATACATGATATGAACGTAGGCCTATGCTTTTATTGTTCGGGTCTGTGATGTTGCATACGTGATACAAAGAAGCCTTATATTGACATTTGACGATTAGACCAAAGGGTATTATTACCAATTAATGCTCGTCATTTAATTGCCCAGACACGCATTATGACGAAAATTGGCCATCTATAATTACCATGATGCTTAGAAGTAATCAGTAATGCATGACTCATTTTTGTGAATGTTATCTTTGGCTTACAAATAGTAAACATTACTCCAAACTGTTGAGACTAATATTATAAACTGTTTTGTTTTGAGTTTTGCAGAATCAAAAACTTCTCTATATCAGTAGGCGTAGCTTTGACATTTAAGATAAAGAGGGAAGGTTTTGGTAATGGCCTATGTTGATCTTTCAGGTTCTGGAGAGCAGATTCATGATTATTCGTCTTATCATGTACTTGGTAGGATAAAGAAGTTTTATTTGAATTGTTCAAGTCTTTTAAATAAGAAAGCCACAGTAAGCCTAGTCTCAGATGCTAAGCCATATGCTTTTATTACTATTAAATGAATCGAATCGAATTTAGTAAATATGCATACGCAGCATAGTTCCCATATTAATTTCTGTGTTGATATTATTCTCCCGCTCAAGAGAGGCCAATTGAAAAGATTTTTATTAATCGATTTTTGGGAATGAAAAATATATTTCCAGATTGACAAGAGCCATCTCGTACTTTTTATCTTTATCGAGCTGAATAAACGGATTGAATCGAGTCCTTATTCGCGAACTCTTATCACTCAATAATATGTAAAACGATGACTTTGGCTCTGTGTAACGAGCGATCCTATCGGTGTAGTCTGCAATCTTTTGTAAAAGCGATTCCATTTTATAACATAAAGGATTTTTTTTATATTGAAATGTAGAATTCATCGAAACCGCATCTATACTTGCCGCTATTCTTATTACTAGTCTGATCTATCACCACAAATCCATGAGGTTGCTCCCAGGCTGTTTCACATAGTTTCTTAAACTCATCCTTGGAGAGGTCTGTACTTACGTGATCGTGTTAAATGTGATTAATGTTTTTCTGGTCTTGAGGAAACAAGCAGATAAAAGTTTGCATTCTCTCTGATCGTCTGTCTAGGTAGTTTGAAATAATTTTTAGCGAGGTACAGGTAGAAGCAATCAACGTTACTATGCCTTCCCCGGATGTAGTAGGTCTCACATTTTTTTTGCTTTTCCAACTGTAAATCATCGAAAATCATCAGGGTTTTCTTGTCACGATTCAAGTCTCTCGGAACTGGCACATCTTCGATTGATTCAAAGAACTTACAGCAGATATCAGATTTTTTATACA
The DNA here is from genome assembly GCA_959347315.1 of Bimastos eiseni. Classification (NCBI taxonomy): domain Eukaryota; kingdom Metazoa; phylum Annelida; class Clitellata; order Crassiclitellata; family Lumbricidae; genus Bimastos; species Bimastos eiseni. The sequence continues at coordinate 34,954,782 of OY365810.1, forward strand.
AGTGTTTAGCCATTGCCTTAACTACTGAGGCCGGCGGAACATTTAGTATCATGGTCTCGTCTTGGCAATTGACTGGCCCGATGATGGATTCTTTCGGTATTTTTCTTCAAATGCCTGCTTGAGTATTTTATACTCTGATTGAAACAGAGATCTTCCAAATACTTGCAGATTGTCGTAGTCTAGCCATACAGGTCTTAGAAATAGGTTCAACAATAAAGTCGTCTTACCGCATCCGGACTTTCCTACCATTAACCCTCTTATACTTCTAGGTAAAAGAGGGTTATTGAATCTCTGAGATAATACGTCGTTCCACGATAAATCTTTGACTTCCATTTTAAATATATCTAATTGTATTTAAAAAGGATGTATTGCGTGAAGTGTAAAACTCGTACTGAAACTAAAATATCCAGAATGTCGTTACTAGGAACGGAAGGTCAATGCTTAGAGGCACATGTGATATATGTGGAAAGACAAAGACACAATTCGTGAAGTCTTCTGAAGGTGGTGATTTAGTTGGATCTTTAAATTCGGTTACCAGCGGTATTAAGCTGCCGCGGGTTAAATGTCCAGGTGAGATGCACTTGCCGGGACATTCGTTTACTGGTCCTGGTACTAGACGTGATTTGAATTCCGGTAGAACTCCTAAGGATTGGTCGAAGCCCGTCAATAGAGTCGACAACGCTGCATATCATCACGCTTTAGCTTACGACCAGCACTCGGATACAGCTTCTAGGAATGTCGCCGATAGAGTGATGGTTAATGAGTTGAATAATATTCCTAATCCTAGCTTACGAGATCGTATAGAAAGAAGTCTTGTCAAACCTATTTTATCTACCAAAGCTAGTGTCGGGTTAGGTTTAAAAAAAGCCTAAAATTACAATGGACTGATGAACTAGCTGAGGAGTTGCATAAACCCGTAGTAAGACGTTTTAAGAAGAGGAAGGTGTACGTTGGTGGAATAGATGAAATATGTGGGCTGCTGCTTTAGTCGATATGCAGAGTTTCGCTAAAGATAACGATGGCGTGAAATACTTACTAACCGTAATAGATGTGTTTTCCAACTACGGTTGGATTGTACCATTAAATGATAAGAGTGGAAAATCCACGGCTAGTGGCTTCGTGAAAATATTCGAGAGCGGTAAAAGACCAGGCAAGGTTTGGGTGGATAAAGGTAAAGAATTTTATAATAAAGACGTTAAGAAATTAGTCGAGTTGTATTCTACGGAGAACGAAGAAAAGCCGTGCGTTGTTGAGCGTTGGAATAGAATAATGCGTGGAAAAATGTTTAAGAATTTTACAGCTAATTCAACTAGACGATATATCGATGTGTTGGATGAAATGGCTAGTAATTTTAATGAAACTAGGCATTCTTCCATTAAAATGACACCCTCTAAAGCAAGTTTGAAAATGAATGAAACGGTAATTTGGATGAACTTATACGGTGATGAGATCTCGGAACCTATTATACCCAGGTTTTCAATCGGTGATAAAGTAAGAATAACGAAGAAGAACAACATCTTTGAAAAAGGTTTTACATCGAGATGGACGTAAGAGATCTTCACAATTTCAAAGATTCAATACACGGATCCACCAACTTATAAGACCACTGATTATAATGGTGAGGAAATACGGGGCTCATTTTACGAACAGGAGCTACAAAAGAATGCTTTTTTGTTTGTTGAACAATGACTCATTATCGAAACTATTGGAAATTCCCGTGACTTTTGACCTATTGGAGGACGTTTTGACCAAAAGCTTTGGTTTGTGCATGAAAAAAATTGTGGCTCATTTTTGACTTTTATTGTGGCCTATTTGGTTGGTATTAGAACCATGATGTGGGTTGTTGTGATTTTTGGTGATTTTGTTACGACGTGAGATTTAAAGCGGTGCAATTGTTTGATGGTTAAGAGATAGGTATTCCTATCGCCAATTTATGTTACTGCATTCTCTTTCCGATATCTTTTTGGGCATTTTACGGTGCCTTGGTAGCTGTCGATTTTGCACTGATAGTCATAGTCATTATCATCGTCATAACCATCCTAATTACAATAATAATAATAATAATCATCATCATATTACCATCATCTTTATCAGCCAATGTCAACATGATCATCAGCATCATCACTATTCGCGGTAACTTTCTTTCAAATTCATCATGTCTCTCCGGCTTTTTCATTATGAAACTGTAGAAGCGCTTGAACCAGTTTCGCAGACCCGCTGACGGGAATTTCGGGCCCATAGGCAGTAACGGTTGTAACCAGTCTTTTAAACAGAAGCTCAATGGCAAAAAATAAGTATGCCTACGGCAAAATTCAGGCTTTAATTTTAAACTATTTGTAATTAAGTGTCATTAATATAATATTTAAAATGGCATAACCAATAGATTTCGTATAACTTATAGGCCTAGTAACATTTTTCATAAGTTGATTGTGGACCCGCTCCGGGCACCTAAGCGTCGCCGGAGCCTTGGAATTCCCATTGCCTTCCTCTCGGCGGTCTGCAATATGTTTTATACATGGTCAAACCATTATTTGCACGATTACCGCTTCTCGTTTTTGAGGCGCTAAACTGCATAACCACTCGTAACATACTTAAATGTGTAACCATTCTTTCTGGCATGCATTGCTTATGTAAAATAAAACTGGAAGGTTTTCCGCAGGTCAAGCAACTTAGTATGGAAATAGGATATTAATATATACTATAGCTTGATAGTATTTGAGTAGTAATTATTGGCCGGGTCATTCGAAGCTTAAAGTGACAGAAGTAGAAAAGCGAAGACTAACAATACATTCAGCCAACAGAAACGAATTCAGTGTAATGATGGTGGCGAGAATAATTAATTGATAAGGATTGTCAAATGTATAGAGAGAAACGGTTGTACGAATGACAGTTTTAATAATTACGGTGAGTTAATTGCAGAAACATTGGGTAGCGTCTGGACTCAATATAGTACTAAATTATATGCCAGCCGAAAAAATATACGATCTTTAATGCAATCATTATTTTATCTGACTGATCAAAACTGGGTCTATGCAAAAACTACATTAAGTTAAGTTAAAGAAACATCATGTCACTAGTATATATTATTACCTAACATGCAGCAATGTAACGGAAAATAATGTTAACATTGTTGTGACATGCGTTTACAAGTGTAATCCTACCTAGCGTACCGTATTGTGATGCAATGAACTCAGCGACGCTCAACATGAACAACTCAGAACGTTATAAGATGATTAGATATTTTAGACCTGAAACTACGCGAGGCTTCGGCGTGTATACGAGCTTCGCGTTAAGTGTTGGAGGTGTTGTTCATTCATGCCATAATGAAGGTCAAATCCATTCTCTAGGCGATCATGGTAAGAGTGAGAGACAGAGACAGAAAGGAGGAGAGAAGAGCTAGTACGGCGGGTGGTGTTTAGGGTAGAAATAATAGAGGATCCTAACAAAACTACATGTCTCAGGCAACGCCATTTTGAAATTAAAACGTTTGATTTAAAGTGCTTATTTTGTAAACTTAATTTTTTACATCAGGCCTATTTTTGGCATTATTAATGTAATTGCCATTTATTCAAACGCTTATTACCAGTTATAAAACTATAATCACCTCATCTTTTGGAAAGTCTCGATTCAAAAAAATGTCTTATATTTTATTGAAATATCGAAAAAGAATCCACAGTAATCGCCAGGTGTCAAGTACACACGTATTCTAAAAAAACCAGGCATGCGATGCAAATGTACAAGGACAAATGTACAATGTATCGCATCAATTGATCGGCGTCACTTGATCCCCCGTCAACTGGTCTCCGTCAGTTGATCCCCCGTCTATTGGTCCCCTCGTCAATTGATCCCCTCAAATCTCTAGGCTGTGCGTCACAGACTTGTAGCTGAGACTGTTTGTTAATCAAAGGATTGATTTTACTGATTTGCAAAGTAACAAATTAATGCCCAGGCTAAATTCGTGTCACTCTGCGCTGTAATCGGTTACGGCTGCTCGGGGAGTCTTTTATATATCAGAGCAATAGCTTATTAAATTTACCCCATGCACAGACGCTTTTGCCTAGGACTTTATGCAGATGAATTTACCATATCATGACTCTCAATTACGCTTTTGTTATTCTTTATCATTTTAACATTTTTTGCACTATTATATCGTTCTTTTAATAAATGAAGAAAACCGCAAGTGGAACATGACTGTTGTATCAATTGGGCTGGGCTCAATAGTCAGTGGATCAATTGAAGAAGGGATAAATTGACCTGGGGACCAATTAACAGAGGATCAACTGAAGGATGATCAAAAGACGTAGAAACAGACAAGGTAATCCAATTTTTAGCATCACAATGAGGCACTTAAACTATTATGCTCAAATGAATCGTGTATATTTTCAGCAACTATTCTGTTGATCTGTGTTGGAGTTACTTCAATAGCCATAGTTCTGCTCGCGCTCGTTTTGAATAAAAAATATGGTTAGTACAGATACAAAATAAAATTTGCAGCTTAACAAAAATGATTTCATCAGTTGGTAGTTCAGCACTAGATGGATTTTGTGGTTCATCTGCTGAGCCAAATTGGTAAACGAGTACCGGTACTGCACCTGTGTAACGGAATATAAAATACGATATGATTTAGCTGTACTTACTCTAGCTTCAATTTAAAACGTTTCAATAAAGAATGTCATTTTTGGAGTTCACAGTTAGGATGTATACTGAAACTTGAAATTAAATAACTTTTTAATATTAAAGTGGTTCAAATTGTCAGGTATCTGCCGTAAAAACAGAATAGCACTTGACGTGCTTTGCGACACAGCGATGGGTGAGCATCATCTAGACATATTAAAATTGTAATAATTTTAGTTAAAATATCATAATGATTGTGGTCGAAGGTTATACTAAAAAGGTAGGCAGGACAGCCAGTTGGACGCATTTCTACAATCCACAATAAATTCATAACATACTTATAGCATAGATCCACAAAGCATCAAAATACTGGATGTTTTGAAAAATGTCGCTCTTCATGAACTTATCTATCAAAATGAAGAAGAAACATTTGGATATGCGGAGAATTAATTGAGGTACTCGTCAATGATGCAGAGATAATTCGGCATGCGATACTTTCAAAACAGCTTTCGAGTGGTGAAATATTTCACAGCTGTTTTATCCCTAGCTGGGGAACCCGACGTTGCACGGTTGAGACAGGTTTATTGGTCCTGGACAGCAGGAAGACGGCGACCGCGGATTTCATCAATCCCTCTACTAGGTGTCCCAGGTGTTCCCCGAGCCAACGGCGAAAATTTCGAGTCAATAGCTCTAAAACTGTGCAAATGCATAGTCGGACATAGAGACTATACCAGCTACCTGTACGATATCTCCAACACCGTCCATTTATTCATAACGGTGTAAAAGAAGAGGTGTGGCAGACATATATCACGTGCAGTAGGTGTTTTTCGGCGACACGCTCCTGGCTACTGAGAAGGAAACTTTTCTTGAGGTCCTGATATAGGTTTTCGGCCCTGGAAACCAACCCCTCTACTGGTTGTCCCAGGTGTTCCCCGAACCAACAGCGAAGGTTTCGAGTCAATAGCTCTAAAACTGTGAAAATGCATAGTCGGACAGAGACACACACAGAATCTTGTCTTTATTTATATACATAGAGATCACTTCATTAATCTTGGAATTCGTTTTCTATGATTAAGCGCTAATGTGTTTTGACGTCATGATTATGATGTCGCTTATTTTAACAAATCTGCTCACAAAGCTTCAAGGAAAGGATAATAAGGAAAGTCGAACATTTTTAAAGTTGAAGGATAACTGATTGCGAGACTGTCCAACGAATGCATTGTCGCCGCATTAAATATTTTATTCTTTAATTTTTCATTTCAGATGAACCAGAAAATGCACCAGTTTACGCACAAGTCCAGAAAAAGAGTAAGCTAAGCATTTCACGTCTTTCAAAATATGGGCCTATTTATGACATTTGAATAACAATAGCCGCCTCAAAGGTCTTGAGGTAACCTAGTGCGCATGAGAGAGAGTGGGAGAGAAACAGAGAGAGACAGCCGTATGTACAGCAGAAATTAAAGAGACAGAAAGACCTAAGTAGGTTTCTTGGATGGGCTTTATTTAAATTCTCAAATTCTGCAGCCGTTCCAGAATCTATGTTCGACATGTCTTGTTGGAATTAGCTAGCACATGATTTCCGCCAGTTTGCTCATTGCTCTCTGTCACCTCTCAATATGACGCGACTGTCAGCCTGTGCGGCATAAAAAAAGAATCTTAAACATACACGTCATTGAATCAAGACACTTTACATAGCGCTCTAAAAGTATCTTCCAATGTGCTACCAAGGCATCTAATAGGACACGAACCACGTGATCAGTTAGAAATCGTCCAGCTATTTATTTCAATCGGGATCCAGTGCCTTGCCCCTGTAAGACACCGTTCAAGCCACAACTAGCCTACATGTATTTTATCATATCAATGAATTTATCTTGGAATTCGCTTACTATTAAGCGCGAATATATTCTGACGTCGAAGGATGTTCTCATTTTATTAAACCACATCACAAATCTTCAAGGAGAGGATAATGATGAGAGTCAATCTTTTTGCGTTCTTAAGGTAAAGACAAATTATATTCGAGCAGTAGTACAGTAACTGTGTAATTTTCTATTTCAGACGGATCAAAAAATGCACCCATCTACGCACAAGTCCAGAAAAAGAGTAAGCTAAGCATTTCACTTCTTTCGAATCATGGGCTCATTCATGACATTTGAATAATAATAGCTGCCACAAAGGCCTTGAGGTCACATCGTACGCATGAAAGAGAATGGGAGAGAGACAGTTAGACAGTCGTATACGTTACGTAAAACAAACAGAGATAGGAAGATCCAAGTAGGTTTTTGAAGTGGCGCTATCGGAATTTTCTATTTTCAGTGACACAGACAAAGAATGAGCATAGATAGTTGCAGTTGCAGTCGGCCTAAAATTCAGGTTATTCATAATCAATTAAATGGCTGTGTATTCAGAAACAGCTTTGCAGAAGCTTCTGTTCAATGGACATGACAGCGTGATCGTTGAAAACTCAATGTATGAGTCGACAACGACACCTGGTGAAGCAAGGACGGTTTCAGGCTTATCAACAAACGCAAGTTACACAACTTATATCTCACTACTCATTTCATACTCATTAAGCCCACTAATACACACTATAATTTATCCTTATATCTTATCAGTGACCTTTTCACTAGACAACACAACAGACAGTCAACATCAATATGTGCATTGTGTAGGTCCATATGTAAATTGTATGGTCAATAATCTGATCTGTATAAATTATATGGATTTAACATCTCCTGTCAATATTTATTGTGTTCAGCCTATGCGTTTCACATTCAGTTATCGCGTCAAATGAGCAATACATTTCCTGTCGTTTTTGAGGATAAATTAATTATTAACCAAGTCGAACCATTTCTGTGCAAAGAGCATATCATTTACAGAGCGCTTTATCAGAACAGCTAAGGTACTGAAAGACAGTTCTGAGAATGAGCTAAATAAATGATTGCTGAATTTTATCTCAGATACTTAGAGCGTGAAAAAGCAGGGTTTTTATCTGTCTTTATCTGTTGATCCTAGATGGCTCGGATTTTAACTATTGCGGCCTTGTGTTGGCCTATAACTCTAAAAAGATCATACAGTATGATAACTATTTGAGGCCCATCATTAAACGTAGTTCTATCCAACGCTCGTGAATAAGCTGGTGCCCTATAATTGGCTTCCGAGGTGTCGCTTTAGAAGTTTAAAAATTGCTTTTACGATTACAATTCTTAGAATTACCGTGACATGTGCTGGTGAAAGTTTTCTAAATAAGAGAGGAAGTTGATAACATTTAGAGGATGGACAGCTACAGACCATCAGGCTTTCATTTGGACAAATAAAACATGTTTAGCCAAATAAAGTAGCCTAACTTACGATGGTCGATGAGACGTGGCACTGTCGCCATGCGATAGATTTCAACGAGTGACAAATATCCGACAATGTTGGTGAAAATAAAATCCCATCAGCATTCTTCTCTGACCCTGTAAAACAATGTTAACCCTTTACGTAATTAGACAATGATGTTTTGTACGTATAGTCTACTCAATGATTTTGTTGGAAATTTTAATTTGTGGAATTGCTTGGAGAGGGGGTGCTAGTCATTTACAGCAATCATCGTCCCTCTATCGTTATTTAAGATAGCGATCTCCTCAGATCGTTAACATGGTCCATCATAAGTTGACTATTAACGAGAATTCATATTGACATGTTAAAGTTTCCATCACATAAATGTCACTGTTTTAAATGTTGTTTAAGGCAAAAAGGATGATCATACATACATTTAATCTGTTTTAGAACATCGCAACGGATGACATAATCTACGCTGACCTTGGTCAATTACCGATAGGAACTGACAGTAGAATACAGGTAGCCCCAGTGGTCTTCAGAGAAGGGTTCAACACCTCCACATACGCCTCGATCAATCACGACCTAAGAGCTCGTCCCCCGCTGCCGCAATGACCACCCCAATCTCGTCTTTATAGCGATGATGAAGACTTTCAAGTTTGACTTTCAACGCTCCCATCTGCACTATCTGCACTACTCAGATAAAGGTTGTTCTTCGTCTCAAGATAGTCTGGTTAGAGTACACTGTTGTCCTGGATACTGTGGAATAATTGTGTTTATCTGAAACACCTTGCGAATAATTATGTTAATTTTTAAACAATGTTGATTTTTTATGTTATTTGGATATTAAGTTTTAGTCGTACGCTTTGGTTAGATATTTGGAAGTATGGAGTTAATTAGGAGTTTGAAAGCTGTTTGCACGGCTGCTGCCTGCTTTGTTGACATAATATTATTATAGTCGGTGAGCGTTGTATCAAAGACCAGATACATAGGCCTAACGCTATACTAGACTCTGCTAAATAATTGCTCTTACAATTACTGAGTTGTATTGAGAAATACAAGTTGACCGCACGGCGCATGTGTCACGCCTAAAATTTTGAATAACACTGCTTGTATATCTATCCAGTTATGGACATTTATGTTTATATGTATGTATGTATGTATGCATGCATGTATGTATGTATGTATGTATGTATGTATATATATGTATGTATGCATCAGGCTATTTATATAGCGCTTTATAAGAACCTTTCGAAGGTGCTAAATATATAGCGTATGTAGTTGCTATAGAACAGCAATGATAATCATAATCTGAAGACTATTTCAAATGCTTTATATTATTAATTATAATATTGGCTATACGTGTATCGGGTGTAGCTTTGAAAACATAGCTTAAATACAAGTATACTGCACCAAAACATTTAGATCTCATTTGCATTATTTTTTTTAATGAGCAATCATTGACAAAGTAATTATTGGCCTTCAACTGCGTGCAAGACCTAACATGAAAATACTCAATTTACGTGGCTTATAGGGTTTGTTAACACTACTGCTCGAGTTGAATGCAGGGGCGGCAATCCCAAAGGATAATGCAGCATTAAGCTTACACGTTAAATTGATGCCTACGTGTACGCTTGTCACAGTTTTCTTTGTAGCTCGTGTGTTAGAAGGTTACATGTATAGACGAAAAAAGACGATCTTATGCGAGTTGAGCAGACTATGGCTAAATTAGCAGTAGGCCTACACATATAGTACGCTGTTAATGGTTGACGCCTTTCGTTTATTTTTAAATGTTACTTTGATTTTACTTCAGAGAAGTTGAAACAATTGATTGTTATCTAAATGTTCTCGCATTATATTGCAATTCTTAGAAATGTAATCCGGAGTATTATGGTCATTACTTTGCAGCATACGTGCTTGAACATTATAGTTAGAATCCATTAGTCTTTCATGTTAGCTGGAACAATCGTCAAGGTAGATAGAATAGGTTCTATCAATCATTCGCATAGGCTCTAGTGTAACTAACATTTACAGTCAGCCCACATTTCTGGAGGCATCTTGAGTGATCAGTTGCTGACCAATCAAGGTAACCCGTTCTGGGATAAGCCAATTTACTCTTTGGCTGAGGACAGTGACTTTTAAGATGCAACGCTGTTAGGAACGCCGCAGTCTGGCTCCGGAAGAACTGTAGTTCGTATTGTCAGACCTGTCAAACTTTTATCTAGAATATTATCTACGAAAGTTCTCGACTAGCTCAGGGCATACGAAACTCGTATACTCAGAATCATAAATTTCACATCATAAGTGTTGTAGTGGTCTGTGCATTAGGCTCGTCATTACATATATTAATTATGTTCTATTTGTCTTAATAAGCTTATTTATTCTCGATCTGTCTGTGCATAATAGAATTAGGCTCCCCTAACATAACTTACACCTTTACAAACTATCGCCACTTGTATTCTTCAAGGCAAATCAGGTTAATCCTCGTTAGCGTCAGTAGTGGAAGCGGGATTGGTGAAAAGAAGTCTGCCGGACTGTGAGCTTGGTTGATGAAAAATTTCTGTTTAACTGAAAGATGGATTTATGAAAAGATATCCTTCTTATGTACTGATGAAAAGATGCAAAGAAGAAAAGAGCTATGCGTAAATAGAAGCTGTACAGAAATGATAATTCTGCTTTACGTGGAACCTTTCTCATCATTCCCGTTTCCATTTTGGTGGAACTCTTTTCATCATTTTTAGAAACTTTAGCGCTAATACAAGTTCTTTTTATAAAATTTCTTTTCATCGATTAAGTTTTTTTATAATAATATTTAACATCAATCTAATTCCAAGTTAAACATAATATCTTTTCATAAATCCAGCTCCCAGTTAAGCATAAATCCGCGGCCAAAAAAGATTTTGAAACGCTGCGGTAGATCATGCTATCCTCTTGAGGTGTCTCTTTAACTTTTGGGATAAGAGACCTTCCACTTATCTGGATCAAATCTTATCGCTCCGAGCGTTCTATCTGTAGTCTTTCACTCATCTCGTTCGCTCTGGCGCCCTGTCCCATTTGGCTTCCCCAGGGATGGGTTCTTGGACCACTCACTTATGTACGTATCCAACCATCATCCATCATCTATACAGCATCTAACCAGTAATCATTTTTTTTAAATCGTCCATCCTTATATCAGTCCTTTTATCTGCTATAAGGATGCGCTTTCTTATCTACAGCACGTTCTTGTCAATTTATAACTATCCGGCATCTATTGAATAAACGTTCTTGGACAGACAATGTTTGCATTATTTGTGACATTAATTTAGATATGAGAAATAAAAAATGTTCATAAGATGGAGCCTGCTCTGTTTAGCGAGTCCCTCAAGTCGTTTTTCTTTAGTCGTGCATGGCTGGGCTGGGAACGCTGGAAACCTGAGTAGGTTTCTTGAAGGGGCAAAATGCTCAGAATGAATGAATGAATGAATGAATGAACGAAAGAATGAATAAATGAACAATACTGACACTTTAATCAAACTTTCCAACTCAGCTTGCACATTAATAAAATAAATCATCTGATGATACTCTCATCAATCACACATTTCGGTGTGAACTTGAGGGCGTTAAAAAATTCAATAAATACATAAGCGATAATAGATAAAAATATTAATTAAACTCAGTATACAATCGATCACTTAAGCATAGTATGCGATATCAATTGCGCATTTTCTGCAGTTTTACACGTTCATCACACATTCATTGGTTGCAGGACTGTGTGCTGGTGAGTCTGGTGTGCAGTAGATATATGTAGATAATGTAGGTGCAAAATCACACGTTTATTTCTATTACCACCGTATAATGACCTCTACACTTTTTCAAACGTCATCGAAATCTCAACATCTCTTCTGCTTATTCACAGGCGCTTAATCTAAACAAAATCAATAGGCAGAGGTCGAAATCCAGAGTCAGGCCGGCAGACAGTCAGACGGCTAAGGTGGATGGTGTTTGGAGTTGCTCTGGTGCGATCCTTGTGAATGGGCGCCATGCCAGGAGACTTTAGGGGTTACGTGTAGTTGACTATTTGTGACAGTGACCAGATACGTCGTCAATAACCTCTTGATACTGCAGAAGAACGTTCATTGATATGCGTTAGCGCTGTAACTGATGTGATTACGCCCCGCCTGAAACTGGGCTTCGAAGTGACGTTTGCTGTAGGCCTACTCAGGAGCGGTTGGTTCGTTTGGTTCTTTAGGTTCTTCATGTTCGTGCAGATGATATGTGTCAAAATCAGTGTCTGGTTCTTTAGGTTCTTTAGGTTCGTGCAGATGATATGTGTCAAAATCAGTTTCTGCTTCCTATATGAACCAATACATCACCATAAAAGCAAAAGATGTCTGGTACAAACAAAACATAATAATGAGCAAATGCATCTCTGTACGTGTTACTGTTGTTGCATGTGTACCAAGGCATGTATGCATGCATGTGTACATGCATGTATATGTCTAGCATGCATGCATGCACATTTGTATGAAAATTTTATACATCCACCATGTACGTATGTACGTGTGTGCAGTGTGCAATTGTACATGTTCTCAAATAATATCATGTCTGTTGCTGAGAGTCGATACCATTCTCTGGTTTGAATTAAGTTTTAGGTCAATTGGTTTTTTCACTTTCACTAATTCACTCTGTATTAATTCAAAATAAACCACTAAAATTTATTGCGCAGCATGAACATCCTGTTTAGCACTTAAACGCCGAAAGTGTAGGTCTACTAAACGTGGAATCAATACGGTTCGTCGTTAAATTGTTTTGATCATGCAATCTCCGCATCAGTCGAAACATATCTATACAAATGGGAATCCACTTGGCCGGCGGTTAGGCTGCACCTGTCGTATCTATGACCTGAACTTCTTCGTGTCAGACTTAATAAATTATTAAAGCGAGTTCATATAGTGTTTCGTAGTTTGATTCATTTAAAACCACATAAAAACGACTCTCTCTCCTTCAGCCAATCACAGAATTTTTCGAAATTATTTCAGCTGTTTGATTTTTCAATGCGTAAAAGTATGTGTCAACCTACCCACATTCCTATGACGCCGTCGTCAATGTCATATCCACAAATCCTCCAGACGTCAATGACGATCTATCCCTATTCATTCATACACTCACACACGTACATGTACATGAATTCTATCCATCCATTAAATGGATCTATTCATTATCTATTATCGATCTATTCATCCATCCATCCATCCACCCACCCACTCATCCACCCATTCATCAAAAACCCACCCATCCATCCATCCATCCATCCACCATCCATCCATCAATAGCCAAATCCATCCATCTGCACATGTACAGTTGCATACGTTCTCGTATCTGTCGGTTCTAACTATTATAATACGGCCATCAGATTTTTCTCAATGATTCCCCTTTAGTGAGACTTCAAATAAATACTGACCTGCCATCTGGTGAACTGTGACGAATTAAATCCTGATTGTCTGCTACCCCCTTAACGTCGAGCTGCATCAGTTTCTTAATAAATTTTAGTACAAGCTCGTCGCTCGATTACCAAGAGGCTATTTTAACAGTGCCCTGTAAACATTAGTCAAGTCTAATAACAGCATTGCATTCATTAGCGGAAAATCTGCATACCTGTTCACAGAAGATTCGCAAGAACAACAGTTGATAGAACTAGCAAAGTAGTTGCTAGATGTTCTTGTAATCCACAATCTAAAAGTAACGTAATTTTGTTGTTAGTTAATAAAAATCGTTAGTTATCGGATTTATATAGACACTGCAGAGCAGACACAGAGCATTGAACAAAGGTGCTTAGTAACAAATGGGGAAGTGAATAAACGAGGTTGGTATTCCTATTGACATTAAGCAGATATAGAAATTTATTAGGCAGGCATCTTTAAAATCAACTGAGCGCTTGTCTTCGAGTACAGTAATCAAATGGTTTCACTTTGTGATTGAATTCATTCATTTATTCTGAAGATTTACATAGCGCCCCTTCAAGACTACTACTCAGGAGCGCTCCCGACTCCGGCAAGGCTAAAAAGAACAGTTTTATGGCGAGTATAACAGGAGTCTGATTGGACCCTTGACAACAACCTTAACGCCAATAGGAGCGTGTTCTAGAGCGAGGGGCCAACCACTGAGAAGGAGCGATTCCGTATAGTAGCTGTACGGGCAAATGGGACAATGAGCAGGCTGAACTCAGTATAGCAGAGAGAGCGGCGACCCGGTACACTCAAAATAGAGTAACAGAGATCGGGAAGATAGGCAGGGGCGAGACCCAGCAAGGACCGCCGTACCAAAGAGATGATATGTTACGAGATTCGGTGTTGGAGGGGTAGCCAGTGGAGCACATCCAGCAAATAGCCGGAGACATGGCCAACTTTAGCAATGCGTCCGACAAGACGTGCAGCAGAACGTAGGATCCGCTCTAGGCACCGCAACCGCCCAGCAAAAGAGATGTTAGACGAGGGGCTTTAGTTGCTGTTTTACCCAAAGAAGGCCTGCATAGAGTGAGTAACAGTAATGCAGTCGGGCTGTGATGAAAGCGTGAACAAGGGGAGCTGTGACGTCTGAAGTTAACGAGCGGGAAACAGTGCGATGCTGACGCAGCTAGTAGTATGAATCACGACAAAGACGGTGAATATGAGAAGCTAAGGTGAGCTATTTGGTCCAACGTGACTCAAAGGTCCCGGACATCAGCGGAAATGCAAAGAGGGGAATCCAGCAATAATGGCAGTTAAATCAAGCTTTATAAGCTGCTGACGAGTGTTCAACCAGATAAATTGGGTTTTTTGGGGTTGAGTCGCAGGCGGTTTTTCGTCATTCGAGTCTCGAGGGCATCCAGTGTTTGACTCATTGCCCAATCAGCAGTACAAGCATTAGAAGCCATGCAACGTAAGATGGCTTGGACGTCATCAGCGTAAAGGCGACCCATCACAGCAGTAGCATTAAGGACAGAAGCAATTTCAGAAGTGTAGATGACATACAGAAGGGAACCCATCACAGAGGAAGGCCATAAGGGGCAGAGACCAACGTGGACCTGGAAGACCCATGAACCACACAAATGGAGCGCTCCCTGACAAATGAGGGCAACCATCTCAGAAAGTTACCAGACAGTCCAAGGGAAATCCCTAGCCGCTTAAGCAAGAATTTATAATGTAGCTACGTACATGTAGCCTATGGGCTTCTGTATGTGTCGTGTTATAGTACGTTGGCATAAGCATAAGTTGTATTCATTTGCTTCCTTCTTACATTACTTCCTTTAGCAGTGACGCCATTTCAGTGTTGACATACTTATAACAGGTGTGTGGTCGCATCTGGTCGTTGTGTTATAATCTGGGGTATTCCTGGCGACGGTTCCAACTACTCCATTGACATTTTCGCTTTTAAATGTTTCCGATGAGGTTCCGTCTTTGCTGAATCTTGCTGTGCACGCATAGTACAGGCCTAAGTCTGTGTAATATTCTGAATGAGGAACGTTCAGCTGACTTGTTAGTTGGTCTGGAGAAAATTGAACGTCAGCTTTGTTCTTTGTTCGAATACTTAGGTCAATGTCTGGATGCCAGTTGCCTCGATATTTGACATCACATCTAAGGACGGACGAAGAATGGTTTTGAGTCGAAGTACACACAGGCGATGACTCTGTGAAAACAAAAGAATCATTGTGCTTGTACTTAATATGTAATAAATTACCATTTTAAGCTGATGATGCCCTCTCTTGAGTTTCTATGGGTTTCAGGAGTCCACATTGAAGTAGGGAAGCAGAGCTATGTAAATGTGCATGTAAGTGATGTTTATATACGTGCAGCCTGCTATGGTAGTGGTAGTGCTAACAGTAGTAGTGGTAATAGTTTCAATGAAACGACACTGTGATAATATATAGATCACTAGAGTCGCTCTCCTCTTTTATCTAGGCTTGGGATTGGCACTATCAGATTGCGAGAAATGGAAGAGTTGCATGAGTACTGTATCTGTTGCGATGCATATAATTATACGAGGCTGAAATTCGATGAAACAGTGTTTAGATTGGCACGTTATGGACGATTTTGTATTATAGTATCGAACTATACAACAGGGTCTAGCATCTAACATGGTGCACATGAAACATCACTAAATCTCCAATAATGCCTAGTGACTAATAGTGCATAATTTTATGCTATGTTTGAAGTTCAAGACTTTGACGTTTTGTCAGTTCTTAAGTGTCTTTTCTCTCTATCAACATGTTCTGTATAATTTGCATGCGTGTCAACTTACTATATCCAATAAATGCAGTTTGATTTATTACTAAACCTAAAGGACATCTGCTGTGGTCGTGTTTTCTGAGAACAGTGACATTGAGTTGAGTCGGCATCTCTGTCGGTTAGTTTAACTAACATCATAACTAACTATACATCCTTGTCAGTCAGGTTGACAGCAGCATATATATATATATATTATTCACCGTATTTGTAAATGGACCGTGTATAATGAGTCGGCGTTTGCGTATGGCGGAACAGCTGTTGAGTGGTTGACCTGGCATATTTTAATTAGATAGTCGCACAGTTGCCTGTTCATGAAGAGGGTAAAAGAAGTTGAGCAATTTTAAATGTAGTTACAGGTGATTTGTGTTGAGCAATTATTAGTTTATTTGATAAAGGAAACATTTAAAATCTTCCGGACTGCGCTTCAAATGTGAATTGACAGTTAACAACAGCATATTTAAGTTAATACTACCGGTAATCATAACCCAGCGGAGAGGGGGGCAATTGGCCAGGGCCCCGGCGATTATGTAGGAGTCCGGGCTGGCTCCGTACTCAATTTTCTCATTGAGCCCCACGATATTTACTTTCATGCAGCAATGTTTACGAGTAAAAAATATAACTGGTGACTTGCACAGTTCTGCTTAGTCCGCAATAAAAAATTTCCGGTTTATTGGCATTATGGCTGTAGCGATAGGTACATGTATTCTTGTGCTGTCATTTTTTGCATCTCTTGAAAGTCAAGAGATAGAGTTAACGTTCATACAAGATTCAGATAGTATTACTTACTTAACAGTTATTAACATCAACTGTCATGACCTGACATAAGCCATTGCTGCCTGAATAATCGCAAAAGTTTAAATAATGTTGGTCCGTTTTGCTGGGCATCTCTTAATTTCTATCCCTAAAGTTTGAGCTATTTTTTGTTCCAACTTATGCTAGGTCATCAAAAGATGAGCTCGACATTTGCAGAGTCGCGCAGAGCGTGACGGTCTATTTAGCATACATGTAGTGGACATGGCGTTAAGAAACTACACAATTCTGAGGTTCTTCTCCTTACGACGTGCAAATAACATCTAATTTCAAAGGATTTTATAAATTATTTGTTTAACAATTTGATATTTCAAATGGTTTCTCAAAGTGCTGCCAGCAACCTTAGCACGCATAACTAGACGTACGTACATGTATCACCCGCTTAAGCATAGATTTGGGAGATTTCTGCTTGTTCTTGATTCGGTACGAAAAGCTCAGCGAGTCAACGACGATGATGCATACATGAAGATATAATAATGCGTAATAAATTAAACTATATTCTGTTGAAAATCAAGCGCTTACCAATGACAATCAGTTCCGCGCTGGCTGTTTTCGACGTGGATAGCTCAAGGCAAATGTACCTGCCAGCGTCGTGTAGTCTTGTATTTGTAACGATAAGAGTTAGTTGGCCATTGCCCAACTCTGTCGAGTAATTCCCAACGTAAGAAGGTAAAGTTTGTCCTTCTCTTGTTATTATTCGTTCTTCGTTCTCTCCTGTCAGTTTCATTGACCATCGTAGTTTTGAGTTAGACGTTGTCTTGCAGGTAAACCTTGCTCTCTCCCCGCTGTTGACGGCTACGTTTTCAGGTCCATCAGAGCCCACAGAATCCACTATCAAAAACATTTAAAACATTAATTTTGTGAGTTCAGTGCACACTGGCATGACTTGTAGAAATTGAAAATTCACATTTGCTGGCTATTATATTATTAATCTTAAACAATTTTAGCACAGACATGTCATTTATGAATCTAAAGAAATTAAAAATACGGACAAAATAAGTCATATTCTACATTTAGGCTTATTTACTCTTAGAGATCTAGATCATCGACCAATGTATTTGCACCGCACTTAAAGCGATGATGAGTATTATGCAAACATGAACAAATAAATATATCCATACATACATTCAAACATACATGTACACATGCAAACGTCCATGTACATAGGCCAACATACACACATGTAGTTATCTTACGTACCATAGATTCATTCCTTCTGGAATTGTATACATATATTTAATACATGCCTACCTACGTACATACATGTACATGTCATACATACATACGCACTTACCTATCAAATGTATCACACCTACACTTACCATACGAACATAAACATTTGTGCATACATAAGAATGTACGTAAACGTGTGTGCATACATACGCACAAACATACATACAAACATACATGCATACAAACATACATACATACATTCATACATACATGCATGCATGCATACATACATATGTACATACATACATACATGCATACATTCAATTCAAGTTTTATTCAAGTTTATTTGGCAAACCAAAGTAACAAGTTACATGAGATCGGTATAACAAGCAAAATTTATGATTACACAGGAGACCATATTAAGGAGGGAGGGTTCTGCAGGTTAGGGCCACCAGTGAATTAGGTACAAACTTATTACAAAGTAGTTGGGCATAGAGGCCAAAATGTGAGTAGAGTTTTGAAAATAAAATGGAGGAGCAAAGCTTATATAAACTTAACGAATATGCTAGCATTGGGCGAGTAAAGGTAAATTATAAGTTAATAGGGATTGCATAATCTAGGTAGTTGACCACAACCGGAAAATGAAGTAGGTAATGACAAAGTAATAGTTTTTTTTTTAAATCACAAATTATCTTACCAGGAATATTTCAGGAACTACGGTAATCAGATGTCTCAATTATGAAGTACATGTATGCCAACAATTGTCAGAAGTGAGGTTGAGTTCACAGTAATGGTTACAATTCACCAGGTATAATAACAGATTTAATATTGTTTTTGAATGAATGAAAGTTGGAAAGGAGAAGCAAATTGGCGGAGATAGAATTCCAAATTCTAGGACCTTCGCACTTGATGGCCATTAGCCTAGTATTTGTTCTAGCATAAGGAATGAACAAGGTGTTAGGATCTCTATTAAGGTGATACAATAATCCTGCATTAGGCGTAAAATAATCATGGAAGATACTTAGTAGGGAGTTATGAAAGTACCGATGCATAAAGAGGCTTATTTGGAGCTCATTTAACTATTCAATTTTGAGCATCCCCTTAGATACGAATACTTCACTGGTATGAGCATTATAGTGAATACCAGCCACAGATCTTATTGTTCTTTTTTGAATAACGCCTATCTTATTTAGGGTGGATTTGTAGGTAGAGGCCCATATTAAAGTGCAGTATGTTAGGTATGGGTATATTAGTGAAAAACAGAGTGGAGCGAGCTTTGGTGGGCATACCTTAGATAGCCTATAGCTAGGATATGTAGATTTTCAGAAATTTTAACCGAGATGGCATCAATATGTTCTTTCCAAGAGAGATGCTGGTCTACAATAACCTCTAGGAATTTAGAAGATGATACTTGAATGATAGGAGTATCCATTATTTTAATTTGAGGCACGTGGTCTGGTGGTAATTTCCTGTAAGATCCAGGTAGTACAAAGTTTGTCTTTTGTAGATTAAGTGTCAATTTATTGGTGCCAGTTAGAAATATTGATTAATTCAACATTTATGGTATTTATATACATACATACGCACGCACGCACGCACGCACGCACACACACACACACACATACATACATACATACATTGTTATGGGTTCCTGCCTATTGTGAACAGAAAAGCGTCGTTTTAGGGTATGAACAATATTTATTTAAACACAATAAAGACAAGAAACCATACAAACATGAAACGAAGACGTGGAACCAGTCCAGCATGACTTCGCGGTGGAGCGGACCGCTACCGACCTGTAGAAAACGTTCAACGACCACCAGGGTTGGACTGAGGCGTCACGGAACACCGAGGTGGTGAACAAAAGTAAAAACTGAGTGGCTTCGCGATAAACAGCAACAGGCTGACTCAAGCAGAAAATAGCCAGAAACTCTACACACCTTTGGGCCTCATCTCTTTTATAGACCACGAGAGGCCGGCACACCCTTCTCTGTAGACACGAGACCCAGAGAGAAAGGTACAAAGAGAGGAACCCCTACGGTGACAGAACGATAGGAAGATAACTTACAGGAGCTATTTAGGCAACCTGTAACAACATACATACATACATACATACATACATACATACTGGCCGATCGGCTAGAGCGGTCAGCCCGTAACGTCCAGTGGGCGCTGAGCGCGCGGGTTCGACCCTCGTCCGGGGAGTCACTGTGTAGGGACCTTGAGCAAGTCCTTCGCGCACAATTGCTCTGCATTACACCTACAATTGCGCCGGCGTGGCCTTGTGCACTTCTGAGCAAAAAATGTTAGAAGAAGGGCTGTATCAAATTTCGGTAATATATATATATATGTATATATACACATATATACACACAAGCATACATACAAACTTGCAAACATTTACGTTGATCTATCGAGGATGCCTGGCGACCTAGGAGATTTTTCGGTGAGTATTTCTGTTTCACCTCATAAAGCATTCTGTTTAATATGTGTCTGGCCAAATGATTGTCTGGCTCTGGAAAACTCGTTACGTTTTCGTCTTTCTCTAATTGACTGTTCAGATGTTCGGACTGGCCCAAAATTGATAGTTTTGTTTTTGTAATTGGATGACAGTCAATGCCTGTGCCAAGTGCAATGAAAACCTACACGCATAGACTGAGTCCTCCCACAATAGCTGCGAGGCAGTAATATCAGGTATACATCAATTAGTAACAGAGGATTGTTTGTGTACTGAGTTTGCTGCTAGATGAAGCTTTCTAGATGAAGATGAAGCTGCTAGATGAAACCTTCTAACTGCGCATGTGCAGAAACCTAGATTGAGACTATGCAGCTGAAATCTGTTGGTCATCCTGCTTTGCTAGCAAGAAGTCGTGAATCTGTTCCACTATATAGAGCTATTTGTGGAACTGAACTGAGACATTGATCCCTGCGTGGTTGATGCGAGATCTCCTTTTATGGTAAAGTATCACGTAGGGCCAGGTCCCAACGCAATAATAATTGCTAGATTCAAAAATTTTCATTTCACCAATTTAAAATATGAAAATGATAATTTGAAGTGGTCTAATAGTTTTAAGAACATCCGCAGAAAGCAAGTGTCTGCATGGTCTAAGGGCTATTTACTTTCATCATCAGTAAAGCAAGCCTATTGGAATATAGGTCCTTTTATCTTACAAACTTGAATTCCGTGGCTTTTAATAAAAATTATGGTCTTCATATATACGTTCGGGTGGTCGAAGTAGGCCTACGTTTGTGTATTGACAATTTGCCAGTGAAGATCATGATCATCAAATACATTCGATAATGTTTGAATTCAATTCTCCAGAATTGAAGTTTTGAATGCCCCCATTTAATTTGAATTGTCTTAAAATGGATTGCGAATGGCAACGTTTCAGTATAAAAATAAATGGCATCGGCACTGTACAGTTTGAACTAATTCCTCTCAGATAACCCTGATAAACAACACGGTGCAACAATGATAAGCTATTATACCAAGGTTTTAGAAAAGCTTAATCACTTGAGAGTCGTGAAGTTAACAATGCATCAGGGCGCTTGAAACTGGTTTCCAGTAGGCCTAATAGGGTCGAGATTGACTGACTGCAACCATGAGAGACTAATAGTTGGTGCTGAGTGGTCTTGACTTTATCACTGAATGAGAGCGGAAACGATTTAATTGCTGATGAATGTTCAAGGTAGGATGTATGAACAGGATAAAATAAATATTTCCACCAGCTCAGGCTATCCTTGATTCTTCGGTATTCCATAGACATGGATCATGCCATTCTCAATACTGCCATCCACAGATCATTTCCAGTTGTCGAGTTGCTTGATGAACGATTTTGTAATAATTTCCGTAGAACTCGTATATTTAATTCAACATGATTATTATTATAATTTTTACTCCACCTTTTCTGTTGGTAAGAATGAGATAACGAATTCTTCCCAATAATAATATTAATATTAATATTAATAATAATAATAACAACAACAATAATAGTAATATATCTACTAATTTACCAGCAGTAGGCCTATACATGTAATCATGCAGTCCATGTTTAGCCTTCATGAACACGGACACATTTAATAAATTTAGAGTTATTTTGGAAGGTTCTGTGTCTATAGTCCGATAGTTCTAAGAGTGCATGGTGTCCAGTCGATATGTAATAAAATTGCGGTTTTAATGGTAGCTGGATTGATGAAAAGAATTCTGTTTGGTTAGAGGCTGAATTGCACCATTCTTTTCATTCATCAAGCTTCCGTTTAGACATGATTCTTTTCATATCAATCCAGCTCCCAGTTTTACACATTCTTTTAATCAATTAAGCCTGCTTCCAGTTAAATTAATGTCGGACTATCGAACCTTCGGATTATCGAACCTTAGAATTATCGATCTGACACCATTTTGGAACACAGAAATCAAATCATAATCTTCGCACTATGTATCTGGGTGACTCTACGTAACACTGGGGTTCACGCCTCATTTGGGTCTCCATTGGTTCCTACTCAGGTAAATGTAAAAACATTATTCCGTAAAATATTAATAGTTTATGAATAATCTATTATTTGTTTATTGTTTGCTTATTTTTCCTAGCTAACGCATACGCATAACTTTATTTTATCAAGTACTGCTCTTTGCGTGAGCCAATAAAACACTAAAAGCAAAATGATCGTTACAAATTGTGATACAAGAGGTAAAAACGGTAAAACCCGTCACTTGGCGGTTTTCTTACCCTTTTTGTTCAGTCATATTCTAAAATGCATCAGCGCCCCCCCCCTCCATAGGGGGGGGGGCGATGGGGGCGATCGCCCCCCCTTATATTATTTGGAAAGAAATTTCTTTAGTGATTTTTACTTGGCTTTTGCAGCCCTTTATAAAGAAAGTATGCAATGTCACCAAAAATGTTCAAATTTTAATGTAGACATACACTGTTGTAAATTATATTTTGAAGTAATTTATAATTATTGAAATTTGAAATACAATCATTTGATGAAGACTAGAGAGTTTAGTTGTTAGACTAGTAACGTACATAAAACCTTGATTTGTTGATTATTTTAACAATTTATAACACAAAATCTAGTTTACGATTTCCCGACTTCGCAAAACGCTCAATCACATTTTCAACATTTACTTAAAACATAAAACCTAAAAATCGCCCCCCCTTACTAGATGGTCTGGATCCGCCCCTAAAATGCATCTGCTTCGAAATATTTGTTGCGAAACACAGTTTGGGAAACGCTGATCTAGGTCATTCACGGCTGATTTAACCTTTCAACCTTTGAAAACGTGTACATTTTAGCAATGCAAATAATCTTGACACCACATGCATTAAAAGTCATTTTTCTCCAACTAAATAGGCCATGAGCTCTACAGATTTAAATTGTCGGGGATGTTCGGAATAATGTCCTTATACCAATGTCTCGTATGTCACTCGGCATAATTTAGTATTTGTTTTGCGATGCTTGTTAGGCCAATCGCATAGGACTTCTCGTTTAGGCGATTTTAAGAATACCTACAAAACCTCTTCGCCCAGTGTTTGTTAACAATTAAATGGGAATACTCTGGACTTTCCATTTGTTGTTGCTGTAAGCCATTAGAGCTGGCTAAAGAAGATCAAAGCAGCATACATTGACAGGAATAGCCTACAGTGGATGTAGTCTTATCGGGTAATAATTATACAGCACTTCTCTTATGTAGACTTTGCAACACCGCCCACCACCCACCAATAAATTCGACATTCTTCGAACAGTAGGGAATATAGGCCACCATCACAACAGCTGGCATTTAACCGGCTATAGGCTGCCTCACAAGATAGCCTTAATCTTGCCATTTAGCGTGGATTTATTTATTTCTAGCCAGCGCTGGTCTTTATTCTTTCAGTTCACAACAGAGTTCTTGGTTGAAATCGAGGCTAGCTGCCACAAAGAGTTTACTGTTTACATAATGTCGCCAGTTCGGTCTGTGCCAATTAAATTTTATCTCTACGAATAAACGAATATGTTATCGATTAATTGATTGAATGATTGAATGATTGACTGACTGGCTGACTGACTAACTCATTGATTGATTGACATCTACTCCTACTTTCAAAAAACCACATCATGTGTTGTGAGTTAGTAACAGTATGCCTACTACAGCAGTCAGCCACTTTTATGCTGAAAGCCTGAAACACTTAACGTCAGCAAGGATGAAACCATTGGAAGCTAAATGGAATGATATATTGACGTTTAACTTCATGGCTGACCCTCCCCTGTGAGGGATTAATTCAAGCCTGAAGGAGATATATTGACGTTTAACTTCAACAACTGTCGACTCTGTCCCTTTGAACTTCTATCATAGGCGAGAGAAGAGAACTGATCAGCATCAGCATTGCTAAATTATGTTAACTTATGCAGTGGGCCTACGCATGACCCTCTGTGTATTCAAAGGGTCGTGGCCTATAATACTCACTGGCGGAGACTTGATCCTGAGTTTGTGGAACAGGTCTGAAAAATTGGGCCTGGCAGGGACACGTCGGAAAATTTCAATTCCCACAAATGGATGCAGCAGAAAAAGATGAAATATTGGGGATACAAACAGTTGACAGTTGACAAACAGTTGAATGTCTATATTATAGGACACGTCAGTTGGATTGATAGAGTGCCCGACCTGCAAGGCGAAATGTACACGGGTCCGAGCCTCTACTTAGTCGTTCTCAGAGTAAGGACTTTGAGCAAGTCCAACGATGTTCTATCTATGGTCGTGTCATTACTTTTGAACTTCGGAAGGAGATCAACATGAATATGCTATATCAGACACTGCTGTACGTGCAGTGCTACATACCTTTCAAGTCACACGATTAGTGCCAACCTTGCAACAAACTCTCCGAACAGGTCCGCAAAGCTTTGTCACCAAGTTCCATTGCTCATACATTAGGTTCAGTGCATGCCAAATAAACGTTTTGAAATTCCGATAAAATCATTCATATCTGTACATTTCTTCTAAAAACTGTTTCTATAGAAAGAAAGATCTATAGCCTAACTACCGTCCAACTTGAAATCTTCCATCTCTATCTTGGAATAGGTTGGCCTCTCGTTTCCCACAATGCCTGACCTCTTACAAACATTCCATTCGTTCATTTATTAAGGATTTGTTCAGCGTCTTTTCCGAGACAGTGTCACGTGTTCGGTGTTCCCCGACCCCACAGCGGGCAAAAATATTTATAATAACACATTGCCAACATGGGACCCATTATGTGGACGTCTAATGTAAGTGGTTTGACATGCCTTGCGGGAGGAATCGTGTCTGACTTTCAGACATGACTAGACATGCCCGATGAATGTGCACATTGGTTTCCGGTGTATAAATTACTGTTGTAAGATGATCTCTTTATAGTCAAGGTATGACTGCATACTCTTATTACTTTATTACTCTTATTACTAAGTAATAACTTGAATGTCTATATTATAGGACACGTTAGTTGGATTGATAGAGTTCCCGACCTGCAACGCAAAATGTACACGGGTCCGAGCCTCTACTTAGTCGTTCTCAGAGTAAGGACTTTGAGCAAGTCCAACGATGTTCTGTCTATGGTCGTGTCATCACTTTTGAACTTCGGAAGGAGATATTACTTACTATTACGTTATTACTTTCTGTAACTTATGTAGGCCTATGGTATGCGTAGGCTACATTGTGCATATGTTGATAAGAGTTCATGACGAACATAGAGTACATAGCATCATGTAGAGAAGAAATCACTAAACAACAAAAAACAGAACAGACCTGCCATAGTACATGTACATTGCTCTCGTCCTAGGCTCTATAGCTACTGAGGCTATTCTCTCATTTTCAGACAGTCACTTTGTCAAACAATAAAGAATTTACTCACTCGTGAGCATCACTCATCAATTAAATAGAGATTATGAGGCATACTTCACAGGATGGTCTCATTGGTCTGTAGCTTTGGTCATATTTTCATTGGCAAAACTAAAGTTTGATACTGTAAGAGCTAAATTGATCTTTGTGTAATGCTCTGGTGATAACAATAATTATGCCAGATAAAGATTAGCGACAGCTGAGATGTGACCACAAAGATTAAGAGTTACTACAAGGGTGCACTAAACCGAGGCTATAAAGTGAAACAAATACCCATGTGCCCTATTATTAGCCATCTTTATAACAGCAAATAAATTTGTAGATAGATGACCAAAATGAAAACTATTAACTACTGCAAGACTCAATGGAAAGAGAATTTAAGGCATTTTGTGGCAGATTATGATATAGCTCCAGTATAAGTGCGCCAAAATTGTTTAGTTTCTACTTCGCTTCACTTTCAGTGCGTCAACCAATGTGGTTATACACTAACAGAGTAGGATCTGGACTAGAAGTTCACAACACAAGATCACATGGAAATGTTTATGGTGTGGAAGAACTCGAGTCATACGAGATGCTTGACACACTCACCAACCAACACCTACACACACACAAATACCTACACCTCACCTACACACAGACACCTACACCAAAACACACATATACACTCACAGCTACACATACACAAATACATACAAACACCTTTAACGACCACAATATCTATTCCATCCACCTCTGAACAGTTCATTTGTGTCACAAACAGTCAAAGAATTAAATATTTAGAAGTTGTTTAGGCCTATGTCTATATCAGTTTCAACACAAAGATATATGGTTAACACAATTCTTTAGGATTTTATATCATCCGTCCAAATGTTTCTTAATATTATTATTAATTAGGTTTATTAATATGCAGATCAATACGTATTATGAAAATAAAGATTTATCATTTAGTCGCCTGTTTTAATACAATCGTCTACAGGAGTCTATTTACGTCTATTTAGAGTGCTCACATTTATTTATTCAATCTGACTGGAATGCATTAAATTTCGTCCTTCCTTGGCCTTATTGATTATGTTGAAGGCATACGCTTCGAAAGCGAATTATTGTACGCTACTTATACCTATGAAATTATGTGAAGGTCAGACTCACCGATCATTACACGTATATTTAGTATCCAAAATAAGGTTACATGCAGCTGCATGGTTTCATGCAGTAGTCTGCAGTCTGTTACCGATGGTTTCTGTGCAACGCAGGCAGGCAGGTGCTATCGACTGATGCAAATCAATAAATCATATAACAGCCCACGATACTGCGCATGATCGCCGTGGCTGCCTCAGCACGATGTGAGCAGGGTCTAGCCACGCAGCTGTCTGCATACATAAATGCGGGTGTAGTAGGCCAAATACACCCCCGTCTTAAACACTCCCGTGTCAATTTATCCTAGGATAAATGTTTATCCTAGGATAAATTGACCCGGGAGTTAATTCTTCCTAGGAACAATTGAGTAGTGGAGTGCATTATACCTAGGACATAATTCCGCCGGTGACTATTCACTCCGTGGATTTAATTCTTCCTAGGATATATTTACTCCAGAGGAGTTAATTCTTCCTAGGATATATTTACTCCAGAGGAGTTAATTCTTCCTAGGATAAATTTCCTTCATATCTAATGCAATAGGGGAGTTACCTAAGACAAACTGACTCCGGGAGATTTAATTCCTCCTGTGAATAATTGATTCCTATATCTAATCAATTCTACCTAGGACAAACTGACTCCCGGGGAGTTAATTCTTCCTCGAATAAATTAACTCCCATATCTAATGCAAAAGGTGAGTTAATTCTACCTAGGACAAACTGACTCCCGGAGAGTTAATTCCTACTATAAAAAATTTATTCCTATACCAGTAGGGGAGTTAATTCTACCTAGGACAAACTGACTCCCAGGGAGCTAATTCTTCCTAGAATAAATTGAATATCATCTCTAATCTAATGCATAAGGAGAGTTAATTTTCCCGAGGAAAACACTGACTCCAGGGAGTTAATTCATCCTAGGATAAATCTACTCCCATACCGAATGTAATAGGGGCGTTAATTCGACCTCGGACAAACTGACTCCCGGGGTGTTAATTCTTCCTAGGGAAAATTGACTTCCATATCTAATGCAATATGCGAGTTAATTCTACCTAGGATAAACTGACACCCGGAGAGTTAATTCCTTCAAGGAAAAATTGATTCCTATACCTAGTACAGTAGGGGAGTTAATTCTACCTAGAAAAAACTGACACCCAGGAGTTAATTCTTCCTAGGATAACATGACTCCTATACCCAATGCAGTAGGGGAGTTAATTCTTTCTAGGACTAACTGACTCCCGGGGAGTAAATTCGTCCTAGGATCAGAATCAGTTTGTCCTAGGTAGAATTAACTCCCCTATTGCATTAGATTAGGGAATCAATTTTTTCTAGAAGGAATTAACTCCCGGAAGTCAGTTTGTCTTAGGTAGAATTAACTCCCCTATTGCATTAGAATAGGGAGTCAGTTTATCCTAGGGGGAATTAACTCCCCGGGAGTGTTTATTCGCCGGAGGAGTGTATTGATCCTAGGTATAATTAACTCCAGAGTCAATATATCCTAGGTACAATACATTTCGGGAGGTAATTTATTCTCCTATACCGTTGCCGAGATACACTCTGAGCAAGATTACTCCACTGTTAGTGGTGTAATCTTGCTCTGCGCTGTCTGCAGTGATTCGCCACCTGCTGAGTCGACTTTAGGCTCCATTATCCTTGCGGTCCATGGGCCGTATCTTAGAAACAATGCGCCATCTTAACCATCATGGCCACCGGTCCGCATTAATAGCGCGTCCATTTCCGCTTCATGGTGTGAGATAGGCTACTGCGCAGTATAAGTGAACAATCTATGTGAATGGATGAACTCGGATTTGCCAAGGTTCAATTTGAAACGCGTAAGCAGTCTCTTGGTAGAATCTGGAATCTCATTTAGTCGGAGATAAACATTTCGCCGGTCCGCATTAATAGCGCGTCCATTTCCGCTTCATGGTGTGAGATAGGCTACTGCGCAGTATAAGTGAACAATCTATGTGAATGGATGAACTCGGATTTGCCAAGGTTCAATTTGAAACGCGTAAGCAGTCTCTTGGTAGAATCTGGAATCTCATTTAGTCGGAGATAAACATTTCGCTTAATCGCTTTATGGTGAACCTTAGTAACGGTGCGAAGTTAATACTTATTACAAAAAGACTTAATTAGGAGGGATCATTTTGATCAATAAACCAATAATATTTGAAATTAGTCGAATTATTAACGAATTTAAACTTACAGGAAACCAAACCTTAAATTAAGGCCTATCCTTATGGCGTAAATTAAATTTGTATATCTTGTCTATATATAATAAGTTTTTGCGTTTATGTCGAGACAATTCTCTATTTAATCTCCTGTGGTTGTGGAAGAGTTCCGAAGCCAGGATTGTTTCTGTCTGGAGCTGAGGGAAGTGAGTTCACCTGATGGTTCAGTGTACTCCGATCAACACTTCCTCAATAAGGAATTTCAAAGGTGATAGTATAGCACCATCGATGACAGCACTGCTCAGTGATTGCACCACAGTGTGCTACAAGCGCGATGATCTTGTTAAAGACAAGTTTTTTCCACACGAGTATAATTGATATGCTCAGCCTGCATAAATGGAAGTCATGGGCCACGATTGGAGACTGGGGCCGGATGATGGCTGGAAGAAAGACCGATCGCGCACTAGATTTACGTAAAACTATAGATCGCCACAGTCTTTCACCAGCCTCCATCACCAATAGAGCAGCTCCACGCCAGTCTTCCATGCTAGGAATTTCTCATTATAGTGGAGTCGGCTAGGAGGTGCATGTTCCAACATACATTTCCAATCAAATTTGGGCCCTGTCTGAGATCTGAACCTCACCCACTAGACTATTTCTTTAGCCAATGACGAATATTTTACTGTCAGAAATTTTCTGTATTTTGGGTAGGAACAAAGTGATACATTATAGATGAATGAATAACCAAACATGCATTATTCTTCAACACTAGGCAGTTTTTATACCTGCAATAAGTAGGCACAAATCGTTAAAAAAAATTTAACTGTTGCAAATTTATTGACCCACAATTCCTTAGTCATCCATAGTTACCAAATATAAAAAGCTATTGAAGAAACATAAAAAATAGAACCGATTTGGGGGGCATATGAGGGGGCACTGGGCACTAAAACTCGGGCTTTGCCACCCAACCCGCTCGCTCAGCGCACACTGAACGTTACGGGCTAACCTCTCTAACCGATCGGTCAATGAGTCGACATCAATCGTTAATTCCTGGTTTTGCATTGATTTGCTGCCTTATTCTTATTTCCGAAATTTCATACCGCCCTTCATCCAACATCTTTTTGCTCAGAAGTGCATACAACGCCTCGACGGCGCAATTGCAGTTGTACAGCAGAGCAATGGTGCGCAAAGGACTTGCTCAAGGTCCCTACACAGTGACTCACCGGACGAGGCTCGAACCTGCGCGCTCAGTATACATTGAACGTTACGGGCTGACCGCTCTAACTGATCGTCCACTGTGCCACACCGCTCGCGTTTAATAATTAAAAGGAATAGAGGCATTTGAGAGAATGAGAGAACTATTGCTAAAAAACTCAACAGGGATTTGAAGGAAAAAATGATAAAGACTCTGAAATTGCGTGTGGTGCTGTTGTGGGCGTACGGGGCAGAGACTGCATGACCATGAGAACAGTATCGTCCCTGTCCCGGTTCTTCCTCCTCCTCCCCTTCTCTCTCCTCCTCTTCCTCCTCTTCTTCCTCCTCCTCATCTTTTTCTTCTTCTTTACAGCACTTTATGACCGCTGCAGAGTGACACATACTTTAAAAGGCACTGCTATAAATCGTAATTGCTTTGCACACATAATGACCATGTGCAACCCCTTAAAAGGAATTCGCTTAGTCGTAATTTAATATGAGACATCTGATATTGGCCTCAAGTCTGTACTAGTGAACGTGAGTCAACTTCTTAGACACTTCCTCAGTTATCACCTACTTTAATCGACGTTGGTGCTTGGACATCATCCAGTCTTAAGTGCGTCTATCTCTGAGCATTGTGAGCAATTTGTTATTGATTAAACAGAACATTTTTGAGTCTACCCGTAACATGATACAGCAAGAATTCCTATGATATGATAGTATATAGGATTCCATTTCATTGGCATACCTCCACTGTCAATCGACATTATAATTTCTAACATTTTTTCAGCGTCTTGTTGTTGACTATAAAAACCAGGTTTCTCCGTCCACATTTTACAGAATATTTATATCATGAGTGACGTCACATTTGATGAAGACATCTATCCAGATTGCTAGTCAATCCTCAACCACGCGTTTGAATAAACACCGTATGCTTTATGCTTTAAAATTAGTCACCGAGCACAGCCAGATGGCAGCATAACTTGTTTTATTATAATCAATATAAATGTCATTCTATCATTCTTCGTGAACACCGTGGTAGAGGGATGCCCTGGTGGAGATCCTTCTACCAACTGTGAGGAACTGAATGGTGAGCCTTGTGTATTGCGAGCTTCGTCCTCTGTCTTTGCTTCTACCCTTTGGCGCTACGCTGTCTAAGTAGGAACCCCAACACGGTTCTACATAATCTGTTATAGTCGTTTGTGTTCTGCTTTGTGAATATCGCCTCTGTCAGCTGAGGACCGTTCTCTTGTTAATTAAAATTGCATGTTAAGGATCTTAATGTCACTTTAGCAGGCGCTGCATGAATTCATTCATTCATTACGAGAATTTGTGTATAGCGCCTCTTCAAGGTGACTACTCAGAGGCGCTCCCTACCCCAGCGCGGCCAAATAAAAATGTTTAAGATGAGAGAGGAATGCCTGAGAAGGGATTCTAGAAAGGGAGTGTCAAAGGGAGGCCATTCCAAATCGAGGAGCCCACCACAGAGAAGGCACGGCTCTGCCTGGTGGTAGTGCGAGCATGAAGAACACAAAGGAGACCCTGTTCAACCTATTGGAGGGAGCGCGTACCCCGAGCACAAAGGGTGGGGTTGCACAGTTCGATCAGGTAGGCAGGAGCGAGGCCTAGCAGGCATCGCCAGACTAGTGCAGCTATTCGGAGGGAGCCAGTGGAGGACGTCGCACAATGTAGCTAGAGACGTGGTCGAATCTGGGTATGTGACCAATGATCCTGGCAGTCCGTTCGAGCGGTCGGGAGGCCGATTATATTGTATAGTAAATGTCAACCTAGAAACAATAAAATACAGTCATGTGCACATAAATGCATACATGCATGCATATATACAATTATACATACATACCTCCAGATAGATAGGTAGATAGGCAGACAGACAGACAGACAGACAGACAGACATAAATGTATACATACACAAGAACACGCACACATGTACATACTTACACGCATATAGAACAGCGATGCCGTAAGTCTTGTGGCCGGCTGATTCATTACAAGTCAGCAACCAATGCTTGGCCTACGTATGGCATTTATTAAGGATTTAGATCAAACCGAAAATGACTAACGCACAGGTTCTTATTTCCAGACGAGAAAGCCTTTTACTGGAGGTAAATAATTAATCAGTCGGAAGTAACGCAACGCCGGTTACAACGGCAGTCACCAGGTCAAAAGTCAGTTTCATGATCCGCCTATGTGACTATATTAACTTGATGCGGATGAATTGACCTCTGAGGTATTTTCATATAATCTTGCCTGTGATCATCTAATTTACATGTTTTCTACATAACATTATTTGCGGTTGAGTTTACTGGAAAGTGGTGGATTTTAAGCTACTAAATAAATCCCACATGTGGTGAATAATAATTAATGCGAATAGTAATTAATTTAGTGACTACTACATTGTATCTGTTTATGATATTCGATAACAAATGATTAACTCAATATCGAGCAAGTAGGGACAACTTTCCGTTACTCACATATTTAATTCAGAGTCAGATACAGTAACTCTATAGTGTGCAATTCCAATTAAATCAAATTCATCGGACTGTATCATTGAAATTGAACCATGTCGACATAGTGCTACGTGACACCCACAGCTTTCTCTGATCACACCTGTTTGAACATCCTAACCGTTTTTATTTTAGCAACAGCAGCTACCACCCAACCGAATCAGTTCTTCTCTTCCTCTGTTCCAGAAATGCCTGCAGTCCATTTCATTTATTAAATTATATCATTAAGATATAAAATGGACATGAGCCGGTAACGTCTGTGAATCGTCAAATGCAACCTTCAAATAAATGTCCAGACGTTGACCCCCATGGACTTCCATTTTGACAATCATTATTTTACGCAGCGCTAATGAATATGCATGTGCCCTGCGCTTGGCGTGTGTTCTCTGCAAATGCAAGATTCGATGATTCGGATAAAGTAATAGTACAAAACATTTCAGCTTTCTTAAACTGTGGTCTCTCTTCTCATCACATGACGTTACATTTTCTTATACTTTCTGTCATAGTTCGTTGCTCTTTTGCTTCAGGTTCGTTTTAGTCGATCTCTGTTGAATCTAACTTTTCCTCAATTTGAATTTCAGTTTTATCTAGGACTGCATGATGACCAAGTTGTGATCTGTGTCAGCTGTTTGCTCCCAGCATTTGTCCTACAACCTTGACACTATTTTTATGTCTGTTTCTTTCCATTGTGTTGTTCAGCAGAATTACAATAGATTTGCAGGTGTAGGCCTACCTTCGTCTCTTCTTATAACGAAGTCAGGTATTATTATCCTTTGCCCTTCCTGAGTCCGCTGTTAGCGGCCAATTATATCGAGTTTAGGCCGAAACTTTAAGGGTGAAGGTTCTTTATTAGTTCTCTATGATCGCAGAACTCTGATTGTTTGTCGCCTCTACTGCTTCTCTTTCCCAAACTATAATCAACAATATTCTTCCGCGGCTTTCTCTTCCACCACCGCGCTCAAATCTTCTGTTGCTTGCTGTTGAAAGATATACTAGCAATTAATTTTGACAAATTTTCAATAAAATTCATATGATTTGCCTTTGCTGAACAGACAACAGAAGACCTGGATGGACCGCACAAGAGAGGACATAAAGGCGCTGAATATGAATATGAAAGAAGCGTTGGATGAGACTAGAGACAGGGCTGCTTGGAAACGACTTGTTGAGGCCTCATCGTTGGCGTACGTCTGACAGACGAAGAAAAAG
This sequence comes from Bimastos eiseni, assembly GCA_959347315.1. Taxonomy (NCBI): domain Eukaryota; kingdom Metazoa; phylum Annelida; class Clitellata; order Crassiclitellata; family Lumbricidae; genus Bimastos; species Bimastos eiseni. The sequence continues at coordinate 34,989,012 of OY365810.1, forward strand.
TTTCACTTTTTGTCCAGTTATCTGGGTTCCGAATAATTTCCATATTTACTTAGGCCTATCCGGATGTTTCTAGACAATGTATTTGCCTGTCATGCAACATCATCTGTCCCTAGCTCCCACATCCATCACACCCCAGGCTTTCCATTCTAAACTTACATGGAAGTCTCACCTTATCAAGAATGCTTACCCAGACTCCTTAATTGACATTTCACCTGTCAATCCTCGACCAAAACGACACCTTCTTTAACAGCTACTCTGTCTCCCTGCTGACCTCTTGGAAACCGGAGTCTGATCTCCCACGGACTATCCTTTGTACAGCCCTTTCAATTTGATGCAACGCTCACCAATAAGCTGGTGCCCTGCGCTTAGCTTTCAAGTGGCTCTTTTTTCTATAAGCCGATTTGTCCTCCATTAATATACATTATAATGCTATTTAATATTCATGACGCATTTGCGTCATAGATCAGCTTAATGTATGTTATTTGACGTCATCAACAATATAATTTAATATTCAATTTCAGTTTACGTCATAGTTTATTCTGGGCATAATATGTCGATTATTTGACGCCGTCGTTGAGCTTTACAGCTTTATGTTGGCTCATCAAATATCTTTTATTGTCACGGGTTCTAAATCAGGTTTGTAAATATCAATTGATCAATGTTTTTACTAATTTATAGAATTATGTTTGCGAACGATGTGTTTAAAATTAGGAGACCGTGAGTTTTGAGACTGTTGAAACAGTTGCGAAGTTCTGACGTTTGAAATTCAGTACTGAATTTGACGTTACCCTTCGGCCCAGGTTCAGAAATGTATTCATGACCATGCAATGATGCCGAGGAAGTGTGCATCAAGGACTCAATGAAGGTTCTTACATAAGAATCGGCTAATGTCTGCTTTTACCAATCGGCGTCTGTGTCATATGTATACATGTATGCGAAGTAGGCCACCTATTTACGTACGTGGGGCCTACACAAATATGTAATTCATCAGTAATGCGTGAGCTTAAACGTATAACGGCCGGCGTTTCAAGTTTACCACAAACTTGTCGGCTAGAAATTCAACAAATGAATCTAAACAACGCTGTTTATTCCTCATGTTTGAAAATTAAATCTATTAAGTACTGCGTAGGAATAAGAAACCGATAAATGAACACGACGATTGAAACAAATATCAGTTTACAGACATAGTCAGATTGATCACCAACAGTAATTACTACTCAATGCGCTAACACGCTATTTCTGTAACCTGGGATATTATAATCATTACTTTACAGCATACATACTTGGACATTATCAATCAATCAATGCAAAATATATAGCGCCTCTTCAACATAACTATTCAGTGAGAGTATCTGTAGCTTGAGACATTGTTTGAACTGCAGAAGAAGCCTGGGATAATTGGCAATGCGCAAACGACTGAACATCATCTGCGCAAGAATGGCTCGTAAGAGAACAAGGTGTGAGTAGAGACTCGAGAATTATCTGCAGTGAAGAGAATGTAGAGAAGAGGCCCAAGAACCGATCCCTGGGGAAGCCTAATGGGACAGGGCGCCAGAGCGAACGAGATGAGTGAAAGACAACAGATAGAACGCTCGGTTCGATAAGATTTGATCCAGATAAGTGGAAGGTCTCTTATCCCAAAAGTTAAAGAGACACCTCAAGAGGATAGCATGATCTACCGCAGCGTTTCAAAATCTTTTTTGGCCGCGGATTTATGCTTAACTGGGAGCTGGATTTATGAAAAGATATTATGTTTAACTTGGAATTAGATTTATGTTAAATTTTATTATAAAAAAACTTAATCGATGAAAAGAAATTTCATAAAAAGAACTTGTATTAGCGCTAAAGTTTCTAAAAATTATGAAAAGAGTTCCACCAAAATGGAAGCGGGAATGATGAGAAAGGTTCCACGTAAAGCAGAATTATCATTTCTGTACAGCTTCTATTTACGCATAGCTCTTTTCTTCTTTGCATCTTTTCATCAGTACATAAGAAGGATATCTTTTCATAAATCCATCTTTCAGTTAAACAGAAATTTTTCATCAACCAAGCTCACAGTCCGGCGGACTTCTTTTCACCAATCCCGCTTCCACTACTGACGCTAACGAGGATTAACCTGATTTGCCTTGAAGAATACAAGTGGCGATAGTTTGTAAAGGTGTAAGTTATGTTAGGGGAGCCTAATTCTATTATGCACAGACAGATCGAGAATAAATAAGCTTATTAAGACAAATAGAACATAATTAATATATGTAATGACAAGCCTAATGCACAGACCACTACAACACTTATGATGTGAAATTTATGATTCTGAGTATACGAGTTCCATATGCCCTGAGCTAGTCGAGAACTTTCGTAGATAATATTCTAGATAAAAGTTTGACAGGTCTGACAATACGAACTACAGTTCTTTCGGAGCCAGACTGCGGCGTTCCTAACAGCGTTGCATCTTAAAAGTCACTGTCCTCAGCCAAAGAGTAAATTGGCTTATCCCAGAACGGGCTACCTTGATTGGTCAGCAACTGATCACTCAAGATGCCTCCAGAAATGTGGGCTGACTGTAAATGTTAGTTACACTAGGGCCTATGCGAATGATTGATAGAACCTATTCTATCTACCTTGACGATTGTTCCAGCTAACATGAAAAAACTAATGGATTCTAACTATAATGTTCAAGCACGTATGCTGCAAAGTAATGACCATAATACTCCGGATTACATTTCTAAGAATTGCAATATTATGCGAGAAAATTTAGATAACAATCAGTTGTTTCAACTTCGCTGAAGTAAAATCAAAGTAACATTTAAAAATAAACGAAAGGCGTCAACCATTAACAGCGTACTATATGTGTAGGCCTACTGCTAATTTAGCCATAGTCTGCTCAACTCGCATAAGATCGTCTTTTTTCGTCTATACATGTAACCTTCTAACACACGAGCTACAAAGAAAACTGTGACAAGCGTACACGTAGGCATCAATTTTACGTGTAAGCTTAATGCTGCATTATCCTTCGGGATTGCCGCCTCTGCATTCAACTCGCGCAGTAGTGTTAACAAACCCTATAAGCCACGTAAATTGAGTATTTTCATGTTAGGTCTTGCACGCAGTTGAAGGCCAATAATTACTTTGTCAATAATTGCTCATTAAAAAAAATAATGCAAATGAGATCTAAATGTTTTGGTGCAGTATACTTGTATTTAAGCTATGTTTTCAAAGCTACACCCGATACACGTATAGCCAATATTATAATTAATAATATAAAGCATTTGAAATAGTCTTCAGATTATGATTATCATTGCTGTTCTATAGCAACTACATACGCTATATATTTAGCACCTTCGAAAGGTTCTTATAAAGCGCTATATAAATAGCCTGATGCATACATATATATACATACATACATACATGCATACATGCATGCATACATACATACATACATATAAACATAAATGTCCATAACTGGATAGATATACAAGCAGTGTTATTCAAAATTTTAGGCGTGACACATGCGCCGTGCGGTCATCTTGTATTTCTCAATACAACTCAGTAATTGCAAGAGCAATTATTTAGCAGAGTCTAGTATAGCGTTAGGCCTATGTATCTGGTCTTTGATACAACGCTCACCGACTATTATAATATTACGGCAACAAAGCAGACAGCAGCCGTGCAAACAGCTTTCAAACTCCTAATTAACTCCATACTTCCAAATATCTAACCAAAGCGTACGACTAAAACTTAATATCCAAATAACATAAAAAATCAACATTGTTTAAAAATTTACATAATTATTCGCAAGGTGTTTCAGATAAACACAATTATTCTACAGTATCAGGACAACAGTGTACTCTAACCAGACTATCTTGAGACGAAGAACAACCTTTATCTGAGTAGTGCAGATAGTGCAGATGGGAGCGTTGAAAGTCAAACTTGAAAGTCTTCATCATCGCTATAAAGACGATATTGGGGTGGTCATTGCGGAAGCGGGGGACGAGCTCTTAGGTCGTGATTGATCGAGGCGTATGTGGAGGTGTTGAACCCTTCTCTGAAGACCACTGGGGCTCCCTGTATTCTACTGTCAGTTCCCATCGGAAATTGACCAAGGTCAGCGTAGATTATGTCATCCGTTGCGATGTTCTGAAACAGATTAAATGTATGTATGATCATCCTTTTTGCCTTAAACAACATTGAAAACAGTGACATTTATGTGATGGAAACTTTAACATGTCAATATGAATTCTCGTTAATAGTCAACTTATGATGGACCATGTTAACGATCTGAGGAGATCGCTATCTTAAATAACGATAGAGGGACGATGATTGCTGTAAATGACTAGCACCCCCTCTCCAAGCAATTCCACAAATTAAAATTTCCAACAAAATCATTGAGTAGACTATACGTACAAAACATCATTGTCTAATTACGTAAAGGGTTAACATTGTTTTACAGGGTCAGAGAAGAATGCTGATGGGATTTTATTTTCACCAACATTGTCGGATATTTGTCACTCGTTGAAATCTATCGCATGGCGACAGTGCCACGTCTCATCGACCATCGTAAGTTAGGCTATTTTATTTGGCTTAGCATGTTTTCTTTGTCCAAATGAAAGCCTGATGTCTGTAGCTGTCCATCCTCTAAATATTATCAACTTCCTCTCTTATTTAGAAAACTTTCACCAGCACATGTCACGGTAATTCTAAGAATTGTAATCGAAAAGCAATTTTTAAACTTCTAAAGCGTCACCTCGGAAGCTAATTACAGGGCACTAGCTCATTCACTAGCGTTGGATAGAACTACGTTTAATGATGGACCTCAAAATGGTCATCTTACTGTATGATCTTTTTAGAGTTAAAGGCCAACGCAAGGCCGCAATAGTTAAAATCCGAGCCATCTAGGATCAACAGATAAAGACAGATAAAAACCATGCTTTTTCACGCTCTAAGTATCTGAGATAAAATTCAGCAATCATTTATTTAGCTCATTCTCAGAACTGTCTTTCAGTACCATAGCTATTCTGATAAAGCGCTCTGTAAATAATATGCTCTTTGCACAGAAATGGTTCGACTTGGTTAATAATTAATTTATCCTCAAAAACGACAAGAAATTTATTGCTCATTTGACGCGATAACTGAATGTGAAACACATAGACTGAACACAATAAATATTGACAGGACATGTTAAATCCATATAATTTATACAGATCAGATTATTGACCATACAATTTATATATGGACCTACACAATGCACATATTGATGTTGACTGTCTGTTGTGTTGTCTAGTGAAAAGGTCACTGATAAGATATAAGGATAAATTATAGTGTGTATTAGTAGGCTTAATGAGTATGAAATGAGTAGTGAGATATAAGTTGTGTAACTTGCGTTTGTTGATAAGCCTGAGACCGTCCTTGCTTCACCAGGTGTCGTTGTCGACTCATACATTGAGTTTTCAACGATCACGCTGTCATGTCCATTGAACAGAAGCTTCTGCAAAGCTGTTTCTGAATACACAGCCATTTAATTGATTATGAATAACCTGAATTTTAGGCCGACTGCAGCTGCAACTATCTATGCTCATTCTTTGTCTGTGTTACTGAAAATAGAAAATTCCTATAGCGCCACTTCAAAAAACCTACTTGGATCTTCCTATCTCTGTTTGTTTTACCTAACGTATATGACTGTCTAACTGTCTCTCTCCCATTCTCTTTCATGCGTACGATGTGACCTCAAGACCTTTGTGGCAGCTATTATTATTCAAATGTCATGAATGGGCCCATGATTCGAAAGAAGTGAAATGCTTAGCTTACTCTTTTTCTGGACTTGTGCGTAGATGGGTGCATTTTTTGATCCGTCTGAAATAGAAAATTACACAGTTACTGTACTACTGCTCGAATATAATTTGTCTTTACCTTAAGAACGCAAAAAGATTGACTCTCATCATTATCCTCTCCTTGAAGATTTGTGATGTGGTTCAATAAAATGAGAACATCCTTCGACGTCAGAATACATTCGCGCTTAATAGTAAGCAAATTCCAAGATAAATTAATTGCTATGATAAAATACATGTAGGCTAGTTGTGGCTTGAACGGTGTCTTGCAGTGGCAATGCACTGGATCCCGATTGAAATAAATAGCTAGACGATTTCTAACTGATCATGTGGTTCGTGTCCTATTAGATGTTTTGGTAGCACATTGGAAGATACTTTTAGAGAGCTATGTAAAGTGTCTTGATTCAATGACGTGTATGTTTAGGATTCTTTTTAATGCCGCACAGGCTGACCGTCGCTTCATATTGAGAGGCGACAGAGAGCAATGAGTAAACTGGCGGAAATCATGTGCTAGCTAATTCCAACAAGACATGTCGAACATAGATTCTGGAACGGCTGCAGAATTTGAGAATTTAAATAAAGCCCATTCAAGAAACCTACTTAGGTCTTTCTATCTCTTTAATTTCTGCTGTACATACGGCTGTCTCTCTCTGCTTCTCTCCCACTCTCTCTCATGCGCACTAGGTTACCTCAAGGCCTTTGAGGCGGCTATTGTTATTCAAATGTCATAAATAGGCCCATATTTTGAAAGACGTGAAATGCTTAGCTTACTCTTTTTCTGGACTTGTGCGTAAACTGGTGCATTTTCTGGTTCGTCTGAAATGAAAAATTAAAGAATAAAATATTTAATGCGGCGACAATGCATTCGTTGGACAGTCTCGCAATCAGTTATCCTTCAACTTTAAAAATGTTCGACTTTCCTTATTATCCTTTCCTTGAAGCTTTGTGAGCAGATTTGTTAAAATAAGCGACATCATAATCATGACGTCAAAACACATTTTCAAAACAAAAGTTTCCTTCTCAGTAGCCAGGAGCGTGTCGCCGAAAAACACCTACTGCACGTGATGTCTGTCTGCCACACCTCTTCTTTTACACCGTCATGAATGAATGGACGGTGTTGGAGATATCGTACAGGTAGCTGGTATACAGTCTCTATGTCCGACTATGCATTTGCACAGTTTTAGAGCTATTGACTCGAAATTTTCGCCGTTGGCTCGGGGAACACCTGGGACACCTAGTAGAGGGATTGATGAAATCCGCGGCCGCCGTCTTCCTGCTGTCCAGGACCAATAAACCTGTCTCAACCGTGCAACGTCGGGTTCCCCAGCTAGGGATAAAACAGCTGTGAAATATTTCACCACTCGAAAGCTGTTTTGAAAGTATCGCATGCCGGATTATCTCTGCATCATTGACGAGTGCGTCAATTAATTCTCCGCATATCCAAATGTTTCTTCTTCATTTTGATAGATAAGTTCATGAAGAGCGACATTTTTCAAAACATCCAGTATTTTGATGCTTTGTGGATCTATGCTATAAGTATGTTATGAATTTATTGTGGATTGTACGGTGTCTTACAGTAGCAATGTACTGGCATCCTGATTGAAATTAATGGCTTAACGATTTCTAACCGAAAAATTGGTTCATGCCCTATTGGATGCTGCTTTGGTAGGGCTTTGGATGATACGGTACAATAAGAGCGCTACGTGAAGTGTATTGGTACATTGTCTTGTATACATGTTCAGGATACTTCTTAATGCCAAACAATAGGCTTGTCATATTGAGAGGCGACAAAGAACAGCGACGGAGATCTTTGGTAGTTAGCTCCGTACGGACTTAAAGAACGCAAAATTTGTGAGTGGATGAGGATTTAGGCAGTCTCACAGGTCGCCACAAATTGACTTAAGGACACGTGCAATAGTTTACTGGTGTCATGTAGACCATTTTTATCCTCAATCATTCAACAGCCCCATAATAGATTCCCACAACATCAACACAAAGTGGGAAAAGTAATATCGGTAACAGTATGGACTGGAGACGTTAAATTGAGGTAAACAAATATGCAAACCATTGTAACTGAACACTTATATAGCACCACTAGATATCCGATGCGCTCCAGACTCAGAGCACAGCTAAACGGAGAACAGAAAAACCTTCAGGCACCTCTGGGAGGTGGCAGAGGAATAGAGAGCAGTCCCTACTGATGGGAAGGGGAGACTGTTTAGAAGGTCAAGTAGTTCATGCAGTTATTTATTCTTTTTGCTGTAAAAGTGTTGCTAATGGCAACAATTATTTAAAAGATTTTCATTACCGATTTTTCCAGCCAGAGAATAGACACTCACTGCACCTAAACGACAATTATTTAGGATCAACAAAATAATAGGCATTCTATGTAAAGGAAAACTACCCGCAGGTAGGCTATACAGGCACTGAAATTTGTAAATGCACTGCCATTTAAGCGGCTAAAAACAAACAAAAGAAATAATTGCTCTCTCTTAGTGAGGCAAACAGGAGCTTACTTTCTAGTATTTATAAGAGTTTTACTATATAGCAAAAACCATCAAACTGTGGGCTCTATCTAAGTGATTTATCGCTAATTGCTCTGTTTGTAGGCCTAAATTGCACGACCAGCATAATTCAACCTCCATCAACAGCCTAAATGACAACGTCTGTTCTGCATAGTAAGTCCTGTATGGGACTAATCGTGTAGGTGAATAAAGATCTAGTATTACGATTCAACCTAAATAAGACTCCACAGAGTGATTATTTTCCTAAGTAAATATTACAATTATTATCCTATCTATTATTAGGAATCGATCAAACGATAAATACCAGTGTCAGATAAATTAGATGGCTTAAAATAATACGTTCTTATATGGAGTTAGGCCTATAATTATGGGCTATTTTTTCCGTTGAGGTTTCACAGCGTCTATTATAACTGACCATGAACTACCGTTTATTTATTACTTATTGACTTTGTCAATTACGTTTGCATAAGACTTTGCTAGACCGTTAATTTTTTTACGCAGTTATGCAAGGGGATCCAATTTAGAGATGAAACTGCTTTGACATTTGATGTTGTAAGGCGTCAGTGACATTCACGGTGTTTAATTGCGAAAAGCGAATAGAAACAGTAACAACATAAAGTCCTTCTAATTACCAGACTTAAGAAATTTGTGAGTGTAATATGATATGTTTATGTTTGAATGCAGGGTGGCTTGTGTAGCTAAAGCGTATCTATAAAGAGACACATCGAGTTTTCGAAGATGTTTCATTTCATAATCGAATCGCATAGCATGATATGAGTTTGTCCAGTTGGAATTAGGCATTTAACGTGAGAACCTTGGACATTAACAAACACCGAGCACCACACAGCGTCTACTCTATCACATTTGTATCTATTCTAGAAGAATGTAAATTGAAGTAAGAAAACGAGTTCTTTAATCAGTATTAATAAGCTTAAGGAAAATGAATGTTCATGGTTTGTAGCTAAGGCTTAAAATAAGATGTGAAAGAGATTTTTTTAATGGTTCTTATATGGAGCACGATGTGGCGTGGAAATAGACTTTAATTATTGTAAACGTGTAGGTAAGCCCACACTCACCAAAAGCTTCCCCGAAGGTTTCTGTTTGAGTCTGACCAGGACCTTCTTGATCTGTTGATATACAGATAAACGAACTGCGAATAAATGATAGCTTACTTTACTCTCTTATCAGGGAATGCTAATATCCTACTCTTACAGATGAATTATGTTATTGCAGAATTAATGCATGCGCATCGATTCATTTCATATCGCGTCGACGGACACACAAGAGCGCTAGTGTTTACTTTCACATTAGACTGACAATTTGTCTGAAATGACACTCATTTAGACTAATGCACCCGCCCGTCTGTCCTTTAAAGCATTGAGCTTTTCAAGATGGTTTTCCAAGCAAGACATGTCTTGTGATACTGCTATACATGGGTTGTAGCTTTGTTTTTTTCGATATTTGAGGATAAAATATCGACTAGTACCTAATTTTAAAAACATGTCTAGCATTAACGGACTTGCATCACTGGATGCAATGTTCGACTGAAGTTAATGTAATTGTTATTCAATGTCTGAGTGATGACTAAAATCTACCTCAGCTTCAAATTTATCGTTGTCTTTTTGCATTCGTGTGGGTTACGTGTATGATTCTTCATAAATTGTCCGCAATTGATGTAATTGCTGTTCAATGGATACGCAGTGCTGCGTTGTATATGCAAGAACTTGAGTGCACGAGTAATCGTAATCGTAATCTTCTAGTTACTAAAGCGCTGCTCGAAAGCAAAGCGGAGGGCGCCATCTGTGTCATTTTGAGTACGCACCTATGCAGTATTAGTACCTCTGAGAATGCGCGTTTTCGTACAGCAGCTTGTCAGAGCTGTGATCAAGACTTATTGCACGTTATGTGGTTTACTAACAAATTCATAAAATTCAGGACCTTCGTATTTTTCACAGGAAAATACGCCTTTTCGAAACTAGATACGCTCGATGGTTTGCAGATTTGAAAAGGCAAAAGGATAGAATTGAATGTTAAAATAAGTTATGCGCGCTGAAACTAGGCCAAAATGAAAGTTAGATTTCTTAAATCGACCACATGTGAAAATGATATAACAACCTCACGAAATGTATGTACTACTCTGGTACACATTGCAGAAAAGTGAAAACATTTATCTAGGCTATCGGGTTTCAGAGTGTATGCGAAGTAGAAAGCAAATTAAACATGTTCTTATTATTGAGAGTTTCTTGTAGAATTTTTTTTTCGCCCTAGCCATTTCTCTTTTCTTTACCTGGCAGTATCATAGTTGTAATTCTAATTCTAAATTCCCATTGCAATTTACAACAATTTTCATCGTTATTTATCTATCTCCTTCGCAGTTTCTCTTTTCTTTACTTGACTGAACTGTAATTGCAATAATGAGTGTAGTTGACTAACCACAATTAATGTAGCTTCGTCGATAGCAAGTCATTCCACGATGCTTGACAATACTGTCTACTGTCAGTATGCTAATGTCGGGGTCACGTAACAAGTGCATTTTTTGGCTATTTGAAAATAATTTATAAAGGCTGCTGGCTTACTGAAACTATTCGGGAAGTTGGTGATTCCACTCCCAACCTGGTTGGATCGTCATAGGGCCTATAGTAGGTGTGGTGTTCAGTTATTAAGACATTTTATCCATTCTTAGTAACTGAAGCTTAAAGGTGGTCGGATTTTTCATCCGCCTGAAGTTGAATGAGACTACCACTGTGGAAAGCCAGCAATGTTGATATTGCAGTGATCCATTAGGCTCAGGATAAAAGTTTCCTGGAGATGGCTAGTCAAATCCGGTCTCACACAGACCGAGAAACATACCTTATGTGTATCAGTGTGTAATGTATTGTGTATTGTACTAAGTAATTATTAGAACAGTATAAACGTGGTACAATGTATGTATTGTGATAGCTGTAGACAGCATGAATGAACGACATAATAGGTCTTGCTTGTATGCAAAGTCAGTATCTTTTTGTGCAGCTCGACTCAACAATTAAATTACATTACGACTTCTTTGACGAGTAGGCCTACTGCACAGATAGATACTGAATTGCCAAAATTAGCAAGAGAACAGTCTACTAAACAATAATTGTTTTGTAGAAATTCGTCCAAATGGCTGTCCTGCCTACTTTTATTAGGATAACCTTCGAACACAATCATTATGATATTTTAACGAAAATTATTACGATTTTAATATGTCTAGATGATGCTCACCCATCGCTGTGTCGCAAAGCACGTCAAGTGCTATTCTGTTTTTATGGCAGATACCTGACAATTTGAACAACTTTAAAATTAAAAAGTTATTTAATTTCAAGCTTCAGTATACATCCTAACTGTGAACTCCAAAAATGACATTCTTTATTGAAACGTTTTAAATTGAAGCTAGAGTAAGTACAGCTAAATCATATCGTATTTTATATTCCGTTACACAGGTGCAGTACCGATACTCGTTTTCCAAATTGGCTCAGCAGATGAACCACAAAATCTATCTAGTGCTGAACTACCAACTGGTGAAATCATTTTTATTAAGCTGCGAATTTTATTTTGTATCTGTACTAACCATATTTTTTATTCAAAACGAACGCGAGCAGAACTATGGCTATTGAAGTAACTCCAACACAGATCAACAGAATAGTTGCTGAAAATATACACAATTCATTTGAGCAAAATAGTTTAAGTGCCTCATTGTGATGTTAAAAATTGGATTACCTTGTCCTGTTTCTACGTCTTTTGATCACCCTTCAGTTGATCCTCTGTTAATTAATTGGTCCCCAGGTCAATTTATCCCTTCGTCAATTGATCCACTGACTATTGAGCCCAACCCAATTGATAAAACAGTCATGTTCCACTTGCGATTTTCTTCATTTATTAAAAGAACTATATAATAGTGCAAAAAATGTTAAAATGATAAAGAATAACAAAAGCGTAATTGAGAGTCATGATATGGTTAATTCATCTGCATAAAGTCCTAAGCAAAAGCGTCTGTGCATGTGATAAATTTAATAAGCTATTGCTCTGATATATAAAAGACTCCCCGAACAGCCGTAACCGATTACAGCGCGGAGTGACACGAATTTAGCCTGGGCATTAATTTGTTACTTTGCAAATCAGTAAAATCAATCCTTTGATTAACAAACAGTCTCAGCTACAAGTCTGTGACGAGCAGCCTAGAGATTTGAGGGGAAAAATTGACTAGGGGACCAATAGACGGGGGATCAACTGACGGAGACCAGTTGACGGGGATCAAGTGACGCCGATCAATTGATGCGATACATTGTACATTTGTCCTTGTACATTTGCATCGCATGCCTGGTTTTTTAGAATACGTGTGTACTTGACACCTGGCGATTACTGTGGATTCTTTTTCGATATTTCAATAAAATATAAGACTTATTTCTTTGAATCGAGACTTTCCAAAAGATGAGGTGATTATAGTTTTATAACTGGTAATAAGCGTTTGAATGAATGGCAATTACATTAATAATGCAAAAAATTGGCCTGATGTAAAAAAATTAAGTTTGCAAAATAAGCACTTTAAATCAAACGTTTTAATTTCAAAATGGCGTTGCCTGAGACATGTAGTTTTGTTAGGATCCTCTATTATTTCTACCCTAAACACCACCCGCCGTACTAGCCCTTCTCTCCTCCTTTCTGTCTCTGTCTCTCACTCTTACCATGATCGCCTAGAGAATGGATTTGACCTTCATTATGGCATGAATGAACAACACCTCCAACACTTAGCGCGAAGCTCGTATACACGCCGAAGCCTTGCGTAGTTTCAGGTCTAAAATATCTAATCATCTTATAACATTCTGAGTTGTTCATGTTGAACGTCGCTGAGTTCATTGCATCACATTACGGTACGCTAGGTAGGATTACACTTGTAAACGCATGTCACAACAATGATAACATTATTTTCCGTTACATTGCTGCATGTTAGGTAATAATATATACTAGTGACATGATGTTTCTTTAACTTAACTTAATGTAGTTTTTGTATAGACCCAGTTTTGATCAGTCAGATACAATAATTATTGCATTAAAAATCGTATATTTTTTCGGCTGGCATATAATTTAATACTATATTGAGTCCAGACGCTACCCAATGTTTCTGCAATTAACTCACCGTAATTATTAAAACTGTCATTCGTACAACCGTTTCTCTCTATACATTTGACAATCCTTATCAATTAATTATTCTCGCCACCATCATTACACTGAATTCGTTTCTGTTGGCTGAATGTATTGTTAGTCTTCGCTTTTCTACTTCTGTCACTTTAAGCTTCGAATGACCCGGCCAATAATTACTACTCAAATACTATCAAGCTATAGTATATATTAATATCCTATTTCCATACTAAGTTGCTTGACCTGCGGAAAACCTTCCAGTTTTATTTTACATAAGCAATGCATGCCGGAATGGTTACACATTTAAGTATGTTACGAGCGGTTATGCAGTTTAGCGCCTCAAAAACGAGAAGCGGTAATCGTGCAAATAATGGTTTGACCATGTATGAAACATATTGCAGACCGCCGAGAGGAAGGGCAATGAGAATGCCAAGGCTCCGGCGACGCTTAGGTGCCCGGAGCGGGTCCACAATCACCTTATGAAAAATGTTACTAGGCCTATAAGTTATACGAAATCTAATGGTTATGCCATTTTAAATATTATATTAATGACACTTAATTACAAATAGTTTAAAATTAAAGCATGAATTTTGCCGTAGGCATACTTATTTTTTGCCATTGAGCTTCTGTTTAAAAGACTGGTTACAACCGTTACTGCCTATGGGCCGAAATTCCCGTCAGCGGGTCTGCGAAACTGGTTCAAGCGCTTATACAGTTTCATAATGAAAAGGCTGGAGAAACATGATGAATTTGAAAGCAAGTTATCGCGAATATTGATGATGCTGATGATCATGTTGACATTGGCTGATAATGATGATGGTAATAAAAAATTATGATTATTATTATTATTATTATTATTATTATTATTATTATTATTGTAATTAGGATGGTTATGACGATGATAATGACTATGACTATCAGCGCAAAATCGACAGCTACCAAGGCACCGTAAAATGCCCAAAAAGATATCGGAAAGAGAATGCAGTAAAATAAATTGGCGATAGGAATACCTATCTCTTAATCACCAAACAATTGCACCGCTTTAAATCTCACGTCGTAACATAATGTCCGCAAGCAAAAGATAAAGCCCGAATCACGGGATTCAGTATTGTCATATTTCTTCAGTACGAAATGCACTTTACGTAAATTATATAATTATATTAATAACAAGCGAATGAGCGCTAGCATATTGCTATTAAGAATGTCTCAATCCACGAACCATTATTTCCTGTGAGTGATATGTTATTTGCATCCCTGGCATATTCTGTGGTCAAGAGCTTCTCTAAAACGTCATAATATAGACCCACAATTGTCTAGTGACACTTAATAAGATTATTTACAATTTCATTACTATTGCTTGTCAGTAGTAGGAAATTTAATAAACTAGGACAATTGACCAATATTATGGTCAATTCACCACCTAATAGGTTATGAAACGTATTATTAACCTATAATTAGGTTACAAAATCACCAAAAATTACAACAACCCACATCCTGGTTCTAATGCCAACCAAATAGGCCACAATAAAATTGAGAAATGAGCCACAATTCATGCACAAACCAAAGCCCCTGGTCAAAATGTCCGCCAATAGGTCAAAAGTCACGGGAATTTCCAATAGTTTCGATGATGAGTCATCACGTGACCACCAAGTCTTCATTATCAAACCATGAATTAAATGACTTAGGATGACCAAGCCATTTTACCAGTGATTTGTTTCCTCCTTTCCTGATAACTTTTTCTATTCTAAACATTTTTTGAGTAGTCTTTTGTAGCTCCTGTTCGTAAAATGAGCCCCGTATTTCCTCACCATTATAACCAATGATCTTATAAGTTGGTGGATCCGTGTATTGAATCTTTGAAATTGTGAAGATCTCTTCCATCCATCTCGGTGTAAAACCTTTTTCAATGATGTTCTTCTTCTTCGTTATTCTAACTTTATCACCGATCGACAGCCTGGGTATAATAGGTTCCGAGATCTCATCACCGTATAAGTTCATCCAAATTACCGTTTCATTCATTTTCAAACTAGCTTTAGAGGGTGTCATTTTAATGGAAGAATGCCTAGTTTCATTATAATTACTAACCATTTCATCCAACACATCGATATATCGTCTAGTTGAATTAGCTGTAAAATACTTAAACGTTTTTTCACGTGTTGTTCTATTCCAACGCTCAACAACGCACGGCTTTTCTTCGTTCTCCGTAGAATACAACTCGACTAATTTCTTAACGTCTTTATTATAAAATTCTTTACCTTTATCCACCCAAACATTGCCTGCATCTTCTACCGCTCTCGAATATTTTCACGAAGCCACTAGCCGTAGATTTTCCACTCTTATCATTTAATGGTACAATCCAACCGTACTTGAAAAACACATCTATTACGGTTAGTAAGTATTTCACGCCATCGTTATCTTTAGCGAAACTCTGCATATCGCCTAAATCAGCATATTTCATCTATTCCACCAACGTACACCTTCCTCTTCTTAAAACGTCTTACTACGGGTTTATGCAACTCTTCAGCTAGTTCACCAGTCTATCGTAATTTTAGGCTTTTTTTAAACCTAACCCGAGACTAGCTTTGGTAGATAAAATAGGTTTGACGAGACTTCTTTCTATACGATCTCGTAAGCTAGGATTAGGAATATTATTCAACTCATTAACCATCACTCTATCGGCGACATTCCTAGAAGCTGTATCCGAGTGCTGGTCGTAAGCTAAAGCGTGATGATATGCAGCGTTGTCGACTCTATTGACGGGCTTCGACCAATCCTTAGGAGTTCTACCGGAATTCAAATCACGTCTAGTACCAGGACCAGTAAACGAATGTCCCGGCAAGTGCATCTCACCTGGACATTTAACCCGCGGCAGCTTAATACCGCTGGTAACCGAATTTAAAGATCCAACTAAATCACCACCTTCAGAAGACTTCACGAATTGTGTCTTTGTCTTTCCACATATATCACATGTGCCTCTAAGCATTGACCTTTCGTTCTTAGTCACGACATTCTGGATATTTTAGTTTCATTACGAGTTTTACACTTTACGCAATACATCCTTTTTAAATACAATTAGATAAATTTTAAATGGAAGTCAAAGATTTATCGTGGAACGACGTATTATCTCAGAGATTCAATAACCCTCTTTTACCTAGAAGTATAAGAGGGTTAATGGTAGGAAAGTCCGGATGCGTTAAGACGACTTTATTTTTGAACCTATTTCTAAGACCTGTATGGCTAGACTCCGACAATCTGCAAGTATTCGGAAGATCTCTGTTTCAACCAGAGTATAAAATACTCAAGAAGGCATTTGAAGAAAAAATACCGAAAGAATTCATCATCGGGCTATTCAATTGCCAAGACGAGACCATGATACTAAATGTTCCGCCTGCCTTAGTAGTTAAGGCAATGGCTAAACACTTGTATAAAAAATCTGATATCTGCTGTAAGTTCTTTGAATCATCCGAAGATGTGCCAGTTCCGAGAGACTTGAATCGTGACAAGAAAAACTTGATGATTTTCGATGATTTACAGTTAGAAAAGCAAAATAAATGTGAGACCTACTACATCCGGGGAAGGCATAGTAACGTTGATTGCTTTTACCTCGATCAAAATTATTTCAAACTACCTAGACAGACGATCAGAGAGAATGCAAACTTTATCTGCTTGTTTCCTCAAGACCAGAAAAACATTAATCACATTTAACACGTAAGTACAGATCACGTAAGTACAAGGATGAGTTTTAGAAACCATGTAAAACAGCCTGGGAGCAACCTCATGGATTTGTGGTGATAGATCAGACTAGTAATAAGAATAACGGCAAGTATAGATGCGGTTTCGATGAATTCTACATTTCAATATAAAAAAAATCCTTTATGTTATAAAATGGAATCGCTTTTACAAAAGATTGCAGACTACACCGATAGGATCGCTCGTTACACAGAGCCAAAGTCATCGTTTTACATATTATTGAGTGATAAGAGTTCGCGAATAAGGACTCGATTCAATCCGTTGATTCAGTTCGATAAAGATAAAAAGTACGAGATGGCTCTTGTCAATCTGGAGACATATTTTTCCTTCCCAAACATCGTCGCGACTAACAACAACTTTTCGTATTCGCCGAATGGTGGAGGTATGTGGGTTACTAGAACCATTCCCGAAGGCTGCTATGAAATTACAGATATTAACGAATACGTCCAGAGAATCATGAAAGAAAGCGAGCATTATGATATGGTTAACGAAGAATACAATATTAAGATAGAAGCAAACAGCAATACGTTGAAGACTGTTGTACATCTAGCGGATAATTATATGGTCGATTTTTGGGCGTTGAACTCTATCGGAAAAACCGTCAGTTTCGACAGGCGGCGATATTCAGCGGGTTACCAGGAATCGGAGAATATAGTGGACATAATGAGTGTTAGAAGTCTGAGGGTAACGATCGATATTATCGGGGTATCCTACAACAACGGAACGACTGATAACATTATTTATTCCTTTTTCCCAAATGTAGGGCCTGGGTACAAGGTTATCGAAACGCCTAGGAATTTGATATACCTTCCAATCACTCTATTCACGATTTCGATAATGGAAACGTCTCTCACCGATAAAAATGGCCAACTAATTACTCTACGAGGCGAGGAATTATAAAAAACATTAATACTAACTAATATTATTATTTCTCCCAAACTTACTTATCACGTTAGCATCCGCTGCGACTGGGAATTCAATGCTGGACCAATCAAGTTCCTCAGATTATTTTATTAAATCTTTCGTTATTCTTTCCGAATGTTCGTCAACAGGGTTTAAGGCTCTCGTTACACACCACTTGAAGCATTCTTCGTCTTGGTGTTAACAATAGTTTTTTTACTCGCTAGACACTTCGGTAGTGGAATGTAAGAACTACCCTTCAGCGGTTTATAAGCCACCGTGTTGATTTCTAATTTTTGAACCGCTGTAAGTCTCCAGTTACTATCTCGCATCTGGAAGGCTGCCATAGACTCTAGGATTTTATCTTTCGAATTGTTGTACATTTCGCTCGTATCGGTGGAGAACCACCTCAGTCTTTGAACGAAACGGAAAATCCTCGATATCTACTTGCCCGGATTTCATATCAATACGCTCCATTGTGCAGGTAAGGATGAAATTAACCTTAGTCTTTCGATTTTTAGTCAACAAGTCTAACGCCTGTGTTTGAACGGTGTCAAGAAAAGATGTGGCGTCAATTCCGTTTGCTCCTTCGACCGTGTATTGTTTCGTGAAGCCCTTGATAGATGTGGCAGTCTCTTTTATTTCGCGTGTTTTCATAAGATTTTACTGAATATAGGATTCACTTTAGCTTTCAGTGCTTCTATATTCTCGTTCACCTTTTCCTTGGTTCTTCAGGTATGTACCCTTCAATCCACTTTGCGAATGTATTAATAGCAGACTTAGTCTTAACGAATATTTCTCGTGCTGTCGTAGCTGTCATGGGAACGAATGTTGGCACTCTAATGTCGGGAACGGGTGCGTCCATCAAACTAGCATTGGATGAGATTGGAGTAAAATGTGAGGAGAGTGTTTGAGGCACATGAGCTTGAATTTTAGCAATCAAATCCGCTTTTCCTAATCGTGTATAACCTACAATTCCGCTCTGTTTCGCTTATTGTTCTTAATTCAATAACAGTCTTTTTTGTATATTAAATTTTATATTGCGTTGGCATTCCTTTAAGTGAAAAAGGAAAAATATTTTCATTCATTTTATATATGAAAGAATGTTTTTTGTTTGTTGAACAATGGGCTCATTATCGAAACTATTGGAAATTTCCGTGACTTTTGACCTATTGGCGGACGTTTTGACAAGGGGCTTTGGTTTGTGTATGAATTGTGGCTCATTTTTCAATTTTATGGTGGGCTATTTGGTTGGTATTAGAACCATGATGTGGGTTGTTGTGATTTTTAGTGATTTTGTGACCTAATTATAGGTTAATAATACGTTTCATAACCTATTAGATGGTGAATTGACCATAATATTGGTCAATTGTCCTAGTTTATTCAATTTCCTACTACTCTTGTCAACTATATTCCTTCTTGTAAATGAACAATATTGCCAAAATTTACCCGAGTACGTGAAGTTTTGGCGGAGCCGTTTTGGCGCAGAACGTTTTGGCGCAGAACGTTTTGGCGCAAGACGCTTTGACGCAGATCTCTGATACAGTAACATTGTAGGTCTATATTATGCCTCTATATTGTATAAATATATTATATGGCAATCTAACTAGCACTTTGGTGTCGTGAATTATTCCACATGGCAAATCAGGTTTAGCCTAGGGATCGCCGGTAGAAGAAGGATCGGTAAAAAGAATCATGTTTAACTAGAAGCTGAATCAATGAAAAGGATACCGCTAACCAAGGAGCTGGATTGACGAAAAGAATCAATCATGCTTAAATGGAAGCTGGATTGATGAAATATAATCATGCTTGAATGGAAGCTGGATTGATGAAAATAATCAAGCCTAAATGGGAGCAGGATTGAGAAAAAGAATCATACTTAAATGGAAGATGGATTGTTGAAAATAATGCTTAAAGGGAGCTGGATTAAGGAAAAGAATCATTCTTAAATGGATAATGGATTGATGAAAAATACTGCCGATTAATTGGAAGGGAATTAATGAAAAGATTGTGGCTAAAAGGGTTCGACCACGAGCAGAATTCTCTATTATCCATCCCGCTTCTATTTAAGCATAATTCTTTCCATCATTTCAGATCCCAATTTAGCGTGACTATTACCATCGATCATGCTTCATGTTACATTATACGAAGTGACTAGAGGACCGCAAGGCGGTCCACAAGTTACAAAGCTGGCGGGCCGCCAGTCACGTGTTACGAGCCACGTGATTCCTGACCGTGACTGTTTTCAATTCTAGCATAGCTGCCGTGACGGAATGTTTATTTGGTAATTTTTGGTATTCGCGGCCCCAAACATTTCTGCATCATTAAGCGTAGAAAGCAAGTTTTAATGAAAAATTATGCTTAAGCAGAAGCGGGATTGATAACAAGTGTCATGAATAGAACAGGGGCTGATGAAAAGAATCATGTTTAAAATGAAGCTGGATGGATGAACAGAATCATGCTATACCAGAATTTCTCATTAAGCTTCTGTTGTTGATATGTTTTTAATTTGGGAACGCCGCTCGGAGAAGTGCCGAATTATGTTTACATGGAAGCTGGACTGATGAAAAGAATCATACGGAAGTAGAAGCTGGATAGGATGAAAAGAATTCTGCTTAATTACAAGTTGGGTCCATGAAAGAATCATGGTTAAGCAGAAGCTGTAAATGATAGAAATGATCATACCGAAGTAGAAGCTGGATTTGATTAAAAGAATTTTGTTTAATGAGAAGCTGGAAGTGATAAATACGTGATTGGAGGTCCGCTTCTTTGAGAAACTTGCGGACCGCATGTCTTTCTTTTGGCTAATCATGTGACTGGCGGTCCGCTAGTTTTGTAAACTTGCGAGCCGCCTGGCGGTCCGCTGGCCACAGCCTACATGATTATTGTATCATATGTCTGCGCCACCACATCCTGCGCCAAAACGGGGCCGCGCCGAAACGTCCTGCTCCGAATTTACAGGTAGGCCTATTAGCTAGCAGCACCAAATTGACAGCTAACTAGGCGAAAATGGTTACAGGAAGAGAATATAGCAAAACAAATCTTTAGACCCATTCTTTAATCACGTAAGCCTACTATTATTTACAGAATCGACCATTCGAGTAAAATGTAGCTCGCTCAAAATCTCACTTATAATCTACCTCACATTCTCACTCACAATCTGACTCATAATCTATCTCACAATGTCGCACATGATCTTACTCGAAATTCCATAATTATATTCACTTAAGTCGGGCGAATCTACCTCTGTCATCAACTCTTTCAGAATCTCACAATCTCTTCTTATTGAGCCATAAAACAGCACACATACGAAGATAATATGAAAGAATTAGTAGAGAGACAACACAATAAAAGACGCATTAAATTACAAGAATAATCCAGTTTTATTATTGACGTATATACGCATAATGAGATTGCGAAATAAATGACAGGTGTTGATAATTAAAAGTCAATTTACTCACTTTCACTGCTGGCTTCTATTCTTGAATGGCTGGTTGTTGCATGCTCACAATGCCAACTCCCAACAGTCTTGTTGCTTCCTTTGATTCGTAGTAACCCAACAGTTGAAGAATCATTACCTGTCATCATCATTACATACATATTTGCTGCTTTCAAATTGTTCACCATTTTCGTATCGGTCAATATAATTATATGCAACCAATTCAGAGTGAGAGCTTTTACGCTGGCATTATGGTATACAAACTTTCTTAGTGTTCAAGCGCTTCTACAGTTTCATAATGAAAAGGACGGAGAGACATGATGAATTTGAAAGAAAGTTACCGCGAATAGTGATGATGCTGATGATCATGTTGACATTGGCTGATAATGATGATGGTAATATGATGATGATGATTATTATTATTATTGTAATTAGGATGGTTATGACGATGATAATGACTATGACTATCAGCGCAAATTCGACAGCTACCAAGGCACCGTAAAATGCCGAAAAAGATATCGGAAAGAGAATGCAGTAAAATAAATTGGCGATAGGAATACCTATCTCTTAATCACCAAACAATTGCACCGCTTTAAATCTCACGTCGTAACATAATGTCCGTAAGCAAAGGATAAAGCCCGAATCACGGGATTCAGTATTGTCATATTTCTTCAGTACGAAATGCACTTTACGTAAATTATATAATTATATTAATAACAAGCGATGCATATACGACAATGCAACCATAGACTAATGATGATCAGAGTGAGAAATAAGCGCTACAGAAGCTGATTCTGTCTGTCAGATGCAAAGAAGTGCTCTCTTTCTCTGTAGGCCCTATGTCTGCCACCTACTTCTCTGTACCTCTGTCTTTCTGTCTCTGTCCATCTCTCTTCACACAAAAACCTACTTTTAGTGCCGTTTGATTGGCTTAAAATCCTTCTTTGTCAGCCTTCTTATAATGTGTACATGTTTCTAAAAGAATTTAAGTGTACCATTATGCTGGACATATTTATAAATTTATATATTATAATTGGAGAAAGCAGACATGGAACGAGAGCTACTTAATCTGATAAAAAGGAGGAAATTAAAATACTTTGGACATGTGATGAGAGAAAGAGGAAAATTGTCTAGAAAAAGAAATCATGCAAGGCACTACACCGGGAGCAAGAAAACGAGGAAGACCAAAAGCACGATGAATAAACAATGTGGAAAAATGGACCGGTAGACCACTGGACAACTTACTAAAGAAGACGAGAGCCAGGAAGAGATGGAGTAGACTTGTCCATGAAGTGACCAACCCTCGGATCGAGGAAGGTTAAGACAAGACAAGACAAGACTGTAGGAAATTGATAAGTTGCCTCGCACTCAGAATTCAAGCCAGTCACATAAATTCTCTTAAATGTCTTTGAATATAAATGTTAAAAAAATATTTATTTGAGGGATTTCATAGCTCAATGCGTATACATCAGTAGATGGCAATTGTTAGAAAAACTCGACTTGCCCAAGACGATTAAATTTTATAACAACGGTGTTCCGAGAAAACTTCAAGAAGGAAATGTGAGAAGACAAGAAAATAGTAATATTGAATGAAATAAGTTCAGGAGAGGATGCAGGCGAGATATCAAGGTGGAATCGATTAACGGAGAAGAGTTCCAAAGTCTATGGTCGGGATTAAAACTACGACTGTAGAAGTGAGCAGTGAATCCTCGTTTACCTTAACTTTCTATACAGTTTCAAGAAATCGTTCTATACGCACGACATGAAAGCCTTAGCTGCAATCTTCGAAAACTAAGCTTAGATTAAGTGCTTAAATAATTTGGCAGCTTTTTCATTTAAAAAGCGATAGCCTCTTAATCAAATGGATACGACGAGGAGTATCCCTTTTTATCATCTTTCTAGCCAAGTCGAATGCAAAATACTTTAAAATAGCTTTTACCCCATTTGCAGGTATTGTTTTCTTCAAAACAGATTGTCATGAAGGTATTTGCGATCGCTGGCCTCTTGTTTGCTGTACAATAATGTTCAAACACACACTCTACAATTTCATTCGAAGCGTTGCAAGACGCATTCCAAGAAGAATTTCCAATCGTCGACCACTCAAGTTCCGGCTTTTCATTTCCAGCGTAAGCAAAACTGCAGATGACTGTGTTCCTTGACGAAGAGATTATTCTTTCTTCACAGGACGGAGTACTATCTAAACACATATTGTGTATCACCTTTGTGTATTCTACATCTATGCCTCAAAGTCCAGGGGTGCAGGACTTACCAGTTGATTTACAGCTGATTCCAGCACCAATTAACTTGTTTTGGATAAATGGATAACACTCTGGAGCACAGAGCTGAGAACCCGATTTCGATATACGTATCCCCGTAAGGTTGACTAGCTCTTCTTTCGCTAGTCGACGGCTTAGGTTAAATTAGATTTATTGCGTAATGGGCGCCTTGTATGGCTGCCTATGGACAAATTAGCCTCCTGCTATAAAGTGTCATTATTCGTTTTATACTTTATACTGTACTTGCAATCGTCAGTTTGAAATTAAGCGGAAATCATAAGACTAAATGTTCGTTCCTGAAGTAGCGCTAAATAAATCCTACAAAAGATTATTATTATTTGTATCATCTATAAGTGTATTCGGTTGTTTCATACAAACTTGACAGGTTAAAATCCGCAATCTTTCTTTTTTACATGCTTATCAATGATTAATGGGATACTATATATATATACATATATATATGTATGTAAATAAAAGTCATATATCCGCCATGAAGGTGTCGTGTTAATGATTACGATCTCAAATAGAATTCATTTTCATCATTTTTTTTATGTCCGCCACAGTCCGCGTCAGCTTCATCGTCATCTCCGTCTTTGTGTTCTTATCTTCATTACATCATCATTATTATTGCTATCGTCGTCATCATCTTCACCAGCCTCATCATCATCAATAAAAAAAGATTGTCCTAATAACGTTGTGAAAATGTCCTTACTTAAAACAGTCACTTCCGCTGGAAATGGACTTTCTTCATCTTTGTCATCGCACTCATATCTTCCGGCGAGTGACATGTCAACAGGATCAATAACAAGAGCAAACAGATCAACTTCCTTATTCAGTATTCTGAAGACTTCTGAAGTTTTTGGACGTGTTACGTTGTTTCGAGATATCCATGTCCGCACGTATTTGCCACTATCATTAGATATGAAGAACCAATCGACGAGACGGGATGAATTGGTGATGCAGTCCAATTGAACTCTGTCTCCCAGTAAAGCGAACGTATCACCCAGCGCAGTAAGTAAATATCCATCAATGATTTCAGAAAGCAAAGCTTCAGCAAAACAAACAATTGCAAAGAAAAAATATCTATAAATATCCGCCTAAAAATAATTGTGTCCAACAATTATTACGCAACGTGTTTCATGCCTATTGAAAATTTAGCAAATGATGCTTTAAAATTAATTTTGCATTGAATGGTAATAAATCGTTAAATTTGTTCTACTAAACTTTCACGTGACCAAAAATAAAAAATTCGAACAATACGCCTTCAAACAATTAGCCTATATTCCGGTTCAAATTATTGCCGCGTTCTCGTCATTGAATTTATTCGTGCAGTTTGGATGGCATTCGATTCTGCGCTTAAGCTTGCTCTTATGAAAGTTGTTCTAGATTATGACGCCTCATTGTACGTTAATATAAGGTGATTTAATGCAATCTAATGACGTCTATGTGACACCGTTATCGTTGTTCATAAACATGGGTGTAATTTAGGTGTTAACCGGATAAAATCTCTCAAGCAAATGTGTTCCGGTCGATAAATCATAAAATGTCTAAAACTACGACCAAGTTCAATGGAAATACCCCATAAACTAAAAGCCCGTATATTATCCTGATTGTTCATGAATCTTAGATCGGTTCAAGTATAATGGCTTTTTACAATTACTGACTGATTTACTTCGTGATTTAACTTACCTAAGCAAACAATGACAAACACCGATCTCATTTTGCTAGTTCTCTTGCATGTTTAAAATATTAAACTCTACATTTAATGACGCGTAACGACGAATCAGTGTTGAACATATCATGCGTGATAATGTCGATGAAGTTTATCTGTAGGCTATGAATGTAACTCCAATCCGGTTCTTGCGACAACTGATAATAGGCCAGAACTCTAGCCGGATCTAATCGCTGGCCTAGGCAGAGCGATAGTTGACGTCTACTATCTTGGTGTTGTGTTTTCATCGGTTTTTATTGCTCAGGTGTAGGCAACAGTTGCATAAATAAACCTCCATTCGAAGGTTCTATATAGACTCATAGGTATCTCGACAGACCGGCTTGTTAAGTAAGTTTGAATGTGTGAAGACAGCAAGACACTTATTTAGAGGTTCATAGCACGTTAGTGCCGTAAGGAATACCTGCAACAGCATTCGGACGAGACGTAATCGAGAGTCAAAAAAGGCTGAGGGCCGTCTGATGCATTCCATCAAATAATGTAGGTCCCTTTCCCCAATATTATGGCCAGCAGCCATAATTTGCGCCAAGACCGCGTAATTTTCTACAACTCTCCAGAGTTTATTCTTTGATGGACCGTCCAAGGCATTACTAACATTTTTCTCTATCTACATGGTAACGTAACTTCCGTTTTAAACTTTTAATACATTAATATAACTGAAGCGTTGTGTCAACAATTGTCACCTTCTCACAAAGCAAATAACATCATTGAGTAACTAAGTGAATGAGTGAGCAACCTTCATCTATATCGAATAAGCGCACATGCATTAAATGATTACCTCAATCAGCAATAATAATTACCTATCGCGTGTGTCATACTTTAACATTTCACTTATTCAGCGGGCGTCTACGCAAATCCTACTGCATCTGATGCTGTTGCGTACGTTTTATGTAATAAGCTTCTTGCGGCCTTCATGTGCAAATAAGGTTAACCGGGCGTGTCTTATGTAAATAAGGTTTATCTGGCGTTTCACGGGTAAACAGCGACGACCGTTAATGAGATGAAGGGTTACTGCAGTTTGCCCTTAGGTGCTCTTGCGTCCTCTACCTATGTGAAAAAAAGGTTACAATGATGTCCCATCTGTCCTTTTTCACTGGTAAGTTAAAATAATGTGCGACGGGCTTAAATAATAAATCTAACAGAAGTTTTATTGATGTGTGTGAGTAATACATCGTGTAATGCAAGTATATTTGCAGTTATTAAAACTAAATGAAAACTTAATGGATGAAACTCGACAAGAGCAAAAGTTGCAGTTGAACCGTCAGCGAATGAAATATGGCCAGCTCGTCGAAGTCAACAAACTCTTCAGAGTCATTTTCACGGGTTAACAGCTATAGCTATAGTTGACTAAATAAACACGATAAAACTAATGCAGCACAACGTAATAATAAACAGTAGACCTACTAAACGTAGCAAAAGGAACATCGGTGCAATGCTAGTTTTCAGCACTTTAGATCTAATAATAGATTACCTGAAAAGTGTCTTATCTTGCGGAGGGAGCGGCTTTCATCACTTTCTAAGAGGTGACAAGAACTGATAGCGCACTATAATTTGCGTCATTATGTGAGGCAAGAGTTATTTCCCGATAAAACAATCGTTTGAAAGACTCCTCTGTAATCGTAGAGCAATCGCATTAATAAACCGAAGATTTTGACAACGTCCATTGTATTATAATGCGAAGTCGCTGGAATCTGCTTGCTCACAGGCGAAACGGCGAAGGAGGTAGAGTGGAAGAGCAGGAATCAGAATAAGATTTGTGAAAATGCAGTGTTTTCAGTTTTGCATGATAGACATTTGGGGAAATAAAAAGAGGTGAGGTCTAGGTGAATTCGTTGGATGGATGAGATAGGCCTATTTGTCGTAACAGAATTTGTTCCGTTTGTTCCAAAGAGACGGGATGGGATGACGATGACTATGGAACGATTTGCACATATTAGAGATGAGGTGACGGAATGACGGACAGCGTTAAGGTGGAATAGGAACTGGTGGAAAGAAGTGGTTGGACTTGGATAGTCAACATCACACGGAAGTAGAAGGACTGAGCGAATTTTCAAGATACTTCGAAAGGATAAGAAAAATGTATAAATGGCCAGAGAATTGTCAATGTCAAATTTATATGCAAGAATCTGCACAGCAACGAGGAATGTAGATTAGCACAGAAATAAAATTTCTTTATTCTGATGCTGGCTTTGGTGTACAATGCTGAATGTCTGCAATCCGTTGTGAGCTGCGTTTGTGACTTTCTTCAGGATGTAATCAAAGAAGTTTGACAAAAATATTTATATAAATAACAGAAAAAAAAACTGACAGTGGTCAATATATTTCTTTTCTCAGTTTAATTCGAAGTAATACAAATTGGTAAGGCAAACAATAGCAGACAAAAGCAGACAGTTATTGGGTCACATAAATCGCATAACACGGTTAGCAACAGGTAAAATCAATTATGAACTTATTGCACACGACAATGACTATCAATTAAAGCGTCTCAGCATATCTCTGCAAATTCCTTTACGGGTCCACCATTTAAGTATAAGCGCAAACTAAAACTAGGCTAATTACTTGAGATTGATCATATGAACACAATACATAAAAATGCCTTCGCTCAGTGGGTGACCCTCTATTAAGCCTATTACTAGTAGGTCACCCATATTCTGTTTCAGACATCTATATTATTAGCAACGCATTCTTTCAAACACAATTCATACCCTTGGCCATCTGATGTTCAACCTTCCGAGTTTTCTCGATCATTAAAAAATTTGTCTTCGCAGCTCCTCTTCCTTCTCTCGTCTGTTTCCTGTCAAGCGAACTCGGATCTTTACATGCCACTTCCACCGTGATGCACCTTTACCGAATAGCCTATTGTAAATTTTGAAAATATGATCTTGATTATGATCGCAAACACTGCCAGGAATTTTCACAATAAATGCGTAAATAATTGAGCATTATACTATTTTCCTCTGAACATTACATCTCTAACCGCAAAGTAAACCACCAAGTCGATGTGTCAATTGTACAATATCAGTCACGATATAATACGATAATAGTGATACATTTGAAAGTGTCGACTTCTAATATGCTTTAGAGCATAAAGGATTAATGTATTCAGTGAAAAAGTTCATGAGATTCTGAAAGAGCCTGCCTTCAATAGAAGTAAGCTTTATCAGCATTTAGGGATGAACTGGCTTATTGAGATTTCCCTTAGTTCCTCTGCATTTTCTAGATTGTCATACCGATAATAATGATCAAGTTATTCATAGTCAACCAATAAATGCACATTATTTCAACATATAATACTTAATTTGACCACAAGCACTGCACAAATCTGACTGACTTAGCTGCACAAATCTTAATGACTTAGCTGCTAATAGCTAATGCTAATGGTTGGCGATTTTCCTGATTAAGGAAAATCGCCAACCATTAGTTCTAATTGAAACCGTTAGATTCTTAGTAAGACCCCTTACCCAGTCATTTTGTCTGGCAGGTAATATAAGAGCTTGCCAAATTGGTCGAAACTTAATAGGAGTTAGACTATATTGCATATGCGCTTGATTTACAGGTAGGCCTACCTTTAGAACAATAACACTTACACTAACCGCCTTGTTGTACCAACATCAATCGCTTTCCAGAGATTAAGTTCTAGTGCATTGGACAAGAGGCGCTATATAAATGCTCGATTACATTACATAAAGAAATGCTCTTGAATCTGTAGATGGTGTCTTCAAACTTTGTGCACCATTCTCATTTTTTGTTCAATCTGCAATAAATATCACCAAAATAATGTTAAACACATGTCTAACCGAGACACAAGAGAACTTGTTTGCAAATGAGAAACGTCCAACTTTAAAACCGACCGGGTTTCGTGAAGCTGACGCTTGACTTCATGACGTAAAGTCTCCCTCCCTAACGCAATTCCACCATAGCTAGAGAACCCTAGTGACGAGTTCGCAGTATAATTTATTGCTATGAAGCATTGTCAAAAATTATCAACTTTGATAACAAGTTTCTAGAAATGAGATTTCAAAGAGCGTCTTTTGATTAACTTAGTAAATGATTTAGAAAATAGAACAGCTATATTTGGCAAATGAACAGAAGCTCTAGTAGGATATTTATGTTATTTATTTATTACATTTGTAACGCTCGCAAGGTCACACCGAAATGTGAATCTGATGCGCGGATGGTCAGTCGCCAGGAGAGGATGCACTTAGATTTCCATATCCTCGAAAGCTCAAGAAAGGCCCAGCTTTAGGTGTAGGCGGTATTGGCGGCTGCCTAGAGAGACACTTTTCCAAAGAGCGGCATATTCGGGGTAAATAAAAAAAAATAACGTTTCTGACTTTTAAGAACTAAAGTTTTGAGCGTACATAAAATTCTCACAAGGATTTCGCTATATGCCTGCTAAGATTCTGCAAAGCGATAAAGGCTCATTTTTTCTTAAAGAAATCAATACTATTACAAAATTAACACTGATTAAGAACCTTAAAATACAATTTGATTCTGGCGACTGAATACGTATATGTCAATATTTATAAATGAATCAGTTGAATCATCTGATTCGTTAAACATATTTAGACTTTATAAATTGAAACTAAGCTGGTGCTGCTGCACTACCTGCACACTTGCCGTGCAAATTGCAAATGTGTTTTAATTATTATAAATTGTGTAATAATAATTATGATTTGTTAGCAAATTGCACTGTACACATTTTTTTATTTACTATTGTAACGGAACGGGGCCTTTTCGACAGTGACCAGGATGACGACTTGCAGCCCCGTCCGATATGGGGGTAGTTCGAGTTGCAGTCCGCTGAGTAAGGCTTCAGTGGTTTGCTGAAGACTAACCATTTAAGGTTTAAATAGCTCCTTTCTGGATGACGCTTAGAATAAGACACGCTTGTTCGATAATCCTCTTTTAATGTACAACGGAAAACAATACTTCTGTAGCGCCCATTCGGAAACAGTCCGTATCTCACTCCGTCAATACGCCCAACGACGATAACT
The DNA here is from genome assembly GCA_959347315.1 of Bimastos eiseni. NCBI lineage: Eukaryota > Metazoa > Annelida > Clitellata > Crassiclitellata > Lumbricidae > Bimastos > Bimastos eiseni. Next base: position 35,019,607 of record OY365810.1, read on the forward strand.
AACGAGTAACTGCAACGCTACGTCAATGACTGACGGCGACTATTAATAAAGCTACGTCAATGGTTGACGGCGACTATCGCAAATCTACGCCGACTATATCCACGACGACTATTCGTGCTTCCTAGGAGCCGAGACTGCAAGGCCGAAGCCGAATCTACAAGGCTCCCCGATGACGATCTCCTGACGACGATGACGATTCCGACCCCAGGCGACGACTATCTTCGACTAACTATCCGATCCCTATTATAATAACTTGTTGTAGATAGATGATACACAGTAGATAGGAGACAGTAGAAAGCAGTAGATAGACTACAGTAGATATCTACAGTAGATAGTAGATAAGAGTATACAGTAGGAAGATACCACAGTAGAAAGAACACAGTAGACAGGTTTACACAACAGGCAGACTCTAGGTAGGGGAACCCCTAAACCGTTACACTTTTATTAATATTCAATATAATATGTTTTTTCTTTGAAAATTTGTTAAACAAAATAAGCGAACAGGCGCGGCATTTTTATTCGTTGCCTGTTATATCACAAAACATTCTAAGGCCAGAGGCGCGATTACAGAAAACGGGGAACTAGGCGCAAACATTTTTGGGGCTCTTCCAAATTTGGGAGTCTGGGGCCATACTTAAATGACGTCACGCACCTTTGGAGGGTTATACATCTGCGACAATTTGTGACGAAGGGGAGGGGAGTCTGAGATACCCCCAACAGCACCATTAGCAGCGACTCTGGCTGATGAAGCGGATAGTCTTCTGTTTAAGGCCGTACCAATTGATACCAATCATGCGCTAAGAAAGCTCTTTCCAGCAGCTAGGAATAGCAAGTACAATTAAAGAACCAGGCCGCATGGATTTGCCTTACCAACCAAAGATGATCGGAATCTTATGTCTCGGCTACTCCACAAGAACTTTTACTGACCGGACAGCCCGGTCTGGATCAATATATAAATAATTATAGTGAACGCATATGACGGTTGATAATCATATAGTATATAGGTGTGCATATATTGTTGTACTAGGAATATTAAATGCAAATGTAAACTAAGTTGCTGCTGTGACAGCTTGGTCTTCTCATGGAACGAAAATTGAATTGAATTGAACATCAAACATCATAATACCCAACTTTATTTTGTACTCAATGAAATAAGTTCCAGTTAAACAATGGTAGGCTAATTGCTACCACAATTTAACAGTACTAATTATAATTATCAATAGGCCTACCGCTGTGTCAATTATTGGATGGTTTAGCTTTAACTATCGTTGTAGATTTGGGCGTTTTGGAACTGTAATACACAAGCAGAAATCAATAATTAAGCCCAAATACATCAGGCAACATAGAAAGTCACTCAACACCGGCAACGTGAACTAATGGATGTAATCGTAAACGAGAAAAATAGAGAGAGTGTAGATTGAATAGACATAGAAGAGCTGGATCGGGATGGAATATCCATTCCACAGGATGAAGAGATCCAATTTATTCAATTAAGGTGAATTTTGCTTAGCCGTTGGAGAATGGAGAAGCATAAAGTAGGGATCGTTTCGAGTTAGGATATTGTTATTAAACATCTAAGAAATTGATTCTACTAGAGCTTTTCATTTTTTGGAATGCATAATGGTTGTAAAAAAGTGGTCATCTGCCGTCTCAAGTATGTGTATGGTTATAGTTAGGCCCTATTTAATTTGATGATTATGAGAAACTATCCATGTAACATTCTGGACATTTAGTTTTATGGGGATGGCGCAAAGCTTTGTCACGTCATATTTTAGTGGGGTTTGACCTAGGACTAATTGGCTGCCACGTTGCGGCCTCATATCTCTTCCATATTAGGCCCTACTCCTAGGTTTGACTTTTGTGGCGACGTGCTACGACAGGGTAGGGGAGTCAATAATCGTTTATGAGACTATGGTGCTGCGTAACTTATCATCTGCAAAAACCTACAATGTTGAACTGGAAGCCGTTTTTTTATTTACGCTAATTATGCTTAGTTGTAGAAGCTACTCTACAGGAGTTTAAGGTTATTTCATTTTAATACGAAAAACAAGAATATTAATGAGCTAACTTCTAGAAGCGAAGAGGTTCATAACACGCAGCCTTCGCTCTTACCAACATACCTAACCGAGCCAAATGATGTTGGCATTAACAAAGCAATATTGAAATTTGAATTACAATACACTTGTCATATGAATTGTCACGAGTTCCTGATTATTTTAGATGACAGGTTATTTCCAGGAGGTAAACGCCTGGATGCTAAAGAGGTTTACATTTATGGAGCACACTCTGTTAGATGATATATAGTCAGAATTTAATCATAGAAAGAAATATAGTCAAAACAGAAATTTAGTGAATAAGAACTTCAAACAAAAACGTCTGGTAACCTCTAGGACTACCCTGCTTCGATGGCCGCTACCCTCCCTCAGGCCACCCCCCCCCCCCAACCCAACAGCAACTCGTTCCTCACTCACAAGTCCCAGGTGTTCGTTGAGTGTCCTGGCTTCTGGTCGTCTTTTCGGCCGAGAAGAAAAACACAGTCCAGTGGTCGTCGCCTTCTGGCAGTGGGAGCGAGCGTTGAAGCCCTCGCGTCCGGTCGCCCTTCTAGCAGTGGAAGCGACGGAACCCTCGCCAAGTGAACTCCGAACCAACTGAAGAAAACCGCCCCTTTCACTTCTTCCTGTTGCTTTTATCCCCCTTCGCTTTCCCCTTTGACCCGACCATCCCTTTTGGACCCTCACGGCTATCGACGACCATCGAGCCTTCATTACATATTGAGTATTATATACTTATACGGGTCAATGCAGTGTTTATCCGCAATATAGGCCTATGAGTCCAATAGATTCAGCTAATATATATATAAGACATTCACGCACATTCACACGAAAGTCGATGCCTAAATAACTATATACAATACATATACAGGGTATAAGGACAATTCGTGACATGAATGCTTAGCTTCAAAAAAGAGAATAGATTATTGTCATGGACTAGCCTCCTTCGTTCTGTTCCAAGGCCAGACCTCCCTGGACTGTTCACTCCAGACCGATGTGATGATTAAAACAGCTTATATACCAAAAAGAAATTAATAAGTACATCGAAGATATCGTTGATTTTAAATTTGACGAGCGGCAGTTCCTCTGAATCGTGTGCACAGCTGTCACATCGGCCGAAGGATCCCTAATGCGCGTGTGTAATAAGTTTATTTAACGACGCATCCATGACAAGGATGATATGCGTCAAACTCAGCGTGTATATACATGGTACATAATGTTCTATGTATGGGTTACACTTTTTAAACGTGTATACACTATGAGAGTTCAGAGTCTGTATGATATAGTTCATATATAGATATAGTTCATAGTCTGCATGCTGACGTTATTCATACTTGAGTGTTCAATGTTAAGGTCTTGTTCTTCATTTCTTTGTTTTCGCTTTCTGAATTAGATTATAACGAGCTAGAATGGCGTCATGTTTCTGCATTACTTAAGCACACTCATGTCTAGGATGAATGTATACAAGCTTTTATGTAATAATGTCTTAGTCTATATACAATGCATATGCAGCATAATGCATTAATGTCGCATCGTTCTTATTTACACTATAATGTTTCTTCAATGTATATGCAATGCTCTTATTTGCAATATATGTTTCCTTGATCTATATGCAGTTCACAGTTTTCGACCAGAAACTGCAAGCTTCTTGTTGATGGTGTCTAAGCAGCTGGTTTGACTGAGTACGTTGCTCAGATCAAACGTCCAGTTATTTCGTGCGCACAATCGGATGAGTTCATCCTGGAGGCCCATCCGAGTAGGGCATCCCAGCAGGAAGTGGCGCACGGTTTTCTGGACATCACCGCACTCGTCACAGTTTCCGGTGGGTTGAGACGGCAGTGGCCCAGCCGGAGTCTTGTCATGACTTATGACGATTTCCTTCCTCCGGCTGGGATCGGTGTACTTTCGAGTCAAACCGACGTTCGGCTCGAGGGCTCGATAGGCTGAGCCAGTGTCGGAGGCGGTCCACTCCGACTGCCACATCCGGAGGAAGTGGTCCTTGTAGATCACCCAAGCTTCCTGGAATTCGAGCGTCGTCGTGAAGGCGATGGTGTCGAAGTGTAGTGCTCGCTTGCATAGGGTGTCAGCAGTTTCATTTCCATCGATGCCGGGATATCCGGGGATCTTGACCAGCGTTGGTGATGATTGGGTATGTTGAGCGTAGGCGTCCAACACGCTCAGCAGATCCACGAGCTCTTGTAGTCTGGCGATGGACTGTTGTTGCTCAACGCTCTGGATCGCGGTGAGGGAGTCGGAGAAGACGACGAGATGGTGTCTGTCGGTGCTGATGGCCCTCTTCACCGCCCTCGCTATGGCCTCCAATTCAGCTGCGAAGACCAATGAGCTATCGCTCATCCGGTAGCTTTCATGGTGGCCACTGGAGGGCACGTAGAACGAGCATGACACCCTGTCTGCTTCGTTCTTCGCTCTATCCGTGTAGACAGCCACTTGCGCGTCGTAGGAACGGATGTGATCGTTGGCCAGGCCCTTCTTCGTTAGAGGGTCGTTCAGGTCGCCGATCTTCTGCAACAGAGTGGTGTCAACGATGGATGGTCTCAGCAGCCGCGGTTGTGTTGTGGTGCAGGCGAGCGGTTGAATCGTCGGGGACGTGATTTCGTCGTTGATTTGTTTTGCCTTAATGTGGATGGGGTCGGTGTCGTCGTTGGCTCTTTTCAGCTTCCATCGCTTGCGCTGGATTGCGCCTGGTGATTTAGAATCGCATCGATTTTCGTGATGAACTCCATCATTAACCGTTTGCGCCATAGGTGGAGTGGCTCTTCCCTGCATTCTACCTGCTTGCAGCCAGACTCGCTCCTCGGAGCGGTCCAGAAGCTATACTCAGTGCTTTATACTAGATTGTATAAAGTAATTTTTCTGATTCCTGTAAGCGCTCTCGTATGCAACGCAGCAGTAGTCGATGACGTAGCGGATGAGGGCACGGTAGATCATCAGGAGGGTGTCTTTCGAAGCTCCCTAGTGCGATCATGCGATAGCACGCTTCATGTTTAGGCGCTTCTTGGAGTGATCAGCGATGTAGCTGATGTGGTCGCACCAGGTGAGATGCCAGTCGAAGATCACCCTCAGGAACTTGACGTTGTTGTTGTTGTAGTTCAAGCGAGAGGACCCGAGCTTCAGCGGTCGGTGAGTTGCCGTAGTACCGTTTCGATGGAACTCAACGGCTACGGTCTTCGTGGTCGACACCTTGAAACCCCATCGGTCGAAGAAGGTCTTGAGTTTGTCGAGGTAGGTTTGCAGATGGCGGCGATTCACTTCAGGATTTGATCCAGCTCTCCAGATGGCACTGTCGTCCGCGTAGAGAGAAAGTCTTACATCGCTCTCAAAATCCGGGATGTCGTTCATCATGATGATGATGAACAAAACAGGGCTGATCACACTGCCCTGCGGCGATTCGTTCTCCATGCGAAACAGAACAGATAGCTCTGAGCCAACGTGAACATGGATGTTCCTGTTGGTCAGAAAGTCCCGAATACAGTTGAACATCTGATCTGTGATACCGTGCTGCTGCAGCTTGTGCAGCAGCACGGAGTTTCCGTCGTTGGCTGGCTTCAGGATAGAGACAACGATGAAGTTCTTCCAGCAGGCTGGAAGTTGTCCATGTTGCCACACCGCGTTGTAAAGCTCCAGCAAAGCAAGCAGACTTGGATGCGGAAGCTGTGCCAGGATCTCGTAGTTGATAGTATCATCTCCCGGACTCTTGTCCTTCCTACAGCGCAGGAGGGTGATTCAAAGAGCCTGGATGGTGAAAGGCTCGTTGAAGGGCTGGTCGTCAGCAGGCATCTGTCCTCCATGAGGCACCTCCGAGTGCTCATCCTCAAAGGCGGGTTTGCGCTCTTGGAACTCCACGATATGGTTGGTGTTGCTGCTCACTTCCGAGAAGCACCTTCCGAGGTGATTCGCCTTCTCCTGGTTTGTCGTGTGGGAGCGTTCGTCCTTCTTCAGTGTTGTAATAGCCGGTCTTTATCTTGCACCGGACATCTTTCTCATCGTTTCCCAGACCTTACCGAATTTGGTTCGGTCGTTCAGAGTGGTGCAGTAGTCTCTCCAGGAAGCCTTCTGCGCGTTGTTGATGACTCTCTGGGTAACTCCCTTTGATGCGTCGGTAATTTTCAGCATCCACCGGGTGTCTGGTCTTCTTCATCTTCTTGCGGGCCTCATTGCGCTCGTTGACGCGTCGTGTGCACTCGTCCGTCCAGTACGGCATACTCTTGATCTTCTCCGTAGGAGGAGTTGATTTCGGAATGTGTCGCGTGGTGATCTCCACCAGCGATGCCAAGAAGTTGTTGTGACTCGCTTCGACGTCGTCGGAGATGAGTGCGACGGTGAGCTCCTCCCTGCAGTAGTTCTTGAAGGCTATCCAATCAACCTTTCGATGAAGCCACCTAGGGATGAAGGATTCCTCTACAGGGACTGCCTCATCGATGCTGATGATGATGAGCAAGTGGTCTCTTCCCATGGAGTCGTCAAGGTCCGTCCATGTGCACTTTCGTGCCAAGGGTGTCGAGGCCATCGCAAGGTCCAGGTGACCGGCAGCTCCGGTGGCGTTGCTGCGAATGTCGGGGCGCCGGTGTAAAGACTTCAAGTTACCCCCATTTCAGGTTACCCCCCGGTAATCTGATATTGATTTCAGATTACCCCCGAGGGTAATCTGAAATCAACAGCTCCGGTGGCGTTGCTGCGAATGTCGGGGCGCCGGTGTAAAGACTTCAAGTTACCCCCATTTCAGGTTACCCCGGTAATCTGATATTGATTTCAGATTACCCCCGAGGGTAATCTGAAATCAACAGCTCCGGTGGCGTTGCTGCGAATGTCGGGGCGCCGGTGTAAAGACTTCAAGTTACCCCATTTCAGATTACCCTTCTTTGGTAATCTGAAATCAATATCAGATTACCGACACGTCAACGCATCGCATTGTAACATACAAACATAAGCCTAAGTAGTGAAGAAGGTGGTGTAATTACAACATAAATATACAAAAACTAGGGATGTAACTTTTGACTTGATAATTCAATCCTCTACTTAACTCATCAAAAGTAACAAGAAGACTTAGCAAATGCTGCAAGTTCAAAGTGGTGGAATGCCCTGTTTGTGGTCTGAAGGTAATTATTCTTTCACGTACTAGTTCGCATCCAATTAGCTGATATCATTTTTGGCCAACCATTGTGCCCACTTCTCTTCTATGCTTGGCTCTACATGAGTAGTAGATGCTTATTTCCTTTGACACAATATTGCCACTGTAGATCCATCGCATCTCACTCTACGTCGCATCTCCGATATTTCAAGTTTGTATTCTTACATCTCTCTCACCACATGCGCCTACTTCCCTGTATCATAATTTTCTTACATTCCAGTATAAATTTTTTTGCCTTGGCTTGAAATCGATTTCAAGTTACCGGAGGGTAAGGTGAATGGGGGTAATTTGAAATCGCTACACTGGTGTTGAGGGCGACGTAGGCGTAGACCTCCATGTCGTCCTATAGCCAGCGTCCTCTTGCACCTGTGGTAATCGGTTCCATTTCTTAGGAGCAGAGACATGCAATGCACGAGAGCCCATTACTGTTCCACAGAGTGGCTCGGCTAAAAGACCTGAACTTTACAATCGTAAGCAACGAGTAGGGATGTAAGGAGTTAGTAGATCATAAACATAGGTAGGCCTAGGTTTACTGATGATGAGGGTTTTGTAGGTCAAACAGCGTAAATTAAACTTGATTCTGAATTCAACGATAGGTAAGTGAAAGTAAGTAAGACAACAGCTCATTACTTCTGAAGATGCAGATACATGTACCTCTGACCGGTTTTCACTTCTGGAACACCGTGTACACGTTTTCCTAAAAAAGTAACACATAAAATTTAAATAAATCAAACAGCTATTTACTTCAACTCTACATGTATTCCCAGTTCGTAGTTCCTCAACAGGCTATTCTGACATTGCATATACTCATGCCCAGGAGCCTTAGCGAACTAGAAAACATGTGAATCAGGCACTAAAGTGCGTCCCTAAACTTGATGAACGTGGAGAAAGAAAATAACAGTACAATTGGTTATGATATTATTTTAATTCTGCTAATGAAAATAATTTCAGTTTTACTGATTATAAACTGTCGAAAAGTTAATGGACCTACGTCGATATATTGATAACGGTGTGGCGCAATGGCCGATTGGTTAGAGCGGTTGACCTATAACATGGAGAGTGTCTGAGTACTGGTTCGATCCTCGTCTCTGGAGTTACTGCTTTAGCAAGTTACTTTAGATACAATTGCTATGCAATATAATTGCGATTACACCATCGCATTTGCGATTACACATCTGAACTTTGTAAGAAGTGTAATAATAAATTACAATTGTATTGCTCTGTGTTACTGCAGTACGCCTGCGAGGCTGTACCAGCAAGTTGGCTACACACTATAGAAATATCAAACTGATACCCATTGATTCGAATTAGACCCTTTGCCTGATTCGATTGCGTGATTCGCAGGTCCCTAATATAGGCCTTCATCTGATCAAGTGTTGTTTTAGGAGCTTTTGTCAAGACAACGTACATTATTATATATGAGCAACACCATTGGTTAGTAAATACTTATATATTTATTATTTATTTTTATTTTTTATGATCAGCACCACAGGTAAGTGCAGTTCTGCGTGAATAAAGAGATTCTTGAGTTGAGTACCTTAGCCTAAACATAGATTTCCAAACCGAGATTATTTGAGAAGGCCCCTATGTGCAGATTAAGAAACTTTTCAAGTAGCTTAATCATTTGGATTTAAATAATCAATTAGAGTAACTAACATATAGCACATGTAGGATTGTAGGTGGGTCGAGGATATACGCGCATTTTGGTTCCGCAAACTGGCTACCGTTCTCCAGCGCATCCCATTCCGGATCGCTATCTAGCCCTTTCTCTCTTGCTCTTATCTCATCAAGTTTTGTCGCCGGTGTCTGGCCTGCACTGTCTTGGACTCTTGTTCTACAGGTGAGCTTCTGGTCTCTAGGGCGCGCTTCTCGCTAATGATTCGTAGAGCATTCTCAGTGATCGCTCTCTTCACCTGGAATTGGCTCTTCGGTAATCTCCGTTTTCTCAATAATATTATCTATACTTTTTATAAACGGATAAAATCATTTCCTTTTGGTTGTGGCTTAGCTGGGAACATTTCTTTGTGGTTTTGTTACTGAAGGTGCTACATAAATACTCAAAATGACTAAATGAATGAAACACTGACACCATGTGGTAGTCAGTTAAGCCTAAGTGTCGTATTGTGCATAAATATCTTATAGTGCATGTCCCAGTGCAACCTAATCAGAGACGTTCTCAGTGTGAAAAGCGCCTCTGGAAAAGATAAGCCTTAAGAATTCGGACAGAAACAGAAGCATCCCCAATTAATATCAAGGAGCTAGTCGGAGAGGAAAAACCGTTCCAAAGAAAAGGGTCAACCGATGCATAAGCGCGGTATTGTGCAGAAGCCGTTCGAGTTCGAGGTACCAAGAGGTGATGTCGGTCTAAAGAACAACGAAGACAAGGTGAGGCAAACAAAAGAGGTGACGACTGATAAGGTAGCGGACCTTAACATAAGTTACCTTAACTTAACTGGCCCATAAGACGCTTTGGAAGTAAGAAAAAGAACACGAAGTCAAAAATTTTGGTTATTACCGGAGGCCAGTGTTAGTGCTCAGTCACGACAGTCAAAATATGTCACGCGCGACACTCTGGATGATGGCGCTATATAAAGTCATCGACCGACAGCAGAGGAGTAGGAGGACTACGGATGAAGTTGAAAACCTGAGATTGGAGACATCAAGGGGGTTCGACGGAGGCAGATGGCCTCAATACAGACGGCGAGAATAATGCAAAGATCATCGGGGTGTCAAACAACGAAACCCGACACCGCGAGGCAGATGTCAGAGCCGACTGCCCTTTCCATCTCTACGACCCACATACAAGAAATTCATGAATCAGTTAAAGATTTGGTCTGGACCTGCTGGTTGATACGGATCATGAATAGGGGACAATTCCGATACGAGTGGCGCAACTCACTAGGCGGTATAACGATAATAATGAAATTCGATCCCTGGGACCTGTCGCTCGTCTGTGTCACTGGCAAGGCCCAGCCCCGTCAATCGTCAAGCCATGACGCCGCTAGTCAAACAGTAACTGTACGCCCCTAGTGATTGACGTTATGCTAGGGACATCAAGATTCGACCAACCCGGTCTAGGAATAGTTTCAGCAGGTGATTTGTCGTCCAATAGAGATACGAGCTTTGCGTTTGGGGGGGGGGGGGCGAAGGAAATCGCCTCTAGAATGGTTCTTATAGTGTAGCAAGGGAAAGAACAGTGACTTGTTTCGGAACTGGGGGAGACGTAGGTCGTTCTGACGATAAGGGTAATCAACGTAGTTGGGAATCCAGTCTCCAACGTAAACCATGGAAACATTTCTAAAAGGACACTAATAACTTCAGTAAGTGTAGATAGGATGAGTGGAGTATATATATATATCATTAAATATACATATTAAAACCATCAAGTGTGTCGTGTTGCTGAGCTTGGTGATAGAGAAAAGAACCGGCGGTACTCTCGTCATCTAGAAGAAGGAGTTGGCGAGAGAGAAACATCGCGACAAACTATGTGAGAAGCAATAAAGGCGAGTAATCAGATGGGCAGCTGCATTTATCACCGATTTCAGAGATTACAGGCGAGATTTAGGACGACCAGTAAGTGGCGAATTACAGCGATCTTTTCGTGAGCCAACAAAATCATATACCAAAGATAGAGGTGGGGACAGATTGCCTGTCAGATGAAAGATGCCGCAGATGGTAGAAGCTAGTCCGAGAGAGATTAGATATGGGTTGAGCAAATGAAAGAGTGCTGTCGATGGTGACACTTCAATGAAGATTACTGGTAGGTATCATACGAAGCTCTGTTGATCAACCGTATGAGCGCTATAAATTGCGTAAGTTTCGTCATGCCCTCAGGAGACTCTATACCCATCGAGAGCAACTTGGCCCAGAGACTCTGAACAGCTATGCCATATATCTGTAACCGTGATAATTATGAACTTTACATTATAATAGATAGCCTCGAACAAATTATATATATAGATCATTATTATACATTAGGTTTAGCTGAACATTCACTAATTCAGACAGTATAGGTTCTGTCAGTCACTCGTGTAGGCTCTAGTAGTTACAGTCAACCCACATTCTAGGGATACCTTGAGTGGTCAGTAGTTGGCCAATCAAAGTAGTCTGTCCTAGGATAGGCCAGTTTCCTCTTTGGCTGAGGAAAGTCTCTTATAAGCTACAGCACTGTTAGGAACTTCGCAGTCTGACTTCCGAAGAACTCTAACTATCTTGTCAGGCTCGTCAACTCGTATCATCTTAGGGTTTGGACATTATCATCTCACCCATACTCGCATTAGTAAGTACATGTAACGGTTATGTATTAGTCACAATCATTATATATATTATTATTATTATTACCTCTTCTTCTCTGTATTTAATAAAGATAGTTTGTATCTGAACTATCATGTGTCTACTCTTCATGTGTAGCTAGTTTCCCCTAGCATAATCTACTCATCAACATCTAATATAATAGTAGAGCTAGTCTAAGTAGAACCTTCAGCGTTCTTACATGGTGGAGAACCACGATTTTAGTACCTCAAACTTTATTTTAATTTTCCATTCACTACACCTGTTTTTTTCATGTATTCACCGCCGTCAGTCCATCCTGATCTTCTTCAGAATGTTAATACAGATTCGTTTCCCCCTATTGGCGATGGTTATATAATTGTCTACCAACGCGAAACACCACAGGACCGTTTGCCATTGCCGACCTAATAGAGGTTTCACAGCCTAAACCCTCGAATGAGTAATTATAAGTAGAGCTACAAAATTTGTTCTCCTCAGTTTTATTATCTTATCTATTATCTTTTGTCTTAGATCGTACAGTTCTATATTCGTTTTCCTAATCATCATATCTCATGTACTCCATCTGCAGTTAGTTAACAATGATCACCGTCTTCGCGTTGATTAATTAAGTACATCATTCATAACATCTCTCCTTAGTTATCACCTCACCACAGGCGCTTTCGTATTATCAATCCGCCGCGTGATTTCACCGCCTCGCAAAGTTCGTTCAACGTTCATCAGAAGTTTCACAACTTATCACCACCAGACGAACGATCTCATCCATCAATCTACAGCTAGTTACGCTACTTCCAATCACCCTCTAGAGTACCTGCCGCACACCACGGACAGCCGGACCTCACGGACGGACCTCTCATCGCCATTTCCGATACCTGGACGTTCAGCTCATCACTCACAACGTCAGGTAAGTCTAAATTTATTTTTCATCCCTACACGCATACAAACACACCTTCTTGTGCACAGCTTCACATTCAAACACTCTTTGCTTACCAGTTTCATTGACTATATTACTACTGTATTGCATAACTATGTCGTCTCAACACGTCACATACATTCACTCATTTCCTCTGGCATAAGTTATTTGATTTTCACTCGTGCCTGATCACTCTGGTCGTTTTTACTCTCCGCCGGCGATAACCATCACTCGATGAGACTATTTAGCGCCAGACAGCACCAGACACGATAGATTCTCGCTAACATCACCGATTCCTTGATCGCTCATCCACACATAAATCCATTCACACTTACACACACACACATATATATATATATATATACATACATTCAGAGCAGGGCACTCTCCATTACACACCCAATCCTTGTTGTACTATCCCTATCCTTGTGGAAGACATAGCACTTCTAACAACACTGTGGGCACGTTGTTACACTTTATATTGCGCCTGGTGATCGAGCAATCCAGTGTAACCATCTTGCTATCACTTACTATATCTTTTGATCTTCAAATCCACTGTGCATAAATTACGGACATTAGTAAGGATAGTCATATTCCTCAATCGCTTTGCCTTATCTCTCACCACCATCAATTCATATAGACATAATCATTATCTTGATTCACACGGCCAGCACACTAAGTACACCATTCATTTACAACCACACTCTGTGCTTTATGTCTTAGTCTCACTTAGATAGTTAAGCACATTTATGCGGAACCATTTACCATTGTAGCTGTTATAATTTGATTACCAGTTCATTTTTATAACACTCGAGTAACTGGGCACTTCTAAAGCGCCATACCAACCTTCATACTTCAACACACATACAACTACTTACATACATCTTTGCACTCATCCTGCTCCTGTGCTACTAAATCATCACCCGCTTTCCTACTTCTGTGGCCTAAATTCTCGACTACCTACTAATTTATCCCAAATAACCTCCTCGAAATCAATCATTAACTCGTATCCGTTCGTTCCTTGCGTGCGTTCATCCTAATTATTTTACCATCTGCTCTGCTACTCATTCCCACTTCATACCTTATCGTTATTAGTCTTATTACTGCAATTTTATATAGCGCCACCCTTTTTAGGCCTTCTACTCAGAAGTACTCCCACCCAAACCACCGTCAAACAATACAGTTTTAAGAAAAGAGAAAACCGAGCAGCGTCGTCTGACCTTACCACACATACATACATACATACATACACACATATACACATACACGTACACCATACCCCACTTTATATTGCGCCTCATTTTTAGAGAACCGTGTGGGTTCGTTTCGTCCTTTAACATTGAGTTCATTTGCCACACGACTCTCTCTTGCATCTGCTAGGTATTCCGCCTAGATAGCTACCGAATAACGACTATACGTGCGAACACAGTCCATTGTCGTTGCCCTCACCTTTGCTAAGCCTTGAGACTGACACAGACAGTGCCAGTCGGCAGGAACATTTTGTTGTACAAGGGATTCTCATTGTTTGTTTCATATTTAACGAGTTTCACACTAGTTTTACGGTTGGCAATCCATTAGACTACTAACTTCTATAACGCACAATGGCCAACCAATCCCCACCAAAGATTCTCTTCGATCCCAGTCGACTTCTACGTTCCTATGGTGGACCTAGTCATAACACAAGAAGCAAGCTTCAGTCAATAGCTGGTCCATCATCTGTCGAAGTTAACTTACAATCATCTGCACCCCGCACACCACGCCGCCTTGATCATCCATCTCGTTTAGGTTCACCTCTTGAAGAATTCATGTCTAAGACCCCTCCGCACATTTCGCCCAGAGAGGGAAGGTCTGATCATGATTTACACACAACAGTAGGTCGGTTAACCTCCCACCCTACGACCATCCATTATGAGCTATTTTCGCCCACACCACCGTCTGTTCATTATGACCTGCAACACATTTCCTTCGTTACCTCCCAACAACACACAACTGACCAAATTCCCGACCACTCCGTACCCCCTCGACCTTCACAGCAGAAACTATCAGAGCCTGACATATCTGCCTGGAATGAATCCACAGCCGTTCACGAACCGCCGACATCCCCAACACCGGGTGAACCATCAATTATAACGGCAGTGGAATGCCGTATTGATGCATCGCCATCCCCTGTTCATTATCTCTCTTTACCGACAAACGTTCAGTCGGACAGGTATAATTCTGTTATGGACCACAATCCACCGATCGTCTTTCCTGCGGAATCCCGATCCTTCCTCACGCCCTCACGTCACGCCCTCACGTCACACACAGTCGTTTCAACACGACATACAGCGTGTAGGGGACTATTATCCAACGCCATCGTTGAATCCCCAAATAGTGTACGAACAGGGTGGTTCAGTCATGGGGGGCAACTTCCGCCCACCACTGCCACATGATCTGCACCATTCAGCAGAACAGTTTACAGTGCCTCCGTTGGCACAGCAAGTCGTAGGCGCAAGTTACTACGCGATAAAGGAGGACAAGAACATCCTTCATCCACCAAATCCTACTCAAGTAGCTACCACTTGCCCCATTGCATACACAATCGATGGGAACAGGGACGCCCCTCCGCCACCTCACACGTCACAGGTGACGGATACTCCCACACACACCGCAAGTGGGGACCCTCCCACCCTTACAACACCGCACATCGCTAGACGCCATGTTATAAAGTCTGGCCTTTTCCTCCCTTCCCCCTTCGAGGGACTTAAGGATGAATGCCCGCGTTCGTTTCTAAGGTCGTTCAAGTTATGGAGTCGTTTCCAAGACTTAGACACTCAGAATTGCGTTGACGCTTTTGCGCTTTCCCTCCGGGGCAATGCCGCATCGTGGTTTGCCACGTTAGATCACAGTCGTTTCACTACTTTCGAACAACTGGCAGAGTTATTCATTAAACGTTTCACTCTTTACCAAAAACAGTGGAAAGTGACAGCTGATTTGTGGAACTCCCGTCAGCGCGAGGACGAGACCGCAGCAGATTTTATTACACGTTTACTAGCTAAGGCAGAAACGCTGCACCTGGATAAAGATCATACGTACATGATCCTCCTTAACGGGCTATCCCCGACCGTTCGACATGCGATTCTACAACGCAGATCGAAATCAGTTGAGGATATTCTCGAAGCGGCTTCGATTTGTGAGATTGCACTCGGGCCAGACCCTCAAAACTCCTCCCAGATTGCACACACCTTAAAACATATACAGGACAAATTGGAGGCAATCACCACGCCTCAGGTGGCAGCAGTCAGGCCACCCCAACGCGACAAACACGTGTCCTTTGACATACAACCAACTGAGCAGGCGTACCGCTCATTTGGTCGTCATTCTAGAGAAACGTCACCATCACCCGTACATTCGACCTCCACACCTTACCACCCACAAGAACACCAACACCACCAACAGTTTCATGCCGACTCGCAATCATACACACCGCAATCGTTTCCACAGCAATTCTACCAGCAACCCACAACACAACAATACCGTAGCCAAGCACCTCAACAGCAATACTTCCCACAGTCAACTTTCTACCCACTCGGTAGAGTTCCGCCGCAGCAACGATATAATACTTATACGGCACAACCACCTGAATTCACCGACAATGCCCCCGGACAACAGCCAAGCGGCACTTGCCCCAACTGTGGAGCCGCACATAGGAGAGGCGACTGTCCTGCCTTCGGGATACAATGCACTTTATGCAACAGGAGGAACCACATCACTAAAATGTGTCGTTCCAGAAGACGGCCTTCCATATAGCAACTACCGCAACATCCGTCACCCTCTTCGACGGACTTACATAGTAAACCACACCAGGCCATCAAACAACAACGTCATAGTCGCGTAACAACGACGACAACACCATCAATCTCATATTCATCATCATCAGTATCATCACCACAACAACAAGAGCAACAACGACTACAACAACAACAACCACGACAACAACTACAACAACTACAACAACAACTACCACAACAACGACAACAACAACGATTACAACAACAACTACAACAACAACAACAACGACTACAACAACAACGACTACAACAACAACAACTACAACAACAACTACCACAACAACGACAACAACAACGACTACAACAACAACTACCACAACAACAACAACTACAACAACAACGACAACAACTACCACAACAACGACAACAACAACTACAACAACAACGACTACAACAACAACGACAACAACAACAACAACTACAACAACAACAACTACAACAACAACTACCACAACAACAACAACAACTACCACAACAACGACAACAATAACAACTACAACAACAACTACAACAACCACAACAACAACGACTACAACAACAACAACAACCACTACAACAACAACGACAACAACAACAACAACAACCACAACGGCAACAACAACAACCACAACCACAACAACAACAACGACAACAACAACAGCTCCACCCACAGCACCCACAGCCACAACAACCCTGTCGAGAACGAGTACGAACACAACAACTCGAACGGGTATTCGAACGCGACCAGCGACAACATCGTTGCCCTTCATCATCAACGAACGAAGCCGTACCATCATCATCATCAACCATAACCACACACGACTATAATCATCACTCCGACCTCCGTCACCAATACAACACAGCTTCGCCACGATCAAACACGAACACAACGGTGATTGCAGCCGCACAATTAACGATGTTAACCACGTCGACAACCACAACTACAACAGCGATACCAACTGTTCAATCAACTCCGTCATCACCACCACCTCCACTTTCATCCACAACATCGTCGTCGACTCGAATACGTTTACTCGAGGACAGACAGCACAACTTGGCAGCTTCACATGCCCAACAACCAGCCGTGTGCCAGAAATTCAGCACTACCGGCGAAATTTCAGTTTTCATTTTTAATCAACACAGGTCAACACTTGTGGACACTGGTGCTTTTTATTCTGCCATCAGTGAAAGAGTGTACAATCAGCTGCCCAAACACCAGCAAAAACATCTTCTCGTTGAAGAAATTAGGTTATGTGCAGCTGATCGCAAACCGATCAAATTGCTCGGCAGACTTTCTCTGCCCATACAAATTCAAGGGTTAACCATACATTTTGATTTCTTGGTGATTCCCCAACTTGTCAACCCCGTCCTCCTTGGAGCCGATTTTCTGCATCACACGCAAGCTGTGATCAATTATCGTAATCGTACTGTCACGTTTTTCAATGACCTTTTGACGGTTGGCTTGTGTCTTAAACACGAGAAACCCATAGGAGCCATTTTGCATTTGCGATCTTCAATTTCTGTAGCACCGCGTAGCGTACTTCTAGCGCCGGTCCACATCCCCCCACATTTTCAAGGTCAAGCCGCGATAATTCAACCGTTACAGATAGCGCCTGACCAGACCTTTCTAGTGGCTAACTTATTAGTACAACCTAGTAACTGTGTCTCGATCATTAACATACTTAACCCCACGAACACCACCGTGACCTTGCCCAAGAGATTCCCCATCGCTTTCATCCAACTCGCAGACGACAGCTCACTACAGTCTCCGATTACTACACCACCCACGAAATCTTCTCCACCTACACCACTGGCTGCTACAATTGACCAGTCAGCTCGCGACAAAATTCTACAAGATATCGGACTCCAGATCGATGCAGATAAGCTCACCTCCGATCAATTCCACCAGCTTTCCGACACGCTCTTCGAACACAGAGACCTTTTCACCACTGACGTTTCCAAATTACCGGGAACAGACATTATTTGTCATCACATCGAGACCACCGGCAAACCAGCCATGCAGCGTCCTTATCGCCATTCTCCAGCAGCTAGAGTTGAAATCGAAAGGCAAACAGAAGAAATGGTTAGGTGTGGCATCGTCAGTCCTAGTGACACCCCATGGAACGCTCCAGTGATACTCGTGGCCAAGAAGAATGATCTTTGCCCTCGTTTCGTCATTGACTATCGGCGGCTTAATGCACAAACGACCTCCACTACGTATCCCCTACCGACCTTAGACACTACTCTGGATCAAATGGCAGACAGCCACCCAGAATATTATAGTGCCATCGACTTGAAAAGTGGTTACCATCAAATCTTCCTTGACGAAGAATCACGACGGAAAACAGGCTTTGTAACGGCATCAGGAGCCTACCACTTTAACCGCATGCCTTTCGGCTTGTCCGAAGCGTCTCAAACGTTTCAGAGGCTCATGCACACGGTATTCCGAGCCGAATTAAATCAATTCGTCCTTTGTTATTTGGATGATTGTTTAGTGTACTCCAAAAGTTTTCCACAACACCTGCAACATCTGCAACAAGTTTTCACTCGTTTCAGAGAAGCTCGACTAAGACTCCACCCCAAAAAGTGCCAGTGGGCACAGACCAAGGTCAAATTCCTGGGTCACATATTGTCTGCGGAAGGTATCGCAGTCGACCCCGCAAAGATTGACACTGTTACCGGCTTTCCAACACCACAGAATGCCACACAAGTCAAACAGTTTCTTGGGTTGAACTCCTATCATCGTCGGTTTATCCAAGGCTACACCAAGATTTCCGCACCACTCAACGAGTTACTCAGAAAAGACATTAACTTACTTTGGACGGACGCTTGTCAACACGCCTTTGAAACCTTAAAGACTGCCCTAACCACTGCACCGGTACTTGCTTTTCCGGACATGAATCGACCTTTTGATCTCACGATCGATGCATCAGCGCAAGCAGTCGGTTTTATCCTTAGTCAGAAAGACGCCGCCGGCATTTCCCACCCAATCGAGTACGGTGGGAGAAATCTTCGTGGGTCCGAGAGAAACTACATGATCACTGATTTAGAAGGACCCGCTCTTGTCACTGGAGTGAAACGTTTCCATCAGTATCTCATTAACAACACCTTTACCGTATACACAGATCATATTAGCCTCAAGTGGTTGAATCTCATGAAGGCAACTTCCGGCCGAACTACACGTTGGGCGTTGTTACTCCAAAATTATAATTTCAATGTGTTACACAAGCCCGGAACGCAGAACGCAGCGGCAGATTGTCTCTCTCGCCGCACTTACGAGGACACTCCTCCTCCTGCAGCAGACGATGTTTTCGCTAATGACGATTTATACCTCAGACCTCTAGTTCCCCCGGACGAATCTAATGACGCCATAGACGCTGATTCAAATACGATGCTCGATCAGTCTGCTGTAGAATTTCACACTAAGGTTCACGCAGTTAGTGACTGTGTGTTATTCGACGCACAACTAGACATTCGTAAGGCACAGTCTGAGTGCGCTGACCATAGACCGCTACTCGAGTACCTAGCGTTTAATCTTTTACCTAGCGACAATAAGTCTGCACGAGAAATAATTTTACATGCTGAACACTTCGTCTTAAGTGACAGTATTCTAATGAGATTATTCAAACCCCGTGCAAAACCCACCGATCAGTCAGTCACGATTCTCAAACAGTTAGTGATCCCTGCGTCGTTGCGTCGACTAGTGTTGGAGCAGTGCCATTCACATCTTGGGCATTCGGCGATAGACAGGTGTTACCTAGTCTTACGCGCTCGGTTCTACTGGAAAGGAATGTACCAAGATCTGCTTCAGTTCATTACGAGTTGCGACATTTGCCAACGATCCAAACAGGGACCAGTTTCAACTCGCGCTCCACTTCACCCCATACCCGCAGCAGGCCCATTCGAGCGCTGGCATTATGATTTTGCAGGACCCTTGCCAACCACGGCCCAAGGGCACAAATACATCTTACTTTTTGTGGATTCCTTGACCAAATACACGGAAATGATCCCAACAGCTGACCAGAAAGCCACCACCGTGACCACAGCGTTGTATAACCACATCATCACTCGGTATGGAGCACCGCAATTTTTGGTCTCCGACCGTGGGAAGTCCTTCATGGCGACCGTGGTCAAAGACTTATGTTCTCGTTTCCACATTCAGCGCCTTCTGACTGCTTCTTATCACCCTGAGACTAATGGGCAGGTTGAGCGCTACTGGAGAGTTATCTGGGCAGCACTACGATCTTACTGCTTAACCCAGAAAGAATGGGATCTGTACATACCCGCCGTTCTTCACGCATTGCGTGCAACTCCGTCCTTATCCACCAAATACTCCCCCACCTTCCTCGCATATGGACGCGAGATGAACCTACCGCTACAAGCAGCCTTGGTTCCACCATCAACTGGCAGAATCACAGCCGACAATCACATAGCTGAGTTATTACCAAGACTTCACGTAGCCCGCCAAATCGCCCGTGACAACATTCTCGCTGCTCAACACGAATACAAGAAACATTACGACGCCAAGCAGCACCCGGCATCCTATGCACCTGGTGATTATGTATGGTTAAGAGATGAATACAATCCGAAGGGCTCATCAAACAAGCTCCGGAGAAAATTCATTGGACCTTACTACATCGTGCAGTGTGGCGCGCGTGACACGTATTTTTTGTGTAACGCCCACACGAACAAGAGTCTGCAGGCACCAGTACACACTAATCGCCTGAAAGCCTTTGTCGACAACCAAGATATATTGTTTGCACGGTTCCAGGACCTCATAGCGGCGCCTACGCCGCCGGTCACCGACTCACAAAGCACGTCACTATCCGACACAGTCATTACTCCACTGGATACTTTTACTCCAGTTCCGGATCCAGTCACCGTTCCCCCTACGCCGGATGACCAAGCATCGGTATTGGATCCGCACCCGATCGACACTCCATCGGACGACCTCGCATCGACAGCCGTCACCGACCAGAATCCGATGCAGGACATTCTTCTTGATGACGTCGTTCTCCCATCCTCGTCGACACCCTCTTCCAGCCCACCACCTCCTGCCATGATCCTGACCCCCACTGCTTCTCAGTGGTATCAAGCAAACAGGCTATTGGGCTGCAAAATTATAAATGGCACCCGGCATTATCGCGTAGAGTGGCAAGACACGACTTACCCACCTTCGTGGCAGTCAGAACAGAATGTTTCAGATGCCCTTAAGCACCATTACCATCTGACACACACCTTACAAGGTCGCAAACGCAAAAGGAACCTTACTCTGTAGACGTTATTTTCATTTATTATTTCCAAGTACTAGTTCGTTTATTATCATGCTATTACATTATTCCCTCTATTACTTATTATTACCTCGTTGCGGACGCGCAACTTCTAAATTCACTCTTGTTAACATTTTGTCATGTAATTGTCGAGTCAGTATTTGAACGGAGGCGTCATGAACCTCCTTTCATGCTATTCATTCTCAATTACTTGATTTCTTTTTAACAAGATTCTTCCGTCAAATTTTTCCCATCGTTGTTTCTACCAATTCTTATTTTTCACCGCACCTCTTTTTCTTATCTTATCATCTCTTATTATTATTCTAACGTCTCACAGCAGCTTACGAGCCAATCGTCTTAAGTTTTCTTCTGTATCTGTGTTTTTCAGTACATTATTTTTGCCTGCATTGTTTCATTATTCATTGCACATGGCAATCTTTTCCGATTCGTCATCACACTTCACTTTAGCACCCCTTTGCTAATTGACGTATTCACTGTCCTTATATCGATTGTATTTTCGTGTTAACCAGCCATCGTTGACTTGGCGCATATCTCTATTTTTTCCTCTGATCTTCGTTAGGAATTACTTTGCATCATTTGCATGCCTTCGCATTGCGTTTTATCCTTTACCTCGTCACCTTTTAGAGAGCCGATGCCTTGGAAAATTTTCCCGCGTTTCGACTATTTGTGTCTTAATTCATTTTTCTTTCGTATTCTTCGCATTTTGTGTTCACTCATGATCATGTTTGTGTTTTCTTTTTACGACATGAGTTGCACTCTTTCTACGTGACTCTTTGAACACGCCTTATGGGTGAGCACGGTCAACTTTCACTCAACCGTGTCGGCTATGCATTTCACATACCGCTAAGCTCATCCATCGTCGCTTCGTGGTACGTTTGTACGACGATATGACTTCCAGTCGTCCCTTTCTGTAGCGACGCGTTTTCAGGGCAAACATGTTATAGTCCCTTAGTTTTCGTGTTTGTTGGTTTCCGCTTACATATTTATACGCGCTATTTTCCGGACATTTCTGCTTATTACATGTTTTTTGCTTTCGTTCTTCTATTTGTTTCTTTTTACGGACCAGGCGGCCCGGTTTTCAGCGGCCGACCCCCGATAAGTGTGAACTTATTTATTTATATAACTTCAGAGTTGTCTGAATAGACTTAGTTTTCGTGTGCCTTATTGATACGCATATTTACTTTTTAGCGTTTGCATTATTTAATCTTTTAATCATACATTATCTAACATTATCGATACATAGGAAAAACGATGCATAATAATTATTATTTTAGATGATCTATTTGTTCACTTAATATCTAAGATCAACTTCGTCGAACATGCGAGAATAATTTCATCCTGCAGATCGTGACAAAAATTAATGTGTCACGCCCCACATGTTTTAATTCGAGAACTCGATGCTTGACTTTTGTATCGCATTACTAGTCATTCATCATAAGCATTTAGGTTTACCTCATGGCTTAACTTCTGTATCGTCTTGTTTCTACACTGCATTACATATTACTATTTTCCGCGTTCTTATTTACATTGCGTGTTTTAACATTTCTGAGTGTGTTTTATTTCATGTTATACTCGTGTCGTGTTATCCTTCGACTTGAATTCGTCTACGGATGAGTCACGGGAAACGTATCCACATCTTCCACGTGGCGGCTGTGACGATTATATACAGCCAACTCATCGCTATCACTCTCACACGATCCTCTGTTTAACTCTGTACAAGATACGTGGAACAATGAGAGAAAGACGAATTCAAGACGACTATAGTTCTTTAGTCTAAGTTTTGTTTAATGTACCTTGTGTCGAACCGGGAGGTTCGGTTTTCAAAGGCCGACCGACTGTAACCGTGATAATTATGAACTTTACATTATAATAGATAGCCTCGAACAAATTATATATATAGATCATTATTATACATTAGGTTTAGCTGAACATTTACTAATTCAGACAGTATAGGTTCTGTCAGTCACTCGTGTAGGCTCTAGTAGTTACAGTCAACCCACATTCTAGGGATACCTTGAGTGGTCAGTAGTTGGCCAATCAAAGTAGTCTGTCCTAGGATAGGCCAGTTTCCTCTTTGGCTGAGGAAAGTCTCTTATAAGCTACAGCACTGTTAGGAACTTCGCAGTCTGACTTCCGAAGAACTCTAACTATCTTGTCAGGCTCGTCAACTCGTATCATCTTAGGGTTTGGACATTATCATCTCACCCATACTCGCATTAGTAAGTACATGTAACGGTTATGTATTAGTCACAATCATTATATATATATTATTATTATTACCTCTTCTTCTCTGTATTTAATAAAGATAGTTTGTATCTGAACTATCATGTGTCTACTCTTCATGTGTAGCTAGTTTCCCCTAGCATAATCTACTCATCAACATCTAATATAATAGTAGAGCTAGTCTAAGTAGAACCTTCAGCGTTCTTCCATATCTGCCGTCAACGGGAATCCGTTGGTTGGTTACACGTTTGTGTGTGGACCCATCACTCACGACTCTTTCAACCTTCTGTGTATGCACATAGTTTTGCTAACATATGTATTTCACTCGTTCCATATGATATTTAGCATCATTTTAAGCCAGTGCAGAGACCGCCGCTGAGTAGATATCTTGAAGGGGCGCTATATAAGTGCTCGATTACCTTATACACATAACAGATGCGTTATTAAAAGTAAAAATGTGTTATGAATTGCTGCTTACCGCTTGTAAAGATACACGGCTAGAAGCAGAATTACACAAACACACACACACACACAAAGTGGTACTATGACAGCAACGTGAAGTTGATTAAACGAAGTAGTAGTAGTAGCTGACCGAGTCGATGTGGCTTCTGCTAAAATAAAAAAAAACTTCAAAATCATCTAAGATTTGTTTCATATTTAAATAATGAAGCGTTTTTAATATTATATAATCATATTGGGTTTCAGACATTTCCATAATCTTGAAGTAGAAGCTCGGTCTTGTTTCTGCTACAACTTCTGTGTGTGTTCCGTTTTAAAACAAATCAACAAGTTGCGCACTGAAGTACTATACAGCTTATTGACATGTCACTAAAGCGTTTTTAACTATTGAGATCCCGTTCCATTCTATTCTATAATATGAATTTGATCCACATAATCAACTTCAAAATTTAACAAGGAGCAATTGTGTTATTACTATTAGATTTCATCTCATAGTAACTTAATCTTAACAGTAGCTACTTTTCAGAGTTATTTCTTTCTTGACATAATATTACTAATATCTAAAAGAGCTATAAGTTTACTGATAGAAGAAGTTGAATTAACCAACGTGATGATCCTATTGGCAGCGTGCAGTTGATGGATGGATCTGGAACGTTGGTTGCTGTTGCTTCTTGCGGTCTGCTCTCCGGAGTAAACACTGGTGTACATGTAAGAATGTTAGGTTGATGGAGTGACACGATCAATATACTAGTCACTCTACGGTTTTGAACAATGATAATTGTATCGTTGGTTTTCAGCGTTCCGTTCACGTCGTGCCACTCTATCTGAGGAGCCCAGTTTCCATTGAAGCCAATCCAACAACTCACATTTACAATACCAGACGTTTCTGTTTTTGAACAAGTTGGTGACTTGTCTGGAATTTAAAAAATCATAACTATTCAAGCAATTCTATAAAAACAACACAGATCGGGAATCAGAGAAGCATGGTTGTTAATCAGAGGTTGTTAATCTAATTAGATATAAATAACAGAAAACAACAGTCAACGGTAGTTATGGAATATTCTTTAATTTCTTATCTCTTTACATAGTTAGGCTTACGTGTAACAATTTGCGAACGTGACACTATGTGGAATACTGCATCAGCTGTTATCATTATGCAAGCCTGGGAACTCCGAATCTACACAAAGACTGAACACTGCGTAACTAAGAAGCGAACACATACACAATTAATTACCTAACACAATCACCTCTGCGCTCTGATCAGCCGATATTATGTCTGGTTGGCACGTGTATCGTCCAGAAGTACTTTCGGATGCAGTGAAGATAAGGCTGAATTGTCCTTGTAAGGAATCGTTGACAGAAAATAGGTTCTTCATGTCATTTAAAACCTTACGACCATCGTATATGCTTCTCTCATTGCTTTCGAAAGGTTTTGTGTATTTCCAGAGGCCATTGAATTGGTCCTGACTTGAGCAGTTCAGCTGAACTTTGTCACCATCTAACGCAACACGATTCAGTGGCCTTGATGTGTCATAAAAACTCGGTCCTAAAATACATAAAGAAGCAGTGTTGGAATCTAAATGTATTTTAATATTATAGCAAGACTATGTGAACATAATTTATGATCTACGATCCTTTGCTTTGAATTTTTCTTCTAATTATCTATAATTAAAACTTGTATGTTAAGAGTTGATCGCTTGCTTCCGTCTATAGAAGGGGCCGTTCACATATTATTACATAACGCTCAAGGAGTTGGTGGGTGGGTTCCTGTTTTGTAAGAGTTATTCTGTGTATGGTGGGGTGTAGGTTAAAGGTTTCGTTATATAATAAACTTTTTTCAGCTTATGCTATTTTGGCTGTTAGCCTGCCAATTGGAAATTCCTGTGTGTAAATAGTTTATATGTTTGTCTAAATATCCAATTGTGACTGTGGTATAGGCCTACACTATGTATCATACGCTATTAAATATGCAGAGTTGTACTGCAAACCTATCGATTGCACTATCGAATACCTGATAGTGTAATATTAAACCAATCGATTCTGTGTGATATTATAATCCTCGTTTCTAGTACAAAACAGGACGGACACAAAAATGGTGTTTTTAGATAGAATTTACGTCATTACCATGTATTATCATGTTGCGTTGGTAGGCCAACATGTAGATGCATGATGATAATCGTCGACGACCCACTAAGTAGATTTGGGTGGGGTATGAGTAGGTAGCATATCTGTTAAATAACATAGGGGATGGAAGGTCACAGCTGCTGTTAAAATAACGTTATGCGTTATATAATATGTGAACGGCCCCAGAAGGACACTCCTACATCCTTGCTTGCCATTTCCATTTTGCCTCAAAGCGCCATCAATTGTCGCATGTCGTTTCAGGTCAGCGTACGTGCGATTATATCCAGAGGCGTCTATCTCCATGTCATTGGAAGAATTTCCCCACGCCTTTCCTATCCTCTTCCCATCCTGACCCTCCCTCTCCCCTTTGGCGGATTTTTAAAAATTGCGAGTGAATGTAGTAGAGTTTTGCTACATCGTGGAGAAAAATTTTTCTCCCTAATCCTCTCGGTTTCTTACTTATGAATTTTTTTTATTTTTATGTCTGCCTAATTTTCCATTTTTTTCGGTTCTTATGGATGGTAATAATCAATCCTCATACCTCAAATATGGCATAGTGCCATGCAGCAAAAACTAGGAGTAAGGCCATGTTAATTTTGATATACCTTGTATTGAGTTAACTTTTATTGATATTGCGGGTATGTATGTAGGCTGTATCCATGCTGTGAATGGATACAGCATACTGTTCAATTAAATTAATGAGGTCATCAGCTTACGAGAATAGTGTACAACGTGATCCATTCCAATTCTAATGCATCGCATACCTGAATGTGGCAAGTCATATCGACACGGTTGTATTAACGATACTTAAAGGAGACATCATTATATAACTATTGGTTCTGCACACCTGTTCCTCGGATTGCAATCTCCAAGGCAGTCAATTGATAAAACAATTATTCACCCAGATGTTAAGCAAAAAGTATCCTATGGAAATTTCATGTAAGTGTGTGAAGCTTATTCGCAAAAAAAACTGATGAAGTAAACCGCAATGTAACAGCATTTCTTTCATCGATCCAGCTTCTAAACAAAATTCATTTAATTAAACCAGCTTCCATTCAAGCTCTAATTCTTTTCATTGGTCCAGTTTCTACTTCAAATTGTGTGTGTGCTATTGTGTCGGCGCTTTTGTCGCATAATATTGCATAGCCTAATATGCATAGGCCTACTGACATATAAAAAGCAAACACGATGCAAATAAGGAAACAAGAAAACATGATAATAACAAAATTAAAGACGATAAAAATATACGAAAATAGGGCTCTAGATTAAATTTGATAAGATTTCCATAACTTTGGTAGGCGTTACAACGACCTTCTTCGTTATCACTGGCTCGTGTTTCTAGATTTGTGTACATGTAGGACCTACTGAACATTGTAACAGTGTAACTGACGATTTTACATTGACTTTCGCACAGTATTGCATCGCCAAGGCATTATTGTTTACATGACATTGTAAACTATGGGTGTGAATATAGTCTTGTGCTCATAGTCATCGGATGTACTTAGACTAGCTATTATAATATATTATGCTAAGGCTGGACCAGTTTATGATCGTTGTAACATTATCTCGTGAGATTAGATTGTTTGGATAGCCAACGCCTGATTAGGGCCAAGCTGGCTGGATAAACCAATACGGTCGTTTGGTAAATATTGGACTGGGCTGTTTCTTTAAAACAGCAGCTGCTGGTTTTTCCCAGTGGCATCCTATTCATAGCTCCAGGCCTGTGTCTGGATCTTTCCAGCAGTCGGGAATTCACGTTGACATCACTAAAGTCATTAGTCTATTTATAGAAATTAAAATAGCGTTTATACAAAGACATCATCGTTTTCTTCGTGTTAGTCATTTTTGCAATTAATTCAATTGCTATTAATAAGCATGTGCATAGTCACGTCGTCGTTGTTGAGGTCTAAGCCCCCGATGTCAGATCTGTGATCAGAAACTGAATATGCCTTCTATCATTGTCAGTTATTAATAATCCAACCGCTCCTTATTATCTTGGTTATCGGGCATCATGAATGAGACAGTGTGTGTGAGTTAGACGGGAATTATTTCTAACCATTTCTCCTTTTTCTGGAGGTGAATATGTTTTCGTTTTAGTTACATCATAAAATTAGTCTGCTTTAAAGAAGTTCACGACTTTGTAAAGCGTTAGTTGAAAGCCAATGTTACATACCAAACGAATCAGAAACCAAGATAATCCATAGCAGTAGATGGAGTTTCGAATTAGGACTACTACAATATACCAGATAAATAATGTTTGGAGATGTGTTGATAGCCTTTACTGATGAGTGACAAGTTCTTTTCACATTTTCGCAGCTTGGGTTCCGAAGTGGAAGCTTCAAGTCGTTTGTGCCTCCTCTTTGTTTGGTTAATTGCATCATGACAGGAGAGTTATGTTTGGGATGTATTTCAGGAACTGGATCAAAGTCGGCTGTCGTTCTGAAAATAAAAGAATATCGATTTAATAATTTCTCAAGGAGAGACTAAGATTTTAGCAATGGCATCGTAAGGTCATTTGTAACAAAAATATATCAAGAATTCTCAGCTCATGCCCTTAACAGACCCATTAACCAGACACATCTGCAAAAAAATATGGCCCTCAAAACCTCAATATAATATGTCGATAAACAATCTACTTCAAGTGTCCTCGGCGTATGTAACACAAATTTCTTCATAAACGAACCGTGCTAAAACTGTGGTTCTTTCACTGTAACTAGGATTTATAGTTGTAAACAACGGAATAAAAAACGGAAAAAACGCCATTTTTTCAAGGA
This sequence comes from Bimastos eiseni, assembly GCA_959347315.1. NCBI lineage: Eukaryota > Metazoa > Annelida > Clitellata > Crassiclitellata > Lumbricidae > Bimastos > Bimastos eiseni. Next base: position 35,048,687 of record OY365810.1, read on the forward strand.
AAACACGAGAAAAAACGGAACGGTCAAAGAATTCACATTTTGTAGGCCTATTGCATTTTCAAATTAATAACCTTGCCAACACAATTCAATTTTAATTGACAAATAGCACAACTTTCTTAGCAAGCACTAAATAACAGTAATCGATGGCAATTTTTCATTTTTTATTAGTTAGGTATAAAAATAAATTCAGATATAAAAATACTAAAATTATAAAATCTATTCAAATCTTATAGCCGCAGCGCAGGAGTGACAGCCACCGTTGACTATCTGCGCAGTGCGCAGACTAAGCCGCGGCAGACAAATCCGCTCACGACTCAGAACACAGCTAAATGGAGAACAGGAAAGCCTTCAGGGAAGATAGAGCAGCTAATCCTGAAGGGGAGGGGAGACTGGTCCAGATGGTGGGGCCCACGTTGGCAAACCGGGCCATGACAACGTTGGCTCGGTGACAGTCAACGCAGTCTGCCTGCACGTAGCTAACATTCTGACCAGAGAACGCGGAAGCGCATATAAGCCTACAGGCCATTTCGATAAATAAATTTAATAAAATAGAAACAGACAGTAAATTGATAAATGAGGTTGCATAGAAAGTAAAAAACGAAAAAACGAGACAAAAATACCCCAAAAAACCAATATTTAAAAGAAATATAATAAACTAAAAAACGTATTTTACATCTATGTTTTTATTTCATCAAGCATGACGAATAGGGTTCATTGTAATCTGATTGATGTCTCAATGGACGTTTTTTCAAGTAAACCTGTAACATGTGATTCAAAATGCTAGTGATGTAAAAGTCAGACATTTCTCAGTGTCACAAAAAATTCCGATTACACCAAACACCAGCTTATTCGCCGGGACAATATCTAATAAATCCGCAGGTGGCATTACGTTTCTGTTAGCATCATCCTTGGTCAGAATCGGACGTGGTCAGACCGTCAGACCGCGTGATGCTAAAATAAACATAATAATATAATGGGAATGTAAATCTTCGAAAATTTCTCAGCGCCCACGAAAGCCACGTCAGGGTGACTAGCTTATTACCGGCGCTATACAAAATCAAGTCCGCAATAGCCAATCCTCTCGTTTCTTTCCGGTGACAGGTCAAAATCCGGGAGGTCAAGCCGAGGAGACAGCATGGTGCTACAGTGGTAGTCGGCGATGAAGGTGGTCATGTGGTGGCGAGAGATTAGAATCTGGATAGGACACCTTGAAGAGTCCGGTTTTCAGTCGTGAATGGAGAGTAGCAGACGATAGTGAAAGCGGATGGGAGGTTATATTTGGAGGTGAAATGTGGGGATGAGCACACTGACGGAGTTCTTTTGGGAGTCCGTTCCAAAGTGCAGCATAGACTAAGGAGCGGTTGCAGAATTTCAGAGACGATGAGGCTGGAGGTCGAGATAGAGAAAGATTTGACGATGAGCGAGTTGATCCGGGCGGTTGGATTGTAAGGAATTGACGAATGTAAGAGGGTTGAGAGGTTTGAAGTGCATTGTAGGTGATAGATACAATTTTGTAGTGGGTGACTATTGTGCATGCAGCCTTGTAGTTGATAATTGAGCGCAATCGACGAAGGTCACGGATGTGCATATAGCAGGTGCGAGAAAGTTGAGTGATGTGGTCAGAAAAGGTAAGGTTCTTATCGAAGATGACTCCAAGATCGCGGAAAAGAGAAGAGTAAGGCACATGATGAGTTGGGTTTGTTTTAAGAAGGTCGGAGGGTTAAGTAAGTTTGATCAATAGGTCACGGAGGCCAATGATGAGAAATTCTGGTTTTGAATGCTTTAGACAGAGCAGGTTGGTGGTCATCCAAGTTGGAATGAGGGCGATGGTGTTTTGAATGTGATTTATTGCATCTGTAAGTGATTGAGGGAAAGAAGATAAGAATAGTTGTATATCGTCAGCGTAGAGGTGATGATCTACAGAAGACAAGGAAATGATTTTGCTGAGTGGGGAGGCGTACAGAGTGAATAAAAGTGGCCCAAGAACAGAACCTTGAGGAACACCGCAGGTGAGGCTGTGAGGACTACATGAGTGACCAGAGGCATTGACAGTGAAAGTGCATGAAGAAAGGTATGACTTTATCCAGGATAGGACAGTACCAGAGATTCCAATTGCAGATGAAAGGCGTTTGATAAGAATGGCGTGATCTATGGTGTCGAAGGCGGCAGAGATGTCTAAGCGACATAGGCAAGAGACTTGTTGACGACCGATCTCCATGACAAGTTTGCTGTATAGTGAGGAGGTGAGGAGGGGAGGAACACTTTTCGGTAGAGTGATGTTTGGTGTATGCGGATTGATTTGGGTTGAGGAGATTGTTTGAAGTTAGGTAGCCGTTGACTCCGTTGAGGCGAGATAAGACAACTCGTTCCGAGAGTTTGGATAAGAAAGAGAGATTTAAAATTGGCCGGTAGTTGGACAGACGCTTTTTCTCTAGGGATGGTTTTTTGAGGAGTGGTCTAACAATCGAGTCCTTGAAAAGCATAGGAAGAGCGCCGGTTGATAGAGACAGGTTGATGATCGTGGTTATAGTAGGAACTAGAAGAGTTGTATGATCCTTTAGTAAGGACTTTGGAATTGGGTCAAGGTCACATTGTTTGTTTTGGGAGGCTTGCATTAGGGTCTGAGTGTCTGTTTCAGTAGCAGGATCGAATAGATCAAAAGATGTACCAGGTGGTAGGTTGTGTCGCCGTGATCGTCTGAGGGTGAGGTTGTTGATTGTGATAAGAGAGTCTGTAACGAGAAACGGAGAGAGGTTATTTTGTCAGTGAAGGAAGATGCAAAAGATAATGATGATAAGGTGGAAAACTATTTCGAAGGCAACGGGCGTTGATTTAAGTTTAGATGCAATACATGGTTGAAAAAATTAATGTTCGAGTTGCTTTCACGATTTTTATAAGGCATTCTATCATATTAGTCTTAACATTGCTGCATTATTATTGAACGTTGCACATTATTGTATAAGGTAGGAGAGCTACTTGAATACATGTTATATGAAAATAATAATACGACAAACACAATGCAAAAATATGGAGCAGAGCCAGTTCAATGTGTCATCGGCAAATGCAAGATATGCGTTGGCCTAGGTCCTAGTCATACGCCATTACAGCAGCTAATATTTTTGCTGGCATATTGTCTCTAGTAATTTCACTCAATAGTGGTTAATTCGTTTTACAATAAGTTACTAAAATAGCCCGGGTCAATTAATAAGACCTATACTGTCACATATGACATACCTCGCGACGACAAAAATGAGTTCTTTGATGAAAAAGAACACAGTGATAATACAAATTATGAATCCGCAAGATGCTGCATGTATGCTTATTTAGCATATTGGTTTTTCCAGCTAGCGTAGGCGGCTGCTGAAACAAAGGCATATTATCGGTTTCGGTTTCAGAAAATAATTATTTGAAAGGCCAGAGAGGTTCAGACTGCTACAGCAATAAATGGTATTTTTTGGTTGGAGGATTACGAAAGGTTAAATGGAAGAGGATTGCTTTCAGTGTTCGTCTTCATTGCAAACTACCATCAAGATTTATTTTATATGTTATTCAGAATCAGACGGTTCTTATGAGAATATAATTTCTTGGAATGTGCTTGAAATCAATTTCTATCGTATTCCTTTTAGTAATTTCTGCTGATTTTGAAACTAAAACTGCACGCTCGATCATAATCGTGGCTATAACGGCTATGGCTAGGTCTAGAAGGAACAGATACTGCCAACATTCGTATCTAAGGGTGGTTTTACGGGTTCAGTTCCTCTTACATAAATTCATTACTGTTATTAAACACTTGACATAATAATATAAAAATGCAACCATCTCGACTTTACAAAATCCTTCGACACTTCGGAGATGCATATCTCGTTGAGCAGTTGGCTAAAATAAGAGCTGATAGAGCATGTGCTGTATTTGCGGCCATAATTCACCTGTACCTAATAAGAGATTGCCTGCTGTACAAATAGACATATAGGCCTATCGTAATTGCAGGTAGTGCCATCTTGTTCTACATCCCTGAAAAAATGCACCGAGTCTCTCCCGTGAGTGTGCAGATGAAGGTGTTTCAGGTCCCTTTGGCTTTTAACAGCATCATTAGTCCTATAACTGACGAATTGCCAATTGTGTGCATCTTGACGCATTTGTGATGATCGACACTCACCTTTTATTTCAGTTTAAACACGGACCTTTTCAGAGACATGCAGTGCACCTGCAATTATGCTCTCTAGTCTTCTGACTTCACATACGCCGTCATGTGAGTGACTGTGCACACGTAAGTACTTATCTGGTGTTGACCTTAAGCATAAATTATTATAATCAGTCACCATCATTATATCCGTCAGCCACGGATGTCATGAATTAAATGTTTCCTGTGGTTAAAACAAGCATTGAGATGCATCACGATGATAAAACTGAGTCAGTAAACGGATTGAGAAAGACGATCTGACCTATTGAACTTTCTGGCAAAAGTTATTTCAATAGAAATTCAATCTGCGTCGATAAATGTAATGAAATCTTGCAAATTTTAGCACAAACTTTGGTTCCCACTTCAGCTTATAACAGGTTGAGCATTAAACAGGGCCGTACCGAGCTATAATTGCGCTCTGTGCCTAGCTAATTGCGTCATATATGCGTAGCACAAATTAGGCTTTTGAAAATAGTGTATTTTATGGAATAATGAGTCATTTAATCCTGAAATTTTCGCCCTTTCCACATTTGCGCCCTGGGCCTAGGCCCCGCTGGCCCCTCCCTCGGTACGGCCCTGTATTAGACAGTTCATCGTATGCTTCCCAGTAGATAAATGTGCAATAATTTAAATACGAAATATTAATGCTTAATGTCGTGAGACTGTTTTGTTGTTTTGTTTTGGCATTTACTCTTTTGAGGCACGCGTATTTCATTTTATTAACATATGATTTTTATTGATTGTATGATCGGCGAGATGATTCTTAAGAGACGAGACTTCACTGGTTAGAGATAGTGTAAGCCTACATGTACCTGTCTTTCTTTTTTGCTGATTTATTTTTGCAAATTAGTTCTGACAGACAATTTTCACAGGCTCTCGAGCAATGCGTTTGCTTTCATTATTTTAATGATCAGAACCGTTGACAATATCGTGACCTCCGGGTTTATTCATTTTGCCTAAAACGCTACATCATGGTAGCAGCTTTTTCACAAACGGGTATAGACACGGAGATTTATATAGAGTCTTGTTTAAAAATGAATGACATTCAGCATCTATTTAATGATGCCATTTAATAAAACCGTGTATTACTTCATACACGCCAGATGACGATGAATGACTAGAGGCAGCTTCATCGTCACGACGGCGCTATATTAGTAACATGTTTGCTTGCACTGTACTGCAATTTTTTAAAATCTAGTTAATGCGAATATACGATCGACGAATTCAACAGCTCCAATGGAGCCCAGATATAACCGTATTGAAAAATAAGGTTATGAGCAGTTTTGGCCAGCACAATGAATTCACCGACGAAAATGGATTCAGTTATGATATTAATCAATTGGCTGAACGATTCACAGCTGTTCATGTTCAGGTTCTATAATCTACATAATTTTATCTTACACTTAATAAAGAGAAATTTTCGCTATAGACCAACTCATAGACCAATAACTACAAAAGTAAGTCAAAATATGTGATGCCTAATTGTGCACACCTTTTGCTGTTCTAGTAGACGAAGAATCTTGAGTAAAGAACGATTTATTGTAGGAGTGGGCTGTCAAACGGGTTCACATGCAGCTTATAACAAATTCTACAGAGTTCCCCGTGTAAACCTACATTTTCTCAATTCATTTGCAATTGCGTTGTTCTAATATAATTTCAATTTGTATGAAGTCGAAGACAAATTGTAAAAGCGAACGACGTGCACATGCATATGGCCGTCTTTTAATTTGTAGCACTTTGAAAGGAATTTCAGCAGTACAGAGCAAAGTTTGTGTAGCATCAAATGTCTCTTTTCTCAAAAATTAAACACCGAATTTCAGTGACACAAATAAACTAAATATGACATCTGTCAAGCAACGCAGTCTTGCATAACAATGTAAAGAATGCACGAAGTGTATTACATTTCAAATGAATTCATCAAGTTTTACAGATGGGATATTCGATGTCAGTATCAGAGGGCAGTCACGAGTCACGGTATGTTCGTGTTGCTAGAATGCGAAGGTGTGTATTATCTTGGTTGAACAATGCTAATCTGTAATTCTTTTCTGATTCTCAAGTCATCAGTTAGCGATTGCACATCACCACTTAGGTAAACTAATTGAGGAAAAGCCTTGCAGCTCGTCATCCAGTCAAAAAATCTGACTCAGCAAGAAAGTTTTCGAGCTCTGGTTTTAGTAGATTGGATTCAGCAAGCCTTTTTCATTGCAAATGTTGAGAATTGGAACTGCTTTTATCGTACTGACAAACAATTAACTTATACATAACTTTAGTTTCAAAGATTTACCTACGATTATTGTGTCAAGTGAACTGATGGTAAAAACCAGAAGTAATATCTGACAGACAAAAGTGCTTTGAACCCAAACACTTGGGGCCTAGCATGATTTCTGTCTCTATTAATCATCGTAAAAGTGGTATTCGTAAACTTGAAATTTTTAAATTTATTCAAAATTATTCAGAAATTATTCAAAGGCGTAAAAGCAATTTATAGGCTGCAAAAAATAAAAGATTTGTCTATTGCATGAAATCAAGGGTACAATGGTATAATTCACTATGCGTATATATATATGCATATAAATGAACACCAGTAATCTGTAATTCTTTTCTGATTATATATATATATATGCCGCAATCAAGGTGGTAGATATATATATATATATATCTACCACCTTGATAATATATATATCGATATATATAGATTATGTAGATATATAAATATAGATTATGTAGATATATATATATATATACCACCTTGATTGCGGCAACACACTGACGTACATTATATTTTACAATAACAGTTATCCTGCTTTCTGTGCTGCTTTAGCTGTCGTCGGATATCTATCGGTTGCGCCGAGGTGGAAATGGAACGATGTTATGGTCTATTGGAGCATAGACGCTGGTTTCAAAAGTTGCTTTCCTTGTATGGTCTAATGACTGCTTTGGTTGGAATACGGGCAGCAGGGAGTATTCTGTGCCGTCTGCTCCAGTTACCTATCACAAAAATACTATTTATTAGTTTCTCTAATATGAATAAATCATTGTAAGTCGATAAGTATTTGCTCTGATGTGTCTTTATAGTCACAATTATTTTGGTAGAGAAATAATTTCAGGTAAAATACTTAAGATCACTAAATGATGACAAATGTATAACCAATGCAAATATCAGACAATAAGATCTATTGTAAAGGGGTTCACGCATAAAAAGGAAATTAAAAATGGTCCACAAATCGCAAAATGAACGAGTAATAGACCAATAGCCTTCAATTTCACGTGTTTAAGATGGACTAAATCAAAGGCGCAACTAGGGGGCTAAAAAAGTTAACCTACACAATTAATCCAATTCCAATGAGTTTTCAGTTTTTGAAGAGGTAGGGGGGCTTTCAGTACACTGCTTCACGCCTATGGCGTTTGCAATATGAGCTCCTCAGGAAAATGTCGGGTTGCGACCCTGGACGGTATGACTAGGTGAAAAATTATGATACCACAATTTTATAAGTATATCCAAGTGTATTACATTCTTTAGCACACAAGGGAGACTACTGAAATGCTGCATGAACATACATGAGGCAGAAAAATACATTACGGAAACCAAGAGGGTAGTTACAAATATTATCACATACATAATTATGAGAAAATGACTTTAGGCTATTCACATCACACTATAGCCTATCAGCAGAAAGCAAACAATATTAGAGCTTCACAATATCTTATTTCTTCATTGATAAGCACATAACCCGTCAAGTCTCAATCATTATGTGCCTTGTGTTAGCCGCCGCTAGAGCGATCAGTTTAAAATTTGAAAAATAACAGGTGCAGCATTGTTGGCAGTTGATCTGCAAACATCCAACGCTCTTGTTGACCATGCTACAGGAAACACGTGTCACTACTTTCATGCGTGCACATTTTGAGACATTGCTTAAGGAGCACAGATAATCAATTAGCAAGCCATCAAACTATAAGTATCAGAAAGACAAGTTAAACAACATTCAGCAATAAATTAATATGCGAAACGAAACTTACTTTGCATGAATTCTCAGATCGGGCTGAAAATTGCTGAGAAGAAGCTTGGCCCATTTGTGCTGCGCATACTACAAACGATAAGTTTAGTTTAGCAAGCATATATTTAACGGCATGTACCATCGATGAAGCATTAAACCATGAAAAGCCATTTTAAAACTACAGTCCAAGTCAGGCTAAACGAGGAATCTACGACGTATTCGGTATGTTGCTATTTGGATAAACAGAGAGTGTGTGAAATACAATGCATATGGGTGATTTATAAACAAGACATCTAGGGGTCTATTGGGTGGTGGATCTCATGGTTGAGGTGGTGGATCTCAAATCCGAGGTTCCGGATCTCAGATCCGGCTGAATTTAACCACTATCTGCCTTCAATATTAAATGGCGTGTGCAGGTCTGCAGAAGCATTACGTTTCGCTATTGGTTTTGATTGCCTTCAGTTCATGCAAGTGCTCCAAAATTTAAACTTGTCTTACAATATACAGTTTGAGTTGTCAAGACAACCGTCCTATTCAGAATGCAGTGGATGACTGTGGATTAATGATCTCACTCACTAGATGATGGTTTTCGTATTCGACTATACCTTTACATTTGGACTTTACGTTTAATGGGCCTTTAATAATACAGGACACTTATTTGGTTTTATCAAAGCAAAGAGACTAGAATCAAGTAACGGCCCGATTTCAGAGCAAAATGTGCCATATAAATTTATTGACTCGTGATAACCCACGACGTAGCCTACATGTAGGGGAGGATGTCCTGCATTGGGTCATGTCCTGCATTGGGTCAGTGGCGGTATCAAGGCCTAGTCTATCATTGTTTCGGACGTGCGTCATCTAGCGAACGTATTTAATGTCGCGAAGAAGATTATCATGTCTTAGGCAGATAAACGGCAAATCTATTTTTTAGGTAAGAAAAGTAAATGTTAATCGTTTAATGTCAGTCAACGCACAAGACGCTTTGTGTTAATTTAGCCTACAATTTCTGTAAACTACTTTAGGACAGTATATTGCGAAGCATGGGGTAAAGTTTGGAGATCGTATACAGCACAGTTGTGCTACTGTCAAAAACGTTAGTCACTGACCAATGATGGCCTGGATTGGGACAACGCTCATGGCCTGCATTGGGACAATTTTTATTAGTAAGGAAAATATTAAATTTTTGGAGCTTACACTTGGAACAATTTTGTTGTATAACCAAATTCGACCCATAAAACGTTGCTGTTTCTGATAATGAAAGCAAAATACAAGTGCTACAGCCAACACCAATTCTGTGCTTAAAAGCGTAAAAATTGACCCGATGCGGGACATTCTCCCCTATGGTCTCAGCCTAGACCAATCCAGCATTACCAACTCATTTTGACTCGGCCCATTTTATTTGAAATGTTTGTTTTAATCAATGTCAAATGTGCTGAAACTTTTGCTAATTTATATTACATTTATATTACATGTACATGTATGTACATGTATCAAGGAATTGATGTTTGCAGATGACCAGCAAATGTTGGTGCAAAACAAGGAAAGTGTACAGAAAATGATGGACAGAATGAACGCAATATCGATCGAATTGCGAATGAAAACAAACATAATAGGACAAATGTATAAAAGTTACGGAAGACATTGTGATCAGAATGCACCATAGATAATATATATTTAAGTACAAAGTGAGGACAAAAGGAATGATGGAAGGGATTGAAGAAGAAGGAGATCAGGTACACACAATAAGGAACACTGAAACAGATAAAGGAAATAGATCAGAGACACGCCGAGGAAGACTCACTGTATACATAGAACAGTCATCGAATAAAATGGATGGAAAGTGAAGTGGTGGAAAACGACGATACATTGTGCTGGATTGGATGATGACAGATGATGTATGTTGAAAGCTCTAAGAAGAAACCCAACAAACGAGATTAGTGGCAACGTTGGACATTTGAACCTGCCTAAGAGGCAGAGAACCAGAATATGATAATGGAGAATGGCTTCAAACAGTTGAAAATAAAATAATAAATGTTTTGTTTTGTTGAATCAATGAGTATTTAATCAAACACTGTAATCGTATAGCAACCTAAATGATTCGGTGTACAACCATTTTCAGAGCCTTAGCAATCAATCATTCTATGCAATCAGTGAGTGCTCTGTATATTGCAACTTGTGTGCATCTATAATGCTGTGTCCAAGTGTATAGGCATATGATTTTTATAATTTATCTGTTATAACGACAGAACGTAAATTTCAGTGGGTTATCAAATCGACTGGTCTCCATTGAACATAATCAACACTGACAACTCATGAGACCAGTGAAATGTATAATCCATTACTGTTTCCCGTTCCATCTATCTCTATGCTGTATATCAATCTCAACAATCATGTCTCCATTAACAGAATAGCCATAATCATCATTTGTCTTGACTGTTAGTAGTATTTATTTTTTTTAAATCAGAGCATTTATTATTTAAAAAATCAGAGCTTCAAGTTTCACCTGGGTTGTACACTTCTGAGTAGATAGCTGGCTGATGAAGTTCGCATCCCAGATAATAGGGCTGCGAATAGTCTTGGCATTTCACTAAAAATAACAATTTTATGCAAAAACAATTCCATACAAACTCGGGCAAAACATACAATACTTCCATGTTAGCCAATGCTATATGTTGCAGCCACCTGGAAAAATGTGTGAGTATTGAAATATGGATTAGGCTTATATATGATTTCTTCTCGTATCAGAAACAGTCACAAACAGGGGCGGCGATCCCGAGTGATCGAGGGAGACATGTCCCCCCACCTTTTACAGAAAGTGGACAATTTATAAGTATATCCCCTCACATTTCCTACTCCTCTCATTGGGTGTCCCCCACCTGTCAAGCGAGATCGCCGCCTCTAGTTACAAGCCATATTTTTTATTCTGCTTTCGTCTCGATTATGTCACCTCAAATTTTGCTTTATCAGTGTGCGTTATTGTAATGATGATAAATGCATTATCTAAGCGATTTGTGCATATAAGATATGTATGGCATATATACGGTACTATGCAATGCATGGAATAATGGAATAAAATGTAACGAACATTATATGTTACACCATTCATGTGATCGTATCAGAAGCACGCCAGGTCACACACCAGGTTTTCCACTCTAAACTTAAGTGTCACCTTTTCAAGAACTCTTGCCCAGACTCCTGACTTGACATGCCACCTGTCAATCCTCGACCAAAACAACAACCTCCTTAACAGCTACTCTGCCTCCCTGCTGACATCCTGGAATCCCAACTCTGACCTCCAACGGACTATCCTTTGGATAACCCTTTCGATTTGATGCAGCGCTAGTGAATAAGCTGGTGCCCTGCGCTTGGCTTTCAAGTGGCGCTTTAGAAATTTTGAGATTAGGATTACGAGGTTAATGCTTAGGCCTAACGAATCATAACCTATGCATGACCAAAGTCATACACGCAGATCCATGGGCAAGTCGTTAATTAGCATAAAATATTCCTTTGTTACATTACTTTTGTATAATATCAGTCTACTGCTAATGAGATGTGCTTAGTGTTGATCATAGTCTCAAGATTTAACAAAGAAACCAAGAAAATTATGGAATTGCACCTGGTTTCTTCTTTACGTCAGAGTATATCACTTGCTGCTCTTCTCCAGCAGTGGCAGCAAGACTGCAAATCGCAGGTTCGACAAGGTGGCTTGTTGCCGGTTGGGCAGAATTATTGATGGTCGCCTGTTGGGAAGGATTGTGTATTGTCGATTGATGGGCCTTGGCTTGAACAGAAAATAATACTAATAAAGGCAATCTATATAGCGCGGTAAGTCGACCGTACCGCTGCATCGATATTTTGATGGATATTCTAAAATTAACAATGTGAAACAAATTCCAATGAATTTAAATCCTATATTGCAATTTCTTGTTTTTATGGCAATTCCTTTGTCGTATTAGGTCAATAGTAAACTACGATTTGTGTTAAGTCAGCTGCAAGCGTCATCCCCAGCGAGATGAGAGGCACATGACTGGACGAATTGTGCAACCAGCTGACTAAATTCTTCAAGGGATCTGTTTTCAAAAAACAGTCAAAACCATACTTTCTGCATAATGTCGAACATTAAGTTATCGTTTGAAGCTTCATTTAGATATACATGTATACTTGCGCCGACTGAGAACAGTACTGTCATGTAAAGCACTCCAGAAGTAGCTTTCTACCCACGGTGCTCATTACAATTACAGTCACGAACCACCAACAGCGTCACTTAAAATTTGACAGCTTCTGAATTTTAAACAATTTTTGTGATAATACGTGTACAAGTTAAACAGAAAACATGTTTTAAACATTTATTGAGAGCCAGATAAATACTCATTTGACTGTATAAGGTACTTGAAAACCAATTGTGAAATGCCGTTGTTTCCCACTTCGTGAATACCGCTTTCTCTGAACCAAGCAAGAAGTTTTGGAGGTGTCCAGGACAGGCTTCTTTAGTTGTTAAGCACTTTTATTGACGATAGCTTGCTGCTGACATAGGGTTACGATTTTAAAATGCTACAAGTATTACCTTTAAATTATAGAGACCATCGAATATCGTTGCAGTGTGACATTATGTCATAAAATTGTCTTCTCTTCATTTGCAACCCGCCGTCTACCGAGTTATGTAATTGGGTTAGAAGAAACCGTTGAGAGAAATAAAAAACTGCCAATACAAGTGTTATAGGCTCTGAGCAAGAACGTTTGCCAAGTTTTTAATAATTTCTTTGGTCATTCTTTCTCATTCATTCATAGCATTTGGATAACGTCGATTGTATAATAATATATTATATCGGACGTTTCAATATCTGGTCTAGTTAATAACACTTATAATCAATGTTTAGTTGAAATCGTAACAGACCTACCCTGCTTATTTTACTAATAATATATGCCGATAGTAGCGATAGAATAACTCACATTTATTCAACTTCACCGTTACCATGAAAACGATGCATAGTATTATTGACACCACCAACGCTGCCACTCCAAAGACGAGAAAATCTGTAAAAAATAAACTGCTTCTGTTTATACTCTAAGTCCAACAAGAGAACCACACAATTGTAATCTTGTGAATTCTTTACCTGTCGAAGAATCCGTCACGTCGAGAAGTCTCAGAATAGCTTTGGTATCGTTAAACTCAACGCAGTGTGGTGGCCGCTTTATTTGCACAGGTGCAGTGAAGCTAAACTACTTGAATCCGGGCAATAGCTGGAACGCTAAAGCACAGTGCTTTTTTCTGACGGAACGCACCAGAACGACGTTCCGGCACATTTTTTCAATTACTACAAAATAAAAATAATAGCTAGTTGTGCCGCACAATTTGTGTTCAATGCGGTCATACAGCTATCTTCGTACATTACACGAAAGTCTATAGATCGTGATTATTGGGTCCTATAAAATTTAGTTTATTTGGCAGTTAATTTTAGCGTCAATTCTTTCAACAATGCAGATGCGTTCCGGCACATTTTAGTTTAGAAAAAAAGCACTGCTCAGGCCCAATTTGGGGTTTGGGATGATTCCACGGTGTACAGGATCTTTAGAACTAGACCTACACACGACCTGGTCACCTAGAAACGGGCTATGAACAGAGACGTCCGTGTCGACACGTAGGATAGTATGGACACGACACACCATGTTTAGCCTAATGACAAATGTAAAAAAATAAGTTAGCGTGTGATTTGACTGTATTGTTACAGTGTTGTTGACGACTCAACTTGATGATGTTTGAACAGCGTGATTATGCTCCGAGGATCTTCTATCGAAGCGCTTATCTCTTTATCGACAAGAGCTGCATTGGTTTCCCAGTCGCTATTAGTACACTCTTGTTGTTGAAATTTAAAAAAATGGTATCCACAAAGTTACAGCATGCAACTGCCAAAGAGAGTCGGATATCCTAATTAGCAGTTGAAGTGATAGCAATCACCAGCAATGTGCCTTTGTCTAAGCTGCATACATGCTTATGATAATTATAGAGTTAGCATTGTAATGTAGCTAATAAACTAATTTGTAATTAGAAATTTCTACATTGCCGCTTCAAGAAATCAAGGAGTGTGTGCCTGCCTATACATGTACGCTAAAGCACTGCCGTTAGAAGCAGAAATTTAAACTTCAATATGATTTCCTGTATAGTGCAATGCTTGTTTCAAGCATTTTTCCATGTTGCATCCAATTTTGTGCTCCTAACTTACCTGACTGTAATAAATTAGCACAGTTACCGTTTGGATGATACAGGGTAGACGTACATGCAGACAATAATGCAAATACGAGAGTTCATGTATCGATATAATTATGGTCTATTACCAAATGTTTTTAATATTTTTTTAGGCCTTACCTCTGATCGCCATATCAATCAAACAACAAACTCGACTGCCCGTGTTTCTCCTTATGCACACAAAAATACTCGATTGCTTTCCATTCAAAGTACTGGAAACCATTTATGGAATCTTCTCCCAACATAAGCTTATATTCAATACCAACCAAACGTTAGACTATTTTAAACTAAACTCCGCCTCTATTTGCTTGCAGATACCTCTAACCATTGATTGGTCGTGTCTGCATCTATTCAGTGGATGCAACGAGCCAGCCCTTAGTTAAGGTACTAGTAAAGATTAACTTCTATCTATTTTTAATTACCTGATTTGTGAATTTATTAATAGCCCATCGCCAGTTTATAAATTCTACATTCTGGTTAGCGGGTTCCATGAACCCTTTAGGTTCCTCTGTATAACCAGATTATTCATTAATCATTCATATTCATTCATAAATTTTCATATTCATAATCATATTCATTCATAAATTTTATGAAAACTTGTAGTTTGTCATTTTCTCGTGCTTTTTTGGTACCAAATAAAATTGAATTGAATAACAATAGAGCTGCGAAAATCAGCAATTAATTACTCGATTAATCGATAGTTATTTTAACGATTAATCGTTTCGATTACTCCGCCCATCACTAACATGTACCGGAAGTCTGAAAGAAACATCATAAACCGTTCACATTGCAATGTGGCGTCGGATAGTAATCGAAATATTAAATATAAACACATATCAGGTCGATTAAATGAACATTTTGGATTTAAATTATTGGCTAACGGACATATCGAAAATACTGATAACATTTATTGCCTTCATTGCGACAAATCATTTGCATACCATGGATGTAACACTTTAGTATGAGCGAGAAAACCACCTGTGTTACATGTCTTTCCTGTTTGTATCTACATTGAGTACCTGAGAATTGTAATTGAGATGTCACTAATTTGTTTGACAAATGTAATTATTCAAAATGTTTAATTCAATCAAAATTAACCTTTAATTTATCGTCATTTTTAGAAAATAGCTTTTAAAATTAAATGGATCGTTAACAGCCCTAAAAATAATTATTGATACCCGCTGTCATACATGTAATAGGCCTACTATGTTTAGGGGAAATGAACTCGCTATGCCTCACACCCATAACTGCCTTATTGGGTTAAGTTAACGACACATCTGCTGTTGTTAGTCCATTCCATTATTAAACACGTGATAGGCCTATGTTTTGACATTTGGTATGTCAAAGCTGTTATTGTAAATATTCGCATGAGCCGAAGATCCTAAACCAACATGCAATATTAACAAGTCTTAAAGAATCAGATCGCACGACGAACAGTAGACTAATAGGTGTGCAATTAGCTAGATCAGCGTTTCCCATTCTATTTGGGCCATGGAAGCCTGTTGATCTTAAATTCTTGGGTGGAACACCCCTTCAAGAACTAAACATATTCTGTTCTCTTTCCTCTTGAGAATGCAGCTAATAATTAAAGGTTTAAGCCTACTTTTATTAATAGCAGCACAAATATTGATGACAATTACACTTGAAATCTCTTTCATATAAAAATATGTACATATGTTAAGCAAAAAGCCTCCACTTGTTCACACTGAACGTTTTCCGCGGAACCTTTATTGTCACCTAACAGAACCCTAGGGTTACGCGGAACACAGTTGGGAAACGTTGAGCTAGATAGTGAATTATTACTATTTCGAACACCGGGAAATGTAATTACTGTGATGTATATATTTCAATATATATGTATGGCCCATAGCGCGATGAGACAATGGTTCTCTCTTCTGCATTGATGGGCATTGGGTAAAGTAAAAGTGGTTTAACTTAATGATCAGATGATGACCCAGTGAATAAATGTAACCAATGAGTGTCATTTTATACACAATTTAGCCTAATTTGTCTAAACATAATTTTTTAATCAGATTTCTATACAATGTTTCCTGTTTTCTATCAGATCTGTATATTTAAATTTTCACATATTTGTCTTTCTTCTCCTCATAATCGTCAGTACCATCATCCTCGACAGTAGCAACACAACAACAGCAGAAACACAATAATTATTGCCAATATCCTCTGTGAACCAGTTTCATGTTAATTGGGGCGATTCAGAAACTGGATTATAACAATTATTAGCAGTTTAAATCGTAGTGCGATTTTCTTTTCGTTTTTCTATCAGGCTATCTATCAGGACTGTGCATTTTATCAATATAAATTATTTACCGTACTCTTAATTCTCCTTCGCTTATCCTTCTCTCCGTTCTCCACAGCAACACCGTTGGTAATAGACAAGAATCTTGTAAGTGTTGTTGACGCACGAGAAACCTTGCTCCATGCGTGTAGTTGTCCAGACTCCACTGTTAACTTGCCGAAGAATGACCAGCACTGTTTGGCTTAGTTCTGCTGGTCACACATATCCTTGTGTCAGCCACGAATTTTGTCTGCTTTAGCGTTCAATATTATTATCACATTTACGTTGGACGGAGTGTTTTTTGTTGACCTTCTTATATCATAGACTAGCATTCCCGTAATCAATGACTGTACACAGCGCCCTGATTATTATTTTGCTATTCAGTTTTGCTCTTCAGAGTGTATTATATACATTACATTGTGGCTTACTTGTAAACAGTTCGCAAGATATTCTGTACAAATGTTAAGGTGCTTGCATTGTAACGTTGCATTCACAAACTACTCAAATTGTATTGCAAAACTAGATACTGTAGATCGTTAAGCAAATTTTACAACCTGTGAAGCCGCAATCTTTTGGCCTTCGATTAAAAGTACAATTACAAAACAAAACCAGAAGACTCTGGATGTCGTGGGAATCAGAATAGTGAAAGAACAGGTGAACTTGGCTGTGGAGGTAGACATCCTACTAGACATCTTGTGCAGACGAGAGAAAACAATTGGACGTTTGGCGAAGTGTCGTGTAAATACTTACATGTACATTACCTTGTTCTCTCGTAATTCAGGAAATTTTTGTCAAGGCCATAATTACAACCGGTCAAAATTCAGTTGCTATAGGATAAAGGCATGATTCAGGAGACATGTCTCCGAAAGTATGAACACATGACTTAGGCTACAAGTTCTATGTTAGGGTGATTAAGTAAGGCACTATACTTCTCATTCCCCATTCTTTATTTTGTTCATTTTCTTCCTTTCTATAGTTGAATTCGAAAAACCCTGTTTTCAAAATAAAAAGCAAAAAACGACAAGTTAGTGCCTTGCAATATTATTGCGCAAGCACTTTTACAGGTATAAAAACTGTCATTTACAAAGGAGAATAATGCATGTTTATAATAATCACTCATCCACAATGTATCACTATATTCCTGCCCAAAATACAGAACATTTCTGACAGTAGAATATTCGTCATTGGCTAAAGAAATAATCTAATGCTTGGTCTACAATCATGAAATCGGGGTTCAGATCCCTGACAGGGCACAAATTTGATTGAAAATGTCTATTGGAACATGCACCTCCTAGCCGAGTCCACTATAATGAGAAGTTATTAGCATGGAAGACTTGCGTGGAGCTGCTCTGTTGGTGATGGAGGCTGGTGAAAGACTGTGGCTAACTATAGTTTTACGTAAGTCTAGTGCGTAATTGGTCTTTCTTCCAGTCATCATCCGGCCAGAGTTTACACGTGACCTCTGACTTCCATTTTTTTGCAATCTGAGTATGACGGAAATCGTATCCTAGAAACCAATTTACGTATCTAAAGTTGTCCCGTTGACCTTTAGACAAAAAACTCACTCATTTGGAAATTGGCAATACTAAATTGGTTTCTGCTATTGACTGCAATGTGTCAACCAAGTAATATCACAGTAAACGAGTGTTACACTGACCTAACCCTTCAAGTGGGAAGCTCAGAGAGTGAGTGATGAATTTCCACCTTCATATGCCGAGGCCATGGAAATTACGTTGTATGTATTTTATACCTTCATAGCAATCTCAAAGTTAGCTCAAGTACTGCTCTGTCATCTAAATCCCGACATTTTTTGCCAATTGAGAATCTGCCTATTGAATTTTGTCATTTGCCTTGTTATCACCAGCCAAATGTACTCAACCATCTTATAGCCACATTATAGTTGTTTGTAGTCATTGATTAAACATGAAATCTTAATCAAAACTTTGGCATATCAAGTAAGTAATTGTGAAATTGCTAGTGAAATGTCTGTATACATGCATTTCAAATACTAGATCTAAGTGACTCATGCGTTGACATGAATCTGGCGGCATGTTAGAGACGAAATTTATTTGGCATCCAGCCCATGCACTGCTGCAATGACCATGTTACAAACCTCATGATGTTGAAAAAGATTAATTTGCATGCAATTTTACTGTATATTGTACAAAATAGTAGGCCTACTTTATAGTGCATACTTTAAAAGCGTCTTGCATATCTCATTTTTATGGAGTAAGTATGATAAGATGACTTTTGTTAAGATAATTTGTGCGCCCCATTTATCAAATTTCTGGGGGGCAAAATTCAAAAAGTGTGGTTGGTCGGGTCTTGGCGTCCCTAAAATATGCCCCCCACTCTTCAAAACTTTGTTACACCTCTGCAGTGACATAACTGGTGGTTTCTAAATTTTTTCAAGACTTGTATTCCAGTCTCTGTCTCACAATTTTCTCAACTATAAAGTTATTAAAATTAGAAATAACTAATATTAACTAAATTTCTGAATCATTTTAAAATGAAGTTTTATTCAGCTTAATGAATCTTTGTGTAATGCCATTGAAGATATTATGCGCTCAAGCCTTTACTTAACTCGTGAGGTATTATATATTATATTATATGTTATATATATATTTATATATTATAGTCCACAGGACACCAAAATTTAATGACATCTATTGTTGTTGAAAAGCGCTGGTATAACTGCCTTGTATAGTGTAGATCATGATCACATTCAAAATAAATTTTGCAAAATAACATTAGACCTACTAGTAAGCAGTAGTAAACTAGTACTAGTTTATTTACAATTGTTGTCATGCAGTTTGCAGGAAACTTCTATATATATATATATATATATATATATTCCGGACATTTAAACAAGCAATATACTGTATTTGGACTTGTAGTAAGTAGCAAAATATTCAGCTACATGTAACTTACATCGTAAGACAAAAGTTGGTGATGTCCAATTATGTGAATATTCGGGAATGTTTTTGGCGGTTGTCGTTTTGGGACGATCATACTCAAGGAATCGAGTTGTACACGTGAAAGAGGTTTCATTGTAGGTGGTGTTCAAAGCGATAGTTGTAGAAATCACACAAATATTTTCCATTTTTTCGTATGCTTGGTTGGCAAATATCACTGAGTCGTTCTCTGAATTTCTCTGCTGCGTCCATTCCATTTTGGGAGTCCATCTTCCACCAAAGGTTAAATTGCATTTCAACTCTACATATTCTTCCTCATCCACTACAATTAGGTTGGAGGCCACTGGCATTCCATTGACATAGCACTTAGGTTCAGACGCTGAAGCCAACAAGTAATTGGATCACATAATTAACTTCCGATTGCAAAAACTTAGGCATCTCTTAGTTAAAGCTTCTTTCAATAGTTTGAAGCAAAATGCTACTCAATCATCATCTTTATATGCGTGTGAGAAGAGGTGACAAACATTAACTTGCTGAGTAGTATGTAGAAAATAAGATAAAGAAATATGATATTCTAGAATCTAGACCCATATCACTTTCATATCATAATATATTGAGTAAAACAAACTTACTCACCGAGTACTATAATTTGAGAGCTGAAATTGTCTCCACCTGGTTCAATGCATCCGTACTCATTGCCGTGGTTCAAAGTAGCATTGAATCTGAGATCGTATTGTCCACTTATATCTCGGATGATATCGTATCTTTCTGCTGTATCATTGGAAAACCTGCTCCCAGTGAAGATAACATACAATAGATCGTCAGTCTCTGTTGCATTGTGAAATCGTTGTCTCCAGAGAAGCTTCTTAGACGTATTTGTTCTGCATTCCAAAATAACCTTACTTCCGATTATTGCTGCTGAGTTGGATGGAAATGTAGTTAAAATTGCCGTTGCACCTATATATAACACCAGCCAAACTATGTCATGATATCTGCATACAGTGAACTGGTCTTTTTACTAAGGGGCAGTCTATGAATGACGTCAGGCAAATTTGGACAATTTTGACCCCCTCCCCCTTCGTCACGCGTTGTCACAAATGCCATGACCCCGAAAAAACCAGATGTCCAAAATATTATGTGCGATATTATATTATTTTCTTAGAATTATAAATGAAGTAATAATAACGAAAAAAACTTAAAGCTATAATAATATTAGAACAAAGATAAATTTAGGAAGGATGACTATTACACTCATTAAGTATTCCACGCGATGAAAGCTCTGGTAGAATCATTGCATTTCTAAAGATTGTTTATTAAAAAAAACTTGAAACAATTCTAATTTATGCTTCTCCCACGCTGAAGCCAAATGCTCCTTCATGGAATAAATGGGGAGAGCCTGGATCTCATCGTCCTGCTCAATGGATATTCCATTCAGATCCAGAACTTCTTCGTCTATTCAATCAGCACTCTCCATTTTCTTCACTCGCGCTTACATCTATTAGTTCACGTTGCCGACGTGCAGTGACTAGATGTGGTCTGTGCGTTTTGGCAGAATAATTAACTCCTGCTTGTGTGTTACAGAATGATTGCTTCACTTTCAAAACTCAAAAATTGACACCAACCGTAAAAGTAAATGTCGCGGGTTTCACTCTCGCCACTTCTTCTTCTTGATGACGAGATTATCCGCTGGTTCTTTCCTCTATCACCAACACGACACACTTGATGGTTTTAATATGTATATTTAATTAAATGTGTACACACCACTCATCCTATCTACACTTACTGGAGTTATTAGTGTCTTTTAGAAATGTTTCCCTGATTTACGTTGGAGACGGGGTTCCCAAACTACGTTGATTACCCTTATCGTCAGAACGACCTAGCGTCTCCCCCAGTTCCGAAACAAGTCCCTGTTCCTTTGCTTGCTACGCCATTTGAATCCTTCTAGAGGCGATTTCCTTCGCCATCCCAAACGCAAAACTCGTATCTCTGTTGGACGAAAGGTCACCAGCAGAAGCCATTACTAAACACTGGTTGGTCGGGTCTAGGCGTCCCTAGCGTGACGTCAGATTCCTAGGGGCTTCCAGTTACTGTTTGACTAGCGGCTGTATTGCTGGGCCTGGTCAGTGTCATAGATGGGTAACAGGTTCCAGGGATCAAATTTCATTGTTATCGTTATACCGCCTAGTGGGTTGCGCCATTCGTATCGGAATTGTCCCATATTCATGATCCGTGTCAACCAGCCGGTCCAGACACAATCTTCCACTGATTCATGAATTTCTTATATGTGGGTCGTAGAGATGGAAGGGACAGTCGTCTCTGACATCTGCCTCGCGGTGTCGGGTTTCGTTGTTTGACACCCCGATGATCCTTGCACAATCCTCGTCGTCTGTATTGAGGCCGCCTGCTTCAGGCGAAGTCCATTGATGTCTCTCCTCTGAGGTTTCAGGTAGACATTCTCATCCGTAGTCCTCCTACGCCTCGGCTGTCGATCGATGACTTTTATAGCGCCATCGTCCAGAGTGTCGCGCGTCACAGTAAACAATCCAAAAATTAAGAACAAAACTCTATCAATTACTGTTGTTCAATTGTGGAACAGTCACTGCTAATTAAGTGGAACTTGTTTGGTTGGGTGGCAAGTAATTGCGCATCTTGACGTTTGGTGTGATGATGTGACGTCACATTTCGTCGACCCTACCCTCGTTACACTTTGTCACTAATGCATGGGTGACCCCCTCTCCTAGGCGTGTGGCGTCATTTATGGACAGCCCCTAATTCAGACTTCGTGAAATGAATCGATTTTCTTATGATCGTGTTGAATCTGATCATGTTCAATCATTTTGCTGATGAAATTTGGTCAGATCAGGTCAAAGGAACCTATTAAGACCGATTCATAATTCTACATATTCGTGCAAGAGAAAAGTAATATTGTTAGATTTGTTATTAGCAGCGACAGCTACTATCAACACCATCACCATTTCATTCGCCTGTTATATTCGATCCTACGCAACTGATTTTCGTTGGGACTATTTACATGTATGCGTCACATATGATCATAGATACATGTACATGTAGGGCCTAGTAACGAAAAAAAGGACTGTGGTATAACAATTCCAACAATTTCAATTTCAACCAGGTTATTAATAGTCTAGATATGGCACACCTACTCAATATGGCATCACGTGAAATTGACATTAACTAAATAACTCACCTGTAATAAAGTATAAAATATTTGCTAGAATTAAAATTAACATGGTAGCCGGTT
Source organism: Bimastos eiseni (assembly GCA_959347315.1). NCBI lineage: Eukaryota > Metazoa > Annelida > Clitellata > Crassiclitellata > Lumbricidae > Bimastos > Bimastos eiseni. The sequence goes on from OY365810.1 coordinate 35,071,582, forward strand.
AAAAATATTTCCAATCTGCAGCTATCAATCGCGTTTGGTAGCAGATATTTAAATGAAATGTTTATAAAGACCGCCTATCAATCAGCCAAAAACGAAAACCTACGACTAGGACTAACCACACGTAATACACCATAATACACTGCTGCGCACTTAGAACCGGATTTGCTAACGATGTAGGCCAACTGGTTATTTGATATTTGGGCACTTTAGAGCTGATAACAGACTGATCTGCTTCTGTATTCAATGTCAGGAGCTTCTCTAGGCAATATCCAACAGTATTCAGGCAGCATACAACTCCTGGCTTTGTGTCTCCACTGTAGCAATGTCTGTCTGTTCATCATTGATGTCGCCAAGATAAGCTAGCAAAAATCCAAAGGGATATGCACATGGTATGTGACGTTTTGGCATAGGACGTTTCGGTGCAGGACGTTTTGGCGAAGACCTCTGATACAACAATATTGTATATTATGTATTATATAAATATATTATATGGCAGTCTACACTTTAGTGTCCTAAATTATTCCACATGGCAAGTCACGTTAAGCCTCGGGAGCGTCGGTAGTATATGGACCAGTGAAAAGCATCATGTTTAACTAGAAGCCGGCTCAATGAAAAGAATACTGTTAAACTGGGAGCTGGATTGACAAAAAGAATCGTGCTTAAATGGAAGCTGGATTGATGAGAATAATCATGAGTAAATGGAAGCTGGATTGATGAAAATAATCATATTCAAATGGAAGCCGGATTGATGAAAATAATCAGGTTTAGATGGAAGCTGGATTGATGAAAATGATACTGCTCATATGGAAGCTGGATTGTTGAAAATAGTTATGCTTAAACGGAGGATGGATTGATTAAAATAATCTACTTAAATGAAAGCAATTATTTTAAAGGGAATGAACCCTAGGCTTATGCAGACATATAATACTTGAACGACTAGGCGCTTTCGTTTTCACATTTGGTAGACACAAACACGGTGCTGCGTAGTAATCGCAGTAATAGCGATGGCAATATGTAGGCCTAGACCTGGGCCTTCGGTCCACCCAGGTAAATACAACATTGGAATAATCTTTTTTGAACTACTGGACTGACTGCAAACTATGCGTAGATCGCAGAAATAAATTAAAATGTATCTGGGATCCGCCATGAACACGCTTTAGGATTGCTGAAATGGCGTCGAATAGCATATTGTACGTTGGTTGTGCTAAAATTAGAACTTAGCAGCAATATATATGAAAGAGAATTTTTATGTTTGCGGTTGTATACGCTTGCAGCGCTCGATGACTAGCAATAATTAATTGGAATAATTATATGTAAATTGTGGTAATCGGTTCAATATTATAGCAAATATCAAGAGTTGGCCAAGATGGCTACGTTTTGGACTAGCTAGGCGCTGGGTTTTTCTCTAGGCCAATAACGAAAGCAAAGACATTGCAGAAAGATAGGACGCACACGGTAGACTAAGAAAATTCGGTTTTCGATCGAACTCGACTGCAATGTGCATTACAAAGTGAGCGGAGATTCAGACGGGTGCGATACTTACTGCGGGATAGCGTATACTATTTCAAACACAGTGCTGCGTAGTAATCGCAGTAATAGCGATGGCAATAATTTATGTAGGCCTAGACCTGGGCCTTCGGTCCACCCAGGCAAATACAACATTGGAATAATCTTTTTTGAACTACTGGACTGACTGCAAACTATGCGTAGATCGCAGAAATAAATTAAAATTTATCTAGGATCCGCCATGAACACGCTTTAGGATTTTTGAAATGGCGTCGAATAGCATATTGTACGTTGGTTGTGCTAAAATTAGAACTTAACAGCAATATATATGAAAGAGAATTTTTATTGGACTAGCTAGTGAGCGGGGATTCAGACAGGTGCAATACTTACAGACTTTTGACTCATGCAAAGAAAACGCACATTAATAGGCGATGTTATCAGCAACATTTGACTGATGCGCCTCACATTATGTGGTATCCAAAAAGGGCCAAATAGTAACCACCTATGGATTTTTGCTAATATTTCGGCCAAAAGTAGGAAATATTAAATGACATTTTAAAGGCTGAAAATCAATTCATATTTGCATATACCGCCAATATTAACTGAAATATTTCAAACATGACAAAAGTTATATAACTTTTAATGAGTGCAGCCACTGATCTTTGATGGTCAAAAAACATTTATACACGCAGTTATAAAAAACGAATTTATAGTCACATTTCAAGTATTTGTAATATAACACACTTCATAGTTATTGTTATTGAGAATAGATATTGAAAATTATCACTTCGACATCATCTAGCTAGCAGTCGATTAAATTGGTGCATAAAAATGTTTTGCAATTAATTATTTTATGATAGCATTTGTAATAAAATAAACAAGGGCGAGGTGTTCATGACAGATAAAATGCGTACACAGACACTTCATGAATCACGAACATGATCTTGGAGCCAAAGCTGTAATCAACACTCAATCTGAAATCACTGGAGCTTAGCACTTATAAAAATAGGCGGACGCAATGAGGATAGGGGTGGGGTGGGCGGTGGAACGTCGTAATGGCAGCGGAAAGCATAAATCTATCGGCACCCAAAAAAATTTCGAGCAGGTTGACGAACTTATTTGCTCACAGAATTGTAACATCAGAGAAATCATCTCAGTACTCGGGGAAATTCAGCAGCGTTGAACATCGGCGGCACGTCTGTTAGAAGATTTGCCAAAGAAGTTCTGAACCTCACCACTTTTCGTCATGTCCATGGGAAAATTATCACCGATGCAATAAGGTCAACAAAATTTGCCAAATTGACTCAGAATATGTGTGGCTGCTGGTGGTAGACGCAGGTTGTGAAACAATATGGTGTTTGTTTTATAGCAATTACTTGAGATGTGACCTCCTAAAATCGTCTTTCTAACGAAACGGCGCAGACAATACGACGCAGTACAAAGATTATGATAGTGATTATTATCTAGTGATTATTTGCTGAGTTCTACCATAGACGCGCTCGATTTAAATGTAAGTAAGTGAGTCCCCATTTTAAAGACGACTTTTTGTTTTGCGCCGTTTTGTCAGCGCACCGTTGATTCTTTGTACACTGGCACGGTAGAAGTAATTACAATTGCAATTTGTGGTCTGTCTAAATCCATGCGCGACTGATCGATTACATCTATTTAATGGAACCTACTGTCAATTTGACATGGGTATCTGGCTCTGTTTTGGCTAAATGCAACACTTTTAAACTCTATTCGTGTTTTTTCACATTTTTATGTAATTATCAATTTGACATTTTGTGTATTTTGTAGCATTGGCTTTGCTGATTCTGTCAGCGGTCAATATTGTATTTGCAATGGAAAAAGAAACTTTTATTATAACTGAAGGAGAGGCATTTGAATTGAAATGCTCAACACATCTTCAATATTCTGTTGTCTGGCATTTCCAGCAATCTGATGGAACACGTGAAATATTTATGGGTGGTGAAATCTCACAGAGGTTTCAAGATATGTTCATTTCAACAGGGAATCAATCACTTGGAGAATACAATTTGCATATTCCTTCAGCTGATTTTAGATACGCTGGAAATTACAAGTGCATAGATGATGAAGGGTTTGGATCAGCATTGGTGTCAATTCAGCTAAGTATAGTTGGTACGTGCTTAACCTCAATGATACTGCTTTTACTAAGAAACACTGCATTAAGCAGAATCTCTAATTCTCTATGTTTGCTTAAATCACAAATGTTACTAATATGCAATTAGAATATGCATAAAATACTATATTCGAGCGTAAGTAGTTTATATTAACACAATTCTCATTAAATGATTGTCTCCATTTCTGCGCAAATTTGTAGACAAAGAATATTGATTCTGCAAAGTTTATTGATGGCATGCCTGGAAATTTGTCACTTCTGAATTAAAATTAAAAATGAATTCGTTGATGCATTGATCCTGTGCAGTTTTCTATTGCAGTCCTGACTACTTACATGGATATGCTACCAATTGTTGAGAGTGCAACAGATGCGGTGATCTTAGCTCCACGACTAGCAGCCGTTTTCTCGCAGAGTGATACGCACTCAGACGGCATTAATATTTCCATGGTTTGTGGCATTGTTGTGCCAATCGTGGTGATGATCGTGTTGGTTATAATAATTTTTGTAGCTTACCGAAGTAAGTACACAATCGTCTTGTTTCTCTACTGTTGTCAGTGGCATCTATTTTATTGATCCCAACACCCAAGTCAAGAATCTTGTGATGTAGGTTACACGTAGTGTCCAATTGAAGAGATGTAAAGATTTGCTCAAAGTTCTCAATGGACACTTCCATTTAAAACAACAGCCACTTTATTACTGCGATCTATTACCATGGTAACAGTAAGAAGGGTGCTTTTAATGCGGCAATGTTACGAAGACTATATTTCATATATATATATTGTATATATATATATCCTGTTGTAGAAATAAGGGAGTTTTTAATTAAATCGATTTTGACTGTAACTTTCAAACTGACTGTAAAAAGAAAAATCACAGGCTATAACTGATTCTTAGGTGGACAATTGCAGTGGTCAGCCATGTAAATCAATCGGATTTGCTTTCTAAATTACTGCAAGTTGGACGATCAACTGGATCCACAACGACAGATCAGCGCGTTTAATTTGGTTATTTCTGCATGTTCTTATGCGCTAAGTTCTGTAGTTACTTTCTTAAGAGCTGGTGAACAGGAGCAGTTGACAAAGACTGCAGATGACAGTTATGCCCATACCCTAATACATAGAAGAAAATCTTGAATTACCCATTGAATCATATAACTTAAGTATTTCAAAATTATATTATTTCCACAAAGCAATATTGACATTTTTAATGGGTCCTTCCAGCATCTTCTAAAAGTCTAAAGTCACTGTGGACTAAACCACTTCATTTTTGTCTCATGCAATTCTTATACTGAATCATTTGAATGATATATTTGAGAATAGGGTTTTTTTATTTTTAACTAATATATTGGTTTCTTATTATTATTCATAGTCTGATGACTGACTTTCTTACACAGTACAGGAGTTAAAATGATCACACAATTTCACGAATGTTGTACCAATTACGGTTATAAGAACCAAGACGACACATTGGTTACAATCTTTATTTCCTTCACGTATCCATATGTTAATTTTTAGTGTACAGTTTGCACTTTTTATAGTTTTACCACCTTAGTCGTGTAGACCTGTATGTAATGGGGAAGCCTGTGTATATATATGTATATGTATGCATGCATGTATATGTATGTATATATGCACAATTGTACATGCGTGTCATGGGTGACCCAGCTAGGTGTGGCATTGTGGCCGATTTCTTACTGCGGTTGGCCCGTAATGCGCGGAGGGTGGGTTCAACCCTCGTCCGGGATGTCACTGTGTAGGTACCTTGAGCAAGTCCTTCACGCACAATAGCTCTGCAGTACAACTGCAGTTGCGTCGTCGAGATGTGTGTGCGCTTCTGAACTAATTGTAAGAAGGGCAATATCTAATCACAGTTCTAATGTATTGTATTCTATTGCTGCCAGGACCACAGTCCTACCCTAATGCTCCATGTCCATCAATTACTCTAATTCATTGTTTTATGTATTTCCTTGCTTGCTTGATGGATTATCGTATAATAATAAAGCTGGTTGATTATGGTGATGGTTGGTCATGTATTATTTCTGCATAATATTATATATATGACGTGCATTTGTATGTATGTATAATTGTATATGAATACCTGTATAAAGTGTATATAAACACATGTATAGTTAGTGCCTTTGCTATTTCAATGTTTCTTGATGCAAGCTGTTTCCTTGCATATCACGCTCTCTAATTTTTATTATGCCAACCTCTCTTTAAATAGTACAACCGTTTTAATGTTCAAGCAAACTTTGGTGTGTTTTTGTGTCAGTTTGTACATACTGATACTATAGCCATGACACTCCTGCTGTGTTTTGATTAGTATTTGTACACAGGCTAGATCTAAATACAAAACTTTACATTGTCGTGTAGCCCCTTATAAGACATGTGCAATTAGTTATTCCTTCTAAATATATACGAATTTCAATCTGAGCGAGAGAGTCAAAGAATATATTATGTTATATTTTGCTTTAGGAGGCTGTCTGAAGCCCAAAGGAAAACAAGATGAAAGTTGTCATAACGATACTGATGCACAATCGCTGCCTAAGAAAGATTTATTTGAAGCGCTGATAAAATCCTCAGATTATTTAGCAAATCTTCGTACGTAAAATTTTTTACTCACCAACACGTAATGAGAAATTACGTTCTACATAATTATGCTCGTTTTGTGTCACTGAAGACTTTCAGAAGGTCTTTATAAACTGTTGTCAGGTATTGTTTCACATGTCTAAGTTTCTTTTGGTCGCTGCATAATATTAGTTATTGACATGCTGAATGGCTAAACCAGTCTCACATTAAGGGCCTACCATTAATTTTTATTGAGTTACATGTAACTTCAAAACAAGATAAGTGATTGTCATTTTTTTAAAGTCAAAGACGAACCTTTAGAGAAGCAAAACAACTGTTCATGTCTGAAAACTAAGTAGATAATATGAGGTTCTCTATCAAAACTGTGCGCATACTGCAAAATGCAGTTTAGAGAAATTGGCTAAAAAGCACCTATTTTCTGGTCCTTGACCTCTTTAACAGGTTCAAACATGTGCATGTACAACATCGCCAGTGTTCCCCACTCCTTTTACTCTTGGGCATCTGATTTAGTTTTCCATATCCGACTGTCATCATCCAATCCAGCATCATCTGCATTGGCCTTTTTCTTGACTGCCTCCCCTTCGTTTTTCCTTCGATGACCGTTCTTGGTTGTCAGACAACAGATGTGTGCCCAATTCATTTCCACAGTTGCTTTCCTAGTGTAAGTATCGTAACTCTTTCTTCTCTCATTATTTCTAGGGATGAACCAAGACTGAGCTCGAAAACTCGGCTCGATCGAATTTTGTAGTACTCTGCATTACTTGGACAAACAATGGTCCTAATTTTGATGCATAAAAGCGGCCTAAAAATTTTCTGTTTTGACGCTTGAGAACTTAAACAGGATCCTTTTATTTATAAAACGACAATCGACCTAACTAAAAACACGTTTTTCTGCTACTAGTAATACTTACTACTTACTGGTATTAACTGTTGCAAAGCCAAAAAATTAAAGTAATTTGTTGCAAACTGAGAAACTCAAAAATCAAGAGAATGAAACTTTTTTTAAATATTCGAAATTCGGCCCCGGTGCAACTCAACTCGTATAACTCGGACTTGGCAGGAAATTGACACTCGGTTCATCCCTAATCTTTTACGTTCCTTCAATGCCATCATCAATCTAACTTCTATTTTGCCAATTACATTGGGCGAATAATAATCACTAACCTTTGTTCTGTGAACCATTTGTTGTCAGCTATTTGTCCGTCAGCCAATAATTTTCTCGTGGAACACTATCGTGGAACCCTAACTTGCGTGACACGCCTGTTTACATGTAGATGCAAGTTAGCCTGGATTAAACTCATTTCTTCATATTTGTCTCACGCAATTCTCATACTGAATCAGTTAGGCCAATTGCTAATGCACTCAATTTTTATTTTGTGGACAGGTTCATTACAGACCTATAGGAAAAGCTGAAAATTATCTTGCTAATCCAAAGCTGAAACGTGAAATATGCTGCGTCCTTTTAAGATTAACAATTTAGAGCTATAAAAATAGACCAAGTTAAAATTCTGCTGTTTCAGGTGGCCAAACAATATCATAGAGGTTCATACTATTAGGCTATGTACATAATGACAGTTCAGATTCTGCTTTGCTTCAGCATCGTTGAAGGAGATCACAGTAGAAAACAATGCACAAAATGGTGCTGAAGAGTGCAACCTACTTAAACCGATGACTGCTCGTTCTAGAATCGTGTCAGCTTCGTCTAATTCATCTGAAACACCACGTACGTAACTCACCTAAATTGAGTAAATATATTTATGCAGGCCTACTAAATACATGAAATAATTTTATTTAAGCAACTTTTGCGAAATGATACGAGCGTCTGCAGCAGCTGGAATCTTAATTCAAATAAATGTAGATGCAGATAGAAAATTATTTGGATGGGCTTCAGTTATATTGTTACTTTGTCATGTCATATGTAATGTAATATCATATTATATGATGTCAGATTATTTCCAGTTGTGTTATTTCAATCTACTTTGTATAATGGCATATGAAGTCATGTATTGGCATGGTGACCGGACAATTCGACGCCGGAAAGTTCGGAGCAGACAGTTCGGCGACGGGACAATTCGGCATCGGACAATTCGGCGACGGATGAGTTTGTAAGTGTATTTATTCCGGATATCGGTATGTAATAACTGGCATTTAAAAATTATTCAGAATGAGAGTGAAATAGTTATTCTTCATTATTATTCAGCACATGTCTGGTTATTGTAGACTGTAGAGTCATAGTCTACACATAGGGACCGTGTCACCTTCTAACTAGAGTAGTCCTGCAATATATAGAAAACTAGGGAATATTACAAAATACATTGTGTGACGCGCGTCACTCTGGACGATGGCGCTATATAAAAGTCATCGATCAACAGCAGAAGCGCAGGAAGCCTACGGATGAGAATGTCTACCTGAAACCTCAGAGGAGAGACTTCAATGGACTTCGCCTGAAGCAGAAGGCCTCAATACAGACACCAAAGAATATGGAAATATCAACGGAGTGTCAAGCAGTGAAACCCGACACCTCGAGGCGGACGCCTACCCCTTCCATCTCTACGACCCATAGGCCAGAAATTCATGAATCAGTTGGAGATTTGGTCCGGACATGCTGGTTGACACTAATCATGAATATGGGACAATTCCGACACGAACGGTGCAATCTGTTAGGCGGTTTTACTGTAGTAATGGAATTCAATTACGCTAATAAGACCCAACCTTATTACATAACAGCCGCTAGTCAAACAGTAACTGGGCGCCCCTAGGAATCTTACGTTCCGCTAGGGACGCCAAGACCCGTTCAACCAGGGTTTAGTAATGGTTTCTGCAGGTGACCTGTCATTCAATAGAGATACGAGTTTTGCGTTTGGGATGGCGAAGGAAATCGCCTCTAGAAGGATTCAAATGGCGTAGCAAGCAAAGGAACAGGGACTTGTTTCGGAACTGGGGGAGACGCTAGGTCGTTCTGACGATAAGGGTAATCAACGTAGTTTGGGAACCCCGTCTCCAACGTAAATCAGGGAAACATTTCTAAAAGACACTAATAACTCCAGTAAGTGTAGATAGGATGAGTGGTGTGTATATATTTAATTAAATTTGCATATTAAAGCCATCAGGTGAATCGTGTTGCTGAGCTTGGTGCTAGAGGAAAGAACCAGCGGATTCTCTCGTCATCAAGAAGAAGGAGTGACGAGAGTGAAACCCGCGACACATTGATTTCGGATTTCGGTTTCTGGCTCACTAATGGCAATAGAAGTTGATAAATCCTTGTCTTAATGTTACTGTACTGTTTAGTCGCAATTACTCAAAGTCAGTATTTTAGGGCTGTTGTCTTCACCAGTCTCTATAATAACAAGACATGTGCTGGATAATACGAAGACTACTATTTCGATCTTATTTTGAATATTTTTTAAGTGCCAGTTACCACATAATACACTTACGAACTCATCCGTTGCCGAATTGTCCGTCGCCGAATTGTCCGACGCCGATTTGTCCTGGTGTTCGTGGAAAGGTGAAAATGATGACGCGTAGCTCAACACTGGTAATGGGAGCCATGGTAGACAGTCGGCAGGTAATTAGGGTGGAGAACCGGTGGGGTAGAGTCAGCGGTGTCCTGTCGGATGCCGGTGATCTTTGGGGCAAATCAGGCTAAAACGTCAGCAGCTGTGGAATGTCACCCCGGCGCCAGCCAAGAAGGGCTTCAAATATGGTCCAAAAACGTTTAGGGCCCTACGCACTGACGACGATCTTCGCTACCCAATAGGTAGGCCTAGGCTTCTTGCCCGGTAACGACCATTTAGAATTAAGCTGCTGCATTACAGTAGGCCCTATTGCACATGTTGCTTGAATTTAAATAATCGCATAATCATCTGTAATTACTTAGCCTAGGCCCTACCTATTCCTGGATTCTGGGACAAAATAGGCATTCCCGGGACACGGAACGGCCTGAGTCGACTCAGGGACTGTCCCGGCCATTCCGGGATGGTTGTCAACCCTAGGAGAGAGTGAAGAGAGGAAACTGAAGGCAGAGATGGCACAGAGATCAATTTTTGCCAGCTGCTGTCTGGTGCCAAGCCAAATAAATTGCGTTTTGGATGGTAAACAGTAGATAGCCCACGCGTATTTCAAAAGGGTGAATGAAATTTAAAATTAACATTCCTTTTTGAAGAATCGTATGCTGCTCTCTTTCAGACTATGTAAAAAGACTGCAATTATTCTGTATAATTTATTTTGCCGTAAGCTTAGATCTAATTTTATTTTATTAGCTAAAACATTCTTATGTAATGTCAACATGAAACATGACAAGGTTCAGGATCCTTTATCGTTATTATGTGCATATGGACACAGGACAATTTATTTAATTTATCATGTTCTTATTTTCAGTTTTAGATTCAGTCAACAAAAGACCATCCTTACAAGTAATTTGAAGTTCGCTTGGTTCTTCACTTCGATTTATATTATACTTTTTGACAATTGAGTGCAGGCCTGCAGTTGCTTCTTTGCGCATAAATTACAAACAGGACGCTTTGTAGCATTGACGGTATTGGATTGTTATTGACTACAATTTTTATTGTTGGCCTTATAATGCATGTTAACTGTATATAAATATATAAAAACTGTTTTACATAAAGAGAGACTCAATTTTTGGTGCCTTATCCTGCAAAGACCTTTGTTGTTGTCTGGCTCTTTATGGGGTAAAGCTGCTTTTTTCTGAGGTGCATTTTTTACATTTATTAGGCATACCTTGGACGCAAAATACCATAGCTAACTGCGTCCTTATCTTAAAGATTTTCCTGGTTTGTTTTGTTGCCACGTAATTGCTTACGTTTTAATAATAAAAAATGTTGAAAATTAATTGTAAAAACTCATTACATTGTACAATTATTCATTACTGAGGTATATTCATTTAGTTCTTTTCCATGCAAGTTTGCACATCAGGTACCATACTTGCTCGTCCAGTGACAAATCCTCAGCCTCGTTCCATGACAACTCCCAGGCCCAGCCAGACTGTGCAAGAGGCGAGCTATGGTATTTTGCACCCGAGGACAAACTACTGAATCGGCGCCCCTTTGGGGCCGTCCATAAATGACGTCACGCGCCTAAGGTGAGGGTCACACATTTGTGACGAGGGAGGCGGTCTTGGAAATGTGACATCAGATGATCAAATCAAACATCAAATGCTTAATTTTATAATTTTATTTAAACAAAATTTTACTCAGTTAAATAAGTTACACTTAATTAGCAGTAATTGTTTACCGCAATTTAACTACAATAGGCTAATTAGAATTATTGCAGTCTAAATTTTGGAATTGTTTAATTATATACGCTTGGTGTCTATTTTTGGGTCTTGGAAGTGAGACAGTCATTCTGTAACACACATGCAGGAGTCAATTATTAACCTAAAACGGATCAGGCCACATAGAGTCAACGCACGTCGGCAACGTGAACTAATGGTAGTAATCGCAAAGAAGCAAATGGGGAGAGAGTAGAGTAGATTGAATACACGAAAAGGGACTGGATCTGAATGGAATATCCATTGAACAGGATGATGAGGTCCAAGCTCTCCCTAATTATTACATGAAGGAAAATTTTGCTTCTCCGTGGGAGAATGAAGAAGCATGGGATTGTTCAAGTATTCATTATTAAACATTTAAAAAAATAAATATTGCGATTTTACCAGAGCTTCTCATCTTCCAGAATGCGTAATGAATAAAATAATTATAGTAACTTCATTTTCATCGCTCTACTATATAATTTCAAGTATTTTTATAGTTATAATTACTTTGTTTGATAATTATATGAACATAAACATTTTGGACATCTGTTTTTTTGTTAATACAGAGCTTTCTGACGTCATATTTGATGTGATTTTGACTCTGACTCGACGTGTGATGAGGGGAGTGGGTTGGGGGTCAAAAATCGTAAAAAATAGACAGTCTAAAAAATTAGTTTTTCTTGATTTCACTGCCACAAAATAGTCCATAACCTTATCAAAATTGTTTTCTCCAACTTTTCACGTTCGTGGCTAAGCAGAGCAGTTGATAATTATATGAACATAAACATTTTGGACATCTGTTTTTTTGTTAATACAGAGCTTTCTGACGTCATATTTGATGTGATTTTGACTTTGACTCGATGTGTGATGAGGGGAGTGGGTTGGGGGTCAAAAATCGTAAAAAATAGACAGTCTAAAAAATTAGTTTTTCTTGATTTCACTGCCACAAAATAGTCCATAACCTTATCAAAATTGTTTTCTCCAACTTTTCACGTTCGTGGCTAAGCAGAGCAGTTGATAATTATATGAACATAAACATTTTGGACATCTGTTTTTTTGTTAATACAGAGCTTTCTGACGTCATATTTGATGTGATTTTGACTTTGACTCGATGTGTGATGAGGGGAGTGGGTTGGGGGTCAAAAATCGTAAAAAATAGACAGTCTAAAAAATTAGTTTTTCTTGATTTCACTGCCACAAAATAGTCCATAACCTTATCAAAATTGTTTTCTCCAATTTTTCACGTTCGTGGCCAAGCAGAGCAAGATCGCTGAGACGATCTTATCCCATTGAAGCTCGCAAATACGACAAATTAGCTAAAAATTTGCTAAAGAACTACTTGCAGCTTGCATATGAAACAACAATTATTAGGAGGATTCGCAGTGAAATGCGTAGATTTGTAAATACGTCATGAGTATCGCTTCTTACTGGCCCTTAGTGATCACTGATCATTGGGGCTTGGAGTTGCCAAAATCACGTTTGACAACCTGGTTGTATTGAGGATATTTTAGGGGCGTAAATATTAAATCTTGCTGAATGTGCCCGATATAAATTAGTTTGCATGAAAATAACAAAATGTAACAGCTTTAGTTCTCATTTTTGGCGCCCTTTCCAACTTGGCGCCCGGGGACACATGTCCCCTTTGCCCCAAAGCTACGCCTCTGAGCAGTGCAGAGATATTTCTGAAAGCCGTGTGTACTTGGGAGGCCTGATAGCAGAGCAAGCAGAGCTCAATTGCTTGGCACCACCGACCTCGACACAGAAGCAGGTACGTCCGGAAGGTAGTCAAGTTCGTATACAATGTCTCGAGCGACGCCGGTATATTTGACAGCCTACAGGGACTGGAAAACCGACGTTTAGTTAAGGTCGAGTGGATCCATAAGATTCAGAGTAAGGTAAAGGTTTCGACCTTTACGGTGAAGATTGAATTGGTTCAATTGCACCTTCCAGTCTGCATGTAGGGTTTCTAAGTATCAAATTGCATGATAACATACCGCCACATACTGTTTTTGTTGTTTGAGCCTTGGTTACTTGGCCAAGTCTTTTTAGGAACACCCAGAAATGCGGAATCTGCGCTTGAGGCCATAAACACACCAAGTGAGAGCAGCCAAAGTGCGCAGCCTGCGGCGGGCCACATCCAGCGATGTCGAGTGTCTGCCCAAAGTAGACCTTTGCCAAAACCGTTACCACCCTCAGCGTCTAGGGGGCGACGTACAGCGACGTGCTTCGATCCCACGATAGCGGCAAGTGAAAAAGGAGACCAATGGAGCCAGGTCGACGACGACTGGTGCTCCGAGCGCCAGGTGCTTCCAAGCGCCAGATAGACCGCTATGGTGGAGCCGACAAGCACTCGTCCGTATGGTTGCCCGAACCGCGAACAACTCCTGCTGTGCTCGATGGACAGCAGAAGGATGTAGCGACGATAGATAGTGGTAAGGCATGGTAAGGCTTGCGAGGGCTATGAAGGAAAATGACGTTAGCTTGATCTCTGCTTCCAAGCTGATTGAGATTCTCGCCAGCACCATCACCCTAGCTACAACATCCCTCTTGAGCAGGTTGCGGCGCATTGACGATGAGGCAGTCCCTGCGGATGAATCATTCATCCCTAGGTAGCTTCATCGAATGGCTGACTGGATGGCCTTTAGGAATGACTTCAGAGAGGAATTCGCCGTCGCACTCATCACCGACGACGTAGATGCGAGTTACACCATCTTCTTCGGCTCGTTGATGGAGATGGCCACGCGACACTGGAATGGCGAATGCACTCACCAACATCAAATAGCGCACTGAGGCCCGGAAGAGGATGCAAAGAGCCAGGGATAGATAGCGGTAAGGCATGTGGCAGAGTACCCCCGCATCGAGGCAATCACCCGGAAGGTGATCAAGAACGCGACCAAGACCGTGGCCGTCCAATGACGTATGAGCTACAGGATTTGAACGTCAAGTTCCTTGGTGTGATATAAGTTCAGCATCTCCCTGGGTGCGATCACATCAAGTACGTGGTCGATCGCTGCAAGAAGCGCCTCAACCTGATGCGCGCTATGACACTATCGCATTGGAGAGCGTCGAAAGACACCCCTCTGATGGTTTATCGAGCTCTTTTTCGCTCCGTCATCGATTACGGCTGCATCGTATACAATAGGGCCTCGGCGAACCAGAAGAAAGTGCTGGCTTCTGGGGCGCTTCGAGGAACGAGTCTGGCTGCCATGCAGTTCGACTGCGGGGAGCTGCCACTCCAACTCAGACGCAAACAGTTGCTTATGGAATACATCATGAAGATAAGCGCTATCCCGAATCATCCCATTTATACCATCATCAGTGGACGGAAGTTGAATGCAGCCAAGGTCGGCCTGGATCCGATCAGAGTCTAGGCGCGAAAGATCAAGAACGAGGTCGCCGCGCCGACCATCCAACAGGTTCGCCTGAAGCGCAAGACCGTCTTGGCAACTTCGTCTACCCATCATCGACACCACGCTGATGGAGAAGATTCGAGACTTGGATGATCCTCTAAGGAGGAGAAGCCTGGTCGAAGATCACATCCACACCTACGATTGACAAGTTGCTGTCTATGCGAATGGATCGAGGAGCAGAGACGTCACTAGGGTTGGTGTCACTCAGTGCAGTCACTCAGGGCGTCACCCATTTTCATGGAAATCCTCCCTTATGGCGGCCAGATCATACAGTATCGTAATTGTAATCTCAACTTCTTAAACGCCACTCAAATGTCAAGCGAAGTCCACCACCTTAATTAAATGGGTTGTCAAAAGAGTAGCCAGAATAAGATCAGAGTCAGGTCCCCAGAATTCTAAGTAGTAGGCCAGGCCTATTTCATGTTTTTGTACTAATTTTGCTTGTTATCTGTAACCTACATGTAGGCAAAAAAGCCAAAAACTATCTTTCTGTCCCAAGAAAGGCTCAGAAACAGACGTTGTGGTGATATGAACATTTTTGCAAAACGTTCCTGTGCGAATTTCAAGGTTAACATGACCATTTTCAGCCCACAATTGGCTTTATATTCCTATATTTAGACATTTCGAGTTACATAATTCACACACATTGGACATAATGCAATAGCAGCCCTCATTTGCATTCGCATGCTCTGAAGATTTGTAATAAAAATTATGCGTCGTGTGGGTCGGTTAGGGTCAGGTTAAGCGTCGTGAAGGTCGTTCAAGGTCAGGGTTAGGGCTTGTGCCCTTTTTAGACATCATATACGAATAACATAAGCAACTTTCGGGTGCGTTTATTGGGTGAACTTTCGGTCGCAGAAGCTCCACGCTAATTTTAATGTACAAATCAGGCGCGTTCAGCGCTCGTGAATAAGCTTGTGCACTGCGCTTGGATTTGAAGTGACGCTTTGGCAATTTGGAGATTACCATTATGATTTATATAACAAAAGGCCTTACTCAAAGCCCTCGCCCAATGAAATACTTGCGGTCGGTCGAATTTAAGAGGCGAAGAGCGCACCCGCTGAATTCAAAGTTCAAGTCCAGGCAAAGCTAGGCTGCAGGGCTATATGGTTCTTATATAATAGTCATTTATTCACTCGAACGCTTACTATGGGACCGCCTTAAGAAGTCTACTCGTATGCGCTATCAGCCGAACCACAGCGATGCATGTCACTCGTATGCAACTTGTGAAAGGAAGGCGCATTACTGGGTAGTATCGACGACACTGGCAGCAGCGCATTAGAAGGTTAAAAAATGTGGGTTTATATTAGCGTAGATTTTAAGGATTACTCGAATTCGTGCAATATCATAATCATATACATGTGAGATAAAGTTACGAATTCTGTTTAGTTACCCGTTAATGTGAATTTAAAATTAATGAATTTTTAATTAAATTCTCCACAAACGCTTTAAACACAGTTATCATGTCATTTTGATGTCACCCCTCGGAATGGTTTCATCCGGTGCGGTCCGCAACCTCGCACCCTCCCCCCCCTAGTCAGGCCACTGTTGAGGAGCACTACAGGTCGTGTTTGTTCTACGAGCCCTCCTTGGGCACCATGAAAGCAACTGGTTGAGCGATGGTTCATCGGTCCTGGCAGCGGAAATGGAGGCCATAGCGAGGGCGGTAGAATGGGCGTTCAGAGCTGACATAAGTCACGACACCAATTGCCCTGGAGTGATCCAGAGCCTGGAACTCAACTGCAAGGTCATACCAGATGGGAGGTCCAACAATTGGAAAAGTGCGGCGTTGTCTAATAACCAAGTGAGCCTGCGGAACTAGAAGCTCAAGCGCAGTTAGTCACACAGAGACTCGCTGCGACGTCGGATACTAGGCGTCAAAGATCGCATAAGTGAGATGGAGCACAAACAGCAACGTAGCTTGAAACCAAGGCAGCAATGTAGGCGCCTCCAGGACAGCATACAAGAGTTTATATTTAGACCAATAATACCGAATTAAATGACGAATAAAACTTGTATGATACCTATGGAGAGCATTGCAGCATAATGTGTAGAAAGGCTGTCCATACTACGCATGATTTTGTGAACCTTATATATAGGACACGGTTATTCGTGACCTGAAAAACTTCGGTCATGGTTATTATTGAATGATTTTCTGGAAATCCAATTTCTGAAAATCTTAATGTTGTGAATTTCCATTCGGAACCTCTCCCCGGTGACATACAAACAATCATGGAGATCCATTTATGCGTAAATACAAAATTGCCTTATGTCTTAGGAACGTATAGGCCTATTTTATGAACAATGATATTACGAACGTTTGTTAATTGAATAGCACGTGACTTTGTTCACTGAGGCAAACGATTTAACCAGCCGCTTTTAGGCCTAATAATAAGTTGTATCATGGTGGTGGTGACACTTAGGCCTATAAAAGGTTAGATGATTTTAACAGTTTCAAAAAATGAATGTTGAGAGTGCAGTCTATAATTATACCGTGCATAGTGACCTGCAAATAGGAGATTAGGCCTATCATGGACCATAATTTATATTATTAAAGCTTTTTACCTAAATTTATCTGATCTCATTCTACATCGTTAATCTCGATAGGACTAAACATTCATCAGTTTACCACCTACAACCTGGCAAATCATTTCCGTTTAGTTATTGCTTAACAGCCGTGCCATTATTCGTCATTGTGTAGGTCTATGCCAACGTAAAAATTAACAGTTTGGAAAACACATCCTCAGTAAAAATTCCCGAGAAAGAGAAAGCGAGGAAAAACCCTACAAACATACAAAGCATCTTTGACCATAGAGTGTATGCCTATGCCAACACTGACTTGAAAAGTTATGAAGTATGCAGAAATTCCCGTGCTAGCAAAAATTCCTTCAGTAGACCCAGCGTAACTAGTGACTATTTCCAATGGACGAGTAAGCTTAAAGATCGGTGCTGTATGCAAGAGCCAAGACTCTGTGACGAGTTTCGCCAGTGTTCTGGATGATTCTTTATCATGTTCTTTGATGATTGGTTTGTCATCAAATAATCGATTAACATCCCGTCATTTTCTTGTAGCATAACGCTCATTCTCATTTCTTAGAAGATTATTGCGTCATTTTTAGCGAACATTCGGAACTCAATTTATTTTTGGCCAGCCTCGACTTGATCTCTAGCTTCACCAAATAGGACTATAGCTCGAGGACCTATTCGTTGCGAGCATTTGCAGAGTATCTCTTGACTTTTTTGCGTAGCAGTATTTGTGTTTGATGTAAGCTTTCTGCTGTAGCATTTTAATTTTCGATAATTTCCAAGGTTGAAAAGTGCTCATTAACTAGTTTATAATAACGTTTGCCTTGAATATTTTTCTCACTTTATGGGAACCGATTGATCTTGTGGTTCCACGGATCAGAACCGCTCTAGCCCGGCGTCCCTTCGTGTTTGCTGTCATGGTCTCTTCTGTTTAAAATGAGATTCCCTAATCTGTGGACTAACCTAATAATTATAATCTCATGAAGCGTCTACTCGTACCCTCTTCACTCTTCAGTTAAGACTCAGAGCATACATTCAATACTCTCGCACACACAGGCATCTAGGTATATCAGTTGATCCCAAGACTCTTATTTAAAATATAATAACTTGTTCATAAATTAGTTTTAACAACTTATTAATATTTTTTATTCGAATCTCATAAGTTTTTATTTCTGAGTTTTCTCCCTTTTATCTTCTATTAAAAATGAATAGGCCTATGCACAGTTTGAGTGTGTAATTTTTATTGTTATCTTGTCAGACGAAACCGACGACCGCCCTCGGCCAGCCAACTTCGCCTCGCTTGCGCCTTGTTCCGATTCCATGATTCTAACATCTTCGAGCCAGCACCTTCACTCGATGGCGCGCTCGACCTGATTGGGTTCGGCGCCAACACCATCTCCCAGGTTGCGTTCGACTCACTCCAGATGATGTTTCTTCTGGATTGGCCTGCGCCGTATATGGCTGCACTTTTCATCTAAATCGCCTGTCATATTTTAGTGACCCTTTTTTCCTATGTTCATTTTTCATCCCGGCCCTGTTCGTGTTATTTTCATTACCTCATTATTGTCCATCTGCGCGTTGATTCGATATGAATGGCAGAAAAAGAAGACTCTCTTTTACTAATTTATATATGTTTAGAGCTTTAGTATAAAATTTTAGTAAAAAATTCATAAATTTGTAATAATCAAAGATGCAAATATATATTGTTTTTGCCAAATTAATCAACAATAGCTGTAATATTTGAAACAATATTAACCGAAATTTACAAAATTTCCGACTTTGGGAGGGTTTTCCCATACACGGTCACTATGTAATGGCAAACGCAGACCGGATCAAAGCCAAATTAGTTCCAGTATCTTTCATCGGATCTGTGTATTAGGGG
The DNA here is from genome assembly GCA_959347315.1 of Bimastos eiseni. Taxonomy (NCBI): domain Eukaryota; kingdom Metazoa; phylum Annelida; class Clitellata; order Crassiclitellata; family Lumbricidae; genus Bimastos; species Bimastos eiseni. The sequence goes on from OY365810.1 coordinate 35,090,903, forward strand.
GTCTAACCCGTACCCGACCCGTACCCGCGAGTACGGGTAGGGTACAGGTACGTATTTTACGGGACGGGTCGGGTACAGGTAGACTAATCACGGGCACGAGGATAGCCGGTTTTACCCGTGTTAAAGACAGGTTTTAGGGTAACAATGTCACCATTAAATATATAGGTGAATCTTACATCATCAAAACCTTCATTACTAATATAGACAAACCACCGCATTTGAAATGCAAGTACTATATATCTGCATGTAATGTTCTCCTCATCTTTGTCTGCATATTAATCGCTGTTTTCGCATCTCTCTTTCCTTGCTAATCGTCCTGCTGATCCTCCTCTACCTTTTCTTCTCCCTCACTTGTTCATTCTCCTGCACCTAATTTCTGCTCTTGCTCCTACTCCTCCTACAGCTCTTTCTCTTCTTCTTTCCCCTCTTTCTCCTTCTTTATTTCGTCCTCTTCCTCCTCCTCTGTTTCTTCCTCATTGTCACGAGTTCGTTATTATTTTAGAGGACAGGTTATTTCCAGGAGGTAAGCGCCTGGATGCTAAAGAGGTTTACATTTATGGAGCACACTCTGTTAGATGATATATAGTCAGATTTTAATCATAGAAAGAAATATAGTCAAAACAGAAATTTTGTGAATAAGAACTTCAAACAAAAACGTCTGGTAACCTCTAGGACTACCCTGCTTCGATGGCCGCTACCCTCCCTCAGGCCACCCCCCAACCCAACAACAACTCGTTCCTCACTCACAAGTCCCAGGTGTTCGTTGAGTGTCCTGGCTTCTGGTCGTCTTGTCGGCCGAGAAGAAAAACACAGTCCAGTGGTCGTCGTCCTTCTGGCAGTGGGAGCGAGCGTTGAAGCCCTCGCGTCCGGTCGCCCTTCTAGCAGTGAAAGCGACGGAACCCTCGCGTCTGTAATTTGTCCTTCCAGTAGGAGAAGCGTCGAAGCCCTTGCGTCCGTTCGCCCTTCCAGCCGTGAAAGCGACGGAACTCTCGCGTCTGTAATTCGTCCCTCGAGCAGGAGAAGCGTCGAAGCCCTCGCGTCTGTTCGGCCTTCCAGCCGTGGAAGTGACGGAACCCTCGCGTCTGTAATTCGTCCTTTCAGCAGGAGAAGCGTCGAAGCCCTCGCGTCCGTTCGCCCTTCCAGTCGTGGAAGCGACGGAACCCTCACGTCTGGAATTCGTCCTTCTCGCAGTGGAAGCGACGAAACCCTCGCCGAGCGAACTCCGAACCAACCGAAGAAAAACCGCCCCTTTCACTTCTTCCTGTTGCTTTTATCCTCCCTCGCTTTCCCCTTTGACCCGACCATCCCTTTTGGACCCTCACGGCCATCGACGACCATCGAGCCCTCATTACATATTCAGTATTATATACATATACGGATCAATGCAGTGTTTATCCGCAATATAGGCCTATGAGTACAATAGATTCAGCTAATATATATATAAGACATTCACACACAAGGCGATGCCTAAATAACTATATACAATACGTATACAGGGTATAAAGACAATTCGTGACACTCATCATCATCTTCATCCTCCAGCTTTTTCTTCTGCTTCTACCCATCTGCTGCCTTTCCTCTTCCCTTCTCATCGTATTTTCCTACTCTTCATCCTTCTCTTCTTCCTCTCCTCCTCGGGGGCCGTAATCCTCTTCTACCTCTTATTCTTTTCCTCTTCCTCCTCTACCTATTCCTCCTCCTCCTGCATCCGATCTCCTCTTCTTCCTTCTGCTTCTCCTTCTGTTCCTTCCCCTTCTGCTGCCTCTTCTTTCCCTCCTCTCCCCCACTTACCCATTCTGTCCTCCTCGTTATTATATTTTGTCAGGATTAGGCCTACTTGACTAACTCTAAAATGCAGGAAAGATGTCGACTACTGTATGTTAGCCTACTAAAAAGTTCCAAACTCTGGCAAAGTTCAAAAACCCATCCTGTGTTCTAGGCTCAAATAGACACTGCTAGGCCACTTTTTAGCCCACTTAGCTTAGAAACCCAGCAAGCATAGCTAATGATTTTAGTCTACTTTAAAACCTCAAATTAAACATAATGCAGTTTCCATTGCTCACACCTCAGGTAAGCAACAGGCATCAGCAATGCTACCAGTAGATTCTCAATACTGTACATCAGATAACTATAGCGCAAAACCAAATGTGCAGCAAAGTTCAAGTCATGATGAACGCATAGGCGACGCTCTGTTATGATCGTTGATTAATATTTGTGAAATGGAACTTATTTTTCAATGTCCAGTGTTAGAACTTTGCCATCCTTCCATTTTCCATTATCCTTCCTGCTGTCTGCAACCAACAACTGACGCTTATCATTCAATTCAAGAAGACAGATTCTTAAAGGTCCTCTTAGATGTTTTCCTGTTTTGGTGACAGCTATCTCGCCTTTCCATTGCAATTCAGAGGTCAACATTATTATTCTTTCGTGATACAAGTCAGCCACGTAAATGTTTCCATCGTCATCAACAGCCAATGTTCTTGGAACTGCCATGTTTTGATTGAAGGCTGAAGCTGATGCGTTGGTGAAGCTGCGTATTTCTTGTCCTTGGTTGTTAAGTATGCAGACAGCTTGTAAGTCGTCTTGACTATCACCAAAACTCGCTAAAAAATTTCCACCGAGTAGTTTGATCGCATGCCATAGATGAAGCTTCTGTCTGCCAGTCTCAAATCTCTTTATAAGTTGTCCATGTGACGAATATTCCTTGATCGTGTTATACCAGCTCTCTGCGACAATAACATGAGACTCCTTGGTGATTGAGAGGCGACCCTTATCGCCTTCCGAAATCCATCTGGCTTCAACGTGTCCCGATGTATCAACACAAATTATCTCCTTGTCTTCAGCAGACTTCTTCCAGTCGCATATATAGAGACGTTTTGTTCTAGGACAGGACACCATATCACTAGGATTAATCAATCTGGCAACAGGCCAAGCACATTTAAAATCTAGGGTATTCAAATCAAATACTTCGATTAAACAACCGTCTCTAGTTACAATGAAGACCGCATCATCAATGACCGAAAGTCCATGGATGGCTTGATCCTTGCTGGCTTTCGTTCTTGGTGCAATCTCTCCTTCAGTCCATGACTCGGCTAGCTCTGGATCTATTTAACGTAATGGCATTATTTTTATACTGTGTTCTTGTTTTTGAAATAAAATTAGTCTAATGTTGAAATCAGGAATAATCCTAAGTGCGCGTTTATAGTCAAGTCTGCATTATTCAATGGCTGAATAAGCTATAGGTCATGAAAACCAGCTAAATCGTGGACTGCAAACAGTCAAAGCCATATTTGGTGAGGGAGACGAACAGAATAAAATAAGCAGAACTTAGAACCGAAAGTAAGACTATCATCTCATAGTCGTCAGCAAAGCTTCAGTAGCAACACTCATTTCCCTTTTTAGGTTGAGACGGGCGGCCTTGCACAGCCTGATAACGGTGCCGTCCTTTCAAAATCCCAAACTTGAGAATATTTCAAGTGCCACATAAAACGCTGGTAGTGCAGTGGAAAATGCAGCATTATAATAATGTGTAGCCTACTATACAATAGCAATCTATCGTTTCGAATTCATCAGTTACTAAACATTTACCAGTTAGTGGCTCAGACTATTCTTATGTTCGTCTTAAAACTGTCCATTTCAGCCGTGCTATGGTCGGGAGCGCTCCTGAGTAAAACCCAAGGGGCGCTATATAAAAATTGATTGAATGACTGAATAAATTGATTTGCCTACCATTGCTCATCAGATGTGCTGTTTCCTCCTCGGTTGACTGCTGCGTCTCATCACCCGCTTGTTGCTGACCATTTTCTATTCAAACAGTGGTTTAACTGTACCTTTGTTATACAGTAAAAATTATTGTATTTGACAATTTCCGACGCATTTCTTACAGTAAGAGCACTTCAGAAGCGCTCTCAGCGTGAAAGCCCAGATGGAATAAAGAAGTCTTCAGGGACCGTATGTGTAGACTAGCGGGCATAAATTACGAGGGAGAAATCCAGGCCAAAATCTTAGAGCTCACAAAGAAGAGACGAAGGGTCCGCAGTAGCAGAGGCGCAATGTTGCAAAGGTAAAACATGATATGACAATTTTCAATGAAATAGTAATATGTAACGGCAAAATAAAAATAGTCCCTGGAAAATATTCACTAAGCGTTTGAAGTTGCAAAACACTTATTGTACACTGTTTATTTATTTTTTTTTTAAAGTATTTTCCAAAGGCAGAATAGTGTTGCGACAATTTGTGAGAATAGTTGCTTGTAAAACATAACTTACCTAAGAATTTGCCAGAAGAAGTGTACCATGTACGATTTCTGCATAAAAGAAGAACATCATTCAAACGTGAGAAGCTCTCTTTTAAATACAAGCCAGTTTTTTTAATTAGGTTAACCTTTATACATGTAGATAGCTGTGTGTGTGTGTGTATGTGTATGTGTGTGTGTGTGTGTGTGTGTGTGTGTGCAGCATGCTTGTTGCAGGCTACTCAATCGAAATACGTTGACAACATAATTTTATTTACTAAGTAGCTCGTTGCAATACAGCTTAATTTCTAAATATTATTGTCAAACTCTATGTACATGAAGTTTGATAACAGTTCTTGTTTGGTTTAACAATGCTGACAAAATTCATAACACATCTAAAAGTCATCAATATTAGTGTGATTTTATATGCACAAATACCTTTTACGCATCTTGCGTACTGTTAGGAATATGATTAGGCCAAATATCACGCAGGTTAGAACAACGATTGCAACCATAAAAATCATTTCTTCACTTTGTCCGTCTTGTGCAGTTCTTGATGCCAAAGGATCTAAATTACAGAACACCAGAAAACTTTGAGTTTAGAGTATTTATTTGTTTATCGTTGGTCTACATGAAAAGTGCAGTAAGATTATCTGACAAGCTTCATCAGACAAAAATGTATCCACTTGTGATCATTAGGGGCTAACTGTTAGACAGTTTCCTACTTAAACTAGCCTTGTCGAACATTTGGAATAAGATGAAATCGGACTACAGAAATACTGCATAATGCAAATTACGGTTACATTTTATTGCATTCGTATTTGTACAGTAAATTGGTGTACAGCAGTAGCCTACATCATCATTCTCAAAGAGGCACGACAGATTACGGTAGCACCCAATTTGAAGGCTTTTGGTTTTAAGCCCAGTTAAAATAATAACCCTTTGGCATCGATTCAACAGGGCAGTTTAATATGACTAACTGTTAAGCTTATACAAATCTTGGTTTTCTGCAAATGTTTCAACTGTCATACCTAGTTGTCATTGTTCAGTCAATTCTACGACATCTTCGGAAAATTCACAGACTGAACACTGATGATCTGATAATAACACTGAGTTAGTAAGACCTTTCAACAAAAGATTGGCACGCTTGATCGAGCTTTTTCTCAAGTACACGCAACGGTAACAGAAGGCTGCCTTTCAAAGAATAGGCCTATACTTTTAATTTTTCATTTCATTTCAAACCTACATCTTAAAGCAGTGCCATAATTTTGAAATTAGTAAACATTAGCAAATATAAATCAGCTTTGAGCATCATATTTAATTTATGGCCTACAACACTTGAATAATGTATCAAGGCAAGCGCATCTATAATAAGTTTCCATGCGATTCCATGCGTTTTCCATGCAATAGGGCCTACAATAGACGCTCGAAGAAAACAAATCAACATGCCTTGCCAATTGTGTGTCCAGTTGTATCTTGATTCCAAAGTTATTGTCAGATATTTTACTTGACACGTGTAGGAAGAAGATTGGAACTGTTCTCTACTAAGCTGTAAGGTGGATGTCATTACGCCGCTGTGGGTCATGCCAGTTGAAGGCATTAATTCTCCTGCAGAGTCCCGCCACTCCATAGAGGCATCCACGTTTCCACCATACATCATGCTGCATGATAGCTCCAGAGTGTTGCACTCAGGTGAACACGTTATTCTCGTAACGCAGAATTTGGTGGATGGATATTGTTCTGTATACAAGGAATAAAGTAACTCAGCTTTGTTGACATCAGTTTTGTTAAACCGGAACCACCTAATTATACATGTGCCACAGGTTCATGATGTTGTCCGTGTAATTATTTAATAATTCAGTTTAATTGAGCAACTGTTGCTTGTATGTTGGCCTATCCATGTATAGTATTGTACATGGATACATTGTGAATATACACACCTATGTATATAAATATTATATACATGTATATATACATGTATGTATGCATATATATATACATCTACACACACGTGTATATGTATGTATACATACACACACATGTAGGACACACTAGAGATAATGGACAGATTGTCGTTGAACTTACAATTTTGATATTTCTTTTATACTTATAAGACTAAGACTATATAGCACATGTGCATTCGTTGCTAATGGGTCATTTAGTAGAGTAGAGTTAGTAGATGATCACTCAGTCGGTCTATGGTTTATAATATATCTTCTTCAAGTTATTTGTCGTTGGACACCCTTGGTGTCACTTCTCTCGCTATTGAGCCTTCTTCTTCAATTCACTGTATACCATTCCACTATCGCCTGCATGTATACATGTAGGTGGTGTCCGTTCTATTAGGTTTACGTTATGCAACGAATTAAATGGCTCAAGACAATCAGGCACTTTAAAATATAATGTCAGAAAACGTTTGCATGCACTTTGCAGATAATGAGGAATATATTGCTATCCAACTTAACAGAGGCAGAGGTCGATGGCAGAGACAATTAAGCACAGTAATGGTGAGAGGAACGACAGCCAGCCTATATAAATAGATAACTAGTCCAGTAGTTAATTCTGACCAGGAGGAGTTTTTCGACAATGAACTTCGTCGTAGAAACTTACCATAAACGATTAATTGCGCTGCTCTCTGGACAGATTCTTCTGCATTCTCCACGCAAATGTAGGTTCCAGCGTCGTCGAGGCTGACATTCAGTATAGTGAGTCTGCATTCACCGCTTGCGCTGCTGCACTGTTTGGCATCGAATCTCCCTTTGTAGCCATTAAAGATGTAGCCACCCTTGTAAACAATTTCGGGCAGGTCTTTGTTGGGTCGCAAATGATGCCACTCAATAGCATCTACGGTACTTGTGCAGACAAATTCCGTTGTTTCTCCAATCGATGCCTCTGTATCCTCGGGACGGACAATGATTTCACCACTGACTACACCAATTATTTAAATAAAACAAAAAACTTAGAAAATGCAAACGAAATTTAAATTACTACGTGTTACCACACACAATGCATTTATTGACCCAGCAGCGAATGAGTAACAGAATTATGCTAAAGTAGCCTTCCCTAACTTGAAATTATTCTTTCATACGAATCAGAATAATAAAAATATTATTCTATTATTCAGTGAGGCCGGGGGTCAACACCCATCACTCGTCGTTTTTGACCTTTTTTTATTAAATCATAATCTACAATGCATGTGCTATCAAATACTATCTACAGAATCAAAATGCTTCATACTAACTTAAGTTATACTCGTTTGACTCTTTTATTAGTTAAGGCTGAGAATTTATTTAGTTAAGGCTGAGCCATTAGTTAATAATTATTAGTTATTATTAGTTATTAATTATTATTTTAGAGTTATTAGTTAAGGCTGAGTTAAGACTGAGAAAATCGAAATCAAAGTTTCAGAATATTCGCGTCATTAAAGTTCTCATCAGCCATTAGGCCTACTTAAGCGCTTCAGAAATTTTCTGGGCAATAAAGGGCTATATTCTGCATGAATTAAAGCACACACCATCTAAAATTATAGCAGTTAGGCGGAAGAAATCTATGTTGTTCACCTCTGAAAACATGCATATTCAGTTATGCAAATCTAGACACCATATGCATCAAAAGTCATTTTTCTCTAACTAAATATTTGAATTCTTTATTTTATATTTCAGATATTGAAAGAAGACATATTTATTTATATCAGTATACCATAAAACGATTATCTGTGTTTTGACCCCTGTCCCGTATTTTAGCCTTGATCTCAATAACTAAGAGCCGAAAAACTGTGGATTTTGACCCCCAGCCACACTTTTTTTTATACAACTCAGTTGTCTGACATATCTTGATGTAATGTATCGCTTTTTTTAGAGCGCCAGTATAACGTCGATTCTGCTCATTTTGCGCTTATCTTTCAATAATGCATCTTTGTATGAAGAACTTCGACATCTCAGTGACCCAATTAGGTCAGTCTAGAATCTAGCTCACGACTATCAGCAGTGTTGTTGTGCATTTTACATGACTTGCTTAGATGATCCAGCCTAAACCGTTCTAATGTTGAAGCATTAAGAAGATATTGCCGGAATGGTGCGTTAAAATTATTAAAATTAAATAGAAACCCGAGTTGGCAACTTTGGCGTAAACCACATAAATTTTGGCCAGATCAACCTTTCGATGGCCTCGATTCAAATCTGTAAATAAGCCACCGTTGGATGTGAACTTGGACAATGAAACATATGTATATATGTAGTCAATAGACGTGCGCCGAGCTACGCTTTAGGTGATGTGCATTATTGGATCAGTATTCAGGTCAAAAGAGATGAAAAACAAAAAAATTAGTATGTACTGGAGGAGTTTATCCGATATAATATTATAAGGTAAGCCAGGATACGCAGTTCTACATGTAGAGACTCCATTTAGTTAAGAATTAAAACGTACAAGTAGATGGGTGGCTGCCTCGTTGTCGCGACGCTGCAGGGTTTCGCCAACAATTTCCCGACAATAGGCGTACCCTCATATTATGGCCTAATTCGCTACGGGGTGTAAATAAAGCAGACATCTTGAAATATCTTTCTATCTTGGCGAGGATGGAACATGTATCCGCCTGAGGGGTGAATCAGAGGTGACAACCTTGCACAATAACCACTACACTTTCGCACACCACAAATTTGATATCCTACTAAATTGTAAAGTTATTTTAGACCAGTAGATGCATTATTCATCCTCATTATCACACTGAATGGAATTTATAGCCTGCTTACATACATGTATTGCTTAACACAAAGATGTTAAGGTAATTAGTTAAACGATTGTCATTACATTTATGTGAGCTCTCTGCAAACAAATTATAATGTTTTCGTAATGCTAATAGTGCAAACAAAACATGTCCGATAATATTGGCCTTGCATTACAGGCGTAGGCCCTAAAGCAAACTGCGCAATTTCATCTAGCTAATTTGACTTTCACTTTTGATATCGATCAGCTGATGTTAGCATTATGATAGCAACCAATAAAAATCATTTTGCGTTTAAGTTTAAGAGACTAAGTCTGCGTTTCACTTACCAGCCAAACACGATTGCAACAGTAGCAAAGCTATGCCATATTTCTCGTGATTTTTCAAACGATAAGAAGCCATGTCTTCACAGCTTAATACCTTAAAAGACAACTGTCGTGCAATCATGTGATCAAACACATGACTGACTACTTAAATCGGAGCTCAGGGCTCAACTTTGTGACTTCAGCTTTTGTAGGTGCCTTTCATTGGCACACCAATGAAAGGCATCGAAAGTAGGACGACTTTAAATGCATATAATAAATGCATTTAAAGTCGTCCTACATTCGATGTGATATTATTTCACGTAAGTGTACACTATAGGCCTACAGGGATGTAGGCGTGTCTTCAAAATGTTGACCGCTTTGACAGAAGCAATTTGGCTTCATGTATTTACCACTGCGGCTCACCCTTATCTAGGCTTTACAAACAAGAATTGCGTCTAGGTGGCTACACATTGGACAGTGCCTAATGTACAGAACTTTAGCTCTACCTCTATTCGTGAAAACGATCAACTTCAGCAGGATACCTTGAAATCTGACCTTCAGACTGAAGCCGTGTCACTCTTTCCAGTCTTTTTATGGCTTCAAATGCTTATCAATCTTCATTTCTCTGGAAATTTAACTGCGATATAAATAGCGATGATTGCATTTAGCATTGGTATTGTGTCGTTTGTCCTCTATAGATCAGTATAGGCCTAGGGCCTACTGTTGCTAAAATTGCTTTGAACCCTGCAGTGTTTGCAGTAATATAGACCAATGTGCAGCAAAACCTAACCAGAAAGGCAGGTTTTTGTAACGAACACTTATGTTATATCTTCGTATAGTTTCAGTATGATTAAAAGTACAGTATGAACTGATCATGGTAAGTTATTCCAAGAGCCCATTTTATTGTATTAACAGCAGCCAAGTATGGCGTCAATCACGTTATCAGAGGGGCCTGGAACATATAGGCCTATTATATATATAGGCCTTTTATATTCATTTTGAAGCTCAAAATAGTCATGATGTTTGACACTACCACCTGCATATAATGATAAGGACTAACGATAGGCCTAACTATCGTAATCATTGTTTGACTTCAAATTGACCAAATTGGAATGTTTCACTTTCGCTATCTGCGATTATGTCGCAGATAGCGAACCATGACCTACACGTGTAGGTCCTGGCAATTTACTTAAGTCTATATCCAAAAGGATCAGTCTATGTTCAATCAACTTATTCATGTAAAGTATGCTATTTAATATAGAGCTCTACTTTCAGTATTTTGATAATTCACGATGACCATAGCCATTGTAATATTTTGTTTCCAAGCAGGTGAGTGAACGGAATAATTATAACATATGCCTAGGTCTATCAGCCAGGTTACATGTATCTACGCTTACATACACCGTTTACTTCATTAAATATCTATACACGCATAATTAATCACATAAATATGGAAATTATAATCAAGTACGAGAACTAAGTGCATAACAGGCAGCTCAGGTATGCGATAAGACCGTAAGACTAACTTAATATTATGCAAAACATGTCAATTTCTGAAGTATGTACGTAGGCCTACAGATTGACGACATTTCCTTAAATCAAACATACATTGGCCCGATGCGGATTTGATAACATTATGTGAAGTGATTGAGCATGAAACCTGTAAATGAATACTGCAAGCTTCACACTGTCATTGCTCAATTCTGCATCTGAGTTCATAGTCGTAATCAAGTATTTATATAGCGTCATTATAAGTCAGAGGCGCTCCCGACAAGGACTAGTGTCGTTATTGACGAAGAAGGTAGTTTCTGGGAGCTTACGGAGCTGATCAGAGGTTAAGGAAGAACAATCAGGTCCTAAGAGACTGAGGTAGCCAATTCCAGCTGAAGGAGCGAAACTTATAGCCTGAGCCACAGATGACCAGATGATCGCAAGTTGAGGACCGTTGGGTGGAAAGACTGAGCGAGGACGATACTGGAATACAGTAGACCCTTAGAAAGAGTGGAGCAGAACCAGCAAGCAGTTCCGAATGAGGGAGCTGACTTTAAATTGAATACGCTAGAGAGAATGGGGAGCCAGTCGAGAGAGCTCTTGATAAAAGACGGTCACATTTTACGATAACCACTGTATGGCGGGAGGAAGCATTGAGGCTGGCCTGCTGCTTAGATGCGTGTGTAGAATAGAAACCAATGTAGACTTCATTGCCATAATCGATCCTAACTCAGATCAGAGCAAGGACAAGAGTCTTTGTTGCATGAAAGGGAAGTGATTGGCAAATGAAATGGAACTGACGCAAATGGTATAAGCACGACAGAGATACACTGTTTGCGTGTTTAAACGATTAGGTTTATTCGTGCATGGTACCTTTGTTTTAAGCTGAGTTTTGAATAGACGCAAATTTTATACCCACACCATTGGCTAGGTCGGCACTACTATAATTAGAGTGAATGTGTTTCTCAAAAAGGCGTAAGCTAGTTACGTTCGCGTAAAGTTTCACCCAATAAAATTGGGAAGGGGTAAGATTTTTGGGTCGCAAACTCTCTATGGCTTTGGTCTGGTGATAAGAAGTATTCGTGCAAAATTTGGGAGTAATCGGTCGAGCTTATCAAAAGTTTTCATGGAGCATAGTTGCATACATAGACTACTTTCGTCTCTATAGGTGGGCCTGTAGATGAATAAAACGGGGCAATGGTCGAGCCGTGATATAGGTCTTAAGAGTGTTGGACTGGGTGGAGATTTTCCAGATGACGTCACGGCATCTATGAGTTACAACTTAACAATTTCACGACGAGCATCATTGGTTTTCCGGTCACGTTAAATTGCTAAAGATGCCCTTTTCGAAATCTATTGGACAGGCGTTTCTAACGAAAATCGCAATTATTTAAAAAAACTTTAATAGAATTCCATTGCTATTGTTGTAACATTGCTCTAAAAAGTTTGGTCTAAATGAATTCGAATTATTATCCTGAAGCAATTTTAAAAGAGCGTGACATTTATTAAACTTGATCCAATTTTCAATTTCACTAAATCTAACATTTCTTACGCAAAATTTATGAGCTTCGACAACGATATCTATTGACTAACTATGCTCGTTCTTGCCTATTGACGAATCGACAAGGTAGGCTTATATCTACTTTTCTTTTAGTTTCATCAGCTATTGTTCGTGGACCAAGTAATGTGGCAGTTGTGGCAGGCACTAATCTAACAATGACTTGTGAAGCAACTCCAGGATCAAATACGGTTGATTGGTATCACGCGCCAGTTCGCAATAAGGATGTAACACCTACATTGCTTCCTATTAACCACGGTTCAAGAATACTAAAGAACTTCTCAGAGTTTTCCGTAGTAGGAAAATTACCCGGAGAGTTGTTGTACCTCAAGGTCACTCAGTCGAAACATGCCGGTTTTTACCAATGCACAGCAGCAGGTCAAAAAGCTATAGCTCAGCTAGTCGTTCTCGGTAAGTAGGATTATAAGGTTATAGCGGCTGAAATGACTTTATTTTTTATATATAATTTAAGGACAGGCGTTTCGAATATATAAATATATATATAACTTTCTATAATAAGTTTTCGTCTGTATATTCTTAGCATTTTCGTTTATTAAAAAGAGAAATATTGTTGTCAAAATGCAGCGAATTAATTGCAGATTAAAACCTCTAGTCTCGTAATAATTATTACACTACATGTACACATAGATAGACTGCAATCGCTGGAAACTAACTAACTAACTAACTAATTGATTTTCTGATTCGTCATAGCCATACACTGACTAACTGTAGACACCACTAATCATGACCAATGTAGCAAGCTGCATTTTTGCCAGCATGAAACCTGAAATAAACGAACATTGATTGATTGAAGTCTAGGTTAGGAGCCGCTTGGGCACTTCTTCGAAATATACACGTAGGCCTAGTAGCAATCCAAGAACCTCTGCAATGCTGATTGAAATGCAAGTCTATATCGCCATATCAATCATGCATATACCACGTTCATCGGGTAAATCTACATTTCAGCGTCAGAACCACACTGCAACGTCAGCAGTCACGTTGGTAAAGAAGAGGCGACCCGCGTGGATTTCTTCTGTTCTGTGTCATACAATGGTTATTGGGCTCCAATTATGGAATGGAGTGAGATACCTGTCGGAAACACATCTACTCGAGCCATTCCAATAAAAGCCTACGTCAAAGACTCACCCAAAAATGAGTTGACTTCCAACTTAAGTTTGGTTATCAATTCGTCTACAAGAAGTTTCAGATATTCTTGCAAGACATATTTCAAGAATAGTTCATCTAGTCACGCCTTTACAATATCAAATATACCGGAATACGAAAGCATATGGACATCGTCGAATATAGAAATGCTTTGTAAGTATTATTACATCGCCAAGTTTGAGTAAAGACTAGGTTTATAAGAATAAGATAGGCCAATTTATTTGCAATCGGTACAACGATTACAGAGACAGTATGAACGAAATGATGACGGCAGCCATGCAAGGCGCCCATTATGCTACACATGTAAATTTAATTTGACCAACACCTACACCGGGTTTCGAACCCAGCTCCTCAGCCTCGCTCCCCAGTGTCACAGTGTGTTATCCATTGCTTTACACGCGCCTCCATGTCAAGTAGGCCTACTAAATAATTTGTAGAATTTGTAGTAATAATTTCATTAGCGTGTTGCCTCAATTTTTTAATTTGTTAGATGGTCCTAAGAACGTAAATGTGTTTCCCATGAAGCACATCTTTTATCCTGGTGATGTGCTGACGTGTTCTGCCGATTCTACTCAGAGTCCAGAGTTTGAATGGACAGAAATAAAAACAGGAAACATTTTCAAAGGTCCAGAAATCGTCATAAATGCATCGATGTTGCGTGCTGAACCCTACAGCTTCCTATGTACAGCAAGCAACAAACTGACTCAGGCTTACGTTAAATCTGAGCCTTTTAAGTTCACTGTCAAACGCAAACACGGTGAAGATGAATCCATTACAATTTCAGGTATGTATATATGTGGATAATAATACTTTTATCGAACATTCATTATAGTCTAAAGTGCGAATCGTCATGTTTTAATGTCTTACACTAAATTTTAAATTATAAAACGATTCCGTACTGAACAAGAGAATGCCGCATAGACTCGGACATAATTTGTATAGGCTAAGTTCGTATTTTATTATGGCTATTATGCGTGTGACGTGTATGCATACGTACCCATTGTACAGTCTACGGTTGAACTCCTAAAAATATCAACTTTCTTTGTTTCAGCTCATGAACGTGCAGAAAACAGTACGGACGGTAGACACTCGAGCTTGGTTTTGATTGTATCCGTAGCAACAGCTTCAGCCATGATATCAATCGCTCTTGCAGGATGTCTCGTTGTTTTCAGAACAAGGCGCAAGCGTAAGAGCCACAATTTACAGTTTTAATGGTTTTTAATTAGTTTGATTCGATATCCAGCAGACTTGCCTTTAGTGGAGCTGTGAAATCAGACGGTGATGATTCACGATAACATTTTCCCTCGCGATATTTGCGTCTTAACTGAGCTGAAAGAATTTTGCCTTTGCATTGCTGGCCACACCTTGATTAAGTTACATGTACGTTGGCTCAACTTGGCTGTATGCAGACTGACCAAATTTTTAGAGTGTTTTTCTTATCTGAGTCTTTATCGGTAATTAATAGTGTATTCCATCAGGGTTCAGAGGAGAAACTCACCCAAAAACAATTCCGACGTTCATGTTTTACATGGCAAGTAGACTCCGGATAGATGCCAATTATTCGACATTTATTTTTGTTTCGGTCTGAAGTAAATAATTTATTTAATGCGAATACTGATTCGCGTTCTTACAAACTGGTTTCCGGTAGTCTGTCAAATTTCCTAATGACGTAATACGTCAGCCATTTTAAAATGTTGAGACGAAGTGTTTCTTAGCGGTCGCAATAAAAACCATAAGCACGGCAGATTTGAATTGCTATGTGATGAGATAGATAATGCAGTTTAGATAGCGAGCCTAAAGTTTCGATTTGATATGTATAAATTATTGCAACCGTTCTCTATTTCTTATTCTCACTGTGGAAGCGATATTCTACCTTTAAAGAAATATATTGGTGGGAGTGGCACTTAGGTCAGACAACCATTCTGTGACGATTCTATCTGTCGTTGTAGTATAAAGTTCATTTAACGTTTTAAAAAGTCTGTGACGTATCTTGAGCAAGCGTTCCAAAAAATAACTTAAACTCGGCTTTTGAATTAACCGTCGGAATTCGAGAATCTTTTCCATCACTTTCTCGCGTCTTTTTCGTGGCAGCCATAGTGCGTGAACTTTTAAATTTCATTGCTAAATATCGGTCGCCGCATAATATCTTTGGAGAAATAAAGGTAGATACATATACATGTGTATAGAGTATGGGCTCCAGCAAGAATCTTGCCACACCACTGAAATTTAATTCCTCTACATGTATCGCTGGGGTGTTTTTATAGAAATTGAATGGTACGCTGAATGTTTTATAAATGTGTCTCTATCGCAATATCTATGCTTGACTTATGTATTCCTGGGCAACGCTGTTGCAACTTCTATGCGCTAATTCGGTATTAGGCTGCATTAATAAACAACGCTGCTAATTTACAATACAATACATTACAACGAGGTATTTCATAACGCGCTATAATAAGAAATTGAATGTTGCGCTGAATGCTATATTATGTCTTGCACGAAAGAGTCTCAACGACGCAACTGCAGTTGTAATGCAGAGCAATTGTGCGCGAAGGACTTGCTCATGGTTCCAACACAGTGACACCTCGGACGAGAGTCGAACCCGCTCAATCAGCGTACACTGAGCGTTACGGGCCGACCGCTCTAACCAATTGGCCACCGTGCCACACAATTTGACGCAGAACAATCGTCATGTTTACAAATTCAAGCACGAATGTTTTGTTTTTCAAATAAAAAGAAATTCAGTAATGTTGGCAAGCACTTTGGTGTTCAAAGAACTTTGGGAACATGTGTGTGCCTGTTTATTACCTTGCACAGCAAGTTGGATGTTTGAGTACTTAAGGATGTAGGTTTATGTTTCGCAGAGAAGCGCAATCGCGATTTGCAAAAACAACATGAGAGTCTAGGGAAAGAAATGGCTCCAACATTCGCTGACGAAGATACCTCAGCTATCTATGCTGTTGTTACGGACTCATTGTCTACGCAGAGGTCAGGCGATGCTCAACCTATCAGTTTCGGTGGTCCATTATCTGGAAGCTACGAAGAAATTGAGACGGCAAGTGACGGAACGCCATGCAGTGGCTACAATTTAGGAAGTGTTTCTCGTGATCCCAAAGTGCTTCTGAATGATGAGGATAATGGATCCATCAAGCGAAACAGCAATGAAAGCACCGGTTCAAAAGAGACGGTGAAGTCAACCAGGTATGAGGATCTGTTGGAAAGAGACCCAGTCAAACCAAGCGTCTATATGCGTATCATGCAGAGGAAAAAAGAACAGGAAACGCAGACGAGCAACAGTCCAACTTCATCTGAAGATACTATTCACTCACAGACAGTTTACGTTAACGTAAGAAATGTGAGAAGTCTCAGTGTGAAGAATGAAACCAACTTGTAATTTTATAAGTCAATGAGTTGATGAATTAACGACAATTGAAAAAGCAACACTTTTTGCAAGAATTTTCAATGACATAATATTATTCAGGGCTTCTTCCTATCTCTCAATTTACTATGTATGGTTGATAACCTGTAAATATAGGGCTTACAATCGATGTTACAACTATTGATAAGTAAAAACATGTTTGGGAGAGAAATGCTAACAGCATTCAATATGGATGGCATTGAACGGATAAGCTCTGCATAAATCTTAATTGCTCGGACACAGAGGATTTTTGGAATACTCCTTTCCACGAAACGGCAGTGAATTACAAAGTAACGGTGCAACGCGGACAAAGCGCGTTGGAACTGCATACTGACTGTTCGGCTTGATGATTTGATATTTTAGACGTTACATATTGGAACAATATGAGCCACATCTATGCGTGTCTACACTTACTACATTATGTGTTTTCTGCATGTTCACCTACTCAATTAGCCTACTTTTTTCCGCATAAATCTACATACTTAAATACTCAAACAGCCAATATGCTGATAAAGGTA
The DNA here is from genome assembly GCA_959347315.1 of Bimastos eiseni. Lineage (NCBI taxonomy): Eukaryota > Metazoa > Annelida > Clitellata > Crassiclitellata > Lumbricidae > Bimastos > Bimastos eiseni. The sequence goes on from OY365810.1 coordinate 35,108,308, forward strand.
TTAAAACACACACACACATACATACATCTAAAGCAAATTGAACTCTAAAGTGCTTGCTTAAATAATTAAACATACGTGCTTCAATTTGTAAACATACACGCCAACTTTCTCAAATACTGATTTAAATCTCTTATGTAGGCCCCGCTTCATTATAAAAAATTTGAAAATCTAAAAGATGAAAATCTATAAGATGAAAATCTAGGAGATGATCCATAAGAAAACCCTATTGATCATATATTCTCTGACCTTCTCTCATTGTGTCAGGCTCCGCCTATTATTGTTCTCGTCTATACTATCCCTGTCACGTTTGTCTGGTGTCCTGGTTTACGCTCTTTATTAGCTACTAACGTCACGCAAAATATTATTTGTGTTCCAATGTCTAAGTTAACGTGTGGATGAAAACTTGACATTTGCGTGATTTCTAACATCTCTAATTATTGTCTATTTGTCACTTCTGTATAGTGCCAATCTTGCTCATATCACCGAAATCAAACTGACAATCACGTTATTTCACAGATGGTTTCAATTTTTTAAATATGCAAAATGTGTCATCAAGAGTATAACAATAATTATCTGGGGATTATTTGAGTACATCTTGATCAAATAATTATTGTTTGTCAATTATTGTGTTGTCCATCCCATAACTAAAAAGCTTAGTTCTTTTGCCACTTCCGCATACCATAGCCACCGCTTTCCCTCACTTCTCTCTTTCTCCTTATCTTCTCTCCCCTCCCTTCCTCCTCTATCCTCTACCTCCACCTTCGACTCCTCTTTCCTCACATGCCCCTCTCCTACCTCCCCTCTAACTTCACCTCTCCTCCCGTTTCCCGTCTGAATTCAATTTCTCACGTCTGCTTTGACAGCGCCAGTCCCTAGCCTGGATAAAGAAGGAAGGCGGCGCAAATAATTGTATTTATCTTGCAGCGTCGTAAAATTAAAACTACTACTATTACTACTTCCACTACTAACACTGCCACCACAAACAGAAGGAGAATAATTATTTTTATCGATCCAATTTTAATTTAAAATGTACTTTTTAATCAATCCAGTTTCTGCTTAAGCATGATTATTTTCATCAGCCCACCTTCCATTTAATCATAGTTACTTGAAATATCCAATAAAATGCACATTTTCATCAATATTTGTGCACAATGTGGGGCCGAACGGGACGAATGTCCGAGATGAAAATGTTCCCCCCATGGAAATATATGTCCGGGAGGAAAATATCTAGATGAATGTGACATAAAATGAAAAAGGAAAACCGATAGCAACCGGTTTGTCATATATTAGCTGTATGTATTTATTCGTGTCATATATCGGTAAGTTTCCGAATCGCCAGATGACCATTGTGCTCTGTCATTATAGCAATTCACATAATTATAATAAAATTATGCTCTTTTCTTCCTAATTCATTTTTATGACCTATTCAGCTATTGTTCCTATTGGGCGCTTTTGCAGCCTTACCAACCTACTTTCGCCCTAAAGCCCATTGCGCCTCTGGAGATATCAAATCAGAGCACAATTATTATTATTGGCGTTAGTAAGAGTAATTGCAAAGCCAGCTAGGCTACTTCTGTTTCTAGGCATCGAAGAACGCATAAGACCGCAGGTAATTGAAGAAGACGAAAGCAACCAGTGTGTCCCCGTTTTACAAGGAGCCAATAATCTGCACCTGTGTCCAGGTCAGTTGCTTTTAATACATGATATCTATTATTGTACATTACCTATCAATATATATATATTTATATATATATAAATACATCCTTCTGTCCGTCTATCCATCCCTTCGCCAATCTATTACTCAATCAATCAATCAGTAAGTAAGTTAGTCAGTCAGTCAGTCAATCAATCAGTCCATCCATCTATCCATCCATCCATCTATCTATCTATCTATCTATCTATCTATCTATCTATCTATCTATCTATCTATCTATCTATCTATCTATCTATCTATCTATCTATCTATCTATCTATCTATCCGTCCATTGTCTAATTGTGTATCTATCCTTTGTCTGTCTGCATGTCTATCGACAAATTTGTCATATGATCTGTCCATCTGTCCATTTTTCAATTTAGCCATCCATCTATCTCTCTTTCTCTATCTGTCTATCTTTTTATCTATATATCTATTGTCTATTAATGCATCTAACTATTGTCTATCTTTCTATCTGTCTATAATTATGTCTGTTTGTTTTTCCGTATGTATGTATGTCTGTCAATTCATCTATCTCGCTCTCGAGCATGCTGAGCGTAACCTAGAGAGATAATTATATGCAATATCTTCAAGAAAAAATATTGCACCCTCTAGTTTAGATGTTTTCTAAAAAGTCTGTTTTTAAGAAATGTCATATTCGTTTTCATGTTCCCTGAATAACAGAGTATCATTCTAATCATCTTTGTGATAACACGGCATTGTTAAACAAAAACAGAAATCTGTGAGATCTCTTTCTGTATAACTCTAGTTCGCTTGGCATTATTGCTCAGCCATAAGCTTATTATCTTGTGAAAATGGCTCCGAAATGCGTAATAATCATTGTAAATATCTATGTATTTATATAATAATGTAGCCTACGCATGGATAATTGCATATTATAAATTATGCCTGCAATCATTGCTTGTGTGAGTAGTAGGAAAGTGAGCTACCTGGGACAATTGACCAATATTATGGTCAATTCACCCACCTAATAGGATAAAAAACGTATTATTAACCTATAATTAGGTTATAAAATCGCCAAAACTCACAACAACCCACATCATGGTTCTAATACCAACCAAACAGGCCACTAGAAAAATGAGCCTCAATTCATGCACAAGCTCCTGGTCAAAAGTCACGGGAATTTCCAATAGTTTCGATGATGAGTCACCACGTGACCACCAAGTCTTCATTATCAATCCATGAATTAAATAACTTAGGATAACCAAGCCATTTTACCAGTGATTTGTTTCCTCGTTTCCTGATAACTTTTTCTATTCTAAATAATTTTTTGAGTAGTCTTTTGTAGCTCCTGTTCGTAAAATGAGCTTTGTATTTCCTCACCATTATAATCAGTGATCTTATAAGTTGGTGGATCCGTGTATTGAATCTTTGAAATTGTGAAGATCTCTTACGTCCATCTCGGTGTAAAACCTTTTTCAAAGATGTTCTTCTTCTTCGTTATTCTAGCTTTATCACCGATCGAAAACCTGGATATAATAAATTCCGAGATCCCATCACCGTATAAGTTCATCCAAACTACCTTTTCATTCATTTTCAAACTAGCTTTAGAGGGCGTCATCTTAATGGTAAAATGCCTAGTTTCATTATAATTACTAACCATTTCCTCCAACACATCGATATATCGTCTAGTTGAATTAGCTGTAAAATACTTTAAAACATTTTCACGCATTGTTCTATTCCAACACTCAACAACGCACGACTTTTCTTCGTTCTCCGTAGAATACAACTCGACTAATTTCTTAACGTTTTTATTATAAAATTCTTTACCTTTATCCGCCCAAACCTTGCCTGGTCTTCTACCGCTCTCGAATATTTTCACGAAGCCACTAGCCGTAGATTTTCCACTCTTATCATTTAATGGCACAATCCAACAGTACTTGGAATACACATCTATTACGGTTAATGTCGGGAACGGGTGCGTCCATCAAACTAGCATTGGATGAGATTGGAACAAAATATGAGGGGATGAGTGTTTGAGCCCCGTGAGCTTCAATTAAAGCAATCAGATCCGCTTTTCGTAGTCGTGTATAACCTACAATTCCGCTCTGTTTCGCAATTTTTCTTAATTCACTAACAGTCCTTTTTGTGTATTCCATTTTATATTGTATTGGCATTCCTTTAAGTGAAAAAAAAAAATTTCATTCATTTTATATATGAAAGAATGTTTTTGTTGGTTTGTTGAGCAATGACTTATCATCGAAACTATTGGAAATTCCACTGACTTTTGACCTATTGGCGGACGTTTTAACCATGGTTTTTGCATGAATTGTGGCTCATTTTTCAATTTTATGGCGGCCTATTTGGTTGGTATAAGAACCATGATGTGGGTTGTTGTGATTTTTGATGAGTTGTAACCTAATTATAGGTTAATAATACGTTTTGTAACCTATTAGGTACGTGAATTGACCATAATTTTGGTCAATTGTCCCAGGTAGCTCACCTTCCTACTACTTGTGTGCACTTAATATGCTCGCGAAATTAATGTGTTTTTATGCATAAAATGTATACAAATGTACGCCCTGCGCATGATATTGTATAGGGTCTGAGTCTATGATGCTGGTCTACAGTACTGCAGACCACTACGTGTGTATAAATGAATATAGGTGGATCTCAATGCCAGCACATACGCTTTAATATATTATATTATTGGCCGTCAATTGAAGAGCAGCATTGATGTTATTAAATTTTAAGCAATTAATTCTTTAATTATATTATTTACTTCAGGACCAGTAGCGTCATCGCCTGTGGCAAAACCAAAGCAAGCAGATGAACCTTCGAAAGCCTCATGGGTAGGCGTTTGCCGCAAATCTAAAGAATATTTCTCTCGTTAGCCCAGAATTCTATAGGCAAATATTTTGCTCAATCTGTGATTACCTATGACTATCATTTGTTTAAAATTTGCTACACGAAGATTTGATAAGATCATTGGATGTTTTTTCAACGAAAATTTTACCTATAGGAAGGAGCCATCCTGTCCAAGTTGCAGTGTTAGCGTATCCCATGTGCCAGGTTATAATGTTTAGTAGGCATAATGTCAAACTACTATACTCTATAACTGGCACAACATAACGTAGGCCTAATAATGTGGCTGTGAACCTAACATGTAATATTCCTTTCCATTTTCCGTCAATACGAATTAAAAGTTAAAATGCAATTTTGCGGTTCAATAAATAAAGTTATGTTTTTTTTTATTTTATTGACTGTTGATAAGCGGTTTTGATTACGTCATAAATCAATCTAGTTGCTTAGAGATTACCAAATGGATTTGATTAACGCATGTTAATCTTTTATGATATTAGTACATTGGCGACGATGGCACAGAGTACATGGAGATGAATGGATTCCGAAGACAGCCAGCGAGTGCTCCGCAGATCCACCAAACCTCCTATGCTTGTAGCACTGTTATTTACGCTGGAATTGATCATACATTATCACCTCCACCACCGAGCTTCTAATTTCAATTCAGTCACATACTTATATAGCACCTCGTCAGATAGAGAGTCTTCATAGATCCTCTTTAGAGAAAACTTCAACCAGTATTTTATTAGAATGTTTGTTTTGGCTGTCGTTAAATTTTTACAATAAGCCAATCAATAGTTCAATGATGCATATTAGGTTCTCTAGTTCAGTTAAATTATAGACGGATATAATGTTAACGATGAAAAAATTTGCTTACATAGAAACTATATACTGCAGACCTCACAGAAATCTTAATGTGTTAATCTGATCCTTTAAGGCTGTGACATATATGTTGTAGGCCTATAACAGTATTCGTACTTTTAGTAAAAATCACCTGTAAATAATTTCGCTTGAATAACACGTGTGCACTTGGCGCTTCCTATTTTAACTAGTTAAGTTTGCAATTTTCCGTCTTGATTGTGTTTTTATTTTACCGCTGCTTACTGCACTCCAAGAAAAGGGTAAACCGATTACCGTGATTGTCGATCCATTTAAGACCTTAATACTTCCTATAGACCAACTCCAGTTTTTGAGTAATTTACTAAAAGTGTTCTTTTATCTGGAGCAATAGCAACATATCGAATTAGATCGAATAGTGTGTATGTATGTAACTATAGTACATGTATAGACCTTTTCAGTCAGTTGGTCAGTCTTTCAGGCAATCGTTAAATACTCATTTGTTTCAGTTGTATAATTTGGTGATAATCGTATGCGCAAAAGATAGAATATCAACGTAATGGTTTTATGAATGTGAAAAATGCTTAGGACTAAGAATTTGCGAGGGCGGACAATGGCTTAAGCCCCTGAGCAAGAAATAGGGCTTACATATAAAACACATTTTTAGCGAATTTGGTGGCCGATTGTTTAGAGCAGTATAGTAACGCGAAGGGTGCGGGTGCGAACCTCGCCCCAAAGTCCTTAACTAACAATTGTTCTGTAATACAATTGTCTGTCGTATGCACTTCTGATCCTTGGAATAGGGACATTTTTTTAAATGTAATTGTATCGTATTGTTATGACAAGATAGAAAAACAGAATGAAGCGTTTGATCTAACGTTATACAACTCATTCCCAAACGATATAACAGCACAAAATGGACCCAACTTTCACAACAAAGAAGAGTCTGCCTTGCCTCATCGTGGTCTGTTTGGTGTCTAAAACAGTCGGCATGAAAATAATTATCTTAATGTGTTGTCATTTCACTAAGCTTTTGCTTGAACATTTGCGTCCTGAACAGCTAACATGCAAGTTTCATTAAAAGCTTTAACCAGCAGTTCACCGTTTGTGCATTTGTTGTTATTTTTGGGTTGTCTTTGGGTGTTTTTCTGCCTTTCGGTATAATTATGTACTCATATTAATATAAAAATGCTTAATAACACAAGGTTTGCCCTACATGGACGTAAAACTGGTACTACTAGTGTTAGACCAGAATTTTACCGGTTTACTCGAGCTACATTAGTCAGCCAGTATGGAAGTGGACCAGTTTACCTGGTATCGTTTCCAAAATCGCAACTTCTTGGTGAAAACACTCATCGTGCTCATCATGAGGCCTAAGCATACCGAAGTTGAATAGTGAGAAATCTATGTTCGAAAGGAGAACGTAGATCTTTAAGGACATGTTGCGGTCAAGTTAGTGTCCCTTGCTCTTGCCTAAGAACTCCAGACCTCCTTTCTATCCTACTCTGAACTCTGTCTTCATTGGTGGCCGAGGTTGGACTGAGATCGATCGCCTCTGAGTTGATTACTTGAAAAGTCTCTGTGTCATGTTTGAGTGGTGCCCTCGACCAATTTCTTGTTGCTGTCTGACGACATTGTCTAGAAAGTTACATGTAGTTGACACCGGACGAAATGGTCAACTTTCTCCATTCCAATTCAGATTTTGTAGAAGTGATGTGCCTTTTTAGTAATGGAGTAATGGCATTTTTTCTCTCTCGCAAAAGTTACTTCCACACACATATAAAAGAAGTTAACGGGACTATCAGCACAATGAAGAGGCATCACCACGTTTACTTCTGCACTTCCGTCATACTAATGACACGTGCTAAATGGTAGTATTATTAGTGACTCAAATGAATTGCTAACCCTTTGAAACTTTGCATTATACCATTACACTTACGTCATCTGTCGTCAGCGATCGTAAAGCCGCGATGTCCTCGACTCACCTGCATTACATCAGACATCGATGCACAGCATCCGGGGGCATGTCTATGGTGGACCGATGCAATACGGCAGATCATAGGTTATGTTACAATATGCAGTTTCAAATACAACAGCGTTAAATGCTTGAAACCTATGCACTCGATGCGCAATGAGACGCAGGGCCGTGCCGAAGAGGGCCCAGCGGGACCTAGGCCCAGGGCGCAAATGTGGAAAGGGCGCAAATTTCAGGATGGAATCACTTATAATTCCATAAAATGCACTATTTTCAAAATGTGGGGGCGCCAAATTGATGCTACGCACAGGGCGCAATTAGCTAGGCACCGGGCGCAATTATAGCTCGGTACGGCCTTGATGAGTCTGATAAGCAACGATCTCTGTCCCTCGTAAACGAGACCCGAACAGCAAATTGTACTCTCATTTTCGTGTTATGCCCATAAAAATTAATAAAGATTTGCTATTTTCATGTAGAAGACGTTCCCTGTGTTGTCCAGAGAAATCAATCGCAGTTCAGTGCTAAAGTGTCATATCATTTAATTACAAGTACATGACACACCTAGACTTACGCTATAAATGTATGCACTAATTGAATTTGTGGATAGGACTATGTTTTTAAAATGGCGGATTAGCCCTACAATTGTTCTCAAAAACCATATGTGATAAAAACATTCTATTCTATGTAAACATTGTATTCAACGTGCCACATTCTACATAAAAAATAGAAATCTGCTGTCCAGTGTGATTGTAATGACACCTTTAGCATAAAGTATACACTCAATCGATGGCCTCTCCAAGTGAAACACGGCACATATCCGCGGCAAAATGAAACATGCAGACACGTTCTGATCAGGTTACTTCGAAATAAATTAAAGGATCTGACAGACACGTCGAACTGTACAGTGATTTCTAAAGTTACTGACCAGTGACCACCCAATAGAACGCTATAGACTAGAGTCCAACACTGTTCTGGCGTGAGATACAACACGAGACACAGCCAATAATTGATCAATCAATCGAAGTTCTTTCACTTATCAAATTGTATATTTATATCATCCACTGCCAGTGAGAGCTTGCTAAATTGCCAGCACGGTAGACTTTAGTTACAATCTTACTTCAACTTTTTGCTTCAGAATTACAAACACCAAGACTTCTATACTAGTTCAGTAACATACTTTATAAAAATGGAATGCATTCAATACAGTGGCTATTAGTATTCGAAATGCACCCACATTCTTCCTGTGGAGTAGTGGCTACTTGAAGGACTGTTGAAAGACAAGTCACGCTTTATTAACTATAATAGGGGAGAGGGTGACAGGGAAGGAAGGCGATCAGATCATAAGATCATTGGAATTAAATTCTTGCCTCAGTACCTTTTACTAAAAGTCGGCGCCTTTGATATTACCTGTTCGCTGTAGGCTAACCATAGGCTCTTTATCCAAAGTGAGCCAGCTCTATGTTTTCTCACACTGGCTTAAACCTACATAAATTATGTCTTAATTGCACTTCTCTATGCTTTGAATCCGGTTCTTAAGGGCGCAGCAGTGTATTTATGTGCCTATACTGGTGGCTATCCTTTGACCTAGATTTTCGTATTGGCTGATTGTTTAATGTATTTTTTGAACACTTCACTTCCTTGTCTGTAACTTTAACCGATTACTATGTATATTTTAATTCTAACAGCAGACTTGATCACGGGTGAAGGATTTAGTTAAAATCAAATTTGTGTGACTTGATATTGAGGAGTTGTGCCATTTCTGGATAATTATATTACTTACCTGGTGCGATCTGAATTTTTTCAAATTGCTCCTTCACAGTTTTTGGTTTAGTTACTACATGTAGGTCTACCTGCACCTGACACATAATTGGTCCCAACAACTTGAGGTACCGGTAATGTATTCTGAGGAAGTCCAACAAACTAACTTCACTTCAGTGCCGTGCAATCTAATAACATAGCAGGCGAATTAAACTGTGAAGTTGTGCTAATAATAAATCTAAGAATATTTTATTCTTCAGCGTTATTACGCTGAATTCTTTATCACGCTTGGTATGTTCCTTTTACCGTATCTGTTCAGATATCATCAGCAACAAATTGAACCATTTCAACCTATAATAATAAAATCGATTATTGACTCAGCCTCACATTGTAGGGCCTACTGAATTGAACTCAGTTGAACTGTTTAAATACCAGATCAGATAATCTTGAAATAGTAGACCTGGTATTCTGGTAAAATACAGGTGCACGAGCGATTGTAACTGCATTTCCTTTCAACTCAGCAGCAATTGCAGGAAGTGACGTTATCTTGGAATGCAGAACAAATACATCAAAGAAACTGATTTGGCAGCAACCACTTCTTAAATCAGGAGATAAATCCTCTCTATTGAAAATAATCTTCACTGAGAGCAGGTTTTCCAATGAATAAGATTGAAATTAAGCGAAGATTATCATTATTATTATTATTATTATTATTATTATTATTATTATTATTAGTTATCTATTCTACATCGATAGGCAAAGCAAAAGTGGATTTTGACTGCTTGATAGCACATAGAACAAATGTAACTACAAAGGTTCATTCTAGACGCAATTTTTATTTTTCCAGGCATCTATCGTCGCAATGTTTCCCGTATTTCCATATAAATGTTCACTGGTCTTCTTTCACCTTGCTCTCCTTCAACTTCACAATTTCCTCTTCGTGATCAGACTACTTGTCATCAATGGCTCATACTTCATGCTGTACCTGCAATCATACTGCGTTGTTGTCAGTTTGAAAATAAGCGAAAATTGTATTACAATATCTCTTCACATAAAGCACGGAATAGTGTAGCCCCGTTGTCAGGGTATTGAACAAAGAAGGGAATGTTTAAATACTTAAGACACACATTTATTGCACACGATAGGTCGAGATGCTAGAAGACATAACGTAAGCGAACTTCTGAATAAAGTTGAGTTAAAAGAAACTTTCTGGGCAAAGTCAAATTGTCGCCTAATGTTCACTTGATTCAGCTTCATATTTATGTTTTTCTTCAAGCATTTCATCTGATATACTCAACAAAATTTAATGTTTTACATATCCATCTGGATTTTTGCTAGCTTATCTTGGCGACATCAACGATGAACAGACAAGACATTACCACAGGGTACGTGTATGCTGCCTGTTCACTGTTGGATATTGCCTAGAGAAGCTCCTGACATTGAATACAGAAGCAGATCAGTCTGTTATCAGCTCTAAAGTGCCCAAATATCAAATAACCAGTTAGCCTACATTGTTGGTAAATCCCGTTCTAAAGTGCGCAGCAGTGTATTATGATGTATTACGTGTGGTTAGTCCTAGTCGTAGGTTTTCGTTTTTGGCTGATTGATAAACGGTGTTATAAACAATTCATTTCAATGTCTGCTACCAACACGATTGATACATGTAGTTGCAGATTTTAAATATTTTTAACCGGCTACCATGTTAATTTTAATTATAGCATTAATTTTATACTTTATTACAGGTGAGTTATTTAGTTAATGTCAATTTCACGGGATGCCATATTGAGTAGGTGTGCCATATCTAGACTATTAATAACCTGGTTGAAATTGAAATTGTTGGAATTGTTATACCACAGTCCTTTCTTTCGTTACTAGGCCTTATATGTAGGGGAGACTGGGGCTGTCTGTAACAATTTACACATTTAGATGTCTTATGACCGAATTTGATCTCCAACAACGGTTGACAATAATTATATCATTACAATTCTTCAAAAATGCACTATAACTATGGAACGTTTCAGATGTGTAACTGTATTAATTATGAAAACATTTGCAATTAAAAATATTTTAGTGTTACAACTTGCCCCGACTTGGGGTTGGTTGTAACAAGACATGAGGCAAATTGTAACACCGCTTTCAACATTGGGGCAGGTTGTAATACAGTGAACACCAAATAACTAATTAATATTCAATGTTAACTTTTCGGGCCTTTATATCGGCGAAATCTTTAATTATGACAAACGGGCTCAACAGCTACAAAATAAAACAAATCACAAAGATATTTCGGCGTCCAAAATTAAAAGACAGCGAAAAATGATGGTGTTTTGGCTTTCATACAGTAGATGGTGTTGTCTAAAGCTGTTTATCAGTAAACAAAACTGACAGAGGTTGATGATGATGATCATCAGAAAATTCAATTTAAAACAGCAATTAAATAACATTTAAGACAGGATACAAGTCATACAAAAGTATTTAAACCATTGAGAATGGCGCTGAGGAAAATGTTACAACTAGCCCTGGCCATGTACCCAAGATGATTGAATAAAATGCTAGCACACTATTATAGCTAACGAGATTTTGCGTTCGGTCACGTAATCTTAAAAAAAGAAGCTTAGAAATTACCTACTCTAAGAAAGAATATCGTGAGCCTTAAGCGCACAATGAGAAAAAAAAGACCATCAAGAATTGCGCTGGGGCTGGTTGTAACAGTGTTACAATCAGCCCCTGGGAAAATGTTACAACTACACCGGGCCATGTACCCAAGATGATTAAATAAAATGCTAAAGCACTATTATAGCTAACGAGATTTCGCGTTCGATCACTAAATCTTAAAGAAACAAGCTTCGAAATGACCCACTCTAAGTAAGAATATCGCGTGCCTTAAGCGTACCATGAGAAAAAATAATACGTAAGAAAAAATTACTTTTTGTGCCGAAAATCATAATTTATGAAAAAAATTTCTGCAGTTGAAGCTTAAGCGAGGCTAAAAGGAAAATAGATCGGAAACGATAGGACTCGCGTTTTGATCTGTATACGCTGGTTCCCCGATTTGCTGTTTCCGGGATTTATGAGCTGTCACAACCTGCCCCCGTTACAACCAACCTCAGTCTCCCTACCTATGAGCATAATGTGACGCATACATAGTTCCAACAAGTTGATGTAATGCATCATGCGATGGTCTAATAAAAACTACAATCAGTTGCGTAGGATCAAATATAGCAGACAAATGAAATGGTGATGGTGTTGACAGTTACTGTCGCCGCGAATAATCTAAGAATATTACTTTTCTCTTGCACGAATATGCAGAATTATGAATCGTTCTTAATAGGTTCCTTTGACCTGATCTGACCTAATTTCATCAGCAAAATGATTGAACATAATCAGATTCAACACGTCCATAAGAAAATCAATTCATTTCACTAAGTTTAAATTAGGGGCTGTCCAGAAATGACGCAACGCGCCTAAGGGAGGAGGTCACCCATTAGTGATGAAGTCTAGCGGGGAGGGATCGACGAAATGTGACGTCACATCATCACACCAAATGTCATAATGCGTAATTTCATTTAAACTTGTCACTCAAACAACCAAGTTCCACTTAATTAGCAGTAACGGTTACTACAATATAACAACACTAATTGTAATAATTGCATCTTTAAATTTTGGACTGTTTACTTTTACGGTTGGTGTCAATTTTGGGGTTTTGGAAGTGATGCAGCAATTCTGTAACACACAAACAGAAGCTAATAAATCTGCCAAAACGCACAGACCACATGTAGTCACTCCATGAAGGAGCATTTTGCTTCAGCGTGGGAGAAGCATAAACTTAGAATTGTTTCAAGTTATTGCTAAAAAACATTTTTTTAGAAATGCAATGATTTTACCAGAGCCTTTCCTCGCGTGGAATACATAATGAGTGTAACAGTCATACCATCTAATTCTTCTTCGTTCTAATATCATACCTTTAAGTATTCTTACGTTATTATTACTTCATTTAGAATTCTAAGAAAATTTGCATATAATATTCTGGACATCTGGTTTTTTCGGGGTCATGGCATTTGTGACAACGCGTGACGAAGAGGGAGGGGGTCAAAATTGTCAAAATTAGCCTGACGTCATTCATTGACTGCCCCTTAGTAAAAAGACCCGTTCACTGTATGCAGATATTATGACATAGTTTGGCTGGTGTTATATATAGGTGCAACGGCAATTTTAACTACATTTCCATCCAACTCAGCAGTAATAATCGGAAGTAAGGTTATTTTGGAATGCAGAACAAATACGTCTAAGAAGCTTCTCTGGAGACAACGATTTCACAATGCAACAGAGACTGACCATCTATTGCATGTTATCTTCACTGGGAGCAGGTTTTCCAGTGATACAGCAGAGAGATACGATATCATCCGAGATATAAGTGGACAATACGATCTCAGATTCAATGCTACTTTGAACCACGGCAATGAGTACGGATGCATTGAACCCGGTGGAGACAATTTCAGCTCTCAAATTATAGTACTCGGTGAGTAATTTTATTTTACTCAATATATTATGATATGAAAGTGATATGGGTCTAGATTCTAGAATATCATATTTCTTTATCTTATTTTCTACATACTACTCAGCAAGTTAATGTTTGTCACCTCTTCTCACACGCATATAAAGATGATGATTGAGTAGCATTTTGCTTCAAACTATTAAAAGAAGCTTTAACTGCTAAGAGATGCCTACGTTCTTGCAATCGGAAATTAATTATGTGATCCAATTACTTCAGCGTCTGAACCTAAGTGCTACGTCAATGGAATGCCAGTGGCCTCCAACCTAATTGTAGTGGATGAGGAAGAATATGTAGAGTTGAAATGCAATTTAACCTTTGGTGGAAGATGGACTCCCAAAATGGAATGGACGCAGCAGAGAAATTCAGAGAACGACTCAGTGATTCTTGCCAACCAAGCATACGAAAAAATGGAAAATATTTGTGTGGTTTCTACAACTATCGCTTTGAGCGCCACCTGCAATGAAACCTCTTTCACGTGTACAACTCGATTCCTTGAGTATGATCGTCCCAAAACGACAACCGCCAAAAACATTCCAGAATATTCTCATAATTGGACATCACCAACTTTTGTCCTACGATGTAAGTTACATGTAGCTGAATATTTTGCTACTTACTACAAGTCCAAATACAGTATATTGCTTGTCTAAATGTTCGGAATATATATATATATATATATATATATATAGAAGTTTCCTGCAAACTGCATGACAACAATTGTAAATAAACTAGTACTAGTTTACCACTGCTTACTAGTAGGTCTAATGTTATTTTGCAAAATTTATTTAGAATGTGATCATGATCTACGCTATACAAGACAGTTATACCAGCGCTTTTCAACAACAATAGATGTCATTAAATTTTGGTGTCCTATGGACTATAATATAAAAATATATATATAACATATAATATAATATATAATACCCCACGAGTTAAGTAAAGGCTTGAGCGCATAATATCTTCAATGGCATTACACAAAGATTCATTAAGCTGAATAAAAATTCATTCTAAAATGATTCAGCAATTTAGTTAGTATTAGTTATTTCTAATTTTAATAACTTCCTAGCTGAGAAAATTGTGAGACAGAGACTGGAATACAAGTCTTGAAAAAATTTAGAAACCACCAGTTAGGTCACTGCAGAGGTGTAACAAAGTTTTGAAGAGTGGGGGGCATACTTTAGGGAAGCTAAGACCCGACCAACCACACTTTTTGAATTTTGCCCCCCAGAAATTTGATAAATGGGGCGCACAAATTATCTTAACAAAAGTCATCTTATCATTATTACTCCATAGAAATGAGATATGCAGGACGCTTTTAAAGTATGCACTATAAAGTAGGCCTACTATTTTGTACAATATACAGTAAAATTGCATGCAAATTAATCTTTTCCAACATCATGAGGTTTGTAACATGGTCGTTGCAGCAGTGCATGGGCTGGATGCCAAATAAATTTCGTCTCTAACATGCCGCCAGATTCATGTCAACGCATGAGTCACTTAGATCTAGTATTTGATATACATGTATACAGACATTTCACTAGCACTTTCACAATTACTTACTTGAGATGCCAAAGTTTTGATTAAGATTTCATGTTTAATCAATGTCTACAAACAACTATAATGTGGCTATAATATGGTCGAGTACATTTGGCTGGTGATAACAAGGCAAATGACAAAATTCAATAGGCAGATTCTTAATTGGCTAAAAATGTCGGGATTTAGGTGACAGGGCAGTACTTGAGCTAACTTTGAGATTGCTAGGAAGGTATAAAGTACATACAACGCAATTTCCATGGTCTCTGCATATGAAGGTGGATATCCATTCATCACTCACTCTCTGAGCTTCCCACTTGAAGGGTTAGGTCAGTGTAACACTCGTTTATTGTGATAATACTTGGTTGACACATTGCATTCAATAGCAGAAACTAATTTAGTATTGCCAATTTCCAAATGAGTGAGTTTTTCGTCTAATGGTCAACGGGGCAACTTTAGATTCGTTAATTGGTTTCTAGGATACGGTTTCCGTCATACTCAGACTGCAAAAAAATGGAAGTCAGAGGTCACGTGTAAACTCTGGCCGGATGATGGCTGGAAGAAAGACCAATTGCGCACTAGACTTACGTAAAACTATAGTTAGCCACCGTCTTTCACCAGCCTCCATCATCAACAGAGCAGCTCCACGCAAGTCTTCCATGCTAATAACTTCTCATTATAGTGGACTCGGCTAGGAGGTGCATGTTCCAACAGACATTTTCAATCAAGTCTGTGCCCTGTCAGGGATCTGAACCCTGGCTTCATGATTGTAGACCAAGCATTAGACTATTTCTTTAGCCAATGACCAATATTCCACTGTCAGAAAAGCTCTGTATTTTGGGCAGGAATAAGGTGATACATTATGGATGAGTGATTATTATAAACATGCATTATTCTCCTTTGTAAATGACAGTTTTTATACCTGTAAAAGTGCTTGTGCAATAATATTGCAAGGTACTAACTTGTCGTGTTTTGCTTTTTATTTTGAAAACAGGGTTTTACGAATTCAACTATAGAAAGAAAGAAAATGAAAAAAATAAAGAATGGGGAATGACAAGTATAGTTCCTTACTTAATCACCCTAACATCGAACTTGTCGCCTAAGTCATGTGTTCATACTTTCGGAGACATGTCTCCTGAATCATGCCTTTATCCTATAGCAACTGAATTTTGACCGGTTGTATTTATGGTCTTGACAAAAATTTCCTGGATTACGAGAGAACAAGGTAATGTACATGTAAGTATTTACACGACACTTCGCCAAACGTCCAATTGTTTTCTCTCGTCTGCACAAGATGTCTAGTAGGATGTCTACCTCCACAGTCCAAGTTCACCTGTTCTTTCACTATTCTGATTCCCAAGACATCCAGAGTCTTCTGGTTTGGTTTTGTAATTGTACTTTTAATCCAAGCATGATTACGGCTTCACAGGTTGTAAAATGTGCTTAACGATCTACAGTATCTAGTTTTGCAATACAATTTGAGTAACTTGTGAATGCAACGTTACAATGCAAGCACCTTAACATTTGTACTGAATATCTTGCGAACTGTTTACAAGTAAGCCACAATGTAATGTATATAATACACTCTGAACAGCAAAACTGAATAGCAAAGTAATAATCAGGGCGCTGTGTACAGTCATTGATCACGGGAATGCTAGTCTATGATACAAGAAGGTCAACAAAAAACATTTCGTCCAACGTAAATGTGATAATAATATTGAACGCTAAAGCAGACAAAATTCGTGACTGACACAAGGATATGTGTGACCAGCAGAACTAAACCAAACAGTGCTGGTCATTCATCGGTAAGTTAACAGTGGAGTCTGGACAACTAGACGCATGGAGCAAGATTTCTTGTGCGTCAACAATACTTACAAGATTCTTGTCTATTACTGACGGTGTTGCTGTGGAGAATGGAGAGAAGGATAAGCGAAGGAGAATTAATAGTACGGTAAATAATTTATATTGATAAAATGCACAGTCCTGATAGATAGCCTGATAGAAAAACGAAAAGAACATTGCACTACGATTTACACTGCTCATAATTCTTATAATCCAGTTTCTGAATCGCCCCAATTAACATGAAACTGGCTCGCAGAGGATATTGGCAATAATTATTGTGTTTCTGCTGTTGTTGTGTTGTTACTATTGATGATGATGGTGCTGATGATTAAGAGGAGGCGGAGAAGTAAGAGAAATATGTGAAAATTGAAATATTCAGATCTGATAGAAAACAGGAAACATTGTATAGAAATCTGATTAAAAAAATTATGCTTAGACAAAGTAGGCTAAATTGCGCATAAAATGACACTCATTGGTTACATTTATTCACTGGGTCATCAACTGATCATCCAGTTAAACCACTTTTACTTTACCCAATGCCCATCAATGCAGAAGAGAGAACCATTGTCTCATCGCGCTATGGGCCATACATGTATATTGAAATATATACATCACAGTAATATTACATTTCCCGGTGTTCGAAATAATAATAATTCACTATCTAGCTCAACGTTTCCCAAGTGTGTTCCGCGTAACCCTAGGGTTCTGTTAGGTGACAATAAAGGTTCCCGGGTGGGAAGGAGAGAGAAAGCTTGTTGGGGGCAAACTAAATAGGTGAGAAGGGTGAGCGGTTGGGAAGGAGAGAACTGGAGTGGGAGATATATCGTTATGGATAGGGCAGATGACAGGCAGCGACGGGAGAGTGCGGAATGATGATGGTTGGGAAGGGGGAGTAAGATGGAGGAATAGGGAGAGGAGTTAGGAGTAAGGAGAGGAGCAAGATGCGTAGAAGAGAGGGAAAATGGCAGTGGAGGGAAGGGAATTAAATTTGTTGGCCATTGGACGGGTTACGCAATTATTACGTTGCTTATTACTCTGACTACATTTAGACCTTGACACGTAGGCTGTTTCGGATGTAAATTGTGGGCTTGGACTTAGGCCTACGCTTTTTATGTCTTTTCCACACCAGCTGACGTGATTTAGTGTTCCGTGAATTATAACCTGATTATTATATTTACCTAATGATTAATTTTAATCAAATGCTTGAGCGCGTAATGTTTTCACTGGCATGACATCAATATCGATTAATTGAGAGTGGATTTATTTCTGACCTGCATCATCTCTAAGCTGAAAAGAATGTGCAACAGACTACATGAATACAATTTTTGCAAAGCATTTTTTAATTTGCAACTACATGTACTCTGCTACATAGATCGCTCTACAGTGTAGCCATGAGGCCCATGGCATTAGTTCTAGAGGCATAAACAATTCGTTTTCTTAATTATTATTTTGAAACAGCTTATTTCGAAGTCAATTATAGGAAAAGATAAAATAAACAAGATGATGGAAATATAGATTCGAGAGTACTTACTTATACCAGCATCGAAACTAAAGGTTTGTGTTCGTACTAGTCTACAAATGTATATCCCCTCATTCCAACCTTCTATAAGTGCAATTGTGTTGTATTTACGCAATTGCAAAGCGTACAGAAGCACTAATGCAATATAGTGTAGTGCACAAAGACAACCTAACAGCAAATATTTTTAAAGTGCTTTTACAGAGCCATTAATTAAGAATCTGCAAATTCACTTGTGAGTTTTTAAACACTAAAGTCAGGACACTACATGTATATTACATCGAAACTATCGCAGAATTGTAGTCAATATTATTGAGCGATAATTTAAATCAGTGGAACATGTCAGGATGTTGGTTTAATTGTGCTGTAGTCTACATATCTAGTCTACAGTTTAACTCCAGGATCGCATACATAAAATACATTCTAAGGACATTCACGTTCACAGATCCAATAACTGGATTACAGTCCGTGGATGACATTGCTATTGACGAAAAAGAAAAATATGAGGACAGAGTAGCGGAATAAACATTAAAAGAGAAGATGGAAGAAGAATTTACGAAAGTAAGCAGGTCAAATGAGCATGAATAGTAGAGCGGCGAAAAGGAAGATTGGAATGAGATCTCATAATTATGTATATATAGCCTAGTTTCCTAAAACTGGTCAACGGATGATGGTCATTATTATCACGATGATGACGATAGTTAAAGGTGACGTTGGAAACTATTGGTTATAGCCTGCGTATGTTGATGATTATGACCACAGAGATGGTGGTGGTGTGGCAGACGGTGGCAGTTGCTGTGGTAGTATTCTGCGGATGATTGTGAAGAAGATGACTATAATGATGGTGATGTTATTAGTAGTGCTGACTGGTGTTGGACAATTATTGTGGGCTGTATTTATGGCATCCGGATGATAATGAAGGGAGAACGAAACAGGAGGATGAAAGGAACAAATGGGAAGACTGCACAGGTCTAAAAGGAAACCGTCAGCAATTGTGTAGAAAAAGATATGTTCCAATAATGAAAAATGCATTCAGCTTTTACTTTCACATTGTGTTTCTTTCAATATTTTTATTAGACAGTCAGCAGTATTTTAACTTTGCATATCTATGTAGTAAATAGAAATATTACGTCGTCAAATAATGATAGATTTTTACAGTACTTCGTCAAATAGACGAGGACATTCACATTCACGCAAGCTATTCTTCTTATATATTCCAAATCTTAGTTACATATAATTCAGTTCTTGACTAGGCGCATATGACATAGACCCTACATGTATACTAAGCTTATAGCCTATCATGTTCTACCAAGTTAAGAAGTTGCAAAATGTCCAAAATGCGGCTTTGGGATTAGATTGTGGATCAGCAAAAGGCACCCCGATGAGTCAATGACCCCATCAAGGTCCTTGGAAATGAGTTCGGTGAAAGTGTACGCCACCCAAATCGCCTGATCAACTGGTCCTCTCGCTTAGCGTATGCCTATGACTTAAAAACTTCTACAGCGTCGCCATAATAATGCATAGGGCATCAACCGACGGCGCACCAAAAGAAATCCGAAATTAGGTCAAATCCAAAAGGTCAGTTATAAGAGACAGAAAGACAGAATCGTCAGGTCAAAGGCTCATCCAACCTTTGAGGTCATGCATGATCACTGGTCAGATTTTTATTTTCACATTCCCTTTGATAAAGAGCTGAGCCAATCAGATTCTGTTCTTAAATGCACAGCCATTAATATGTAGCTCACTTTTATGTCAATTCAATTCAATATTTGTCTAATCACACTCACACGGACAAACCGCAACTTAACTTACAGAGTTAAATTTAGTACATTCTGTGCGCCAGAATCAGACACCTAAAGTTATTTTATAGTTCTCCATAGTTCAAAACGTATCTCTAAAGACTATAGAGGAGGCGAGGCATGAAATTGCGGTCGTCCTTGCGTTGTAAGGTGAATTCACGGGCCCGTGGCCTCAGGTTGTACTTGCTAGAACTAGATGCAGGCAAGTGATTCCTCAGGACATGACCGTGGTTATTTCAAATGGTCCTAAACAATCGTCCATCTGCTTCTCTAGCCAGATTCTCCGTAGTCTATGATGAGGAGGGAAGATATCCACACCGTATCATCTGGTGATGAGATGTTGAATTTTAGCATTTGTAAACCCCACCATGCAGGTGAGGCATACATTAAAGAGGCAACTGTGTTAGCCATAGCCACTTGGTGGATGGACGATCGAGGTAGGGAGACCATGGGAGCAAAAGACCCGCAATGCGTACATGGATGAAGCGCAAGAAGAAGGTAGGCCTACTTCATTGAAATGAGCCGTCATTCCCAAGTTAGAGTTGATGATCAAACTCAAAATTCGGATTGCTTTAACCCTCTCTGCTCCTGGAATATTTTGTAATGGACAGGCGTGGTGGCTCACTCCCTTTCTAAATATGATCAGTTCTCTGGTCTTGGCGAGGTTCAATCGGAGAATGTTACTCTTAGCCCAATGTTTTATGGGATCCAACTCCTCTGTTACCGTAGCCACTTGGCTAGATCCCACAAGCAAATACGAATCATCAGCGTATTTGACAGCGTATTTGACGTCAATCAATAGCATCGTGACTTCAAACCATTACAGTTGATCTGTCCTTGAGAAGACATAATTATAAGAAGGACTTCTCATCTTTGTAGTAAAGTTAATTGATAAGTATCTTGAATACACTAATTGATAAGTATCTTGAATACACAGCAAAATATACAGATGAAAATAAGCTTGAAAGTTTACGATTTGATCAAGAGTACAGATGGATCAGATAATATTATAGTAAATAAAATTATAAAGTAAAAAATCGTATCCAACAATCGAGTATATTCATTATGTGAGTGGCATAGGTGATGCATATGTTATATGTATCTAAAATTTGGATTTAAAGGCTTATGTTGATTTTGCATTAGAGAGTGAACAGTTAGAAAACTAGCGTCAAACAGCCGACATAATTTATTATTATGCGATAATAATGCGATGTCGTCTTTCTAGGTTGGATGTTGATGTCTTTGATTCTTTGTGTTCTGCTGTTCGTTTCGATTACTATAACAATCGCCATTTCAGTTCACTTCAATATCTGCCGCAAGAGAACGCAAGGTAACTGGTTGTTTGATCATTTCACGTTTTAAATAAACAAGACATCATTGAACGATCAAAAGACTGTTCGGGTGAATGTCGGATATTTTGTAGTCTGGCAGTATAGCAATCTGAGTCGAAATACAAAATTCAGATGGTTCTCAGTAGAAATTCATTATTCAAGATTACATATTTAAAATGTGTAAATTAGGACATTAGGAAAATCAAATTATATAATGCATATCAATCTCCGTATTGTTTCATTGTATCCACAATTATCGGTCTTCAGCTTATATGCATGTGATAAATAAAATGCTATAAAAACAGATCTGGTTGCAACGATTGATTTAATTGCTCCAATTTCCTTCATATTTCTAGCGCCATATCACGAAGAAATGTCTTTTCCCGTGAGTTCTGCTGTGCACATTGATAGCCTCGTCACTGAACCCAACGTCGTTGTATTGGATGAAAGTTCGACCACTATGCCTGCGTATGAAGAGGTAATCATAGAACCTTGTTCAACCAGTGCAGTAGTAGACAGCACGAGTGAAGGAATACCAACGGATAACACGTACATCACCTTAATTCAGTCTGATATAATCCCTCCAAAGCTGCACAAGTACGAAACTCTCAATCTTTCCGAAATGACTGACGATACAAATGTAATCAATGGGCCTACAAGATCTCAAAATCAACCAAGTGATATTCGAATGGAGTGTTTTCCGGATTATGTCAATGTTTGAGTCCTAAATTGAGATCAAATATTCTATTTGGCATCTTCAATTGCAATCATTGTTATAGTATTCAGCATTTATGCTTCCTTTGGGATACTACTTTTCCTTATTCACTAAATTACTTATTCCTATAATTATATGCTGCAACCACAGGCGTTGAGATTTGAAGGCGCATGACGACCACGCAGTATCGTTGAATAGACACCGAATACATTTCGTCAATGTTGAATATCCAACAAATCGAATTTAGGCCTAAAAATAGATTTTAAATTGCAAAAATCTGTTTCAAGATGACTCATGTCAAATGATTGCCTTGTTAAGCAGGTACGAGTCATTTTAACACTAAATGTATTTCAGAGTCAGTCTGGACTTTCTTTCGGAGTCTTAGCAAAACTGTGTAGATTTCTAATTTAAGCTCAGCTCTCGATTTGTTATGTCATGAATGTTGGCCAATGGTTTTGGTTCAGTTATGCCACTGTAGTATATGAAGTTATTCAAACATCTTCTGAAGTTCTTCGTCAAAGTGGCCTATGTATCGTTAACGCGGACTTAGTTAAGCCTCAATTAACGACGTTTAACTTTCTTAATCTAGATTCAGATCACCGATAAGTTTCACTTTGTTTTCATCTCAATTTTAAAGATGATACGCGGCTATGATGCTTGAATAATTTGTAAAAGCGATGGTAATCGCAAAAATGTCAACATTCTAAATTGTTTCAGCCTATTGCGACAAAGGCTAGTGTGTTTGAATATGCTTATATTACAAATAAAAATTAAAGCGTCCAATATGTAAAGTTTGAACACTAGCTAATATCTATTTAATATTTAAGTAAAGCAGTTAGCATGCATGTACTTGTAACGTTTATCTACTCATGGATAGGCCCAACATTCAAGAATAAAAAATGTATATATATTTTGAGTTCGAGATAAATCATCATTTGCTAGCTTGCTAACAACTAACTAAAGTTGCTAACTAGATATTTTAGTAATTCCACTTTCCATAATACATTATTGCGCTGTATCCTTTAAATTATGGATGCAAGTACTAAGCTTTGCTAGATGTTCAAAAACTCAAATGTAGGGCATCATTATTTATAATTGTGAGAGTTTTCAGTTTTAGTTTAGCCCGATTGCGGCATAGGCTACATGCACCAGTGAAGCGGTAGAGCGTACACTGCACAACCCATGTTAAACTTTACCTTTCTCAGAAATGCAATAATTCGCTGGTAATTGTATCTTCTCAGTAGCCTATTGCTGTAACTGCTTCGTGGTGCAGATATGATGCTCGCAAGTTTGATTGTTTCTATTTTTCAAAATATTGGCTTATTTCTGAGCTGCTTGGTTTACATGAATTTAACACCAAAGTAGGCTATTGTAGCTACATTCTGGCCGATTCTCAGCAGGCCTTTTTTCAATTTTCAAATGTCTAAATTCATATCATCACAGATGCAAACATGCACACAAGCAAACATGCATGTAAACATACATAAATGCATCTTTTTAAATTCAACTCAATATTTTCTTATTTATTCCAACAGAAGAACATAATGAAATGCATACGTTGATAATTAACAAGAGTGCTAACAATAGGGAAGCAAAAACGGCCCCGGGCTACTCTTTTCTTAGAATAGACTTACAATAAACAACGGTATAACAAGACAATTCAGATTGAACACCGTACAACCCGAAGCTTAACTAGTTATTCAAGCAAAATTGTTAAAAGGTGATTATTCATTTTTTATTCACATTTCGAGCACTATTTGAAACACGTGCATTGTAGGCACTGTATCAATTGGAATTTAATTTCATTCATGTGCATTACAGCCTGTATACATGCACATAGGAAATTAGGCGCTCACTGGCATTAATTGTTATCGTCCGTTTGTTTCTTCATCCATTAAGAAGATTTATGTTGCGCCCCTTTACACCTTTACATCAACCCTTTAAGATTACTAATCAGGAGGTTGTCCAAAAAGGCATCTGAATAAGCCTCTGGCATCAACCCTAAAAGATTACATCAACTCTTTAAGATTACTAATCAGGAGGTTGTCCAAAAAGGCATCTGAATAAGCCTCTGGCATCAACCCTAAAAGATTACATCAACTCTTTAAGATTACTAATCAGGAGGTTGTCCAAAAAGGCATCTGAATAAGCCTCTGGCATCAACCCTAAAAGATTACATCAACCCTTTAAGATTACTAATCAGGAGGTTGTCCAAAAAGGCATCTGAATAAGCCTCTGGCATCAACCCTAAAAGATTACATCAACTCTTTAAGATTACTAATCAGGAGGTTGTCCAAAAAGGCATCTGAATAAGCCTCTGGCATCAACCCTAAAAGATTACATCAACTCTTTAAGATTACTAATCAGGAGGTTGTCCAAAAAGGCATCTGAATAAGCCTCTGGCATCAACCCTAAAAGATTACATCAACCCTTTAAGATTACTAATCAGGAGGTTGTCCAAAAAGGCATCTGAATAAGCCTCTGGCATCAACCCTAATGCTAAGCGGAGACCATTTCATATCATAAGGCAAACAACAGAGAAAGTTGTTCGCGTACGGGGAACGATGAGTTCATCCTGTGTGTAGGAGCTGAGAGCACGACGTCCATGCACGCCCATGGTAGAGCAACAGAGCCATTGCAGCTCTTGTATATATAAATTATATATGTATAATATATATAGGGTGTTCCTAAAAAAATGAATGTGCTGAAAATTCATCATCCAACCCTTTGTTGGATGATGTCAACTGCTAAGAGGTCCCAGTTCAAATTTTATGTTGATAGGATAATATTTAGGACTGACCCAACACAACAGAAGTTTTGGTATATTGTAACAATACGAACATTGTGTTAGAAGAACGTTAGATACCAATATTCCGTCATAAACACACAATGTTTGTATTATGCACACGTTGAACATAATCCCATGGTAGGGCCTAATATACTGTAGGGTAGAGTGATAGACGGTGCAATTACTCAGCATTCCCTGGTATTATTTACACTTAAAATAAGAAAATAAGGTTACACAGTACACACTGTACTGTGACACCCCAACGGTTTATCCTTGTAGCGTGTAATCTGCATTAATTGCTATAAAGGACTAATGTAATGTCTAATCATTGTCAGCAACTATGGATTGCTTTATAGCTCCAGTTTTATTGTTTCCTGTGCTCCTCAACGACCTGCAATAGGTACTGCTTATGTTCCTCACTGAGGGTTAATGAACTATTGAACTCTTGTATAAGCACAACACCTCGCTGCGCTGTCATTCCCCACTTTCACAGATTTAACAATTGATTGATTGTTTCTGCATTCTTCCTCAGTACTCCATTCACTTGGATCACTCTGCAGAAATTCTTCAGACTGACTTAGACTTAGAATCTTAACAAACTTCACTGTCGAAGTTGTGACAAAAGCATGCAGTCCCTTTATTGCTGGATTATAAAATGGTATAATCCGTTTTGAAGGAACATTTGATCCTTCTCTTTTTGTGAGAGCAATCACCTTTAACATTTTCCCTTCCAGTGAAACCTCATCATCAAAAAGGTGTTGTCTATATTTTCTCTTAGACTCTGTTTTTTACTAGCATGACGGTCAAACAACACCTTCAAAACTACCTCACGAGATGGAAGTTTAAAGTCTTGAAATGTTCATCTGTATACATCCAATCGGGCAGATGAAACTTGCAGCCAGTGTTACTTTGAGTTTCTTTGCCATAGCGCTGTCAAATAAACGTTTTGTCCAAAAATCAGTGTAGCTATGGTGGCATTAGTGTAAGTAAAAAAATATTAGATGTACAGAAATAATGCAATAACTTACCATATGACAGTGCTGAAGTACTTTATAGGTTAACACTAGCTGCCTAATATCCATACATATATATATTTTATATATAATAATGAATGTACAAAATTACACATACTGTAAATGGCTGTAAATTACAGATTACATATTCTGTAATTCATTTCTAAAACCTGCATCTGTCGTTGTACCAAATGTATCATTGTCTTATAATATTGACACTGTTCTAAACAATCGAAAGAGTTTAAAATTCAGTTTGACAGAAAAATGATGTTTTGGAGCAACTAAAATCCCATTTAAAGATGAAAGCCTGCACAGGTCACATGACCATTCTTTACCAAATACCATGATAAAAAGATAATGACAAAATAAGTACAAGAAAGTTGTTACTACCTATGTTCTTTGTGCAACAATTTTTTCCGTAGAAAATGGGGTTCAAAAGAATTTCAATTGGAATGAGCCGATCCTAAATTATTCTATTTTCAAGTAAATTTGCATACAAACTCTCTATATGAGGCATCACCAAATGGCACCCTGGAGAAAGATTAAATGCTACATGTAAGTTGAAAATGTACCATTATGGGTGGGAACACCATAATATATATATATAATGTTTGTATAAATATATAATATATATATGTATTTATAATATATATAAATAAATATTATATATACAGTTGCTAATACAATAAAAGAATAAGCTAGATGCCCATCTGATTGAAGATGATGATTCATGTTTTGGTGCATTTGTGTATTATTTATGTCAAACTTTAAGTCATTGGGTTGAAAATAGCAATCAATGGTTTTGTAATTTACTGCATAGGTTTAATCGGATGGAAAGGTAACATGTTTCTAGACTCAATCGGTTTTTGGCTCATTATGGTTTCGGATTAAATCAGAAGCAACTTCAGCATACAAAAAGATCTTTCGCAAGTA
The DNA here is from genome assembly GCA_959347315.1 of Bimastos eiseni. NCBI lineage: Eukaryota > Metazoa > Annelida > Clitellata > Crassiclitellata > Lumbricidae > Bimastos > Bimastos eiseni. The sequence goes on from OY365810.1 coordinate 35,135,413, forward strand.
GCAAAAGAAACGTCAGCGGTTTTTATAGCAGATTAGGGAAACATCGTCACCTTACGAATTAAATAATTCAGTGGGTCAAAAGTGATTTACCGACCAACTATAGGCCTACGTAGTTTTGACTTCTGTTATTCAAAATGATTCTGCAGTAATTAATTTCTCGGTCCAGATAATTTTCGCCAATGTTCCCGTCACAAAAATTTGCCAGCTCTATACATTTTGTCTCCAGAAAATTGATTGACCTCCGGAAACAAGATGTTAACGGCACCTCTCTAATAGAAATCTACACCTTCAGTTCATTTCTTTCTAGCGATAATAACGGGCTGTCATCAGTTTCGTTTTTGGCATTTACAGGTCACACAACTAATTTATTCTCTCCTTTATCAAATATGTATTGCATATAATATATTTCTCTGTTCATTGTCCAAAAACTTTCTAGCGTTTTCTCGGAAATTCTGCTTGCGGATTGTTTCATTTGGCTGAATTTTGAAAATAGAAACGTGACCAGTATTCACAGCTATGAAGTATTTCGAATTCAAAATGAATGTCTATGAAGATTGTAAGAACAGACGAACAGAGAAGTTAATGCTTTTATCAATATGCCACTTGCGCCAACAATTGAGTAATTTATTTGCGAGACCTTTTTCTTTCTTTTTCGAACGTATACTCGTCAATAGAGCGTGTACTCTTGATATTCACTATTGTTCACAGTATATTAAATTGAAAACCAAGTTGTGCGCATTTTTGAATTTAATATATTAAATTTGTCTTTTCAATTTATGTCATATATATCTCACCTCATATGATTTCAATGTGGGAAATAGTTTTGTCGTGTGTTAAATTAACAAAGAACGTTGAAAAGATAGTGTAGGATGCTTGGAAACTGTTCAGTTGCCAGCTTAAGAATACGTGGCGTACTGAATCGGGAGTAAGCTTGTTCATAGTCAAAAAACCTATCGGCTTGGTTCATTAGACTCACCGCACTCTTCTTTTCAGTACCTCTTTCCCATCTGATTAATCTCTCATTCCTATCCCATGTCATCACCTCTCAATGGAAAATTGACATCATTCGCCAAAATCTATCGACAGCAATCTCACTCAGAATGCTGACTTTCGCCAAATCTTCACCCTTCGTGCTCTTTCCAGACTAGCCTAGAAGCAAATGGTTTATAGATCTATTTACCCTGCCTGCAGGCAACCTCCCCATGAATCTCTCATCTCAGATCAGTTTGCTTTGAGACCCAACGGACTAACCTCTGCATCTCTATCATACACCATGCACAACTCCTAAGAACCAATGAACATATCTCAAAAACTCTCTTGGCTTCTCTAATGCCTTTGACTCTGCTAAACATTCTTCCCTTTTGACAAAACCACCACTCTTGGTATCTCAGATCAAGTCTTTATCTGACTAGTTGAATATCATTTGAACGCTCACACCTCACCACATTCAAAGGAATCCCCTCATCTCTCCTCCCGATCAATGTTAGCATAGTTTAAGGCTCTGTCTTGGGACCCACAAACTTTTCAATAACTGTTTCACACCTACACCCCTCTCAACCCTTTAATCTCATGTTGAAATTTGCAGACGATACTTGCCTTCTTACGGGATCCTCTCAAGCTCATACTGTCCAATCTGAACTACTTTCAACCCCTACCTGGGCTTGAGCTAATAATATCACCTTAAATAGCCACTGATAAAGAGTGCCTGGCAAACTCCTTAAAAGAGCCAGACGTCTAGGTTACTTAGATCAATCATTCCCATTAGTCTCTGAACTTGCAAACATAGCAGTTGCTCCTTTTCTCTATTTTACACAACCCCAAGGATGTTCTTTGACAACTCTTACCTCCACTCCGTCCCCACTACATTCACCAATTAAGACCTAGAGCATACATTGTACAACCATGTCCTCCCACCCAAATACGACTCTCAATTCATCCCCAGATCATTATACAAAAACATTTACTGGTTTGTTACTAATTCTAGCTACTACTAATTGATCACTGCCACTCGCATACTCGTTTCTGCGTTCTTTTCAGATTATGTAATTTCTAAATAAACGAATATCTATCTATATCTTCTTTCTATTAACTTGCTGTTGACATAGAACCGGTTTTGTCTAATAGATGTTTGATAACGTAGTGCAATTCAACGATTCAAATGAACTAATATAAAATAATATTCATTCATAGGCAATAGACAGCGTAGACACATTGAGGATAAGTTCACTGTAACATTACATGTTGTATGTAATTGTTAATGTAAGACCGTTGACAATGCTCAACCCCGTGGGCCGCCGACGTCACGGCTCTCCACTCCGATTTACGTATATTGATGACCCGCCTTGCGGGCCAACCTGTCAGTGGAGTAATTTTGGAAGTCACCCAGATGAATAGCATTAGAAGAAAATCAGAGAGGTGCTCACAGCCCGCATAGCTCCGTCAGAGAAACGTTTTAGAATAAACCACATGACGAATTGGAAAATCAACCGGATAAGCGGAGAATTAAAAATAGAACTCTGGCAACCATAAGCTACCGGTATCAACACAAGAATAAACCGGGATTGCGATGTCCATTACGGTCTAGGCAAAACTTCTAAACTAGGGATCTCATAATTATGGGGCTATTCAAACAGTTGAATAAAGCTTTGAAGACGTGATTCGGGTATGCATTATCAATTACAAACAATCCCAGAAAACTCATGAAGCCTTAAAAATGGCCTATTAGACAATTTTTTCTGAATTGCGTTGTCTTTAGACAAGGCTCCGCGAGTCAGAAATATATTGTCAGCTGGTGAGACCTCGGATCTGTCGTTTCAACACAAGAATAAACGTAGATTACGCTTTACGATAACAGTTAAGACCTTGAAAGAACTTGGAAATGAAGTGTGAAGTCGTGTAATTATATGAATCTGTCATCATGGCTGAAAGACTTACATGATTGTGTAAAGTAGGCTACGAGAATAGAACTCTTTATCAACTAGTGTGGTAATTTCCTAGTGTAGGGTCACGAATTCAGACGCTTACACTTAGCGTTGAAACGTTTCAGTTGCGTGTGGAGTAGGTCGCTCTTCAGTCGTAACAGTTACATTATTATTATAGTAAATCACTTTGATAGAAAACTACGCGCGCAACATTTTGCTACGAGGTACGAGGGTCTCGGAAAGTACAAAAGACTGTTCTGATCTTCTTCCAAGTAGAGATTATTCTGAACGCATCAGTCAAACAGCTCAACTGAGTTCGTTCTACAGCTTTTCGTCCTGTTCGAGGGAGGTGGTGTAGAAGACTACAAAGGTGATTTAAACTAGTGAATGAAACGTTGCTGAAGATAAAGTAGTAGTTATAGTGAAAGGAGGATAAGAAAGAAGAAGACGAGCCAGACTGTGAAGGAAAGAGTAAAAGGAAGCGGAAGGGCGTGGAAAGAGGAGGAGGAAGAACTAGAACAAGGATAAAGTATAAATACGAAGAAAAATAAGAGGGGAAGCAGAAAAGAAAAGTCTAGTGGATATTCTATCAATATACGTGGGAACAGAATTTAACTGTGTTGATGAGAACGGTCAACGCATAATTCTTGCTCAATAGCTGCGCATCTATGTGGTCACGAGTTAAAATACCAAAAAATCAATCAATGATACTTGACATAGCGTCTCTTCGAGAAATCTACTCAGAGGCGCATGCACAATTTTGCGATGTTAGCATTCAGAAGACGATTTTAGCCCTTCATTGTGGTGATGTCCGAAGGGCAGATTCATTTGGCTTTACGCCACCATGGGATGAGGTGAGCGACGTGGTTTCCCGTTGCCTTCCTCTTTGTATGATAGTTTATGTCCATAGGAAAAAGTCAGTCATGAATGAGCTCAGCTAAGCCCAGCTTAAACGCAAATGATAATAATAACGCTGATTAATGAAGCCTAATGATTGCGGATTATAATAGGTCTATCTGTATTCAGCCGTGACCTAAATGTGTTTGCTCGGGATCGCCGATGCACTATTGTAGCCATGATGTGCCGATCAGAACAAGCATTGACTATGGTTGTTCAGAAGAAAATTCATCTGACGCGTTTGATGCTATTGTTCGTCACAGGTAAACTGTTGTTTCTTCCATAATGTGTAAACATTTTTATCTGAAATATCTATTAAATGTTACCAATGATTTAAGCAATTCAAACGTTATTCTCCTATCGTGGTCCTTTTTCGTGGATGCATGTAAACACACATCTTGTAACATCTCCATTTCCACTGATCTACCTGCAAGCTTAATTGCATCTGCAGAGGCTTTCCCCAGTTCATACACAACCGCTACTAAATAAATATCAAAGTAGGGTATACCTGATTTATTTTGAATACTAGAGGTGACACTATAAACAAAAAGCTACAGTTACATAACTTAGCGACAGTAGATATAATATTGGACCTTTCAGCCGGTCAAAAGTAGCAACAGCATTGCGCGTAATATTCATTAGTGGTTGCTCCTACCAAGCATGAAAGTCTTTCTCTGTGACTTCGGAAGAGTTTCAAAAATACGACTAATATTTCTTACCACCTTGATAGACTGATGAGATGCTTCCGCAAAATGTTCATAGAATTCATTTTTATGTTAGCCTAAGCAGCCTAACATAATTACAACGCCGGTGTTGTATTCTTGGCCAACGTTTTTGAAAATGAGAAAATGAATAAGACATGTTCATCCTATGTGACCAACTCAAACGGCGTTGTCTATAACGATTATTATTGGCCTGCATTCTCCAAAAGGTGCTACTAAATTTACGTCTAATTGAAGGCCCTAATCATAATCGTAAACTCTAAACTTCTTAAGTGTCACTCGAAGCCAAAAGCGCATGGCACCGTTAATTATCATTAAGTCAGAATGGGTTGCCCAAAAGGGTTGTCCGAATGAGGTTCGAGTCTGGCTGCCTGGGGTTGAGAGGAGGCACTGCAGCTGCTAAGGTGGATGTCGTTTAGAATTAAAAGGTGAAGGATCGAACGAGGCTTGGTAGGAATTCTTGAAGAGGTCATACTTCAGTTCTGAGTGGAAAGTTCTAGGGATGATAGAAGAATCCGGAACAGCTATAACGGTCACTGGTTGACAAAGACATAGAGAAACCGAACAAAATTCGAGAGGAAGGTCGTCGTGTGTTTCAGAGACGTGGTGCGGTATGGGATATACATGTACCTCGGTTGGAGTACTTGAGATGAGAATTGACCGGGGATCGAGAAAGACTAAGACATGAAGATGATCGGGTTGAACGAGATGGCTAGATGGTTAAGAGTTCACGAGCACGTTTGAACTTGCAGTAGTGAGTTGCAGGCTGGTGATAGGACTTGGTTGTGAATTCATTAACTTTTAGCCAACGCAGTTATTTTGGGATAGGAGTGACATGATGCTGCCCGGGCATTCTGGTAGTAGCTTGGACTAGTAAGCTTTGGATAGGGCCTAAGTTGAAGTCGCTTGAGGTATGTTGATTCAAGGTCTTGGTCCTATTTGCATCACGTCGTAGTGGTGCACTCCGTCTTTATAAGACTCCAATTTTCAAAATGATTAACTTACGTGATTATGTGACATTTTTCGTCTTGAATTTAGAGTTTATAACTAAAGAAACTGCAAATAGATGCTGTTTTAATTAAAAATCTTGATATGGACTTCAGCTGGGTCATTGAGCAAGCATAGCGCTCATTCCAATGAACCCAGCTCTCAATTGAATTTGATTTAGATTGAAAAAAATGTGGTGTCCCGGAATGGCAGAAGAGAAATGTGGTCACCCTATGCTGAACAAAACATTAGGCTAATCATCCACAGTCCAGTGTCGATGCTACTATTTTTACTCAATTAAACAGCTTGAATAATGGTTACGTCATCTCCAGACACGAGCCGGAATTGCGCTTCGCGCGCCGCGGTGTACACTGTCACGTCATTTAACGCACGTTCGTATTACAATTTTTAGGTTAAAATAAATTTGGGTTCTGTACATGATTGAAAAATATTTAACAGATCCGAATTATATTTACCGAGATATCAAAGTTTGAAAACGGTTAACGAAGATTAGTGTCACTCTATATATTTTCTGCAACGACACGAAAACACAGTGGCTACCAAAAAATAATTCACAAGAATCAGTGATGCAAAACTGAATTTTCCAGTGGACCTATATGACTACAATTATTATTTCGATTGTGACAACTGTAAATATTATTACATAATGCAAACTATCGAGTAGGCTACCTTAGCCTAATAATGAGTTAAGCAAGACATTTAATGGACATTATAATCTTTCATTGCATTTGAAACTTGAATTAAAAATATCATTGCCGATGATGTCTAATTATTGTTATTTTTCAACTCATTAAATGTAAATAGTGATTTAAACAATTTTCTAGCTTTATTCTTCTAGTTGTAGTTCTAGTTGTAGATGTGGTTGTGGTCCTTTTTTCGTGGACACGCGTAAACACACATCTTATAACATCTCCACAGATCAACATGCAAGCTTAATTGCATTTGCAGAGGCTTTCCCAAGTTTATGCGCAACTGCTATAAACCATTAATATCAAATTAGGGTCTTCCTGGTGAATAACAGGGGTAACACTATAAACAAAAGGTTACAGTCTCTTAACTTAGGGACAGTAGATTTAACATTGTACCTTTTTGCCGGTCATCAGTCCCAACAGTATTTTGCGTAATATTCATCAGTGTTTGCTCATACCAAGCATGAGAGTCTTTTTCTGGGACTTCGGAAGAGGTTATATAATTCGACTAGTATTTCTTACCGCCTTGATCGACTGATGAAGTTGCCGCAAAAATGTTTAGAAAACTCTTTTTTATGTTAGCCTGACACATTTACAACGTTGGTGTTTTAGCTTTGGCCAACGTTGTTGAAAGGCCAAAGAATGAGGCCGTTATAGCTGGTCAGGCGATTCAAATTACATGCAGAAATGGCACATCGGCAAACACTTCCTGGCTTCATACTTCTCCGATTAATAAGATCGAAAGACCTCTTTACAAAGGAAGGAATCTCTTGATCAACAGCTTTTCAATCACAAATGTGACGGGTCAGATGCGCGGTCAGATTTTAGACATAAATCCAGTGAAAATGGAAAACGCTGGAATTTTCAAATGCGTTGTCCTTGGAATGGAATCATCAGCTCAGCTTATAGTTTTAGGTGAGTCGTCTCCTTTTATGAAATTGATCCGGTTTAGCTCTTCTGTTTTTCGTATTCATAATAATATTATTAATCGAATAAACTGCTAGTAAATCTGCTGACATAAATAACTTGTAGTGCATTTTATATGTGTCGCGCGGAAAGAACATTATAATTATAAGATACGGATATACAGGACCTGTCATCAAGAAATTCTACTTTGAAGATTTTGAAGAAATAACGAGTTAATAAATCTGCGAAATGATTATTTAGCCGCACCAACCTACACTTTATGTGCAGATGCAATGCTATGTTATATGATCTATTGTATTTCAAATGAATATTTAATCAATATTATAAGGCGTTTCGTCCTTTCTGTTTTAGTCGATTTAACAGTAGATTCTTATGGCTGCTGTTAGTAACATTGCACTATGTTAAAACCATATTCATAAACAGTTTATAAGTGGAAAAAGGGACATTTTTAATGACAATCTATGAAACTCACTTCAAAAGCTTCCCCGTCTTTTCCGATAGCCTAAATAAATCATTGTGCTTCTTCTTTCCAGGCGAAATCAATTCCATTTTTTCAGTCTCGTTTTTAACACCTTGAAAAGTCTACAATCTTCTAGCAATCCTTCTCATAATTTCGACTGTCCATCCATGGGTTATTCAATTTTCATTTCCGTATACAGTTTGACGAACATAGGAGGTTAAAATGCAGAAACATATTTCAAATGAATCTAAAAAAATCTCACATCAAGATTCATTAACGAAAAACTTGTATCCTATACCATCTTTGCTCTTTTTTTCAATAGGCTACTTCATAAGGAAAGCTGTTCTAATAACCAATCTGTTTCTCATATTTTTCCATGCTGATACTCGTGAAAATTGGTGCCTTGCACTTAGACGTATATGTATTTGGTTTTATTAGGAATTTTTGATTTTATGACTACGATTACAACCGAAAGCATTGCCTTGTACTAAATCTAAACTGTTAACCCTACTTATCATGAATTTTGGAGGACTAAGCACCTTGATCGTTAAGAGTTAGCCCATAAATTCCATTCAATCTGTAAATTACAATTTTGACAGCAATTATATCCGATGGACGCCAACAATTATGTTTGGGCCCATCCATATTATTACGCACACACAAAAATCGTATTTTCGGGTCCGTACCTTTGTTGCGCCGCGCATATTTTTTGGACCCTTCCCCATGAGTACAATGTACGTACATCTGAGCTGTAACTCCATTGCAAAGGTTAAATTGCTAAAGATATCAATAAAACATTGATTTTACCACAGGTTATGTTTGTTTATCATCATATTTAACAGCTTAAAGTTGTAAACTGCCATGAAAAATAAATGACTACCAACACTTGCAGTTAAGAAAGTTTTAATGCTACAAACAATTGATTGAGCAGGAATATAGTCCGTGATTGAGTTTACAGTTTTGATTTTAATATTCCGTAATATGGACGTTTTAATTAGACAGTCATAAAATTATTTGCTTACGTACACATTTTCTGGTACCCTCCCTCCGCCATACGCATCCGTAGCGCAACCTCGCAGAAATTCGAAGCGCCCTCATTTTGCTGTGTAAGTAATATACGTGGATGGCCCCTAAATTAGGCCTGCTTAGCTACTGTATCATTTTAATACTTCAGGGTCTGCGCCAGTATGTGGAATAACAATCAGTGACAATCAGCAAGGCTATGTAGACCTGTGGTGTCGAGTAAATTTCACTGGGTTCTGGTATCCACATATGCAATGGATACAAAGTGATAGAAAGCTAACCAGTCAGCAACAACGATCATCTACAAGCGTTTCATCTACTCTGACAGTCAATGCAGAGTCACTGGGAGGCAATGCAAGTTATTTTTGCAAGACATTCTTCATCGCCGATGACAATACGTTGAAAGACGAAGTCCGGATTGCCAAAAATATTCCATCCTTTAAATTTACCTCAGGTTAGCTACTAAACATATTGTGTGGCACGGTGGCCGATTGGCTAGAGCGGTCAGTGTGCGCTGAGTGAGCGGGATCGACCCTCGTCTAGGGAGTCACTGTGTAGGGACCTTGCGTAAGTCCTTCGCGCACATTTGCTCTGCAGTAGGCTACAGCTACAATTGTGTCGTCGAGACGTATATGTGCACGTCGTAGCAAAAAAAATTTGGAAGAAGAGCGGTATCAAATGTCAGTAATACAAAATCAATCCTAATAGATATCACGGTTTTGCTAAAGATTATTAACATTAACCGCTGTTGATTTATTAACATCATAGCAACAACTGTGTCGTTCCATATGAAATAAATCTCTAACTAGCAATTGAATTTCTTTGCAGATGATTATTACAATTCTGCAACAATGGGTGCTTTTCTGGTTACAGGAATAACGACACAGTTCTCGCCCATTGACACTAATGGTAAAATCACTCTAAATATAGAAATATTTAATTGTAGGCCTGTATCAGTAATGCACATTTTCATGTAAAGTGACTTCTATGACAAGAGATGACGAAAACTTCTCTATCTATCTTACAGGTTTATTTGACAATACTAGAACATTGTATGACTTAGAAAACCTGCTCGTCATTTTTACACTGATTTCTGTATCTAAGCGTATCCACGAATACTGGTTTCTCCTCATGCACAAGGCATAAATGCGCAAAGCACGTTAGAACTGACTGTTTTGGCTGTTCAGTTGTATCAACCTGTTAAACGAGTGACAGACCCACTCATTAGTCAGCATTTTGTGAAAGGTACATTCTTTCATACACGCGTCCTTTCTTATTCCGGTGTTCATAATTTTCATCTGTCGACGTCTGCAACTGAAATTTTCCAACACACCTGTTTGGTACTTTTATACGGTGGCGACTGTGCTTTGCTCACTGCTGCAAAATCAATTATTATTTCTAGTCTGTCAAAGTTTTGTTACGTTTCCCTCTGCCCAGTTTCAGTGTGAATTACCGAATTTTGTATGAGAGCACTGTCAATTGTTACTTTCAGTTAGGCTTGAAAACTCTGTCAGTAAAATATATTCACTAACGCAACAATAAAACTGACATAGGCCTAGAGTCATTACAGTCTTTAGACCTACGACAGTTTTACTGATGTGCATTATATTGAAGTTAGGATAATATCGCAAAAAACTAGGTTAAAACATGATTGTCATCATAATCATTTTCATAATAATAATTGTCATCATAATAATCGTCATCAGTATAATCGTCACCATAATCATCGTCATCATGATCATCGTCATTATAATCATTCTTATCATAATCATCGTCATCGTAATCAAGATCATCATAATGATGGTCATCATCATATTAATAATTTTCATAATCTTAATATTAATAATAATAATAATCATCGTCATCGTCGTCGTCAACGTCGTCGTTGTCATTGTCGTCATCGTCGTCATCATCGTCATCGTCGTCATCGTCATCGTCGTTGTCGTCGTCGTTATCATCATCATCATCATCGTCGTTGTCGTCGTCGTCATCATCATCATCATCATTGCCACTCTGACTAACTGCATATTATTTGTCATTTCCATGAACGCATTGTTGGTTAGAGATTGTTCTGAATGCAGTAAATGTTAAACATTTTCTCTTCAGGTCTCGCATTGACCATTCTTGCAGTTCTATTGTTCATCTCAGTTTCTATAACTATCTCCGTCACGCTCTATTTCGCCGTCTGCCGCAGAATAGCAAGAGGTATGCTTTTCATATGTACACGTAAATTATCATCCATCCATTCATCCCTCAGTCCATCCATTAACAAGTCAGTCCCCAATCAGCTCAGAAAGTAAGTAAGTAAGTCACTCAGTCTTCTGTCATATGACAGATGACAGTGATTTGCCAAAGAACAATGTGTTAAATTTACGGTGTAGGCCTACTTTACAAACCTGAATACTTCCTGCGCAAACGGGTTTTTCAGAAAACGGTGCGAATCCCGCAGCTGAATCCAACGCCATTTCTGCGGATAGGATGCCATCTGTGATTCCTGAAGAGGTAGCTGTTGAACTCAATCCAGCAACAGTGACCGAGGAAACTCACCCGTGTGTCAAATACAGTGCATTGGTTCGATCAGAATTAACTCATCCACAAACTGACTACGAAGTCATAAACCTTACTAACACCGAAGAATTCCTTGCAAGTTTGCAACATAGACCAGAGGTTTTTGACGAACCACCATCGGTTGAATATATAAATATTCCTCGTCAGTGAATTGTTAGGAGTCGTCAGTATTATTAGTATATTATTACTAGCATTTGATTTGACTAGACTTTCCAAAGACAGGCAAGAGCAGGGATTTCCAACATCTCTATGCCCCCACCCCTTAGAAATATTTTACAAAAGTTCGCCCCATACGAAAGTATTTTCATTGAAGGCGCATACACGAAATTGTCATTTTTTTATCTGCTGCCTGAGCCGCAATAATGACATACAGTTACCAAAACTGTAGGCATAGATTACAGTGTGTCAAAAAATTCAATGAAACTTATAAAAATAAACAGAGCAAACAATGCATTCTAAAATTCTAGTTTTCACTGTTACACTCTATCAGTCTTGCAATGTTGCCCATGCGATCTTATCAACAAATCTTAAAGTCTTAGCGATGTTATCAATACTTGGCAAGTAAAAAATTTATAATGCATTAGCAGTGTTTTCTTTTACTATTCATACCTTCCTCTTTGTAGCACCCCCCTGAAATTACTCCAGAAGGTGCGTCGCATCCCAGGTTGGGAAGTCCAATTATAGAGTTTAAACGGGTTTCAGTTTAGGTGAGGGAGAATCCTGAACGCGTATGTGCAAGTGTGCTCTGGATGCACGTGATAACCTTTACTGTTATAACGTAAGCAACATAGCGCAGATGCAGTTTTACTTTTCTATTTGGTTTGAATCAACAAAATCTCGTTTCATATTAGTACAATTTTGACAGCGACAATAACATGATCAAGTTTTTTCAGCGCATGAGCGTCAATTGCCTCTGTCACTTACATGTAGGTAGGTTGTTGATTATAAACTAAGTTAACGAAGAAGACTCACAGCGGCTCATTGTCTGCTACACGTCTTGAAGCTATGCTTGTGTTAATAGAAACCGATATTTTTAGTGAACTCAATAACGATACAATTACGGATCATGTGGCCGAAATGACACCCAGCTTAAAGAGGTTGCTTATCTTATATCATTACAGTGAGCACCAAACAAATAGATTTATAACTTGAAATACATTCTTGATATTTTAAATTTAATTAAAAATTATATTTGTGCCTTATCATTTTTGTAATAATTGTTGTAATTTGTAAAGTGACCCGTGACTTTGGAGGTCTCAGGCTTGGATGAAAAAAATGCATAAGGAAAATAAAAGTCAGAGGGCCGCTCTTTATTTTCTTTTCCCGGGCCGCTCGAACACCCCAGTCCACCCCTGTTCTATAGTGCTCACACGACTGTATGACAGACATCCCTGACGCAGAAGCAAATTAAGCAGTTATATTGCGGAACAATTTTGTGCACGAAATATTTGATGACGATCTCTCTACAGACGAAATTGTTAACATTTGATTTTTGAAATTTATTTTAATAAATGTTTAATTACTATATATATTCACACCAAACAGATTGATTCACAGTAAAACTGGCCGATTGACCGACTGAATGACTCTCGATTGCATTCTATGTAGCTCTTTGTTTACATAGCCTACTAGCTGTTGACCCGTGAAAAATCACAGGTCACACTTAATTTTAACCTTGATTGTAATGGAACGTGGAGCTAAAATGCTTATTTACGTAACCCGTGAAAAATTAGAAGTGACATCTGGTGAATAAGTGAAACGTGTAGGCCCTATAACGGACAGACAAACACGTGACTTAGGTACTTATTGTTGTTGAAGAGTACGGTGGCTGGCTGCTGCTAGTATATATGAACAATTATGACCCGGCGTTTGGTTTGGTATTGCTTCTCTAATATCACAGCACTGATCTTGGCGGCCCACCGGGATACTTCCCTGTGTCCCGGTGTCCCGGTGGCTTAGTGCACCACTACTACTAAACCTTGGAATAAGGGTAATATATAAGTGCAGTGCCCTATTGTATTGTCTTGACTTGAAGCCAGAATTGAGTTTGTAATCTAACGTTGCAATACTCATTTCCAAACAACTGAATGTCGCACATTATACCCAACTCACATAACAACGATGATTCTGCTAAGTTATTGTGGTCTCTTTAGTGTCTAAAACATTCCACATGAAATATTCTGAATAATGTGATGTCATTTCACTAAATCTTTAGCTTCAAAATCATCGTTCTGAACAGCTATAAGCAGGATTCGAATTTCGTTACAAACTTTTGCAACCAGTTCATAGTTCGTGCACTACATGTCATTTTACAGTTGCTTGTGACGCTTTATCGTACTAATCTAGAATTATTTTATAACACAAGTTTGTCTTAAATGGAAGCAAATACAGGTATTTTTACCAGTTTGCTCGAGTAGTCTCTGTGAAGCATTTTGTTTTAAATGCTTGACAGTATAAGCTAATGTATCAGGAACTATTATTGTAATCGTTAATAATCATTGACAATATAAGTGGCATGTTTGCTATAGGCCCAAAACAGTCTGCTAATATTCCGAAATGGCGGACGAGAATTGATGTACTTGAGTAGTCAAGCATCAAGCAGATGCACTTTAATAGTTGAATTTATTTAGCTGTTTTAGGCCTATTGTCTTGGTCTAAAGTAGAAACTGTACACATTATTAGACTTATTAGCATGAAGAATGCAAATCACATTGCATCGTGTAATTGTATCGATAATAATATGGAAGGCCAGGACATATTCCATCTTAGTACTGCGTTGTGCCTCGCACAAATAAACAAATATTCTATATTGAACTCTTATTCTGACAATACACATTATTTTCCAATATGATTTCTTATTTCCGTGACAGTGGCTCCTGTCACATGCAAAAATTGATAACCCATCCTCATCGTTGCTTGGTACAGCTCTAAGACAACAATGATTATATACCTGTAAAGTTGCCCCCGTTTTTCTACATACTATTTAATAGACAAATTTCACTTTATTGATTGATTGATTGGTGAGGGGCATAGGAAAAATGTTTGAACGATGTATGAGCAAATAAAATAGCTCACATCAAACAGCAGGTCCCTAGGGCCTACCAGCTCACAGATGAAAAATCCGACTCCATAATTGAGTTTACTTTCTCACTAACATCGAATTTCTTTCAATTGATGGCTTAAAGTGGACAGTAAACACGTTCTGTAATTTAAAATGCACATATTATATATAAATAAATGAAATCATGGATCCAGGCATTCATCCACTAATCGCATTTGATCACAATTAATGTTACTACGTCTGGCGAACAGAGTCTATACGCCATACAGGTGCGAACTGTTCAACGTTTACTGGTTTTAAATGGTGACTAAGGACGGCTGATATCATCAATTTGTTTCAAATAACCTTGACATTGGTACTGCGAGTAATGAGGGTTCTTACTCAAACGCCTGATTTCTGAACTCCGGCAAAACTATCTACATGTTTGTAGATCCTCGCTGGCTAGGTAAGAGCATAGGCCTCATCTCATGTGTCTTCTGTAGATCGCGGTTCCCGATACTGGCTAAGGCTTTAAATCCTGGATCAGCAGGCTGTTTAGTGAAATCGCCTTCACTTGGATAGGACTTTGAGTGAGTGATCAATATGAGCGTAGGTGCTGGTAGCGAATGCACTCTGTGTTGGTGGTTCTCTCGATGACGAACTTGTAGGTGTCTGGACCAAATATTTTACAGCGTTCATCTGCAGATACTCGGTTCCGTCAGCTCCAACAGTCTTCAACAAAAGAATTATCGAATGCAAAACATCATCATCCTCCTTTGCCTACAATCATATTATTCAACTTGTTACATACTTTATTTCTGAATCTGGGGTATGTTTATAACTGTACATTGCTAAAGCTCCACAAGTTATTCGACTAAAGCTCTTAACACACCAATTCAATTAGCGTCTACTTCTTAGCGTAATATGAATTCGATTTAGTGCAATGTTCATAGTAAGACAAAAGTTTAATCGCTGGACAAGTTCAAAGAGATTGGGATCGCTTTTGCTATTTATATTCTCTATCATACCCATATCAATTATATTTCGACATAATTTTTATTAAATCATTCTTATTTTAATTTGCGTCAGTATTTAATTGGTATACATTACAACAGTTTGACGCTGAAGAATGCAGTCTCTATGCTTAATAATTCGCAGTTCCTATACGGTTACTAAGCTTACCATCTTGTCGTTGCCGACGCAGGTTGTTTGAGTATATGGGTCTTCCTGCCTAAAGTTTGAAGCGTCCTGTTGTTTTCCGGGCAATACGCCTAAGCCTATAGAGAAATGGAGACACATTTTTAATAATCCAAGTTTAAATTTGCATCTATAACTTTCAAATATTCGTGCTTTAGTAGGCCTAAGTCATAATTGCAAGTTCTGATACTCGCTAGTAATCTTTTTCAACAACGCGTTCACATGCTGCTCACGTTAAACTATCTTCTACTTCATTCAAACCAAGCATGACTGTGGTATCGACATGGCGATGTTAACCCTTTCCAACACTGACAAAGTTTAATTAGAAAAGAGACTCCTCCCGTTAACTCCTTAGTCTCGATACGAGTGTACATGTAACTTGAAGACATAATAATGTCTCTATCTTCAAGATTTTGACAGCCTACATTGTTTAGTGCAATCTAGATAAGAGCCAAGACTTGCTCAAAATTCAGATTTAGTGATTTCCTACAACTGAAAAAATTTCAGCCTGAATCTCATCAGTGTAGCCTAATCGCTAATACTTTACTCTATATTGGACATAGCTCTTGCAATGTTTTGCTTTCTTAGATTATTAATTAACATACTTTTCAGTGTCGAAATATCTAGCGTTTAAATATCCTTACACATTGCTGAAATACACCAAAATCGAGCATCAGTGGGTATAGTAAGGTAGAATTCAATATAGTATCTCACTTGAGTGTTTGTGTGCGGAACCAGCAACGTCGTATTCTGGATGATGCGTCTTCGAAACCGTTCCACAAACATTCGTATAATGCAAGAAGCCGAAAGGATTCGTGCCTCCGCGTTGTAAGTCATTGCATGCTGAATTCGACGTAGGGTGAGCTGGAGTTGCGTTATAGGTAGGTGGAAGTTGCGGACCAAGGCTATTGCAATCTGTGATTCCTGAGTACACGGTGGCATATCCACTGCTTTCATATCGCTCGTCGATAATTGAATGAATGCTGTCATCCTCCCGTTGGATCTGATGGTATGCTGTCAGCAAGTCAATTGGTTGCTCAATCGTTGCGGCACTCTTAGTTCTCTCGGCGTTCACTACAAATTAGAGATACTAGAGTAACATCATTATTTTGTTTTATATTTAATACTAATAAGCAAGAACATAGAGACATTTGTAAGATAATCGTTGAGGTTTGAACATGTTCCATATCATAACTGCACAGGATAGTGCACTAGACAGATTCTTAACCAAAGTAATTTACATGCTTACTGGCTCCGATGCGAACTAGGATCACCGCCAGGATCATGAGCAGCGTTAACAGCAGAATCAATAGGGCAACGAATATCCAGTAACCTGTAAAGACAGCAAATGATAGTGAATCGGTTAGGACAAAATACTGGAGTCGAAAAACACTTGAGAAAATATTGCTACAGTTTAGCAAGGAATTCACTCAGTAGTGAAATCGCCTGAGAATAATTATAATCGCTTGGCTCAATAAAATGGCATTTCTCATTAAAATCGCTCTGGAAGGGACGCTAAACATGTGTTACTAAACTGAACCTCGGGAAGTAAAATACACTTCTGTTGAATAAACGATTGGCGGATGTTACTCAGTGCCTAGTACCCACCCAAGTTAGACTCGGTCTTCATTCACGAGGTTGGTAAAATGAGCAATAGGACGTTATGGGCGCATTGCATGGCTGCTGTGCAGCTAAATCCGACACCTGTTATAACTTGTGCTCCCGTCTATTAGGTTGAATTTAATAAAAGAAGATTATATTGCTCCACCTTCTTACTCACTGTGTCATTCTCTTTGACCCATCGCATGACAGCGTGAGATTAGCTTAAAACATTGCACACCGGCAGATCTACTTGTTTTTGCTATTACAATATTAATTTGATGCGGGAGTTAATTTTTAATTGTTTATGTTGTTGTCGGACATGGCTGGATATGAATAACACTGAGTACTCCTTCTATTTCGCAGCACAGAGGTTGATGTGCAGTTAGAAATGCATGCAGAAGGTCCGTGTAATGGTTGATTGCTTTTTGCAAATATGATAAACGTTGATTGATATTTTTAAATAATTATGTATACAGCACTAAATTCTTATTGCACACAAATTATTGGACGAAAATTCGATTTATGGGGTAAGGTGTAGGTCAGCTCATTATGTCTGCATTATGTAAAATTATGCCCCGTAAATAGCTGACTGTTTTTGGGAATATCAGTCAGATATCAATCAGATATCCAATCATCATGTCGTGTTCTTTGAATAGGCTAATGTCACGCCTAACTAACACTTGTTATCACAATATAAGTCTAAGTAACTCACCTATTGAGGGCATCGTGTCATCGAGCTCCACTGGCGTAGGCCTGTGTTCCGCTGCTGAAATAAAATAATGAGAGATGACCATTGATCTTATTCGTCCCACGCTGAAAGTCGATATTTCGTAGTAATAATTCTTATTATCATACGAATACATTCTCCAGGAATGTAAAGGTAGTGTCATTCTCCATAAAACTAAAGAACTGTGTGATCACAGGCAGCGCAAGAAGCATTTCCAAGCAATCTTATGACGTGCTATTATGATGGGTTAGATTGCTATGTAAATGCGCCTCTGTGGAGGGACTGTGGAGTCCCTACAAAAACTCCTCACAAACATTCAAATCAGATGTATTATTATTATTCTAACAACAGTTTAATTCTGCAAGGCGCTTATAGCTGAATGACTATTTAAAGACCTAGGTCTTCAAATTAAAGTATACAGTTTCTGCGATATGAAGAATTTATATAATGGCATTGATTGAGCAAATTTAGCCTATTTCTTTAAACAATCTGTAACACACGAGAATTTGTAGAAGAATCCATGTCTACGGAAGACCCTGCGATCACGGCTCCACAGCTAACTACAAATCAAAGAAACAACAAGCTTTCATAACATTTGATTAGTTTATCAAACATGAAACGTATAGATTCGTCGTTAGAACGTACTGTAGCATTGGTCCAACAAAAAAACAGTAGTCTGTTACAGGAGGTTATGTTGAAGGCTATTCGTCCGCTCAGTGAGAAGAAGCAGAAGATTAGTAATAAATTCGTCTTAACAACTTATGTCAGCTTTTGTACAGAAATGGCAAAAGACCTATGGCTAGTTTTATCTGTGTTCTCAAGTTCCGTACACTAAGGAGTGGCTCTTTTCGGTAGTTGTTATTTCGTATAATTATCTGATAGCAGATCGTTAAATAGACTGACTTTAATCAAATCGCCATATTAAACAAAAATACTCACCAAGGCACAGATGAACAATAAGTGTCAGTTTTCTACCAAAAGATTCCATTTAACTAGTGACAGCATTCAGGCTAACCCCTTAAACTAAACCGCCTGTATACTACACGTTGTTTTATATGACTCATATCAGCACAAAAACGCAATGTTTCGATGACCTGCGAGAGTAATTACACGTACAACGACTATGTTTTCGTTTGGAATCGTGACAGTTAAGCAGTGTATCATGAGGCCTATAATATCGTCCAGCCTAAACAAAAACCCAAAACTTAATTGGCCTAAAGTTTGTTATGGTTAGATGTTTAGGTTTATATCTCTATATTTAGTTTTAGTTTTCTGTGAAGAGAACCTGTTATTATAGGCCTAGGCTATGATTATGTTGACTTTTAAATTCGATGACTTATAACATGTAACCATTACAGGTGGAAAATTGGGGGTTTTCCTATTCAAGCGAGTGCATGATGGCTGTTATTAATGCACGTAATTTCTCGTACAGAATCCTCATAATTGCTGTCGTTGATCATGTGATATATAGTGAACCCGGAAGAGATGTTGTCTACGAAACGTCTCAAGCGGACAGCCGTGCTTTTTTTGGACAAGTGTCGTTTATGGCCTTAATGAATATCTATAGTCAAGGAAGTCTGCTGCTTTGGTCTCGAGGTTGTGTCAGATTAAATGAATGAAAACATAACCTGCGGTTAAAAACAGGTTTCTTGTCTCGTCATGGAACCACAGCGTTTGGCCCATCAGATGTCCTCTGTACCACTGACTGTACCGTACGTAAAACAACGTCTAATATTTTGTATTGTGCTGTATATCAAATTCTTAAACCCATAAACTATTCTGAATTAGCATTCAGTTACCAGGAGCACATAATAGAAATCATCTGAATGTTCAGTCGTAGCTTAGACATTTTGGGGAAAAAACATATGCAGATGATCACATATGCTAATTTTAATATGCACAATGTTGTTCTTGAACTTGGTGGCCATTGAGGGTCTTGAAAAGCAATTAAAACACTAACAACTACAGACCTACTAACTTCTTATGTGCGTTTAATTTCTTAGAGTTTGCAGAAGTTACACTTTGTTCACAGCATCATAATCATAAAAATCGTCATCTTCTTCTCTTCTGTTATTCTTATTCATCATCAGCAGCAGCACCAGCAGCTCTTGGTCACGATGGTAGCCGTCTGTCCATTCCAGTACTGGTAGATATTGCACGCCAATCTTATCTAATGTGACCTAGTGACTTATATAGCGCTGCAATAATATTGTTCATGACTGTCGACGGTCGCTTACATTAACATTGCAATCAAATCAAGCTGCGAACCGCTAGTTCAGCACGCTTAAATTGTCTTTTGTCTCGCCCAGCCCACGACATGAATAGCTAGTTAGATGCTTTACTAATTATAATCCAAAAATCTCCATCAGCCACATGTTAATGGGTTAAGTAAGCCAATTGAAACAGTGTCCATTACGAGCTCCTTCTGCAGTTCGTGTGATTGTAGCTAACTGCAAATATGGCATAGGCGTTCAACGGCCCAGAAAGAAATTGCAGTGTAACAGAGATTCACCTGCTCAAACTGTAGGGCTAATGAGAAAAATCTACGGATATACTTACAAAGGAAATGAATACAGTGCCATATCAGGAAATTATTCAAAGGCCTTCTTCGTCGTGGCCAGAACGATGCTATAATGTAACATTATAATTATGACATAGTATGTCATAGATCACAAACATTTTGTCAGTTAGCAAACTGCGCCGAGGTAATAGTCAACACCGGTTGGATTGCGCACATAATTATGGCCTTTACATAACCTAGCCAACAGAGTGACAGTTTGAGTTGACATAGTTATGACGACAGTTTCTGAGTTCCTGAATCACCTAGGCTTCAGGACGTGACGTAAAACGACAACATGCGAAGCGATCCACAGTCGATGGCTTAGCAATGACAAGAAAAAATTTATCACTGCCAATCTTGTCAATCCAAGGTCAACATTGGCTATAGGAAAATTGAACATCGACAATAATAATGACTGCATCATCATCATCGTCAGCTCCCGACGCCAAACGCCATACGGCGATGGGTACGAATGAACGACCTTCACTGTTCTCGATCTCTCGTATAGTCCAATGCTCAATTCAATGTTAGACCGAGCGATACTATGTCCTCATTAATGCATTGAGGATATTACATCGTAGTCTAAGTATCTGCCCTCGTTTCGGAAATTCAATTCAAGTTTTTTTTATCGAAACCAAGACATATCAAAATTTAAGATACGAAGAAACTTTCATAAAATAGAAATTTTAACCATTGAAAGGCGATATACGATTGTGAATGTGAACGTGTATTTATTCTGAAATTTTATATCGCCCTTCTTCCAACATCTTTTGCACACAAGTGCTCACGCCTCGACGGCGCAATTGCCAGCCTTCGGCAAACTATTCGATAATTCGAGTTTTATTAATCGGTTAATCGAGGGTAAAAATAAGACTCAATTAATCAATTAATCGAGTAACTCGATTAATCAAGTAACTGGATTAATTTAGTAATCGCTTAATCGCGATTGCTCGATTAGCTCGATTGTTCGATTAGTAGGCCTACGCTTAGCTCGATTGTTCTGTGCGGCAGGGTTGCAGCAGAATATATAGGAGTGAACTGACTCATGCGCTTCCCAGAGATTCAGGCTTAAGGCTGCGAGAGCATACAGATGAACGTCTGTTGTTGTTGTTGCAAGCAGGCGAATCTACAGGTGTGTAGAATATGGCCTCAGTTCTGTACGTGTAAGTCGTGGTGGTATTTTCAATCAAACTAGCCAATCGAACAATCGAGCTTATCGAACAATCAATTAATCGAACAAATCGATTAATTGATGCCTTCTAATCGCGATTAGTAACCGTTACTAATCGCCCAAACCTAGCAATTACAGTTGTGCTGCAGAACAATTGTGCTCAAAGGACTTGCTTCAGGTCCCTACACAGTGACTGACGCCTCGGACGAGGATCGAACCCGCTCACTCAGCGCACACTGATTGTTCAGGGTCGATCGCTCTAACCGGTAAGCCACCGTGCCACCTTGAACGTAGGCTTGTATTATATAATTATGTGTTGCTAGATGCGGGTTAATCCATGGTTTAATAGGCCCTGTCGAAAGCGACATTTCAATGTATCGTTCCAGATAGTTAATTCAAATACTCAACACTCGTTTATTTTGTAGATTCAGAATATTTTTATCTTTACACGTTACGCCAGACATAATGAAAACACTCAAATAATTATACGAAAACGAATTTTTTCATACAATCCTGCAGGTCGTCCATAGCTAGTGACACCAACAGGAATTTATCAAAGTTCAGAGTACTTACTAAATAAATTCATATCAGATAGGCCAACTCTAGCAGAACAAACCTCTAAAGGTTAGTTCAGCGACTGCATAATATGCGACTTCGATTTATTTTACAAAACACACAATAATACGAGATGTTAGTAAAAACTTATGGCTTCCAATATACACATACCAATATCCTAAGCAACATACCAACAACGACATTTACCAATTGGTCTTGAAAAACAACTGTCCAGTGTCCTTAAAAATTCATGCAATGATCATCTCATTAAATTTTAAGTACTCAAACCAGGGTATATGTTATTATATGTAGGTCATTAATAATTAAAGTAATCATAGCAAGAACGGCATTCAAAATGAAATTGGTAATAGCTAAGAGGAAATGAAATCATTAAGGTTCTTGTTCCACTGTTGCCAGTCATTTTGTACTGATGGCCATGAATAATATAGATCAGCAAACCATGTTGAACACTTGAAGTTTGTACAGTAAACCTATTATGTTGTTTTAGGTTTCACGCTATCCGCACAAGCTGAGATCTTCAAAGTCGCTGTCCATTTTATAAATGGGCTTAATGTCACACAAAGTAGATGTTGGAAAATCACATCGTCAATAATTATAATCATTACATCTTTCAAATTGCCATCATTCCGAATAATATTTCTTCCTTGGATCAAAGTAGACATAGCAGCAAACGTAAGCACTACGAGAAACACTTAATTGATGATTGAACTGAAAGAGTTTCTATAATATAACATACGTGTAATTAAGAATTATATTGCGCGAAAGTTGAACATAAAGCACCCACTGGCTACACACGTACGAATACAATTTTAAGTAATTGCACATCTAATACTGTTGGATTGTGAACAATCGTCCAACGAAGATTCAGTAGCGGTATATTGCTGTGTAAAGGCGATCGTTCTTATACAAAATCTATCCAATTAAGTGATGAAGAAAGTGGTCCAATAACCGATGTCCACGGAATGAAGCTTGAAGCAATATTCGCCATTATTTATAAGGCAAATATCTAAAACAATCAGTCGTAAGCGTAGGCCCTATACAGAATTATTTGCCCTCTCACCATTGGTACTAACAAGGGGATATTTCCCAAGTCTTGGAAACGGGCAATGTATACAAAGCTATTTTACAGATCATTCCGAAGTTAAATTGCAATGCTTGGGGGGGGCGATCCCGTTCTGATCACGTAATTTATACAAGGTCGATAAATAGCTTGCCAAACCTGACGCACTGGATCACATTGCGCGCGAGTAAGCAAAGAGTAAACAGCACCAAACTATTACTGCTGTCAGCATGCCCATATTTGACCCACAGTATATACTATCCGGCCAATCAATCTCCCTAAATGTGAGACTTCTAAGTGGCATGAACACTTAATGCGAATATGAGCAATTAAAGGGAAAACAGTGTGATTACATCATTTGTGACGTCAGAGGTGAGGGAACAGACACCCTGCTGACCAATGCATCACGATAGTTTTGAAGAGGAGGGAGGAGCTTTGGCGCTGTGATCGATGCTAGCGTACACTTCGACCCGGCTGTACATCGGGTTCTTCGACGGGGGTGTGACGCCTGCAGCGTATGCCCTGGTAATGTTCAAGTCGAGGTACTCCGTTGTATCGCACTGGTTCACTCTCGGAGGCTTCTTCGGTGGTGGTGTACAAACAGTGTGAGGTCGATCTGTCTTGGCTGGGTCGATCGGCAGCTCAGTTTGGCTGACCCGCGGCGGTTTGGGTGGACCACCCAACTTCTTCACTGAGTTCATCGTCTGGTAATCAGATTTATGAAAATGAAATTTCTCGCTTAAGATAGAGTTTGTGTCAACTATAAAATGCGAGTTACGTTGGCCCATGGGAACTGAAATCTTCGACGCTATGGCTTGCAGAAGATGAATCTCAAGATGCGATACTCTTTACCAGTGAGCTGGAGATTAGCAGGACTGTGCGCTTACTTTCTGTGCTTACTGCATCGAACTACACTGTTTATGTCACGAAAAACTACCTAGCGCCGTAATATACAAATTAAATAATCTACGAAAATTATATACATATTTTCCTGGCTGTCGTGTAATTCTGCAACATGAGAAACGTTTATTTCGGTGACGACGAGGGCAGCTGGGTTTTGTAGCGGTGGCAATCAGACTCCCCACACACACAGACGGACGTAGATAGAGATACATATAAGCAAAGTTCCCACGTATGAGGCAAAGTCACATATTAAATTTAAATTCTAACCTCAAGTAGAGCCTGACTATCTACACTCAAACCACGTTGTTTTCACGTGAAGACAAATGCGACAACATGCTCGCTATCAAACATCCACCGTGTTGAACCCGGTTTTCCTTTAGCGCTATATAGGCCTATATACAATGTTTATATAATAATACAAAAGGAATAGAAAGCAGTCCCGTGAATAAGACAGAATGACAACCAGGGTCTTGACGCATTATTAACTTCGTATGTATGAGCCTATTATAAGCACATAATTTTGATTTCAAAGCAAAATGGCAAATTCAACTATTTGATTTGTAACCCTATAACGACGAGAGTTTAGGCTTACTAGGATGTGTGGAAAATCCTATCGACCTACAGAGCGTAGTTAAAGAGTTACACAACACGTCACTGTTGGTTTAAGGGAGTGCTAGCTTTAGACATTCAATAGTCAATAAAATTTAGTAAGGTTTATCGAAAGTGAGTATATCTGACATAGTATGATTTGATGAGTCTAAAGTTCCCTCTGCTCTCGTCTCTGTCAATCTGACCCAAAGACGCATCTGGCAATAGCATCGACGAGAGGGAGCGCTTTTGGACAAACCTTGTACACTGCGCTGAGCTTAACAGTATCGCTATAGAAAGGCTGAGTTAACAATTGCTGGTTACGACTAAGATCTTAGTTGTATCTTAAATAGCCTATCTGGCTGAACAATGAAAAATCTAGCGTATCTTTTGACAAGCATCTTAGGCTATAGCCAAACACAGGAAACAAGAAAATGTATCGAGGCAAGAAATAAGAAAACGTATCGAGGCAAGCTGGATTAAGGTATAGATCGGGTCAAAGTCAAGTGGGTCTACACTCCCTACAGCATATGGTACACACAGAGCTAAAGTAAATTATAGCTTTCATTGGGTCTGTATATCTTCGAAGAAAGGAAAGAGAAACATACCAAATAAACCGAACGTTGACTAAAGATGTGGTCGGTCTAATATTGAAAATTTCCAACCGCTCGTATTTTGATACATATTAAGTTAGTTTAAGAAGTCTTGTTACCCTTGTTGCTTAAATACCCAACGGTGTAACTATCGAGACTGATATTAACGGCTTTCATAATAATGATATCACTCACTGTTTCTGCTAATCTTCTTTAGGACGGATGTCTAAACTCGTACAACAACCGGAACCCATTCGCTGGCTACGACCCAAATTTAATGTGCCAGCCAAACTAGGCCTTATACAGCCCAACATCTGATGATGTGTGCACAATCACCATGTACATACACATACATACCCACACACATTCATGTGTAGCCCACATACATGAATATAATGTATATATAATTATTATATAGACCAAAATTATCGATGTGTGTTCGTTGAACGGATTAACCAAAACTGAGGTCTCTTACTCTCCAATTCCAACAAGGAAATTACATGGCTTCGCTGAACGATTCTAGATCCGACTTAAATAATTTCTAGAAAATACATTTCAACGCCAGTGGCGGTTTTCCGATAGTTAAAGAATTTCTAAATGCAGAATTAGATAGCATGGCCGACCCATCACCGCGTATTTGTATAAAATACAAAAGCAACCAGTGATAAGCTTCGATATCAAATACAGCGCTATTATAGCATAAGACCAGGCCGTTGGAATTAAAGTTGTCTTCCTACGGCACAGCTCTCAGATTAATTTATGCTAAGACATGCATCCGCTATTTACTTGGCAGTCGTTTTTAGTGCAGTAGGCATGTGAGTGTGATGAGTGCAACTTAAGCCAAATCACTGCGGAATGACACGCGACGTACTACTTAAATCGTTCTACGCATGTACATGATTGTGACAATATGTCCGTGATGTCCGTGAAGCAATAATAATACGTTGGACTGTTCATGGTCATGGGCAAAACTGTAGTAACCCTGTAGCGGCAACTAGGCATGACAGTGCGCCGAGTAAAATGCAGTAGCCACATACACCGCCCAATAAATAAAGATTGACCAGCACGAAACCCTTCCAGATTCTGCGTTTTAACAAATAACGATTCTAAATAAATTTTAATGACGTACTTGCATGTAGAAACTAGAAACACGTCGTTGTTTTTAATTAAGTGTGGACGCTACACAGCGCTCTCAGTGTCGACATAGCCTAGTATCCAATTGGCTACTATGTCTGGTTCCTGTGCCCTCTAGCTGTGACCCCTAATGGAAAAACCTGGAGCCGAAAATGAATACAAATATTGTGCCTTATTTTTAAATTAACTAATAAACGTAACAGTTATTTATTGCAGAGAATGCACTCGTCATAGGAGAATTATATAGAAAGAACAACTAATTAAAATTATAGAGGGGTGATTTTAGAACGGGGTAGACTTCGTATCGGAGAGGGGTAGGTTCTATTTCGATGGAGGAGACTTTGTACCGATACAGAGTCTCCGGTGAGAGACATTATTTCGGCCATATGGGGACTCTGTTTCGAAGAGACCATATACTATAACACGTACTGTAACACGTCGCATCATACGAGTAAGTGAGTAGCCCTATATAAGTAGCTTTTCAGCTGACTATCAAACATGAATATCGGGCTCATCAAATTTTTAATATGCAAATTTAATATAATTAGTTAGTCAACTTACGGTTTTTCTCTCGCGTTGCGTTTTCTTTTTGCCTGAAAATTGTGAAATAAATATTAGAGCTAAAGTTCACAGAAATAGAGAACACGTTTTTCTGGGTTTTGTTGTTGTGTGCATGTCTCTTCGTCAGTCTTTCTATTCGATCGCCCATCTCTGTTGGCACGCTTAGGGTAAGTTCGTATGGTACAACAGTTACTGCAGGGTGATTTCGTAGGCTCTATAGGTCACAAGTACAACAACAGAGTAGGCCATCACAGCCATTAGGCCTAAAGCAATAAACGGCGCTATACGTAGTCTAGTAACTTGCGTTAATTATGCATATTAAGCCTGGACTCTATCCCTGTAGGCCTACAGTCTGGGTATTATGTTGTAGACTGGTGATCACCGAAACAGTTGAGTTAATGTGTAATTCTCCGAAAACATGAATATGGGACATTTTCGCTTTCAGAACTTCACACACCGACAATTTGTGCTTAGTTGACAGTTTAGTTTCTCTTCCTGGATGATTGGTCTCCAAATGACAACATCACCAGCACTATCTACTCGTCTCAGTAGATATCTTATCTTGATGGGGTGCTATATCAAGTATTTGAGATTGATTTTTGATTGATACGCTTCATGCAGTCTATCAATCAACATTATAGCGCGGTTGTTTGCTTTAGGCCTGGTGTATGAGGGCGTGTGATCAACACTCTCCTTTGCAACCTGATCTCTCACTTGACAGAGTGCGATGCATGTGGGCCTACTAATTAGAATGGAGATCTCTCGAGACACAAGTGGAGCAGAAATCAGATCTCTAGGTGATGCATCCTGATGGCCTTGCTGGAATTTGAACTTCTGATTAACAGTCCAGTCACTTACAGTTCCATCAGAGACGTAATTTAAATTTCCAGCCGTTACGCATACACAAATGAGCTCATGGGGCCTCTTAACCACCTCATTTTCGGGCGCTGATCTGGAGAGTCTGGACCATATGTTTTGATAACGGGCCCGAATCTCATAGAGAACGCAATTGTTAATGGATCTATTTGCGTATTCTAAGCAGCTGCCATTTACTGTTTCCCTGTTTTTGCAACATTGCTTACATGTAAAGGAAGGATTATGCCTACTTTAACTTATTGCCTGTTACACTCTAAGCATCCAATTTTGAAGCTCTGACACGTGGGTAAACCTAAAGCTCTATCACTCTGCCACTTTGTCACCGAATTAATAATTCATAATCCAAGAACAGGCATTCAGGTTCGGCACTATTTTCTTTGTACAAGCTGTCTTTTTGGTTGGCTGTAGCAATATGCACAACAGGGATGTTATGGAAAACTTTATTTGTATTGTATTTTTCATTGTATTTAAGCATTAGTAAGGCGCCTCAAGCGGGGTGAATCGTTCGTAAGTACTGTCATTGCGCAAGGCCACGAGAGAAGAAGCAGGCCTTGAGAAAAGCAAAAGAGGATGAGAAAGAGAATTTTTGAGCGAACAGATGGAGAAGCGCGTTCCATAAATAGGAACCATTTAAAGTAAAGGATCAAATCTGAGCCATAAGTTCTAGAATGGGAAAAGAAGAGGTCAGTCCATAATTGGAGGAACTAAATGGTTATCTAGTAGACGAATAATTTAGTGAGACAACAAAAGGTGCTATATTAATAACAAAGACTATTGCTAATTCGCCTTCAGCATAGGCCTACTGTATATCGTCTTTATGAGATGGGCCTGCCTATAGAGCACTGTGTAATACAAATATTATTAGTCTAGATAGATATTTACATGCATATTACTATGCATACATGCATTCACAATGCCTGAGTAATTCGTATAAATTTTGTTTGCTATGTTTTCAATTAGTAATATACAGATACCGAAATCAACGATATCCTCTCAAATTACCTCCATCTTATGCATAAAATACGTTTGTGTCATGAATATCTATTCCAGTTTAAACTAGCATTTTCATTCCAGCATAATTTTAGAAAGCTTAATTCTTGACTATAAATGAGACTACAAATAATAAGAGAATAGCAAGACTTAATTAAGCAAATACGAGACTTTTGAAGCTGGTGTCTCTGTTAATGATATTGATAAGTATGACTATGAGAAGGATACGTGTTCGTTTGCTTTACATGTGTGTATCCAAATACAGGAAGCTGCCATAATGAGTCGCTATTGACATAATCATTAGTGAGATAGGCCTGCCTTCATTAGCAAGTGCTGGCCTATAATCGGTTTTGCCCGATAATTTACCATAGGCATCTCCAATATGCTATTGTTACGAAACTGTTAGCACACGATGACAAACCTTTCAGTTTCATGTAATCCTGCTTTGACCTCAGCTTTACTGCTGTACCTGATGTATTATTTATTTCTGGTTCATTTCCACACTCTTCCTCAACACCTAGGCAAAAGCAGAGGCAATTGTAGTTTCATAATGTTTCAACAATTTAATAAAAATAAAAATGTCATAATGCATTATGCATGCATGGCTTAAGAAGCTGAAGATGCCAGCCAATGTAGGGCCACATTTTTACTACTGATGTTGTGTCGTATAAGCTATTTTCCTAAGTAATATACATGCAATTTCTACAGTTCCAAATATTGATGTTTTAAATAGTGCATGAACCACTATTAGTGTTCCAGTTAACAACTTTTTCGCGGCAAAAAAGTCGCTTTAATAACTTCAACTAGGCCTACTTCTGTAGCTTGAAGGTTAGGTCTATCCTACACCCTGATAATGGTAAAAAAATACCTGGTATCGTTGATGAGGGGTCAGCATTAGTAAGATTTGCAGCCTGGCCAATTTCCTGATGCAATGCTACATTTTCAGTATTAACGATATGATCTTCCAATGCCATAACTTCTAAGGTAATAGAAAAACATCCTGTTAACATTCGCTACTGAATTACTCCAAATTACGCAGCAACCAAGTAAATTGAAAGCACAGGTTGTCTTATTTCATAAAGACAACATGTCACAGTTATCATGAATTCATCTGCGGACATTTTCAACCTTAACCACTTTAACATAATTATAGCTACTATAATACCTTTCATATTCTAAATATTCTTGCAGGTGAAATTTTGCACAGTTTGCGCTTGTGCTTCATGATATTGGCATATCATCTGATTCAGTTGAGTGTTACACAATACTTTGGTCTTGCTCTAAACTTAAATATCGTAATTCTTTTCCTGATTTCTTCTGTAATATTATCTAGGTCTTCGCCTGTACGTTACAAAATATCTTAAGTTGTTTTACTGTTCTTTGTCGTATCAATGAATATTCTTATAGGTAATGCTTGGTCTGTCAGACACGAAAATCTGACACAGTTAGATTTTCTCTGCCTTATGCTCATTTTATTTACAAATTGCATTTCAAATTATCAATTATATTCACTACCAGTTTCGACCTGATATCCATTTCGTTCAATGCGCACCGAGGTACTTGGATTAGGGGTTTCTTTCGACATCTCATCTGAAATAACAGACAAAAGCAAGAGGTTTGTAGGCCTTACATGGCAGTATTTAATTATTACCGTGCAATTAATGCAAAAGCGTATTTATCTTGTTATTACTGTATTGAAGAGACAACAGTGACTCTGTGCAGATAGCACAGACAAAATGCCAAAGCGTTTTCTAAATGCCTGTCATTTCTGCTGGGATTAGTAAACAAAATGTAGAGGGTATCATATTTATTATAAATAGATAAAATACATCGAAAACTAAACAATTTATCATCTTGTCACGGCAAAGATAAGCAGTCATGTAGAAATAATCTTGAAAACAGATGTAATCAAAATGGATTCTTTGACGTGTTTATAAGTTGTTCCAGATTCATTTGGGCATTTTAATAATGTAGGCCTACCTTAAGTATTATATTCAATTTTGAGCATGCTATTAGAACAGACGATGGGTACGAATAAATAAAATTTTCATTACACGATATGAGTCTTTTGGCTGTGAAACCAATCACCAGGAATACGCCGCCAACGACGCACATTGCAACTATTATTGGAAGCATGATCTCAGTCACAGATTTTGATATGGACGTGTCTTTATCCAATCTGATCCACGAATCGTTTGACTCTGTTACAACATAGAGGGTTTGTGATATCCACGTGAAAGAATATTCTGGTACGTTTTTTGCAACCGGCCACGTTATGAGTCCCATAGAGTGTTTAGCACAACTATCTAATCGACTCAATTCCGTGAATCGGGTAGTGCATGCGAGTGTGCAGCCATCCAAACAACTGGGATGAACAGTTATGTTAATTGTAGATTTCGAAACATTGTTTGTACAAGTAGTATTAATGGAACCGATGTCGACTGTTGATTCCACTCCAGCGGTTGATGTCATCTTCCATTCCATCACAGGAGTCCATTTTCCAATAAAGTTCACGCTACACCACACCTGTAAACTGGAATATAGATTCCTTCCATCCTTATCTACTCCACACTGAGGCTTAGACTCTGAAATTGATATTACATTAATCATAATGCATTGTAATTCATTGACATATGTTACTTTAAGTTAAGTGCACATTTATCTCTAAAAGAGTTAAATGATTGCAACTAAGTTGGCCTACAAAACAGACCCAACAGATTTTAAAGAATTTGCAAAAATCAAGTTAAGAAAATATACAGCTTACAAATGATTATATGTTTTTCAAATAGTATCTATTTCCTTGGAAGAGTTTACTCTCGTTGTTATTTAACGCCAGAAAATAGGTAAAGCAAGATAGAAGAAATCTCTAGCTTGACGGTTGTTTGACTAAAAAAACAAATTTTAAGGACAAACCTTGTTAACGCAACTAACGCTCACCTAAGACAATGAGATCAGCCCCCGATTCTTCTACACCAGGCTCTGAACAAACGTAATGTAACGGAATATCTCTTCTTGTCGTAACTTTAAGTGTAAATTGTCCTTTTTCTGAGTTGTTGATCTCGCAGCAGTCTGCATAATTCTTATTAAATTTATTACCCGTATAAAGTGTTCTCAATGATGCGTTTACTTTCGTTTCATTTAGTATTCTCCAAATCAGTTTTTCGTCGCTGTTAGTCGTACAATTCATGATGACAACATCTCCTTCAACCACGGCTATGTTTTTAGGCACAACCGTCAGCTTGGCTATGCTGCCTGCATGTACACCAAGATTTAAAATATCATTATTCATTATGATTATTCAGCAAATCATTGCTATGGCATCTGCGAGTGGCTAGGTTTGGTTGCTCTTCGAGTATGAACCAAAGTCCTATTTGTGTGCATCATTTCCCACTAGTTTAAGATCTTGATCCTTGTCCGTTACCATAGTATACGCTTACTAATGCGGTGCTAAATATTCTCTAAGGTAGTTAGGCAGAACTGTTCCTGTCAAAGAAATTGTAGGCCGTAATTTCTCATAATGCTCAGACACACTTACGATTACAGTAACGAATAAAAGTGGGGCCAAATAAAAATTCTCGTTACTGTATCTGCGTATTAATATGTCACAACTGATACCATTTTATGATCATGAAGAGTAAACGAAGGATAAAGTTTTAATCCTGTCAACAGTCCACACTTTCCAGACGCACTAATATTCTTGCTACTATAAATACATTATCGTGTCAATTGATCCCCGTCAGTTGATCTCCCGTCAGTTGATCCCCGTCAGTTGATCTCCCGTCAGTTGATCCCCGTCAGTTGATCCCCCGTCAATTGATCCCCACGTCAATTGATCCTCTGCCTAATTGTCCTAAATGAATCTTTAGGCTGCGCGTCACAGACTTATAGCTGAGACCGTTAGTAAACAAAAGATTGCTTTTACAGATTTGGAAAATAACAAAGCAATGCTCAGGGTTCATGTCACTCGTCTATTCTTTATGTTACTCGTCCAGGTTTCGTGTCACTCGTCCAGGACGGACTATTTATTTCTACACGGAGTTGTCGGTATGGAACATCAGGCAACGAAACGATATCGCTTGCTTGAGGCTCTTGTCAACCGCGCTATAAACGCTTGCTGCCGGTCAGAGATTCTGTTATTTCTCCGAGCAATGGCTCATTCATCCCATGCATAGACACTTATGCGTAGGATTTTATGCTCATAAATTTATCATATTATGACTCTCAATAACGCTTTTGTAATTTATTATCATTTTAACATTTCGGGCACTATTACATCGTTCTTTTAATAAATGGAGAAGGCAAGTGGAACATGAATGTTGTGTCAATTGGGTTGGGTTCAATAGGCAGAGGATCAATTGACGAGGGAATCAATTGACTAGGGGATCAATTGACGTGGGATCAACTGACTGGGATCAACTGACGGGGGATCAACTGACGGGGATCAAAAGACGTAGAACCATAAAAACATGTGCATTGTTCATTTGGCCTCGCTGGGGTTGGGAGAGCTTCTGAGTATTCACCTTGAACGGACGCTACGCATGACCTCTCGTAGTGGATGAATGAGTGTTTTATAAAACATAGTTTGCGCAGCTAATTTCACACTAAAAGTAATTAGAACTTACAATCTTGTGCAGTACTTATATGCGGAAATGAGGCTATGAAAAGCACTACACTGCTTCTAATTAATTCATTATTATCGTCTTGTTACATCTGCCCGTATCATAACAATTGTGAATTTATCATTGCATACATAGGCCAATACACAAAAATAACAACCAACGAATGACATGCGCATGCAAATGTTCATGCAAATCTATGTCTAAATTATAAAGATTATATTACACATTATATACACGCATGCATACATCCACACTGGTATGCATACATACTTGCATGCATACAGTAATGCGCACACATGCGTACAAACACGCACACATTCATGCATACATAAACATGTATAAAATGCAGTTTCGTGCTTACATGTACGACTGTACATACATACAATACATGCATACAATACATACACGCATGCATGCATACATATATTACATTCTATAATTTCTATACACGCTCAGCTACGTAATTACATGTACCCATTATATGTACAGGCTAATCACAATTAAGCAATAATTTTTCACGAACATTTTGTTGGCAATAACCAATCATTTGTAACCTACTTACCTTTTACAAAGGCGACTACAAATCCTACTAACCAAGCAGCTCTACAATTCATTATGATGATGATTGTGGAGACTCACAGTACACCACTCGACACGTTTGAGCCAGTCTTTCATACTGTATAGGCCTACTAACAAAGCACACATGCTGATGTTAATGCCATAAAATTTTGTAAGCCAAAAATTTATTCACGCAATTACATTTTTATGCTAGAAGCGTTTTAAAAACTGTTTACAAGTCTAAGATAACAAGGCCGTCGCTCATCTGTTTCATGCATCCTGAAACTCATAGGTTATTACGAAACCCGGTTAAAGCACATACCTTGCTAATTACTCTGCATATTTATTACGGTATAATCCATATTGTAGGCCTGCAGAAGGATGCTACAGTCATCGCTGGGCAATTCCCCTGTACTCTTCTGAGTATTTTCGTCTACGCCAGTTCACGAATATGAATGCAGTGCTTTTATTTCTAACCGATGGAAAATGAGGACCGACAACTTGGTTCGCCACCTAGCGATTAAAAAAATAGCGTTGTATGATTTGAAAGAAAAAAGATTTGTATCTCTACTACAAAAGAGGGACAGTAGAAAGTGGATTTTTAAATTGGGTTTTGTTAGTGCATCCGTGAACGAAACGAGGGAAGTACGATGACAGGAAGACGAATGACCTGGACTAAGGACAGGAAGACGAATGACCTGGACTAAGGACAGGAAGACGAATGACCTGGACTAAGGACAGGAAGACGAATGGCCTGGACTAAGGTGCAAGCATTTAAAGAAGTTGCGCGTTTGGGTGTTTATTGTTTAAGCCTGACCAAGGGCAGAGAACTTGAATAAGACCTAGAGAGTAGATTTCAGTGGGCATGTCAGGAGAGTTGATTAAATTAAAATGTTTTACAACAAGCTCTGAACACGATTAATAGCCTGTTGTTCAAAAATAGTTTAAATGGCAGTGTGCACAATGCGATTTTCCAACTCTTAAGACCTGGTGGACATCATTTTCATGTTGAACTTTCCGAAGATCAGTATTTGGTCATTAAAACAAGCTTTCATTTTTTATATAAGCATTCTATCTAGTTACATTAATTAGCAAAGCCTCATATATATATATATATATTTATATGTATGTATGTGTGTGTGCATAGGCTAATCTTAAAAAACTGTATCGGAAAACGTATTTAGTGGTGTTCATCTTTAAAGCATTCGTTGAACGCTTTTATCTACCTCTAGAGTCAGTTTAGCAAATATTTCAAAATTCATATGTAAAGCTGAGGTATTAGGACTATTCTCACATGGCCTGTGAGACAGATGTGCCAAAAGTTCAAAACCAAAGTAAGACTGTAGCGGTGGGTCCCGTTTGCGGGACTTTGTTGGTCTCTGAGAGACTATTTTAGGGCGGGGCGTAGAGCAATGGTGGACACACTGGGGCGCAGAGTTGAGGAACTAAGTTCGAGATCCGTATCCATCGAAAAATTGACAAGTTCTTCTTTCACTTGGCGGTGGTGGTTGTTAAACTGAGATGCATAGCGTACTGTAATGGGCGATTTGCATGGCTGCCGACGGTGAAATTCGACTCCAATAATAAGCTGTCATCATTCGATACGATATAATACAATACAATTGAAATTTAGTATCGCCCTTCTAAAATTTTTTGCTCAGAAGTACACGAGCCTCGACGGCGCATTTGAGTTGTACTGCAGAGCAATTGTGTGCGCGAAGGACTTGCTCAAGATCCCGACACAGTGACGCTTCGGACGAGGGTCGAAACCGCACACCCGGTCAGCGCACACTCAGCGTTACGGGCCGACCGATCTTACCAATCGGCCACCGTGCCACACGACTAAGGAACATTCGTTCATACTGTATTCACACTGCGATTTGTCAATTTGAAATTAAACGAATTATTTTTTTAATTTTATTAATTTCTTCCCTTTGAACCCATCCGTTTGCTTTCGGTTTTTTCATCCAATTATCAGCTCGATATTTTTGTGTTGTATCGATTTGGAGTATATCGATAAAATGATTGATCGTTTGTGGTAGATCATAGTAGACCATTGGACACATTTTTCGCAATCTGTTATCAATTATAACTTGTTACGTCGGCAGAGGCGGAGATCTCGCTTGACAGGTGGAGGGGACACCCAATGAGAGGACTAGGAAATGTGGAGAAATACATGTATAAATTGTCCCCTCTCTGTAAAAGATGGGGGACTTAACCCCTTCGACCCCCCGGGATGGCCGCCCCTGTACGTCGGGCATCAGAGCAGGCGGTAGCCGGAAACCTAAGAACCCTAACTGAGGCTGGGTCAGAACATTGCATAAGTTGGCCGCTTCTACCAAACCTTTGACTTACGTCGTTGATATACGAAGCGCATTGCGTGCGAACAACTTCGCCCAACTCGATTGAACGGTTTACGTTAATAACCGCGATCACAAAGCAGCGATCGTCAAAACCGTCAAAATAGCTACCTAGAGCTACTCTGAATGAGATTCGTGGTTCGTTTAGATATTCCTCGATGTCTTAATCTTCCTTCAAGTTAGTTTGCTTATTTAGTCTTCCATGTCAGTGAAAGTGTCATAAAACATTTTAGAAATTCTCGTTATGAACAGCTTTAGTAAGTTCAGTAAAAACTAAAGATATATAGTGATGGCCTGTCAGCTCAATAAATGTTTAATACTTGTTACTGAATGGTAGTTCCTGTAAATATTGACTCTCAATGTTTATGTAATAACGCTTGCAGGATATTCAAGGTTTTCTTTTAATAAACTGTACATAAACAGTAATTAAATGTGTCAACTAACAATTCGTGCACTGTGTCACTCAATATGTGGCGGATGTTGTCAACGTATCGGGTCTCACGCTGTCGTCTCAAAAGTTACGTATGGATGCATAACTCAATTAAGGGGAACAGTTCTTGAGTATTACACACAATACACAAAATTACTCCAATGATACTGTTTCATAGTTGCTGACATTATACGTATTATCAATCGATGATGAGAAACACAACACCAACTCGCAATCATCAAATGCGTGCTCATCAATACCCAACTTTTGTCGCCTCTAATAACCGAAAATCCACAAGACTCGCTGACGTTGTGTTAAGAGGAAGTGTCAATGGGTTTATGGAGGTTGTTTAGAGAAAAATCCTCCATAAACCCATTAGCACTTCCTCTGAACGCAATGTCATCGAATCAATGCATTCACGGTACACACTATGCAAGTAGCATAATTCAAATAAAGATAAATTGGCTGCAATATTTTCCTCATCATTTGACGTATCAGAATTGCATAATTGAGGCGTTGAGTGCAGTAGACCAAAAAATTTCCACAAAATTTTCCATAATTATGGTGTTGATGACGACAATCAGTTCAGCTACTGTGAAACTATCACAGACAAAGCGGCATAATTTATATTCCCTAGTGTATTAGTTATTCTATGGAAAGTTTGTTTTGGCACCACCTGATTTACGTTTGTTTAGCATTCAATTCGTATACATGTACATGTGCGCTCAACGCCTCAATTTTGGACTTGGCAATTGTAAGAAAACGTTACGTAATTTTATTTTTAGTGTGATACAAGCTACCACTAGGCGATGATGAGATATATGTACAGTGTTGATTTACAGAGCGTTAGTAAGTCCTTGTCAAGAATGACCTCTAGACCCCGAACAGAGGTAGAAAATGAAAATATGGAAAAGTAGGTTGAGGAGCATCCAGGTCAAATTTAGCTAGCTGATTTCTAGTACAGAGCAAAAATGATCTCCGTTTTGAGAGATTTAGTCTAGGCCGCAAGTGAATTCATGACCACTTGCATAATGATGATTATGATGTTGACGATATTCAAATTTCGCAGTTTTTGATGGTGATAACGTTGTTGTTGCTGACAATGATGATGACGACGACGTTGACGTTGACGACGAAGACGTGCACATAACCCCTATGTGCACATAACCCCTCGAATCCATCAGCATCACCGTAACTATTGTCACCATCACTCCGGGGGTGTCAATAGTTACGGTGATGCTGATGGATTCGAAATGCCGAATTGACCCTGCCCAATATATTGAAGAAGCTGGATCCACAATGACATAACTGAGGAATGCAACCGACAACTACAATTTAGATCAGTGTAATGTAATAGTTTTCTTCATCTGGCGTTGCAGCAAGACAAGCGTAGTCAGATGTTGGAAGAAGACTGCGTTCTGTAAGTTGCTCATAAGTTCCTACGCTCTTTGGAGATCCAGCTGAGATTGATTCATTTGTGGCATTGTCAGAGACTTTTGTAGTAAGTTCGTGGTCGTTAATTGTTGTTTTTTCTAAGGACGATAGACCCTGAATTTCAGCATACTCGTGTGGATTGTATTGAGGCAGATTCCGAATTGGTCTTGAAAACCTGCACATATCTTCACAGTCTGTTCTAGAACGTGCAAGTTTGTTTGGTTTGGATGTACTTGCGTGTGGACTCGCAAGTACTGGTACTAGACGCGCCTTTGGTTGTTGCAAAGAATCAGCAGTTGCGCTAATGTATAGAACTGTTGGTTGGTCTGTTACTTCCTGTTTTGTATGCGTATTCACGCGTCGTCTAGGAGCTTCATTGCAGTACGCCGATCTTTGGCGGTTAACAGATGCCACTTTGGAGGTTGCCATGTGAGGAACGTGAAGAACTATTTTAGGAGATTCGCAGTCGATTGTTTCTTCCTGGTTGAAATGTTCAGGCGACTTAGGAACTTTGTCAAGATTGTTGTCAGAAAGTTCTGTATAGACTGGACTGACTACGTCTGTCTCTATCGATTTTAATTCTCCTGAACCTGCGACGTCAGCGTTAAATTTATACCTGTTGGGTTGCATTTCCGTCTGTTTTAAATCTGAAATAACAATTATACGTTAATTTATGCAGTGATAAAATTTTGCTTTTGAGCTGATCATAGTTAGGCCTATTTCTAGATTTTGGCACAGAGCGCTTTTCAACTTTCGCTTTTGAGCTGCTTTGGTTTCTTGAGCAAATCCGCAAGGAACATCCTGTACCATTCTATGTAGTCATGGTTGTGTGTTGTCAGATAGGAATCACTCAGAGAACATTCTCAAGTTAGAGACTATGATACAATCACGAACTTTTGCAATACTGAAGTTCAATTTATCTGTTTTTACATGTATGCCCCTATGTGGTCTTATATTTAGCCCCATTCAAGATCAGTAAATCAAGATATTGGCAAACTTCTTGTAATCCAATCGGAAGAAGGGAAGGAAAATTCTGTAATTGGAAAGCGTACATGTAGCTTAAAAGTGGTACAAGTAAAATTACAAGATCCTTAACAAATGCGTAAAATTTAAGCCACACAGTATGCATAACAGGGACGAGCTTCTGACCAGTTGAAGTGTTTTCATGTAGATTAAATACAACGATCTGAAAATATTTATAGCTCCTGTTGCTTAACCTGATCTGCCATGGGGAATAATTTACGACACTAAAGTGGTAGATTGCCATATATCATATTTATGAAATATATATTATTGTATCAGTGATCTGCGCCAAAACGTCCTACGCCAAAACATTCTGAGCCCAAACGGCTGCGCCAAAATGTCACGTACCGTAAGCATTGTATCGTATAATATACACCTAATATAATATATATAATATATCTTTATCACTAAATAGAAGACCATAATGTAATGATAATATAATATCACTAAGGTTTCTTCTG
This sequence comes from Bimastos eiseni, assembly GCA_959347315.1. Taxonomy (NCBI): domain Eukaryota; kingdom Metazoa; phylum Annelida; class Clitellata; order Crassiclitellata; family Lumbricidae; genus Bimastos; species Bimastos eiseni. The sequence goes on from OY365810.1 coordinate 35,175,091, forward strand.
AAAAATTCTTAGGAATTCACATAGACCAACATCTCACCTGGAACAGTAATATTCAAAGCATAGCAACCAAAATTGCCAAAAATTTAGGCATCTTATCCGGAATAAACAAGCAAGTCCGTTTGAATTTATGTTATACATTGATCCACCCTTATCTCTCTTATTGTACCTTAATTTGGTCCTCTAATTATCCCACAAGATTGTCAAGACTAGTCGTACTTCAGAAAAGAGCAATGCGTTTGGTAAATGCTTCGGGCTATTCTCTCTCAACTGACCTCGTTTTTTAAGCAAACTAAAATTCTCATAGTTGACCAATTAGTAACCTTCCATACTGCCGAGCTAATGTTTAAACATCATACTAATCTGCTTCCGTCTATCTTCTCCGATTACTTTACCCGCTCATCGCAAATTGAGCCGTATGCTCTTCGAGCCTCCGACACCAATACCTATAGGCCTACTTTTGCCCGCACAAACACCAGACAATTTTCCATTAAATATTCTGGACCAACAGTCAGGAATAGTTTGCCAATAATCCTCCGCCAAAAGTCTAATATATGTGCATTCAAACATAGTCTGCACGCTTATCTGATTGATGGTTGCTGAATAATAACGTATAACACCTCGCATTTAAATGTACCTCTTTCTTTTTTCTTTCTCCTATTGTCTACTTAGCTAACTAGTTAAGTTCAACGGGTTTTTTTTATCATACTAAACCTGTACATTAGTGTATCTCAAATGGGTAACCCGATAACCGGGACAATTTGTCCTTTTAGGGTTTTCTGTTCCCTTGTTCCCAATACAATTGTGACCATGTTTATGTTTTCTCCGATTTATCTTGGAATGTTTTTTGGGACCAATAAACATTATGGTTATGGTTATGGTTATTTAATATATATTTACTATATATTTTCTGCTTTTGAGTCAACTACATTCAACGACGGGCACTCCGTTTAAAGAATTGCACTCAGGGATTGATTTACCCACAAAGCTGGTTCCTTTGCTGGAGAACAATATTCGCATCCTGGCTCAAGGATAGCTGGTTACAGTTGGAAGTGCACAGAACACGTTTTGTCTGGGTATATTTGTCTGCATGTATGCATGCACATGTATATATGTATATATGTATATATGTATATATGTATATATGTATATATGTATATATGTATATATGTATATATGTATATATGTATATATGTATATATGTATATATGTATATATGTATATATGTATATATGTATATATGTATATATGTATATATGTATATATGTATATATGTATATATGTATATATGTATATATGTATATATGTATATATGTATATATGTATATATGTATATATGTATATATGTATATATGTATATATGTATATATGTATATATGTATATATGTATATATGTATATATGTATATATGTATATATGTATATATGTATATATGTCGGTTCGTCCGCCATTCTATTCCATCATCCGTCGCTCTGTCTGTCTTAGGGATTGTCTTCACCATGCTATTTCAAACTGCCCTATATTGGTATAAAGTCTAATTCCCAGCTTCACTTAGTTTTCACTTGCTGCCTCGCACAACCTATCCAATTATTGTCGCTAGCATATTATTATTATTATTAATTAGCGCTTCTAATGCGCCCGTGTGTAAGGCTGAACGCTTCAATCGATGGCGCATCAAGTCCAACCGTGATCAGGTCAATTATTCTAAGAGGTCAGTCCGACGAGATGGAGTGTATGCCAACTGAAAAGGTAGGCCTTGAGTTGAGTTCGAAACAAAGAAAGACTGGGCAGAACGAACAGACACAGAGAGGAAGTTCCGAAACCTGGGTCCAGCCACCTAGATGGCCCGACAACCAAGAACAGTCCTAGATCGCGGTGTAGCCAAAGAATTGCAAGAAATGTAGGCCTACAGCATTGACCAGTGAAGCCCAATAAGATTAATCACACACTGTCATGTTTAATCAGGCCATTTCTTGTGACACAGGTAACGAAGTAAACTTAGATCGTACAACAGTCACTGCCAGAAGACTTAATATACAATAATTACAATGTACACATCCAATAGACCTAAAACAATGAATGATGCCACTCAGCCTAGTAAATTGCATCAAACGCATATATGCTTTACGGTGTGTTCGTGTGCGTTTTCATGTTTGGGTTAAATGCAAAATCCAAATTGATAAAACTCGCTCATAATGTTGTCAGTTTGAAGCGCATGCAATTACCAATCCTCCATAAAGAGAAACCAATCTGTTAACTAAACGCAATTTCCACTGTATGAAATAGAAGTTTTGATCGGAAGGAAAGGGAAAAATGTCACATGTTACGTTCACATTTTCACCAGTGACAGATCTTAAGTCTTTAGCCGTTAGGCATACGCAAATAAGCGTAAAACCGTAGGTGCCTCTTACCCACCCCATTTCAAACGCTGATCTGGAGATTCTGAATCCTATGTTTACATTCGGACCAGGATATCATGGAGGACACAACCATTAAAGTATTTTATCGCATATTATGTGCGTATTATTAAGCAGACTTAAATAACTGGACTGTTTTCCTTTTTGCTTGCTTTGTTAGCTTATAAAAAAATTACTTCAGATTATTGTCGTTCACATTCTAAGCATCCAATACGGGTAGCTGAAGTCTGATGTGAAAGTAGCACGCGAGGCTCTGCCACCCTATCTCTGTCACATAAATAGTGATTTATATATTTCTATGGCTGCATCGAAGATTCGCTTCGTATTCGCTTCGGAGTCGTATAGTGGATCAAATAGCTATTCGGCATTAGGCTTAATAGTAGCGGTCGGACCGAATACGAATAATGGTCACATTGCCTACTGCCTGAACAGCGGTTTTGAGAAAAGATGATGAGAGAGTGCATGCCAGATAGAATAATTATTTGTCGAGCAAAGAGAAGGGGAGAACGCTTTTGCTATGAGGAAAACCAATAAAGCAAAGGATCAAAACTGAGTCATAGCAATTCTCTAGATAGATATATACAATAATTCTACATGCATGTATGCCTCTATACATACATACATACATACATACATACATACATACATACATACATACATACATACATACATACATACATACATACATACATACATACATACATACATACATACATACATACATACATACATACATACATACATACATACATACATACATACATACATACATACATACATACATACATACATACATACATACATACATACATACATACATACATACATACATACATACATAGACCAACATTTAACTGCATCATAACAATATCTCAGAATAAAATAAGTTATTACAGCCTCTAAAATGAACCCTTTTGTCATACATTAAATATGTCTGGATCATGAATATCTATTCCAGTTGAAATAGCAGGACTTAAGTTATTAGGAGACTTTGGAGCTCATGCTTCTGCTGATGATATTAATGAGTGTGACCATGATAAGAATACATGTTCGTTTGTTTTAGGCTACATCCAGATACAGAAAGTATCCAAAATGGGTACGCATCATGATTGACTTAGTCCTTTATTCATAAGCAAGTGTATATGCCGATATCGCCTTTGCCCAATAATAATAATACCATTTACCTAGTACACACAATATTATTATATTGCTGCCGAACATAATAAATTGCTTATTTTTGGCTCGTTTCAATACTCTTCCACAATATAAAGAGACAAATGGACTTATTTCAAAATCATTTTATAAATGTTTTAATTTGCATTATGCATTCGTTGACAAAATTAGGTCTCGAAGCCATGTAAACAATCAATTGCGACATAATTAATATAATTTAATAATACGTCGCAGTGACAAAATATTTTCATTGGTGCTTTCACTGCAATAATGTTCAAGTCAACAATTTCGAATACCTCTGTAGCTTGAAATTTTAGATGTGTTCTATATGTTGATAATGGTAAAAGAAATACCTGGCATTGCTGGCAAGCGGTCAGCTTCAGTGCGAGTTGCCACGTGGCAAAATTCTTTCTGCGATGCTACAATTTCAACATTTAAAATATACTTTTTAAAAGTTAGAACTTCTGAGGTAAAGGAAAAACAGTTTGTTAACATAAACTACTGAAATAATCCAAATTTCGCAACAACCAAGTTTACCATAAATATACAGATCCTCTCATGTCATAAAAGCAGTGTGTCAAAGTCACCATGAATTCAGCCACGGCCGTTCTCAAACTTCCCACTTTTATATAGCTTCATTAGCGCTCTTATTAGAAAATTCATTCATGCGAAGCTTGCACTTGTACTTGGAATTGGCATATCTCATGATTCAGTTAAATTATATGATACTTTAGTTTTTGCTCTAAATTTTTATTATATTTTCAATATTGTGATTTATTTCTTGACCATTTCTGTATTTATCAATTGAATAATCATTTCTTGTTCTTCGCATAACGTTAACAATATCTATCTTAAGTTATTTACAGTTCTGGGGCATTTATTTGGGTATTCTGGCAGGCAATGCTTGTTGCGTCAGACAAGAAAATCTGACACTGTAATCCTTTTTTCTGTCTTAATTAAGCTACTTATTTTGCAAAATGAAATTCAAATATCAACTAATTTTTACTACCATGTTCGACCTGATCTCCATATTGTTCAATGCGCACCGCGATTCTTGAATTTTGGATAACTGAAATCGAAGATAGAAGCAAACGTTTGTAAGCGTCACATATCTCTATCTATTATTATATGTACAATTGCGCATCATGCATTTATTGCAAAAGCGTATTTGAAATGTTGGTATTTCAAGACAAAATGCCCAATCACGATCAACACGTCTGTGATTTCTACTAGGTTCAGTAAATATAATGGATAGCGTATTTAATATATTATAAATGGATAAAATACACCGAAAGCTAAAATAATTTGTACCATCTTTTACGAAAAAAAGCAACTGTAATATTGGAAATTGCCCATAGCTTTGCATGACAACCCTATGGTGAAGAAATCGTCTTGAAACAAATGCCATCAGCAAGGATTCTTAAATTTCTTTAGAGGTTGTTCGAGATTTATTTCGAAATTATAATGATGCACCTTAAGTATTAAATAGAATTTTGGGCATGCTATAAAAATTGTCGATATAAGTGAAAAAGCAAATTTTTATTACACATCATTATGTGTCTTTTGGCTGTGAAACCAATCACCAGGAATACGCCGCCAACGACGCACATTGCAACTATTATTGGAAGTATGATCGCAGTCACAGATTTTGATATGGACGTGTCTTTATCCAATCTGATCCACGACACGTTTGACTCTGTTACAACATAGAGGGTTTGTGATATCCACGTGAAAGAATATTCTGGTACGTTCTTTGCAACCGGCCACGTTATGAGTCCCATAGAGTGTTTAGCACAACTATCCAATCGACTCAATTCCGTGAATCGGGTAGTGCATGCGAGTGTGCAGCCATCCAAACAACTGGGATGAACAGTTATGTTGATTGTAGATTTCGAAACTTGGTTTGTACAAGTAGTGTTAATGGAACCGATATCGACTGTTAATTCCATTCCTGAGGTTGATGTCATCTTCCATTCCATCACAGGAGTCCATTTTCCAATAAAGTTCACGCTACACCACACCTGTAAACTGGAATATAGATTCCTTCCATCCTTATCTACTCCACACTGAGGCTTAGACTCTGAAATTGATATTACATTAATCATAATGCATTGTAATTTATTAATATTAGGGCCTATGTCAATAAATGCTGAGTTCAAATATGTTTGCAATAAAGTGAAATAATTAATATAACTATGTAGAACCTCAAAATGAGCTCCGACATAATTAAATGAATTTTCAATAAGCACGTTTTGATAATATAGGCCTACAACTTATTAATGATAATTTATTTTGCACTAGGGTCTATTACTTGAAAGACGTCGTTATTTTTTCTATTTCATACATTAATATGAGTTTATGAAGGATGCTTTTTTAAAGTTAATGTCATTAATTCGCACGCATAGATGAAGCTGATATAATACAATACAACTTTCCTAATTCCCTTCTTATAATCAGTTTAGAGGTCCACACACTCCTCGACAGCGCAGCTGCACTAGTGTTGCAGAGAAATTGTGTGCGAAGGACTTGCTCAAGGTCCTACACAGTAGCTACTCGGATGAGGATCGAACCCGCACTCTCCGCGTTACGAGTCGACCGCTCTATTCAATCGGTCACCGTGCCACATATTAGGTATTCAGCATTTATAACGCCATTAAGGACGGAGAGCTGGAGAAACCACGAGTCTAGCTTCAAAAAGAGAACGAGTACATGTAGGCCTAATGCTTGATTTAAGATCCAAATTTTAACGGCAAACCTTGTTAACGCAACTAACGCTCACCTAAGACAATGAGATCAGCCCCCGATTCTTCTACACCAGGCTCTGAACAAACGTAATGTAACGGAATATCTCTTCTTGTCGTAACTTTAAGTGTAAATTGTCCTTTTTCTGAGTTGTTGATCTCGCAGCAGTCTGCATAATTCTTATTAAATTTATTACCCGTATAAAGTGTTCTCAATGAAGCGTTTACTTTTGTTTCATTTAGTATTCTCCAAATCAGTTTTTCGTCGCTGTTAGTCGTACAATTCATGATGACAACATCTCCTTCAACCACGGCTATGTTTTTAGGCACAACCGTCAGCTTGGCTATGCTGCCTGCATGTACACCAAGATTTAAAATATCATTATTCATTATGATTATTCAGCAAATCATTGCTATGGCATCTGCGAGTGGCTAGGTTTGCTTGCTCTTCGAGTATGAACCAAAGTCCTATTTGTGTGCATCATTTCCAACTAGTTTAAGATCTTGATCCTTGTGCGTAACTATGTTGTAAAGCCGTGCTAACTAAAGTAGTTAGACAGAAAGGTTTCAGGCTGTGGTTTCTCATGACGCACATACACAATTACGATTACATTTGCGACTAAAACAAGAGCCAAATAGAAATTATAGCTACTACCTCTGCTTGTAATTTTTATGTCGTAACTAAGAATAAACAGTCAATGATTATGAAGGGTTAGTGAAAGATAAAATTTTGATATCAACAGGTCAAAATTAATAAGTCAAACATTTAGCAACAGTCGCACTCTTCCTAGATGTGTTAATATTCTTGCAACTATGCAAACACATACATTGTACCTTTGGTAGCGCTGGGGTTGGAGGAGCCTCTTAGTAGTCCGCTCGAAAAGGCGCTATAGGCCTACAGACATTCTAGCGATGAATGAATGAGTGAATAGTGCAATTTGTGCATAGTTGTACAGCTGATTTGTCACTAGGCCAAAACAGTAATTAGTACTTACAAACTTTGTTAAGTCACTTGCAGAAATATGTAGGTGCCTGGAAAGCGTGAATTGTTTCCAATTAATTAATTTATTTATTTATTTATTATCGCCTTGTTGCTGCAATTGCTTGTATCATAGCAATTGTGAATTAATCATTGCATGCTTAAAAATACAAATAAAAAATAGATGAATTATAGTTGCATACAAATATGCATGCATATCTACATGCACACATATAATACAAACAAACATACATTTCCGGTACATTACACGCATGCTGCATGCATATACTCGTGCATACATGCATATATACTTTGCAGTTTCATGCCTACATATTATGCATAAATACAATGCACACATACACATAAATACATACATAAATCATACATACAACATGTCATACATACATACACGTATACGCATACATGCATTCATATAACATTCATTCATATGTCTATGCACTCTAAGATGAGTAATTGCATGTACGTATTTTGTTTCCAGGCAATTAATAATAAAGCAGCCATTTTGAAAGAAAACTACTTGACAAAAACATTATTTTCATTTGTAACCTACTTACCTTTTACAAAGGCGACTATAAATCCAAATAACCATGCAGCTCTACAATTCATGGTGATTGCGGATACTCACAATACAACACGTAACACGCTTAAGCCATTCACATACACTTATTGTAGGCCCTAATCTACTGATGTTAATGCCTCATAATTGTGTGCGCCGATAATGTATTCATGTTATTACATTTGTTGCTAAAATCGCTTTTACAACAGTTTGCAAGATAACAAGGCCTTCGTTCATTTTCATCATGCATTCTGAAACTTTTAGGTTAGTACGAAACCTGTTGAAAGACACATAGGGTACTTCATCAATAATTCTGCATATTTATTATAATCCATATTGTAGGCCTACAACAGGATGTAATAGCCATCGCTCGGCAGTTCGTTTGTAGGCCTACTCCTCTGTTTGTTCCCGTCTATGCGAGTTTGAGAATATGTAATCAGCAAGTACAGTACGCAAGTCTGTTAGTCTGCGTGTGCTTAGTGCTTACTCACTATGTAGTCAGTTAGTGGTGTTTGTAATCGACAGATATTAACGTCCATGCTCTGAAAATGCCAAAGTAGACTTTAAATTTTATAAATTTAGCAGCCGAAGGGCGACACTCTTTATAGCCAACATGTATGTTCGCATGTGTGCATATGTTCATTCATATAGCGTCTCTCGGGGTAATGTCACGTCCACTGGACTCGAAAATCAACAGGCTGGATTCTGTAATATTACATAACACGCATCTTCCAAATATACATCAACTGTGCTAATTGTTATGTTTTTATTTCGATCAGATGAACTTCACGACAGACAATTTGGCCCGCCACCTAGCGATTGAACGAAATGTTGTCGAACAAGGTGAAAGATTGATATCGCCACTATAAAAGAGAGACGGGTAAAGTGTGTTTGTTACATGCTAACACGGTATTGACTGATGAATACTAAAGGATGGAAGGATTGTGAAAGGACGACAGATTATGCAGGTCTAGATGATGGTGGATGGATGCAGGCTTTGAAAGAAATGGCGCGACTGGTCGTTTAAGCCTGACCAATGACAGAGAACTCGAAGACCTAGCGAGTAGATAATAATAGAAGTTAGCCTATGTCAGAAGAATTGGTCGAATAAAAAATGTTTTGCAACAGAAACTAAAACGCTCAAAACGCTGAACAAAATTAGGGTAATGCTATCGAGAGTCTTAAGAGTTGAAAACATTCGTGAAATGGTGTCAATGGCATTGCAAAAAAGCAATATTTGAACTCTTAAGACCTGGTGGATGTCATTTCTCACCGGGATGTTGAACTTCACGAAGATTAGGCCTAGTTTTTATCAATTACAACAAACGTTTCTTTTCATAAGCGCATTTTATCTGGTTACGTTAATTAGTTTTAAAACCAACAATAGAATATAAATAACTGTAACGGAAAACCTTATTAGTGCTGTTCATCTTTAGAGCATTCATAACACGCTTTGAATCTACCTTCAGAAGCAGCTTAGCCTATATTTCAAAATGAAAATGTTAAGCTGAATTGTTCAGACAGTTCTCATAGCCTGTGGTTCAAATGTACCAAAGGAACCTCGTTGGTCCCTTATTGGTTTTTCATGTCTTCCCTTTGAACATCCACCGATTGCTTTCTGTTCGTTCATCTGATTATCAACTCCAAATTTTCGTATTACGTCGATTTGGAGAATATAAATAAAATGATTGATCCTTTATGGTAGATAGTTCACCGTGGAACAAATTTTGATTTTCATTTGCATAATCTGCAATTAACTGGGCCTACAACATGCTATGTCGGGAACCAGAGCTGGCGGTAGGCGGAAACCCAAGAGCCCGGACAGAGGCTGAGTCAGAACATTGCATAAGTTGGCCGCTTCTAATAACCCTTTTTCTTACGTCGTTAATATACGAAACTTGTTTGAGCGCAAACAACTTTGCCCAACTTGAGTTAACAATGCACATCCATAGTAGACCTAAACACATTTCAGCGTTAATTGCTTGAATTAAAGATTCCTGCTTTTGAGTCAACTACATGTTAGGCTGCATCCATATCCCATGGTCCTTAAAATTATACGTATAAGCGTTTCACTACAACAGTGATACAAAGGAAAGAGAGATTAATGAAAATGTAATACCACAAAAATAGTTTATTACCAAATAATGAGAACTTTTCTGTTATGTCCACAGCAGCCATGGTAATTATCGTCAGACTTAAATATAGATGGATTTGGGTGACTGTCTAAATCCGTCATTCTATAATTAATTGAATTAGAAAACACAAGTATTATTGATCTGCTGAGTTGATTACTGTTGAAATTTAAGGACAGTCAGACAAACAATGAAACACCGATCAAAATTTTCTACAAAGCAATATTTTTTGCTTTAAAAAGAACAAGATCCTAACTAACGATGCACTAATTTAAATTACATTATCTTTATTAATATCAGATTATATGAAGCATAATACGAATAAAGTCTCAGGCCAATTGTCGATCATGTTATAAGGAATACTTCGTTTTTAGGCAACGTGAACATGTTCAAGCATGCATTCTAACTGCATTATAGGCAATTGAAAAAGTAATCTATTCCCACCGAAGATGTCGCTTTAGAGTAGACAATAGATGCTCCGCGATTAAAATACCAGGCTGACAATATAATTATGTGATTAGCAGGTTGCCTCATAAATAATGAAAACAGCCTACGTCGCTCCGGAGAGTCAACCACACTGGCTACCACAGCCTTAGTCACCATTGAATCTCTTTCTACATGCCCTCTATGCTATAATGCCGTAAATCCGGTATGTATGGTTATTATGTATAAATTTATGCGTTTATGTGTGTATGTATGTGACTACTGTCTTCACAGTATATCATGTGAGTGTTTGCTTACATGACACATGCTGTACGTTGTCTAGCTGGCAGCCACATGGGTTATTAAAAAAATATGCACATGTAGCCTCAGCACGATTTTTATGACAATATTTATCTTTCTACCAATGGATTCGCTTCATGCAACAATCAGTATTTCATATTAAACGAATACACAAATTGAATACCACAATGTTCCACTATTCTAGCTTTGCGATAGAATGGATTGCAGAAGGTAAACTATTCTCAACACTATGATGCTGTACATCCGGCAGGCTCATTTTCATTTGCATTTTTCATTTATTTATGTATTGTTTTTCCATGAGAATCTATATGTGTCTGTTTTTGTGCATATAGACAAGTGTGCGTGTATGTGTAAATGTGCCTGTATATCTGTAGGTCTATAACCCCTTGAAACATCCTTGAAAGACGCTCTGCTGCGGTTTTCCATTGTAGGGCTAAAATTCTCTCGCCAACACAAACAAATCATGTGTTCAATCTTTCGACGTAGAATTTTGAAAAAGGCTATTTGGAGGCTGATATGTTAGCAAAGTAGACGCAAAACGATTTAAAAATAGGCTAATGTGTTTCTGGAAATGTCACATAGAAGCGTTACGTAAGCTGAAATGCTTTCTAACTTTAATAGGCGAAACAAATGGCGTTCTGCTGCTTTTGCAACACTGGATCTCAAAAACCAAACGAGAAACTTGCAGCTGGGATATTATGTTCAGTCGAGGCACCCTAAACTATTACAGTAGAATTTTCAACGGTCCTGTGGAGGCTGATATGTTAATTCAGGAGACGCAAAACGACAAATAATAGGCTGATGCGTTTCCGGAAATGTTACGTAAACTGAAAGAGGGAAACAGAAAGCAAACATACAAAGAGTTTATTTTTTCTGTCGTTATGACAATAACATTTTATTATGTAAGGAATACATATTTAAATACAATCTATATTGAAACAAGCACGAAGTCATCCATCTTATTTATTTATTTATTACCGAAATTTGGTACCTCCCTTCTCCCAACATTTTTTGCTCAGCAGTGCTCACGCACGCCACGACGTCGCAATTGCAGTTGTACTGCAGAGCAATTGTGCGAGAAAGACTTGCTCAAAGTCCCTACACGGTGACTACCCGGACGAGGGTCGAGCCCGCTCGCTCAGCGCACACTGAACGCTACGGCTAAAAATGAAACACATCCGTATACATCCTCATTCATAACATCCAAATAATTTCTACATAAAGGCTCGTTTAGGTCACCTAGAAACTCACATTGAAACGGGAATTCAAATATGCTATTTCGTGACAGTTATTCACTAAGAACAGTCTTGAGTGGCCATTTTGTCGATAAAATTAAACAATATAAAATACTATTGCAAGAGTTCATTGTTGACGAGTTCGTTCTTTTCACACCGGCTTCCCTTAATTAAATTTCGTGTATGCCTACTTGTTAACACCCCATTCTTCCATCGTGATTTTGTGCATATAGGCATGTATGTATGTGTATATGTATACATACATGTATACATACATATATGTATATACCTACATACATACATACTATTTGCATACCAATATGCATACTTGTTAGATTATTGCCGTAGAGTCTCTTTCCGAAGAAGCGTTATATAAATATGTGGTTGGAATCACAATTAGAATTTTGGCAGAGGAGGTGACAGTGTATGATCGATTTCGGCGTAAACAACAGAGCTACAAGTATAGGTGGTTGGGTGGATCTGCGGAGCACTCGCTGGCTGTCTTCGGAATCCATTCATCTCCATGTACTCTGTGCCATCGTCGCCAATGTACTAAGGTTATAAAAGAAAAATTTGAGCAAAATAAATCACTTTTTTAATCTCTAAGCAACTAGATTGATCTATGACGTCATCGAGACCGTTTATCGACAGTTACACAAATTTAACAGAGCATATAATCTGGGCCGTACCGAAGGGGGCCGAGCGGGACCTAGGCCCAGGGCGAAAATGTGGAAAGGGCGCAAATTTCAAACTAGAATAACTTATTATTCCATAAAATGCACTATTTTCAAAATGTGGGGGTGCCAAATAAATGCTACGTACAGAGCTACCTATAGCTCTGTACGGCCCTGCATACAATTATTAACTAAACCGAAACCGCAAAATTGCATTTTAGCTTTAAATTCGAATTAAAGGAAAATGAATAGGAACATTAAATTTTAGGCTCACAGCCACATTATTAGGCCTGCGTTATGTTGGAGTAAGTTATATTAGTTCGACAATAATAGCCTACTAACATTGTAGCGTGGCACATAAAATAAACCAACATTGCTAGATAAAACTTTCAGTGGAAAACATTCAATGATATGAACATATCTACATGTAGCAATTTTGAAATAAATGATAATCATCGGTAATGATTAATTAAGCATAACATGTAGCCTATGAAATTCTGGGCTACCAAAATTATTGTTTACACCTACCCTTGATACTTGCGGAGGTCCATCTCCTTGTACGGATTTTGCCACAGATAAGGAAGCAACTGACCCTGAAATTGAGATATTTTGTTTAAGATTCACTGCTTATCAATTATCATCCATGCATTTCATTTGACGGCGAAAGATATATATGTTGACACACATTGCCACGTGAACCAGAGTTGCTTCTGTTTCGGTTTAACAATGCCATGTCATCAAAAAGACGACAAAAACGATCCTCCCTTATTATTGCAACCCGAAAACGGATCTTTTTCATTCCAGAAAAACAGTCTTTTTAGAAAACATCGAGGAGACTCTAGGGTACCATATTTTTTTAGCATATCTCTCAAGACTACGTTCAGCTTAAATTGACTCCGGAAAGATAGATGGCTGGATTGATATATAAATAGACAATAGATAGATAAATATACATAGATTATCTATGGATGGATAGATCGATAGATAGATAGATAGACAGATAGATTGGTAGATAGATAGATAGATTGATAGATAGATAGATAGATAGATAGATAGATAGATAGATAGATAGATAGATAGACGGACGGACGGACGGATGGACGGATGGATGGATGGATGGATAGATAGATAGATAATCAGACAAACAGACAGACAGATAAATAGATAGATGGATAGACGCATAGATAGATATATTGGTAGGTTCAATAGATATATACTATTTGTCTTATGCTTCAATTACCACGCACTTACCTGGGCACAATTGTAGGTAATTGGCTCCTTGCAAAATTGGCAAATACGTGTTGCTTTCGTTTTCTTGAGTTACCTGCGGTCTGATGCGTTCTTCTATAACTGTAAACAGCTGTAACTGATTTTTGCAATGAACCTTTTTAGCGCCAATGACATTCGTACTCTGAATCGATACCTCGAGAAACGCTATGTGCAGTTAGGGGAAGGATCCTAGAAGCATTAGCTGGAGATGTCATAAAGAATAAGAAAGAAACGAGCCTCTTGTAATTGAATTTATAATGGCATTGTAAATGCTTATTTGTATAGTGCTTCTTCAAGAGAACTACAGACCAGAATGATCTTCAACCGATTGTGAAAATTATAGATATTGTGAAATCCACAGCGCTGATGCTTTGGGCAGAAGCGTGCTATGAATGATACATGAATAGCCTATGCATACAGTCCTACACTGTAAATCTTAGTCAAACTTATAAGTTCTCACCAAAAAATATTCTCACGATAACTCTGTTTTGTTAATTTCTTAAAAGTATTTTGACGCACGTTGCGCTGGGGATCGCTTGTAGACGAGTTTTTAACTATTAGTGAGGCGAGAAATGATCACAATACCATTTGATGTAGCGCTTGTATTCGCTTCATCACAATCTTGTCTCCGAGTTGAGTGTAGACATTTCAATATCAACCCTGCAATATATTCATACATTTTACAATTTATACCTGTTCAATGGGCGTGAAAAGCAACGCTATATAAATTCGGATTTCGTATTACTATGCTTATGCGTCAAATTGCAGTGAAATTTAACTATAAAAAAATTCAAAAATAGGCTTACGTATCCAAATCTGATAAATATCAAAATATTTGTGTTTCTGAAACTTTTGGTCTATTCTGTCTAGGAACTGGTTTGCAGAATTCTTGTTAAGATAAAGGTTCCATGCAATATTGAATGCAGTTCTAATACTGGATCGCTTTTTATATGCTATTCCGCCGATCATCTTTACGTTACTAAAACAAACACGAGACGATTGTTGAAATAGTCCATACTGAAACTCAGATTTGAATTAGTAGGCCTAGTTCCATTAATAATAACGTGTTGATACCCTGGGGAACAAAATACAAATAGAGCCTTAGATTAGCTCTATTTATATTCTGTTCCGCAGAGCATCAACAGATTCATCGTGTAATTTCGAGGTTATGCTATTTTTGTGTGGACCTGAAGATTATGAACACGAAAACAGCTCATACTGAAACTGAAATAGAAGTAAGCCTAGTTGGATGATTCAGGAAATAGTTCATAGTCAAACAGAGACTAAAATTACATGTATTTTATAATTATTGCGTGAGTGATTTGGGACGCTAAAACGATCCGCCTATAATTGTATAGTTTAATACTTTATAGCTTGATTCGTCGATCCAACATCCACTTTCACTATGCAAGTTTTCATAATTCCATTCTGCATTTACGTAGGCGATGACTATTTTCGTCAATCCAGCTTCTACCTAAACTAAGATTTTTTCAATGATCCGGTTTCTACTTGCAAGTTGCAGCATTTTGAACGAGGCCTATAATATTCTTCAGCATGTCCCCTATCTTGGCAAGCACACTTGAACTCTTCTATTTCTGCCTCATTTTCATCTTATCCTTAGCCTTCCTTTCCTTGTGTGAGGACTCGCGAGAGTTCATGCATACCTTCGTTAGTTTTCTTGTATGTGATGCACACTATGATGACCAGCAGTAGGCCTGTGCAAAGAATAATCAAGGATATCAGAACAGGCTCTAAATGTCGCTCCGTATTATCTGGCTTAGTAGTAGTGATGTCGTTGTTGTCAGGTGAGAACTGCCGTTTGGAAGACTCGGGCGTTGCTGAAAAGAGAATCATGCACACGCTTATTCTAAAATACAACTCTAGGGAAGATTTCATGCTGAACAATGACTCCTGCTTGATGTTTGAAATGAGGCTTCGGCAAAGCCATTGTGGGTTTGATACGAATTTATGTCTCAAACATAGCCCACATTTATACATGCAAATCCATTTAAATATTAAGCCTATGCGTGTACTGCTGAAGCTCATGATAAGACGTCGCCAGTTACTTATTGATCATGGATGGCGTGTATATTCATTCATTAAGAAAATTTATATAGAGCCCCTTCAAGGTTACTACTCAGGAACGCAAACGTTCTGCTGATCATTAGATGGAAATCTTAAAGGCTACTAACCGTTCTCGGCTATAGCAATGCAATAATTATTATTATTGACAATGACAATGTTCACTTATTGAGAGAGCCTCTGAATAGACGAGAGGAGCTCGTCAAATGCTTAAAATACGATGCTACACGATTTAAAATTTTGACTATCATGTGCAACTGCTTCAAACGTTAAGAAACAGTCGTTGCTGATGTCAAAATGATCTCTCAAATGTACCAATAATTGCAATGCACCAAATTCAAAATCTCACTAACTTACTGCATGATGTATGTAGTGTTCCATCTGAATATGTCCAAGTGTACGAATAGTTTGGTATATTTGATGCTGTTGTTAAATAGTCTGGTATATTTGTTGCTGTTGTTGAATGAGGTCGTCCAATGGCGTAAAATCTAGTTATACACGTATATTTTGATCTTGTCTCATTTCGCTGAACAGTCAATGTGGAAACGACGGTGTGTATGCTTGTGGTGCTGGTATTTCCACGAGTGACAAGATAACTTTCATTTTCCATTTCTCCAGACACTTGCCGCCATTCCATCATTGGAGCCCAGTTACCAAAGTAACGTAGATGACACTCCAACCGGAGAGTATTGGAACTGTCATTAACACGGTAACATACAGGATCGGATGCTGAAACGAAATGAAAACTATGGCGAATCCAACTGCTATTTATTTAGATTTAAATATAATTTGAACACGACATTCATGTAGGCCTGTTTAAAATCTATATCTATAAATTACAGTGAATGGATCAATTTGAATTTTGCTCCGTGAAAATCCACGAAATGCAAGTTCATCTGTATGGTAGTTCAAATCTATTACTGTATGAAAAAAGAGATAAAAAAATATTCATGTAAAAGATTTCGGGCCACATTAAATATAATAAATAGTTAAGCATAAATACACATTGCAACTGTTTCAACGAAGGGTGATTAGATATGCAGGGAGTTTATCTTACCCAAGACTGTGAGTTCGGCACTGGCGCTCGATACTCCTGGATCATCACATACGTATCTTCTTGCAGTCGTGTTGTAAGCTTTTATTCTGAGGTCGAACTGTCCCTCAGACGCATTATTGATGCCATAGGACTCCTTGGTAATACTTGTGGCAAATTTGTGACCTGTGTATATTGTCACAATGGCGTCGTTGACTTGTGTTCGCCACAAGAGTTTAGCTGAAGGCCTATTAGTTCTGCATTGTAAGACAGTTTCTACGCCTTCAAGGACTGCCGTGTTATTTGGAACAACTGTCAGCATTTCACTGCACTCTGGAAAAAGAACGCAATTAAGATATTAAAAATGTCCGATTTGTCTGGGAGGGTCAGAGGGTTGGACCTCCATGCTTCCTTCCTTGACCCCAAGCTTCCAGCCTCCGGCCGACTCCGGGGGGTGGTCGGCTAAACTCCCTCAAGTTCTTTACCGACGGTGTAGTGCGAGACTGCGTTTGCTGCCTGCTGTGTATTCATTGATCTAGGACAGATTAATTATGGATCTGGACTTCAATTTGACTTGGTGACTCCGTTTGGAGCTGTAAATTCTGGTAAGAAAAGGCATGTCTATGCTTTATCTGTTTGAAGGAACAACAAGAGGACAACAAGCGGCTCTTATATGGTGCAGTGCATCACACAATCGATTAAAGGCTTCGGAGACAAGGAATCGACCACTCAGAGGCCAATTAATCCGACTTTGAAAGAGAGAGAGAGAGAGAGAGAGAGAGAGAGAGAAAGAGAGAGAGAGGCACGGGGACAGAGCATGCAATTATTTATATGGCCTCGACCTTTCTAATGTGATGGAATCACCAGTTTGAATTGACCCCCACGCCATAAAGAGTGCACGGACTGAACTAGCTCAAGATTAAGATATCTTACACATGACATATTGTAACATGACATTGGGCCATTATCGAAATGCGAACCGAACCGAGATACATATGCTTTACTTAGCAGGGGCTCATGACATAGCCTACGCTCTAACGGTCTAACCAGTCTGGCTGAAATATGGGCGCTATTGTGCCTGATAAGGCGACTATTGTGCACCGTTTAGTATCCTTGTTTCAGTGGAAGTTGGAATGATGAAACAGTTTAATTGACTAGTGTAAGTCACGGTCTGATATATGAAACTATTTAGTAGTGTTACTTGATGCTGGATTGATGAATAACTCATAGGGTAAGTAGAAGTTGCATTGATGCTCAAACTACATGCCACAATATGAAAAAAATTTGTCGGACTATAGACCTTCCAGGCTAACGAACCTATTATTGTCTGGGCTAAAAGTTAAAATTGCCTCAGTTTGATGGAGGATTAGGCCTAAAACTCCCTTTTCTTACTATTTTTTCTTATTTTTTTCTGAGTCATTGCATCCTGGTGGACTGTCATTACATAATGTTGATGTATTATTTATTAATTCATTCATTCTTAAATAAAATGTGTATAGTGCCCTTCTAGAAAGTGTATTGAGAAGGCCCTCCTTGCCCAAACAATACAAATTGGTCCTAGCAACTTTAATTCAATGACTCAATACTCCTTGATAACCGTTGCACCTCCAAGGGGAGTGTGTTCCAGGTTTAAGGTCCAACGACTGAGAAGGTGCGATGCTGTTTTTTTCGATGTGCTTGCTCGGAGCACCGGAAGCTCGCCACCGGAGAAAGAACGAAGAGCTCAACGATAACCAGAGCTGAAACAGGGCAGCAAAGCTCTCGCAGATAAATTTATACGGGTGCCCAGGTGCAATTTTGAAACAGTTCGATCGCTCTAATGTTTAATGCTGTTTTTCAACTGATGAGTTATAGCCAATGAGTTATGGCGAGTCAATGCTCAAAGTATGGTTTATAACAATGTGCAGTTGAATATACAGAATTTGCTGAAAGTGGTGTTTTAGAGATGAAACATGTGCAACCCTCTGATACAACCCTCTTACACTCGTAAGGACACGCTCGACGCCTGAATTATTTAACATTAGGTATAAATTAGAATTGTTACAACTTACCTTGTTCAAGGAACACTAAAGCTATCACAAGCCAGGTAGTATAAGTCACCATGTTCAGTAACTGAGTATATATTTTAGGCATAAATATAACTCTTTTCTGAGAAACTCTTTTCTAGAGAATGGAGGCCTTCAGTTGAAGTACCGTAATCATAATACGGACATGATAGACACAAAGAGGAAACATAGGTGACTTTCGATCTTATCATAATATTTATTTGGCAATAAAACCAAACAGATTAACTACAGTTGCATCCGCTTTCAAACGTGATATACTGTAGGCCTACCACGCGTCACGCGGCCAGCATTGTGTTCCGGGCGTTGGAGTAAATTTATTATAATGAGGTGTACACTACGCAACAATAATGATAATAGTTTGATCGATGGTTAACTTTCATCCTTTCTAAAGCACATCACTGTTTATCACGCATACATTGTATTTTGTGCAGCCCTCGTAAAAAGTATGTCGTTGGATGTGACAGATTAGAACCCTGTAACGAAAAAGATGAGCTAAAACTGTTACGACCGGTGTAGGCTGACTGTGAGCAAATGGGAAACCAATGCAGCTCAACGTGAAAGTATTAGTAGAAACACACCCTGCAACAAAAGAGAACAAACAGCAGGTCCCACAGCGGACGAAAAATTGTAGCAAGTGTAAGTAAATGAGTATATTTTACTTTGATCTCCACTATACAGACTGGTCATTGGGCATGAGAATGCCACAATATAGGCCTACAAATGGAAGCCAAAGTGAAGAATTGCACCTCCCATACATATAGCTCCATTTGGCCTCAACATTGTCCTGCACATTTCCGGAACAAACTTCTTGGAATGTATCAACCTGTTAGTTGCGACCCATTTGCAAGGGGTTGCATCACGATTTGCCAGAGGTAGACTGGAACCCTAAGATACTTCCTAAATTTTAATATTTATGTTGCTGTTATTATTCAACAAGCAATAACACTGTCATAAAATAAATATTTTCACATGACTTTTTAACTATGACTCATTCGATAGTTGGCAGCAATGAAGTTGGTTTGTCGTCATATTGTGGCGTGACATTTCTCTATACCTTTTGAAATTAAACAATAGTCGGTTCGCTAACAAACTACGCTGTCAGCTACAATTATTGCCGTTCTTCGTAATTTTTAATTAATACAGAATAGTAACAAAGTTTATGAAATTGTGGTCACCTTAAAATGAAACAGAGTAAGATGAGTGCCAAGAAAAGAAAATGTTGCGACGAACATTGAAGTGTAGTTTTATATTCATAGCTGTAATAGGGATTCAGAGATCACAATGTGCTATTAAAGAAATACATTTTGTCGGTGAAATCGATGAAACCTAATTAATTGAAGCGCAATTTTGCAGCATTGGTGCTCAGTATGACAATATGATAAGAGCAAGGCTGATGGTATCGAGACAGGCAAATTTGACACCTGGCGAAGTACCAGCAGTTCTATCGCTAGGCTTTCGAAAAACCCTTCATCAACACATTGACACTTCCTCTAAACGAAATATCAGCGAATCTATTCTTACACAGTGCATGATGATTATATATGTAGAATATTTCATATAAGGATACAGTGACTGTACTATTTTCATCAATTGACGTATTTATGTTGCACATGTAAGGCGTTGAGCGCCAGAGAATTTCCCCTAATTATGATGCTTATGGTGACAGCAATCAATTCAGTTACAACGTAAGTATCACTGCCAAAGCGACTTCATCCATCGTCTTCATTGTATCAGCCATTCTTTTGAAAGTTTGTACGGGCGACATCTGATTCATCTGAAGAACTGTAACCGACAACTACAATATAGATCGTCGCATGCGATTCTTACACGACAGATTGTATTTCACCAATTTTCTATAATCCATGTCCAATGGCGCTAAGCCATTCTGCAGATCAATGCCTCAATTTTGGCAGCGATAACGCTGATAACGATCTCGAGGATGATGATGATGATGATGATGATGATGATGATGATGATGATGATGATGACGACGGCGACGATAGTGGCTATGGCGTTGAAGCTGACAGTATTGAATTAGCCGGTGTACACAATAATTGAAAAAGCGTTATCCAAAATGACATAGCTGAAGAATTATAACCGACAACTACAATATAGATCGTTCCATCGTATTAGTTATCTTCAGCTGGTGTTGCAACAAGGCAAGCGTAGACAGATGTTGGAAGTTGAATTCGTTCTGTAAGCTGCTCATAATTTATCCTGCTCTTTGGAGATCCAGCGGAGATTGTTTCATGTGTGGCATAGTCAGAGACTGTAGCTACAAGCCCGTGGTTGTTAATTGCTGCGCGGATCTTCACTTCATCGACGCTCATTGTTGTTGTTGTTACAGTTGAAGCGTTTTCATGTGCAGCTGAATCTGGTACATCGTCTATCAATTTGTCTATATGTGTACTTGTGCGCTTCTGTTGCTCTTGTATGTTTGCATATGTTGATTCCAAATCGAGATCTGAATCTTCTTCAAGTGAGGGTGACGAACTCTCAAGTTCAGCACACTCATGTGGATTATGTTTTGACAGATCCAAGATTGGTCTTGATAGTATGCACTTATCTTTGCTATGTATTTTAGAACGTGCAAGTTCCTGTGTTTTGAATATATTTTCAGAGTTCATGGTCGGTTCTAGAAGCGCCTGTGGTTGGTGCAATGAATCATCAATTGCGTTTATGTATGAGGCTGTTAGTTCGTCTGTTTCTTCCTCTTTTTGAGGCGTATTCACACGTCTTCTTGGAGTTACATTGCAGTACGCCGATCTTTCGCGCTTAACAGATATCACTTTGGTGGTGGCCGTGGGAGGAACGTGAGGAACTATTTTAGGAGATTTGCGGCCGAATATCTCTTCATCGTTGAAATGTTCAGGAAACTCAACAGCGTCGCCAAAGTTATCGTCAGATATTTCTTCATATACTGGTCTAACTACTGCCTTTTCTGTCGCCAGGGATTCTTCTGAACCTGCGACGTCAGTGTCAACTTCATCCCTTGTTCTGATCTTGTTACTGTGTTGCTGGGACGTCTGTTTTAAATCTAAAAATATCAATTAGGCTCTAATCTGCATAGTGACAAAATGCTTTGGCTGAACTGATCAGCGTTGTTTATTGGTGTTTGGGAAAGGGATGTATATAAACCATCAACCGGAACTGGCTGTTCTAGTTTGCTGAGTTTTTGAGAAACATTTATGTAATATCGGTTCTGTGTTGTCATATAGAGATTACCTCGCTCAAAATTGACAAATTAAGGACTAAAGAACTCTTTCCAAAGTTAAGATCATTTTGAATGTATTTTTTATTATATTCTGGCAATCATGTAGCGCCGCTTTAGGAGACACCGATCGGAATATTGACAGACTTCTGCATACCAAAGGTTACACAAGTTGGAAGGAAAGAATGCTTGATATGTGGAAAACGCTGGTGAGAAAGCTATTTATTTGTAAAATTTGAAGGTTCAATTATGATAGGTTGCTGCTATCTACGTTCATATGATTATGTCATTCACCAAGGGCATTAAACCTGAGAGTGAACACAATATACATGAAACGTAACATTGACCGAGCGTACTGAACGTCAGCAAATCATATCAATGTTAAAACCATTGTTTGCTGACGGAAAACTGTTCGCATGACTTCAATTTGCACTAAATATAACGCTATTCTGTAATCAATGAATAGTGTTCCAAACGTTATATGATCTATAGATGACTGCAGGGCTAATATTAAACTATATTTAAAATTGAATGGTGTATTATAAATAATTAGTCATAAATTACTTTTGCAATGCATGCGTCCCAGTAGTGCTGCCAATATGAAAATTCCTAATCCGGAAAACGCTGCCACTAGCGCGAAAATTGATGGCGCGTTGTCAAAGTTGCTTGGTTCAGTTGACTGCTCAAATGAGGTGGTAAAGTTCAACGACATCCATTCGCTTTTGGAAGTTGCTACAAAAGTAAGTGTCCCTCTCAGTGTTGTTTGCAAGACCTTAAACTTCAAGACCAAGACGAGACCGAGACAGTGAGATGCCGAGACTGAGACCGAGACAGTGAGTTACCGAGACCGAGAACGAGACTGAGACATTAGGTTCAAGACAGTAAAAGACAAATGATCCTATATAAAAGCTGTAAAATATTAATGTATCAGTTTTCGGGAATAAGGTTCATTTGTAATTTCAATTTGAAACTAAATTATAATGTATATTGTACCAATTTCCAAGAACAGCTTTTATACTGAGTTTTATCTTTTTCCATATTTCTTCTTCGGCCTATCTTCTGAATAGTGTAAAGAAAGCACGTCTGAAATCTTCTAGACGATTTTAAACAAGCAAATTCGATACCAAATACCAAACGAAATTACAAATTTTCTCATTTCCTTACTCACCCTGAGAAATTCGAAGTTGTTCCGATCGTTTCGTTTATGGTGGTTTTACATCAATGACAAACCAATAGTCAATAGCTATTGTTTGTCAAGGCCGAACTTCAAATTGCGTAAACGCAAACGTCACACGTTCAGGTTCTCTCTCAGACATTTTTCCACTTTAAGACAATTGAATTGATTTCGGTATCATGTGACTCGCGCGTTAACCAGAATTACCGTTTCTCGTAAATTCCAGTTTCAGTTTCTAGCGCAAAATTTTAAGACAGCTAACGCGAAACTTATCGAGACCGCTTGTTCGAGACAGAACAAGACTTTCAGTTCAACACAGTTTCTAAAAATTCGAGACACTGCCTAGAGACCGAGACCGAGACCGAGATAGCAGGCTTCCGAGACCGAGACACTACAAAACTGTCTCGAGACACTGTCTCGAGACACTGTCTCGAGACCATACAACACTGGTCCCTCTAGGATGCAACACACATTTTGTTATTGGCAATTGTTTGAAGGTAAAGTAATTTCTACACTAGATCTAATGTTACTTTATATGATTACAAGTAATGCAATCACTGTCTAGCTAAAAGTACCAAAACACATTCTTTTATTTTAATGTACGTTATCGAAAAACCAATTGTTACTAAGTATTAACTAATTCATAAAAAGTCAAACAAATCTACATCATATACACGTATGAGAATTAGTTGGTGATTATTGCACACGCCGTCCTGGGTACGATGTACACTGACGGCGTCCAGACCGTCCAGACTGTCTGGTATCTTGAGTCATTGCTACCCTTCGTGCAATGACCCTGAACGCGGGTTCTCTATTGGCCAGTATGTCGTCAAACCGGCTACGGTCCAATCCCACTAAGGCTCAATTCATACGTGTGGACACCCGTCAGCAGCTTGCTAGTTTTGCTAAATATCACCTCAATTCTTGCCACTGTCCATCATTGTTTATTACCATTTCTGTACTCTCCGTGATCTTGAGGCCACACATCGTATCGCATCCACCTTCTCCGTTATATCTCCGTTGTTGCCAGGTCTGCTTGTCCCGCATCGTCTCGCAGTCCGCTTACTCCAGATGCTGCATCGACCCTTGTTCATAAGCAGAATACGGCTCGACTTGACCCCTGCTGCTCATTCCACGCTGGTCTCATGGCTTGACGAGTGTGCCTGATGCAGGTGCATGCCTCATTGGAGGTGTCCCTAGCGCTGTCGACATATCTGGTTTCATGACAGACATGCTTCACTGGCTTCACCTCTGTCATATTCATGATTTCCTCTCCGATCTGCCGATGGTTGTTGCAATGCTGTGCCCGAGTTTACCTGCTCTACTCCAGTTACAAGAGGTCGTAGCTCTCTTGATTCTGTGGCATGGTGGTGCTCCTTGTCCTCTGACTTCCGCACTACCTTACCTTATCGGTGATCGAAATATCTGCACTCCTACTGACTCTACCCTTGCGTCCTATGATATATTCCGGCCCATTCGACTATGGCCTTGAAGCTGATCATTTTTGCTATGCTGAGGTGAGGTGCATCGATGAGTACCAAACTTGAAGGAGTGCAATATAAATATTTGTAATAAATGAATGAATGAAATAACAGAACTGCTAAATCTAATTACCAATTGCGCATAACTATAGTCACATATAGCTCAAAGTAAAGCTATCTGAGTAGAATCTTAAGTTTTATAATAGCGACTGGGAATGATTGACCAATTATAAGCGTAGCTTAAGGAATTGTAAACTTACTGCTTGATGTATGTAGTGTTCCATCTGAATATGTCCAAGTGTACGAATAGTCTGGTATATTTGTTGCTGTTGTTAAATAGTCTGGTATATTTGTTGCTGTTGTTGAATGAGGTCGTCCAATGGCGTAAAATCTAGTTATACACGTATATTTCGATCTTGTCTCATTTCGCTGAACAGTCAATGTGGAAACGACGGTGTGTATGCTTGTGGTGCTGGTATTTCCACGAGTGACAAGATAACTTTCATTTTCCATTTCTCCAGACACTTGCCGCCATTCCATCATTGGAGCCCAGTTACCAAAGTAACGTAGATGACACTCCAACCGGAGAGTATTGGAACTGTCATTAACACGGTAACATATAGGATCGGATGCTGAAACGAAATGAAAACTATGGCGAATCCAACTGCTATTTATTTAGATTTAAATATAATTTGAACACGACATTCATGTAGGCCTGTTTAAAATCTATATCTATAAATTACAGTGAATGGATCAATTTGAATTTTGCTCCGTGAAAATCCACGAAATGCAAGTTCATCTGTATGGTAGTTCAAATCTATTACTGTATGAAAAAAGAGATAAAAAAATATTCATGTAAAAGATTTCGGGCCACATTAAATATAATAAATAGTTAAGCATAAATACACATTGCAACTGTTTCAACGAAGGGTGATTAGATATGCAGGGAGTTTATCTTACCCAAGACTGTGAGTTCGGCACTGGCGCTCGATACTCCTGGATCATCACATACGTATCTTCTTGCAGTCGTGTTGTAAGCTTTTATTCTGAGGTCGAACTGTCCCTCAGACGCATTATTGATGCCATAGGACTCCTTGGTAATACTTGTGGCAAATTTGTGACCTGTGTATATTGTCACAATGGCGTCGTTGACTTGTGTTCGCCACAAGAGTTTAGCTGAAGGCCTATTAGTTCTGCATTGTAAGACAGTTTCTACGCCTTCAAGGACTGCCGTGTTATTTGGAACAACTGTCAGCATTTCACTGCACTCTGGAAAAAGAACGCAATTAAGATATTAAAAATGTCCGATTTGTCTGGGAGGGTCAGAGGGTTGGACCTCCATGCTTCCTTCCTTGACCCCAAGCTTCCAGTCTCCGGCCGACTCCGGGGGGTGGTCGGCTAAACTCCCTCAAGTTCTTTACCGACGGTGTAGTGCGAGACTGCGTTTGCTGCCTGCTGTGTATTCATTGATCTAGGACAGATTAATTATGGATCTGGACTTCAATTTGACTTGGTGACTCCGTTTGGAGCTGTAAATTCTGGTAAGAAAAGGCATGTCTATGCTTTGTCTGTTTGAAGGAACAACAAGAGGACAACAAGTCACCCGTTTGAATTGACCCCCACGCCATAAAGAGTGCACGGACCGAACAAGCTCAAGATTAAGATCTCTTACATATCGCATTGTCACATGACATTGTGCCATCATCGGAATGCCTTCAGGGACTGCCGTGTTGTTGGGAACAACTGTCAGTATTCCTCGGGAATCTGTCACAAAAGCAACCATGGATGACAAGTAATTGAGATAGTAATTGGGCTTATTATTTAACTATTCGCTAATTAAAGCTGAAGTTAGCAAACAACGTACTTGAATGTGTGTTGCCATTTTGTCATTAACTACCCAAGAGATATCCTCCCATTGAAGAAATAATAAGATTACAACCCAATTCCAGGAATCTAATTACTATTTGATCGTAACTAAAGATTCATAACCTACTACATGCTAATTACAGTTATGAGATACGTAATACTTAATTATTTTATCTCGATGCAGACGACGCTAATCCTAACTCCAAGATTTCTTTGTAATAATAATGTAACAATAATAATCATGTTTCTACGACGTTGCCATGATAATCATGCAACAGCTTGCTTTAGAACTGAATAATTACACACAATGCAATGCATCAGAAATTCATAATCGTTACGTTATGGAATGCAAATTATATGCAATAAATCAGCAGTCTTTGGGGTCAAGCTGTAAATACAGGGCCGCTCAGGTTATTTTTCAATGGAAAAAATATTTCATTAAAATTAATACAAAAAAGAAGGGTATTAGATAAAAGGGGCCTCTGTGCCTCAATGGTAGCGACGCCACTGGTAAATTAATACCGCTACCATCGACTGAACAACCATAAAAAGAGGCCGACGGTTATTGATATGGTATCAATCGATATTCGTTAAAATTAAGGTAAATGGCGAAATAAACACATTTTATTCCTCGTTACAAGCACACGCACCTAAGAAACGTAGGCGTTGTAATCAAATCTTAACTCAGAATCACAGGAATTTAATTTAATTTCCAAACACTGGCTGATTTTATGTGAGCCTTTCAATCGCATAGAATTGAAGCGCTGACTTACAATAATAATAGTAATAATAATAATAATAATAATAAAGACGATTTATATGGCGCCATAACGCGGCCATACCGCTACAAGGGCGCCTCACATACAACTAACATTCGGGATAGGCCAACGCCTTCGAGAAGAGATAAGTCTTGAGCTTTGACTTGAAAGTGTCCACTGAATCGGCCGATCTGATGGCGAGCTAAACCCATTCCAACATCTGGGACCGGTGGCTGAGAAAGCGAGGTCACCGAAGCCCGTCTTCGTCCTCCGTACTCGTAGGTCGGTCTTCTGAATCAATCTGAGCCGCAGCATGCGTCTCTACACGGTAGTTGCGCAGGTACTCAGTCGCTGCCCCGTGAATTGATTTGTAAATGAGTTAACTGAGTTAGTACTCGATACGAAACGAGACAGGCAGCCGATGTAGGACATCACAGAGGAGCGGTGTCACATGATCGTACTTACTCAGGTTGCAGATGAGTCTGGCGGCAGCGTTGAGCACCGACTGGAGACCGTCCAAAGACACACAGGTGCACCGGTGTAATAGTATAAAGTCTCTCCCCGAAACAGAGTCTCTCCTTGGCTGAAATGATGTCTATCCTCTGAGACTCTGTACCGTTACAAAGTCTCCCCCATTGAAATGGAATCTCCCCTTCTACGATGCAAAGTCTCTCCCGTATTACAATCGCTCCTCTATATTCAGTTGCAGTTCTATATAAGTTATATATAATGGGTGTGTTATTTGTGATAAATATCTGTTGTGTTTATTAGTTCAATATAGCACAATTAGTACATGGAATAAGTATAGTATGAAAAAGATGTGTGGTATAGTAAGGTATTAAATGTAGTAAGGACCACGGAATAATGCGCTGTGCCTATGTCCTTAAATTGCGATGAGAAGATTAGGCCTACACAAATTGTGATTTAGTTAAGCAAGTGAAAATGATTAATATGATTACAATTCTTAGAGGATTGACACGTTGTTTGATATTGGTCGTTCAATATTATTAGTGTAAGATGTACTGACTGCATTAATATAAACTTAATTGTTTCTTGGAAGGTTAAATCAATTGCAGATATGTTGTTTGCAGTCTTTCAATATTAATAATGTGAGATGTATAATTATAGGGCAGCTAATTAGCCATGTAAGGGAGTCAGAAAACATGCGTATTAGAGCTTAACTGGCTTCCTGGTACGATCTGGAATCAGCTCCTATAGTCCACACTATTCCAACTGGGGTATTACAGAACTAGCACAAGCTACTTATACATATACAAAGGGTTGCATACCACATGCTTAGATGGTGTCAACGGGTTTAATATTAGTTACTTAATATTAATTATTAATGTTTAATATTAGTTACTTACTTAAGGCATACATCAGAGTTGGGCAATCGACTGCAACTATGTATAGCATTACTATATGTGTAGTCATGTAAATATTTAGTTCAAAATGTGACTATTATTCGTTCCTACGACCTGTAGGATCGGACGAGAGTATATGAATTTAGAATTTAAATCGTATGCTGTGTAACCTATGGATCTAATTACAACACATAGACTCTAGGTGGCAGACCAGGCAACCGTTAGCTAATGGCATTCATAATCGTTGTGCTAATGATATTGTTAATGGACCTATAATGGTCTATAGTTAATCAGACATCCAACGCATCTGCCATAGGCCTAAGTTACAACAGCGGGAGAGGAACGTACAGTGGCAGAGAGTGACAGAAAGACAGATTAACTAAGACATGCACAATCAAACTAAATTAAACGTAGTAAGTACAAAACTATTCCTTTTGTTCAATAATATTTGAGCGCAACTGTATTTAAAATAATTTTAGGCTTGGGATACTACGAACTTGCGAAGGTACTGGGTTATTTACAATATGATGTGACTATTATAGAATATCTCGCGTCGAAACAGGCTCTCCTCGGGGGAGAGTTTATTTCAAATGAAGATGAAATATTCTCTCCCCACCGGAGACTCTGTTTTAGAAAATAGTCTCCGGGGGCGAATCTATTCTGAAATAGATCCGCCGGGGAGAATCTATTTCGAAATAGAGTCTCCGGGGGAGACTTTTAGGGGGGAGAATGTCACGCGACACCGGCCAGCAAGCTGTTGCAACGGTCCACTCGATCGATGATGAGAGCAGCGACGGATACTCTAGCGGCCTCGAAAGGCAAGGACTTGATGCAGCTCCTGATGACGCGGAGTTGATGGAAGCAACACCCGACTGTCCAAGCGACATGACGTCTCATGGATAAGTCAGACTCCAGTACAATAAAGCACTATATAAAGATGTCGTTATACGTGCATGATGTCTTAAACCTGCAAAGCTTTTTTATATTTTGCTGACATTTGTCATCCGTCAATTTACCTTTTTGATTAAACGTTAATGAATCGGCTTATTATGATAACAATATTTGGACATGTCTTGCTCCAGATTATTGCCGCAAGACTAGTGACACTACGTCACATAGGGACTTTCCAGTCTTGTGCATAATAGGTCCTTGATGAATCCCTAACGAGAAAACTCCAACTAGCAAAATCCAACAAAGATTTTAACCTAAAGTAATTTTCTCTTGAGGGTACATAAGCTAAACAGTTGATGAGCCTCTAGCAAGATTATTTGCAAAGATTACACCGAATACGAGGAGTACTCGGAGTAATCTTTGCAAATAATCTTGCTACAGGCTTAGTGAACGAACAATTTTTAAACTCGCCTGTTATGCAAAACGCAACTATCAAAATTGAACCAAGCATTTTCTACATTGAAACACGAAATCAGACTGCAATGAATGTTTACTGTACTTTCTAAAAGAACTGTTTAAACTGTACACGTTATCAAGTAACACAGTCCACGGTAGTCATCTGTTACGAGTGCAGTTCTTTAGGAAAAGAGAAAATGCTTAGCATGGTACACTTCATACAGGCTGAATGTAGGCTGAGGCTTAACAGAATCTAACTCCTTTTAGAAACCGGCCGCATAATACCGCCGTTCAGTGAGTCTGATAATAAAGAAAATGGATATATGCTACATAGATCGTTTAGGCTTTTAGATCATTTACCCGAAAATAACTCAGTATTTACAAAAGCGAGACTACTTACTAATAGTGAAAGGCGCGGCCAATTATCCTAGTAGCCCAAACTGAAAATGGTAAATATACACACGAGTGCAAATCAGTAACTCTCGAGGTACATTTTAGGCCTACATATATGTTATTTACTGCATAAAACGATACACTAGTGACACTACGTAGATGCAGAGTAAGGCGCCCTTGTAGCGGAATGGCTGCGTTACGGCGCTCTATAAATTATCAGTTTAATATGTCAATCGCAAGGAAATCATTGCGCTACATAAAACTGCACTAATAACTCTAAGACTTACACTGATTCTTACCACAAATTCAACTTTCAGTCTTTGATTTTAATTCAATATCTTTAGAAATGTTATGTGTCGCGCTGTAGAGGCAGCCATGAGTATGAAGCGGTAGCATTAATTTCCTTTGCATTAACTATAATCATTGACAAATGAAAATTATTATATTCAAGAGTAAGGCATATTGATTTATTATAATATATCATTGCTAATAATATCATAATATCTTGGTAGATTTTATAAAAAAATAGCAGGTGTTAATTTAAATTGAAGGAATAGTTCTTGTTTGTCTCACGTAGCCTAAGGCCCCCGTCACACTAGACCCCGATCTGACTACGCTTCGAACGAATGACCTAGGTTCAAGAATGCTGCCGAACGTGGTGAAATCGTGGTCGTTTACTGTTAAATTTCAATTGAAAACCGCAAAACCACAGTCACACTAGGCCCCAGTCACACAACGCTCCCATCACGCTCGTAGAGCGTGGTGGAAACGTGTAGAACGTGGCAGAATCGCAGTAGAACCGCAGTTCGATCTTCTATCAACGTATTGCAATTGCGATCGAGCGTGGCGCCGTCACCATGAGCGTGGAGCGCGTTGCAAAATTTGGAACATGTTCAAAAACGTGGTGTTAGCGTGACGGAAAGATGCGCAGTGCGAGCGCATTTGAGCGTGTTGGAGGTCGAAAAAAATGGCTTCCCGATCTGAGTACGATATCGTTACCTTTACATCACGCCCACGGCGATGTCCCTGCGACCTGACCACGCTCTCGCAATGACAATTATGCATCGCTGTCAGGCTCGACCCGCTCGTAATACGATTGCGCAGCGCTTAACGCGTGCAGACAACGCTTTTGTATTTATGCATGCATTTATGTATGTATTTACATATATGTATGAAAATAAGCGACTAATTATCCTGTCATACCGCAGGCAAAGTGAAGCAATAATCACAAACGCAGACAATTTTTGTTTCATTTTATATTTCAGAAATACAGCTCAAATTATTTCACATGGCATGACAAACCCCCTCCAAATAGTCATCATGCTAGCATTACACACGTGTCTTGAAAATTTAATACTACTAGTATACTAATATCACTACAATCAAAACAGTGCAGCACAACACTTCCAATCACTTGTGTACGATAAATGTTCCATTATCCTATCGTATCATGTGTCCATAGTCCACCGTCGAAGGCATGCTAGACCACGCGTCCCTCTTCATCGTAGCATACAGTCCTGCGTCCTCATCCTCCTCAGCATGATGATGGTTTGGCATTCCTGGGATTCGAGTTGTCCTTGAAGAAGTAATATGGCGTGGTCCTATTTGTTTCAGCCGTGGCTGACACTACTATTTGTGTTGAATCCCAATTTATACCACAAGATCATAGTGGTTGAGATGAGCGTCGTACAGGTGATACGTTATGAGAACATCACAGTGGTGTTGTCTGCGCGCGTTGAGCGTTGCACAAGCTTATAACGAACGGGTCTAGCGACGCATCATGGTCATAGCGACAGCGTGGACAGATCGCAGGGACATCGCCGTGGGCGTGATGTACAATTATACGACATTTCATATTTCAGAAATTCAGCCGAAATTGCTTCACATGACAAACACCTCTCCACGATCTCACCATCGAACAGCAGTAGAACCGCAGTTCGATCTTCTATGAACGTATTGGTTTGGCAATACGTTCATAGAAGATCGAACTGCGGTTCTACTGAGTTCTACACGTTTCCGCCAAGCTCTACGGACGAGATGGGAACGTAGTGAGATCGGGGTCTGGTGTGACTGGAATTTTACGTTGTTTTAACCTGAAATTTAACAGTAAACGACCACAATCTCACCACGTTCGGCAGCATTCTTAAGCCTAGGCCATTCGTTCGGAGCGCAGTCAGATTGGGGTCTAATGTGACGGGGGCTTTAGTAAAGACAATAATTATGCCTTATCCAAAAACTAATCAAACGTTAAGGAATCTATGGTATTGTTCAAAAGCTGAAAATTGACCAATACCAGAAGCCAGCAGGTTTAGGCTTTAATTTAACATAACCTGATGTCAACAAAAAAGTACATTGAATGTGTACGCACCAGTATAAGCTAAATACCTTATTACTGCAAATTTCGGAATCAAGAAAGTGTTAAAAAGCGATGGTCTGAACCAGAGCGGTCCAGCAGACCATTGCTAAGGTTAATTTTCTATCTGAAATCTGAACTCAAACATATATTTGTTAACCAGTTGATTACTTATTTGTATATGAATAAATTTATTCCATGCGGCAATCGGGTTTTTATAGAAATCACTTCACGGAGACACTCCTACTTCAACTTTTGGCATTCTTCTAAGGCGATATTAACCGTGATCAGGTCACTCTTCTTGCTCTCTTCGGTGTCAGCACTGCTCCGGCTACAGATGGACCAATCCATTCTTTTGCAGAGATTCTCCGCCTACTTTGATGGAGGACCATCTTCTTGCATGTCCTATAGGTCGTTCCTATCTGATCGCTCCAACTGTATGGTCTAAGTCTTTTTGGGTCACTGCTCCTATTTGGGTGACCCAGGTTCTGTCCGATGCCGTTTCCTACATTTTCTTTACACTGCTGATGACAGATCTTGCTGGCGTCTCAGATGCTTCTGCGCCAACTATTTGCGAGTGGTGTACATTGTACAAGCCTTCATCAACATCCCGCTCCACGGATGTGGTGGCAACTCTGCATCACCATACCTTCGATGTTCATTCTTCTTTGATAACCTCCAATCGGCTCTTATTAAACCCCTCTAGAACATGGTTCATTTGGCTGGGTGGCTGTAGGCAATTTCAGAGCATCGATTTACTCCAGTTTACCCTGCTCTTCCATCATATAACCTTTTTCCTCTGAGTCCGTGATCTGGCGGTTACCAATGACTCTCTCAACCTTGTTACTGCCAGCTTCGTCGGCTTCGAATGGTCTCTCGCTCTCTCACTCATGATCGTAGAACGTTGTTCTCGTTCATGTCTTCGCTATACTGCTCGTACTGACCACAAGTATTCTTTACTTGTTTGTATTCTCTTTGCTATCAATTATTGGGCGCCTTTCTAAATTCTCCACTGTCTCTGCATAGGCCTCACAAGCGCGATAAGTTGCGTTGGCTGCTATTGTCCCAGCGGATTTCGCACCGCATTGATGCTCTTGTTTCGCGTTGCGTTCTTGGCTCTACTCCATCTTATTTACCGACAGTGTCTGAGGTCGATGCGCTTCTGGTGCTTTGCTCAGCGACGAAGGCTAAGCTTCAAGTTCTGCGAGCTCACTTGGCTATTAGGCTAATAGGCATCGGCGAGCTTTATGGGGCGAGGGCCATTCTTCTATCTATTCATTGACGCACTCTGCGCAAGCCTGTACAGTGATGTAGGCTTACAAACTAGTGCATAGGGTCACCCACATCCTAATTGGGCGCTGTGAAATGAATATTAAGTGATGGTTGCTCTCTATGGCTGCAGCCCACTGTACATCACCATGCCTACATGTATGGTTGGTGGCTGCCTAGCTAGGTTGGCCTACGTTACCGTGAGCTAATGGCTGAAAATCCAGTAGGCCTGTAGCCTGTGTAGTGTTGATATGTGAGGGTAGGCCTACAGACATTTCATACCTAAACGAATAAACGCTTTCAATTTCACAATCGGCAAATACAGACAACGGTGGTGTATACATACCTTCAGCAATTTGAGTTTTCTTATTCAGAGATGGCGATATTTACGGTAGTTTCAGGTAAATACAATTATATAACATTGGGATGATCTTTTTGAATTACTGGACGGACTATTTGATCACAACTTATGCGAACATACATCCAACTTCATCGAGCGAGTGTCCGCCATTAACGCGTTATGAATATAAGACTATATATCTAGAGAGAGAGAGGGAGAGAGGGACAGACAGACAGAGCCAGAGAGAGAGAGACAGACAGAGACATACACAGACAGACAGACAGAGAGAGACAGAGAAAGAGAGAGAGACAGAGAGAGAGATAGATAGAAACAACCTGCATGGACCAGCATCTAACATGCTGTTTTAAAATTGGAAACAATGAATGTGGTGCTCTATGCATGTTATTGCCAAAGGTCTGAAGTAGATCAATGTGGCTTCGCCACATTGTCACATTTGCCACATGTTCATAGAGAACAACCATCACTTAATATTCATTTCACAGCGCCCAATTAGGATGTGGGTGATCCTATGGACTAGTCCCGCAGTGAGGTTTTTCCTACTATAAATTATATGCCAATAACGAAAGCAGAAAAACAGGCTGCATGTGGCATAGACCAAATAAAATGCTATTTCACAATCGAACTCAACTGCATTGTGTTTGTGCAATTATATCGTTATGCACTACAAAGAGAGCGGGATTCAGACCGGTGCTATACTTAAAGAATTTGACCTCCTGCTAATATAACGTAGGCCTACATCAACTTTAATGGGCAATGCTATTAGCAACCTTTGACTGATGAGTCATTAATGTTATATATTGAACATATATAAGAACAATTCAGGTAACCGTTATCAGTAAAAGTAGAGCTTAGCTTAGGGCCGTCCATAAATGACGTCACGCAAAATTGGCTAATTTTTGACCCCCCTCCCCCTTGTCACACTTCGTCACAAAAAGTCTGACCCCCCTCAAATATGACGTCACAATGCTCTCACCCCCCAGAAAAAACCACTTCATTTAATTTCAAATAAAACATAAAAATTAATAATTAACTTTTTTAAACATTGCTGAACTTAGCATAAAAAATCATTTTAAAATAATCGTAGATTCGTCTATTAATGCTAAAAAAATGCAATGTTCAGAATAATTTTTATTCTTTTATTTTCTTTTTAAAAAGAAGTAACCTATAGAATTAATAGTAGTAATTATGTATAGCAATATTGAAACTTTGCGGTTGAACGACTTCTAGTTTTTTTCCACAGCAGGATGAAAAATTCTGAAGTTCTGGTTGATTTTCTCGAAATTTAATGGCAAATTTTGAGATAGGGGCCGTCCATAAATGACGTCACGCACTTAGGGGGAGGAGAGGGTCTGACATTTGTGACGATGTGTGACGAGGGGAGAGGGGGTATGAGTAATGTGACGTCACATTAAAAAAATAATTTTTGTCAATAGCATAGGATTTCTGACAAAATTTTGGTTCTAAATTTAGGAATTACAATACTTACGTTTTATAATATTATTAATTCGAAAATAATGCGTTTTTTAATATAGTAGCCTACATTGAACGACTGCATCAAAAGAATAATTGCAATTTCCTCAAATTTTGTCAGAAATCCTATGCTATTGACATCTAGTGAATAAAAGAAAAAATTTATATTGCTTTATAAAATATTAAAGGACGTTTTTATAAATTTTTCAAAAATTATTTTTTTAATGCGACGTCACATTACTCATACCCCTTCCCCCTCGTCACACATCGTCACAAATGTCAGACCCCCCTCCTCCCTAAGTGCGTGACGTCATTTATGGACGGCCCCTTAGGTACAGATGCATGCACACAGTCATAGACATGTGCACACCGAGAGTTCCAGAGATTCGTGTTTACACGTACAAACCCAATCCCGAGCTTTCATGGAGTGATCTTCGTTCCTCAATTCGCTCTTAGATTCTGAGATTCTGACTGGAATTTCCGCCGCATATCTCCGCTTCTCAAATCCTCTCTCTCTCACTCTCTCTCTTCTCTGTCTATCTATCTGTCTGTCTGTCTGTCTGTCTGTCTCTCTCGTAACATGTACTTCGCTCTGGAAGAGTCACTGATTGGTCTGATCTGCGAGAGATGCATCGGAAATTCTTAAACACAGTGCAACATTTGTTTAAATATTACTTAATTTCATAATTTTTAATTTAATAAGTTTTCTGATGTTTTATTCGTTGTGCTCATTATTGTATCCTACAAAAACGTTTAAAATCCCTCTTACATGCCCCACACTAAATGCATCTTAAAGTTTAAACACTCACTTATTTAGATTGTAATAATAATAATCTTTCCTTTTCGAGAAACGTGGCCTATTCTACATATTTTCACAAATTTTGATGTCTCTTCAATATTTACATGTATATAATATCATCGTTCCATAGTTCAGTTTTCCAACTTGCATTTCGTTGGCGGAAGTTCTAGGTCGTGTGCGCACAAACAGAGGGCATAGTGTGACTGGAAAGCGCCGGATAAAAGCGACGTAGGAAGTGCATCTCGTTCCAAATGATGGGGTGCAAGAGGCGGTTCTCGGTTGAAGAGCCTCCTAATAATTAGTCTGGCAATTGATAAGTTTTCCGATAACCGTATTCAGTCAATTATAGTAGTGGTTTGCCTTTGTTGAGATAGTTACCAATTGACTTGATCTATTGGCCACGTAATTAAGATTTTTTAAACTTAGTCTATCTTGTGTGTTTACACCTACCGTAAATTAATTTATAGTCACGTTTATTTTGCAGCTATCTGGTTATCAGTCATCATAAGAACAACAACTGGCGTCCTTGAGTCATATCCAACTGATCAGAATGTGACTGTTGGACAAAGAGTAATATTGCCTTGCCAAACGAACCTCGATCTTCCTGTTTATTGGTATTTTAAAGGCTATGAAATATTCTACGGCGGAAAGGTGGATATGTCTTACCAAAATATGTTCGAAGTATCCCAAACGAAAAAGGGTGAATACAACCTAGTGATACCTTCAGCTAACGAGTCGTATAATGGACTATACACTTGCGGCGATGACGAAGGCCAAGGTGAAAGAAAGTCAGCTAATTTGCACGTCACAGGTATGTTATTCATCTTTTATGCATTTGATCATAAACATTTTTTGGTTAGCGCACCACCGTGTCAGAGTCGAACACAGTGTCAGTGAGGAATAAGGTGTACATGCGCTTATATGATCGTAATCGTAATCTCCGAACATCTAAGGCGCCACTTGCAAGCTAAGAGCAGGCACCAGCTTATTCACGAGCGCCGCATCGAATCAGAGGGGTTGACTAACCATTGTCCAAAGGGCAGTCCGTGGGAGGTCAGAGTCCGATTTCCAGAGGGAATATGATGACGTTATGAATTCAATAATAAATATTGACTTTAATTTTAAAAGTACTCACGTTCTCATTCAAATGGCTTGAAATCAAAAGCGTCAGTCAAAGCCCAAGCGCATAGCCTATATTTATCTTACACAACATATTTTGACAATATTGCACTGTCCCATTTCTTTTGTTTTGAGTCTCTCACACACTACACACAGCAGATTATTGTCAAATATAAGACGACTCAAATCTGATATTCAAATCCTAAGCTTGACAATAAAGTTTAGTACATAAATGGTATACATTAGAAGCGCATATTAAGCACGTTGTAACATTGTTCTCGCTCAAGCTAAAAGTCCTAAGGTAATTCTGTGCCTCAACTCAATAGTTACCTGTGACTGATAATGCGATGAAACAACTTTCGACATCGTAACCGTGCTTGCTAACGTTGTAACCAGTTGTCGCTCTACATTATCGACGCCGCTTGGCACAGAAATTCTGAACATCCATGCCATCTGTCAGCTGTAGTCGGGAATCTGTTGATTGGTTCCACGCTTGTGCGTGGGCCCGCCACTGACGACACTTTAGGCGTACTGTGCACTATTTTGCTACCTGAAGCAAAGTATTCGATAATCATGGCATTTAACATCATTTAGGCGCCTCTTAGTAGATATCCTGAAGGGACGCTATATGAATGTTCGATAGCATTACAATGCGTTACATTACTTCACAACCCACATCCACAGACAAGCGCAAATAGTGTTTACAAAATATGCGCATCCCAATAGGAGTCAAGTGGTCACGTCACATCGTATCGTATCACTGGAAAACGGCAGTGTGATGAATGTCACAGTTGCTATGTGCTATATGTAAATATAACTGAACATTAATGATCATGTAAGTAAGTAAAGTAAGCATATTATTTATTAGACTACCAGCAAACGCACAGTATGTCTTACAGATGGTATAAATAATAGCACCAATTTTAAACAAGGTCATATAGCATTCACGAAATGTGTATGACTGCATAGCCTATTGTATCGTGTTTTATTCCTCAACTGGTTTAAGGTGTGTTTTCAATGCAGAATTGTACCAGCTGAAATGTACCTGTTTGCAGTAGTTCCTACCGCAATAACAGAAGCTGAACCAACTGAGTCGACAGGAAATGGCAACAATGCGCTGACAATGATCATCGGTATTATTGTGGGAGTCTTTGTTGTCGCCATCATTGCGGTACCACTCACATACTGTCGTAAAAGAAGAAAGTTTTGCTTCAAAAGTAAGTGTATTTCTGTGTTTATTTACATAGGTAATATATCTGGGTTTCTTCATTTAGTATTAACACAGTTAAACGCAACATCAATTAAAAAATACTCTACAATGGTCATGAAGATGAAATCTGCATGCACATAAGTGTGCATTTGTGTGTTCGTATGTATGCATGTATAATATGAATGTATGCATGAATAAATGCAGGCCTACAATCCCTACATGTCATATTTTTACTATGCGGAAACCCGACTTTTTTCCATAAAATTTACTGGCGCCCATATATGGAACGACATCTCTAGTGATCCGTCAGTCTCCTGGTTTGGCCATTTATAAGCAAAGACTGCGCTCACATCTGATCTCTATACTTACTGATTTAACGCCTCCAACCCTTTAATTGCCCGTTCGCCAACTAGTGTCCTAACTTCTCTTAACGAGTTTTTGTGTGCATTTAGCTAGCCCCATTATATCTAGTTTCTCTGGTTCTTTCTTTATTCTTATTTTTACTGCTGGCTAAGCTAAGCCTGCTGTTCTTTTCTATTTTTTCCTAGCATTTTTTTCTGAATCATTACTGTATTGACTAATAATGTCCATCCTGTTTTGATGCATTTGTATTAATAAGCGTGCTTGAGACCCTACATGTAGCTAGCGTGATCTTTCGATCCCTTCAGGGACCTGTCACGGTCCTTCTTGTCCAGTGACGGTTGCTTTTCCTTATCCACCAAACACGAACAACGACGCTTCTTTGATGTTTAAAGAAATATATTACTATCATACATACAACTATCTACACATAGCATTTAGAGGTCAACTTGTCTCTCGAAGAACGTCCCACTCTAAGCCCTGTTGTTGATGACCCTTCGACGTCTTCCAAGTCCAGAACACTCTATACTGCAGCTCTCGTGTCTACAGTTCATAAACCTCACCATCGGCCATCGCTATAGTTCAAATTCCTATAGTACACAGTAAATGGCATTCAGCGAGGTATTTACAACGAGGGTTATTTAGCGTCACAATAGATCCCTACTTCGCCGCTGGCCGTCTTCGCTTACCCTCTGCCCCTCTGTCCGTCGGGTGTCGCAACCGATTCTGACCGGTTACCGTGGTCTCGTGTACGCCGATCGCTGTCCTGGTCAATAGGGGGTCTTCGTTGCTGAATCGTTTCTTAAGTGACAGCCGTATTTGAACGAGCCGCCGAAGGATTAGAGTCCACCGCAGCCGTCGGGCTTCATCTTTTGCCGGCCGATGTGCTCGACTGCCTTCGTCGACGTTGTGAATAGAGTCCGGAATCCTCTAATGTCCTCCTCGACGTCTCCTCAACAGGCGTAGGGCGGCTGACCTCCGCCATCCGCCTCCTGGATCCGTCTTCGGCTGCCCGTCTACAGCCTCCAGGTCTCGATGCATTTTTCCCAGTCCATTGGGAAAAGCTGCAGTCGTGACAGGACCCCTACACATCAATGGCATTACACTTTAAGTTTCATTGCTATTATATTCTTTGTAATTTTTAACATAAATGGTCAAGATGTAACTAATGAATATAGATGGTTCGTGGTTTAATAGATCCTTTAATAAATCCTTGATAATGCAAGTAGTCGTGTCGTTTGTAGAAACTGATGAAGAAAATACTCAGCAGAAACAGAAAACAGAAACTAGTGCAGGTGATTTTCATCAAATAAAAATAGTCTAGTGCAACTGCAGATTTAGACTCTTTGATTCTGTTAATTTCTGCTTCAGACTTGATCGTACCCTGCTTGGTATTCAAACGACTACACGTGCATGTTGGGACTCCTAGGTGATTGTTGTTATTTTGTGTATATATCAGAGTTTGTGATTCGCTTCGGCCTGTAATAGTGCGTGGTTAACCTGTTAGCGAGATGTTCTCTGCTCTGTCGTCCGCTCTCCGGTTAGTGGCCACCAGTAAGTGTTTGCTTTAACATAAATTATACTAGTTTTCTAAGTGCGCGTTCGCCATGCAAGTTTTTTTATGTGGCCCAGTAATGTAGCTACGTCAAAAATCATACCAAGGAAAGAGGAACTCCTATTTTCCGAGTGAGGATGAATTTTAGAATGTGATGAGTATGAAAAAACGTGGACTTTATTTTTTAAAATAAGTCAAATGACGGCGTCGGGAAAAGAAACACTGCCACCTGAATGGGGATGAAGTCAGCAGGTCAACCGCCTCCGCTAACAGAGAACGAATGCACACGTGAATAACTGGGGTGTAGGACAAAATCCCCTTTGACAAACCCCCCTGACATAAACCCCCTCTGACATAAACCCCTCTGACATAACCCCCCCTGTTTTAGGCAGGACATAAACTCCCCGGACAAAAACCACCCTCTTTCCCAGTGACGCGCGTCACTCTGGACGATGGCACTATATAAAAGTCATCGATCGACAGCAGAAGCGTAGGAGAACTACGGATGAGAATGTATACCTGACACATGAGATGGGAGACATCAATGGGCTTCGCCTGAAGCAGAAGGCCTCAATACAGACACTAAGGAATATGCAAATATCAACGGAGCGTCAAGTAGCGAAACCCGACGCCTCGAGGCGGACGCCTACCCCTTCCATCTCTACGACCCACAGACAAGAAACTCATGAATCAGTTGAAGATTTGGCCTGGACCGGCTGGTTGACACGGATCATGAATAGGGGACAATTCCGACACGAACGGCGCAATCTGTTAGGCGGTATAACTGTAGTAATGGAATTCAATGACGCTAATAAGACCCAGCCTTGTAACATAACAGCCGCTAGTCAAACAGTATCTGGACGCCCCTAGGAATCTGACGTTACGCTAGGGACGCCAAGACCCGACCAACCAGGGTTTAGTAATGGTTTCTTCAGGTGACCTGTCGTCCAATAGAGATACGAGTTTTGCGTTAGGGATGGCGAAGGAAATCGCCTCTAGAAGGATTCATATAGCGTAGCAAGCAAGGAAATGGGAACTTGTTTCCGAACTTGGGGAGACGCTAGGTCGTTCTGACGTTAAGGGTAATCAACGTTGTTGGGAATCCCGTCTCCAACGTAAACCAGGGAAACATTTCAAAAGGACGCTAATAACTCCAGTAAGTGTAGATAGGATGAGTGGTGTGTATATATATAATTTAAATATACATATTAAAACCATCAAGTGTGTCGTGTTGCTGAGCTTGGTGCTAGAGGAAAGAACCAGCGGATACTCTCGTCATCAAGAAGAAGGAGTGGCGAGAGTGAAACGCGCGACATTCCCTATCTAGGTTCTGCAATTAGAAGCCATACCATAATAGCTGACACTACTAACAAAGTCTGCACAACATTACAAGTGACCCTCAGTGGGTCGCGGACAAAACCCCTCATACAATTGGTCTGCATTACAACTGCGGTTGCGTCGTCGAGGCGTGTGTGCGCTTCTGAACTAAATTGTAAGAAGGGCGATATCAAATATCAGGTGTAGTTGCAACACGACATGGCATGACATTAAAATGCATTGTTATGTCTTTCGAACTCAATGTAGGTTCAAACAATCCAAATGATGAGACGAACCAGCTATTAGACAGATCTAAACCAGCAGGTAAATATACTGGATAAATCCTTGCACATACGGTATGAGAAAAAAATCAACAGGTGAGATAAAGATTTAATTTGACGTCAACATCAACCGAAAATGTTTTGAAATGCCTCGATAATCTGTGACAAATATTGGCTAATTGTAAATTAACTGCGCTTTATAATGCTCAGTTTGACGTGACACGGCAATCAAGCAAATAATTCCAAAACTGACGCAGCCAAATACCCTTTCTCGTTACTTTATTAAAAAATATTTCTTCATGACCATCAAATTCGAACGACAGGCTGTATTATGATCTCGTTTTGACTGATCATCATAATAAACTCTCCAATGGGTGATTTATGTACAAAAAAGGTACATCGTACACTACAGTAGCCTGTGGAAGTTGGCATAAAGGCCTATGCAGCTAGGCTACAACTGGCGCCAAGCAAATGCAAACTTTATGCCAACTTCCGCAGGCTACTGTAGTGTACGATGCCCATAAATGATAGACATACATGTACCAGCTAAGGGTTGACTTCTTTCCACGTTGAC
This sequence comes from Bimastos eiseni, assembly GCA_959347315.1. NCBI lineage: Eukaryota > Metazoa > Annelida > Clitellata > Crassiclitellata > Lumbricidae > Bimastos > Bimastos eiseni. The sequence goes on from OY365810.1 coordinate 35,218,472, forward strand.
AACCGGGAGTACCATGTACTAGCGTTAATCATCATCGTCACCTGAGTGCAAACACGTCAAGAATGCAACGTTTTCTCTCTCGCTGTTTTTCTCACTGCCTTTCTATTCCTATATCTAGCTTTATCTCTCACTCATACACCTACACACACCTACACACACTAGTGACCGACCGATACCATTTTTTTTATTTTTGGCCGAAACCGAACTTTGGTTTCGGCCGAAAATGAAACTTGAACGAAAACAAATACCAGTTTCAGCCGAAAACGAAAATGAACCAGGACTGACAAATTCACATCGAAAACGAAACCAAAACTTGGTCGCTCACTAACACCCACACATACCCGCCCACCACACACACACACCCATATATATATATATATTCAAGTTTCCTAATATATATATATATATATGTTATTCAGGTTTCATAATATATATTTATTTATATTAGATATATATATGTCACATATATATATATGTACCTACACACACAGACCTTCACACAAAAAGCAATCTGCAACGGTGGCGACCATCATCATCATCATCATCAACATCATCAAACACCGTCGCTGCACTTACATGCATATGAATGTTCTGGCATCTTTTTCTGCTTTGAAGTTCACGTCATTATTTTTTTCCTCAGATGCTAAAGGTGAAGTTGACGCCTCTCGAATTGACCCCAGCGGTAAGGATATTTAGCGTTTGTATCGATCAATTCAATTTATTACATATAAATGTTTTGCGATATAAAGCATATGTTGTATCGAAAATAAAACTAGTAACGCACATTTAAAGTCTTCTACGTTATATCGAAAGAAAAGCTGACAATGTCCGCTGTGTGATTTGTACGTATACTGGCATCAATGCTACAAAAAAGTTCTTTTTACAATGAATAGCGCCTACATCTAGATTTGCTGGAAAGAATTCCACGTGGAAATACATGTCTGTGTGTGTGTTAAAACACTTCTCAATTTATTGAAGTATGTTGGCACTCTATAATTACTAAACACGTTCTTCACGACAACCCTTGATGCTCCATGTAATTTTTCTGGTCCCACCAATAAATGTTCGAACTGTTTGTCATTTCATGACATTCCATATCTAGGTTCTGCAATTAGAAGCCATACCATAATAACTGACACTACTAACAAAGTCTGCACAACATTACAAGTGACCTTTAGTGGGTCGCGGACAAAACCCCTCTGACAAACCCACCTGACTAAAACCCCTCTGACATAAACTCCCCTGACAACCCCCCCCCATAAGTAGAACCCCCATCAGAATAAATTTTTGTTACTTCTTTTACTTTTATTATTTAAAAACGTGTGTATAATTTAAAGTCTCAGGAAATCATGTATCATGTATGTAATTTCAAAGTATGATGCGGTTACTCAGGTATCGTCGTCCAATAGTTAAATAGCAAACAGTTATTTGGTTCTTTGGTCGTTTTGTTGTTAGTGTAGGATAGGCCAATGTACACTGAAGGCACCATTGGGCGTAATTCATTATAAGCTATCTTTATCTGTGACACGGCTTTTTCAGACGCTTCAGGTGAGTCTATGCAGAGCGTATGTGTGTTATCTGTGACACGATCTCTTATATACGTTAGACCAGAGGCGTCAATAACCCTCTAACTGATGGAGGCAAACAGAAGAGGTTTATGTCAGAGGGGTTTTGTCAGAGGGGTTTTGTCAGAGGGGTTTTTGTCAGGGGGGGGTTTGTCCGGGACCCGGAAACCTGATGATAACGCGTGGCATGGTGGCCGATTGGTAAGAGCGGTCGGCCTGCAACGTTCAGTGTGCGCTGAATGAGCGGGTTCGACTCTCGTCCGAGGCGTCATTGTGTAAAGACCTTCAGCAAGTCCTTCGCATACAATTGGTCTGCATTACAACTGCAGTTGCGTCGTCGAGGCGTGTGTGCGCTTCTGAACTAAATTGTAAGAAGGGCGATATCAAATATCAGGTGTAGTTGCAACACGACATGGCATGACATTAAAATGCATTGTTATGTCTTTCGAACTCAATGTAGGTTCAAACAATCCAAATGATGAGACGAACCAGCTATTAGACAGATCTAAACCAGCAGGTAAATATACTGGATAAATCCTTGCACATACGGTATGAGAAAAAAATCAACAGGTGAGATAAAGATTTAATTTGACGTCAACATCAACCGAAAATGTTTTGAAATGCCTCGATAATCTGTGACAAATATTGGCTAATTGTAAATTAACTGCGCTTTATAATGCTCAGTTTGACGTGACACGGCAATCAAGCAAATAATTCCAAAACTGACGCAGCCAAATACCCTTTCTCGTTACTTTATTAAAAAATATTTCTTCATGACCATCAAATTCGAACGACAGGCTGTATTATGATCTCGTTTTGACTGATCATCATAATAAACTCTCCAATGGGTGATTTATGTACAAAAAAGGTACATCGTACACTACAGTAGCCTGTGGAAGTTGGCATAAAGGCCTATGCAGCTAGGCTACAACTGGCGCCAAGCAAATGCAAACTTTATGCCAACTTCCGCAGGCTACTGTAGTGTACGATGCCCATAAATGATAGACATACATGTACCAGCTAAGGGTTGACTTCTTTCCACGTTGACAACCGGGAGTACCATGTACTAGCGTTAATCATCATCGTCACCTGAGTGCAAACACGTCAAGAATGCAACGTTTTCTCTCTCGCTGTTTTTCTCACTGCCTTTCTATTCCTATATCTAGCTTTATCTCTCACTCATACACCTACACACACCTACACACACTAGTGACCGACCGATACCATTTTTTTTATTTTTGGCCGAAACCGAACTTTGGTTTCGGCCGAAAATGAAACTTGAACGAAAACAAATACCAGTTTCAGCCGAAAACGAAAATGAACCAGGACTGACAAATTCACATCGAAAACGAAACCAAAACTTGGTCGCTCACTAACACCCACACATACCCGCCCACCACACACACACACCCATATATATATATATATTCAAGTTTCCTAATATATATATATATATGTTATTCAGGTTTCATAATATATATTTATTTATATTAGATATATATATGTCACATATATATATATGTACCTACACACACAGACCTTCACACAAAAAGCAATCTGCAACGGTGGCGACCATCATCATCATCATCAACATCATCAAACACCGTCGCTGCACTTACATGCATATGAATGTTCTGGCATCTTTTTCTGCTTTGAAGTTCACGTCATTATTTTTTTCCTCAGATGCTAAAGGTGAAGTTGACGCCTCTCGAATTGACCCCAGCGGTAAGGATATTTAGCGTTTGTATCGATCAATTCAATTTATTACATATAAATGTTTTGCGATATAAAGCTGCAATGTCACTTTCGGGAGAAAAGGAAACCGAAAACGAAATATATAGATGCCTGCACAACAGAAATATATCGTCACCACTGATGGTGATATATATATATATGTGCAGGCATATGTATATACTATATAACAATTTGTTAAAATATACATATTATATATAGGTCTAACGCTTACCGGCCCGGAGCCATTGGCTAAGCACAACAGTTGAGAGAATATGATTCCAAATAGCCGTGTCGACCGATGCGGCTGAAAGCATTTCGATACGACTGTAGGCATTTCGCTACGGCTTAACGCATTTCGCCCTCTCCGGGCGGACACTATTAATTTCCATATTACCAAGAGAGAACTCAATGCGATAAAATCAAAGTTGTCATACTTATTATACCATACGGGACGCACCTCTACTTACCAGACTGCGTGAAGCCGTCGGTGGACACTAATTTTACAATTTTGGATTGTGCCGAAAACGAACTTTGGTTTCGGCCGAAAATGAAACTTGAACGAAAACAAATACCAGTTTCAGCCGAAAACGAAAATGAACCGGGACTGACAAATTCTCAGTATCGGTGCCGAAACCAAAACGAAACCAAAACTCGGTCGCTCACTAACACCCACACACACCCACACATACCCGCCCACCACACACACACACCCATATATATATATATTATTTAAGTTTCCTAATATATATATATATATTACTCAGGTTTCATATATGTATATTTATTTATATTAGATATATATATATAAGTGGAAAAATTTTGCAAAACCAGTCGCAAGTCGCTGGTTACAATCAGGCTTAAAATGACCAAAAATGACATGAAACCTCAAACCGGTCGTAATTGATATTAATGCAGAAACGATTACAAAAATATATATTTAATACAAATAATATCTAAAACTTTTGTTTGGACTTTCATAAAGGCTTCAAAAAAGATTTTTACCAACAGCCCTATAATGTTACGAGACGGAAAATCATAATTTCGGTTCAAATTTCGCTATCTTTGTTGTCATATTTAATTAGGTTATGGTTCGAGATTTCCCGCCTTCATGGTCTCGTTTTGAAGCAGAATATCTCCTTTTCCTGTTCTATTATTAACATATGACCTTAGCCTATCTATTACGCATACAGCTTGCCCAGAAGGAGGTCGACGTATGTAAACAATATCCGATACATTGTTAGCAACCGAAGCGCGTGATTTGATCACGTGATGCAATCTTGAACTGCGGTTGGCTGATGGTTTTAAGGTCAGCTATGCGCATGCGCACTGGGTATGACCCGGTCTCTTTAAATGTCACGCACACACGGTATGCAATCTAGTTTGTTGATTTTGAAATACTTAATTCTCGAAAATGGAAGAGATTATCGCGAATTTGATTAATGCTAAAGGGTCGGATCGAGCACAAGTGCACGAATTGTTGCAAGAGTATTTGATCATCGATCGCGATGACGATCGCGATGAAAGCGAGGTTTTCGGTGATGATGATTTTCGGACGGAATCTGATGCCAACAACGATTCAGATGACCAAGAAGAAAATGAAATGAATGTTTCGGATTTCGAAGAGGTAATGACGCACGCTAAAACATCTAGCGAGTTCGTAACTGATGACAATGCCGTTGAATATCAGAAAGCGGTTGAATTCAGGTAAGCCCCGATTATTTTTTAAATACTGTGCACCACAGGATCCTTGTTTATAGACATTCACGTACTGTTTCTGATTCACTGCGACTCCTATACGAAAATCACTGTTTAAACTAAGCTCTAACTGCACCACAGGATCCTTGTTTATAGGCAATCGCATACTGTTTCTGATTCACTGCGACTCCTATACGAAAATCAGTTTAAACTAAGCTCTAATTATTGAGCTAATTATTATTATAAGTCTCAGGCATAACTGTAAAGATTAGCCTGTTCTAGTTGAGCTTGTATTTATAAATATTCAGGCACAACTACTAGGTTTAGACCCTCTTCTCACTGTGCTCGTTTTTATAAGACCTTAGGCATAACGGTTAGGTTTACAACCTGTATTATTGAGCTTGTCTTTAAGTATTCAGTTATAAATGCAAAAGTTGTGTCATTTCCTCTCTTGCACTACTTCATCTTTTACAATCCTTATTGTGCAATGTACAATTTTATCATTAATTGATTAAGTTAATGATAGGAAATAATAATTAGTATTTCAATTGCATTTTATTTTTATCAGGATTCTTCTCGATAATCAATAATTGCAGTCTACCGGTTGATAAATCTTGTAAATTGCTGTTTGTTTTGAATGAAGGCTTTTAGCATTGGCTTTGCTTTTTTGTTGCATGGCTTTTATAAAAGCAAACTGAAATGAATTTGATAAATAGAAAAAAATATTTTTATATGGGTTGTTTATTATTTTGTAGATGTCAATGTAAACTTAATAATGGACTCCCACGCAGTAGCCAGTATGCTCCGGAGGACATGGTCAGGCGTAGAATGGAAATGGCTGCACTTGTCCCATGGGATCAAATGTTGGTGCTACTCGGCTAAATTTCTTGCGCAATAAACATGTCCGATGAGACTTGTCGCAGCAGGAAATCCAGCCAAGCGTGCGTCAACACCAGCGAACATCATATTATTTGGAGAGCCGTCAGATCTGCCGTACAACCTTTAAGTTCATCCACGGGATTAGCCAGGACAGACTGACGGGGATTCTCAAGTGGTATAAAACAGAAGGTTTAACACCAAAAGAAAAACAAAGCGGTGGACGTAAGAGCAACACCCACTGCTTTCAGTTTAGCGAAATTGAAGATATCATTCGCTTCCTGACAAATTTTGCCAGTGAGCATGCGATGATGCTTCCTGGAAGGGTTCCTGGATTTAAGCGGGATGATATCAGGTTGCTGCCATCGAGCCACATCAAGACCAAAGTGTACGGCATATACAAAACGTGCATGGAACAACATGGAAAACGAGTCGCTGGATTTTCGACCTTCAAACAGTACTGGCTTCAACTCGTTCCATTCATCACGACGTGCAAGCCAATGACTGATTTGTGTTGGACTTGCCAAAACAACAACACGTTGATCTACCGTAGTGCCAATATCGAGGATCATGAAAAAGGTTTGATTTGAACTGCATAGTTTTCTATGATTTTATAGAGAAAAGCAAGCAAGTAAGTTGTTTGGGAAATTTGAAATGCTGTTGTAGTGTTTTGTTGTCATTTGGAGCACCAAGCTTTGTCTGCATACGAGATTACAATTTGCACTTAACTAAATGGTTACAGTTTGACTAGAGCTTTTGACCTGTAACATGGTTTCAAACCTTGTCCAAGGAAGTTACTGCTTACTGACCTTGAGCAAGTCCATCATGCTCAATTGCACTGCAGTTGTATTGTATCATATGACATAACATGGGTTTAAATGGCTCAGATGTTAGAAGCACTGCAAGTTAACCTGTGTCTATCTCTCCTATCTTCCTCTTCCATCATCCAAATCATTCCAGAACCGTTGAACTGAAGAATTTCTGCCCTATTGTTCCTTGGAGTGTCTTAAACATAAATTTTATAATGATGTCCAGAATTGTCTTGTTTGTTGCTAATTAAAAATCCTGTAGCTGCACTGCCTTCTTTCAAATTATAATCTTGTAGGTTTCGATTAGTTCACTGCTGCCCCTCGTTGAAATGAAAATCTCAATCTTTACAGATTCAATGGTATAAATATAAGACCAATGACGTTCTCTCGACAAATTATTAGTTTTTAAATTAATTATAATACATATTTTTCACAGGTGACAAGCTTCATCAACAAGAACAGCATTTGAATGATGTCCAGATTGAACGATCACTCTACAAATCCATGGTTGACGAGGCAAAAATCAACATGCCTGGAATTCGGTCTCTCTGATTTGCAAGCAAGTGCTCCGTGTAGCCGCAGCAAGTACATTTGCCGAGTGATCCTTTACAGCCAGGACCAATATACTTCCTTGTTCCACGCAAGTTAGGCATATTTGGTATCTGCTGTGAAGGAGTTCCTCGACAAGTGAACTTTCTGATCGACGAAGCCCATCCCATCAGTAAGGGTTCGAATGCTATTGTGTCCTGTTTGCATTATTTCTTTCAGCATTATGGATTTGGTGAGACTGATGTCAAGCTTCATTGTGATAACTGTTCAGGCCAAAACAAGAATCGTAAACAAGAATCGTTTCATGCTTTGGTACTGTGCATGGAGGGTTGCCATTGGTCTTCACAAGTCTATAGTGTTGAATTTTTTAGTCGTAGGACACACAAAGTTTGCCCCGGATTGGTGTTTTGGGCTTCTGAAACAGGCATTCAGACGCCATGCAGTGTCATCTCTGGTCCCCACAGGGGACCCAGAACACAAAGGAAGCACATCATCCTGTGGTGATTCAGGATCATCTGTTCCTGGTACATCTTAAACTCTAGGTGGTGGTGGGAGAAGACCAGTGTCTTTGCCAGTTGACGCTGAATACATAGTGTGACTGGAATAAACTATCATTTTATTTCTGTGTTTTTATTATTTGGATGTTAATTTTATCCATTACTGTATTGCAATATCTAATTCCTTAGCAGGTAATAGCTGCTTAACCTCTCTCAGAATTTGAGACTTTTGTAATAAAATTGACATTTAGTTTCAATGATTTCTTGTTGGTCAACTGGAATAACTTTAATAACTTTGTTCCTACTTGAGATATCTACACCAAATTTCGACAGTACATTTGTAATACCTGCAGCTGCAATGGTGCCAAATTTCAGTTAAATCGGTTCAAAAACAATAGCCGTTGCTAAGGAGATTATACAAATAATATGGCTAAACTTTGCACGCAGTTTTCTCGAATAGCACTTTACGTAAACGGTCACATTGCAAATTCTATAACTTTGGCTGTATGCAAGGCATAAACTAGCTGAAAACGGTTTTGGAAAGGTAAATCTAGTAGCCATCATCATCATCATCATCATCATCATCAAACACCGTCGCTGCACTTACATGCATATGAATGTTCTGGTATCTTTTTCTTCTTTGAAGTTCACGTCATTATTTTTTTCCTCAGATGCTAAAGGTGAAGTTGACACCTCTTCACGTGACTTCAACGGTAAGGATATTTAGCGTTTGTATCGATCAATTCAATTTATTACATATAATTTTTTGGCGATATAAACCATATGTTGTATCGAAAATAAAACTAGTAACGCACATTTAACGTCTTCTACGTTATATCGAAAGAAAAGCTGACAATGTCCGCTGTGTGATTTGTACGTATACTGGCATCAATGCTACAAAAAAGTTCTTTTTACAATGAATAGCGCCTACATCTAGATTTGCTGGAAAGAATTCCAAGTGGAAATACATGTCTGTGTGTGTGTTAAAACACTTCTCAACCTATTGAAGTATGTTGGCGCTCTATAATTACTAAACACGTTCTTCACGACAACCCTTGATGCTCCATGTAATTTTTCTGGTCCCACCAACAAATGTTCGAACTGTTTGTCATTTCATGACGTGCCTCATTCTAGACTGTCAATCCTTGACCGTAGCATCAGACATCCTTAGGAACGCGTCTCAAATAATGAAAACCTTTAACATCCATTTCAATGACCGTAACAACTTTTTCTACTAGTCCCAGTTTCACGTGAAGAGAAATACATGTCTGTGTGTGTGTTAAAACACTTCTCAACTTATTGAAGTTTGTTGGCGCTCTATAATTACTGTATTGGGTCGATAAGACAGTTACTCGATTGCCACGTTTTTCTGTCCTAGAATAAAATTCTGACGGCTTGGGCAGTTCTATTTTTGTATTAATCTTACATGCAACAACAATACTTTTATATATATATATATATATATATATATATATATATATATATATATACCATCTACAGTCCAGAGCGCCTACTTTAAGATCACCAGAGATGTTCCAGTTGTGTACTCTGTATGCTTCAACAGCGATGCCGCGTTTTCATAATGTTTTCTTCATCTGTGCAGCATTGAATCGTCATTTTTGTGTGTCGTGCTCAGAACTCTGAGGCGTGCACCGCCTGTCAATGTCAGTGCAGAACTTCTGGCTGTCAACCTATTCAGTTAAATTTGTTAAATCATCTTGCAGCCTTCGAAAGACAGAACCTTTAGCGCTTGGTGTCAGCAAACACCATCCTTGCAATATTGAACCTAGTAGATATTATAAGTTGCATTTAATAGGATTTATAAGATATTGCTAACTTTTTACCCTCTCTTATTTAACTTGATTATCGTAAAGTTTGTCACGGTTGGTACGACGGACTTCTTTCAGCTAATTTTCAAACTATATGTGTCCGTCGACCTACAGAGCTGAAATTTCGCACACATTTCAGGCTTGCAATGTATCGACAATTGACGAAAACTTATAAACAATTAAATATCGTTTCACCGCTCGAACCGCTCTCATTGACGAGTTCCACTCCGGTAAGTTTACATCATCAGTGATATGTAATCAAAAATCTCTTAAGAAAATGGAACGATTGCGCCATCTATAAGATAAAAGAGGGTCCCGTAAAATCCATGTTTTTACTTTTAGCTGTTTTAGTTTGTAATAATAATAACCTGCAATGTGACTCTTGCAGACGTGAGAGGCCATTTTAAGAACTTGGAAAACGAGTACATTCATCAGGAAGGCCTCAAACCGTGGGGGACGACAGGTATGTAAACACAATCAAAGGGCTATATTTATTTTATACTCCAAACATTATTTCCCCCTCTAGTCCAGTCTTGACCTAGGGTTTCTAGAGAGATTATTAAGACTTTAACGCTCAATGACCAATAACGGTTCTTTTTTGCCTTTTAATATAATTATTACGTTGGAATGGATGCTTTCTTCTGCCTAAACACCTATGTAATTTCACAATATCTAAACATTTAATGATCGGAGCATCATGTTTGTGATTTAAAGACAATCTTGTCTAGCGTAGAGATCACCTCTAATTAAATTTTATTTAAAACGGCGCTATATAAATTTGTATTCACAATAACAGAATCTTATCGCGTTCACAATGCTGTACAAGTTGTCACTTCAAAAGAGCTGAGATATTAAATTGGCAAATTCCTTCAAACAAATGAAAGAGACAAACCGATATATGAAACAGTTGTGAATAATAGGCCTAATCACATACATGTATATTTAAATTGTAGACTGCATGCTAATTTGTAATTTACATGTGTATGATACAAAATTTATGGAACGATGCGAAACAAGCTCCAATGGCTAATCTAGTGAGATGTCCGTACGATGGAAGTGGTAACAATTCCTTTGTCGTGCCAATTAAAATGCGGACGGCCATTATTTCCAAATCTAGAATTGTTACGTGTTCTATTGGATTTCAGCACCTGACCTCTAGGCTTACCTTATTTGGAAGCTAAACAGCTTCCCATGAGGGAACGGGAGAGCGTCGTCATTTATTGAGTTCAGTGCTCGTCCCATGCTTAATTCAAGGTTCACAATGTCCATGCCTACAATAAAATTATTGTTTATCCAGCGTAACACTGAGTGGAGCCTATTGCATGCATAAGACTTGGTCACCTCATTAGACGTCGCTTAGACTACAATTACATTTTTGGGAAACAACATTAAATGGTAGCCCGACTGAAGTTTGCGGACAAGAGCTCGCAGCGATATTAGCGCGCAAAAAATAATTAAAGACATTGCCGTTTTCAAAACTGTAGTCTACACAAAATATTTAATAGAATTTATAGCCCAAGAATCAATTCACAGAAATAGGCCTTTGCCTTATCGTTGGTCAATTATATGGTGGGAAAGACGGATTTGCAATAGTACAGCATACAATTAGTCGGTCTGTAATGTAGCGTGGTCCCCAATCGGCCTAAGCATATCAAATTTATGATTGCTCAATATAATATAATTTACAGACATGTACATTGTATGCCAATTTCGTAAAGTCGTGCGGACTATCTTGTTATTTAAAAGTCGATATAACGACTTTTAAAGTCGCAAATAACGACTTTCAAAGTTGTTAATATGAATTGTGGTCCCCAATCGGCCTAAGCATATCAAATTTATGATTGCTCAATATAATATAATTTACAGACATGTACATTGTATGCCAATTTCGTAAAGTCGTGCGGACTATCTTGTTATTTAAAAGTCGTTATAACGACTTTTAAAGTCGCAAATAACGACTTTCAAAGTTGTTAATATGAATTAAATTCAGCTGTTGTTACGGGGCCATAATAAAATTTAGGTAAATTGAAAGAGTAAACTGTGCGGCATTTTCTATTGCAGGTGCAGATGTGTATTCAACGCCATTGAGACAAAATGATAACAAACCTGCTAGGAATGCTGTTTCCCAGAAACTTTCTCCTGCTGCTGGCAATACAACAAAACCGTCTCCTGTTGTCAATGCAACGTTAGGCCCACAATCTGACGCTGAAGCTCCATTGGCTAGTCCAACGTACGTAGCCCGCATCGGTGTCACAGAACAATATGCAAGGGATACAACATCATCTACTCACGCTCAACATTTAGATGGTTCTTCTGCTGTTCCGCCAGAAGCAGAAGTGTCAGATATAAAACCATCTACACTTGGGCCTGCAGATCCAGACAATAGATTGAATTCCACTTTCGATGGTTCTTCTGCATTTGATGGAAAAAAAAAAAAAGCATTCACCTCTCGGCTGGGTTAGTCTACGTTTGCTATTCGTCATTATTTTCTAGCATTTTTACTCATTGATTGAAGCCTTATGAAACAGAGTAGCTTCTTAGCTGCAGGTTTTACATTAATAAACTAATAATGGCGATTTTCGGGATTTGAACCTGATTAGCAGAAATCACAGAGCCCGTCATTGATGGAAGAGTCTTCTAAAAATGTCATCCATCGAAATTCCAAGTAGGCCTAAGCACTAGGCTATATATTTTTAAAAATTTGGGAAAAGGCTTCATGGCTTGATTAAGTGTATTACTTCAGCTGTATTAGATTAACAGTTTCTAGCAATATTTTTAAAATCTTAATTATGCATATTTAATTAGAATGTTGACGTGAATTGTGCATTTGGGTTGTCATAGCTTATGTGTAGGTCTACATACGAAGCATTATGCAGAATTAGGAGCTATGTCTCCATACCTGTAGGATATCTGCTGAACACGCATTGGTCTATATGCGCTTTGAACAGTTCGAAGCTAAAACCAATTCACAACCCCATAGAGCGTCTATATATCAAAATTAAAGCCGCGTGTCATATCTTCGCTTGATACGGATTGATACTCTAAAGTTTACATGAAATGAACTCTGATTAACCACATCACTTGAAATCAGTCCTTGCTCGACATGACTTAACTTGAAATCATCTAATAATAAATCCTTCTCTGGTCGCATCCAAAAACTATAGGCCCTGGCTGTATTTATGAGCAAACCTTTTCAGTTGCTGGACCTAGATTTAGGGATAGCCCTAGTTTCCCGTTTCGGCTTGTTATGCTCAGTCGCTTATACAATTTAGTTCTGAACTAGGAACTTATTTTATTTTGAACTTATTTTACATAACTCAACGCCATCGACCGATAATACCCTGTGATGAGACGTGTATACATGCATGTTTACGTGCATGTATATATGTATACATGTATGTATGCATATACGTATTATGTATGTATGCATACAAGTATACATACATGTATACATGTATGCATGCATTTACGTATGTATATATGTATGTATGCCTGCATGTATGTATGTATACATGTATGTATACATGTATGTATACATGTATGTATGCATATATATATGTATACATGTATGAATGTACACATTATGTATATATTGTTGGATTCAGCTAGTTTATGGTCCCGAGTTCTAGCGAATCAGACATAAAACTCTATGCTAAATTTAAAATGTATATTTAAGCACAAGTATTTACGGTTAATAACAAAAGAAAAATCATAATACCGTACAAAACCGAAGGTCGCTTTCTCCACAACGAAGACACAACAGCAGACTTGTGGCTTTAGCAAATACGTCACGAACGCTCGACAACAAAAGTGAAGGTTTCACCTGGGTCTCAGGATACCCAACACAACACCAAACCTGAACACTCAAACCTTAAAACTCAAAACGACCGACCTGGCCTCTGCACAGCGGGTGCTCTCTCTAAGAAATGGACCAGTCTGCCAACACACCTTGTCCTAACCTTATATACTTTCTGACCTTCCTTCAGCCAGTAGTACCTAACCGTACCTATCTGTCTAGACTCCTACTACCATGGAAACTCAGGTGTACTAAGCGAGTATACAGCAATATATAATTATGCATGCAATGCTGCATGTATGCATATAGGCATGTAAGTATGCATGTGCACATGTATGCATATAGGTATACATATAGGTATGTATTTATGCATATACATATATATATGTATGCCTGTATACAGGTGCATACATGCATGTATACGTGTATACATACATGTATACATGTATGTATGCATATACGTATGTATGTATGCATGCATGCATGTATACATACTTGCATACATGTATGCATGCATTTGCGTATGTATAAATGTATGTATGCCTGCATGTATGCATGTATACATGTATGTATGCATGTATGTATGTACACATGTTTACATGTATGTATGTATACATGTATGTATGTATGTATATATGCATGTATGTATGTTTGTATATATATTTGCGCTATGGAAATATTGTGATGTCCGGTAGTAATTTCCGAGGGGGGGGTGATGTCCTAGGGTGGGTTAATGTCTGGGGATAATGTCCGGAGAGTAATATTCGGGGGGTAATGTCCTGATACCGACACGGGCTGGATACAGGCTACAAGCTGCAATTACAATTACTAGTTACTGACATGTAATATTATAAATACATGTAAGTGTATCGCTATATGTGTACCAAGTGATAATACATATATGTGATATGTGTACGTATTTAAAATAATATCCCACATAAATAATTATGAATAAGCAAACAGGGCGTGTCAGTCATCCTGTAAAACAGGCTAATTGATATGAATGATATAAGCACACGGAAAATTTAGTAAAATCTAAAATCAACCAGTGAGCTAGATCGTTACTCTTCTCCACCAAAGCCTACATATATAATTATCTGGCTGTTTTCATTATCATGATTTCAACTGGGCCTATTCTAACCAGCAAGCTGACATGCACATTGGCTTTGCTTAGCAACGTCCATCGATTGACGCCTTAAGAAGTTTCTCACTGGTAGTGCTTTCTGCCAACCGGTTCTAGAGTAGGCCTATGTACTGTGTATTATATGGCCTCATACCCATCGTGGTTATCAATTTCATCCGTTGGGGCGCCATCCACCTGTGGAAAAATAATTTACCTCCATTGTTTCTTAATTATCATTTTAAAAATTCAAGTGACCATTTGAGTATTTCCTCGTCGACATGTCAATCCAGCGCACGCTGCAGTCTGTTGCACATATCAAATTATTATTTGCTACATTGTCAAAAATATTAGGGTATTTGGAGTATATATATATAGTCAAATAAAATGTGCTATTAAAACTATATGGCCCATTCTGTTGCAGAGCCAAAAGCGTTGTCAACACCGTCGAATCATACAGATGGAAGATCTGCTGTACCTTCTCCCCAGGAACCCTCTCCTGCTGCTGGCAATGAAACGAGTATACTCTCTAATGCGCCAATGGATGACTCCGCAGAGTTCGGCTTGCGCGACGCTAGCGCAGAACAAGATGCAATGAATACAACGTCATCTACAGATGATCAACCTCAAGATGAAACCCAGAGAATGAGTCTTAATGCATCTGGTTCTTCCGCTGATCAAACAAAAGAAAGTGTGCCGTATCTGACGCCTGAAAAAACCAATCACCCTGTTTCTCCAATCACTAAAGGTGAAAATATCTTTTTCTGCTACTTTGAACAGTTTAAAAATTTTATTTTACGTTAAATTAGCTCAAATTTCTCCAACAGAGACACTCATCTTCGTGAATATTAAATTTTTCGCCATACAGGTCAATCAGCGTTTCATCTTTCATTTACATTGCAAGTGGTTTGAGCATTTTAGAATAAATCAGTGTTTAATTTGAAACGAATGACTCTTAAGCATGCAACATACACATAAAGCTTCCATGTATATGTGATAACCATTATTGACGATTTACAGATAGTGATGATGATCAGCAAAAATCACAGCGGCCGTCATTAAAGCCTAAACCTTTACTGAAAACCGAAGAAAAACCAAGTAAGAACTTATTTAGAATGTAAGCCTACATGTAAGCCTTAGAATTCAGTTGAATAAAGTATTTTTCAATTTATCTGGTAGCTCCTACCAAGAAAAAACTATATTCTACTAGTCACTAACCCACTCCAAGACTCCTCTGGTGAGCTGTCAATTATTCACTTCACCACAAAATTTATTTTTCCCCCCTACTACCCAAAGCTTACATGTATATGTGATAACCATTATTGACGATTTACAGATAGTGATGATGATCAGCAAAAATCACAGTGGCCGTCATTAAAGCCTAAACATTTACTGAAAACCGAAGAAAAACCAAGTAAGAACTTATTTAGAATGTAAGCCTACATGTAAGCTTTAGAATTCAGTTGAATAAAGTATTTTGCAATTTATCTGGTAGCTGCTACCAAGAAAAAACTATATTCTACTAGTCAATTCCATTCTACACTCTACATGAGAAAAACAAAATGGTCAAATTTGCCGACGACACCTACCTCCTTATTGCGGGTCCACTGATAGACACTATCAGGGAAGAACTCGCGGCGGTGCAGATGTGGGCGGAGATGAACAATCTTCGCCTCAATTTCTCAAAGACTAGGGAGATGCTGGTCATAAGAAGACGGGCCGCCATGCCTGATCCCCCTTTCCTGGAGGGGTGGAGTGAGTGCGGCAGATGAACATCCTTGGAGTCATCATCACGAGGGACCTGCGAGCAACGCCTCACGTCGACCGACTGCTGGGCATCTGCGCAGGATCTCTGCATGCTCTCCGGGTCCTTAGGTGGCATGGGCTCTCACTCGAGGGCCTTCACACTGTCACCAAGGCCACCACAATCTCCCGACTCCTCTATGCCTCACCAGCATGGTGGGGCTTAACATCTGCTGAGGACCGGGGTCGACTCGAGACATTCCTGGAGAGAATGCGGAGAGTGTTTCCTCCCTCCGAATGCTGTTTCTATGTCTATCTTAGCTGAGACAGCAGACCAGCGCCTCCTACGAGCTGTGATGGCGACTGAGGCGCATGTCCTCCGACGCCTCTTCCCGCCGGTCGTCCACAGAAGCCATAAACTACGCCCTAGACTACACCCGTTTACTCTCCCACTAAAAGATGACAGAAATTTTATCTCCAGGATTCTTTATAAATTCAAATTTGTAGCTCATAATAAATAGTAGGCTTAATTGTACCTGTCAAGACCCTCTCTGCCGATCTGGGCGCGAACTGCGTACATTCACCTTTTGTAACTTACTGCGGTTTGTCAGTTTGTTTTTCATTAAACGAAGACATATGCCCCTGTATCTGCTCATTCTTCATGAATAAAATCTCATCTCTTCGTTTCACTCTTCAATCTCTCCTCTCTAAAACCGACGTCTTCTGCCTCTCAGGCATCGCTCCCAGTTCTCTCCTCCCACTAAAGCAAATGTGCCACTGTGGCTGTATCCTGATGCAACATTGTTGCATGTGTTCCTTAACTGATTAGCATCGTTATCTCCAATCGTTGTAATTCATACCGCATAGCTGCTCTTGTTTCGCTTTGCATTCTTGGTTGTGCTCCATCTTACTTGCGTGATATCTGCTGCCCAGTGTCTGACGTTGCAGCGAGTCGGGTGCTTCGCTCTGCGACGAAGGGGTGAGCTTCTAGTTCCACGTGCTTGCTAATAGGCAGCGCCATGCTTTCTCGGTTGTGGGCTCTTCATTATGGAATGATTTCCCATTTGAGCTATGCTAATTGCGTGTGGCCCAACCGTCAAGTTTTTACAAGTCGTGGCTGGGCTGGGCTGGGAGCGTTCCTGAGTAGGTTTCTTGAAGGGGCGCTACATAAATGCTCGAAATGAATTAATTTAAATTATTTTCGTAACAAGCAAAACTAACTTCATGGTAATTTATTCCCAAATCTCTCCTGAAAGACTCTACCTCTGTCCTTGTTCATGTAATTTCTAAAATCATCAATCTCTTTGCTATCAATTTCCTGGTGATCTCATGCACATTTATGGCCTCCATCGCATTCGAACTACTCTCGAATTCAAAACTGCTACCGCTATTGTTATGCCTTTATAGACCATCCGAGGCTCGATTGCATTCCTCTTTTCTTCAACCTTGAATATGCACAATTCAGGCGACTGCAGCTAATCCAAAACTCATTCGAACGCCCAAGCATCATCTCCTCATTGACCAAAAAGCCCAAAGCGATTCCAACATTAACGTTCTTTCGCAAACCTACAGCTCCTGACAATACTCCCAGAAAGAATATTTTCACGAAATATTCGCCATCCAACCAACCAGCTCTACCCGACCATCCTCCTGTCTCAGTTTTTCTCGACTTCTGTCACCAGTCATCCCAAGGTCTCCAGCCGAGCCATATCCCGCACTGCACCATGTCTCTGGGACAATCTGCTGCTCTAACAGCACTCTGGAGACTGGATTAAGACCTCCCTTGGATTGCCCTTCGGACAGCCCCCATGACTTGATTCAGCGATAGTGAATAACCTGGTGCACTGCACTTCGCTTTTGAGCGGCGCTTTAAAAGTCTGGAGATTAAAATTACGTTCAAGTTAGTTCCTTGAACACAAAATGTTTGATTTACAATAATTATTCCTATGAATAATTTTATTTGTATATAATCATTCGTATTTAATCATGCTATTTATTTAAAAATTTTATATATTTATTAATTCTACAAGATTTATATTTAGAGTTACGTCTTTATTCATAAATTGCGCGTCTAACCACGACCATGACCCAATATTATCATTTTTAATTTTAGATGAATGGCAATAAAATGTCATCACACACGTGCATAGATCTATTAAGGTATGAATGTGTCTCAATGCACTTACAATAGCGCATTTTTTTCTAAAAATGTGCAATACAACAAAATGGGTTCTTATAATAGTCAGGCTAAGCCCGGTATTTCCATAATAATATTTATCTTTACATTCTCCAGAGCACGGCGGCATTCTTATCAATTCAACCCATCACTCAGTATTACGTAGAGAATACAAACTTCGCGTACATACGGGCCTACAATGTGTACGCCCTATTATTCTGAAAGAACTTAAGGATTTGTAATTCGTTTAATTTGTTTTCAGGCCACTGAAATGTCTGGAAAACTATTTCAAGCCACATCCATAAGAAAGAATATTCAGCTTGCCTCTTCTTATCAGTTCAAGCCCATCGTTCAATATTACGCAAGGAACACACACTTCGCTTACACACAACGCGTACATCATTTCAATTTTGAAAGAATATTTAGATTGCATCCTTATTCTGTATTTAACCCTTGAAGGCTAACCTGGGGTGAATGTCTCACTCCACTGCCAGTATCTCTTGGAAAAGTTCTGAAATATAGCCTAATTGAGAAAAGACAAAAGGCGCGTGTTGCGGAGTCGTTGTGCGCACTTTATGTTACGAGGACTGAATGGTCGATGATTGTACCGAAAGTCGATATTAGTTAGGTTTATCTGTGTTGCAGTCAAGTGTCTAATATGATACCAACAATAATGACTGTTCACCAAATACTGTGCAATTATGTGTCAGACGTCTCAATGTGTCTGGGATGAAAGTTTAAAAATGTGATTTTCTCTGAGGGTTCAGGCAAATAAGAGATACATCAAATAATGGCTGTCTTTCGACCTTTGTTATTCGATGAAAATTGGTGGAGTATGGTTTATAGTTTATTGAATGCGAATTTTGTCTGAAGCGACCATCTCTTTCGCTTAAACGCTTTGTTATTACGATGACTCAGATGTTTCTTTGATCATAATTTATATTTGCTTTTCTCTGTGTGTTTATGTGGTGTTTGCAAACGGTCAGTCGTTGTGTTGCATAAATGGACCGTTTGCATAATGTTCACTATTGAGTTATACAGGTTGTAGGTAATAATCTAAAATGTGATGAATGTTGTTACTGGACATAGACTGTGTTAATGTAAATGTAAGTAAGTAAGCAGTTGCCTGCGCTAGGCTATTGGGCTACGTTTTGGTCGTTTTGAGTTAACGATTATGAGTGTTGTCATCTTCAAGATTTAATCATTTTAGAAATATTGTGTTAGAATCACGTGTATCAGTTTTCAGTGAACATCATTCGGGCCATTATGTGGCGCTCGGGAAGCACTGGAATGTTTCAAATGAGCAAACCTAATTGTAACGACAAATGTACACATCGTATTTGCAACATAAACCCCTCAACAAAGCAATGATGAGTTAGTTCTTTGGGAACAGTACTCAGAGGCACTCCCAACTCCAAGCGCGTTCAATTCAAGCCGTCTGAAGACGAGAGAGAAATGCCCGAAATAAACAATTTTCATCCGGTTTTCAGGTTTTCACGTTACCTCTCTAACAATTTACATGGATACATTTAAATACTTTAGGGATAAGGCGTATAAGACATTATACGATAGGCCTATTATGGTCAGAATTAGGGTTAGGGTATGTGATATGTCATGCATTTTGAACAAGCTAATGAATGGTTTGAACACATAATTAGTGTTTTCCATTTCTCCTGAGATTGAGACTACGTGTAACTTTCATATCCTGTTTCTGTTGTTTCATTCAATAAACGTATGTTATGATTTGCAAGCATCGGAGTTAATCCTTTCTGCTAGATAAGAGGGTAATGCTGAGATTGCGGAGGTACATGTACAATTGTATATGTACTATGAAATCGGGGTTAATATGAAATCGATTTAAGATAACCAGGAGGTAGCTTGAACCGGGGATAGCTATAGCCTTACCACCCGGCTCCGAAAAGTGCAGTCAAACATCATTTCAAAAATTAAGCAACTGCGCGTATTATTATTTTTAAAGTAGGCCCACTACATAGTGGAAGGCCTAATAGTTCATTTAACCACCTATAATAACGCGCTGCGTAAAAGTTAAGAGGCTAACTGAATGTAACGTACGAATCAGAAAAGACGAGATAGGTGGCGGTCAACAACGGCGCCCATTTCTTCTAGGCCCTAGACTCTGACGTTAAAGTCACCTTGACAGTGACTCCCTAAGCAGACAAGTCACCAGCGTTCAGCCACAGCGCCCAGACCAAGAGCCCTGTCGACGGATTCTTGCCAGATTAGACTGCGCATGTAGATCACGTTTAAAGGAACCGTCCATAAATGACGTCTATGACTAGGCCTATGTGTGACGAGGAAAGGGAGGTCTAAGAAATGTTGCGTCAAAATAACATATCAAACAGAAAATTGAGTTACTTTATTTACAAATTTCACTCAATTTGATCAAGTCCCCCTAACCGAGTACAGTAAGTTTTCACAAGCCAAGCAAGATCCCTAAGCACTTGCAGAAACAAAACGTTCGGATTTTATTAATTAAATTTGTGTAATAAGAATATTTTAAAATGCATGCAGCAATTGCTTCACGCATGATTTATGCAAGTAGTACTTTAACTTAGAGTGACACGGCAATGGGAAAAACGAAAAAATCGTGGTTAACTCGGTAAAAACCACGGCAATCGTGTCAACAGAGGCGGCAATGCCGAGAGGATGCTAGCAAAACCTGCGGTATTACCGTGGGATGCAAATACAAGTGCGTTAATTATCACGGTAACGGCTATAACTTTGCCCACTGCTGCAATGAACTGCGCACACGAGATGTAATTTATGACAGACTTAATATTAGAATAAAATATGGCATACGGTAATTAGAATAGTGCGATAATGATAAGCGCAATTATAATCTTCACAGCTGTCGTAAATAAGCAGCCGTGTTAATATTTCTTGAACAATTACAATCTAATCTTACAACTAAGCAGCACGTACCTAGTTGTTGATTTTTTTAACACTGAGGTAGATTTAGTTTTAGCCTAAAAGTGGTGTTTAAATAGCTTCGTGTAACCAGGCTTCAATGTGTGTCGAAGCCCATAGGGGACTCTGTGGGCAGTTCCTTGAGTAGAAACAGGTGGCGCCAGTATGCACATAGGTCTAAGACAAATTTTATATATTGGCCATGCGTTGTTTATTTACGTTGTTCCAATCGATGGCTGGCGTAAGAATTAAAACGTAATTCCATTATGGATAAATGCATAAATTTTAACACTAGAAATGGAGAGAGGAGAGGGCAACCTATATGTCCTATTTTTTGCGTCCAATCACAACGGACTTTCCATTTACCGCTGCGAGCGAGCAAGAAAATTATAAATATTACATGCAGGTTAACCACATTTGATACTGGCGCCATCTATTTCACAGAGTCCCCCATTGGACAAAAAAAGGATAAACAATATTACAATATCTATGTCGTTAAGGCCAATTTTCTTGATTCTTGGAAATTGCTGCTAATAACGTCTTTATATATTCAATCCACAAAAATATCGTTTGTAAAAAATGGCTTTTTGTTCATAAGTTAGCATTACATACGAAAATATCGCTACACATTGTTCCTTTTATCTGTCCGAACAGATGAGATAATTATTGCATCGCCATTATGACCAGGCGACCCAATTAAGAGCGTTGCCAGAAAACCTTAGCAGAATTAGCAACGAAACACAAATAGAAATACCTGATGCAGGAGAATCGAATCCTTGATTGAACTAGTCCCCTGAAGGTTATAGATTCGTTTGAACCTCTGTTTCTCTTTCACAGCGTGCATAACTATGGGACCCTCTTGGGCGGTGTCGAGCTTTCGACATTTTTATGCCCGCAGAGCAGAAATTGCGGGCATACTGCAATGAAAGATAGTGTTAGGGTCATATATCATAGGTCATCACTTTGCATGTGGGTTTGACTGTCTTTAGGACAATTAGCATTGGTATAACATTATTCTATAATATATTGAGACCGGCTTTCAATCTTGTTTCGCGTGTTTTATTCATTAAGCATATCACATGAGTCGCAAGTAGGCTATCGGAAGTCATCATTTTACCTAAATGAAAATGGCAATTTTAACATTGCATCGGTAATAGAATCAGGATTGAACTACCCCATGGTAATATTAACCAGATTTCAGGTTACCGTGAGGTAGCTTTAAACATTTGCGCTGTTCCTTTGCAGGTGGTTCATTAAAGTACTATTTCTAAAATAAAGAAATAGCACTTTAATGAACCACCTGCAAAGTAACAGTGCAAAAGTTGAAAGGTAAACAGAATAGAACATTCGAAAGTGAAAGAGATGACAAAAGTGGCGTCCAGCGACGACGCCACCATCCCTCATAGACTCTTGCCTTTGACGATAAAGTCACCTTGACAGACATAGTCATCCACAGGCAAACGCCTCCATAAACAGACCAGTCATTTGCGACGGATTCCACCGCCCAGTTGTCGGCTTCCTGCATGGTGAAGGCCTAGTACATGTACAATTGTAGATCAGGTTAGAGTCCACCGATGCTAGTATACCAACGATGTAACCAGTTAGCACAAGAAACGATCCCTAAGCACTTGCAGAAACAACAGTACTTGGGTATTAATGAAATGTGTGTCATTGTCACGAATTGTCCTTATACCCTGTATATGTATTGTATATAGTTATTTAGGCATCGCCTTGTGTGTGAATGTCTTATATATATATTAACTGAATCTATTGTACTCATAGGCCTATATTGCGGATAAACACTGCATTGATCCGTACATGTATATAATACTGAATATGTAATGAGGGCTCGATGGTCGTCGATGGCCGTGAGGGTCCAAAAGGGATGGTCGGGTCAAAGGGGAAAGCGAGGGAGGATAAAAGCAACAGGAAGAAGTGAAAGGGGCGGTTTTTGTCTTCTGTTGGTTCGGAGTTCGCTCGGCGAGAGTTAAGTCGCTTCCACTGCGAGAAGGACGCATTCCAGACGCGAGGGTTCCGTCGCTTCCACGACTGGAAGGGCGAACGAACGGACGCGAGGACTTCGACGCTTCCACTGCGAGAAGGACGCATTCCAGACGCGAGGGTTCCGTCGTTTCCACGACTGGAAGGGCGAACGAACGGACGCGAGGACTTCGACGCTTCTCCTGCTGGAAGGACCAATTACAGACGCGAGGGTTCCGTCGCTTCCCCTGCTGGAAGGGCGACCGGACGCGAGGGCTTCAACGCTTACTCCCACTGCCAGCAGGACGACGACCTCTGGACTCTGTTTTTCTTCTCGGCCGAAAAGACGACCAGAAGCCAGGACGCTCAACGAACACCTGGGACTTGTGAGTGAGGAACGAGTTGTTGTTGGGTTGGGGGGGTGGCCTGAGGGAGGGTAGCGGCCATCGAAGCAGGGTAGTCATAAAGGTTACCAGACGTTTTTGTATGACGTTCTTATTCACTAAATTTCTGTTTTGACTATATTTCTTTCTGTGATTAAAATTTGACTATATATCTAACAGAGTGGGCTCCATAAATGTAAACCTCTTTAGCATCCAGGCGTTTACCTCCTGGAAATAACCTGTCATCTAAAATAATAACGAACTCGTGACAGTCATAAGATAAATTTTAAATGCATGCAGCATTTATCTCAGACTCAGAATAAGAATGGGAATGGGGTTGTGGTAGGGACGGGGACATACCTGGTGGAGATAGGAGTGGGGAAAGGTACAGACCCGCAAAAATTGGGTGATAATGCTGACAATTTTGTCCCTTTATCACTCTCTGTTTTAGACTCTGAAGCACACTCTGTAAAGTCTGCACATTGAAATAACAGTAAACAGAATTGAGTTAGAAAGTGCTTAAGTCCATGCTGATAACATATTACTCATAGCATCATCACGCAACACTATTATTCCTACAAGTAGGCTAACAGTTGCACTATAAGCTAAAACGCATACGGGGTGTAAGTCTATGACAGGCTTTATAATAGAATAGATATGGGATACGGTAATTAGTATAATACGATAATTATAGACTATGCAAATTTGTAATCTTCGCAGCTGTGTTAATAAAAATTATTTGTTGAGCAATTACAATCTAATCTTACAACTAAGCAACACGTCCCTATTTGGTAAAGGCCCAAGTTATAAAAAAATAGTCAGTTGCTCATGTTACTGGTTGCGCTAGGAGACTTGACTGAAAAGAAAACATGCCTGAAGCCAAATTATTAGGGGCCTACAATGATATGAATTATAAGTCATAGTATGAGCGAAGGCCCAATTGTCAAATGCAAATAAAGTTGACATTATTACATCCAATTGCGACTTTCTGTCGCAGCTATATAATTATATGACAAAGTATGAAGTATACCAGAAAATTTTAGTTATCCTCATGCATTGATTGCATAATTCATCTAAGCATGTTAGTCAGCTTAAAGTCTCTAATATTCATAGAAGGAAACCTCTAAAGATGAGTGCTAGAATAGCTCTACTGATGGTGACGTACGCAGCGATACTAGCAGGTAAGACCCATTCTTTTCTATGCCATAAAATAAGACCTGTAATTGAATCAAATTTTAACTCAACTCTGCAGTAATTATTATGACTTTCTGTATCGTTGAAATCTTAACGTAAAAGCGACAGTTAATTTTTAACTTGAATTATAATTATATAATTTTTTATTAATTTATTCAAAGTGACAGGACGCAGTACACGTATGATCACAAGTCATAGCAGTTAACGGACCGTCACAAGTAGGGCTGCGGCGAGCACCCGAGTACTCGCGAGTACTCGACTCCGAAAGTTACTCCAGTAATTTATTTTTCTACTCGAGTACTCGCATGCTTCCACTTCCAGTCGGAAAATTTCAATTTCTTGTTCAAGTTTTTCAATTACTAACACCATGACATCATGATGACATCTCATAATCTTTTTCTTAGGCAGTCTGTTGGTTGCCATATGGCTTTCTGTAGACTATATTTTAATTTTTTTGTGTTCCAAAAAATCAAAAAAGTTCCTGTTTCTTTGGTTGTTCAGTAGCTTGCTAGTTGCTACATTGGAGATTTAATTTTATTGGTACTCCAAAGCTTACGTTAAACTTATGCTATGGTGCTATGGTCTACTTAGGCTATCTATAGTCTATAGTAGAAGCCATGCAGCTTGTATTAAGCACTTCCGGTATTAATGAGCACTCGAATACTCGCTAAGCTACTCGACCGAGTACTCGACTTCAAAATTACTCGTTAGCGGCAGCCCTAGTCACAAGTTTTTGCAGGATTAGACTATAATAGTATGGCAGCAATGCAAGGCGACTACATGTTCTTGCTACTCCCTTCAGCAACGCCATCTGGCAAGTGAAAGGCTGAGTCGACCTTTAGGAGGGTAACGAGATACGCTCTCGCGTCCGTGCTGACATTCTGCTCTTAATTTTTATACAGCACAAAAGTCATAAATTGTTACTTAAGTTATTTCACGAGCAAGCATATAAGATATAAATAAATCGTTGTAATAACA
The DNA here is from genome assembly GCA_959347315.1 of Bimastos eiseni. NCBI lineage: Eukaryota > Metazoa > Annelida > Clitellata > Crassiclitellata > Lumbricidae > Bimastos > Bimastos eiseni. The sequence continues at coordinate 35,244,324 of OY365810.1, forward strand.
GAGGCAAACTTACCTTTGGTACTGCATAAAAATTACGCTACGATCAATTGTGCTCAATAATATCATACATACATGTGGGCTACATGCCCATCGACATTGATATACGATGTGATGTCATGCTTTCATACATGCATGCATCAATTATGCATTACACACATCCAGACATGAGATATAAATATGCATACATGTATCTATACGACTATCAATCAATCAATCAAAGTATATTTGGCGATCCAAAAACAGAACAAGAATGACAATTATTCAAATCTTGCAACTAATGTTATTGGATCACCCATGAGACCCAATTAGGGATCGGAAGATCCCGCTGGTTAGGACTACATTCATACATTTATATTTTGGTGAATATAATAGAGTGTGATGGTCGGCTTACGGTTCACCCTCAAAATATAGCCGTACTATACGAAACGGAGGTCACAATGAAATGCAGCTCCAATTCTTCCAGTAAACTGCTATGGAGGACGCAATGGAGCAACTCTGAAGAGTTGAAAACCATTTATACTGGATCAAAATTCGCCAATAAATTGCCTCCATATTTCCGCATATCTTTCAACGAGGAAGGAACTGCTGGTCTGGTTACAAGAGCAAATGAAGTAACCGCCGGAAAATATATCTGCGAAGAATTCGATACAACGCCCGAAGAAAGTGCTAGCGCAGAATTGATAGCTCTAGGTAACTCATTGCTTTTAGAAGTTTCGTTGTGAACTTAGTTTTTACGCTGTGCATCTAATATAAGGTCATGTTAGCATAGTATGTAATGGGCTAGTAAACAATATAATTTTAATTTTCAAGGAATATTTCGAATTTAATATTACATTATTTGTCACACAATGCGTGAACAAGTTGTTTAAGTAAGGCTTGCAGAAGTGTATAGAAAGTTTGACTACACTATTGAAGCAGTAAACAACTACAAATAGCAATCGGCGAGCTTATGCGTGAGTCTCCTTTTTACGACGATTCAAGGTGCATTGAAAACCCTAAAAATCCTCGGAGAAGAGCAACTTTGACCAGTAGGAGTCATTTTCGTACAAATAATTATTTTCCACATTTTATGGCTTCAAATAGGAGCCTGTTCCTTCAAATTGCACCTCGTTTGCTTGTGCGTCAATCATTACTGTAGCCTAATTCACGCAACGTCTCTTTCGAGGCAGTCTCGCAATATGCGATCAAATATTTTCATATGGCTCAAGAAGAAAGCTTCGTGTTCCAATATGTGCTGTGTTAACTGTTCATTATGTCTATGTGCACATACCATCTGGCTTCTATATTCGTCTCTAGTTCTTGCTTGGTGCTCACATGTATTGCCTCGCATCACGGATACACATTTTCACTGCTAGGGCTCTTTTCGTTTTGGAAACACCAGCGAAATCCCCACTGAATATTAGTGATAGGCCTATGCTTGATATTTTCAGTAATTCTTTCATGCATATTCAAGATTTTCAAAGTCTTTTAGTATATGTTTTATGACTCGATGATATAACTTAATAGCTGGTTGGTCTATTTTTATTGCTCAAAGTATCCTAGTGAAGTGCATGTATAATCCAAAATCGTTACTCGGACATGCTTTTGAGATTCCGACAAGTCCAATTAGCTGCTGAGTTCCTTACACTGAAGTCTAACAAACAATAGACAAGTTAATACATGTCTCACATACATGTACGTTTATTGCTTATTTCTTCTTTGGTTACCAAGACGCTGCGATATTCATGATTTTCATATCTACTCAACTCTTTCTCAAAAGTCTCGGCTTTGCAGTCTGTGTAACACTGAAGTGATCAACTGTGACAAACAAACGTTTTCACATTTGTGACAAAAGAAACAGATCTAGAATGCAAAGAAAGCGTTAGCCTATATTACGAAACTTAAGCATCAGTGAGAAAATAGGAAGCACTTCTGAGAATTTATTATATGTCACAACAAATGTCGACCGATATATTGACATCGATTAAGCAGAGGAGACGGAGCTTGGTTTAAATAATAATAACTTGGCGAAGCCTATATGTTGAATAATATTCTTGCATAAAAAAGATATTCATGACAAACTGTTAGCCGACACTTTTACTTATACCCATTAATAATAATAATAACATCGCCGATTTATAAGGCGCCGTAAACGCGGCCCTAACTACTACAAGGGCGCCGTACAACCTAAGCTGGCATTTTATGTGATCTTTACAAAATAGACTGGCACGAATATTATTTTAAACATCCGTATCCTTAAGGATTCTCAAGTCATATCATTTGCTAAGCAATAAACATAGATCAAAGAATAACCTAATGACTTTGCCGTGTTGCGTTTTTGGAAGAAACGCTGTGTTTCATTCACGTAGGCCTGCAAGAAACAATCTGCCTCAAAAATTCTGTAGACTGGTTTCAAACTTAATATAATGACTAATCTTTGACCATTAACTATTCATTTGCTTTAATTCAAAGATGATGATTATATTTAATATTGAGTAGCAGGTGCGCAACAGTAAAAGATAATATATGATTATGAACATTCGCTTGCAGTTGTAAGGCATGTAAATCGAACATCTATGCAATGCAACAATTAAATTTGCAAATTCTCAGATTCGATTGAAATGGGATACATCCCTCAGTTTGAACCATGCATAGCTGGTGATAAAATTACATTAAGTATGATGACGTCAGTGACTTTGTGATTGGTCCACGTGTTATGGCTCACCACTCATCGAAATGTGAACGTCATCTTCGTCATTCTGGCTGCATTTCATCCACGAAAGTCGCAAAAATCAAAATTAGCTCGATATAATGGCCAAAAATGGATTACTTGCATTTATTACAAAAAATCAGTTGCATTAATTGTTGTGGGTGAAAGTCAATCACTGCTTTTCTTTCGAGAAAGTCCACTGGTAATGAGCTTCGTCATTGTCACTCTCATTTTCTTCTTTCTAGTTTTCGTCTTTCTGTTCTTCTTCTTTCTTTTCCCTGCATCTGCTCCAGATTGAAAATACTGTGACTGACAAAGTTCACAAGTAATGTTTCCTAATAATTGGTGATGTTATTATAATATCAAGCTGTTATTCAGCAAATTTTAAGCTCGCGCTCATGCTGGAAAGTTCTCTGACGTCACTTACGCGCGTCATTAGGTTTGTTGCATCTTTGTGCACATGTTTGTCATGCGCACGGACCGCTATTTGCATCGTGTTCATGATAGCGTGATTATAATTACAACATTCCCTTTAAGCAATTTGTAATTCCATTTTAAAGCTGTAGTGCAATTCGACAACCGTCAATTATTCATTGAGGACCATTTGCTTATTTTATTCTCATTCATAGCAGATTCTTAGCGAATTTAATTGTAGCCTAATTGTAGATGCAATCTCAGATTTATATATTAGTTGAAATTCAGTTTCAGAACCGGTTTGCATTGTCTTGAATGAAAATAACAACGTGGCGGCAACAGAGAAACTGCCTCTAAAGTTAGTTTGTCGTATTCTCTACTGGGGACATTGGGCTCCTGAGATGGAGTGGAAACGAATCACAGTCACAGATAGCGGTGCTGAAACCTTGGCATCGATCACTGAAGGCGTGTCCCTTCAATCTGATAATCACTCTGTTGAGACTACATTGACAGTCATGGTTGCTCAACGTCTTAATGGCAAACGATTCGCCTGCGTTACTAGATTTACAGAATCTTACAGACCAAAGTCATTGACAGCAAAAAACATCCCGAAATATTCTCACACCTGGGAATATCCTACTGAAAGTAAGAAGCGATCTTGTGTGAATGTTAGGCTATATATTATGCTTGGACTTTGGAGCATTGCAGCTAACTGATTGTCGTGCTCGTTATTATTCGACGACATTGATCGAGATTTATGTAGGCCTATGCCATGCTGTTTACCATAACTTCTCTGTCTCTTCCTGCATAAATCTTCCTCCTCAAAGCCTCTCTGTCTAATCTCAGGATTATTGCACTGGGTGCGCAAACGAATCATCACCGCTGTGAACATCGCTATTAAAATTGGTAAATACAATGCATGATATCAATCAACAAAATTATCATAGAATCAAATCACCTCATTGTAACCAAATTTTTCCGTCAGCAAATGCAAGGTATTTACATACATTGATGACAACGGTAGGTCTGCAAGAAATGGAGATTTTTGTTGCGAAGGCTCAACCAAAATTATAATGCTACGCAGACCTATACAATGCATTAAAGTCCTCGCACAGATTGTTTTATTATTTATTATTTATACGTTGGTATAATTTTGTTAACACTGCAGATAAATGTATCTCGCATTTTGCCTCTCAGTCTGGCCTTTATCGCATTAGCCAAAATGCGTCTCGTTGATATTATTAATCAAGTTCATGCCTCTATGCATCAGCCAACCTACTTGACTAATATATGAACAGTACCGCCACTGGCCGCATTCTATTAGTGCTAGTCTTAAGCCTGAATAAAAGAGGAGGAACACTCACATCGTCTGTGTTATTACTCAGCGTAGTTCAGCAGCAACGAACTACATGTACACACACGCATAATGCAAAACTCACGTCAAACTCATTTACCATTAAAATTCAATTAATTGAATTTTGTTGACGATCCTTACCGTGAGGCCTTAAATGTACATGTTCAACTTATTTCATGTTTCAAAATGATGAATATTTTGAATATGTGTTGCAGCGGTTTTTTAATGGTGGTACGCACGCCGATTGAGGTACCTATGCATGTAGCAAAGTGGTACGCGATAAAATTACAAAGAAGATTCTATTAGTTTCTGCCCATCTTTCTTGGCTCAACCACAGGGCAAAATAACTAATACCAGGACTTCGCGCTCTCATGTTGCTTTGTGATCTGACTTTTGTTGGCGGGGCGACAACATTTATTAGTTTACCTGGTGGTCCAATTAAATGAATTTTGAAACCGCTGTTTTTCTGTTTCAAAGTGAATGAGCACGTACATATTATTATAATGGCTCGCTATTGCTTTCGCGGTAATTTATTGTTAAGTGTTTTATGAATAGTTTTGGTTTGTAAATGTAAAGGAAATGAGGGTGAAAATTTCGTTGTAATCGTGGTCGTCATCTTCATTGTTGTTCTCATCGTAATCGTAACCGGTTTGGTCGGTTACATTGTCTTGATGAAAAGGAAGAAGACAAACGGTAAACTATTCTATCATCTAAAAACAAACTTTACCACGACCAATTACTTTTATTGCTGAATCACCAATCAACAGAAATCTATTAACTCATTAATCACCAATACAATCTCATAAAACCTTGAATAAATATTAAACTAAGGTTTTAATGTCATCGTCCAGGCAGAAGTATTAGACCTAATGCCTACGTACGAGTTGATGTGTAAGGCCCTGCGTTTTGACAATGCGTGTTTGCAACAGACGAATAAAGTTTTGTTCTGTTCTATTAACAAGACGCATCCATTGTGTACAAATTGCTAGCGTAGGTCAGTATGAAGAAAACGAACCTTACTATGTTGAAATAGAGGAAATAATTATGTGGTAGATAATGTTTTATTTTAAATTCTACACACTAAATGATACAGTACCTACAAGTTTATCAAAAGTCCCCGAGAACCATATTTTCAATTTTGCAATAGACTAATTGCCTAATAGCTTGCACATGTGATTTAATCTATTTTCCGCTTACTTTCGCAATGGGCAATGGGCTTGTAACAATATCTCATTTTTTGAAGGCAGCATATCTCAATAACTGCCAATTTCACAATCAGGCATGTTATTTTGTTTGCTGAAAACTTGAATAAATTATATCCGTGTTAGCAATGAATGCAAAATTGTGAATATTTATTTGGATCCCTCGCTACGTGCACTTGAAACAGAAAACATTATACGCTCTTTTGAGGTTGCGATGTATCAGCTCAATTATCTGCAATATTGTCATTTCAATTATTATTTTAATATTTTCATTATTATTACGGTATTATTATAATCATTACTAGTATTATTATTATTATTATTACTATTATAAGTTTAATAACAATAATTATTTTTTATATTATTAGTAACTTTATTATAATTATCATTATTACTATTATTATTATTATTATTATTATTATCATCATCGTCATTTTATTATTATTATTCATCATTGGCATTGCCAACGGATCTGTTATCAGGCTATCTGGGTCGCCGCTTGTCAGTGGATTGTAATCTTGACATAGTGCCCTGAAAAGCCACCGAATTGAAACGTTGGATCAATGCTGACAAGTTCTGGAAAAGGAAGTTTGTCTCTCGGGTGTCACCGGTAGTTGTCGAAAGTCGGCGTCCAGTCTCAGACAGAAAGGCGAGGCCTTCACTATTGAGGGGACCGAAGGTTTCTATAGCGATTGGAACAAAAGCGTATTTCTTCTCTAGCTCAGAATATGTTGTGTGTTTCCTTGTGGCTGCTATCTCCGCCGCTCCTCCAGCTGTGGAAGCTGTCTCGGGGATATAAGAAGCGGCCACTGTGTCCACCACCGTTGCGTCCCAAAGTAAGGCCAACCCCCCACTCCACGGTATCAGGGTCTGCCCGTCCGGTCTCTTTCCATCTAATCTAGAAAGACCTGACGGCTCCTTGACCGCTGGAATACCGGCTCTGTTGAGGCTGCGATGGATAAGGTCGTTGATATTGCAGTGTCTTGCTTGACGGCCAAAACCCAATGAACAGGACAGGCCATGTGCGCCTCTGGCAGAGACGAAGGCGCGCATGCGCAGGTGTGCGGCTCGCAGATGGCCACCCCTAATCGTAGGCCGACCGCCACCCTCATGGTATCGTCCTCCAGTGGGAGATCGCGAGAAACGAGCGGGAGAGCGTATAGCCAGTCCGAGGCGTGCGGTGACTACAAGGCCCTTAGTCTCGCCTGGTCGTAGGGATCCTATAGCTTTTCTTCTAGTGCAGACAGAACCGCGTTTAACAGCGGTCTGTCAAAGTGGACTTGTTTATGGCCTGGCGTCATCGGGGCAGAGGCTTCGGTAAGTTGAAGCCAGGTAGACATCGCCGAGTCGCATGCTGAGTCCGATTTCACCGCTACTGATTCTAAGATGAGGGACTGGATCTGGAGAGTGCCCACGGCTGAAGCCAAAAAGGCGGGAAGTGCCAGCGAGGACGCCCTCCTAAGTCCCAGTCCTCCCATCCTGATCGGGAGAGTGGCCTGACCTCATTGGTCATCGGTCATCGAAATGTTGAAGATTCGCTCGATCCCTTCTCGCAGCAGGCCGTCGTAAGCCCATAGACGCGGGTGGTCGTGGCAAGGGGTGCATCTCAATAAATGCATGAGTTTAGGCAAGCCCATCGAATGTCTAAGGATCAGTAGAGCGTCTTGTCTAGCGATTAGTTGCAGCCTGTCGAGGGCAATTTTAAGATCGGCCAAACAAGTGTCGAGGGCTGAAAGCAGGGCATCCGTCGGCGAGAGCGGAGCCCCTAGGAGCACGGCCGATGATGCATTGACTCGGGCGAACTGCCGCACTAATGTTTCCATCCCCCAGTTTTCGGCTACCGCCGCCGCCAGCGCCTGTCTTCCATCCGAGCTCGTAGGCCTATGTCCTTCGCGGGTGTCCGCGTCTGGTTGGAAGATAGTATCGGCCAAAGTCAGCCATCCGTCATAAAAATCTGCAATGCGCTTCTTGACGATGGACGTAAGATTGCGGCGTCGGCCGCCCCTCAAAGGAGTTTCCAAAGTTCCCGCACCAAAGGCGAGGAGGCGCCGCCATCCTGCGAGGTTCGCAGGGTCCGCCAAAATGGACTCCATAATGTCGGTTAGAAGGCGGCCAGCTCCTGATCTAGCTACCTTGGGAAAATGCCTGAGAAGACCTCGTGAGAAGCAAGGGTGTCGCATTGACCTGACAGGTCTCGGGTCCGAATCAGTGGCGGCATCGGTCGTCCGTTCTTCCTCAGTCGTGATTTGTTCGGGATTCGCATTTGTCGCGACGGTCACCGAGCCAAAAGGTGCCAAAGGGAATCCTGAAGATAAGGGCGGCTTATTCGAACTCGGACATGGATTGGCTCTGGGCCCGTGTTGGTGGACCATGCCGTCCTTGTTATGGAGTTGGCGAACTGAATGGCATACATTGCATGTCTCTTGTGCCTTCTTCTGCTTTAGTTCAAATGTCCCTGTCAGGGTCGGTGAATCCGTTCTCTTAGTGATTGTGTGATGTGTTAAATTGTGATTTTGATTCATTTGAAAATTTGGGAAACAGTGATATTGTTTTAATCTCTTGGTTTGATTTCTACAGATTCAATTCAGTTTGTTTACTATTTATTATTATTATTACTATAATTTTAATAACAATAATTATTTTTATTTTTATAATTAACTTTATTATTATTATTATCATTATTATTTAAATTAATCGTTAGGCCCCTATTTCATTCCCCAAGAGCAATATGCAATATAATAACATAACTAATGTGTAGCGAAATACTGGCCTTAAACTACATAGGCTTCCTTTTAATTGTACCACAGAGAGTCTGACGATGGATGCAATGCCATCATTACAACGCCGGACATTCTGCGAGGAGTCCAACTATGTTGAAATAGGAAGAGGTTCGATCATCGACGACAGTCGCTGCAGCGGAGAGTACTACGCTGGACTAGACGACCAGGAAATGGCCAAGGCGAACTTCTACGTAGCGCTGAAGCAGGGATGCAGCACCAGTACTAAGAAAACAGTCAAGTGATGAACTGAAAACCAGATGAGAAAGGCATCAGTGAAAGAGTGAAGATCTTAAAGACGAAGAAGTAATGCAGTAAAGATAAAGAACTGTTTATTTTTAGTATTTTCATTCTATATTAGGCAGATTGAGTCTTCCCAAAGGCAGGCCCGATGACAGAGATTCCGGGCCCCATGGAAGAGCTATTTAATTCCAGATTATTAAGCGGAGTTAGCCACCAGCCTCTTAGACGGAATCAGCGTGTAGGCCAACTATTACGAATAATGATATGTAAGGTATTACTCAGATAATATTTAACTATTTATAATATTTTTCATTAGCTGATCGTGGGTCCAGCGTCGGGTCCTACAATATCGCAGGTCTTCTGGACATTTTCCGCCTCTGATATCCCCTCTCAACGGGTCTGCCTAAGGGCGAGACTATACCCATTGCTCAAAATTATTATGCAGAAAAACTACAGCGTACCGCGAATAGGACATTGCTTCGCAAAACGGTAAGAGCGCAATATTTCGCACCAGTCAAGACATTTTCCTGTATTATAGGAAAAAACGAGATACCAGAATGAGATGAGATGTTGAGAGGACAAAGGCTGCATTAAAAGAATTCAACGGACGACGCAGTCGGGGACGACAGAAGCAGATATAGGAAGATACGATTCAAAAGGACCTGAAGACTATAAAATTGAAAAGGGAAGACATTGGTGACACAGTGAAGTGGAGAAGAAGGATCCGTGAAGCTTACCTCTCCTAATATGAGGGATTAATTCAAGCCTGAAGGAGATATATTTAAGATATTTTATTGCTCGATAAATGCAAACGTTCAAAATTGGAACTATTGATAAGCTGTGTTTGAAACAAGGGACATGGCGGCGATTCACTTCAGATTTCGATGTAACTTTGTAGCAGTCTCATCAGATGTGGTTTAATTCTTCGCTGTCTAGATCTGAAGTCTGTCCCCACTTGGTATCTAGACTTGGCGAGTTCTCATATTAAATATTCATGAAAGTTGTGTCACTCGTTGAATATTCATTGCCAGTAATCAATTAACCATGACGTTATCATAGGCATAGTTTATTCTTAAACGCTTAACAACTGTCCGCTGTTTAGTGCCCTTTAAATTAGTTTATCGCTTTCATCATAGGGAACTGTCTGTTTCTGAATCATAATTCAGCCCGCGAAACATAGAATAATAACTTTGCATGTAGGTATCTTTTAAGGAGTAGCAGTAAGAGTAATAATCAACCCAACGAAGCAATTCGATTGAGGGCACAGGAGTCCTTCACGCGAAAACATTGAAATTCTCTTCAGAACATGGCAGATAATCAGGATCTAGATACGACTGATATATATAAATTATATTATATATATTGCATATTATACAAAAAAATAAATATGTAACGCGCCAGTCTACTTCGCCTCGTTTAGTATCTCACTCTGTGAAGTTAGCAACAAGCTCCATTTAAATTAAGTCGTTAGAGGTCTTGTGGATTGTTTTAAATGTTGGTAGTCAAAAGGAAAGTCTGGCATTTAAGGTGGATCATAGACATTTTAAGGCAGGTGAATTAATATTACAGAATCTCACATTTGCATCGAATCTAGACTTCAGTAAATAATTACTTGAAAATCGTTGTCAGAACGAATGACAAAAATTCATTGCACGATGAAGTGAAGCACGTTCCCTATTTGGCGATTATTTCCTATTTGGCGATTATTCCCTATTTGGCGATTATTCCCTATTTGGCGATTATTCCCTATTTGGCGATTATCCCCTATTTGGCGATTATTCCCTATTTGGCGATTATTCCCTATTTGGCGATTATTCCCTATTTGGCGATTATTCCCTATTTGGCGATTATTCCCTATTTGGCGATTATTCCCTATTTGGCGATTATTCCCTATTTGGCGATTATTCCCTATTTGGCGATTATTCCCTATTCTAGCGCATGTTTGGTTAGACGCAAAAATACAGTTATAAAAAGATCCAGCGCTTAAGTTTAAAAAAAATGGCATAACTATTAGCGATCCAAGTTCACCGTAATTCTGTGACAAATAGCATTTGAAAGCAATGTTCAGCAACAAATTTTACACAACAAAGTCATTTCATTTTCCCACTCCATTGACCACACCACAGCACAGTTTTTTCAGTTCAACTCCCTCGCGAGTCTCGCCTCGTTCCTCCATGATACTCGTCGCCCCATGATTCATTCATCTATCATAACCCTCATGCAAATATTGATAAACATACTTTTATTTGACGACATTCACATTTACACTGGCCCCAACACCGGCTCCTCACAGAACGTAACCACGTCAACAGCAACACAATTAAATTTCTTCTCAATATCTGCAGTGTTCGGTCTTTCTTAAATCCAAAAAATCTATTACCCTAACTGACCTTGTCTCCTCTTTTTGTCCACCAGATATTTCTCGGTGACGCTTCATTGACTTTCACATAACATTTCGTCAGGATTGATAACAAACCCACGATGGTGAATACTGCAGAGAACACATGTGTCTCTCAGTGATGTGTTTCAAACCTGGTGGCAGCCAGAAGAGGTACAGCAGCGAAGTAACCAGCAGTACTCGGATAATCACTGCCGTTCCGAACTTTCTTACGCAGATCTCAAATTTCAGATATAATTGTGTCCAGTCAATTTTTAGTGTGCTCCACTTTCAAAATCTATAACTGTATCCGATTACAATGTTTACATCGGTCGAGTTCAGCTTTTGGAGTGTATGGAAATTAACAATTGGTATGAAAGTGGAGGCTAATAGCTAATCCGTAGGAACAAGAGGGTTGGTGATTAGTATAGAAATTAAATCTTTTAGTACTCTATAATTTTATAATTATTAGTAAAACAGGGCAACAACGCAGACAAATAGGAGGTGTATGAAAAGTAAGACTTTACAATCTGTTATAATTGTCATTTATTATTATTATTATTATTTTAGTCCCGATGCAGTTCTGATTCCTCAGGTGATAAAACCAATGTCCGGAAACTGAGAAATTGGAGTACCTGTAACGGCTACGTCTCCACCCGTTCAAGCATTAAGAAAGTACCGCGAACACGACTGCATTGAAGAGCTGGGATGATGATGATTATTATTATTATTATTCTTTTAATCTGAATGCAACAGAAAGTCAATGCCCAGGCTGAGTAATGAACACGAGGATCTCAGTACATAAACTGTTTCGTTTAACTTTCAGTTCAATCAGCTGTCATATAATATCAAGTTTTACATTGCGCTGAATTTTTTTACCATTGAAAAAAAATCAATGCCATCTACAGTTGCACAGGGAAAAGTGACGACAATTCCACTCTGGACATTTTCTGTAACCCACATAAGTGTAGACCACTTAGACCACTTAACTTATCTCCATGTTTAGGCCTATCGCTGTCAAATGTATCACAACTATCCATTCGTGGTGTTTCCTACACCAGTTATAATTAACATTGGTCGGTTAAAAGTGTCGCGGAAACTGTGAGCATCATAAATGAAATATAGATGTCCGGTTTTGACACAACGAAAGCGTTTACCTCGATTCTTTGTCAACAACAGCTACATTAAGTATGAAATTTTCGCCAAACACTCAGGAATTGCAGCAAGATGGCGGACAACTAATTTGCTTATCACCATGACGACGCGATTGTGTTAAGATAGCGTCGAAATGAATCCCTAAAAATACATTAATTCTCATTTATTGCAAGACTTCGTGACAGATTCGTTACTTTACCGTAAATCACGCTTAGAATAATTTGTCATTCTTTTGTGCTATTCTATTTTTCTGTCAGGAAAAATGTGAACTAATATATTAATCTACAAACAAACCACTCAAATTTAGAGATCTTGTATCAGTGTCCGCTCGATAATCAGGAGGTTCGATAGTCCGAAGTTTCGATAGCCCGAAGATTTTATAATCCAACATTAATTTAACTAAAAGCTGGATTAATTGATGAAAGAACGTGTAAAACTGGGAGCTGGATCGATGTGAAAAGAATCATCCCTAAATAGAAGCTGGATGAATGAAAAGAAGGGTGCAATACAGCTTCTAGCCAAACATAATTATTTTCAACAATCGAGCTACCATTAAAACCGCAATCTATCACCTATCGACCGGACACAATACAATCTTCGGACTATCGAACATTCGGACTATAGACACAGAACACTTGTGTCTCCACTCAAAGAAAACCCTAATGGAACGCTATTTTGTCAAAAGGTGGATTCCTTTAGGTCAATCTTTACAATTGATTCCTTCGATTTCTTTTCACCATTGCCCATTCTGACCTAATCGCCTTCATCTTCATTTGCCCTTCAACGTCTTCCTTGCTTCTTCATCGTTCCTTCGGCTTTATTCGGGACTTACTTCAATTAATCCCATTTCGACAGCGTAGGCCTATACAATTGATTGCCAAAAACTTGGTAGATTTCCATGTTACTTACTTGCTGTATATGTTGTCATTTACTTATTTGCTAAATTTTTCGCCGTTCGTGTCATATGAGCGAACAGCCTATGATCGTCCGTATGAACGATCGTCTTATGAGCGAACGTCCTACGATCGTAAAACTCTATCTTTGAAGATGGAAATCGTGAAGAATTACGTGTTGTGGCATATACCTCGAATAGGTCACCAATTATATATAATAATAATATATATACATATATATACTGGCTGTTAACCCGTGAGAAATCACAGGTCTCACTTAATTTTAACCTTACAAACGCTGCCCGTCGAATGCAGTGACTTTTGCGCTGCATATTATTATTTAGGTCAACTTCTGTCCAATCACGCGCTTTGAATATGATAGACGTAGACATACATGTGACTTAGGTATTAATTATTATTGATGATCAGTCCTCCAATACAGAGACGCAGTCTGTATAGGGCCTAATACATATTTTGTAAAATTTGAGATAATAAAGTGACTGAGAAGAACCAACAGAGATAGACCTACTCAGGTGTTCGATATGCATTGTATAATTAGCTCAGGAGGTCAGAGATTAATTTGTTGTGATTCGTTTAAACTCGTGCACACCTTTGGTCGGATTCTTAACAGCCAGGATTTATCGCTTAAAGCAAATCAGATTATAATTTCTACTGATACGCTGATTGAATTAGGCCCCAGTTGACAGGTTTTCAATTTACACGCATTGTCGTGCACACTGTACACAAATTTAAACTTAAGTGTCGTTGTAGATCTCTTAGTGTAGTACGGCGCTGTCATTTGGAACGATTTGTTTGATAATTTGCATATCAAACATAATAAATGGTTTGATCGTGGAAATCTTTCAACTTACGTCTTCATTAATAATGAGAGACTAAAATATAACTTGTCTTTTGTTGGCCTACATACTTCATTCTGGGATGCAATTTTTAACGGACTTGATTGCCAGAATCATGACAAACTGTTTGCGATTATCCATATTTTAAGATTGCATTAAAATTGTTCTAAAGACAAGTCGCATCCTATGTTTTCATAAAAGTATTGAACAAGAGGTGATGACAGCTCTTCGTGCTTTCTCGTATGTTATCGCCGGATCCGGTAACAGGTGAGCTTAAATGTGAAGTTACAGTTTAGGCCTTTTGGAACACGATGTGTGTTGCCATTAGAGTCGAAGCAGGTAAATAGTTGCAAATTAGCTTCTCTTACTGCTCTATAATGGTCCAGGAACACTTAACAGTCAACGGTCAAGCCTGAACTGGATTATGTGTTTGAAGATGAACCACCAGTTGACGCTAATAAAAATCGTTCACTTGAATATAACTGTAGTATCTGGGCATAGCAAAGATTGGATTTGCTGCACTGCAGCAACATTTCAATAATGTGAACAATAATATTGACGAGCAACGTTCTTATCGACTTTAGCCTGATTAGAGAAACTGACTTTAGCGCAAGGCCTTCGACCCTGCCCATTCTTGATTGTTGACTTGGCCTATCTCAGCTTTACACGCCTGCATCCTGGAAACGAAACCAAATAAAGATGATTTATCTAGAGATGTAATAGTTATTTGGACGGCAACAATTGTTTGCTAAGGTTGAAAGACGCTGTGTACACTATGGCTTTAAGGATGCTATTGCTCATCGCTGCCTTTGTAACTCGTGACATAGGTAAGTGAAAAAAATTATGCAAAAATCATGTTCTGAAACATATAATAATGCAAATCATAGCAATAATATTAACCTTTAACGACTTTCAAGCAGGAGGATAGGAGAGACAAATGTTATCAGAATAAAAAAGTTTAACCTAGAGAAGACACTTAACCTAGAGAAGACACTTAACCTAGAGAAGACACTTAACCTAGAGAAGACACTTAACCTAGAGAAGACACTTAACCTAGAGAAGACACTTAACCTAGAGAAGACAGCCTACATTCTCTTTAGATCACACAGGAAACGTACTCCAACTGTAAACCTGCATAATTTAATGATACCCTACACCTTTATGACCCAGGTTAGATCTACTAAATTCCTTGGAATAATCGTTGACCAGCATTTAACTTGGGAGGACCACATAAACAGCATCTCGGCAAAGGTGGCAAAAAACGTTGGGGTACTAAGAAGGACACGTTCATTGCTCCCACCTCTTATCAGAGTACAATTTCACTATATACTTATTTATCCCTACTTATTGTATTGTAATGCTATCTGGGATCTACCTACGAGTCATGACTTAAAAAAGTACTGCGACTGCAAAAGCGAGCCATTCGTTGCATAGCTGGTACTTGCTCCTCCACTGCTCTTGCTTTTAGAGAATTCAAAATATTGAGGACCTATGAAATTACTACCCTCCAGATTGCGCTATTCATGTATCGCTTTAAGCATTGTCTGCTACCGAGGAGTTACGATAGCTACTTTCAAGAAGGTCACTTGCTGCATTCTTACAGATCCACAAATAATTATCGACCGATATATGCTCGCACTAATACCCGTAAGTATTCCATTAAATGTACAGGACCCAAGATTTGGAATCAAATTCCTCCCATTGTCCAACTAAAGCCCACGCTACTGTCCTTTAAGCTTAAGCCAAAATCCATCTTATTATACGACACTCTCAGCTGGAAATAACTAGAATTCTCTTCGCTCATCAATTGTGGCAATGTAAGAGGCACAGCCTAGTAAGCTTATTTAAGATTCGTTAACTCGTATGACTGTATAATTTAACATCTACTTGTTACATTATATAAATATGCGCTCATTGGAACTATGCTATTGTATATCATGCTGCTATCGGTGGCCCTGTCAGCGGGAGGATATCCCTTAAGGCCTTCCCTTGTAACTTACCATTATTCGATGATTATTAATTTCCTATTTTATATGTTTATTATGTTACAAGTCATTGAGTCAATTGATTTGGTTTTGTTACAGTAAAATTATCGTTATCGTTATCGCTATCGTTATCGTTTTTCACCCACGATAACTTCAACATCTTCTTTCGCTGTTCCCAGAAATTGCTTTTTCTCAATTCTGAAAGAACTTCTGAACGATTCAAACTTATAGAGGCGCTACACAAATGCACGGACACGCTGAATTAAATAAAAAATAGGGACTTTGTCACTTCTATACCTGTCGCATAACCGAAGCTTATTATTATCGACAGGATACAACGCCGATTTAATAGTTAAGCCGAATAATTTGGCCGTCATGAAGGGAGAAATTGCGATTCTAAAATGCAGAACGGACAACGTCTCCATCAGATTAGTATGGAGAATGTCTAATAATAATACGCACGGAACGATCATTTACACCGGAAACCAACTGACGAAGGATTCACCAAAGTCCTGCAAAATTGAGACCAGTGGCAGAGGAGACTTTAATCTTATAATTGAAGCAAACGAAATTACAGCAAACAGATACATTTGCGATGAACCTGGAGCAATGAGAGCAAGCGCAGAACTCGTCGTCTTAGGTAAACGATTCATTATTTCGATTACTTTAGTTCTGACCATTGAATTTCATTGCCTAAGCCAACCAGCGGAATGTAAAAATGCAAGTTAATCAGACATTAATGCATAAAATTCTTTACTTGCACAGATTATTCTAAATTGTGATTTATTTTAATAATGAAAAATACTCCAAGTACCACTGTTTAATTAAAAAAAATTTCCATCAGAATTTTCTTATTTGTGTTTACTATTTTTAGCGTCTACACCGTTGTGCACATGCTTCGACCACAATGCCGTTACTGTCGTAGCATCGAACAAAGGCATGCAGATACAGATGCAATGCTATCTCATATATTGGGGAAACTGGGCGCCAGAGATGGAGTGGAGACACGTTTCGGATGGCAGTTCGAGCGATGGGGAAAACATATTGTCTGTGAAGGAAAACGTATACCATTCCAGCAGCGATAATTATGTATCGACTGCAATCACAGTTGCTGGAAACTCTTGTCGTTCTGACATCACTTATAAATGCATCACGGGGTTCGCAACAACCGGGAAACCTATACAAACCACAGCCACAAACATTCCTGATTATTCGTTCATATGGATCATATCCATCTGTTACAATAATAATAGTAAGAAATGAAAGCTACATACTCCTCTTATTAACTCTAATATCACCTATCACATAATAAATGTAGTTTAACCACCTGGCAATGGAAGAACTAAGCAACATTACAGGTAGGGAGTATCGAACTCGCTTCCTCTGCGTTGCACGCCAGTGTGTTATCCATTAGCCTAAGAACTACCCACAATTTTTTTTAAGTTTACAAAGTGCAGCTTAACTGTAATAGTATAGGACCTCTACACACCACAATGTATCTATAATACATGTTCACTTCTTTCTTAGCCTACAGACTATGAGCAGTTGAGCATAAGATTATTCTATTACACAAACATTGCACTAAGTGTGGTCTGAAACACTCCTATGATAGCCCTAATTATCATTGTCATATCTCATTTTCCCGTATTATATACTATTTTAGAATAGTTATATTTCATTCAAGTAATAATTTCAGTAATAATTTTAACATTTCAGCTTACAATTCGGTCTTTGAACCTTTGGCAAGCAGTACATTGTCATATAAGTTTCATATATGTAATTAAACACTCTGATATTTATGGCTATTTACGGTTGGTCTATCAATAATTTAGACCGTTTTAGTACTATGCCTATTAGTTCGTCATGATGTATCAAATCTTTGGTCATTCTTCACTTATATAGTCATTGACTTAGTGCATCCGATGGGCGAAATGAGGAGTAAATCTTCCGAGGTGAATTACGGGGGCGAATTGCCCGTATCCCAATGTTCTTATTCGTGTTTACTATTTTTAGCGTCTACACCGCTGTGCACATTCTTCGACCACAATGCCGATACTGTCGTAGCATCGAACAAAGGCATGCAGATACAGATGCAATGCAAGTTGTTAAGTTGCGCTCATTTCTCTTGATAATTGAACTCCTTGATAACTTGAAAACCTGTGGACATATGACTGGTTGTTTGCATATAAACCTATTAGCGCATACATACGTGCGTGCCATGCGTATAAACACATGTATGCACTCATTCATACGTACATTCATGCCCACATACATGCATAGGGCCTACATACATGCATGCATAGATTATTGCGTTTGCTTTCAATGACGTCTTGTGCCTTTACTGTAGACTGCAAAGAGGTCACAATGTCGCTCATAATCGTCGCTGTAATCCTGGTTATCACTGTTTCCCTGGTCATTTGTCTTGCAATGAAGCAAAAGAAGAAGGGTATGTCTCGCAATGACTTTTTGTTTTTGCTTTGCGTGAGACAAAGTTATCATCAACTGATACCGTGGGTTATCAAGATTGTTAGAGTTCCTGAGAACTGACCCTTGATTACAAAACAACTCATATGACTCCCCTAATGCACAAAAATGATGTCTTTGTATATCTTAATTGCTTTAATTAATTATAAAACTAAATCAAATTGACTGGACCGTTAGTAGACCCATTATATAAATGTAGGCCTATACAGTATAAACATTAGTAATAGTCTATGTAAAATTTGCATTGATTTTAAGGAAAACTTGGGTTATTTCTTGGTTGGTAAGATACTAATGTGAATCATGCAACATTGTACATTTTCTTGCCTTTCTTTTCTATCAGTTCGTGACCCGACAAAAAGCCCCGACAATATAGCCCCTGACAAAATAGCCCCTGACAAAATAGCCCCTGACAAAATAGCTCCCGACAAAATAGCCCCAAATAAAATAGCTCCGAGCAAGCAGTCAATGTGGTTCAAAGTTAAAAAACATAGTAAACGAAGAAGAAAACCAAGGTAAAGCTCATAGGCATGACCAGATATTTTAATTGGTCCGTAAAGTAGATGAACATAGTAATTACATCACAAGCAATGAAACGATGCGCAGTACAGTAAAACAAAATAGCTTAACAGAGTTATGTATACGAGACGGAACAAAAAAAGGAAGAAGAACCCGGGCCTACCTTCACACAACATGCAAAATAGCAATAGGTCAACAAATTACAGTAATGGACAAATAAGTTAAGCCTCAAACCATTCACATTCTGGGATGTGTCTTGTTAGGTATCAGCAGTGATTCAACGCCCTATTAATTTTGAGCGCGTATGGGGGCGGCCATTTGATCAATAAATAGACGTTGTCCGTTACTAAGTAAGTTTTAAAAGTGTTTATGCACTTTTTTTAGACACGTGAATGTTTTGAAGCTTAACTTGGTTGTCCATTGCTAAGTTAGTTTTAAAAGTGTTCAAACCTATTGTAAAAGACGTGAATGTGTTGAGGTTTAACTTATTTGTCCATTACTAAGTAGGCCTACGTTTTAAAAGTGTTTAGGCCCATTGTATTACCTTACTATTTGTATTCGTTTACTATGTTTTTAAACTTTGAACCACATTGACTGCTTGATCGGAGCTATTTTATTTGGGGCTATTTTGTCGCGGCTATTTTGTCGGGAGCTATTTTGTCCGGGGTTATTTTGTCAGGGCTGTTTTGTCGGGGCGCCATGTCAGTTATAGCCTATATTCTTGAGCGTGGTCAATTTTAAATTTTTAAATAAAATTAATAAGTAATTTCAACAGTTGTGGTAATATTGCGTACAGTGTAGCTTGATCCATTTGCGCCCGTCCACCGTTGAAAATATGTTAATAATTCTGACAATTGCTAAAGCAGTAAGGATCAAAACGTGACGATGATGATGACAGCAGTTTTTAGTAAAGCATCGGTAATACATGAAGGCGTGGCTATCATACGTTCATGTTTAATAAAATTAATCTGGTTCCTCTATTTATTGCTACAGCACAAGAGAGAGCACCTACTGACAATGGGAGCATACTGACTCAAGATGAAACTCCACGGAATGAGTACAACGGCATGGAAACAAAAGCAGTTGGTCATATTCAGAACAGAGACACGACTGCAGCTACTCATCCAGGAGGCTATACAGACCTGAATGGAGGGGAACGAATCAGACCGACCACCTATACCCAGATTCAGATTCTTCAACAAAAGCCATCATGGGAGTGAGAAAATCTCTATTCTGATGTTAAATGAGTCTCTTATGCAATCGATGCCTACATGTATATTGGAAACAAGTTGTTGTAACTGTAATCGTACTTACGACCATTTATAGAGCGCCGTCAGTAGCAAGCTAGTTCTAGGGGGCTTTACGTAACAGTTCGCGGTCAACGCAAATATAAAAAAGACTAATTCTCGGCATTGCCTAGAACGTACAATGTTGACGGTTTCTGAAAGCAGAAAGTTAGTATCGCTCTATCAGATTTTGCCGCCATGCATCTCGAATAAAATACTTTCACTTAGACTAAGTAACTTTAACTGTTTCCCAATCATTTTTCAACGCGTTATTGAGGAATTATATAGAAGCCATTTTATACAGTATAGGTGTATTAATTTCATATTCAAGTTTTACATGCACTTTGCAGTTTGTGTTAAACCAACAATCTAATCTCTTCAGCATGTCTATGACTATCTAAAAATAAGATATGGGCCCCAGACGGACTATATGCGGACATGCGACTAGGAAACATACAGTATATTTAAATGATCTCCCAACTATAAGACAGTGTCAGTTAGTTTTGGCCAATGGTTAATTACATTTATTATTCCTGCCAGGGCCAACATTTATAGATGCTGACTCGTCTGTACTGCCTATTAAACTGGTGTCTAAAACAGTATCAAATATTATGCTATCCATTGGTTATTAAAGCTAGTTATTCTACAAAAAACAGCTGTCAGATTAATAAAAAAAAGTACCACACAACTATTTCAGCCATTCCTCTTTTGTAAAACATAAGATACTTAAAATTCACCAGTTGAATACACTATTCATGTATAAAGCTGCAAATAAACGTTTACCATCGTCATTTGATGACTACTTTGTCACCACTTCTGATCTATAGGCCCACATTCATATAGAACCAGGCAAGCTGAGTCGTACCGATCAGTATATGCAAAGACAAACACTAGACGCGTTGCTCTAAGGTCAATTGGCAATCTACCTGGAATGCGATACCAACAGAAAATAGACAATTACCAAGACTGAAATTATTAAAAAATCATTACAATATTACCTGTTGGAAATGAGTTATTAATGTTATTGGTTTGCTCCGAAATCACCCAGCCACTCTCCGCCGACATCGTCAATTGATGTTCAGTTAAGTTCTTAGTTAAGTATTCTCAATGATTAGTTCTTTGTCTAGACTATATTTTGCTTCTATATGATATGCCTCACTGCTGCCTCTCAACTAAGATGCAACTTGGGTGGCCCTATTAAGTGGGTCACTTGACCCTTCTGGGCCTCCTATTTGTTCTCACTTGTAATTAATAAAGTCTGTAATCTACTGAACATAAATTTTTTTAAATTTTGTTTGATTTGAAATTTGATGATAATAATAATAATAATCCAATCTGTCTATGACTTTAATAGCGCCGTTATCTGTAACACCTAGGACATAATATCATAGTCGCTCCGAGTAAAACCGCCATTAAACTAACTCTGGGGTGACAACTTATGGTCTGAAACATGTGTCCCACACCAATCTGCATAAATAGGTCTACATTCTGATCCCAGCGTTCGATACTTGACAATCTTGCTAAGTGCGGAATCTGCCTTATTGCAAGGTTAAATACTTATACGATGCTGCAAATGTGTCAGGTACCGCGTGACATCCCATGCCAGGCGAACGGCCTCTTGACCAAGGTATAATGGTGACTCCATCGGGCCTCTTGCCGTCAGATCTGGAGAGAACTTTGGGATCTTTGATGACCAGTATTTTGGCTCTGGTGAATGCTCGATAAATTATCAGCCCCTAATCATTCGATGCCGTTGATGCCTTTCCGTTCCTTTGACGCAAGGAAATCCTCCGTGTTCACTGTTGGGATTTAATATTACACCAGATTCGCACGTGTGTTTTTCGCATGATGCAGATTTCGCTTCCGATTCTTAGCACCTCTTCCCTAATCGTTCATCCTGCAGTAATTATGAAAAGTAGCCTACTTTGTGTGGTGATCATTTCATCGCTAACAATCGGGCCTTATTAGCAGAATGAGCAGACTTATCTGTGCACTGTCATATTATGTAAAATGTATATTCTTACGTGAATATAATTAATTTTACTCGAGATTTTTGTAATTCGTTATAAGCAAAAATTGACCAAATGCAATTATTGTTATTAGCCTATTATTATTATTTTTTTAATTTTACCCGCGGTAAATACTGAGCCCTCGGGTTGATAAAACTAATCAGCGGAGAGAGACAGGTGGTTTTCTCGAACGACTTACCCCTCTGCAAGATCCGGGCACCGGCTGCACAAACGAGCCACGGAACGAAATAGCTTTGAAACGTTGTATCGTGACTAACAAGCGCTGAAGAAGGTCGCTTGTCTATTTTTGCTCTCCTGTGGCCATGGCTATACGGCGCCCCAGCTCTCTGATGAATTCGAGCCCAGCGGCATTGATTGGCCCCATTGTTTTAAATGGAACAGGTACAAAGTGGTAGGTCGCCATCAGCGCATTGTATTTCACATTCTTCCTGTTAGCCGCTTGCTCCGCTGCTGCACCCTCTATGGCCGATGCTAAGTGGAGATATGATGATGCTACGGTGTTCGTAACTGTGACGTCCCATAGCATGCACCGTCCGCCTCGCCAGAGTATGATGGTTTACGCTAATAACCGCGATCACAAAACAGCGATCGTCGACACCGCGATCACAATGTAGCGATGCACAAAATAGCGATTTCAAATTTTTAATAATAATGTCAAAAGAATTTTGTTTCGTCAATCCGTAATGTATACTAAAACATTACTTTCGTCAATAGAACTGCTGGTTTCACAAGAAACTATTTGCCTACTTCCATAAATCCGGCCTCGGTCTTCGTTAAAATTATTTAATAAAGAATCTAGACTATAAACCAAAGATCAACTTTTTCTTTGGGAAGCAATTTTAGGCCAAATTCGAAACTGGGCTGTAGGCCTATGTTGGAATGTCCAGAGCAAAACATTCCATAAAATTATGCGTTGTCGCTAATAAAAGGCCGTTTATTGTGAAACTGGAAGTTTCGTTGATGAAAATAGAACTTGCATTTATCATGGGCATTGATATTAAAATGCCTTGCATATTTGTAGGCCTACAGCCTAAAAACGATAAAAACGATATGTTAAAATGCGTACATCAGTAGGTTAACAATTATTCATCCTTCGAAATAAACCTTGTAATCTGAGTGCATGCTAATGATTGAATCAATCCATGTAGGCTACATGTCCATTCAGAAACAAATTAGCAATCTTCAATGAATATTTTGCGATCGCGGTTTTTTACGTGCACCGGTATGACTTGACTTGACTTGTCCTTACTCATTACTGCGGATCGGAGACCAGAGCCAAAGATATCATTTTTCTCCATCTCACTCTGTCCCACGCACTCCTCATGCAATCCGCTCTCGGCAGTCTCATCCACTCCTCGATGTCATCCATCCACCGTCTTCTAGGTCTACCGGTGCTCTTTTACCATCCACGTAGCCCTGTAGTATGAAGGCCGGCAAACCGTCCGCTCTGACAATGTGTCCGAATTAGTTCAACTTCCTTCCCTTCACCACCTCCAATAATCTATGGTCAGGTTGTACTTCCTGCAGTATGAACTCATTTGTTCTGTGCTCCCTCCAGTTGACTTTCAGCATCCTTCTGTATGTCATCATTTCGAAAGCTAATACTCTTCTTTTTTCCTGCACCTTCAGTGTCCATGTCTCGCACCCATATATCGCCACCGACCACACCATCGTCCTCATAACTCTTGCCTTCAACCAAGTTCCAAATGATCTGTCCCTCCATAAAACAGCATGTGATCCCACAGCCGCTCTCGACAATCCTAGTCTGGCTCTTATCTCTCCACTTCCATCCTCTGTTTCCCCCAGCAAGGCTCCCAAGTATCGGAAATATTCTACCTGCTCCAAGAGTTCGCCGTTACATGTGATCTCCATATTTTCATGGGCTCTACTCGCTCTCATTATCTTCGTGTTTTGGTGTTCATTTCCAGTCCATATGACTTGGATATCTCGTTTATCCTGTCCAGCAGCTGCTGGAGCGCCTCCGCCGATGTGGCGACGAGTACGAAATCATCTGCGTATCGTAGGTTTTTTATTACTCGTCCACTTATAGATATGCCGATCCATTTGAGTTCATCTGAGATTCCCTCATCACCTCCTCTGAGTAACAGTTGAACGACAGTAGCGACACCAAGCATCCCTTACCCCTTCCATATCCTGAACCATTCTGTTGTTTCTTTTTCTACTTGAACTGCAGCCTGCTGTTTCTTGTACAGGCTCTTGAGTACTTTCGCCGCCTGTTTATCCATTCCCATTTCTTCCATCACTCTCCAGAGCTTCCCGTGTTTGACTGAGTCAAAAGCCTTTTTATAGTCTATGAAAGCTATGTAAAGGGGTATTTGGAATTCTGATACCTTCTCAATGATGATACCTAGGTTGAATATCTGATCTCTTGTCCCCACTCCTCTTCTGAAACCCATTTGTACATCTGCCAGCTCCTCTTCCGCCGTCTTCCGCATCCTGGCAAGTAATATCCTCAACAATATCTTACTTGCATGGCTGATCAATGCAATGGTTCTATGTCTTTCACATTTTTTCGTGCCTTTGACTTTTAGTAGCGTGACAAAAATTGATCTTGTCCAACTTTTGGCCAATCTTCCGTCTCCAATATCCTATTGCATAGCCTACAAAAGATTGCTGCAATCGCCTCGCTGTCCAACTTCCATAGCTCCGCTTTACCTTTTGGAAGTCTTTAGATTGCATCTCTAACCTCAGCTAAAAGTATTGGCGTTGGTATTTGCATCCCTCTTCTGCCTTCATCTTCATTGTTATCACTGCCATCCTCCACATCACCCTCTCATCCCCCACCCCACCTGCGTCCTCATCTCTGTACAGCTCTTCAGTATACCGTTTCCATCTCTCCTTCATGCTTTCCATATCCGAAATAGCCTTACTTCTTCATCCTGTATAATCCTCTGTTTAGGTATCGTATTTTGTCGAAATTTATTTATTACATCATAAGCTATTTTTGTCTTCCCTCTTTTCATGCTCTCCTCAATGTCTTCATATAGTTGCCATTCTTTTTTCTCGAGTCTTATCTCTCTTTGCAAGTTACTTTTGGCCTCAGTGTATGCTTTACGTCCTTCTTTACCTCTATCCTTGTTTGGCTTCAGCGCTCTTGTTTTCTCTAACAGATATTATTATTATCAGTAATATGTAGTAGGAGTATAAGTGTTATACATATTACTTCAATGTAATCACTAGTAATAAGTTCAGTTGTGATTTAAATAGATGACATTCAATTTATGTCCTCTTTCCGCTGAATAGGGCCTAATAAGAAAGAAAGACGAACCGTTGTGATGCAGAACTTTTACAACAGTTACAGTTAGCAATGCTAAAAACACAACATAATATATAATGAACCATGCTAACGACATTAATGTACAACATAAACAGTGATGAATTTTAAATGCAAATTCGTTTCCACTAATACTCATATAGACTGGATCTATCTGCACTTTGATGTTGAACAGTGTTCAGGTTACTACGAAATGGTCTATTTTATAGTGAACAACTACACAACCTATCAATAAATAAGCAGTTAAAAAAATACAAAACGAATCCAGTAAACGTTAATTTTTCAGAGCATAAGGTTTGAAAAATAAATAAACTGATGATTTTATTTTTTGGATGAGATTTAAGACCGATATAAGAGTTTACGATTTATGTGAGCGTCTCATTAATGGGCTGTTTCGCGTGCTGAGCTTAGAATTGGACGAGGCCAATGAAAGCTGCGACGGAGGCGTGGAACAGCAGGATAAGAACAGAACATCCACGACGGTTGCCGATAAATCTCGTCGTCGTTGTACCAGCAACACCTGTGCGTAGGTGAGAAAAAGTAAAATGGCAACAGGTTACATGTATCATAAGGAATACTGTTCATACTGTGAATACTATTATAGTAAATAGTAACATTACACTCAACGTTAAGCATAGATCCCTGCATTCTCGTCATTCTCTGGATGTTTTCCAGATGGGACTCACAGTGCTCAATAAGGGCCGAGTATAGAAATACGGGTTCTATTTGAGCTCAGTGTGGATATGCTGGGAGCGTCGTAACTCTCCGATCCATCCACTCTTTATCATGGCCACAATTTCGCCTCCTGAAAATGGTTTCACTCTAAATTTAAATTTTTCCTTCGTGAACGTCTTACATGCAGTATTGTTGACACTTTATACATTGGCTCAAGTTCCTGAAAAACTCCGTATTCAGTCGAGGCTACCAGTTATACCCAGAGTAACGTCGAGCACAAACCAACAAGTCCCTTGCGTTTGGGAAGTTCACGCTGCTGATCAAGGAGAATTGGGTGTCCTGGAATAACTAAAAAGATCTGGTGCAACATCTTGGACAAGACTACGTTCAGTTCTATTAGCGACCACGTCACAAGAGGGAGAGATATCATCCTAGATAGGTAGTGATAAAGATAGGGAGAGATATAGGTAGGATAAAATAGGTAGGATAAGGTAGATAAAGATAGGGAGAGACATGGATAGGAAGAGATATAGATAGGGAGAGACATGGATAGGGAGATATATAGATAGGGAAAGACATGGATAGGGAAAGATACAGATGGGGAGACATGGATAGGAAGAGATAAAAACAGGGAGAGATATAGATAAGGAGAGAGACAAACAGAATCAATTTCAACATGCGATTTTAATGTTACTAGTAGGACCTATTGACACACAACTTATCTTTCTATCTAAAATTCTAAATGATGGCTTATGAATTCCATAGTAAAAAATAGCGTAGATCTCTTTGAACGTAAAAGCACGCGATGCTATTTGAATATGAGCAGTCGATGATCGATGATCTTTAACCGCTTTTGAGGTGTACGGTAAACGTTGAATTTCACTGTTAGGATGAATTCAATTATATCAACATACCTGCAGTCACAGAAGGCGTTTCTAAAAATATTAAAATAATAAATACATTAGTATTTCTGAATACAAGTTGCACTGTATATCAAAGGTTGTAAGTAGATAGACAAAAGTTTTAAATAAATAACTATAAATTAATATATAAATAAATAAATATCAGAGCTCATAAATTGGACATAGAAACAGGCGCTTTAGGACTTATGCAGGAGTTAACACGTAGAGCATACCCTTTTTCATTCATTCATTCAGAGCATTTATATACATCCCCTCAAGAAGCTCACTCAGGAGCGCTCCAAGCCCAGTCACTACTGAAGAAAAAGACTTGAGGGACTTGTAAAAACTTGACGTCTGGGCCCCAAGCAATGAGCGGAGCTCAAATGGGAGATTATTCCATATTGAAGGACCCATAACCGAGAAAGCACGGCACTACCAAACAGCCAATCGAGCACGTGAAGCTGGAAAGCTCACGCTTCGAAGAACTGTACAGTCTGTTACATATAGCCTCGGCTGAATCATGGCGCTACAGAAATCTTTTTATTATTATTTATTATTATCATTAATTATTATTTTTAATTATAACTATTATTGTTATTACTATCATTATCATTTTGTGGTCATTGTTATTATTATTATTATTATTATTGAATTAGTAAAACGGTTTAGTCAGATCATTATACTACACGGTGATTCATTAAAAAACGTACCTTACATAGGTTAGCATAACTCAGGTAAATGACCATTAATTTTAATGAAATTTCAGAATAATGATGCTTGATATTCTATTCAAGTGCTACATAAATCATTTGACACACCAAGCTAAAATGACGTGACGCGATTGACGAAACTAATGACGTCGCGAAAATATCGCGAAAAAATGGTGTTTACCGAAGAGGATAAACAATTTGTTACATTCTTACGAAAGAATAAAAAGTACAGTGCAAAACGTTTTCTAAAGAAATTTCCTGATAAAGAGTGGACTCTTGGTGGATTAAATGCGTTACTTTCAAAGATCGACAAAACTGGGTCTTTCCATCGTCGACCAGGCAGCGGCCGCCCGCGTACGGCAGCAACAACCGACAATGCTGAAAAGGTTGAATCGCTGGTGCTCAGCCAGGAAGATATGCCGCAAACGCATCGCACACAGAGACAAATTGCTCGAGAAATAGGAATCAGTCAGACATCAGTTTGGAGAATTGTCAAGAATGATTTACATTTGCGATGTTTAAAGAAACGACACGCTCAAGAACTCACAGCAGCCAACAAGCAAGCAAGATTGACACGTTCCCGTCAGCTACTGAGGTTGTATCCTGCAAGCTTAGTGAATTTCATTTGGTTTACTGATGAGAAATTGTTTACTGTGGCAGCACCCAGTAACAGTCAGAATGATCGTATTTACGTCTCAGCCGGTACAAGGAAGAGAGACGTTCCAGCAAATCGTCTTTTGCGGACTCGACCAACTTTCAGCAAGTCCCTTATGGTATCTGTCGGGGTATCTGCACTCGGTCGTACGAACATCCATTTCATCGAACCAGGTGTTAAGATTAATGGACAATATTACAGAGATGTTCTACTAATGCAGGGTCTCTTGCCTGACATTCGTGAGATAACGGAGTATTTCATCTTCCAGCAGGATAGCGCTCCTGCGCACAGAGCTCGGGAGACCGTTGCGTTACTCGAAACTGAAACACCTGATTTCATCCCGCCTAATTACTGGCCACCTAATAGCCCTGATTTGAATCCAGTGGACTATAAGATATGGAGCGTCATGCAGGAAAAAGTCTACAGAAATCGAATACATGATGTCGACGAGTTGCGTCACCGAATTGTGGAGGTATGGGATGAAATGGATCAGCGCATCATTGATGAGTCAGTCAGGCAGTGGCGTAGGCGTCTTCGCGCGTGTGTTACTGCCCGAGGGGGTCAATTTGAACATAAACTGTAACTTTCTTCCTATTCAGAACTGATTCCTCTATGTTCACTTAAATTTTTTTTGACATAAACCGATATTTGACGGAGTTACAATTAAATATCTAGGGGTACGTTTTTTAATGAATCACCGTGTACAAATGACAGTGCACATGTTTAATTGTTTAATGGTTGCAACGATTCAACCAGAGCTTATATATCTGCATAAAATCATTAATCTTTAAAGAAATATTTGCTAAGACAATAAAGTAATAATTATACGATTGACTTACCAGCTTCAACCCTCTCCAAACCAACTCCTGACGTTATTGAACCTGAAATAAAATAGAAGGAGTGTTGCAAAAACAAAATTTACATTATATCAAATTTATTAAAAAAAACAAGCAGACAGGTAAAAATTGACCTATGCATTACATTGGTCATGTGGGCGAACGATAAATAAGATACTGTATATTTGTAAGTCGAATAAGAGTTTAATTTTGAACAGTTGTAGTACAGAAGTTAATAATAATCGCAGTTATCATATATCAAATTTGAAGAGAAGAACTAGAATGCTCAAGCGCCTCTGGTTAGGTATCTTGAAGGGGCGCTATATCAAGTTCCATCAATTGGTTGAACCGTGGACGTATTTTTCATCAGATTGATGTCAAAAGGCTACGCTGATGAAAGGACAGCAACTAGACTGAAGCTCTGGATTACAAGTTGAGCGGAGAAAGCTACGATCTTCAAATCATTCTAAGATAATAATAATATCTATTCTTGTAGTATTGATCCAGGTTCCATCTCAATCAATCAATCAATCAATTTTATTATTGCCAACCACGAAGTAATTATAGATACATTCATTATTCAATCAACCAATCAATCAATTTTATTGTTGCCAACCACGAAGTAATTATAGATACATTCATTATTCAATCAATCAATTTTATTGTTGCCAACCACGAAGTAATTATAGATACATTCATTATTTAAAATCATAGGGGTTGGTAACAACAGGGAAACCCAAGGAGCAATTAGCCCCACAATACGGGAACCTCTGCAGTTACATTATATCAAATTTAAAAAATAGCCATACTATATCACACTTAATGCTTCTGCGAATACATAAATTGTGGTTTAAAGTTAATTTCTCCATTACTCAACACTCTTGGTCTTAACTGATATTCAACGGTTTGCGAAAAGCATATAATACAGCTGTAGATAAACAACTGTGCGCAATAGTATGCGTTCTTATACATAATTATATGCTTGCCTTCTTCACCTGAGGGTTTCTCGCCTACAAATAATTAATCATTACATCAAATTCTTTGAACAGAAAACAAACCTAAAGACAGCCCTAATTATACGGTTTCAAGTAAATCTGCAGTTCCTCTGCCTCCTTACTCTGAGGGGTTGTGTAATGTTGATCCGAGTACGGTTGCCTCCCTGGCAACCGTACTCGGATCAACATTACACAACCCCTCTTATACGCCTCAACGCTGGTGAATAAACCGTGCTCTGTGCCTAGCTCTAACAAAATTAACTGTTTCCTATCGTTCCCAACTGATCGCTCCTTTGTTACCAGAACCAAATCTATCCGACTGGAATAAATCTAACCGGTGCAGCCTGCAGTCAACTTTAAAGCACACTGCAATCGACAAAATTAACGGCTGAATCGTCACATTTCGTGAAAGTGTCCAATGTATGCACATCCAGAATATTATGTTTTATAAGGTTTTCACGGAAAGTTATAATTCAGAGCAGGCTGCTAAAAACGTCGCCTTTAGTTCTCTGTGTCAGATTATAAGCCAATGACAGTGATAAATTTCCTACCAATTTTGTTTGCTTGTCCTACATCAATTGCACCAGCGGCCTCTCCATGATCTGTCAGAAATGATAACGGCGACAGTTTCACAAATTCATAAGCCCATCCAGACGTTTGTTTGTATTCATAGATTTACATAGCGCAATGTTAACTTGACAAAAATCTATACTAGCTTACTTACTACTGAAGATGACAGCCTGCTTTTCTCAATAATGCAAGCCAGAATTAGATTCAATAATAGTGCATCAAATTGTGAATCTCATCATGTTCGCTTTTCTGGAATGTTCGTACACATGTTTATATACACGTAGCCTATATAAATATATGCATATTCACAATAAAGCATGTGTAATATTTACGGATATATGCATTTTCTATTTATATTGGTCAGATTAGAGACATGGTTAAATTAATCACAATAGTACATCAAATCATAGCGTGGATACGTTGTCAATTTAGCAGGCCCAATAAGTGCGAATGGCATTGTTGTCTGTTTATTCATTAAGAGTAAACCCACTGTATTAATGGATTTCAAATTCAATAATATACTTAACTAATGATTCGTCCTTCACTCGGTAACATAATTAGGATGACCATTTTTTAAAGTTTCAGTTACACTTTTGTTTGAGTTTGTGTTCATTATACAATCGACTGGGTTAACGAGTTCAAAGTGTAATTATTTTATGTTTGGCGTCCGTTCATCTGTTGATTGAAACTTCAACTCTCTAGACCCATAAAGCGGATTTCTGGGTTCAATTTGTTTTGGATTAATGGTCTTTTATCTAATAATCTGAATTCCTGTATGGTCATTATGGCGGATTTTCACTAGTGTTTGCTTAACGAAGAAATCGGGTTTAGTGGGACAATAAATTGGATTGAATTGAAAAAGTAAATTAAAATTGAATGAGTTTAATCGATTTGTATTTTGAACTCGAATGCATTGATAATTAAGCAAACTAATGTCTTGCTTACCCGGTTTCCCATCACGGACATTGATAGGCACAGTTTTCACCAGAACAACACCATAGGTGTAGTTTGCAATACACTCCACATCAATGTATCCAATATCCGTCATTTGCACGACATATCTCGCGCCTTTATTATCTCCTATCACTCTCCTTCCTTTGACTGAAAGAACGAATCTGTCGAAAGACACAGTTCCGTCGCCAGTGCATTTGATTTCATCGCCAACAAACAGAGCGCTGTTCTTGTCACATCGGATGCCATTGCATTGAATCGTCACTGAACGAACTATTCGCACAATAAAACGCAACAACTGTTGACACTTGCCACAAGCGAGCACCGTAGTAGCTTCAT
This sequence comes from Bimastos eiseni, assembly GCA_959347315.1. Taxonomy (NCBI): domain Eukaryota; kingdom Metazoa; phylum Annelida; class Clitellata; order Crassiclitellata; family Lumbricidae; genus Bimastos; species Bimastos eiseni. The sequence continues at coordinate 35,276,514 of OY365810.1, forward strand.
TTACATTAAAGATCAGCTCTGATAGACCAGACTCTAACATTCTAACATATATAGTTCGTCACTTCCGATTCTTTGAAGCAATTACCAGCATAACGTGTCAAAACGAGTGGTGGGTTAAAGACCGAAAATGAAACGAAGCAAATTCGCTGCATTTAAAGGCGGCTGGGTGATAAAGACAATAAAAACTATAATATTGATAACACAAATAATGATTTTTATCATTGATATAACTATGAGGCACACTTGTTTCTCTGTAAAGCCAACAATTTCATATTCAGTCTAAGACATTTCTCGTTTTAAATATGTTGAATAGCCGCCATTCAGTCCTATCAGACAAATAGACAGTGAGTTTCCAAGAACTTTGAACACTCTTTCCGCTGCAGAACTTGCACTTTGCAAAGTTAAAATAATGTTCGTAAGATCCTGCGAATACATGTAATTCCGGCATCGTATGTATGCATGTATGTAGGCCTATGTATGTATTTATGTATGTATGTATAAATGTATGTATGAATGTAGATATGTATGTATGTATATGAATATATATATATAGCGCCGTGACATCCAGGCCAAGCGACAACCGCAAACTAGGGTAAAATGGTGACTATTTGAAATCACGGGGATCATGTAGGTCGGAACAGCAGCAACAATAACAATAATAGTAATTAAGAAAAATGATGCAAGAACGTTCAACGTCACGACAGCATTGAACGTAATAAGAAATCGCAGAATGTTGATCAAAAACGCGCGCCGCCATAAATTGTCGTAAATGTGTGTTTGTTTGTCAAAGTGAAGATAATACAGATTACCGCGAGTTTCGTAAGAAATCGACGACTGCGGGACCACGATGGCAGTAAAAACCTTGGATGTAGATGTTTCTGGATCACTAACACCTGGACCATCAACACTTGTGATACCAAAGTATTCATCTTCTTCAACAAACAGTCAAAAACCAGGCTTTAGTTACGATGGATGGACCAACCTTATTTAAAGGCGCTGGCCTGCCATTATTCACACTCGAAAACTTCATAACCTTTAAATCACTGGAGTTTACCCATAGTATGTTTGTATTTATCCCCCCATTACCAGAACTATTCTATTTAATTTTATTCCTATAAATATCGTAATCAAATATGTAACTTATAAAAAAATAGCGAAATAAAGGACACCAGTGGAAGCAATAATAACGTCTTATTTTTCTTGGACATTCCTTTTATTTAATTAAATCGATTCAGAATATTGATACTGTCTTGACACGTGACACTTAAGGTTGCAACAAGAGATAAAATAAAACAGGAATAAATGCTCCTGAAGAAAACGGCTGCAATGGCTTTGAAAATAGATTATGATCATTGCGATTAGCACAGAAAGCAACAACTCAAACTGCCAAATGGTTCAACAGAAAGATCACGAGTGCCTATCGTTATAAAACATACACTACACAATATATTTCAATATTGAATGTAAATCACCGAAACTGGAAACTGTAAAGTATGGTTAGAAAGTCCTTATCAAAAGAAACGAGTATCGAAATTGCTGTTGTATGACTTACTTGGCACTACTTCCAGGTCCAAAGAGTTGTATCCCCAACCGAGTGCATTCGACACGTTACAGGCTATCTGAACTTGTCCCACGTCTTCCTGTCTAATCTTGTAATCCTCAAAGCCTTTGATATCCACTTCGCTCGTTTGGTCAACCCAGTCCATGAATATTGGGATGACTTCAGAGTCCCCACTTCCAGATTCTGTGGTGGGTTCTAAAGAAACCTTCAGGATACGAAGGTCAAAGTCTGGCTGTGGATAACCGTGAGCCATGCATGTAACTGTATCGTCAACTAACACCTTATCTCCGCAAGGCATCTGGTTGCATAAGAATGTGACCATCGATGGAATAGCTAGTAAAGCAAACAACATGTGCAACCTGAATTTAAAAAGAATTTCAGATAATCTAACAATGCATTTGCAGTCGTGCATATGTGCATTGCCATTTAATGACATTGGGTTAAAAAGAGTTACAAATAAATAAGTGCAATAAGATTACACGTAGATCAAAGTTGTCGGTAAAATGAGCTATTTCCGACTTCACACACTTGGGTCTTGAATATGAAAACAACACCTAAAATATCTTGTCTTAGTTATGAGACTTCAAATGTAATTATATAAAATATATACGTTCATTTGACTTCACTCTACTCTTAAATTAGCCAGATTAATACTCTTTTTAGGACAGATCATATCAGGCATAATGGCATGTAGTATATTACAATCATTGACAAACAAGCTAACTTGATTTCCAAACGGTTTCAATATTCATATTTACTCTCAAAGTAGACTTCTGAAGTCATGCAGGAAATTTCTTCACTCGACGGAAATTGATGATGGCAGCTATAAGCGAGGATGTCCCCTTCAGCAGTTACGTTGACACTGCTGCAGATCTTAATACCAGTGCTTGGCTGACTATCGCATTCTGACATTTCTCCTATGGTTTCACTATCGTCGATGTCATTTCGGAAGATAAAAGATGCATTCCACAATTCGTCAACTATAACGCTGCAGTGCAGGATGAGCAAGTCGCCCCTTTCCGGATTTTGAGGCTCCATTGTAAGATTACACTCGCGTTCCTCTGTGTAGCACAGTATACATATTTACTTTACTAAAGTAATATTTAATTCTATAATTATGCTTAATTTATTGAGTTTCGATGGACTAATTCGGTTTGTTTATTTCGATTGATCCAATGAATTCCGTCCATCCTTTCACTCAATCATTCTCATTCGTACCTGAGAAACCCGAGATGCTACACTTAGCTTACGAGCTATTTTTATTAAATGTATTGCTATTTAAAAGACGATCTCTTAATCTCCACGATCGCATGACCGTGCTGTATTCCACAAGAAGACAATGTAAAGCGAAAATCCTTTTATAATTAGACTACTGTACTTTTAAATGTATTGTGCACCAGAGTGCGGTCATGCAGTTGGTTCAATAAAAAATATACTTATTTACTTACTTTCTAATTGTCACTGAACCTAACAGCCAGGCTAGGTGTGTTACAATCAAGGCAGATGTTTCATCGTTTTAAGAAAATGAGATATACAATCCATTCCTACTGTATTCGCCAGAAGCCTCTTCATCTTCTGAAAAGTAAAATACTTTGCATGTAGTTTATTTCATATAAATCATAGCTGGGTTTAAAGGCGTCGCAAGTTCGAATACATTTCAAATAATGCTCTCGTTCATTGCATATTTAGTTCCAAAACCGTGTGAAGGAAAACATTAAATAACTAAGCACGATAATTATTTTTCTTGGTATTATTATTATTGTTTTATCAATATTATTGTATTACTAATATTATTCTATTATTATTATTATTATTATTAAGCTTATTATTATTATTATTATTATTATTATTATTATTATTACTATTATTATTATTATTATTATATCATTATTATTATTATTATATTATTATTATTATTATTAATATTATTATTATATAATGCTGTTTTCGCCCATGTGGGCGAGCTAAGTTAGTGGTGGCAATGTCCCGAAGAGGCAGGCGGCGTTCCCACGCTGAAGATACGTTGGAACAGAAATGACGTCTCCATTGGATCGTGGGTTGCACGATTATTATTAATATTATTATTATCATCATCATCATCATCATCATCATCATCATCATCATCGTCATCGTCGTCGTCATCATCATCATCATCATCATTATTAGACTATAGCTGCACGAAAGAGCCTCTGAAGGCAACTGTCTTGAAGCGCTGGATGCAGACTGACAATCGTTGGAACAAGTAGCTTGTCTCTCTAGAGTATCTGGTGACATGTGTCAGGAGGCGACCGAAGTCTTCGATGAAGTCCATTCCGTCGTTGTTGACTGGGTCCGTGGTCTCAAAGGCCAGTGGAACAAAGAGATTGGTAACAGCGAGCTGGCTGTACTGGATGGTCTTCCTGATGGTTGCCACCTCCGCTGCAACCCCCACCGAAGATGACGTCGCTTGGAGATATGATGGAGCCACGGTGTCAATCACTGTCGCATCCCATATCAGGTTCCGTCCTCTTCGCCATGGAATCAGCGGCAGACCATCAGGGCATTTTCCGTCCGTTCTGGAGAGTCCGGGGGTTCATTAATGTTTGGGAAACCAGCGCGTGTGAGGCTACGACTGATTATGTCGTTTAATGCCGCGTGTCTGGCGAACCGCCCTGGCCCAAGACCACAAGAAAATCCGTGTGCTCCTTCCTCACATACAATGTATGCGTGTCCCCAGACGGAGACCCACCGCAATTCTGACAGCTTCGTGGTCTAGCCGAAGTCCACATGAAGCACTATATTATTATTATTTTTATTTTTATTACTTTTATTATCATCATTATTATTATTTATTGAGAAAGAAACAATCTGACATAAATGCAGAAATGCTAACACAAGTGACGGTACAAAAATGTTTTAGTAATTTTCGTCCGAGGTATTATTATTATTATCAGTACTACTATTATTGTTAATTAATAATTGCATTATTATTTAGTCGTTGTTGTTACTGTTATTATTGGTAGTGTTACTTTTTCTGTGACAAATTATTCATCACTTTAAATTAGGGCTGTACCAAATGGGTGATTTTCACTATTCGGCCTAATATGAATAATCGGACCAACTATTCGGCCGTAAACGCATACGAATAGTGTACAAAATAGGTCTACCGACAAATAAAAAAAAACTAAAAGTAAACAGTTAACTACATGTGATTCTTGCATCCAGTCTGTGTAAACTAGGCATGGAACTAACGTAAAGAAACTTAAAAATGAGACGGCTGACACTGCGATACTGCTGTCCATGCAGTAGATTGAGTAGTGTCACTTTAGTCCACTCGATTTAGCAGCCGCTCCTTGTGTAAAAACAGATGTCACGCAACAACTGTTCGTATTCTGTCCGACCGCTACCATTCGGCCGAATCCCGAATAGCTATTTGGCCCACTATTCGGCTCCGAAGCGAATATTCGGTACAGCCCTACTTGAAATCATGACTTCAGTTCCGTGTTGACCTCATTCCGACAATCTAAAACCTAGAAATGCAATTTTCGTGACGATTCTGACGAAAATTCCTGTAGGTCTCATAAACCTAACGATGAGAAAACTATGAAATAAATATGAAAAAAAGATCTAAAGTGATCTTGATTTGGAACTTTATTATAATAATAATTGTTCTCCAACTGACCTTCTATTTGCAAAACCAGTGAGCGGTATCCCCATCCGAGTGCATTCGACACGTTACACGTCAGTTCAGCGTTTCCCACGTCTTTCTGTCTAATCCTGTATTCCTGAGAGCCCTTGATCTCCACTTCGCTTGACTCGTCAGTTGTGTTAAGGTAGATGTAGTCCTCGTCATCGACTTTCGATGTAGATGTTGAGTAACGCCTATGAATGCGAAAGTCGAAGACTGGCTGTGGATACCCGTTACTGGAGCAGGTAACTGTATCGCCAACTAACGCCGTATCTCCGCAAGGCACCTGGTTGCAGAAGAATGTGACTTCCGATGGAAAAACTAGCAAAACAAACAATCTATAAATAAACCATCAGTGCACTCAACAATACAAGTAAGTAATGCAAGACTAATCTGTGAAAGCCGTCTAAAGGCATCAACCTGAACAAATCAGCTTTCATTAATTTTCAGCGATGAAGAATATGCCTTTACGACATTTGCCATTAAGACATTTGCCATTATCGAGGAAATGAGCGATTCAAGCAAATTCTTTTCCAGACTAGCAACGATTTTCATCCAGCTCGTCCTGCTTCCCGTGATGAAAATTAATTAATGCAGAGCCCGTGAGATCCAAGAATACAAAGCCATGTCTACAGAGACTACGCCTATGCATTAAACAACTTCAACGTTCATTAAATCGTATACACCATGAATTAGACCACACTTGTGAAACACACCTCAGTTGAAATTCATAACTTTTGTTTTTCCATCATCATCATCGTCGTCGTCATCATCATCTTAATTATCATCCTCAACAGCATCATCTTCTTCTTCTTCATCTTTTTCTTCCTCTTCTCCTTCCTCGTCATCATTGTCTTATTTCCTTCTACTTTTTTTCTTCGTCTTCATCTTCCACCGCCTCCTCCTCCTTCTCTTCTTCCCCTTCTTTGTCTTCTTCTCTTACACTGGACTGAACTGAAAACTATGATCACACCTCAATTCTCAGTTAATTCGTCCAATGATACACTGCCGATGAAGAGTTTTATTCAACTATCAACCAAGTGGCAATTTCAAAATCCTTAATCTTCATGCTGTTCGTTACTCCTTATACATACAAAACCTTCCCTAACACTTACCCTCCAGGTAGACTTTAGGCAGATAGCAATCAAAGTCTCTATCAAAATCAGCCGTCCACGATGAAGACTGATTAGGTGACTGTTTCGGCTCTTGTCTCTTATTGGATAGAAATTCGAGGCGACAGCTGTAAGCGACGATGTCCGTTTCAACCTGAACGTTGACTGTGCTGCAGATCCTAGAACCGATAATCGGCTGACGGCCACACAGCTTTGTTTCTCCTATTATTTTGCTATCGTCGTAGACATTGACAAAGACCAAGGATACATTCCACAATCCATTGACAACAACACTGCAGCTCAGGGTGAGCGAGTCACCAATCTCCGGATTTTGAGGCTCTGATGCAAAGCCACACTCGTGGTTGTCTAAAGAGTACAGTTCATACGTTCAACATAAATGAACATATTATACTAGTACAACGAATCAATTAAATCAATCAAACTTTATATAACGCCCCTTCAAGATATCTACTCATAGGCGCTACCTGTTCGACTACGGTTAAAGAGAGCAGTTTTTAGTAAGGAGTGGAATACGGCCAAGAAGCTGTTGGGTCTTGGAGAACCCAATCTACGTGGTAGGACCCACCACTGCAAAGGTCCCGCTCTGCATCATAAGTTCCCCCAAGCAGCGGATCGGAGACACTGGTAGTGACAGCCTGACAGGTCGACACGGCACCTCAAGGTAAAGAGAGGCAGTGTCACAGACGATATAGCTGACACTAGTCCATGGTCGGACCATCATGTCTCTTAAAAAAGCGAGTATCTGTCTTCGGTACTCGACTGCTGGATAGTAGCTTTATAAAGCGATACACTACAGCTAAGCGTTGGGCACCAGTTTATTAACGAGCAATGCGCATATTCAGAGTGGTTGTCTAGAGATGTCATGTGGATATCCAAACCCGGTCGCCAAAGAGACGAGAGAGTGGAGGCAAATGAGTTACTACGGCGGGTTTCGTTTAGACCGATAGAGGTCTCAAGGTGTTTGATCGGACGGGTCAAACTGGAATTCTTACAAATGTATTACTCTATCTAGAAATATGTGGCTTAACCCACAGAAGAAGTTCTTACCAAATATCACAAGAGTGATGAAGACATCAAAGGCTTGAAAAACTTCATCTCCTGGCATTGTCTCATTGACGATAACTCGAAATACATCAGCGTAATCGAGACTGACATTAACGATCTCCATCCATCGGTTGAGTGCATCATAACGAAAAACACTGTGCCACGAAGCGTCGTGCTTCGCCTCAAACGACGCCAAGTAACTCGAAGTGGCAACACTGACTTCTTTGATTGGCCGTTTGGATACCTTGCCGTTCAAATTTTGGCTGAACCAATGTATGCCCTTTGGAGCGGGTATTATGGGTGAATCAATGAGCACATTCATTCCAGCCCGTGCGACGTAGTTCACCAATTTTATACTATGATTCTTCAGCCAATAAGCATAGTCTTCCAATTGCAACGTTCCTGCAGACGTGTAATTAAAAAGTGCAACAAAAATTAAAATTCTCAAGCCAATTTATAATATATGTTTCACTGTTTGACATAATCAGAATCAGTCGTAAAAATCGACGTGTATAGGTTACATGTAGCAGTTGTCTACAAAGAGCATAAGAGACAGCAAATGAGTGATAAAAACCAAGATTAGTCAGGTCGTAAAAGTTAAGACGATCAACCGAAACACAATCCTCTACGGATAGTAAACGTTTATAGCAAGCAAGACTAACAATGAACGTATCTTTATTTCGGGTCCCATGTCTGTAAGAATCTGCCTTGACAAAAGTCTAAAATTCTAGATGTCAAAAACTATCCACTTACTATATAACTCAGCATTCGTGCAGACAAGTGATATTCGTAGTCGCTCTACCGTATCGAGCAACTTGTCGCAGAGACTCTGAACATCCGTGCCAATTTGAATCAGTTGGTTGGTTCCATGCTTGTACGTGGGCCCACCGCTGGTGACTATTTCAGCCTACAGGGCATTGTTTTGCTAACAGACGTATTTTACTCGTAAAGTATGCCATTTAACATCATTAAGGCCAGTGCAGAGAGCGCCTCTGAGTAGATATCTTGAAGGGGCGCTATATAAATGCTCGATTACATTACATATTGCAAAGCACGATGCAAAAGCTTGTTACTTACGACGCTATAAAAATCGTCGTAATTACAGTATCAATAAAGGCGTGAATTGCAATCGTGAAATAGATTCAGCAAGGCGTACACGCGACGCAGAGGCCAGTGCATTAAAAACCCGTCAAATGTCCATGGTGTAATGGAGGCGAGGACCCTACAATAACTCGCTGAACGCTCAAGATGCACTCAAATCAAGAAATAATGGATCGAAAGTACTGCAAAACAGAAGTTACCTGATGCTTCTCCTGCTGGCGATTCTCGCGATCCTGACAAATACCAAATAAAATCATATTAAGTGAATTGATAGATTGTGACAATGTGTTGCACATTGTGCATCAAGATGTGCATTGCAAAAATAGTTCCAGTCTATTCGAGTCTTATTTCGCGTACAACATTTGCATCAGTTAGCGTAAGAGATCACGTGTAACTATTGGGGCCGTATCGAATATTCGCTTCGTATTCATTTTGGAGCCGAATTAGTGGGCCAAATAGCTGTTCGGTATTCGGCAGTGTAGCCGTCTTATTTATACCGAATACAATAGTGGTCCTGTGACATCTGTTTCTGCACAAGCGGCGGCTTCTATGTCGAGTGGACTGAAGTAAGTCTCTGCCGCTTGGACCACGGTATCGCAGTGTCAGTCGTCTTATTTCTAAGATTGGTTATATTAGTTCCATTCCTAGTTTACACTGACTGGCACAAGGATGCAAAAATTATATATAGTTAGCTGCTTACTTTAAGTTTTTTTTATTAAATTTACGTAACTGAAACTCTTGATGACATTTTAAATTTTGAAATTTGTCGGTAGAATTCTTTTTTCACACTATTTGTATTAGTATTCGGCTGAATAGTTGGTTCAATTATTCGTATTTGGCCGATTAGGGATAATCACCTATTCGGTACAGTCCTAGTAACTATAGAAATTTAGCTGTGTAACTGCATATGGAAATCGAAGTAAACATGTCGCCGCAGTTGTCTAAGTTGTTGCACGTTCATCTAAACAGTACATACATGTTTTGCGTGACAGTATATCCAAATTTATTGTAATTTTATTACATCTACAGCACCAATGCCTAGTAAAGAATGACGCACATCAATATACAATACAATACAATTTTTATTTATAGCACGCCTTAATAAAACGGAGTCTTACTTAAAGGACGCGTTAGAAGACAATTCGTTAATTGAAAATAAATGAGTTTTGAGTTTATGCTTTCTGTATCCAGATCACTACACGGAGAAGAATTCCTGCAACTCACCAGACCATGTAAAACATCTTCAGATGAAGAGAAAGATATAATCAGGCTAAAAACCTTGCAATCTTAAAGTTCAAAAAATTGTTGCTTGACTCACTTGAACTTATTTCTTGGATCAAAGAGTTGTTTCCCCAGCCGAGTGCGTTCGATACGTTGCAGGTTATTTGAACTCGTCCCACGTCTTTCGGACGCATTCGGTGACTAGCAGAGCCTATAATCCGAACTTCACTTCCTACATCATCCGTATTCATGAAGAAGCGGCTGTCATAATTCACTTCAACGTCGGAATCATTAGATTTGTTTGAAAGGTGGTGGACGTGAAGGTCAAAGAGCGGTTGTGGATATCCGTAGGCCAAACACGTTATTGTATCGTTAACTGATGCAATATCATCGCAGGGCATGTTGTTGCACAAGAACGAAATTTCCGATGGAATAACTACAAAAATGGACAATTGATAGGTCTAAACAAAAAGTTTGACTGACAAGTCGGAGATCAGGATTCAAGTTACTATGAAACGTATGCTTCATTATGTATAGTTTAGGTGTTACATTGTTGCTTAATTACTGGATTGACATATATTACAATGTATAATGTAGGCAGCGCAGACCTTTAAGTTATTTCAAATGTCATCTTAAGACTCTAAAAAATTTGAAACCGTGTTGTTAACTCTACTTCTTACTAATGTGTGTACTAACCCTCTAAGTAGACTTCTGGTAGATAGCAAACAGCTTCAGCGTTAAATGCATCCGTCCATTTCGATTTCTGGAACGATGGGTTATACAGAGTGTGTCTTGCACTCGAAGGAAATTCCAGTCGACAGCTATAAGCGAGGGTGTCCGTTTCAACCTTGATCCTGGCTGTGCTGCAGATTCTGACACCGGTCAGTGGTTGATCGTCACATTTGGTCGTTTCTCTTCTGATTTCACTATCGCCGTATGCATTGCGGAACACCAAGGACGCATTCCACCAACCGTGGACTATGACACTGCAGTTGAGGATGAGTACGTCACCCTCTGACGGACGGGATGGCTTCGAGGCATAGCGACATTCGTGACTCTCTGCAACGTACAGTTGACTCTATCTTCGTATGTACCAAATAGTTTTAATAGACTACATGGTTGATTTCCTTATTTTACTAACTTGGTAATGTGATGTGAAAAGCGATTTTTATGTCGACGCCAGATGTACGCTGCACGAAAGGAATCTATTCTTAGAGTTTAATAAACTTCAAAGAAAATAATTTCTGACTAAGTGCTACATGAAATATCCAACTCAATAAGATCCAAAAAAGTAGAAACAAACGTCACTGGGTTAACATGTATTTAAGATTGCTAGACTATTGCAGAAACTGAAGTGATGCTGACCAATGGATAGAAAATGAGACAGCTAAGCTAAACAGTACAACGTTTATTAAGACGTTGAGCCCATAACCCAGCGTCTGATGCAACAAGGGGGTTAGCTATTACTATTTAACGACAGTTAACAGTTTACAAAATAATTAGTATTTAAAAAAATCAAAACTTGCTCGTTTCATCAACGTTCGTTTATATTGCGGTTCAACGCTATCTATATCAAATCAAATCAAAATCAAAAGTGTTTTATTGTCACCAACAAAATAGAATACATCTCACAATATGCACAAGCAAACTTATATTAGCTACAATGGGAGCCCCAGAAGGGATGCGAATCCTGCTAAATAGGGTCCTCCATGTAGACACAATATCAAGCTAATAAATGGCAATTATCATAATCTTGCAACTTAATCATTAAACGCAACAAAACACCAAATGAAAAGATACAGTCATATGCACCATTATATACAATCTATAGTTTAGCGTATTGTAGTAATTAATAATTAGTTAAGATTTACTGAATTAATGATTTAGTGCATTATTGATGAAGAAGGCTCGTAACTTATTTTTGAATGCTATAGTATTATTTGACAGACGAATTTCCAATGGGATGTTATTCCATGATGAGGGTCCGGAAAATTTTATAGTATACCTGCGTGCATTGGTTCGAGCTTTTATGGGGCGATAAGCTGTTATAGTTCTAGCATTGTGTGTGTGGGTGTCTAATGCACTAATTGTACTTAAACTATCCAATAACACAACAGCAAAGCAGACATTTCTAGATAGATAATGGTTGAATTAATTGGAACAACTCTGCTGTCGATGGTATACTTTCTATCAAGACATGCAACCAGAAAACAAGAACGCCACAATAATTCTTAACACAAGAAATATTTCCTCAAAGAAATTTTACCAAAAGACAGTGAATCTCACAGAAATTCTTACCGAATGTCATCAGAACGATCACCACGTCGAAGAAAGTTTTATCTTTAGCGCTTGCTGCTCGGCCGACATCAACAGACACTCTAAATACATCAGCATAACCGGAAGGAACTTTCGAAATTTTCAGCCAGCGCCTGTGTTCATCATATTCAAACGCAATCTCCCATGGTGGCCTATAAAGGATCTTCGTAGAATTCTCCGAGTGACTCGAACTGGCAAGATTGGCCTCCAAGTCGGATGGACGTAGCAGTTCGACGTCCATAATTAGACTGTACCAGCGTATTCCTATGGGAGCTGGTAGTATTGGTGACATGATAAGCACATTAGATCCAGTCTCTGCGATGTAGTTCACTAAGCGAATTTGGTGCTTATGTGATTTAGGCTTATAGTCTTCCAAGCGAAACGTTGGCTTACCTATGAATAATATCATGCAAGCTACAAATTTCTAATCTTGTTTTAAAAAAAACATAAAAGAGACCAGGATGTAGATATAAAAGATGAAACAGTTGCATCAAATAAACATTTTCAAAAGCCAAAATCTTGCAAATTCGTTTGTATTTGAAGAGCACAAGAGGCATATAATATCATGACAAGGTATAATCATATTATAACAAATATAAGAGGAGCTGTGTCTAAAATCTCAACCAAATTCCGGCAATGTCAGAGTCGCGCCTCCGAAATGTCGGTCCAGTACACTAAGCATTAGGTATAAAAACTGAATGAATATTATTGTGTTGCCCAAGTATTTAAATTGACTGACCTGTTCAAGCACATGTCCATTAATCGTTATCTCAATCTCTTTCTTTCTAGATATACACATGACTTTGGTTATTTTCTTAATATTTACTTTCATTCTATAGCGTACCTCTTGGTTAATCTGTCCAAATTATCCATTAGTTCCACCATTGCTTTGTCGTCCGCATATCTTACAGATTTGACCTCCCACCTTGATTCCTTCGTGTCGCTTCTCTTGTAAGTGCCTCATCATATGTGATGTACAGCAATGACTCACGCCTCTTCCTGTCGTACAACCTTCTGACAAGTGTTAAGCTATCTGTACAAAATCAGTCTGCGTTTTGTATAAGTTCCATATCGGCCTCCTAGCTTTCCAGTTCACACCCAAGTTTATCAGGATTTCATCATCTTAACCCAAATTACCTTTTAAAATGCTTTTTCATAATCCTCATAATAGACAATGTATAGACATCCAGAATACATTTTATTACGTTATCACGGAAAGTTATAATACAGTAGAGGCTGCTAAAAAAAGCTTCGCATTTAGTTGTCTGTGTCAGAGTATAAACCACAAGTCTATGAAATGACACAGATAAGTTTCCTACCAAACTTCTGCGCTTGACCTACATCAATTTCACCAGCGGCTTCTCCTTGTTCTGTAAGAAAATTATAACGGCAACAGCCGCAACAGTTTTACAAACTTATATCCAGATGAAAGGATTTGTTTGATCCCATTAGCGCTACGCCAGACGCGTTTTCTAGCAGCTCCGAAGAGTCGCCATACAAATATTTGCTAAAACTGAATGCATGAATGAATGAAAGCAGTCAAAAGAGACTAAGTCACATCGAGTAATTACTACATAAATTCGTAAGATGCCATTACAAAAAGTCGTACTCTTAAAGACTGCACTTCATTTTTAGTGTATAAATTTGGTCGATTTTGCTGTAATTGCAACACAATGTTATAGCATGTCGAAAACATAAAGGTTTGCGGCATAAATGCATTTTCTTCTTATTTCTGATAAAGACCGTGAAAACCCGAAGCAGAAACGACCTTGCACAAATTCTATATAACAATTAAATCAATTTTAACCCTCAGCCTACCAAGGGGTGGTTAATATCCCCTACGTGATTCTGCATCACAACGTATTTTCATGAGGAATAATCTGAGATTTTCAGTAGCTGTAGGAGGTCAGTTTGCACACATTTTAAAGTAAACCGCGTTTTTATTCCACGCTATCAGTAACTTATTCCAAATATAATAGAGAACAGAACAATGCAGGTCGTACTAAACAGGACAGTTTGAAGTCTGCCTCAGTTTACTGAGGCTGCTGGTAGCTAACTGCGAAAATGTGCCATCTGCATCAAGAAAGCCAAGATTTGTTTAACAAGACACATCAGCTATATTATTTGTTTAACTCACAAGTACAAGTTGTGCGGAATAACACGACATATCATTATTATGGATGGGCTCCGTTGTTGAAAGTAAATTATAATTTCGAGTTGCATTCATATTATTTCACAACCAAATAGTAACAACATTCCTGTCATAAATTGATGTTAATTCAATTTTAGCATTACACAATCTTTAAAATGAAACACGATACCTAACGGCGGTGATAACCACAGAAACCTAAGTAGCTGGTGTCCTAAAAAACTTGGTAAACCGTGGGCTGTTGAAACGTGAAATCTTTTAATCTAATCTGGAAACGCCATTGTATTATGTGCAATCTCATTCCAATCAATCTGATAAGACAAAGGCTTAAAGTCAGCGTGAAATGGATGAGCAAGTTGACAGTGTACAATAGACCAAAGCGGTAAAACGTCAAAGAATTGTCGCTGTATGACTTACCTGATCTGAGTTCTAGATCAATGGAGGCGTATCCCCATCCGAGTGCATTGGATACGTTACAGGTTACTTCTATGTGCCCAACGTTCTTCGACCCAATTGGGAAATCCTCAGAGTCTTTCATTTCCACTACAGATTCACCTTCGTTGTCATCGCCACCAGAACCGTCATCTCCTTCTTCACCATCCGTATCCAAGAAGATTGGGGTTACAACACCTTCTCCAGGACTCTCATCACCTTCTCCAAGACTCTCATCACCTTCTCCAGGACTCTCATCTTTATTTCCTGCATCTGCTAAAACAGTTCTGATTCGAAGGTCAAAGACTGGTTGCGGATACCCGTGAGCCATACATGTTACTACGTCGTTAACTTCCGCTGTTTCCCCGCAAGGCATATGGTTACACAGCAGCGAAACTTCAGATGGAATAGCTGCAAGCCATAATACATATACAGCACGTGATTCAACGAAAAACTCTTCAGCCACTGATTTCTGAATATTTATTTGCATCGATCACAGATAGGTATAATTTAGAACGTTCGTGTTTCACATCAGCAAATACAACAGCAAAATAAGGGGAAATATGAAGTGGTAAGCGAACCGGAATGCATGAGAATTTGGATTGCTGTAATTTTATTCATGTTTGAAAGTCAATGATAGTCGTGCTATGCATAATATGCATCATGTTACTTTAAACTAGTTTGACAGCGAGCGGCATTTTTTTTATTCCACTCGCGTCTTTAAACTATTCAGGCAATTGACTAATTATGTGGAGCTAAAAGGTTAAGCACACTCCATAATTGCTTAGAAAGACTGTTATTGCAATTGTTTGTTTGGGAAGATTGGTATTGCAACTGTTTGTTTGGAAATAGTGTTATTGCAACTGTTGTTTGGAATGATTATTATTGCAGAAGTCTTACCACTCACCATCTAAGTAGACTTTAGGAAGATTGCATACCACTTCCTCATTAAACTCAGTCGTCCACTTTGAGTTCCGAAACATCGGGTTCTTTGGAATATGTCTTTCTTTAGAGGGAAATTCAAGACGACAGTTATAAGCCAGTATATCCGATTCGGCATTCACTTTGACAGAACTGCAGAACTTAGAACCAAGGCTTGGCTGAATTCCACAGAGTTTTGTTTCTCCTACGATTTTGCTTTCTTCGTCGTCGTCGTTGCGAAAGATAAAAGTTGGATTCCACATTCCGTTGACTATGACACTACAGTTCAGGCTCAAAGAGTCACCCCGTTTCGGGTATTTAGGCCTTGGTGTAAAGCCACACTCGTGTTTCTCTATAAGATACATTTTACACATTTTAGAGCATGCTATATATTTAGTTTACTTGTCCTTGTTTCAACATCTTCACCTATACGTTATCTCAGGGTTAAAAATAAAACTGTTAATGATGCACAATCTAGTTGTTGGTGCTCACAAAATATTTATAGCCCAACCGCTCTCTCTCTTATAGGCTTACTCCCAGTTATGCCCTTGTACATGTAGCTGTCTGTGTAATCCTGTGCGAAGCATACAAATTGAAATTGTACTGCCAAAATAAAATTCGTGTGAATTAGCTGTTTCGCGATCTGGGATCGCAGACAATAAAATAACTACACCAAACAATAGAAAACAATTTTCGAATGCTGCTGCTATTTGTGGACATATTCGTCCAGATAAAACTTCAAAAAATCACTTATAGCCAATTGCTTTCAGAATGGGATGTACTTGTTCATGAGGCGACATGTGCATTTTTTCACACACATTAACACTTTTGTACGGAATGCATGTTTTGAAATAGTTCTGACACTGGAACGATACATTTCATGATTTCAAGAAACAAACCATCCAAAAAGTAATCGCTTGTTTAGGTGACCTACACTTATAATGCACCGGTGTGAATATAATTTTTTATGGAGACTGACAAAGCGGTATCAGTTTTGAAAATGAGTTACTTGAGAAATCGGACATCTGAACATTAAGCCAAAAATCATTAAAACACAGCTAAATCATAATATATAATATATGACTTTGCATGCAATTGGCAAGAATATTCTAGGCCTACTTCTTATTTTGGTTGTCTAAATTTCCTAGCCAGTCCATTTCTATGACCAATAAGGCACTTAATGACGTCATGTTAATGTCTTCAGCATTGCAAGAATCTAGGTCAAGCTCAAATTGTGACCAGCGTAGTAATGCTTAGGCGGAACAGAGTTGTTGTTATTTCTAAATCCTTGTAAATTGGTAAATGTATCCTAGAAATTCCTACCGAAAGTCAAGAGTGTGATGGCCACGTCAAAAGTGTGACCTTCTGCAGTACTGTTTTCATCAGTTTCTCCTGTTCTAATCTGTTGAACAAACACTCGAAACAAATCAGCGTAACCGAGTCGAACTTTCCGCATACTCAGCCATCTATTCTGATCATCAAGCTTTAAAACACTCTGCCAAGAAGTGTTATAGATGTCCAATGACTTCTCAGAGTTGTTAGAAGGTAAGCCATCAACTTCGCTGATATTTGGAGGTCGCAATTCGCCTTCAAACTTGAAGCTGAACCATCGCATACCGATTGGAGGAGGCTTAAGTGGTGATAGGATATTTACGTCCGTTCCAACTTCCGCGACATAGTTGACCAACCTAATTTTCTTAATCTCCAGCCAACCGCTATAGTTATACGCGGAGAAAGTTCCTGTCAATCACATTGATACATCAACAAGTATGCATTGTAAGAATAAGTTTTAGTCATGTTGCTTCATATAAGAATGCAAGCGTGCCTCAAATTATAACGAATAATTGTGAAAAATCTTCATTGAAATGTGAAAGATGACTAAAAATCTAAATAAATCTAAAACATAATAAATTGTCATCTGGGACTCTGTGGTTAGAACAAGAAATGTATCTCTTTTCAACATGCATTTTAGGCTCTATCTCTGCGAAAGATAGCGGAACCATGACATTTTATGGTCTGGATAAATCACTTCTTCAACATAAGACAAGGATAACAGACCAATTTTCAGAAACACGACAATGTAGGCTGAATAATTATGACAACAATGACGAAGTTTATGATAACAGTAATCATGAAAAATTTTTAAACGTATATTAACTCCATCGTTATAAATTAGGACAAAATTTTATAAGCAATCTGAAATTACCTGACTGGTCTTCTTCGACTTCCGATGAATCTACAAAAGGTCACGCGATGCATGGTTAGAAGCGTGACTCAAATACATAGTTTATCGCAAGCATTATAAACATCCGTCCGTAGCGGAACAAGTCTACAATCGGCGCTTACACATAAAAATTATATCTGCGAAAATCGTTTGTTTTCAGCAATGCGATCAGATGCGTTATACACTAAACGTCTACTTTGGTCGGGTAAACAATCATTTCATCGAGTCTAATCAACGCAATCAAGTCAAATTAATTGAAATATTGTTTAAACTTTGATCTAATCTTATCAATGTTAAAGCACTTTAATCTATGCACATACGGCATCAATTATTGCTCCCCTAAATGGAAACCATGGTCAAATCATAATCCATAATAGAAATTATGAATGCTTCTCTGGAGAAAAATGACTATTAATTATTTACGTGCATGAGCGCAGGCCTATTACTGACCTACATGCAACATAATCTTCAATTATATCATGGTGTTATTGCGGTTCATATAATTAACAGCTAATTTAAGTCAAATTAAATAATTAAATCATAATTAAAACATTTCTGAGCCACTGGTATAAGCCACTGTAGTGTCACTTGTAAGGTGATTGTATGAAAATTAAACAAAAATGCCTACCCAATGGCAGACATGTCAGGCACAGCAGTCCGATAACCAGTAAGATTGTACGAGTTTTCTGCATTCCTGTCGTTTGTAGAACCAAGTTTCCTTGTCAGTTCTTTTCAATCTTAACACCACCTGTAAAGTACTTGTTCCGATAATAGCTTCTTCGCTTATTTGCAATGACATACGCGCATGTACACGTAGGTCTAATCCGTTCTTGAAGAAATAACTTCATCGAGTGTGCTTAAGCCAGACACTTTCCTTATTTTTTGCTTAACATATTGTGCAAATGCAGTATAATATGTCACGTCTGCTTTTACTTAACTAAAATGTATTCCACAGTTTTCATTCAGATGTCATTCAAATTTATACAACATAATGACAAAATTTACAGAAAACGAAACTATGGATAGGCCTACGCAATGAAGTCTCTTTCTGATAAAAGTCTAATCTCTAAGGAGCAGTCAACACGAAGCGAGGGTTTAAACAACCAACCAAACAACGAATCTCGGAAAATGGACTATCGCTTTCCAGTTATACAATCGAGCGTGACAACAAGACATGAAGTTAAATGCACGAAATATTGTGAACAACTATAGGCCTACTGTAGCAAGACTGACCCGTACATCCTGGGTTGAGCTGAGTTGACAATAATTTAGGTGTTTAGGCCTATATGCATGAATTCAGGTGTGCATAAGTATTAAGCAATTATTCAGATAAATATTTTGATTTTATCATTAGGTGACTTAGGCTGGGCCATGGAAGACTAAGGACATTCATTTTTTGTGATCCTTGGCGAGGGACTTATTGTGGCAAGATTTCTCGCAATCCAGTAGAATAACTTAATCGCAATCGATAACAATATATTTTCGCAGCAACCAAACGGTTAAGTAAATAAGCATGTACGTAAACATATTCTTTATTAAACTACCAGCACACGCGCAGTAGCTTACATAATGAATAAACAATAGCATCAAATTTAAACAAGGTTAAAGAACATTCTCGTATTGAAAGTACTCTTGACAAATATACCAACGCTAACAGAAATTGCAAATAGACAAAATGTGTCAGCAATAGGATTCTAACAATGGAATCCTTCGTTTTGGAGGACTTAACTGAAAACGCACGCTGATGCAGATAATTATATTGAGGTGAGTTTCCTTGCAAAAGTTAGGGTGGAAAACAAAGGTCCTACACAGACTGCGTACTTATGTAGTCTGTAGTGAATGCTGTTTGGAATTTTAGTGCTGAGAATGATACGATGAACAGAAATAAGAAAGTGATCTATCGAGTAAACATAAACAGATTATTTGGCTCCGACCTCTGGGCCTTCGTTATATAATAGGCAAACACTATGATAAAACTAAACTGCAACAATTACCTGGACGTTTTAGGCCAAAACTTTAAGTTAGTTCCCAAAGAAGAAACTCGTAAAGATTCATGGCGGCTGAAACAAGTTGAAATTATTTACAGACGACTGGATTACGTCATCAACGTGTCACCCTATTAACGTCACTTGTTTGATCCAGTGATATTGATTTGTTTTAGA
Organism: Bimastos eiseni; assembly: GCA_959347315.1. Taxonomy (NCBI): domain Eukaryota; kingdom Metazoa; phylum Annelida; class Clitellata; order Crassiclitellata; family Lumbricidae; genus Bimastos; species Bimastos eiseni. Next base: position 35,296,445 of record OY365810.1, read on the forward strand.
TATGTGCAAAGACTAAAAATGCACACAGTTTAACCTAAATTTAGCAGGCTTTCATAGAGATGCCTGACTGATATGAATTTATTTAACGATGCATCCATAACAAGGATGATATGCGTGAATATCATCCATAAAGATGCAAGGTAACATTTCTCTTATATGCCTATAAACTAAAGCCCATGCTTATTTATTAATAAACATATATTGTCGCTACATGATCCGTGATCACGTGTGCGCTAGTGGTGTCACACGTTTCAGCACGAAGCTCAATGATGATTTTCTTTATTACTGTGGTTTAGGCTAAGCTAACTGCACCTGGATAGCCTATTTCACGCTAATCCTACTGGACATAGTCTATGGCAGTTGAAGTATGCGATTTGAATTATTTACTTCTGCAGAATTCTGTAAAGTTTAATTTATTCTTCAGAATTGTCTGCTCAATTTTTGACAGCGTCGTCTGAGTACGTAGGCCTACATGTTTGAGTGAGTCTGCGTGTAATATAGAGCCCCATACATAAAGTGTCCGCTTAAGGTTATATATATATAAGCTTATATGCCTTGCACTACAGAGCAACCATATTGGCCCTTGATCGAAAATAAAAATTACTCAGCGCAGAAAATATTAATGTAGTATTAGTATTAATGTGTGTCATTAGTAGACTTTTGACATTCGTCTGTTTAGTGAAACATGATTGTATATTGCATCTTATTTTCCATATAACGAGAAGAATCACTAAACAGAGGCATGGTTGTGGGGCAAAACAGGCACACTATCTGCCATTCTTGCCCCCACGACATGCCACGAGTACGCCTTATAAAATTATACTCTATGATAACAAGAAATCGGCTAAGAAGCGACATCGCAAGAGACATCATCTAGAGGAAAATGTTAATAACAAAGTTTTTTTAAATGTAAAGAGACACACACAGAGACGACTAGCTGTCCTTCATAGTTGCCCGAGACTACAGGAAAGGAAATAACCTAGAAGATTAAGAACCAGAAGCGAAAACAGAACCGGGAACAGCTAGGTGATCCAGAAGCAGAAGACCCAAAAACAGGAGAACCAGAAGCACAACCAGCAACAGGTGAAACAGAAGCAGAAGGCTCCGAAAACAGACGAGCCTGACAGAGGAGCAGCAGCTGAAAAGTACCAGAAACACATACAGATCGAGAAACGACACCAACTTCCATTTATCACAAAGAGCTTTACAGCGATCCACCAGAAGAAACGTGGTTACAATGTTTAACATGCAAGTAGTGGTGTCATGAAAGTTGCGCCCCTATTGAACCAGACGACAAGCAGTTTTATTGCGATACTGTCAGTAACTATCAATTTTTCTTTATCAAGATTACACATACGACGTTCAGTTTCCATTTATATTTTTAATGGATAAATAAATAATTAAGATAACTTGCTACGATATATGACTGCCTCTATGTCAAACTTGCCCCACCATTTTGGGCATGAGTGGCAGTACATGCCACTCATGCCCAAATTGAAGGGTAAGAGTGGCATCAATTTCAATTTGCATTTTTGCTTATTTTACAAAATAGGCTGTCATTTATGGTCGATGTCGAATGTTTTTATGTTAGCTCTGCTAGTTGCCAAGGCGCCTACAAAAAATTGTGGCACAATGTTGTGTATTAATTAAAATATGACATATCTTCTAAAAAGGTGCCCTTCTTGCCCCGGTCTCCCTTACTGTTTGCAATCACCATCTAGTAACGAAGGTGTGGTTCCTTCGTCCCAGCATTCACAGTCCGTTGCTGAAAGTATGGATTCTTCTCCAGCACCTGCTTCTAAAGCAAGGTCAGCTGTAAATCCACTTCCTGAATATCACATTCCTCAGCCTCGTGGTTCTAATTTAACAGTGCAACCATCCTATTTCTAGTTCCCATTCGAAGTTGAGAGCGTCTATTTCTGCTCCTGCTTCGTCACCACTGACATCGCCCACCCAGACCCTATTTCATCAGGAGATGCGACCCCAACAATTTGCTTATTCAATAAAAAAAAGTTTTGATTTGATATGATTTGATATGAATAGCAACACGGATGGTTATTTTATATGGCTTCATAAGAGTTAGAAATAATAATGCATTGTTTTTACTTTGTTACGTGTAATTACATTCATGCAGGCCATTTCTTGAAAATACGGCCTCGCTCACTGGCTGCGTTTCTGAACGGTTCACCCTGATAGAGGCGCTCTATAGTTGCCTAAATACAATACAATACAATCCATTAAATGACAAGATAATTATTTGTTGGCGTGGAGCTGGCATCACATTTCAGATCAAACAATGTGTAATGATCTCAGATTTTATCTGGACAGGGATGGGAGAATACCGTAACTGATTTCAGCTTGGTTAAGGGGCGCCTACGGTAGATATTTTTGCAATATACACCCGACGCAACAGAAGTTACTAATTACAATGGTGTTTCTGATTATGTTGGGTAAAGTGGAATGAAGCCGAAGTGGTGGAAGACCCAGAATCTGCTGGTTTGACAATGTCATGACGTGGTCGTTTAAAGAGCACAAGCTTAATGAGCATCGTACGAGAAAGAAAGCTTTGGACAACATTTTGTCATTCATGTAGTCAACCGTCGTGAGGCGACAATGGCGATGACGATGTGACATGACATGACATTATGATAAAGTTCACGCTTCGTTACAGTTTGAACAATCGCAGGCTGATTAATGATTAATTTTGAAAAAGAAATATTTCAAATATATTAAATCAATAAAAAGTACATTGCATGTAGTAATTAATCATATTGAGAATTTCGAACGCAATCTTTTGTGAATTCTAAGCAGCTATTATAATATATTATGTCATCTGCAGTTTTCATAAAAATATCATAAAAAGTAAGACTTCCAGATCCCATGTGAAACGTAGACAGTACGTTGATTGTGTTTACTCATCCTTTTAACCGACATTAGACGAAGCCTCTGGTCGTCAATACGGAACTGGTGCATCGCGAGACTTTCATGTTGCTTCTCTAATATACTCCAGACCGTTGCCAAATTATATTGCTTTGCAACGGGGATACGCCGTAGGTCCTACTTAAACAACTGCCCAGGGTAGTTACACAAAATCAAGACCAGATTTCGCATAATTTGCGACTAACCGTGTAATCGATATATAGAAGGTGGCTCAATAAACAATGCCCCACCACAAGAAATGCAGTTTCTCAACAACCGATAGGGATATCGTTACAAAACTTTAATGGAATTATAGAAAACAGATTTTCGAACAATTCCTGATAATTATATTGAAAACGTTTCATTACTTCAAATATTACATGTGTCTAAATGTGATATTCCTCATTTTCACAATTACGTAGAAAAAAACGTAGAAAAAATGGACAGCAATTGTAATTTTCAATGTCAAATAACACCACCTTTAATTGCAAATTCAAGGATCTGTTAAGCAGTATATCTCAAACACATGTTCGAATTGCCCGCCCAAGCTTTCACACATGCTTGAAGTCTTTGGTGAAGCTCAATGTGGCCTTGTTGCGGCAGCTGGTTCCATGCTAACTGTAAGACTTACTTCAGCTCTTCGATGTCCGTTGGTTTGGGATGAAATGTCTTGTAGCGCTCAAGCATAGCTCCCCAGACGTGAAAATCGAGAGGGTTAAGGTTTGATGAGTTTGGTGGCCATTCATCTTTGCTAATGAAGTCACTGCAGTTGGTGGCAATAAAGTTTTGAATCAACTTTGCCGTGTGAGCTGCTGGAAAATGAAATCAGATGGTGGAACAGACTTGCAATCTTCAAAGAGTGAGGGTAGCTGCAGTATGTCAACGTAAAGTTTTGCGTTTACTTTACTTCTGGGGTGAACTGCAGTCTTCTCTTACCCTCGTAAAACACGCCAGCAGAAACCAGGACGTTCTTCGCAAACTTGGCTCTATCAGTCACCAGCTGGGTGACTTTCGACCGTTCATCTTCGTAATTGTGAAAATACGGAATTTGGTAAAGATGCGCTATCGGTTGTTGAGAAATTGCATTTCTTCTGGTAGGATATTATATTTAGATAGCTGTAATATTTGAGGCAATGAAAAGTTTTCAATAAAGGTTTCAGGGATTCTTTGAAAATCTTTCTCCTGTAAATCGCAAGAAGTTTGGTCAAGATATCTCTATCGCTTGTTGATAAATTGCATTTCTTCTGGTGGGTATTTTTTTATTGAGCCATCCTGTACATTGTATATATATATTATATATTATATATATATGCAACATGTCTTTGGAGTAAGTGTAAGGGCTTGGTTTTGGTGGATTAGCACCATTTTAAGGAGTAGATAAGTTGCCCCGGCGGTATAGCCTAAGTGTAAGGGTCATACAGGGAGGTCAGCGTATTGAAAAACTGTAGGCCTAAATCCATCGTGATGGCGTGCATCGAAGGAAACTGAAATAGCGCTATGAAAGATCCATGTGAATATTAGGGCTATGTAGAAAGACGCATATGCAAACACAAGCTAGCACATGCAGTAATTGCTGTAGCCTTTAGTATATATATCGAATGGCGATTTCCTGCTGTAAGTGCTGTAATATGCCTAGCAAATTTATGTCGACTGCAACGGCCATTGTTGACAAAGGCGGTCGTTAAACTCCCGGATCCGCTCCAGTCCAGTTGTACAGTTGCTGCCTAAAAGCAAAAACGTCGCCATCTCAATTAGCGATTTATATATAAAATGCACCTACATTCGTTTTGAGGTTAACTACCGGGAGATTTCCACAGGACGCTCATAATAAGTTCTCTGATCTATTACGGTTTCAACGTGACGTATATAGCCTGTAGCCTATGCCACATTTTTAAATAATGAAGGCATTCATATTTGTTTTATCGTTATTTTTATCAGGTTGGTCTTGCTTCTTCTTTTATTCATTGGCTTCTAACGCTAGAGATACATGCAACATGCAATAGGTCAAGGCCTACACATTGTCATCCACAAGTCAATTTCATCTTGTTCAATGTGCTCTGTTGAGCATATTGATCCTTTGTTCCTAGGAATAAGACTGCCTTAGACCATCATCATCCATACAAATAACAAACATACGTATGTAAAATTTGCCTACATAAAAGTTTTCTAAGAACGTGGCAGCTGGCCATCTATATGCAATGATGCCCAGACTTTGTACACGGTTCATAAATCGTCTCATCAACTCTCCTTAGGCAGACGCCACGGCTTTTCGCATATTCAGGGTTGGCCATTAAAAAGTAACCGCCTCAGGTATTTTGCTAGTATTTCGGCCAAAAGTAGAGATTAGTAAGTGAAATTTTACAGGCGCAAAACTAATTCACACCTGCATATAATAGCCAAATTTTGATGAAATATTTCAAACAGCACAACAGTTTTAATGAGTGCAGTCATGGTTTTTATGGTCAAAAAACATTCAACGCTGGAAAAAGTGACAAAAACGATTTGATATAGTCACTTCTCAAGTTATTGCTGTAATGCAAACTTCAGAATTATCATTATTATTGAATAGATAAATGGGGAATCAGTGTATATGGACAGAACTTTGACGTGATTTAGCGAGTAGTTGATAAAATTGGTAAATAAACATCGCTTTCCATTGTCCCGCTGGGCTTTTTCATCGCCGAGACTTGAACAATTCTCGGCACTGCTTTACCGGCTAAATGTTCGCGTGACGAAGCGTTTGTTCTTCACGGACGAGAAGAACTTCTATATCAGCAACCAAAACAATCGTGCTCGGACCAGCGGCAAGAAATCCGATGTCAAACCGGGTTGTTGAACACAAGAAATTCGCTCCGTATGTTATGGTATCGGCTGGTGTTTGTTTTTGTGGCAAAAGTCGACTTAATTTTGTCGATGAGAAAGCCAATGTGGATACTGTAGGCCTATATCATGTTGGTCGCCTGCCTCCACATTTAATATCCGATTGCAAGCATCTGCCACCCGCTGGATTCATCTTTCAGCAAGACAAGGCACCAGCGCATACTGCTCGCCTCGTGCAAGATTGGTTTAAGGCCAATTGCCTGGTATCATTGAGAAGGACTAATGGCCCGAAGCTCACCGGACTTGTACTCCATGGATTATCACGTGTGGGTAGCTATGCCCGAGAAATACCACAATCCGCGATCAAAGCCAAAAATGGCGAGAGAATTAAAGTGACTTTGTAAAATCTTTTTTTACTTTTTTCGGCGTTGACTGTTTTTTGACCGTCAAAATTTTTTGGTTGGACTCATTAAACGTGATATAACTTTTATTCTGTTTGAAATGTTTTAGTAAATTTTGGCCGCTACATGTAAACATAATTACGCTTTGCGCCTGTAAAATTTGAGTTACTAATCTCTACTTTTGGTCGAAATATTGGCAAAAAACCTGAGGGGGTTACTTCTTAATGGCCAACCCTGTATATATTATATATATATATATATATATATATGCTTGAAGTTTTGCTCTGGTTTCCTATCACTGCGCATATGCACTTCAATATTTGCAAATCCACAAAAGTTCTATCTTCAACGTCGTCTCGTTCCTTGCGCTCTGTTGATCATATTGATGTTTTGTTCCTAGGACTAAGACTGCTTTGGACCATCATCGAACGTTTGCTGTTGTGGGTATCTCTTACTAGAATGACAGTCCTCCCTCACTAAGGCTAAACTAATGGCTCGATACTCTCCATCTGCTACTCACTCTTTAGGATGCGTTACTTTTCCTCGTGTTTCCGTACTTTGAAGAGTTGTTCTGTGAGAGACGCAATAATTATATGCCTAAAGATGCGATAGCTAAGTTAATGGGTAAATGTTTATTATTTAATTGTCTCAGCTATTATTATATCCTCTCTTAATTGAGTTTACACTTGGGTGCAAATCAAGAGTATATTTGTAGGCTTACAAATCACTGAGTTGATATTTCAACATGTTATGCCAAAATAGTCATCGTGTTACAGGGAAATGTCAAGCAAATACTCGATTCCCCATGTTAACGGTTGTCTTGCTGTTGACTGTTTCCTCTGTCTAGTCTCACACTGGCAATGGGATTTGAACCTTCCTATGGCATCCTACACAATACCTCTGATTAGACGCAGCGCTCGCGAATAATTACGGTGCATTGTGTCTCGTTTAAAGTGACGCTTTAGCTTTTTCGAGACAAGAGCGCGATTCAGATATCGTACGCACGAACCCTGTAACAAATCATACATGATAATTCGAGTTATCCGGTTTTTTTACACTACGCACACGAGCACAAAGAAGAAGATTACCTATTGAGAGGATGTGGTCATAAAATATGCACGATGAACAATATTATAACGACTTTCTTGTGTAGTTACATGTAGCTGCGTACATTCTTATAGGAGAAGTTGAAGCGATAACTCGATTTCCTCTCAATGCAGCTGTTGTCGTTGGTCAGACGGTGACGTTCAACTGTCAAATTGATTCACATAATTCCGTTTGGTGGAAGTACAAAGCAGTCGGAGCAAAGACAGAAATAATTCTGTTCAATAGTAAAACCTCAACAGAATTCAAATGTGACGGTTGTATAATCAACCATACGGAGCCTGGACAGTACGATTTACAGATTACCAATACGGGACGATCAGACGCTGGAACTTACATTTGTGTAGACAACAAAGGAAAGGAAACCAATGGTTCTAAAGCTGACTACCAATCTGCCGAGTTAATTGTTCTCGGTAATCTAGTAGGCCTATATTTGCTATATTCTGCTACATTGAACAATGAAATGAACATGCAGGAAAGTGTTTCTTTAATTAAGTGCTAAAATACTCATAAAGGTTTTAGAAACACTCCAGCACAATCACAAGCTCGTCGTTTTGAGGTTTTTGCTAGTTCATACATTTATGTCTTCGGCTGCTATGACAAATGTAAAAATGCGACGAGTTAAGTGAATTTCTCATGGCGCTGTCAGTCAGTTGTAACCTGTTAATTGTATGAATTGCTGCTTTTCCATCATAGATTCGACATTCTATTATTTTGATGTTATTCAGTATTATCTGAAAATTCTTTGATTTAGCGTGTGACAAAAAATTTTTTTGTATAACAGCTATGCCACATGCTATTGTTATTGCAATTAGCAATTTTTACTGCGCTTACGTCTATTACACAAATACATCAACCATTGGCCCATGCACGAGAAACACTTTGTAATCAGACAAGTACCCATACGATCAATCTCCTAACACAGTGAAGCAGGAGCCAGATCACTGACAGCGAAAAGAATTTGCACTAGCATGACATCATTACGTAAATCAAATTGCAAAACTGATATCACGTACTAAATTTTATTCCACGGCCGTTGATTTATTTTCCATCAACAACAGAAGTTCCTGAATGCAGAAGCAACCTAAGTGGATCGACGGCAACATTTTTGGAGGATGATTATTCTGTGCGAATGTGGTGCACAGTTGACTTCCGAGGCAACATAGCTCCATTGATGGAGTGGCGAAATATAGAAAATAATGAAACTATGCCATCTCAAAGCACTAAACACCAAAATAGTAAACTAAAGTCGGAAACCATCGCACAACTGAAACATGACAACCATCGAAGTGTCCATTTTTCTTGTACAACGTACTTCAATCAGTCGTTTTTTGACGCCCATCTTAGCATCTATAGTGTCGCAAGGAATGTTCCGGATTATAAATATACCTGGACATCGCAGAACGAGTCATGTAAGTAGCATCATGTGAAATAGCAATAAATATCTACATTTGTGCACCTGTATGCAAATTTAGAGACACAACAGCTGTCATCATATTGGGATTGTTAGTGCAAACTACTGTGCTACAATTTATTTTCTGTTATATATTATGTAATGTGAGCATTCTCAATTGTGGGCCCTTCCACTTGGAATGGACCTCCACTAGCGCTGCGTCATACTCCCTAGAAATAATCTGCCAGCCTTCTATTGTATCATCAAGTCTTTTCTGTTTGGCCGAAGCATGGCTGAGAGCGCCTCTGAGTAGGTTTCTTGAAGGGGCGCTATGTAAATTTTAGAAAATGAATGAATGAATGAAAGTATGAATTTTGGAACGCGCTGTCTCTTCTGTTCGCTCTAGACTTCTGTCTGGCAGTATCTCTGTTTCTCTTGCTTTTCTCGAAACCTGCTTATTCTCGCGCGTCCTTGCACACTGGATCGCTTCTGAACGATTGACCCTACGAGTAACGCTTTCAAATGTTTGAGTACAAGATCTGCCAGATAAGATTGAGAAAATACCCGTCTCTGATTTTCCAATATGCAATCTTGGCATCATCGTTGATGATCACAACAATAAATTCTTGCGCATCTGCTTCTTGCATATTGGTGACTTTTTGCCCGATTTGAGCTGTGCTTGATTTAAAAGCGCCTTAATCATCACCATCTTATTGTCTAGGGTAAGTTTATGATATGCAGACAAATTTCCACAACACTACTTTGTCAGAATATTTAGCATTGACAATGAACACTTTTCAAATTAGAAATCGATCAAAATTCATGTTACCCATTGAACATAATTAAAATCATTATATGCATAATATTATGCGATAATCGTCTGTCAAGAAGAGACTTGATGTACACATTAATAGTTTAGTTACTGAAACTAAATGTCACTCATTAAGAAGCTCACAAAATAGTAGACCTAAGTTACAATCATAAAAAAAATATTTCATTGAAATTTTAGAAAATTACTCCAGTACACAATTTCTGTTTAGATTGGAGGAAACATCTTACCACCATGCGATCGGGATTTACTTCAGCAAGGCCTGTTGCAGAAGGCAAACCGCATTTACTATCAGTCGGCAATATAGGCAATGTGCTCATACAATGTTCATTACTTTGAACTCAGGCATTTGATGATATAGAGACGTGTATTAAATATTTCGTTTAAACTCTCTTATTAATTTTGAAGTTTTCTGCGAAGGAAAACATGCTACTTCATATCAGTTTTACGCCTCAAGATAAATTTAGTTGTTTTCACTAATTTGAAACTTAAAGATCACACGCCTTAATACTTGAACCGTGTAAAAAAAAGTGATAAGGTAATCGATCTTTTTAGAAATCTCCAGAAATTGCCACGAAACTGTAATTGGACTTAGCTCAGCTGTTATCATATTGGCGACTTCAACAATCATATGCCTCGTTGGCTGGCTCATTGCACTAAAAAGAATCCGAGAAGGTTAGTTTTATAACTTATTATGAAATGCATTACAGGCTTAACATTAGGTCAAATTGTTAACTCTATCACATCAACACAAAAAGGCTAGCATCAATACTGTTCTTTCAAAGGTTTGCTTATTACCTTCTAATAGCACTCGTATTTTATAATTGACCCTATTCAAATATACAGGTAAATCATCGAATGATAGGATTACATTATTTTTAATTTCAGCCAAGAAAGATACCAACATATCTTCAAGAAGAACTTCCCATAATGTGATGACAACGGCTGGGTATGAAGAAATACGCGAAACTGCACAACAATTCATAGGCTTACCTGTCTACCAAAATGTGCCAGCGTTAGGCCAACATACAGACTATCAGGAGCTTGAAGTCATCGACCAACAACCGCAGTAGCAAAACATCTATAATGTGCCTTGGATTCAATAATTTCACTAGACTCATAAACAAGTTTTAATAGCCAGAGAAAGCAAAGCAAAAAATGCATGATAGTTATCTTAGATGAGACTTTCACTCTAAATAGAAAATTCCGTCATTAACAAGTCATATGCTTTAAGAAATACCGAAAGCCAATTTCTTTGTCCATATTAGCAATTACCAATTATTTCACTGAATAGGCTAAACATTTTAGGCCTTCCTAATTAAGTGCATCGAGGGCGCTGATGCATATTTCAATGACATGAACAGTTAATGAATATTCGATTGATATCAGCTTCAGATTCATAATTCAGTCGCAGTTAACCCTTGCAATAACTTTAATAGCATTATTGCAAACTGGGCAATTTATATGAACGCCAGAAACGTCAACATAAAGATTTTAATTACGCAGTGGTCAGACAGAGCTGCGTTATGAACGTTTCAACTACCAGTGTATTTTTAAACCTCTATCAAATATGAATGATTAACGGATGATTGATGAATGATGCAATTATCACTAGTCATCTCTGGCTGCATTGCTACTGGAAATTTGGCTAAGAAACAAAGCAGATATAAGCAAGGAGAGGACAAATAAAAAAGAGCAACAAATAAAGGAAAGAGCAATTAATAATGAAAGAATAATATTGACGGTTATGCCGCTAACCATAATTTTGACATATTTCTGAATCACCTATTGTCACGTTTCCTTGGACCCCACTTCAGCGTTACGCATTAATTAGGCCTATAAAAAATCAATTATGTTTGGCTATACAAATCGCATTTTCTAAGCTCTCAGAAACACAATGAACTTTTACATTAATGTATGGAAAACCCAAATCTCGGGCGAAGCCAGATAGTATATCCGATGTGTTATGCATGTATTAACCAGCCTAGAGGGGAGGGGGTCACCCATTTGTGACGAAGTGTGACGAGGGGGAGGTGTCGACGAAATGTTACGTCACATCATCACATCAAATATCAAAATGTGTTATTTTATTGAAACTGTTAATCAATTAAACAAGTTCCATTTAATTAGCAGTAGCTGTTACCGCAAAATAACACTAATTATCATAGTTGTTTCTTAATTTTGTTCACTTTTTCGGCTGGTGTCATTTTGTGGGTTTTGGAAGCGAGGCAGCCATTATGGAGCACACAACTTCACAAGCAATAGTCAATAATATTATGCTGCCAAAACGCAAAGAGTCACTGCACGGCGGCAACGTGAGCTAATGGTTGTAAGCGCAAATGAAGAAAATGAAGAGAGTGTTGATCGGATAGAAAATTTTTAGTTAACTGTAACTTGAAGAAATGTTTGATGACAATAACTTGAAACAACCCAAAGTTCTCCCACGCAAAAGCAAAATCTACTTCACGGAATAAATATGGAGAACTTGGATCTCATCATCCTGTTCAACAGGTATTCCATTCAGACCCAGCCCTTCTTCCACCAGAGCCATTCATCTAGTAGGATGCATAATTAGTGTAACAATAGAGTTTACAATAGTTATACTTTCTCCATTTCTTTCGTCCAACTACATAGTTTAAGTACTTTAATTCTAAGAAAAATTTTTATATAGGCATTCTGGACATCTGTTTTTTTCTGAGGAAGGGATCAGAGCTTTGTGACGTCATATTTGAAGGGTCATAGCAAATAATGCACAACTCTATCCCACTGCCCCTCCTATGACATTGTCAATTTATTTGTATTGTAGTGTAATGTGATGTAAATCTTCTAAAATATTTCAGCGCCCACAATAGCTAAGTCAGAGAGACCAACCTATCACCGGCGCTATACCAAATCAAGACGGCAATTGCCAATCCTCTTGTTATTTTCCGGTGTCAGATAAAAATCCGTTGAGTCAAGTCAAGGAGGCAGCATGGTTCTACAGTGGTAGTCGGTGATGAAGGTGGTCATGTGGTGGCGCAGGAGTAGAGTCTGGATAGGAAACTTATAAGAGTTCGGTTTTCAGTCGTGAGTGGAAAGTACCCGACGATAGTGAAAGCGAAGGGAGGAGAGGTTATAATTATTTGGAGGTGAAATGTGGGGATGAGCAGACTAACGGAGTTCTTTTGGGAAGTCCGTTTCAAAGTGCTGGTGCTACATAGACTAAGAAACATGTTGCAGACTTTCAGAGACGATGACACTGGAGGTCGTGATAAAGAAAGATATGATGATGAGCGAGTTTAACAATTTTGTAATGGATGCGTTGAGGGATTTTGGGCCAATGAAGTGATTTGAGAACAAAGGTTACATGTATATGATGGTGTTTGGGGATTTTGGTGACTGCGAGGCAAGAGCGTTCCGAATTTTTAGAGGCGTTTCATTTTAGAGGAATATTTAGTCCATTCATAATAATATATCATACTCAGGCCGTAATCAATAGCAGTTGAATCAATTAAATAAATAAGTTTGATCTTTGATCGCACGTTGTCTAACGCTCAATAGATGTCGCTCGTATCATTCGATACACCAATTACAAATTAATTTATGACTATGCTATTGGTGAAAGAGTAACGCAACCTTCACTTCATCGACATCGACCCAACAAAGTTATGTTTCGTAACGTTTTCACGAATACAGTACACTAATCACCCATCCTCGAGCGTTATGTATTTATACAATGACCGTACCCACTTTCAGTCATACCTTTAATAATCCACTTGCTAGCCTACTTTCATAAACCACAGAATTCATTGCTGCATAATGTATCCATGTGTACGTTTAAAGAGGACCGTGCGTAGCTAAAGAGTAATTCAAGCATTGTAACTTAACCCTTTTAGCCTCTACATTGCTACGGCGACAACATCGTTTTTAAACGCATCCTACACAGGAACATAAGCTTATTAGCTGTACGCCTACATGTATGTATTGTAATTAGAGATGTCGAGGGGACCTGATAAATATTACGGACAAACTATGCTGCTGTCTAACAGTTACGTTACTGTTCAAGTTTCGATGTAAATTTAGTTGCGAAACTGTCAGCTAGATATTCTGGAATCAAATGCAGATGGTATTGCATTAGACATGGTCCTTACCGTTTATCTAAAGGTTATTACAGCCTACAATTTGTACCTCATGTGCAAAACTGCAAATTATTTAATAGGGATGTCTATCAAATTTTGGCCATATGATTATACAGCTCTATAGCGTTGCTTTCTATTTTAGTTCATGACACAGCTGGCAATTGCAGGATTTATATTTATGAAACATTAATACTTAGGCTCCATGCTTGTAGCCTAAGTATGACAAACTGTCTGTGACGTAGACCCCACACAATGTTTTCTATTCTGTTGCCAAAACAAACATCCTTATGTGTGCTTCGGTCAAACGCAAAACAAGTTTTGCTAGGCATTAGCAAAAGCAACACCGGATTTTTGACGATCCGCTGCTATTGTGTAAGCCGTCATATTGCGCAGTTTTCTTGATTTAAGACTTACAGCGACTATACATGCTCCTCCAGCAAAGTTTTATCTGTTATCTGTTGGAAATAATGGCGAAAGGATGCAGCAACGTACTACAGATGAAACTGTTATTTCTGATCCAGGTTTTTGAGGTCTTGACATCGCAAGGTAAAATTTAACCAGGTTAATTCTATAGCTGTGTAGGCCTAAGCTTAGACCTATATTGCAAATGACAGCGTGCAACCAATCTTTCAGTTCTGCAATAACCCTCGTTCACTCGCTCGTCATGACGCAATTTTATTCAGGCCATACGTCTGCACATCAACTTCGGCTAATTGTGCTCTCTCTCGTTCCACCTAGCATTTTAAAATTTCAAACTCCGTGATTTGATGCAACAGGCCTTTGGGTCTTAGACGCTAGACAACACGCTTTACAACAGTTACATCTATACATAGCTTCTGTAAAATTCATCAACTTAGAACAATTTTACAGTAGCCTGCTCAGTCTCGAAATTCCAAAGGCCAACCTATCAGGCCCGTCGAGAGCAAAGTGGAGACAATTTATATTGTTGAGCATGAATGAAAGACTGATTGACAGTATACTGCAATATACAGGTCTAGAAAATGTTGCAAAATTCCAAGCACTAAACTAGCATGATGATGCAGTTGTTGAAACAGTGTTACTTTGCAAAGTCTGTTAGGAATGAGTTCAGAGATGAAATATTTTATCTTATTATTAATTTCGTAGTAACTGGACTTGAAGCATTTTGTTGCAATATAATTGTTTGCGACAAATTTTAATTTTTGCGGATTTGCTCCAAGAAGAGTATGACTAGACGGTAATTTGTGAAAGCAGTTGTGAAAGTTACTCTCCCGACATTTCAAGCATTTAATGGACGAGGTTGATTCATTAGTCTAAAACGAATTTATCAGGAGAACATTGGCTTCAAAAATTATTCAACCTTTTTTGTGTTGAAATAATCTGCATGAAATCTCTTCCACAATTTAATTGTTGCCATGAGGATTTTTTTTATTCCAGCTACCGTTTCAAGTGCAGAGAGATCAATCAGTGTATTAAAACGAGTCAAAAACTATCAACGGGCAACAATGAGTCAAAACAGATTCAATAGATTGGCAACATTGGCCATTGAAGCGAAGCCAGAAAGGCCCCCTTAAGAATTAATTGAGAATATTAAAGTAGAAATAGGGCTTAAAGAAATAGAAATCAACTGAAAACAACTAAATGTGTTTTGTCAATAAATTTGTTAACAATTAAAGAAAAAGTCTTAAAATAGTCAAAGGCTGGGATCCCTTTTTTTTTTTTTCGGAGTTTGGGCCCGGGTAATTTGTCCCCATTTCCCCTTCTCAGTGGGCCTGCAACCTATCATAACATTAAAGCATCAATTATGACGAATTTGTTAGGACTGGTTTGAATCACTCCTGTTTCTCGCTTTATTGCTGTCGTGTGGTCGTCTGTCCGACTACTTCTTTCCATAATTTTTATTACCGGACCAGGATCAAAAGCAGTCAATTGTAACATTTTTACTAGAACACACAGATATGCGTCAATATCCACACCCAACATGAAGGGATATGGGATTATTACAATACTCGTTCGCAATTCAAGAATATATCGTACCTATTGTCTGATAGGTGGGTAAAATTGCTCAGGAACACGGATTTAAGCTTGCCATGACACTTTTATAGACTGAACGATTGCAGTTGCATTGGCTATACATAATAACACCGTATAAAACACATTTGCTCAGATCTCTTAGTCATAGGTCTGACTTTTGTGAGGAACAGGGTAATTTACATATCAGCTAGTGCTTGAAGAATCCTTGCAAAACCGCGATTGGCTACATAACTAGTCAAGACTGTAACGATCTAAGTTTTATTGAACTGTGCGCCAAGCACAGTTTGAGTAAGCAAGTTAGTGCTTTTGAAGCTTGCTTATAAAAATTATAGTCCGATAGACCGATACAGAATAATGCACATTTTCGGTAGAAGTTAGGCACCCTCATCTCTCAGACTCTCCTCACATGACACATATAATTATAATTATATCGAAGCACGTTCAAGACATGAGAAATGTAGCTCTCAGATCATACAGGATCTAAAGTAAAAGAAAAAGGAGGAAAAAATTTCTTCAATTTGGAGATAATATCCAGATGAATAGCGTTACCAAATAATTCCCGTATGAAGCCTGTCTTGCTACTATAACCTGAATTTGTTGCTAATATTATTACTATCCGAAGGTGTCGATGGATATTTACTTACGGTGCCTCGTGATACAATCGCTCTATTGGGAGACAGCGTGCAATTAGATTGCATCAGTTAGGCACCCTCATCTCTCAGACTCTCCTCACATGACACATATAATTATAATTATATCGAAGCACGTTCAAGACATGAGAAATGTAGCTCTCAGATCATACAGGATCTAAAGTAATAGAAAAAGGAGGAAAAAATTTCTTCAATTTGGAGATAATATCCAGATGAATAGCGTTACCAAATAATTCCCGTATGAAGCCTGTCTTGCTACTATAACCTGAATTTGTTGCTAATATTATTACTATCCGAAGGTGTCGATGGATATTTACTTACGGTGCCTCGTGATACAATCGCTCTATTGGGAGACAGCGTGCAATTAGATTGCATCACCAATACATCCCGTCTATTGGATTGGTTTTTAATACGTCATATCAGCCATAATAATGAATGGATATCTCGAAACAATGTAACACGTCCAAACACTTCAGACGTCTTCAGAATACTGAGTAAGGAAGTTGGTCAGTTTGCTCTCGTTATTGATCCTGTTGACATGTCACTCGCCGGAAGATATGACTGCAAAGACAAAGATGAAGAAAAACCATTTCCAGCAGATGTTACTGTCTTAAGTAAGGACATGTTCACAATATTAGAAGAATTTGTTGCTATAGATGATGATGACGACGACGATGATGATGATGATGATGACAACGAAGATAAATAACAAGAGAGTGAATGTAACGATAAAGCTGATGGAGCTGACGAAGACAACAAGGAAGATAATGATATTGGCATGTATTCGAAGTCATCATCATTAACACGACATCCTCACTGGAGTGTTTGTCTCTGAACATATATATATATATATATAATCAAATAAAATTAAATTTATGTATATATATGGATATATATAGTGAGTATCACAATAATTATTGGTTGGCCTGTGAAACAGACAGCTTTCGGACCTGCTGAGGCTACATGTAACGGCTGAAGACCCTTCCCTATACATGTCACAAGTAATAAGAATAATGTCCTTTTAGTGTGAAACTGATAAAACGCAGTATGTTTACTCTACAGTATTAACAAATGATGACAAGTTATTACATGAATCAAATTTAACAGTCTGCAGCCATGCATGGCCCTCATTACGTATTGCATCTAACTTAGCCAACGCCTAGCGATAAAGGGCTAGTCAGCTTTACAGGGAATACGGGTATCGACCTCGGTTCCTCGGCTTTGTTTCCCAGTGGGCTGTTTATTGCTCCACGCCTCCCCTCCAAAGCAAGTTAATTGGTACTGGAATCAGCTGCTAAAAAGGGGTAGGTCATACGACGCATTAGAACCTGAGGAATCAATGCTTCATGTACAAAGGCGATAAACATTATATGTCTAGATCGAACTCCATCTTGTGAACAACGACTGCTTCCTCTGCCAAGGAATAAAGTCTTCTGCACCTTTGCTTACACTGGAAATCTCAAGCCGGAACTTGAGTGGTTGACGCTGGGAAATTCTGCTTGGAATGTGTCCTGTGAAGCTTCTAATGATACTGTGGAATGTGCGTTTGAAAGCTCTTGCACAGCAAACATCTTCTTTACGAACACAAATTCCTTTACGACATTCTGTTTTGAAGAAAACAATACCTGCGAATGGGGTAACAGTTATTGTAGAGTATTTGCATTAGATTAAACTCTAAATATGCCGTAGTGCATGGGATACCCTGCGTCGCATCCATTGTATCGCCTTTAAAATGATAATCTACAAACTATTAAAGCACCAAATCTAGTTATCAAAGATTGCAGTCTAGACCTGTATATTGTAGGCCAATATGTAGAACTAGTTCTTGAAACTACATAGAAAGGTAGACTATAATTCACTGCTGACGTCTATTATCGTCACACGTAAGAATCTTGTAGATTAATATTTTGGTAGTTATTTTTCTTCAACAACATTTTAAAGAATTCATGTGACTTGTTTGAATTCGAAACACAAACACAAACACAAACACAAACACAAACACAAACACAAACACAAACACAAACACAAACACAAACACAAACACAAACACAAACACAAACACAAACACAAACACAAACACAAACACAAACACAAACACAAACACAAACACAAACACAAACACAAACACAAACACAAACACAAACACAAACACAAACACAAACACAAGCCATGGGGTAACTCATCAATTTTCCTCCACAAGATTATATAACAAATTTAAAATGAAGAATAATTGTACAATGACAGTCTTTTAAAACATATGGACATCATCAGCAAACTGCAAAATAACAGATTTTCTATGAAGAGAGACCGACAGAGACAGGTAGACAGATACAGAGACATACATAGGCAGACAGAGACAGAGACAGGCAGACAGAGACAGAGACAGAGAGGCAGAGACAGGCAGACAGAGACAGAGACATACATAGGCAGACAGAGACAGAGACAGAGACAGGCAGACAGAGACAGAGACAGGCAGACAGAGACAGAGACAGGCAGACAGAGACAGAGACAGAGAGGCAGAGACAGGCAGACAGAGACAGAGACATACATAGGCAGACAGAGACAGAGACAGAGACAGGCAGACAGAGACAGAGACAGGCAGACAGAGACAGAGACAGGCAGACAGAGACAGAGACAGGCAGACAGAGACAGAGACAGAGAGGCAGAGACAGGCAGACAGAGACAGAGACATACATAGGCAGACAGAGACAGAGACAGGCAGACAGAGACAGAGACATACATAGGCAGACAGAGACAGAGACAGGCAGACAGAGACAGAGACAGGCAGACAGAGACAGAGACAGGCAGACAGAGACAGAGACATACATAGGCAGACAGAGACAGAGACAGAGACAGGCAGACAGAGACAGAGACAGGCAGACAGAGACAGAGACAGGCAGACAGAGACAGAGACAGAGAGGCAGAGACAGGCAGACAGAGACAGAGACATACATAGGCAGACAGAGACAGAGACAGGCAGACAGAGACAGAGACAGAGAGGCAGAGACAGGCATACAGAGACAGAGACATACATAGGCAGACAGAGACAGAGACAGAGACAGGCAGACAGAGACAGAGACAGGCAGACAGAGACAGAGACAGAGAGGCAGAGACAGGCAGACAGAGACAGAGACATACATAGGCAGACAGAGACAGAGACAGGCAGACAGAGACAGAGACAGAGAGGCAGAGACAGGCAGACAGAGACAGAGACATACATAGGCAGACAGAGACAGAGACAGAGACAGGCAGACAGAGACAGAGACAGGCAGACAGAGACAGAGACATACATAGGCAGACAGAGACAGAGACAGAGACAGGCAGACAGAGACAGAGACATACATAGGCAGACAGAGACAGAGACAGGTAGACAGAGACAGAGACAGGCAGACAGAGACAGAGACAGGCAGACAGAGACAGAGACATACATAGGCAGACAGAGACAGAGACAGGCAGACAGAGACAGAGACAGGCAGACAGAGACAGAGAGGCAGAGACAGGCAGACAGAGACAGAGAGGCAGAGACAGGCAGACAGAGACAGAGAGGCAGAGACAGGCAGACAGAGACAGAGAGGCAGAGACAGGCAGACAGAGACAGAGACATACATAGGCAGACAGAGACAGAGACAGGCAGACAGAGACAGAGACAGGCAGACAGAGACAGGCAGACAGAGACAGAGAGGCAGAGACAGGCAGACAGAGACAGACAGCACTTCCTTGTATCTGATACTCAGATTTCATGTAGCATTTCTGTATTTTTCATGCATTGTTGCACATCCATCGTAAACATGAATTTGCACCATGAAAGTTTGACTACCTGATGTCAGCCTATATATGGTGAAAGCTCTCAGTCAAAATTAGCTGTAAATTGACTGATGGAAACATAATTATTAAGAACTCGATAGTATCAAATATGACATGTATCTATTATGACAGGCAATTATTCATTAAGTGTTGGGATTCTACGAATCAAGGAATACAACAAAACTGTTGGAGGTTGGCATTGTATGCGTGCAAGAACAAATCAATCAGGCAGAGGAGATTCCAGTGAAATTTTGAGTGAGTGAATTCGCTTTCAATTATCACATCTGTAATTTATTTTGAAGTCTCATCTTATGAAAAAATTTTTTATCAATAATGATGAAACTAGATTAGTCTTGCAATTTTATGCGTCTCTTTCTGTGTTGTATTTCTACTAATTAGGCCTATCTCATATTGCATGTCTGCATTTTTTATGGGTGAATGAGAGAGAAAGTGTGAGATTGTGAGATAGACTGAGGTAAAGTGAAAAAAATTTAAGAATTGCGAGCAAGACCATGTGTGAGATTGTGAGATAGACTCTATGTCAGGTTTTATTTATTTATTAAATTTATGACGCGCGCAAGGTCACACCGAAATGTGTCACGAATAGTCAGTCAGTCGCCAGGAGAAGAAGCAATTAGATATCCAAATCCTTGAAAGCTAATGAGAAATAGTGAGCTTTGAGTCACTTCTGAAGGAAGGAAGTGAATTTGAGCTACGAAGAGAGAGTGGTAGTCGATTCCATTCCTTGGAAGCAGAGACATGAAATGCACCAGACGTGACCAGAGCGCATAACTCTCTGCTGATGAGTGAGAGTGTGAGGTAGAGAGGACTAATGAGTGAGATTTTTACTCGATCGGTTGATTCCTGTTGATAATAGCTCCAAAGTTTAGGCCGACAGTTCACCTCGACTGTAGTTAGCTGGGGCTTAACTGATTAAGGAATGGAGTTTGCAAATTTATTTTTACTTCATTCTCTTCCAGATTCCCTGCAAGCATTCTGAACTAGTTCGCTGTCGATTTTGTGCTGCTGCCTAATTATACGTGTAAATTTTTACCTCGTTGTCTATTGACAAACAGGAATTAAGTTGGCAGGCAATAATAATAAAATGGCAAATCACCTTATTAAGTTTCACTAGACAATTGTGAGTCTATATTATCACATTTTAGATAAGCTCTTGACCCGAGACTCTACCGCGGTCTCACATATCATGTTTCAAACAGGTAATGATGGTTTGTGGATTAAGAAATTCTTAATAGCAATATCCTAACGCTCATTCGCTTGTTATTAAAGTAATTGTATAATTTACATAAAGTGCATTTTGTACTGGAGAATGATGACAATAATAAGTCCAGTTGTTCGAGCCTAATCTGAACAGCTTTTGCACCCGGACATTATGTTACGATGAGAGATTCAAAGTGATGCAATTGTTTGGTGATTAAGAGATGGGAATTCCTATTCTCAATTTATTTGATATCAGGACGTTTCATCGGGGTCCTATTCATCGCACTCCGTTCTACGCATCATAGTCATCGTCATCATCATCATCATCATCATCATCGTCGTCGTCATCATACTCATCATCATCACAGTACCAACTAACCGGTAGGCTGTTTCATCGCGGTCCTGTTAATCGCGCACCCGTTCAACGCAGTCGGAAATGACAAGAACTAGTATAAATCTGAAACCGATTATAGCAAGGGCTTCCTTACATAAATCAGCACTGCAGAAATACTGAAGATAGTATAAATATCCCATATAATAATCAATGTTATAAGTGGGTTAATTCATAACTAAAAGGTGACTAAATCAGGTGATTTACGAATGCGATAGATGTGCAATAGCTCGTAGATATGTCATAATTTCATTAAGTGTCCTCGAGGTTAAGTGTCGCGTGATTAAGTGTCGCGTGATTAAATGTGCGCTGATGACTTCAGAAGTTGACAATCCACTAGGCTCTGAACTGCCGCAATAATATCGATAACCCAAGAGAGGACAGCCTTGGGCATCTCTAACAGGATATGAATTCGAACGCACGATAGTGGTAGTGTTCAATATCATAACATCCCAAATACAAGTAATTGGCGGAGGCGTCCATCCCGCAAGCTGAGGAAAGTTAAGAAGGTACGTCATTCACTTGTGTTCAACATGTGCGAACAGAAGTAAAAAACTCAATGACGAACTTGCGAAATAGTTATAATTTTGTTCTTTTAGAAACGACTTCATGCAACGAATCAGCAATCACTATTTCAGTGCTGATTGTATTCGTCGCAATATTTGGTACCACGACTCTAACAGCAATTACAATATGCATTATTGTAATAAAAAATCGGAAGAATGGTACGCAAATTATACATTGTCAGCAGCTTCCATTTTTTTAAACTTTCATATTGCTATGAACATAATTTCATAGATCATTGTGTCGCGTCCGTCACCACGTTTGCCATATTGCGAACATGGAGTAGATCAGCAGAAACGTGACCTTAATGAATACAATAGAAGAATCTAAAACTACTCGCTGGCCTCTTTTCCTTCCCAAGCGATTGTTATGTGAAGAAAATCAAGCATGTGATGTTTGAATCTTAAAAGTGCGCTTAGTCTATAGACTTAGAGAAGTTCTTAAATGCGACAAAAGCTGGGCTCCCTCATCGGCAAATGCAAAATACCTGGTCTTTTGGCACCAAAATGGCGATGAAATTTGTTGTAGTTTCCTTTGAGATCGCAACGACACGTCGTATAGGGTCTGGGTCCTCCCCGCCACATCACCCACCGCCAAAAGCAACCCGCCAAATTTAGAATACTCTGCCATTATATTTTATTCAAATTCCACAACACACTTAATTATACACACGGCGACTATTTTTTATTCAGATTTTACATAAAGAGAGTAATTTCTAGTAATCGCATTTAATAGCGGGCAATCTGGTATATCTAGTTGGGACTACTGTTCATTTTGGTGCTACAAAAGTTATTGTAGTAGGATATATTGGATGGTTTATGATAGGATTGACATCCTGTTTACATCTATTTGTACTGAATGAATATTTTAACAAGTTTATAATG
The DNA here is from genome assembly GCA_959347315.1 of Bimastos eiseni. Taxonomy (NCBI): domain Eukaryota; kingdom Metazoa; phylum Annelida; class Clitellata; order Crassiclitellata; family Lumbricidae; genus Bimastos; species Bimastos eiseni. The sequence continues at coordinate 35,319,556 of OY365810.1, forward strand.
TGTGAAGTATAGTTACCAGTTATCCGTCCGCATATTGCACTATAAGACTGTTAGAATACGTACTACTTAGGTCTTTATATAATTTTGCTTACATATGTGTAATATTAAGGATCGATTTTAACAGACGTTGCCTCAGCAGCACAAACAGCGGAGTCTGAATACGAAAACGTTGAAGAAGAAGCAGATCAAATACCTGACCCTCTGATTACTTATGAAAACGCAGATCAGCAAGAGATTGCATATGCTAACTTGAATATGGCTGACCGTCAAGATCAGCGATTGGTGACCTACACCCGAATACAGTTGGTGTCTTAATGAGAAACACGATTCAGTAGGCCACGACACGTTCACAAGGCAGGCAAAATAGCATTTCACGTTATGAGTAAACCATGCATTTCCTAAATTCAGCAACTGAGTCTGATTTTGGGAAGAAAACCTACTGGGAAAGGTGCAAATCATACCAAGTCAACCCTTTTCAAACTTGAATGATGTCGCAAGATTCTGATTATGTGCATGCAGGTCTACATTGCAGAATTGAGTAATAATAATAATTATTATTATTATCAAGGAATGACGACGGAGTAATGACCTTAAAACGAACAAAACTGACAGGCGTTAATGTTGTAATATTGTACTCAGCCTTTTATATTATACGTCACACCTGTATAGAATAATTCATAGCTAAATATTTGGACCCGAGTTACGTAAAAACGACAAATTAACCTGCAGATGAATTCTTAGTGAACAACGATTGCGTAATCTGACAACAATTGGAATTTGTGTAAGTCTTTTATTGAAAATAAAATAAGAATAGGGCCTAATTGCGCTTCAGACCAAAGCCTAAAAGTAAATAATTTTTTTATGATCTAAAATGGAACAATAGCAAACGCACAATGGAACCTTATAAAGTAGCCTTACGTTGAAATATCGAAGTCATAATTTCGATCAATTTTAATTGCAAATGGTAATATAATTATATGCCAAACTTGAATGTCAACTGTGCAATATAATTCTTCATTCTTATGCCTAAAACTGTCTGTCACCTTTGAGGCATGGTGTGGATGGCTAGAAAATTTATTTTCTTTGCATTGACTTATTATCTGCCATTTCTTCCCGTATGATCTTCCTATTTGTCACATTAGGCGTTTTGTTCTGAACATAGAAAGAGAGAGAGAGAGAGAAGGAAAGAAAGAGAAAGAGATTGAGAGAAAGAGAGAGAGACAGAAAGAGACAGACAGACAGACAGACATAAAGACAGACAGTGACACAGAGAGAAAGACAAACAGACAGACAGGGAGCGAGAGCGAGTCTATGGTGGATGAGTCATCTGAAAAGATGCTTTACGTTGAGCACGAAATGACACAAGCGACAATTAGGCGGCTATAGAGCAACATATAGCCTTTTAAAATCCTGCTACAGAAACCAATTAATCTTGGGCATCAAACATAAATGACTTTTGCCTTGACCACATAAAGGCAATCAGATATCCTTTCTTCTGTAAGACTGAGGAACAACGACTCAGATTAAATACTGAGATTTACACATTTTACCTTATTAAACATAATTTGAAGAAGATCTTCTGCATAATAAAAAGCCAGTACAATGATGTAAGTAGAGGATATTAAAGTTCGTAGATTGAGTTATTACTTACGATAGCTGCCAACAAGTTTTGAACTTTCCGAGTCTGCTGCAAATAGAACTTATTTATATCAATAAGAAACGAATAACAGACACTGTAAGGTGTAGATCAATCAAATCGCCGGCTATAGCACTCACAGGGGCTTGACGATCAATTCTTGAAAAGACACTTGAAATACAATTATGCTCATGTGACAATTTAGAAAATATTTACCGCATCCGCTGGCTTTCAAAATTTTGCTACAAAAACCGAGTAAAACACAAGTTGGGAGCACATTTGACACATCTGGTTGGAGACACTTGACCATTCGGTGGTTATTAAAAATTAATTTACAGCCATGCTGTTGGTGAAAGAGTTGCGCAACGTTCAGCTCACCGACACCCACCGAACCACGTAACGTTTCGTAACGTTTTCATGGACACCACCCATCACCCATCCTCGAGCGTTTTAGGTATGTATCTATGCCACATCCATCCCGCTTTCAGTCATATAGGTCTATGTACGTTATCTGATCCGATTGCTGCTTTCATAATCTACATAATTTATGCTGCAGGTATCCGTGTGTAGGCTCTACGTTTAAAAAGGAACGTGTGCATTGGAAAAGTTATACAAACATTATACGGTGGCTGATCGGTTACAGCGGTTGGCCCGTAACACTAAGTGTGCGCTTAGTGAACGGGTTCGACTCTAGTCCGAGGCGTCAGTAACTGTGTAGGGACTTTGAGCAAGTCCCTCGCGCACAATTGCTCTGCGTGTGCACTTCTTAGCAAAAAAATGTTGGAAGAAAGGCCATATCAAATTTCATAAAATCAATGATCTCCTTAGCCTTTACTGTATTAAGTATCTCTTCCACGCCTCCTATGCAAGAACACGAAAGCTTATTAGCTGTACACGTATTGTCATTAGAGATGTCGACGGGGACCTGATAAACTGTAATTCACAAGCTATGAATTATAGCTGGAATAATTATAATTGGAATTATCCAATTATCCAAGTGTCAATGTTAATCTTGTTGCGCTGTGTCAGATGGGTTTTCTGGAATAAAATGCATATTGTATTGCATTACACTTGGACTTTTATGTTGTGGCCTACGATTTGCACCATGTCGAATTATTGTCATTTGATACCACAGCTCAAAAACGTTGCTTTCTATTTCACTTCATGGCACAGCTGGTAATTGCATGATTCATATTTTATGATAAATTAATATTTATATGCTTGCAGCATGGAGGTAAAGTCTAACTGTTTTCTATCCATTAATTTTTATGTCATAACAAACATCCCCATGTGCGCTTCAGTAAAACGAAAAGCACGTTTCACTGGGCATTAGCAGAAGCAACACCGGCTTATTGACGACCCATTGCTAATGTTTAGGTCGCCATATTGCGCAGTTATATTGACTTAAGATTTATACCGGCTATACATGCTACTCCAGGAAATTTTTTTATCTGTTGTATGTTGGAAAGAAACAATGGCGAAAAGATGCAGTAAAGTACGACAGATGAAATTGTTATTTCTAATGCAGATTGTGGAGGTTTTGATTTCTCAAGAGAAAGGTTAACCAGGTTTAGTCTATGGCGTTTGTATAATTTATTGCGAATGACACCGCACAATCTGTCGTTCAGTTCTGCTATCTCACCCTCGTCATGACTCGTTTCGTTTTTTATAATGCTATTCTGGTCATGTTTCTGGACATCAACTTCAGCTAATCGTGCTGTCCGACGCATTGGTTCGAATTCCTCGAACAATTCCAAATAAACTGTCAAATTACCATATGAGCACAAGCGCACTGAGGAAACTGTCTTCGTTTGCTGAAACAGACTTTATGGTAAAGGCGTCACAGCTTCTGTCGATATGCTTCAACCTGCAACAATAGTACAGTACTCAATATCGACATTCGAAAGGCCTACCAATCATGACAACAGAACATCTATTACATGTACATGACGCGTTTGTAGAAACTGGTTTGAACCACTCCTGTTTCTCCGCTGTCTTGTTGTCCTGTGGTCGTCTCTCCTACTTCTTCATCCTTGATTTAAAGCTGCACCAGTATCAATAGTAACAAGTTGATTTGGACATGCAGATAAATATATTTATATGCATTAATATCCACATACAATAAGCATAGATAAATAACGTGATTACTACAATGTCTTTTCTAAATTCGTCCTTAGTTTATTAAAGCATATTATGTCTCACCAACTGCCTGATTAGTTAGTAAAATTGCTTTTAAAATAGAAGAACATACTTCTGCTTTTCAAGACACTTTGTAGACTCAATTATTGCAGTAGCAAAATAGGTTTATTCTCAAGAACCGTCTAAACCCCACCTGCTTTGCTCTCTTAGTCGTAGGTCTGAACTTTTGCGAGGAATAGACCAATATTTACATAACTAGAGCTTGGAGAACTCAAATAGGGCCTACAATCGCAATTGGCTACATATCTAATCAAAACATATAGGCCTACGATTTAAGTTTGATTAAACTGCACGCAAAGCAGAGCTTAAGTAAATAAGTAAGGCTTAATGCTTTGGAAGCTTGTTATAAATAAATCATTTTCCGATACAGAAGAATGCACAAAAGTCTGCAGATTTTCGGCAGAAGTTTTGCACCTGCATCTCTCACCAGGTACACAGCGATACTGTCGCTGGCCATCCTTTTTAAAACATTAAACTATAATTTTATGTCGAGGCACATTCAAGACATGAGAAATGTTGCTCTCAGATCTTACCGAGAAAATAAAAATAAAATACATAAAAAATTACATAATAGAAAAGGGCAGAACGCATTTCGTTAATTGGAGATTAGGTTCAGATGAATAGCGTTACCAATCAATTCCCGTGGAAATCATGTCTTGTTACTATAACCTGAATTTGTTGTTGGTAGTATTACTATCCGAAGGTGTCGATGGGTATTTGCTTTACGTTGCCTATTGATACAATCGCATTATTGGGAGACAGCGTGGAGTTGGAAGGCATCACCAACTCAACACGTCCCTTTGGTTGGCATTTAATACGTCATGGCAGCCATAATGATGAATGGATATCTCGAAACAACGTAACATGTCCAAACACTTCAGACGCCTTCAGAGTACTGAGTAAGGAAGTTGGTCAGTTTTCCCTTGTTATTGATCATGTTGACATGTCACTCGCCGGAAGATACGAATGCGATGACAAAGACGAATAAAGGTCTTCTTCTGCAGAGGTCACTGTGTTAGGTAAGGAAATTCTCCGAGCATTTCTTAAAACACATTAGTTAGAGCATCATCTAACTCATTATCGTTGTGTCGTCATAGCGTCAATATCACTGTAGTCAACGTTCTCGTCGTCACCTGATACATTAGACCAGCAGATTATTTTAACCCAGCTGCTAAACTGTGCGTATATGTTTGTAGCTAAAAATTGCTCAATGCTGGAAATTCAATGAAACTGCAGCGCATAGGCTTACATAATTATGTCATGTACACGTGTAAGCTACCTACTTGTAATGCTCCATTTCGATTCATCGCAGCTTTCATAGGCAATTGTTTATCTATTGTGAATAAATACTTCAAATACTTGTCATCAGTTGATGGTAATTATACATAGGGCCTAGAGCAATGTAATCATACACTCCGAGTAAATCGTGATCGATTATGTATAAAGGCTTGGACAGAACTGCGAGGCAGATCACTTATTGTAACGTACTACTGATTCAATTTGATTCATTTCAGATGCTAACCATGTCAGCACTGAATTACGCCATGTGCCTTCGAATCACGTTCTATTGTGTACGTTTAGCTACGCTTGAAATGCAAAAGTCGAACTGGAATGGCAGAGTGATGAAACATCGTCCGGGAAAGGTTATTGCAATACAACAGCAAAAGGCAGCGTTGTATGCATATTTGAAAGTTCTTGAACGCTAAGTGTCGAATCGTGGCTTCGGGTAGCCATTATCAGAGTCTGCATAGGAATGTCACACATTTGCGTGTGGGGTAAGACTGCGCACCAATAATGATCACAGAGTAGGTTTATCGAATTTTAATGATCTACTCATAAGCCGCCCCAGACCAAACATGACCACAGCCGAAACTAGGAAGTCGGCGCAGAGCTCTAACCTGTAATGACCTGCGTTGATGAAGGTTTATCCGTCGTGACTATTATTGTAAAGAGCTCATCTTGTGACTGTCTACTTGGAATTTACGGAATTCAGCTAAATGTTGTTACTGCTCATTGTATAAGTTAACTGTAGACTTATTATGGCGAAAGTAAGAAAATACATTCTTGCAGCGCATCGTTTCGGTAGGACACGGCGCACGACAATCCTATAGTGTGGCTGGCACTCTGCTCCTAGTTTTTAGACTGCTGGTTTATAAATGGGGCGTTCGTGATTAGCCTACGCTACTTAGCACAATTAGTTTTGCTCCAGGTCCTATTTCTGATTATTCTGTAAACGTTGACGGAATATAACTCCGCCTTACATTCTCCATTTATACTAAGCTTATGCTAGGAGTCGTGCGTTGAACATGACAAATAGGCCATTTTAAAAGAATGAAAGGGAATTTAAATAATTAAAATGACCGTCAGTTTTAGTCTAATTACCATTCTTAGGCCTAGGGTAATAGTCCATGAGGAATTAATGCGTATCAATGGATGACGTTAAGTAGGCAATGATTGTCGCATTAAGCACCAAGAAACTATAGACTGAAAAGGGTGTTTAGTATTAGTTGAACAGACAACAGATCGACTTCAGCATTGGACGCTCTTCGTGTGAAAAGTACTAATCGGACGATTGGTAGTTGGCAATGTTCTGAGTCTCCACCGCCGCTGACGGTTGAAATAAATTCAGTCACTTTGGATGACTGTGGCATGCATAACGAAATATGCATTAATAGCCTACACATGTATTATAATAGCTCTTCTATAAATTGCGATAATTGAATAGCCTGAGTAATCGACGGCCATGAAGGACAACAATCAATGGCATGTAAATCGTGTAAATATTTAATGTACATGCTTTGATGAATTTTACCTGTAATTGAACACTTATATTGCGCCTTCTCAGGAGCAGACTAATCAAGCATTTTTAGGCCAATGAAATCTAGGCCAATAGATGTGTGACGAAATCAGAAGCTGACAATCTTTGATCTGCCGGAATGTATCGCTAGCCCAAGATAGGACAGCCTTAATATTAATCTCATGTCATCCCACAGACATGTAATTTATGGTAGCGTCTTCATGCATAGACGCATCTCGCAAGGACGCGGAAAGTTAAGAAAGCACGTCTGCCAGACGTACCAGGTTCCCCTCTTGGTAATTATGTGCAAACAGAAGTAATTATCCCGATAATGTTCTTGTGAAATAATAACCATTATATGTGTAATGTGATTTTGCTCATTTAAAACGACTTCATGCAACGAAGCATCAAATTCTATTTCGGTGTTGATTGTGTTCGTCGTTATACTTGGAATTACGACTCTAACAACGATTGCTATAATTGTAATGCAAAGACTGAAAAAAGGTATGTAAATTACTAACAATTGTCAGCAGTTCCTATAGTTTAATTTTTGCAATTACAATAATTTTAATGCAGAAATCGTTCGTCATTGACTGATTAATTAATTTATTATTCATGAGCTGTGCAAGAAACTGAAATCCAGTGTAAGTTATATTTTAAGAGATACAGTGGGGTCTCTGTAAGCTAAGTAAATTAAAACTAAGAAAATATTTTATTTTCATGTTAGGCTTTATATCCTATTACTTGTAATTAGCCTCTGTTGTGACTGTGAATGTGACTGTGAAGGACAACTAAGTTTTAGTAAGGTTTTAATAATGTTGTTACAAGAGAGTCAGTTGCTTATTATACTATAACACCTCTTGAATACGGATATATGATTATTTATTTTGCTTACATATGTGTAATATTAAAAATCGATTTCAACAGACTCAGCAGCACAAACAGCGGAGTCTGAATACGAGAACGTTGAAGAGGAAGCAGATCGAATACCTGACCCTCTGATTACTTATGAAAACGCAGATCAGCAAGAGATTGCATATGCTAACTTTAATATGGCTGACCGTCAAGATCATCGATTGGTGACTTACACCCGTATACAGTTGGTGTCTTGATAAGAAACACTATTCAGTTGGTTATGACACGGGCGCAAGACAGGAATAATAATATTTCGCGCGTAACATATCCTGCAACTGATTTGATAGGAATATAATATATTATGAGTATATTTTCAACACTTTATGGGAAATGTGCAAATCATGCCAAGTCAGCCCTTTTCTATCTCGAGTGATGTTATAGGATTCTGATCATGTACACACAGACCTACATTGCCGAAGGAGTGATGATTGCAAGACGAACAAAACTGACAGACATTAATTTCATAAATGTACACAGCAATTTATATTATATATTAATTTTTTAAATTTTATATTATACGTCATAGCTGTAGAATAACACAGAGTAAAATTTTTTTACTTATTCCAAGACTGTATCATACTCAATGACTCAGAGTAACTATTGGGCGTATAATCCCCATTTCTTGTGGAAAATGAGTGCTTCCAGTACAGTTGCATTGAATCACTTTAGCGTATCAGTTTATTTTTCGGTGTATATTACCTGGATTTTCAAGAAGGTGTTTCATCAAAATGTTCCCCATTGTGAATGGGGCCTGTAATGAAACTATGATGCTCCAAAATGGCGATGTCACAAAGCTGTTTAAATCTTGACGCCTTGACCCTAATAACTGTTCGCTGTTAAAGTAAAATAAGCTGAGCCTATTTATTATACATTTGAGCTTATGTTGCAATAAAATTAGGATGTTATTGGAACTGGATATCGCTCCTTCTTAGTATATGCAGAGGCAGATGCCCATGTTAGGCCTAGAGTTAGGTAAGAATGACAAGTTAACCTGCAGATGAATTTTTACTGAACAGCTCTGGCTTGATCTGACAACAGCTTGAATTTGTGAAAATTTGTATTGAAAATAAAACAAGATAACAAAGATTCTAACAAAACAAGATTAGGGCCTAATTGTGCTTCAAAACAAAACTTAAACGGAAATAAGTAAATATGATCTAAAATGAAACAATAGCAAAGGCAAATGGAGCCTTATGAAGTAGGCCTAGCCCTATGGTAAACTATCGAAGCGATAATTTCGATCATTTTCAATTGAAAATGGTAATATATTAGGCCAAACTTGAATGTCAGCTGTGCAAAATAATTCTTCATAATAATGCCCAAGACTTTTGCCTTTGAGTCATGGTGTGGATGGCTGGCAAATTCATTTTCTTGACATTGACTTATTAGGACTGGATGTCAGCCATTTCTTCCCGTATGATCTTCCCATTTGTCGCATTAGGCGTTTATAGAATCATTTCGAGCAATCGGCTTCAAAAAAAAAATGCTTGCAACTACATAATTTGTCGGGTCATAAACAGTTGGCCAAGTGATTTGCCCCAGTGAGATCCTGAACAGAGAGAGAGACAGACAGACAGACAGAGAGAAAGACAGAGAGAGCGAGTCTATGGTGGATGAGTCATCTGAACAGATGCTTTACGGTGAGCACGAATGACGCAAACGACAAGCGTCTATCGAAATGAACTTTCAAACATCCTGCTCCATAAACCGATTAATCTTGGACACCAAACAGTAATAGCTTTGTGTTATGACCACAGAAAGGCAATCAGGTGTCCTTAGTTCTGCAACACTGAGGAACAAAGATTGAGATAAAATATCGTAGTGGTCGTCAGATTTACACATTTTATCTTATAAAACATAATTTGAAGGAGATCTTCTGCAGAATAAGAAGCCAGTACAATTATGTAAGTAAAGGATATAAAGGTTCGTAGATTGAGTTATTACTTACGATAGCTGCCAACAAGTTTTGAACTTTCCGAGTCTGCCGCAAATAGGACTTATTTGTATCAATAAAAAACGAATAACAGACACTGTAAGATGTAGATCAATCAAATCGCCAGATATAGCACTCACAGGGACTATACGATCAATTCCTGAAATGACACTTGAAATATAGTTATGATTATGTGACATTGTAGGAATATTTAGCGCATCCGCTGGCTTATAGTGATCACAGAGTTATTAAAACGAGTTGGGAGCAAATCTAACCATAACCATCTGTCACATCTTACATCCAGTTAGAGTCACTCGCTCATTCGGTGCTTATTAAAATTTAATTTATAACCATACTGTTGGTGAAAGAGCTGCGCAACGTTCAGCTCACCGACACCCACCCAACCACGTAACGTTTCGTGACGTTTCACGGACACCACCCACCCATCCTCGCGCGTTACATCATCTATCTATTTTATGCAATGATCCATCCCACTTTCGATCCTGCGTTGTCTGATCCAAAGGTTACCTTCATTAACTACATTATTTACTGCTGCAGGATGTATCCGTGTGTACGTTTAAAGCGCAGTGGAAAAGTGATACAAACATTGTAAATTAATCCCTTTAACCTTTACTTTACTCTTTACTAAATATTTTCCGCGCCTTCTACGCAAGAACATGAAAGCTTATTATCTGTATGTGTTGTTATAAAGATGTCGAAGGATGCATGGTGAAATACGGATGTCTATGGAGTTATGGACGTTGCTGGTTTCTCTATCAGTTCATGGCACAGCTGATAATTGTATGATTTATGTTTACTAAAATTATTATTTACATGCTTGCTGCTAGGTGGTGACGTCTATTTATTTTCTATCCATTAATATTTCTGTCAAAGCAAACATCCCTATGTGCACTTCGGTCAAACGCAAAGCATGTTTCACTGGGCAATAGAAGAAGCAACTACGGCTTGTTTGGCGACCCATTGCTAATGCATAAGCCGTCATATTGCGCAGTTATCTCGATTTAAGACTTATAGCGGCAATACATGCTTTTCCAGTTAAGTGTTATCGGTTGTCGGCCGATGTTGGAACGAAACAATGGCGAAAAGATGCAGAAAGTACGCCAGATGAAACTGTTATTTCTAATCCAGGTTGTGGAAGTTTTGATTTCTCATGGTAAGGGTTAACCAGGTTTATTTCGCAGCTTTGGTAAACTTTAAAGCAAGTGAGAACGTGCAACCTATCGTTCAGTTCTGATATTATCCTCGTTGACTCACTCGTCATGGCGCGTTTCTTTTATTACAATGCTATTCTGTTCATGCTTCTGGACATCAACATCAGCTAGTCGGGTTCTATCATGCATTGGATCGTAATCCTCGAACAGTTCCAAAGAAACTCTCAAATGTTAAAATGTAGGCCCACTGGGGAAACTGTCTTCAACCTGCAACCATAATGCAACTCATTCTCGACATTCAAAAGACCAACCTATCCTAACCTCAGAGCAACTATTATGACGCGTTTTTACAAACTTGTTTAAACCACCCCTGTCCCTCCTCTTTCCCGCTGTCGTGGGGTCGTCTTTCCTACCTCTTTGTCCTTAATTTTGACGCTGGACCAAGATCAAAAGCAGCCAAAGATGGCATGTTGCCTTGGACTTGCAGAAAAATGTATTCATCAATAGTCACACGCAATAAACATTGGTATGTAATTATAACATTATGTTTTCAAAATTCGCTCTCAGTTTAAGAATATTTCTTACTAATTGTCTGATAAGTGGGTAAATCTGCTTGTAAAATCGAAAAGCGTAGGAATGACTACCTTCCAAGCACATTCGTGCACACATGCCCGTTTTCAGATACTACACACGGTAGGCTACAATTGCAGTTGCATACGTTTGAAAATTTAGAAACCGTCTCAAAACACAACTTTGCTGAGATCTTTTTGCCATAGGCCTGACCTTTTGTGAGCAACTTAAGTGTGTTAATTAAACATTGCAAATCATCTGTACAACCGCGACTGGCTACAAAGCCAACCTAGATTGCTGCGATTTTAGTTTGATTAAACTACTTATATAAAAGTATAAATGTTACAGAATAAAGTACAATGAGCAGATTTTCAGCTTAAGTTAAGCACCTGCATCTCTTAGCTGATACACAAAGGTGCAGTTGTAGACCCTTCTTACTAGAAACACAAAATTATAATATGTCGAAGCACAATCGATGCATGAAATATGTAGATCACGGATCTTACTGGATTCCTTATGATAGAAAAGGGAGGAACGAGTTTCGTAAATTTGGATATAGCGTTCAGATGAATAGCGTTACCAAATAATTCCAGTATGACGCATGTCTTGCTACTATAAGCCTATAACCTCGATTTGTTCTTAATTAACAGTATTGCTACCCGAGAGTGTCGATGGGTATTTAGTTACGGTGTCTCATCGTACAGTCGCTTTACTGGGAGACAGAGTTCAATTGGACTGCATTACCAATTCATCCTATCCCGTCGATTGGTTCTTCATATCTAATGATAGTGGCAAATACGTGCGAACATGGATATTTCGAGGCAGCGAACCAAGTCCAAACACTCCCGACTCCATCAGAATACTGAGTAAGGAAGTTGGTCAGTTTGCTCTTGTTATTGATCCTGTTGACATGTCACTCGCCGGAAGATACGAGTGCGATGACAAAGATGAAGAAAAACCATTTACAGCGGAAGTGACTGTATTAAGTAAGGAGATTTTACAGCATTTTTGAACAATATGTCGTTGTAGATGATCACGAGGCTGTTGAAGACGATGATAACACCACCGCCGACGATGCTGATGATGACGATTACGATGATGATGACAATCAAGAGGATGATGAAGATGATGACGATCAAGATGATGATGATGATGATGACAATCGAGATGATAATGATGGTGATGACGACGACGACGCCGGTGGTGGTGGTGATGATGATGCTGTTGCTGATGATGATGATGACGACGACGATGATGAATTTCTGTAGTGCCATCAGTAGCACTTCTAAGGCTACTTCTAAGGTGCTTAACATGACAGTTCGCGTGATTGCTTAAATATGCGTGTTACTACCTAGAACCCATCTACATACCACAAAGCAAGTTAATTTGTACTGTACTTAGCGGCAAATCAATGGATCATGCAATGCACAGGACGATCAGGAATATGTTTTTAGATCAAGCTGCGTCTTGTGAAGAACACACGGATTTTCCGACAGAGAAGATAGTTTGCACCTTTGGTTATGCTGGAAATCATAAGCCGGAACTTGAATGGTACCCGATGGGAAAGTCTTCTTGGAATGTGTCCTGTGAAGCTTCGAATAACATTGTGGAATGTGTGTTTAAAAGCTCTTGCACAGCAAACAAGATGTCAGCGAATGCAAACACCTGCATGACAATCTGTTCTGAAGAGAACAATACCTGCGAATGGGGTAACAGTTACTGTAGAGTATTTAGGCCTACATTAGATTAAACTCAAAAAAATGCCGTTGTGGTATACCCTGCGTCGTATCCATAGAATCTCTTTTTAAATGTAAATCTACAAAACTATTTAAGCCCCAATCTAGTTAAAATTATCGAAGACTGAAGTTAAAACCTGCATATAGTAGGCCACTATGTATAGAGCGAGTTGTTCAAACTATATAGAAAAGTCAAGGTAGGGTTTGATTCACTGATCCCGTTTATAATCGTCACACGCAAGGTTTAATAATCAGGACCAAAAATATCTTGCGTATAGTTTTAATCTGACGCTGGAGTTATCTCTTGCAAACGTTTCCTATAAGCATCTGGTTCCACATTCACTAATAATTATCTCGCCTAAAATCTCAGCTTCTTCTGGACTTAATTCATTTATGGGTTGTTTTCTTGTCTTCTAACATTTCTTACTAAGAGTTTGCTCGGACTCTTTCTTTGCACCACGATTTTGGTTAACAGCAGACATTAGGCTGATGTAAACATACCTGCATTGACCCTTGAATTTGCGCCACGAAAGTATGTCTATCTAATGTCAGCCCATCTAAGGTAAAAGCTCTCACTCTGAATTGGCTCTAAATTAACCGATAGGAAAACGATGAAGAACTCGGAAGTAGAAAATATGTATGTAATGATGATTACAGGCAGTGCTTCTTCCAGTGTCGGGTTACTACGTATCAAGGGAAACAACAGAGCTGTTGGGAGTTGGCATTGTAAGCCAATTCCAATTGCAACAACAAATCAATCAAACATAGAAGCTTCCAGTGAAATTTCGAGTGAGTAAATTTGCTTTCAATTATCGCATTTATCATATATTTTGAATTCTCATTTTGCGTACATATCGCTAATAGTGAAACTGGATTAGCCTTGCAATTGAATGCGTCTCTTATTTTGTTGTTTTCTACTAAGTCTTCCATATTATAGACCAACTTGTATGTCAGTCTATTTCATGGGTGGATGAGAAAGATTGTGAGATTATGAAAGGATGTGGATTCGCCTGAGTAAAGTGAATAAAATTGTGGAATTGCGAGTAAGATCAAGGGCAAGATTGTGAGATAGACTATGAGTCAGGTCGTGAGTGAGAATTTGTGGTATATTATGATTGAGACTCTGAGTGACCCACATTTTACTCGACCGGTTGATTCCTGGTAATAATAGCTCAGAGCTTGGGTAGACAGTTCACTTCGACTGTAGTTAGTTACATGTAGGGCTTAATTGATGATTGAATGGGGTTTTTAAGTAAAATTATTGTATATAATAACAGTACATAATAATTAAAATATATTAAAATTATTATTATTATTATTATTATTCTATAATTTAAACATTGCAATAATTTAATAAGCAATCGACGGCCATTAACGATCAGGAATGGTAGGCCATAGGAAGCCAAAATAGTTAAAATATTGATTTTACATTCATAAATAAACTGTACCTGTAGTTGTACATTTACATAGCGCCTTTTCAAGAGCAAAGAGCAGACCAGTCAGTCGTTTTCAGGCCTATAGAACCTAATATAGCCTAAATAAATATTACACACCAAGCGCTGACGACTTCAGAAATTGACAATCCATCAGGCTCCGAACGGAATTTTGTATTGCTCCCCAAAAGAGGGCAACCTTTGGCATCTCCATCATCATTAATTCGAACACATTATAGCGTTCAATATCATACTATCCCACAGGCATGTAATTGGCGGAGGCGTCTATAGACGCATCCAGCAAGCTGCGGGAAGTTAAGAAGGTACGTACGTATCAATCAATCAATCAAATTAAATTTGCTGAAACTATCGTTCCACATTGACAAATTATAACAAATATAAGTACCATGTCATATAGGAAGAATTAGTTGAATGAAGCAAACAATAAAATTATACAATTGAAAAAAGATGGTCAATAGGAGTTCCAAAGGGGATTGAACCCCGCTAAAAGGTACCCCAAATTTCCCTGTACAACAAAAACTAAAAAAATGGCTGGTTGAGATGAAAGTTACTAGAATACAACATATTGCAAAATATTAAAAAATGACAGAATTACTAATTCTATTCGTCAGGTGGTACATTAAGTGAAAAAACCATGAATTTGTCAATAGTAACAGAAGAAACAATGAAACTATTAAAACACAGTAAGCAGGATTGAAATATAGGATAAATAAAACAAACCTTAACTAATCTTAAAGTACAGAGTTTCTGTCCATCTCTCAATCCTCATCACCACATTTTTAATAATACGAAAGAAACAATGTGACAAAACTGTGACAAATGCGAGAAAATAAAACCGTGCCAATCGTGATCAACGTGTGCGAACAGAAGTAAAAAACCCGATGACGAGCCTGCGAAATAATAATAATAATTATTATTATTATTATTATTATTATTATAACATGGCTGACTGCTTACGTGTCACCATCTACTTTGCTATTTTTTAACAAACCATATAATAATAACAATAATAATAATAATAATAATAATAATAATAATAATAAAAGTGTGTGTAATTCAACTTTGCTATTTTAGAAGCGATTTCATGCAGCGAAGCAACGATCACTATTTCAGTACTGATTGCATTCGTCGCAATATTTGGTACCACGACTCTAACAGCAATTACAATATGCATTATTGTAATAAAAAAACGGAAGAATGGTACGTAAATTATACATTGTCAGCAGCTTCCATTTTTTTAAACTTTCATATTGCTATGAACATAATTTCATAGATCATTGTGTCGCGTCCGTCACCACGTTTGCCATATTGCGAACATGGAGTAGATCAGCAGGAACGTTTCCGTAACGAATATAATCGGGAATCTAAAACTACTCGATGGCCTCTTTTTCTTCCCTAATCGCTGTAGGTGGACCGCGATTATTTTATGAAGAAATCACGCGCGGTTTGAATCCAAAACTGGCGCTTCGTCTATAGGCCTATAGATGTTCTTAACTGCGGGCTGGGCTGCCTCATCGGTAATTGCAAAATACCAGGTCCTATGGCGCCATAACGGTGATGACATATTCGTCAGTGGT
Organism: Bimastos eiseni; assembly: GCA_959347315.1. Lineage (NCBI taxonomy): Eukaryota > Metazoa > Annelida > Clitellata > Crassiclitellata > Lumbricidae > Bimastos > Bimastos eiseni. The sequence continues at coordinate 35,335,545 of OY365810.1, forward strand.
TTCCTTTGAGATAGCAACGACGCGTCGTAAAGGCTCTGGATCCCGCCACAGCATTCACCGCCAGAAGTATCCCGCCAAATTTAGAATACTCTGCCATTATATTTTATCCAATTTCCACTACACAATTAATTATACACACTGAAACTATTTCTTATAGATAACGAATGTAATTTCTTGTAATCGCAATTAATAGTGGGCAATCGGGACACCCATTTCGGATATTTAGTTACTGTTCATTCTTGTGGTACAAAAGTTATTGTAGTGGATTATAATTGATAGATGAGTGTTTATTTGACTTTTGTGTTAGGCTGGACATTCTAATTTTAACGCTATCTCTGTTTACCTCTATTTGTACTGACTATAAAGATTTTAAAAAGATTCTAATATGTGAGAAGTATAGTTATCATTTAGCCATGTGCATATCGCGCTACGACATCTTAAAATACAGGTATGTATATATAGTTATTTATTTTGCGTATATATGTGTAATATTAAGGATCGAATTTAACAGACATTGCCTCAGCAGCACAAACAGCGGAGTCTGAATACGAAAACGTTGAAGAAGAAGCAGATCGAATACCTGACCCTCTGGTTACTTATGAAAACGTTGATCAGCAAGAGATTGCATATGCTAACTTGAATATGGCTGACCGTCAAGATCAGCGATTGGTGACCTACACCCGAATACAGTTGGTGTCTTAATGAGAAATACGATTCAGTAGGCCACGACACGTTCACAAGGCAGGCAAAATAGCATTTCACGTTATGAGTAAACCATGCATTTCCTAAATTCAGCAACTGAGTCTGATTTTGGAAAGAAAACCTACTGGGAAAGGTGCAAATCATACCAAGTCAACCCTTTTCAATCTCGAGTGATGTCGCAAGATTCTGATTATGTGCATGCAGGTCTACATTGCAGAATTGAGTAATAATAATAATTATTATTATTATCAAGGAATGACGACGGAGTAATGACCTTAAAACGAACAAAACTGACAGTCGTTAATTTTATAATATCGCATTCAGCCTTTTATATTATACGTCACACCTACACCTGTATAGAATAATTCATACATGTAGCTAAATATTTTACTTATTCCAAAATTGTATCGGCTATTGAACAAAGAGTATCTATAGGCCCTATTAGGCTACTTATGGACGATGAATACTTAGGTGCAGTTGTATTAAATCGCTTTAAAGTGTCAGCCTATTTTGTTGTGTACATTAAATGGATTTGCAAGAAGTTGTTCTACCGAAATGCTCATCATTGTGAATCTATCTACATGTATATAGTTACCGGTACCTAAATCACGTGGTCGTCCGTCATATTCAAGGCGCAGAAGTTGAGGTAAATATATAAAGCGCGCAAACGTTGCTGCTATTTGTGTTGTCGTCGTATGCAAATTAAGCTGACCCAAGGGCAGCGTTTATCAGTACTGTTGGTTATACATCTTGTAATGTAAGTATGATTCCATCAATTATCATTAAAAACCAAACTTAAAGGGTAAATGTGTATTGTAGTTTATCTTAACCCGGTTTCGTCCACATGTATTTCAGTGGAGCTTCTACGGTCGAAACTTCGGCCTCTGAACACACGGAAAAATAACTTCTGTGGCCGACAGAAGGTTCTTCGCATAATAATTTTATGCGTAAAGACGAAACCATCTCTAACCCTGTCTGAGTAATACTTCGTGTAACGTAAGGTTTAAATTAAGTACTACCTCTGATTTATTCATGGGTTAACAGCTAGAAGAGAGCCTGTTCAGGTTCAATCGTTAAGCTAAAATATTGTCCGATCCGTGATTCTTCACGGGTTAACAGTAATAATAGATGAAAGTCTCTTCAAGCAAAAGCAAAATCTTTAAAGTAAATAATTAAATCTGATCTAAAATGCACCCATAGAAAATGCACAATGGGACCTTATAAAGTAGCCTCATGATAAAACATCGAAGTCATAATAAAAAATATTGATCACTTTTAATTAAAAAATTTCAAAATATACGTCAAACTTGAATGTCAACTGTTCAACATAATTCTTCATTCAAGAATCTTTGAGAGAGAGGCAATCATGGTGTGGATGGCTGGTGACTTCATTTGCTTGACAATGGTTTATTAGGACTGTTTGTCAGACATCTTCCCACCAGTCGTATTAGGCCTTTATTCCGGAACACACGAAACCACTTGGATGAAGCGGTTTAAAATCTAATATGCCTGAAAGTACACAGTTCATCGAGTCAAAAACAGTTGGCCAAATGATTTGACTCCAGTAAGATCAAGATAAGAGATAAAAAGACAGGTAGACAGACAGTTAGACAAACAGACAGAGAGAGACAGATAGAGAGTCTATAGTGGATGAGTGGCATGGTGGCCGATTGCTTAGAGCGGTCGGCCCGAAACGCTCAGTGTGCGCTGAGTGAGCTGGTTCGACCCTCGTCCCTGGCGTCACTGTGCAGGGATACAGGTAGGCCCTATTTACCAAGTCCTTCACACATAATTGCTCTGCATTACAACTGCATTTGCGCCGTCGAGACGTGTTCACTTCTGAACTAAACTGTAACAGGGGCGATATCAAATAACAGTTGTGTTGTATTGTATGAGTCATCTGAAAATATGCTTTACGTTGAGCACGAAATGACACAAGCGACGAGAAGCTACAGAGATAGACTTTCAAACTCCTGTTGAAGAAACGATCAAACGATCAAATCTCGGTCACCAAACATTTTATAAGGAAAGAGAGAGACAGAGACACACAGAGAAAGAGTGAAAGAGAGAGAGACAGAGAAGGAGACAGAGAGACAGAGAAACAGCGACAGAACGAGAAAGACAGAGAAACAGAGAGAGGCAGAGACAGAGAGACAGAAACAGAGAGACAGAGAGAGTCTATGGTGGACAAAGCCATCTGCCATAACATCTCTCATGTATGCCTGCATGAACCGTGTATTATTTCAACATCAGGTTAGGGCCTACGCTATAGGCTTAAACTTAGCGCAAGAACTGTTGAAGGTAAGCAGAGGCGTCCTGTGGCTCAGTTCAGCGGAACTGCATATAATTACTATCAAATGCTACGCGAATAATAGCGCTTAATTAAGTTTATAGCAGTGTTAGGCGAAGGATGAGTGTTGATGTCATTATAGGTAATTAGTCCCGAAATAATTATCATATGTTGTGATCAGCTACTGCTTCTGATTGAGAAACTCTAAACTTCAGGATACTGTGCAAAAATATAATTAAACCATGATTCAATTTGCTTTTGCATGCATTAGCAAGCAGCAAAAAAGTCGGATCATTAAGTGTGAACAATCACATAAACGCTTTAAAGTGGATTGTTAAGTTCACTGTTGGACTCATTTTAAATGAAAACGTGAGCAGTTCAGGGTTTCCTTGAGTGAACAAAATCTTCATTGATTATATCAAAGAAAGGGATAAAATGAGAAACAAATGCTTTAGAAACATCCTTCTATGTGAGTATAAGCTCAGCACATATTCTATTTCTATCCCAAACGAAGCCAATGATTATAATATCGCCCCATAGAATTACTGCAGTATCAATCGTACATTGACTGTCTGTCTTGGGCAAAAATTTAGCTGGCTTTAATTGGCGGCTGAATATATTGAGCTTAGCACTTCATAATTATCTACAGTCGATTTCGCTTTGACTAACAGGATATACTATTCTTAATGTTTTTCGATTATACAACGACGATGAAGGCCTATGTCTGGACTCTGAAATGTCTCAATTTCTGCGGTAGGCTACATCAAATTGACAGCAAATGGTACTAATGACAATACTGGACCCATAAATAGCCGAACCATTATTATATTTTCTGGCATTAATTATTTTGCATTATTATTATTATTGCTATAGAGCGGTCAGTTCGTAACGTTCAGTGTGCGCTGACAGAGCTGACTCGACCCTCGCTTGACCTAGTAACTATTAAATCCGCAGTCAGCGTAATTATACCAGTATAAAAACACTCCCGGAGCCATTTTGTGTCACTGTCAAGAACACTACTTAGTCGGAACTAGTCAAGAATAATACTGAGCCGGAATTATCAATCATGCGCAAATGATGAATTCTATAATTTCATTATAGTCTAACACGACAACCAGTCATTACCAGACACAAAGGCAGACACACGGACAGACACGGACACGGACAGCGTGGTGGATCGTAATTGTGTTTGAAATTACAACAATTTGCATAGCGCCGTCAGTAACAAGCTACTTCTAAGGCGCTTTACATGACCGTTTGCTGCAGGTTATAGGGCCTAAGTACTAATTCTCAGCAGTTCAAAGAAAGTACGATTTTAACTGTGTTTTTAAGGCAGGAAGGGCGTATTAAAGCGAAAGATAAGAATACAGCGGCGCAGGATTTCACGAACATTTTTCTAAAAAGTTTTATTAATTTGATTTCTTGTAGTCAAAAACACTTCTGCAGTTTCGGAAAAATTAGAAACGACAATTCGTGATGAAGACTTTGACATAATTCCTTACGCCACTAGCGACAACTACGAAACGATAGACGATGCGGTAATCCACGTTAACCACAGTGTCTTCTTTAGTTAAACATGGCCAGGATCCTCTGTCAATACCAGGGAACTCGGTATCAACACACACTGAAGCTACAATTGTGGTTGATGCTAATTCAGAAGAATGCAAGAGAACTTGTTACTTTGATATTGCCTCACAGTCATTTATTAAACATTCAGACACAAGTAATTCAATGGTTTAAACATGCCCCTTAATAATTTATTTAACACAGCAATTGATGTCTCCCAAAACACGTTTATCTCTTAAGATTGGGCCTAATTTCGAAGCTCTTCTGTAACACTATGAATCGATACGAGTAGTGGCAATAGTATAAGGTACGTGACATGTGAGTAAAACGCTGCCATGCTGGAAACTGTTTGCAAAAAGGCTTAGATACAAATGTAATTATAATTAAATGAGAGGTTCACTGTACAAAAACATTTATTTGAATTTTATCAAAGGACAGTCAATAATTATTTACTGTGTGTCGGGATTTGGGAAGGGTCTATTAAACAAGGTGCACTTGTGTAGTCAAATAATGAGAAACTGATGGTGTCTCATATAATTAGGCTATCCTAAGCATATTATCCAAGCTTCCGTTGATTAATAGCTAACTGTCTATACTAAAATTTGGCTCATTTAACCATCATTTTAATATTTTTTTACTTTTATGTTCGTAAAACGATGAATTACCATTAGAATTTATCCGTGTCATGTTTTTAGCCATATTATAACCACAAAATTGCTGATTAAGTCAAATACAACTTTTAACCGATTTATATTCTTGGCATACACTAGTAGTGTACAACATTAATAAGCGGATGAGTATTTCGGCAGTTACGTGTTCAGTAATTATACAACAGTATTTGAAACATAAAGTGATACTCAGATCTTAATGTAAAAATTTAAAGCGCAGGAAGTTTTTAGCTAAATTGAAGATATTCAGAGGATATCAGTCGTTCATTTTACTCTCAGTTGTCTAATTTAACATCTCTATGTTCCCTCAAATGCGCATTTAGTCCTAAATGTACGCTATGCAGACTCCAAGGAAGACAACGAAGAGATGAAGGGCCAAACTGTTAAAACCTAGCGTGGCGCTGCCCGTACCTTCAAAGTCGGCAAAGTAATCTGTGCGAAACATAGGAAGAAAGCATATAGAAATAAAACGTTAACCAGATCAATTATCTCGATGCAGTTCGTTACTATTCTATAGATGAATAGCATTTTTCTACAAAAGCTGCTCTATAAATTGACAATTATGATACCCTACAATATGGCTGTTCAATTATCATCTTAAACAGATTCGAGTGTTACATGGAGGCCGTGTGGACAGGAGCTGACAACAAGATTAAAGCAAGTAACTTAAGACTAGTTAAGTTGAGCTATTAAAACAATCGACGATTATCGGCATCGGTAGCAATAAAAACCGCTGTAAAAAAAACCTTTTCCTTGGTTAGTGCGGATCACCACTCGCCAGATGACTTGGGCCTAATAATACCAAGTACTGACACGTCGACCTACAGAGTATGACTATTACTAGGGATAAAAAGACTTCTATAGCGCCGACATGATAACGCGCAGAGCATCAAACGACGGCGTACCGAAACAAATACGAAATCAGGTCAAATCCAGGGTCAATCCTAAGAGACAGAAAGACAGTCTAAGGAGGATAAGCACGGGCAAATAGAACAGGGTTAAGTCGAGATAAATGTAGCAACGTCCCGCTGCGGCTATCGAAAGTGCTGAAAACATTTTGGTGGATTTTGCACAATATTCATAAAATAGCAATATTTTTTCTTATTTTATATTATATCTAGCTTTATACAGCAATGCTGCAGTGCTTACAAGGCGCCTCAAAATCATCAATGGCGAAATTCAAAGACGTCAGAGATAGGTATGATTCGCAAGTACATGTTTAACACCTTTCAAGAATGTTTTTGCTTTGAAATCTACGAGAACGTGTTCTACGATTGTATGTCAATTTACGCTGCAGTATTTGATAACAAGCGTAATCACCTTGCGCAAATACACACCATTTCTTCACGGCGAGCATAAGTAGCAAGATACGCGAGGGCGGCGATCGCGGAGGTCGATGAAGACACGTCCACCTCACCTTTTACGGAAAGGGTGCACGTTATACATGTGTCCCCCACATTTCTTACCCCTCTCATTAAGCGTCCTCCCCATCTCTCAAACGAGATCGCCGCCTCTAAAAATACGTGTTTGCATTTCAAACGTAGGTCAACATTATGTTGGTCTAAGTATCAGAAACAATCGTTTTGACTGAACAAATTTCGAGATAACCGGCTTCACAATCGGTATCGCAATTTAAGTAATCGGACATACGCCCTATCGGCAAAAATTTTTAAAAACCAAAGTGATAGGCCCATCTTCTCGGCTGTACCAGCAAGTACTTTGATGCGGGATGCTTCCTACGAATGGTTACCACGTTATTTGAGGTATGTGCGTGTAGGGAGCGTGTTAGTCCAAGATTCTCGTCTATTAAGTAGGCCTAACCTACAATAGGCCTACTGCCGTCTTTGATCTGAGTGGAGCGTAATGCCTCTTCTTATAATGCTAAAAGTTCAGCCATAGACTATATAAGCTGTCCCAGTTAAGCTTACCGTCGTAATTTTTCTCCTCTCGGAACTTTGATTTAGCATCGTCCTCTGAAAGTAATTTAAAACAGAGAGTAGCTTCTCCTAGAAAAACTAATTCGTGCTTTGAGTTACATTTTAAGCTCAACAATAGCAATAAGCAAAGCCTCGAAAGTGAGATTAATAAATGCATGAAGGCCTCGCTGTTGATTTTAAACGATGCATTGTTTCAGAACTTGGCATAGAGCACAGATTACGTTTCCAAGGCAATGGATTATGGTAAATTTGTGATGATCCAAGTTTATTGAGCTATCGAGACTGTTGAACTTTTGATTAAATCTATAGGCAACGAAGGCTTACGAAATTGGGACATATTAATTCATTTTAGCAAACGGATGCAATACATAAATATTTCACCGGGGCTTGCGCCACCTATTGCACTAAATTAATTGTGTATAGGACCCTAGTGCTTACACAAAATTCGAGCACATTCGCATGTTCAGAACTTCAGATGCATGTACAATGCACACGTGTGTTTGTATATGAATGTATTCAATACACGGTCTGCAAAGAAGCTATGAAACGCACCTAAGACTGAGTCCGTTTTACTTTGAAGCCAGGTTACTTTAGTTAATTGATCACATATGGCAAAAGAAGACCGTATGGCCGTCCACACGGTATAGGCCCTACACAATTATTATACACATCTGTGAAGATAATAATACTTTCAATATAGACGTGCGTTACATGTAGGCCTATATAGACGATTTTCTCTGATTAACATTAGGCTCAATGCAGTGTCTGTAGTTAATATGGTATGTTTCCTGTCAGTGTAATCCATGATGAATATCCTTTTAGAAAATTACACTATTGTCCTGTAGACCTACATGTACATGTATCTTGCCACTACAAAACGACGTTGAAATTGATAACTGGCTAAATAGCAATAGAGACAAACTGGATTGAGCTAGAATAGGAAGGTACACAGTGAAATATACAAAAGCGGTGATATCGAGAGAAAGATAGAAATACAGCCGGTTTTAATGTTTATACAAAACAGCTTTAGCGTCTGAACTTAAGCACGATTGTTTGTCGAAGTTTGAGAGTAAAGAGTGCCACGGATGAGGCTTTTGAGAAGGTATTTATAAAGTTAAAAGGCGTCATGGTAAAATAAACACATACGAATTATATGCAAATGTATGAACATAAGTAGTCGTATACCTGAATTGTCAAAATCTTTGTCATCATTGGTAGCTTCCACTTCACCATAGGCCGCATCTGGGCCTATACCAACATAAGTAACGTAACGTAATGCAAATTAGCCGCCTATTTATCACTCTTGTTTACGTCATGAATCTTTAACTGCCACTGAATCTGGTCTTACCAGTGCTTCTTTCTGGCGGGCCGGAACATTTTATTCAATTATAGCCTACTAAAAATATTTAAGTTTTGCAAAACTCTGGAATCTGATACGAAACTTTTTAATTTCCGTTTTCTTTATTCAAAAACTTAATAGTCTTATAAATTTTATTTTATATGGTAGCTAACTTTAGCCTCATTTCATTCAACAATAAGATGCATTTCGGCACATTTTTCATACTAAAACACTAGGTATTACAATTCGCGCAATTGTAGCAGTGTGACACTACTGCTATTGCAACTTCTACTTTCATCCAGGATTTTGACCTAACAACAAAACTAACCCAACAACCTGGTAAATGTGGACTATATTTGATTTGATGTGCTTCGGTGATAAGTTGAATTTGTGTGGAGATTAGAAATCTTTGGATATATATCCGAATTTTACTGCTACTGCTGCCGTAGCCATTTTAATAAAACACTATTTCGGTTTGAGAGGTAATTTTACTATTACTTTAACTTTCACTATTTTTTTAAACTTACCCGCGTTGCCGAATTAAAGTTGAACAGAGACAGCGTGAATGGTACCTGATGAAACACTGCAGACAACGAGAAGCAGTGTGTCAATAGTCTGAGCTTTGTCGATCATATGCGTGTACTTTTTTTCAGCGATGCCTACTGTAACGCCATTTAGTTGCATCTCAATAACTTCATTCGCAAGATCTTTAATCCTGTACGTAATTCTCTGGAACATGTCCACCGTCTCGTTGTCTTGACACTCGTGTTCGTCGCACAGAATAACTATCTTCGGTTGCTCTAAAGATACGATAATAAATATATGTACTACCTTTGTAGTGAATACAGATTGACATCGAAATTTAACCAATGCACTTCGAGATATTCAAGAGCTTACGTCATTGATCCAACCTTGCTTTCAAACATCGATGAAAAAATTAAATATATGCATAATAAAGTTTCCTAAAATGCCATTATTTTTCGGCACACCTGGCTGCATTTATTGAGTCTAATAAAATGTATTGAGTTCGAATAAGAAATCTTTTATTTCGCAACAATATGATTGGCAAAATGAGCACTAAAGACATACATTGCAGGGGTGTAACAAACGGGGGTCAGAGGGGTACCTGCCCCCCAGTTTCAAAACTGGGGAGGCAAAGCCCTTCAGTTTTAGTGCTCAGTGACCCCCCAAGTGCAGTCCAAGTCGGTTCTTTTTATGCTTCTCCAATGGCTTTTTAAACTGACTTTCGTTAAGATAATTTGTGCCCCCATTTTTCAAATTTCAGGAGGGCAAAATTCAAAAAGTTGGGGGCAAAATAAACTTCTTGCACTTCGCGCAAAATTTCTTAAATTATGTCCCCCACTTTTCAAAACCTTGTTACACCTCTGATACATTGCAATTGAAAACTGGCAAATTTACCATATCTATGATTTTACAGGCCGACATTTACATTTTAATGTTACTGCCACATCTGCCATACATATAATTATTAACATAATACTACTAGCATTCAAATGTTAATTTTACAATTAAGCCAACATAAACTTTCACCAGGCTATATAGGCTATTATTATAAGCTACCCACGTCGCCGACATGAAATTCAACAAAAACAGAATTGTTGGTATCGGATGACGTATTGCAGACAAAGAGGAGTAGGGTGCCATCAGTCGGGGCTTCGACGATCTTATGCATGTAATTGTTTTCAGCGACGCCTACTGTAACTCCATTTAGCTGCATCTCCATGACTTCATCCACAGGACTACTAGACACGCACGTAATGTGTTGGAACATCTCCACCGTCTCGTTATCTTGACACTCGTGTTGCTCGCACAGAATAATTATCGTAGGCTCCTCTACATCAACAGGCGCCCTTGCAGTGGTATGGCCGCGTTTACGTCGCCCTACAAATCGTCGTCGTCATTATTATTATTATTATTATTATTATTATTATTATTATTATTATTAATTATTATTATTATTAATTATTATTATTACTATTATTATTATTATATTATGCTGTTATCGTCCATGTGGGCAAGCTAAGTGACTGGTGGCAATGTCCCGAAGAGGCAGGCGGCGTTCCCACGCTGAAGAACAACCGAGATACGTTGGAATAGACATGACGTCTCCATTGGATCGTGGGTTGCAGCACTCGTTCGACTACCCAACTCTGAGATGAACTGCAGTCCTTCACTGCTCCAAGCGCCGCCGGATTCCAAGGAGAGGGCTACGAAGTCGTGGGTGTTGGTTATGGTGGAATACTTGGCTCTCTTCGTCTTAGCTGCGCGTTCGGCTGCTTCGCCAGCTCTGATAGATGTGTCGACAAGATGTGACTTGGCGTAGTATAATAATAATAATAATAATAATTATTATTATTATAATAGTATATTAATAATAATATAATATATATAATAATAATAATATATAATATATAATAATATTTATATATATATATAATAATAATAATATAATAATAGTATGATAATAATAATAATAATTATTATTATTATTATTATTGTTATTATTATTATTGTTATTATTATTATTATTATTATTATTATTATTATTATTATTATTATTATTATTAACAAGACACGAAGAAAAAGAAGTAGAAGAACAAGCAGCGGCAGAAGAAGAAGATGGTAGATATTGAAAAAAATAATAGAACAAAGATGATGGGAACAAAGAAGTGGATGAGGAGAAGAAAATGCGAAGGTGGCGAAGAGAAAGAAGAAGAAAGAGATAGTTGTGAAAAACAAGTGGTTTTGTATCTCTTAACTTCAGCAGGTAAGGACGGGTGGCTAGTCCTGTCACTTCATCTCTCTTTACTTCAGCATGTGAAGCTGGTGTTGTGTATATAACGATGGTGTATGCTATCAGCATAGGCGTACATCTTTAACTCTCATTCATCTTTATTTATTTATTGATTAATTGCAGACTGCTTTAGTTTGTCAGCTTGGGCAATGAACTAAGGTATATAAATTATATGTACCAGCGAAGTAAGTAGGCCAACAGCGTGAAAGGAGTTTGCTAGTCGTATTTCTCAGAGCATTTAATCGCAGACCATTTTTAATGTTGGTCTTTGTGGAAGATCTTGAAGAGCTTGCTTCAAAGATCCTATTTAATTCGTTGCTTTGAAACGCTCATTAAATAATCACAATGCCTATAATAAAGATTTATTATGCCCCAATGTATTCACGGCACATTGTTATTGTTGCATTTCTTGAATCTAATAACTGAATTAGATTATGACATAATTATTTTCGTTCTCTCAAGATAAATAAGCAAAGTTTAAAAAATACACAAAAGACATTAAGATAAAAACAACACGAAATTCACATCTGATACGCAAGTCCTAATAACATTAATGTGTGATAGGCCTATGGTGCACATTTTTCAAGACAAACCTTCAAACTATTTTAATGTTAACTAGAAATTCACAATCGCAGCTGCAATGCATAAATTATCAGGAACTAAAATTTAATAAATTATTTATTTAAAACTTATACGAATTCTCATAATTATTCATCGAGTGATATTGCATTGAGTTGAATTGGTGTCATATATGGACTCTATATTAGCATACTGTAATGGTATAGCATTTCTTATTGACCTGAATCCATTTAGCCAAAAGGCTACAGTAAACATTTTTACTGAATTCCATAATGATCACGCGCGACTGCCACTGCAGTAAGACTATATTTGTCTATAACCCTTTATTCTTTTTAAGCATAAGGCATAGCGTTGTATTACTGTGATAACTCACTGATATCTCCACTACCAGGCCGGTATCTATGGTCGTAAATAATTGAAGTGGAGGTATCGGCCACATAAATTCCAGCACCAGTGCTACCAATACACTGCACCAACTCTTGTTTGACTCTTTAATGGAATATTTCCCTGTCTATGATGTTTTATGTTAGTCGCATAGGCGGATAATAAGTAAATGCTTGTCTACAGAGATATAATAATAATAGTAATAATAATAATAACAAAAGCAAAATTAATAATTACAATGTTCTTATCATCTATTTTTGCAAACACTTATAATCCACACAATGTTATGTCAGACAGAAGTGTGAATCTGAGGCGCAGTCGGCAATTTGCCAGATGAAGGCTCATTTGCTTAAAAGACAACGAGAAATAATGAGTTCCTAAACGACATAGAAAGCGCCACAGCTTCTGGCAAACACCTAGGAACAGAAACATTGAATTGATGACACTGCTGTCTACATTGAAGCTCAATCAAATTACTCATTTCCATTATCCAAAAGGTGCAATATAGGGACAGGTCAGATGTAGCAACTGGTACATGTATGCAGCGGTGTACATAGCTATGGTTTTAACTGATCGAACAGGTCAGTTGAAATCTTATTATAAATTCTACAAAAACTAGTGCAGCTGACTAAACGGAGTCAAGGAGTCTGACGAGAACATGCATCCAATCCAACTCTGCAAACTCAAGCAATGTAAACTTCGAACTGAAATATTCTGCATTACTACAACTATTCTTTGAAGAATTCCTTCTCCAAAATTCACCCACGTAGACTTTCTTGTTCGTAAAGTTGGTTCCAGTATTTTCAACCGCCATGCAGGCATAAAGCGGCAGTCGGGAAATGTATGGCTACCATGCATAGACTAGCTGATTGGTTTCGTTCTATTTTCAGCCAGCATTGAACAGATTAAACAGTGCATTTGCATAGAAATAGAAACGTAAGACAACAACCGCTTGCTCGTTTAATTGTGGAATAGATATTGTTTCTTACCCAGTGACAGCCGCGCAACATACAGAAGCTCCGTGAATAGAAAGGCTGCATGAAATGTCTGCATTCTGGATCTTCATGTAAGCAGACGTCTACAAGATTTGTTATCAATCAGCCACCACAGAAATATACATTCCCAGGTTTGAGTTTTATTCTTATTCGTTGTGCACATTCGTTAACAACCTATTAATAAGTCGGCGTATGTGAAATAACTCATAATATCATGGTTTTGGGCCTACTGCCGCTCCAACTGTATGTCTCTGATTGAGATTAAAGTTTGAATTACAAGGTAATGTCGAACAGGTTATAGAAAGTCGACCACATTATCTGCTTGAGAAGCTCCATGCTTCATAAATTAGCGTTCTTGATTGTTTGCCATATCAGAGCACTTTTTTGACATTTGCCGGTTATTTTAGATTATTAGAGACACCGGATGTTTAGGTCCAATGCGATTGTTGTCGATTTATGGCGTGCTGACCATCTTATATAAATGTTACAATAGGCAGAAAAAAATGCGTTTGCAACTGAGCCAGCCATTTAAAAATTTGCTTTCACAAATTTCAAAGTTTTGGAACAATCTAGTAACTATGTGGTCGCACTGGTCGGCCACGTGTAGACACTATTAACCTACATGTACCATTCCGAGGTCCGTGGTACAAGTACACCATTCAAACGGAACGTTAATCTACTTGTTCAGATGTCTTAAAGTATTAATTTATCGTATACTGTAAGTAATTTATAGAGTGATATTCTCAGGCCGAAGCCAAGGGTTGAACCCGCAAAAGCTCAGAGCTGCCGGTAAAACTGTTTTCTGCACCATTATTAAGATTAATATTCTTCAGCAATAACATCAATGTTTTAAGCGTGTCATTTCGTTTTAGCGTCTTAGTAAATTGAATTGTTTATTTAGAAAAGCATCGGTCTTGGTCTTGGTCTCTGACCATCGGTCTTGGTCTTGGTCTCGGACCACTTGGTCTCGGTCTTGGTCTTGGTCTCGGTCTCGAGTTTTTGATCTCGTGCACAACACTTCTACATTTACACCACGTTGTAAGATTTCCAGTACACATCATTCTATGACACAGCTGAGAACAAATTGTGGGAGGAAATTCTATCGCGTTCTCTCCTCAGCCATTTCATTTTTACAATGGGTAAAATTATAATGTTTCAAACGGCACTGAGGGAACCCGTGCTTTCACCACAAAACCTTGATGAGTACTGGGAAAAATGTCCCTGTTGTCCTTGCAATGTTGGCGCCTATGCTTGCAGGTCTGTAACAAATTATGGATAGCCTACGACAGCTTTAGTCCAGTCTGAACTGCGCTGTTAGAATTATGACCAATTTCTTACAATTCTCACATATATAGGCCTACGATACACGCTGCACTGTCTTAAGAAGAAATATCTACCTTAAAAATTGTTGTCATGGAATGTCATGGGAAGAGTTTAGACAGTTTGTGTGGTTTTGGACTGGCACTATATCCTGTCTAAGGTAGAAGCGGAATTTCAATCGTAGTTCATACATATGACGTGGTACAAATCCGAATTTTGAGATTTCCATTTCCCTTCGAGGCTAAACTAAGACCTATCCAATTCTTCATTGACCATTATAAGCACACACTTACAGTACATGTGTCACATCGACGCATGCACAATTGAATGGCATCTATGTCACATTGTCACCTCTACGTATAATAAACTTTAGCCTAATGGTGACACAGTTTCATGGATATAACCATAATAGGCTAATTTTATATTTGATCAATCAATGCGTCTGAACTATGCCTACTAATGCACAAAACCCCACAGTGGCATTCAGAAAAATGAAAATGAAAGGATATAAAATGTAGATGGACTAAGCTTAAATCATATACACAGCATACATGTATGTTGCAACGGATTTAATCGGTGCATTTGTTGGAGCTTAGTGGCGTATTCTAACCACATTTATCTATACTCAATAGGTTGGCAACAGACCTATTTTGTTAAAAACGTGAGAACGTGTGAAAATAATGGGTTCGATTATGTTGACTGTCCATAAAGACAAGCTTCCAATCAGAATTCTTGTCGAACAGGTAGAACTAGGTCTATTTCTATTTATTACGCCATTATAATTTCACCTAGCAATTGTCACTTTTGGTCCATAAATACATGTGTGTGTGTATGATACAGGCCAACCCTTCCGAAAGTTTTAAAGGTAACTTATGTCTACCTAGGCCAACACAGATAGTTCCTCAATATACTTGTTTTGTTTACTTTGGAAAAGCAAATTACAAATGATGGATTAATAGGAAACGAAAAATCACTGTATTCTGATAAAAGATAGTCGCAAAAACGATCAGATGAATTGAATAGCCTATTGCGCTAATGTTGGCGATTTCAATTTAAGGAACTTTCAATGCTACAAATATGCGGCGTCGAAGATACCAGTGTGTGTCACCGTTGTAGATTGGTTAGAGGTCTTGACATGTAACGAGAAGGTTGCGGGTTCGAGCCTCGCCCGGAATTACCACTGTGCTGGCACCTTGAGCAAGTCCTACGTGTAGGCCTACAATCACAACCTGCGACATCGCGCTTCGTGTGGCATCACATAAACTATCATTATCTTTTTTCATTCATCATGGTTTCATTTACTCACATAATAAGTAATCCATGAATTATCTATATTTGGATTTACGTGGGCCTATACTACTAAGCTATTGTAGTAAACGTCACCAATAAGTAACAACATTGCCTCGAATTTACAGATATGTAGCAATGTAATAAGCTTCGTCAGTGAATACATATTTTTCTTTTCATTTGCTATTTTTATATATATAATTTTATCTTTAATATTGTCATTATTTAAAAATATTATTACTAGTATTATTATTATTTTTATTATTATTATCATTATTATTATTGTTATTATTATTGCTATTATTCTGAAGCCATATAAAAGCCTTTCTGTTTCGTTATAATTGCTGTGCGTTGTAGACAATTACCGTAAGTGAGCTCTACCAGGTGGTAACGCGGAAAATCGGAGACTTTGACAATGACATTGATCTAATATGGGGAGGTAAAAGTATGAATTTTTAAACAACATGTTTAAAAGTATATTGATAGACCATGGTCTGCATAAACTGTGAGTATTGTTCCCATAATTTGAGGGTTGTATAATGAGAGATCATTACGGAGAGTTAGCCGAGTGGTCAGTAAATAAAACACAAAATAAAGCGTTATTGGTCTGTAGTAACAGTGTAGGCCTACAATTAACGTAATTAAATGTAACATTTCAGTAAACATCACTCTAAGTCTTTTCGAATACTACACTGAAAGGTTGCAATGTTGTCACTACTGCTGTCTTTTTCGTGGCGTTTTGGCGGCGTTACTGTTCATGCCACAGATAAACATTGTAATTCAAAATGTATTTACACCATTGTTAATATTTTCTTATCTTGAGTCATATGCATGTAATTTTCTTGCTGAGAGTCTTTGACAACCACTGGCTAAATGATACAAAGTTTTTATAAAATTAATTTTTTTGTACGAGAAACACTGACAAAGAGTACCAAAGAAACGATTGACAAAATCGGAATAAAATCCGGTGATAATTTGTATTTTGTTGTACATGCACCCGGTGGAAGCCAAGAACTAAAGCCTTTGCCTGGATATATCGAAGCTACCAGCGACCCATGCTACCTAAGCTTCGAAGATGATTCAACAAAAAAGCGGGCGAGGATGCCGTGCAAATGTGTCATTGGTTAGAAAACAATGTATTATCCCTTAAACGTCTCGATCTGTCCTAATGATTGTCTTGTAAGCAGAAAAATTATGTAAATGGACAGACCGATAAGAAAAGGGTCACATTTACTCGCACACCAACTAATTCTTTATTCAATAGCCTGACAACAGGCTGACATAAACATTGGTTGATTCACTTCCTAACGCGTACCTCAAGATGGAGTGTATAATTATAGGTTATATTGTGAGTAGAGCTATAGAAATCTGTATGCTCCTAAAGTATAATACAATACAATATTTCCCCACGTTTTTTGGCATTCACAGATGTATTAAGCGGCACATTAAGTGAAGACGTACTGACGAATGATATCAGTTATTCGGATTGTAATTTTTGTAAAGAGGCTTAGACCTATATAAAATGACAGGCAAGTGATGAAGTGGGTATTGTATAGTAGCATCAAGGAAACAATAAAGTTGTACAGTGGTATGGCCATAGCTGGAAGTCTGCGTCCCTACAACGACTATAAAAAGTGCAACGAAGACCCATGAGTCTGATTTGTGGTGCTAAAAGTCTGAGAATTAAGAAAGGTTGAAAGTATGAACAGGTAGCAAGTAGCCAAGTAACAATATTGAAGAGAAGGAAGAGCGGATGATACCCATATGAGGCCTATCTGAAGCCTTAAAGATTATCCTGGAAACTCCTTGGAAATGAAGTATTGCAACGGAAGAGGCTCTTTTACACTATTGCATTGCACTACACAAGGCGATTCAAGGCAACAAGCATAAATTTAATTGTAACCGACACAAATAATGCGATGGTTGGAGACTCTGGCAACAGTTTGGACGACATCACTCTTTTAGAAGAATCAGCCACTCCTGATTTTAAGAAAGTGCTAGGAAGCGTTGGCCATTGGCACATTGCGCATTCCTGCTAATTGACAATGGTACAAAAGCAGATTTTATAATAGGCCTATCGCATGCGTAGGCCTACAGTGATCCGTTCATAATGCTATATTTTTTATGGTATGTTATGTTATCTTAAATAGGCTATGTCGTTGACCTGCTTCGCTGGGGATATAGTCTACTCTATAATAATGGCCTAGTGCAATTTGAGACACCAAACAAGTAGGCCTAAGATATAATTGACTAATAGAGTAAATGCCATGGCTGTTTTGGTGTAAGGTTGCGTGTCACTTTTTAATTTTGAGAGTATCTGAATTCAAACGAGGTTGCATTGTATTTTATAACTGCACTCAAGACAAGATAAAATTGACTAATAGAGTAAAAATGTGTGTCTGCTTACGTTAGCTGTTGACGAAATCAAGCGTTACTGCGATACAGTTGTCAACTCTGGCCGTTTTACCTTTGCCTGTCCATGTTGTCAGAGCGGTTGGCAGTACTTTCTTATGAGTCATGTTATGTCCACAGCCATGCCAGCAGCCGAATTTGAAGCCTTCAAAAAGAAAGTCAACGAAAATGTTATAAGCAGCATTCCAGCAATTCAGGAGTGTCCAACATGCGCAAACTATCTCAGAAGAGATTCTTCGAAAACATTCCTAAACAAAAATTGGACGTTGTGTCCTATATGCACAAAACGGGAAGGACGCAGAGTTGAATTTTGCTGGATCTGCCGAAAGCCTTGGAAAGGAGACAGCAAGTCATGTGGCAATGTAGGCTGTAACGGAAAAGACCCACGTATTACTAATATGGAATTGTGTGCTACGAAGACCATTGGTAACGTGAGCGGAGTTCCCACGATCCGCTGTTGTGTCAAGTGCGGCGCACTGATCAGCCACAAAGATAAGTGCAAACACATGTTGTGTAAGTGCGGTTACGCCTTTTGCTTTGTCTGCCTGAAACCAAAAGGCACTGGAGGGGAAACGCCTGGGTGGCAGTGTGGGGCATGGAATGATGCATGCCAAGTGGCACCACGCCAAACGAATCTCTTTGAGCTCTGAATTCGAAACAGTGACACTGAAATACGCGATTCAACTGAATAACGTGATTATAAAGACATACTAGGTTTTTTATCAGTAGATCGAAAGCAAATTTATAGAAGATTGAATAATTGATCTTAAAGTAAATTATTCATGTATTTCAAGTAGTCTTATGAGACGCCTGTCGTCAATTTTGTGAGCGTGGCTGATCGTCACAAAGCTGTAGGCCTATGACTTTGTCGCCATTGTCAACTGGATATAAGGCCTAACGATCACTTCTGTCTACATCGATCTAGTATCTACGACCGTGGAATTCGTCCGCTGCCATCAAAAAGAACAGAGAGTTAGATCAAGATACTCTACGTTCCACTAGAGACATGAACTGTCACTTTTCTCTTACAGTAAGACATTGTTGGACTTTAGGGCCTACAGAGAGATAATTGTTTTTCTTGATGCGCAATTCGGTTGAACACACTGCAAGGCCGAATCCATAAATAGCGCGTGCATTTTAATTTAGTATTAATGCATAGGCCTACACGTTTCTGTTCCGTTTTGACAGTGGATACTGTCTGAATAATTATTTCATCTGGTCTCGTCAAATCAACACATTGATGAACAGCATTCGCAATGGACATTGTCCCGACCTTCACAATATTCTTATTTTCTAACTACCTTGGATACAAAGGCATTTGAACATTATGCTTAAACATTATGCCCATTTAATAACATAAAGAATTAATATTTATGTCTTGTATAATGCTTGTGCAATAAATAAATAAGCCTATTTTCGCCAAAATATGTGTACTATTATTACAGTAATTTTATGTAGCGCCCCTTCAAGTTTTGCCTACTCAGAAGCGCTCCCAGCTCAACCTCGGCCGAAGAGTAGTGAGAAACGAGGCAGACTGATTAATAGGTTTTTTTTATCGAAGCGTGGTATGTCACAGGACCAGCCACTGAGTAGGCTCGGCGTTGCCTGATAGCAGTCCGCGAACGGGGTACAATAAGTTCAGTTTGTGGAGCTGAGCGGAGAGAGCAACGACGCTTAACATGCGTAGTGGAGCAGCAGAATTCCCACAATTAAACCCATAATACAGAGTCGTACCAGAACAGAAACCCGATAAGCAATAGGCTGTGGCCAAGGAAGCCAGTAGAGGACATCCCGCATGTACTCAGAAACTCGCCCATACCTAGGAATGCGGCCTACAAGGCGGGCACCAGCGCGTAGAACCCTCTTATAGGGCCCCATCCGGCAAGCCGAAAGTCCAAAATGTAGGGCCTAATAATTATTGTATTGCATGTGTTACTCTCTCGATCCAACAACATTAATTTCATTGAGTTAGAATTTAATAACGCACACACAATGTGCATACATGCACAAACATGCATAGGCCTAAATACATAGGCTTACATACATTATGTGTGGCATGGTGGCTGTTTGGTCAGAGCGGTCGGCCCGTAACGCTCAGTGTGCGCTGAGGGAGCGGGTTCGACTCTCGTCCGAGGCGTCACTGTGTGTAAAGCAAGTCCTTAGCGTACAATTGCTCTGCATTACAACCGCACGTGCGCCGTCGAGGCGTGTGTGCACTTCTGAACTAAACTGTAAGAAGGGCGATATCAAATAACAGTTGTATTGTATTGTATACATGTAAATAGGCCTACATGTACATGCATACATACAAGTCCCATTAGTCCATTACACGTACAGGCCTACTTATTTTCCGTTCAGCCATTCGCCTATGGTCTAAACTATTAATTACTAAAAAGACATCCTGAGATCTAAAGTGGCAAATCTAACTCTAACAATACTGGAGCACCTGTTCAATATCTTATATATCTCTTGGCATACGTAATCATCTGCACAAAGTTACACAGACCGAGGCCTGTAAAATAGCCTACGCCAGCCTGTGAATGCTGCAAGAGGCGTTACGGTTTCCATAAATAGGGTAGGCCTACTCCTATTCGCTATAACCACTGGTATTTCCTACGTACGGTATTTTCATGATTCCAAATATTGATCTGATCTAAAAGTGTAAAATTATACCTATCAAAAGGCCCTCTATGCAAACAGTAGGCCTATAGAAAATGAAAGCACAAAAGAACCGATACGGTAAAAAAGAGCCTTCAGGCCAAAAGTAACAAGCAGAATAGCCAAATGTAGGCCTATAATTAAACAGATATGTTAATCAGTCAATCAGTCAATAAAAAAAATACTTGATATAGCGCCTCTTCAAGATATCAACTCAGAGGCGCTCCCGGCCTAACCCTCGGCTGAAAAGGACAGTTTTAAGAGAGGCGTAAAATGAAGATGAGGAGTTCTTAGGTAGAAGATGGAGCTCTATGGGAAGTCCATTCCAAATGGTATACGTCCCACGACCGAGAAAGTCCGATTCTGCATTACATGGAAGTGCGTGCAAAAGGTACGATCAGGTCGCCATGAACAGCAGAGCGAAGTGGTCGTCGACCACTACTGGCAGTGATAGGGCGACATAGCCCCTGCAAATATGCAGGCGCAGCACCGCCAAGGCAGCGCCAAACTGAGGCAGATATCCTAAATAAGATGCGCTGAGGGTAGAGGCAACCAGCGCAGGACATCCCTCATGTACTCGGATACCTGACCTGTTCTGAAAATCCCACCAATCAGTCGCGCGGCCGCACGCAAAGCCAGCTCCAAACGCCCAATCCGAACTTGGGGAGGCCAGCATATATTGAGGAGCAATAGTCAAGGCGATTGGTAAGAAACCAGAGTAGCTGCGGCGCTGAGGGTAAGAGACAGTATTGTATGCGAGACTTGAAACTTCAAGACGAGACCGAGACCGAGACAGTGAGGTGCCAAGACCGAGACAGTGAGGTACCAAGACCGAGACTCTTACTGTTTCATACTGTCTTGAGCTTAAAGACAAGTAATCCTATATAAAATGATGTAAAATACTAATGCCTCAGTTTTCGGGAATAAGGTTCATTTGTAATTTCAATTTGAAGCTTGTAATGTATATTTAGTACCAATTCCTTAAAATAGGTTTTATATTGCCGCAAGAATTTAAGACAGTTAACGCGAAACTTATCGAGATCTCTTGTTCGATACAGAACAAGACTTTCACTTCAAAACAGTTTCTACAAATTTGAGACCGAGACAGCAGGCTTCTGAGACCGAGACACTAAAAAACCGTCTCGAGACCGAGACACTGTCTCGAGACCATGCAACTCTGGTAAGCGAGCGAGATATTACTCGCAATTGGCGAAGCTGGTAAAAGCAACTACGAGATAAATTATTGAATTGTTGAGCAAAGCTGAGTTCTTGGTGAAGAGAGACCCCTAAATCCCGAACAGAGGAGGAGAAAGTGAAGAGAGGAAACTGGGCAGAGATGGCACAGAGATCAATTTTCGCCATCTGTTGTCTGGTGCCCAGTCAGAAAAATAATAATAATGATCATAATTTTAGGCCTATGAAACGTCTAAAAAAAATTCCCGAACATTGCCGTCTCAGCAACCTGTCAGAATCATAATAAGTCAAAAGAAAAAAATAAACGGCTCAGGCCTGCAAAAGTTAGGCCTATACACAAATGAGCTGAGATACGGTCTACGTTCAAAACTTCAAAGACGTCAACAGTCTTTGTTGCTATAAGATGTCGTTAAACATTGGAATATAGGCTAATTACAGGTATGTAGTAAAATGTAAATGTTTCGCGTCTTTGTGTATCATCACCACCACCACCACCAATGGCGAGCCCCACAGAAGAGCGTAGCCGTCTCCACTGTCCGCCGCCAACTGAATTTCTCTTGTGCTCTCACTACCTACTGAGTAGAGGCCAAAGTTCATGGGGTCCAGGTCATTCCTCACTGCTCGCCCCCAGGAGTGTCTCGGTCGTCCTGACGGTCTCCTCCAGTCACTAGGTGGTCGTGCGATCATAGGTCGCAAAGCTCTTTGTGTAGCGGCCGTTTATATGAAGCGTAGGACATTATTTTTCCTCAATAACTTCTCTTTAAGCAAGAAATAAGCAACTAAATATCATGTAATGCAGGAGACAAAGAGAGACAATAATCACTGGGTCATTAAGTTAATTCATTAGCATCAATTCAATAATTTATCCAAGAAATCTGTGCTTGTTGTCTTAAGCCCACCGAACCAATTATCTAATTATAGGGCCTACGATTGCAACACAAATCAATTTTATGAATCATCCATCACTTCTATCGTCTTGTTTTATCTAGAGTTCATGGCTTTCACGACTGGTCATTTCAGGCATACTGGGAGTACCTCTGATCCGGTTGTAATGTGAGAGGAGCTGCTGAAATCAGTTAACATAATACCACATAATAATACCATTACATATTACACAAACGCCCTGTCATGGAATTGGAAAGCCGATACTTCTGCAGCAAATAAATCTGAACAGTTTTAAATTATGCATAAATTTAGCATCAATACTTGAAGAAATAAATTATAATAATATTCTTCATTAATTTAAACTTCCAAGCACACAGTAAGATTACATAACACCGTATCAACAGACAATAACAAGCGTAATAGGAGTTGAACTCAACTGCTTGGCAGTCTGCGAGGTGCTCATCTGCCCTACTGCTCGGTTCACCAACGCCATCTAGTGAATGGAAGGAGGAGTCAACCATATGGAGTATCGATCCAGATGTCAACCTGATCTTCGGCTCATTACACCATTGTATTACCATTCATCTATCGCCTGCCCCACATGTAATGTAACAGTTGAAACCAACTATGTCAAGCATAGAGCACACAGTAAACGTTAAGAGTCGTTAAATTTGACTACGATATCTTAAATACTGATAAACTCGAATCGTAATATAAATCATTCCTCACGAATCTCATTATATGTAGGATCAAAAGCAAACATAACAATGAAATTAGAAACTAAAAACAGAAAGGATTGATTCAACAGCAGCCCCTAAATTGCAGTCAGCACTTCATACCATACATTCATGGAAATATTGCAGACATACAAATAGCACATAACACATAACATAAATAGCACATAACATAATTTTTATACCAACATACAGTTTAATCAAACCGTATCTTGATTCACAGCAACAGAACATGTATGCATTAAGTAATGAAAGTAAAATAAGTTGCAAATTAAATATTATCTGTTGCTCTAGTCAATATGCAAATGTTAAAGGGTCAAAGCTCCATTGTCCTGGTGAATACCCATGTTTCAAATGGCAAAAAGAATTTTTTTTCAATTTAATGGATTCACATATGCAAATTGTTCAATTCAATTTTACATAAAAGATAATGGTTAGTATTCACTTGAATAACTAAGTATAATATCAACATATTGGGTTCTTTGACAATTTTTATTAGTAATTTTTGTATTCAAGTCACTACAACAGTCATCCAGTGCAACTTATTTACTCTAATATTCATACTGTGTGACAGAGACAGTTTGTTGCAAGAATTAAAGGCATGTCAGCTAACACCAGATGGCACTGCAGAATATATTTGTCCACATAATCTATTACCGCACCTGTAATGACACTAATTATGTCAATACCCAGGTATGAAGCAACTAGTCATGCAAAAACAGAATATTATGTTAGCTCTGCATCATGTAACAACTCCTTGAAAAAAAATCTCAAGTTATAAACACTTGTTAATATGTCGTCAAATACATAATTCGGCTTAGATACAATGGTTTGAAGCATCAGATCCTTGTAAATAATTTGATCAAAGTTTACTCATGATATCTGACATGCCTGGTAATTGAACTGAATGCTTGAATTGCTTAAGATGGTTGATTAGTTGGTCAGTTTCTGCTTAAAGATACTGTGTCATAACAAAGATGATTAGCATAACCCTTCTCCGTTGTCCAGGCCTGAAATTGTCAATGACGGAATTTCAGTTGCTAAAGATTAGAATGTACAGAAACATTGAACCGTTAAATATTTACACAGAGCAACAGACAAACAAATTAACAGTTACTGATATCATTCTGTCAAAGTTTTAAAGATGTTGTATTGTATAGTCGACTGCACGATAATTCCATAACTGTGGACCAGAGCATTAGAATGGGAAGCAATTAAAACAAGTTATGACATGAACCTCAGGTGGGTATGAATAGTTGAGTTGCTAAATCTTTTAGCCAATTGATTATAATTAAAATCAGTAGTTTGTCAAATTGATTACCTAATTGATTATTGGATAAATTATTGAATTGATACTAATGAATTTAACTTAATGACCCAGTGATTATTGTCTCCTGCATGACATGATTATTGGTTGCATGTTTTCTTTCTTAAAGAGAAAGTTATTGATGAAAAATAACTTGTGTTTAAAAAGAAGTTGTATTGATGACAAATATATTTTCCTAATAGAAGTAAAATAAAATAACTCTTCATCGTCCGTTCATAATGTAGGCCTTACCTATAATCATGCCGTGTTTTGTCAGTTTCAAGTTGAACTTGATTATTATTATTATTAGTATTACATCTTTGCTATTAACACCATAAGTAGTATGCCTTAAATCAATCTCCACCTAGTAACACATAACTTACAATAATGTAAAAGTCTCAGGTCAATTATAACATAAATTGAATCAATGTATTGGTAAAACATCTAAAATACCACTCTACTGCAGAGATTCATTTTTCATGAATTCGAACATGCAGCTTCAAATAAACCAATAAAATCATTACTGGTAAGTATCATTTACTTACGACAAAAGCCTAAAATGTTTAACACAGGGTCAATGCGTCATGAATTTCACAATGGCAGATCTACACCATTGTATATAAAACTAAATCCAAATAACAGTAACAATATATGCACAATTGGTAAATGCAAAAAGTATATGGAGTTTAACATGCATGAATGCTGTTTTCATTTCAGATTTTCTGCATAACAAAAACTTAGCAAACCAAACCAAAGCTTCTCAATGTTAGTCAGTTTCACAGGCTGTTATCCAGAGAAAGCCTTCTTTTAGCATTTGCATTCGTAGCACATTTTTTATATGAATTGTTAACAGAATTTGTGTTCATAGTAGTATTCTCTTTGTTGACGCTGTTTTGGTTCCTCCTTCGAGCAGAGCTTACCTGCTCATCACCACCATTTACATTGCTTACAGTGGGAGTAGCGAACATCTTCACCAGGTTGTGTGATGTCGGCAGGAGTGACATTAGTGCTGCTGGCAAATCATGATTGACTACCATGACGACAGATGTCGAAACTCCTCTCGTGGGCTGGTGCTTAGGCGTCATGACATCGTCAGACTTCTGCGGCAGTTGACATCTTAGTGATCTTCTTTTGAAGAACCAGACGAGCAAAATTGTCACAACAGCCAAAATGACAATGAACACAATGACAATTGTGTTGGTAATGGCTGTCACTTCGCACGGACCTAAAAGAACATTCCAAATAGTTATTTCTTTAAACAATTGTTAGATGATTGTATTTTGATGACTTTTTAATATATCATGCAATCAAATTTTATATATCACAACCTGCAAAGTAAAGCAGGATATACAAAAGCATATTTTCCTCGATCTCATTATTAAATCAAAAACCCCATTGAATTTAAAATGGATAAACTGATTATTTATTTTGCAAAGACATCCATCCAATAAGAGTACAGTAGTGATGAATAAACTATTGTACTTTTTTCTACACCATCTGTAATTGTATGCTTTATCCTTGCAACAATTCTCTTTTACAATGCCAAATTTTGTTGCTCAATTCATATTTTAATATTAATGCAATAAAACATAATAAATGCATTTATATCCTCATACAGCCACTCCCCATATTTACTTTAATCCAAACTAGCTATATTTCACCAGCATAGGTTACCCAATTCTATCAATAAATGTCACATAACATGAATCAGCAGTAATCTTTAAAATACTATGTTAGGCAAATTATTTACCAGGCACTACAGTCCTGAGATTCATCCACCAAGCGACAAAACAAATAACTATGTACAGACAAAACAGACAGAGTACACAGTCAAGACAACCAAATAAGATGGTATGTACAAGACGTTTCTTACTTAGCCCATTCTCAAACAATTTGTAGATCATTCAGGTCACATGGAAACATGCTCCAGAAATTGGAAATTATAATAGATATCAAGTGGACTATTTTACTTCTTCTCTCCGTCTGTACGCGGAATATGTAAACAGTAATGTATTAGACTATATGAGGCTAGATTAGAAACTTTTTGAATCATATTTATAAAGCAGTTACTACATTAGAATACAATACAATAATTTGTAGATTTTATTAAAATTACTTTAAACTAGAATAAAATTTTAGACACACATATCAGACTCACTTAGTTCTTGAATAACATGACATGGACGCCGGTGATTATGTTCAACTGCAGAAGTGGTCATCGCCAGGCAGTATAATACCAAACTGCGTTCTTGGTCGTTATCTTCGATCCGAGTAGATGTAATGACAGCTTTGCCTCTAGTTGTTATGCTTTTTAGGCGTTTCATCTTTCCAGTCTCTCCATCTAACGACTGTCTCCATTCAAGCCGCGGTGGACAATTGCCAGCGAAACGAACTGTGCAGTTCTTTGCGTTGCACATTTCCCCATTACTCATGCTCTTCCACTCTAGAATGACACATGGAAACATAATCACAATCTACCAGCATACAACAGCACTGACCGCACTTGTGGTCACCAGACCAGTGTCAGCCAGCAAGCATGGTCAGTAACTTAGTAAGCTCTCAGTTTCTAGTCCGCAAAGTGAATAAAGAAATAAAAATGTTTTAAATAACATCAATGGCTTTGTTTCGTTCCTCATTGAATTTTTAAAAAAGCAAACAACACTTACAAGGCAGATAATTTTAGATGTCAATGTAGTAATAGAATTGTCTAAACAGGCTTCTATATCAGTTTCAATACATATTAAAGGTGATTGATAAAAATGAACAAATTGGGCACCAGTCTGGCTGCATTGGAAAAATCCTGCAGCCAGTTTATCCCACTGAACAGTTTGGAAAGCGCTACCAGTACAGAATATGTATAACAGTCAAGAAGGAATAACATAACAAGAGTTTAAAGTGGTTCAGAAAACGTTTAGTGTGTGTTAATAGAATGTACTAGTCTAAATGAGAATACAGATGTTGTGGAATGTGGAAAGCATTGATTTACTTGAAGATTCCTATCATTAAAGAGTTTACCTAGCCAACAATTTGTCAATTTACAGATAACTCTGTCAAATTTTCCATTTATTGAAATTTTTCTTTAAATATTTATTTAACAGAGCTGAGCGTATTGCAGTAACCTCTAGTAGTACAATAAAGTATCATAATAAGTAATCTTGCAAATGGTGAATATGCAATTTAAACAGAAATATATATTGCACATATCTTTCAAATATATGATTCAACAAACCAAGATAATAATTGATCAAAGAACTCACCTAAAACAATCAGTTCTTGGACTTCCTGTTTCCCCAGCCCATTGTCTTCACTGCAGATGAACGTTCCTGCATCCGCCATTTGTACATCCCTAATGACAAGAGTCCAAACGCCATCAGAAACCCTGACGTCAAATCTTCCCGAAAGGACATAGTAGTCGTTGACGATTTTCCCATCGCGAAACACATGCAGCGGATAGGATCGGTCGTTGGACTGATGCTCCAAGTGAATTGAGTGACTCTGTGTTGTGGAGAAGTTTAGCTGCACTTCACTTCCAACAGAGGCCGCCACATCATATGAACAGAGCTCGGTCTCAGCATCACCTAGCATATATATAAATAATAATACGTATAAATATCTTTTCAAGGTTCAACATTCGTTATAACACATTTGATAGCCAGATAACCAATAACCATAAGTTATGTTCTTCAGAACACCAACTGTATAAGTAGCATCCATAAGAATCTTTACCTAGTTAAAACCCTTGAAAGGCTAATCATCCTTCTGAGGCAGAGTGGTCAAACCTATTTATGGAGATGTTCAAAGAGCAAAAATCACAGCACTCTTAGTGTACCAAATTGACATGTTT
The DNA here is from genome assembly GCA_959347315.1 of Bimastos eiseni. NCBI lineage: Eukaryota > Metazoa > Annelida > Clitellata > Crassiclitellata > Lumbricidae > Bimastos > Bimastos eiseni. Next base: position 35,364,460 of record OY365810.1, read on the forward strand.
TCAAGCCTAATTGCACAGGAATGGAGCCAGCCTCACAGTAATTTCTTAATTGTTCTAGAAACCGTTTGTCTGTCCACCTAATCTGGCTTTTAGCCTAGGATATAATTATGGTCCTACCAAAGATTGCCTGGGTGTCCAGCCTTCATAAGTGAAAGGCCACTGCATAAACTTTGTGGGCTGAAAAATTTCATCAATCATTAAAACCAATGGGCAATAATTTACTTTCCTACTCACAATCGGATACAACAAATTCACAAAACCGATGATTTGTTTTTATTAATTGGATATATATGTGACATCGCTCTTGCTCATACAAGTATCTATATATCTGCTGCAACAGTTGATGCAACTATTCTAAGTATTACAGTTAATATGTCCAGTCGCTTGAAGTGATCTTAAGTTTATTCTAATATTTGCCATTCTAGAGAAAAGCTGCTCACTATAAGAATTGCCAAATAGCCCAATATGTCATTAAACCTCAGTTAAAAATTAGACAAAATTTAATGCTTGTGGAATGTCCATATATGACTGTCTTTCCAAATATCAATTAGTTCCATTTAACAACTTTAAATGCTTCTATTCAGACTGTTTTCAGCGTTGTATGCAAGACCTTAAACTTCAAGACCAAGTCGAGACCGAGACAGTGAGGTACCGAGACCGAGACAGTGAGGTACTGAGACCAAGACACTAGGTTCAAGACAGTAAAAAACAAGCGATCCTATATAAAAGGCTGTAAAATACTAATGTATCAGTTTTTGGGAATAAGGTTCATTTGTAATTTCAATTTGAAACTTAATTATAATGTATATTGTATCAATTCCCAAGAACAGTTTGTATATTGCCGAGTTTTATCTTTTTCGATATTTCTTCTTCGGCCTAGCGCAAAATTTTAAGACAGTTAACGCGAAACTTATCGAGACCGCTTGTTCGAGACAGAACAAGACTTTCACTTCAAGACAGTTTTTAAAAATTCGAGACACTACCTCAAGACCGAGACAGCAGGCTTCCAAGACCGAGACACTAAAAAACTGTCTTGAGACCGAGACACTGTCTCGAGACCATACAATTCTGACTGCTTCATATCATCATTTCATCTGGAGAGGCCATCGTAACAAATATCCATAAGCAGTCATTTATAAATTTTCTATCAGAAAATCGGTTTCCTCATTGAAGCAATAAAAAAGAGAATAGTCAAGCTTTTTTTCAATTCGAAACAGACTTGACCAGACAGGCAGTCAAACTGTGCACCCATGTTTTGTGGGCAAAAACTTATGTGAAATTTTCAAGACTGCATTGCTAGCAATTTAACAGGCAATTCACAATTTTGACATAATTTTGGACATAACAATCAATATTTTAAGCAGACCGGATGAACCCACTCGGCAATCCGAGACCATTCTCGGGTATCACCATAGCAATGTATCGTGCAATTTTTAAAACTTAATCTAAATGCTGTCATGGCTTTAATTATGTAATCGTAATTCATTGCATATACAACATGGTGTTGGGTAACATAGATGAATTAAAACACCAATTATCTCATTACTCACCGGTTATGACTATAGTAAGTTTTGCGGTCACTGTCAAATCTGGGTCACTGATGTCATAGCAAACATATTCTCCTTGGTCTGTCTGTGTGACATTTTGAATTATCAAATCGTACTGGCCGCTTTCTACGTCAATATCTACGAGAATTCTTTTGCTGATCATGTAGCTGCTGCTCTTATCTCCACCTCCTCCATTTCGTCCGATGAAGATGTTTCTGTAAGCTTGATTTTCATCCTTTCTGTACCTCCAATCAACTGAATCCAGACTTTCAGTACTACAGCTGAATCGAACAGCTTCACCAGGTCGTGCGATGATGTCGGCAGGAGCAACTTTGAGCCTCGCTTCTACAGCTGCAAAATGTGCAATAAAGAAGCAGTTAAATCACACAGTGACTTTCTTACTGCCTCGGGTCTCAGAGCGCTTCTGAATAGCTAGTACTGTAAGAAGCTCTTCCAATACTAGCTATGCAGAAGCGCTTTATAAATTCCCAGATATGGCAATAATGAAGGCAATGAAAGGATCAGTGTGGGAACCAACTAAAATAACACTATGGATTGTGGAGGAAGGTCATTACGCATAGAAGTGCCCACGTTGGCAAAGGCATGGTGTTGGGTCATAGAAGTCCTTGCCCAGGGAACTAGGATATCAGCAGACAAGAGCGGACAGAAAGAGGCAGTTATTACAGGTTATTACTATGCAATCAGATAATAATCACACACTGATTTGATCAGGGAGGTAAGTGAGTCTGATTTGGGTTGACACACGGGAAAAGCTATTTTCACTCATTTATGCACTACAGATAGAGAGTCTAAGCATTTTCTTCTTCCTGTCATTAGTAACACAGTCTGAGAAAATGTGTGAAAATGGCTCTCCCCGTGTTTCTACCCAAATCTGACCCACTCACCAACCTCATTAAATCAGCATTTGATTATTTTCTTATGGCAAAGGTGTGTTACTAATGATAGGAAGACAAAAATGCTTAGACGTACCAAATATAGTGCATAAATGTGTGATAATTATATGGCTTTTCTCCGTGTTTCGACCTAAATGTGACCTGCTTAACCACCTCATTCAATCAGTTTGTGATTATTTTCTGATGACCTTGATGGATAACTCATGATAGGAAGAAAACAACTCATGTTTTCATCAACCATAGTGAGATAATGTGTGAAAATGGCTTTCCCCTGTGTTTCAACACAAATTTGACTCGATTACCCTCCTCTTTTAATCAATCTGTGATCATTTTCTCATAGCCTATGTGGATAAGTCGAGATACGAAGAATATAGTGCATTGATTCACCATATGTAGTGAGAAAATAATTATATGAAAATTTGTTAAATGTTTCTGACTATTTTCTGATAGCCCAGGTCAATAACTCTTGATAGGAAGAATATAATGCACAGATTCACCAACTTTAGTGAGAAAATGTGAGAAATTGGCTTCAAATGGCTTTTTCTCGTGTTTCAACACAAATCTGACCAACTAACACACTTCATTCAATCAGTTTGTGATTATTTACTTGTGATAGGAAGAACATAATGCATAGATTCACAAACTGTAATGAGAACATGTGTGAAAATGGCTTTTCCCAGTGTTTCCACCCAAATCACCACTGACCCATCTCACTATATCAATGTGTCATTATTATCTGATTGACCAAAACGACACCCTCCCTAACGTACAGCTACTCTGCCTAACTGCTGACATCCTGGAAACCGGACTCTGACCTCCCACGGACTATTCATTGGACAACCCTTTCGATTTGACGCTGCGCTTGTGAATAAGTTAATGCAGCATGGTGTTCTGTGTTTAGCTTTAAATTGGTGCTTTTTAAATTTGGAGATTACGATTACGAATATCCAACATCCGAATGTCAGTAATCTAAGTTATAGCGTAATTAATTCTTCCATTTAATTTTCTAAGGTTTTGGCGTAATTAATTCTAAACGCAAATAATGGACAGTTTCCCATTCTACACAATTTCATCAATCTAGCATCCACTTAAGCATCATTATTTTTTATCAATCCAGCTTCCATTAACGCACTATTCTTTTCATCTATCCAGCTTCCATTTGAACGATATTCTCTTCATCAACAATTTGGTCGCGTTTTATGCTTTTTAAAACTTTCACAAACATTCTAACAGGAAATAATTAAGTATAATAATTATATGTTGTCGTCTTAACCTGTAGGTCTTCAGGCAGCAGATAACCGACACTTGGTCCATTTCAACGAAATTCGAATGAATTCTGGTACCTGAATCCTCATTATCATCCTTCAACTCACAAGTCTGTCATTAACGCTCGGGACGTACTAGTGCGACAGCTTGCCATGTATGGTTAAATACGCTAAAACCTAAGAGGATTAACATGGCAATAATTAATTAACTGTAAACGCTAAAACCTAAGATTACCCGAATGTCAATATCAAACCAACTTGACTGAGGTGTCAGGCAGTTGGGGTTATTGATGATAACCCGTGCGGCAATGTTTATATTCGAAAGTTTTTGAAACACTAATAGATTTCGTCGTAATTTAACAAAGAACGGCAGTATCCCACCTGTACTGATCACCAACATGATCATCAAAACATACGAAACAATGCGATACATTCTTCGAGACTTAACTCAATTAACTCAAATTTGAAATGGCTTCGTGGTTTCAAATAGCCCGCGTATTAACATTCTATATACGAATTCAGATATGCATATTCATAAGTTACGAGTCCTGCTGTTCATTGGATGACAGGGTAGGTTAATAAATATTCATTACCAGTGACGTATTACTAATGAGCAACACGTGGCTAATTATTTAGTTATGCGCTTTATAATTGCTTTTCTTGTTTATAATTCTTTAACGCCCTTGATAAAACTTAGTTTAAATTTATCACCATTTACATGTATGCAGAATAAAGGGCTGCTCTTTCAACACTTGACCTCCATGGCTTACGCACCGTTAAATAAGCTTTCTCACGCGACTCCGATAAGTTTCTCCGATAAGTGGATAAGTTTTTCTCACTATCCAATGTGTCGCTGATATTTCTTCGTAACAATGCAGCCACGTCTGAACATCCTCTGCACATCTTAGCTTCGCTCTAATTTCAACTTTCTCTTCGCTATTAGTTATGCACTCATTTTGAAAAGGAAGCTCACAAAATAAGCCACTATCCACCATCTTGGCTGTTGTGTTGGGGGCAAGCAACGACCATATATATTTTAAAGGACATTATTATTAGCGCCTCTCCAGTATCCAATGAACAAGAGGACTCATAGTTCATGAATAGTTCATGAATATGCATATCTGAATTCGTATATAGAATGTTAATACGCGTACGGCCAGTAGCCTAGCTAATCGGTGCTTCGTCGTATGGATATTCTTCTTTTGCCTAGCTCTTCTAGCTCTTCTACAAAATAACAGACCGTGGACGTACGTAGGCCTACTTTTCGGAGATGCATTAGGCCTATATCGTAAGCCCAGATCAAACACGGTAGATATTTTATCCCTGCGGGAGACTGTGGATGGTCAGTGGAATGGACTAGTTATAATTAAATGTCTATAGTTTCAAACGTATCATGTTAGGGTTTATAGGCCTACTTTGTCAAGTGCTAAAGACGACTTAAGGCTTAGCCTAGGCCTATGTGAAAGTTAAGGCGTTCACGATGTTCCGTGCAAAGATAAGCAATACAAGAGCATAACAGACAGCTTTCATAGTTCAATGTATTTATAATTCAAATATCAGAGAGATTCGGATCCGTGCCAAAATCAACTGGTTATTAGGATGCCGCGAGTACCCGCGTACTCGCGAGTACTCGACTCCAAAAACTACTCGAGTAATTTTTTGTACTCGCATGCTTCCACTTCCGGTCTGAAAATTGCAATTTCCGGTTACAGAGGACTTTCTGAAGCCAATATTTTATTTTTTCCATTAAAAAAACTACAATTTTTGTATTCTTCGGCTGTTTAGTAGCTTCTTAGTTATTACATTGGAGATTTAACTTTATTGGTGCTCCAGAGCTTTAGTTAGAACCTATGCTATGGTCTACTTAGTCTATCTATAGTCTATAGTAGAAACCACTTAGTGTATTAAAAGTCTATAGCATGGTGTCTAGTAGAAGCCATGCATCTTGTATTAAGCACTTCCTGTATTAACGATACTCGAGTACTCGCTAAGCTACTCGACCGAGTACTTGAATTCAAAACTACTCGTTAGCGACATCTCTGCTGGTGATCTACCACTCGAAAGAAGCAGCAAACAGAAGAGAAACAAAAGCAGGTAAAGTAACAGATAACGGTATTGACTGGGAAAAAAATCCTGATAATATTCTAATGTTTTTTATTTATTACAATGCAGTTCGAAATTGAAGCATAAAAGCTAACAAATTTTCGTTATAATTAATACCGACTGTTTATTTTTCTACGGTAAGGTTAGGCCATTAATTAAGACCACCACTCCCCTTCCCTTAACTCGATTTCCACCCCAATCCCATCTACCTTCCACTTCCTCGTTCTCTTCTGTTCCTTCCTACTTCCACTTCTCATCACCTGAAATGTTGGCTAAAAGGAAAGCATTGCCGTCTGCGAAAATCAAAGTCATTTATTTACTTCGGTTGGATCCCACTGTGCACGATTAAGATGAACTTGGTGTGTTGTAAGACGCGTAGAAAAAGTCAGATCATGGATTAGGCCTACAGATAACGGTTGAGACATGCCATGCGTGTAAGCCTATAATTATATATAGGTCTATATAAAACTCAAAAAACAATATATAAACATAATTTGCCGTTTTTATAACCATATATATTACATATATATATAAATATTAGCCGGGTGGTTTTGATTAGATTATATATTTTCGATTATGAATTAGGGGTTATTGTCCAGAGGGGTTACTGACAGAGGATAACTTTCCAAGGGAGCTATTGTTCAGATTTGATGACAGGGGCCTGGGGGGTATTGCCTATGATATAGGTAAAATGTCCAATGGAATAGAATATATAATTATTATATATCTTATATGCATTGGCCTGATAATCAGTGATGGAGTAATTTCTAAACCGAGTATTCACAGCATCCATTGGTCGGCGTCATTAGGCAGACGTATAATAGAGAATAGAATAGTGAGGTATTTTAAGTTCATAATGGTTGGCGTTACGGGGAAAGTTTGCCACTCCCGTTAGCATAACAACGTGCGCGGGACTAAGTAACCCGAGACCGATCCGCAAAAGTGCCTGTACGAAGTGAACAGAGGCAGCTTCCATTATGAACCAGAGCACGCATTATGCGAGCCTAGGGACCTTCAGCACTGGGGTTGCAGATGGACTTATTCGGAATCTTGCTTGCCTCGTCATCTTTGCGATCGGCCAAATTTCATATATTTTATTATAGAATAGACTTTAAGGAGTAATAATATTATAGCTTGACACCCTGCTAAATTCTATCAAACCAACCAGTCGCTATGCGCACTTATATAATATGCATATCGATGAAAGTTCAATGTTCGCCATTGGAGAATGAAGAAACACAGATGAAAATTAATATTTGTGTCTGCTATAAAGAAAAGAACGAAAAACTATTTTACACGTATAAACGCCGTTAAACAATAAATATTAGGTTCTGTAAAGTGCCAGTGTAATTACTCAATTGTTTGTTTCCGGGCCACATAAATGCTTCAGGTAGGTCTAGGCCTAATTGGAAAAACGAGTGTGAAAGCCGGCAGTGACAATAGAACAAACGCTCTACGCAAATTATTGCATCATGTCGCATTAATTTGCTCACATAACAATGACGTCATCAAAATTGGAATTTTGTTTAGTCATAATAATGATAAGTCGCACATCTGTCACCCAAAAAGAGTCTGGCCAGCATCTGAAAAGGTAAGTCGTAAGTTGTGGCTTACTAAAGTAAAAATAATCAGACTACCTGTTTTAAAAATTATAATTGTATACATGTATCTTTGTATGATTTTAATTAACCTATATAAGATATCCTACAAAAGAACCTGAAGACTTTAAAATTTAAAAAGGTAGACACTGCATGGTGACGGAGTCAAGTGGAGAAGAAGAATCCATGTGGCTGACCCCTCCTCCATGAGGCTAATGAGGGGTTAATTCAAGCCTGAAGGAGATAAGTGGCATATATAGAGTCTATGTATATCCGCTTGCTTTAAAGTTATCTGGGTAACATTCTGTACACGACGTACAACGTCGTGCATGTAGCCTATTTTTATGCACTTGCAAAAATAAAAATGTTGATTTTCGTAAATATCAGGGCATCAACTCCATTGTTTGTTTGCGGGTCACATGTATAGCGCCATTACTGAACGCCTCTGATAAGTATGAAAAGGCGCGTCGACAGTGACCGCATTGATCACAACTGCATCAGTGACAAACGAACAAGCGTTCTACGAATAATTATCCTTTAGGCCTACATCACATTGAGGAAAACATCTTACTCAAGGGTGTCATGCTGGTAAGAGATTACGTTGATCAAATGAAAATAAAAGTTTCATTGACTCTGGACAAATCGCTCCTGTTGAAACCTTCTACAGGCGACCATCCGAACCTATTACTAGTTGACACATCAAGCAATATTAAAATTATTAATAATTATATTACAACATCCGATTAACAGTCCCCGACGCCATGGCAAACCGGTTGTTATTATTATTGTCATTGTTATTATTATAACTGTTCTCATTATTATTATTATTATAAATGTTAAGGGTTTATTATATTTTATTTGAAGCATCATCTCAGCAGAACTCAGATATCGAAGGCAGTGTTCGTGGGAAGGCAGATGGCGCTCCAGTTGAAGAGCTCCCGAGATTCGATCAGATATTATTGCATTCAGCGGATCATGGGTCGCGTTCACTACATGTACTTCTCGCTTCCAACTCAGATCGTGAACTGAACGCATTCTGTTCGGCAAGACCGCCGCTACAAGGTCATGGGTGCTAGTGATTTTGGAGTATTTCACCCTCTTGGACGTCAGCGTTTCTTTATTATTTATCATTGAACGCATTTCTGTCTTTATGACGTCATATTGTTGTAGTAAATTATTGTGACGTAAGTTATTACGTATAACGCTTGTTCATTTGTCACCGGCGCAGCATGAGCTAATGCGGCTGGAGTTGACGCTCACCTTGTCATGTATCTGAAATTGAGCCATATCAAAGCACAGCAGTTAAGTTTAATGCTCCTACACTTTACCATTATTGACATTAATTGTCGGTTGCTCACATCTGCAATATGCGACTTTGCCACATTATGTCGTATTATTCAAATACCTAAATTTCAACAGTGTTACTTCCTTGTCCATTTAGAAACCCTAAAATGTTTAGCTATATGCATTTACAAGTAGGTCTATATAAGTGTAAAAAAACTAGCTAATTAAAAAAAACTAAGTCGATTCTCAAACTAAAATAATTCTATGATGCATTTTCTATAACTACGTAAATATATATATGAAATTTGGTCAATCGCAAAAGTGACAAGGCAAACAAGATTCTGAAACAGTTCATCACGAAAACCGAGGTTGAAGGTTCGTAAGTGTGCATTTTGCGTGTGATAACTTCATACGGGGAGACATGCAAACCGAAAATATGAAATAACATTGTTAGCCGATCGGGGTTAGTTGTTTAAAACTGATAGTTTACTGAATTATTATCCTAATTCTACTTGTAGCGGTTTTGGTTAAGCCTATAATTGTTCTTAACAGGATGCTGTTGGCAAATGGGCCTATTATAGTCCCATGCGAACCTTAAACGGCAGTCATTACTCATCTTCATGTTTGTTCGGTAAACATGCAACTGAGAAATCATTTCACGGGATGTATTCCTATGCCATTTTTCTGGTTCAGTTTGTGTCTTTTGCAATGCTGTCTAGTTTTTTCTGGTAAGAAATAGTTATTCAACCTCATAACCATTAAGAATCTTAAATTTTGACAAGGAATTTGCTCTACAAATTGCAATAATTGTATGTAAGTTACTCTCTTGAGCGCTTTTCACATCTTTTAACAATATAGGTGCTTATAGACTGATTAGTTCAGTTGTCAGAGCTTAACGGTAATTATCAGCACTTTAGTTTGCACTGGATAATAACTTCGTTAAGATTGATTTGATATTTATGCATTTCATCACCACGACTACAAAAACTCTTAGATAGTCAAATAAGCATCTCGCAACCATTCATGCAGGTCTTTACTTCTGATTGTCCATTGAGTTTAAGTTACTTTTCACGAAATCTGAAGGTTTTTATATTGCGTTAATATTTTGGTTCTTACTTAAAAGGCCGATACACTTGTCAAGCATACTAGATCTTTTTTTCTGCTACCACATGATTACAACAGTAATAGGCATATAATGCACAAACCTCTGCTCTAGGAGTCCAGATCATCGCATTATCTGCGCCAGAGGTCCAGCAAAATATGAGGCGCCCCACCTTAAGTCGTCTTGTTCGCCAACTTTATATTAGGCCTTCATGTATATTAGATGTAAGTGGGGTCAACACTATTTTTTATTAGCAGGCTGAAGCAAGATCTTCCTAAACGCCGTAAAAGCGAATTTACCGCATGTGAAATAGGGAAAATCACTGGTGGTACTAAACTATCTGACTTCTCATTCATAGTTGGTCGTCCAGCATATCGATAAAACTTGCATTATTCCGCAAAACTGTATACAAGCGTTCCATTGTACGGGTTTTATATTCTGATGTGGTCCTGCGATTTTACTTTGCTGCACGACTGCTGATTAATTAAAAAATGTTAATGATTTTGACATGCAGCTGATACTTTATTGATGTTTCAAATGACAGTTGCAACTGGAAATGAGCCTAGAAATCAAGTCGTTGTTGTTGGAACAAATGTGACACTGAAGTGTGAGTCGAACAGCAACGGTACTTCGCAATGGAAGCATAAACAAGGTGCACTAGATGAAGAAAGGTTTCTTAGCTCCAATCGAACCACGTCCAGCCATAATGCTAGAATTATGCTCAACACAACTATCAATGGACAATACGACTTACACATATCCAGTGTAGGTCGATCCGACGCTGGCACCTACATTTGCATCACAACGAAAAATTCGGAAGTGGACAAAACATTATCTAGATCAATAAGGAATGAAGCGCAGTTGGTAATTCTCAGTAAGTACAGGCCTAAAGCTTACTATGACAAGATATGCCTCTTCATATGCACAGTCTCTTATTATACAGACCTATAATATATTAAATATGCATCTAGGAATATATGCATGCGCCTGTGGTCAGTCTCTCTGTGGCTGACACCAGGATAAGCTTACTACATGTGAATTGCTCAATAATATAGCTTTTTCAAAGTTTTAAGCAGGCCCCATTCCCGTGGATTAGTGCTTAACCTTGCATCAAATGCACTCAATTAATGCGTAAAACTGACAGCCGACATCAGTTTGAATTATTTTGCTTAACGTCGTTTTAATATTCAATCGTCAGTTCAGATACCAAGCTCCCCAATTATAGCTTAAAGTTCATTTTGAGACAGTTAGTGTTAATCCACGGCGGCTCAATAGGTTACAGTATGAATCATAAAAAGATAAACTTTGAGCAAAGAAACTCGAATCATGGCGTTGAGTCGTTGCCAACTAGGTATTACAGGAGTACGTCAACACCCTGTACAATATTTTTTCAATTGCTTAAAATTAATATAGACTGTGTAGGTATACACTGGATTGATTGAAAGAATGATGCTTAATTGGAAGTCGGATCGATGAAAGAATGATGCTTACATTGAGGCAGAGAGTATGTTTTTTGTTCCTATTAAGAAATATTTTATAGTGGCCGATCGGTTAGAGCGGTCAACCATTAGCGTTCAATGTGCGGTGAGCGAGCGGGTTCGACCTTCGTCCAGGGAGTCACTATTGTATAGGAACCTTGAGCAAGTCCTTCGCGCATAATTATTGCTCTGCAGTACAACTGCAATTGCGCCGTCGAGGCGTGTGTGTGTGCACTTCTGAGCAAAAGATGTTGGAAGAAGGGCGATATCAAATTTCGGTAATATAATAAATAAATAAATAATTTATGGTGTTGACGTACTCCAGCAATACCACCTATTTCTGAGTTCCACCACTTTTATCTACGGTACTTGGTCTACAGACAGTTTGCCGACAGACAGTCGACCTACTATGACGTTTTGTCTACAGACTTATCGTACAAGGCACTTCCACTTCTAATCGAGCATGACTCTTTTCACCAATCCAGCTTCTAATAATACGATTCTTTTCATCAATTCAGCTTCTTATTAAACACAATAGTTTTCATTTAGGCCTATCCTGCTTGTACAAAGGCACGATTCTTTTCACCAATCCAGCTTCAGCTTAAGCATGATTTTTTTAATCAATCCCGCTTCTATATACTAAGCAGGTTTGTGCGTCCGATGTCGTGATTCACTATGTTCTCCGTCTCTTGTCTTCAACTTGCTTTAACCCTCCCTCACCATCCAGTGAAATAACATAGATTAATTCTCAGTCTTCCTCTATTATTTTCCTATTCCATTCTATTCTCAATTATAGTTTTTAGGAGGAAGTCTTCCCTCATCTTATGGCCAAGCCATTTTCTGCGTCGTCTTTTTGAAACAAGAACGGATTATGTTGTATTTGTTGTGCGTCTGCAAGCATTATCATTAAAGAAGTTGCTTGCTTACTTGCTTACTTACTTACTTGTTCATAACACTGATTGAATAACAGAAAAACTTCGTTCAAAACGCTGGTAGAGTATAAGATTTAAGCTTTAACCGTCATTTTTAGCATCTGATCCAAACTGTACTCTGAATGACACATTGATGGAGAACAACTCTGTTTGGATGCATTGTTTCGTTCACTATATTGGTGACCTGATTCCGGTGGTGAAATGGAGACGAGAAGCGCAATTAGTCGACGGAGCCGAAACAAATATCACCAAATCAGGAAATCGAAACACAATGACGTCATCTCTTTATGTGCAGCTTAATACAATGGACAATGGAAGAAGTTTTTTGTTCAACCTGGTGTTCGAGACGAACGTTTCCGGCAACTCTTCTGATAGATTGCTGCGCAAAGCGATTAGTGCTTCAGATTACAACTATACCTGGACATCACTTCCGATTTCTGTATCATGTAAGATTGAATCAGATGTACCTAAAGATTTAATTATTGTGCGATTTTAGCCTCTTAATATTTTAATAATGATTAAGCCTATTTCCTATCGAAGACTAATTAAGTAATTTCGTTTTGCAAGTTATAAATGTGACAGACTCACGAAAAAATCTTAATACTGATAAAGTGTGTCGGAAAATAATGCAACGTAGTGTCACTTAATTGCCCCATCTTGCCTAACCTAATCTATTCTAAATAAATTCATTCCACTCAAATCGAGTAATTGAAAATGCATGCCAGTGCCTTGGTGAGTTATAAAATATTATACTCCGCAATTGAATTAGGAAATTATTAAATGCTGTAGATGGACCACGAAACATGACAATACAAGTTAACTATATGTCATCAGACAACGGAGCATTCCTCATTTTAGGGGATCATTTCAAATGCTATGCCATCGGAAATCCAACTCCTAGATACGAATGGAAGATTTTTGCGGATCTTTCTAACATCACTGTGCAGAGTTCAGACTTTGTTTTAAATGCAAGTATGCTTCGCGACAGACAGTTAAGTGCTGAATGCCAGGCCACGAATGCATTTGGTATTAGCACACTAAGGTTTGCAAGAAACGCTACAGGTAGGCTCATAAGCTGTTAATTCTCAACATTGGTAGCCTATATTATGGCTGTCGTTCTAGTCATTATCTAAACTCTGCCAAGCTATTAAAGTAACTAGTTGCTTGAGACCGGTTTGCACAAACCTTAAGACAGTGAAATAATACAAAGTTGCAATTATAAAATGTTGCCGAGGCTGAATGACAACTTGCTATCACGAAGATCATATCAGAAGGACGAGGGTTCGATACCCACTAGCCCCATAGGGTTGATTCACCCTTCAAGTTCCTATGGGCGAGTGTAAAATGGGCAGTAGGGCAGTTAAGCGCCTTTCAAGCTGACAAACAATTATTACTGTTATTGTTTTAGTTGCAATTAAGTTCTACCAAATATCCGACGGGTGTATATTAATTAAATGTATATCCTATATTAAATGTATATCATATTAATAACGCATCAACGACTATAGTTCGCGAATAAGTATAGTTAGGCATATATAGGGTGACTCGATAGGTCGAGAACGATTTTGAATGCAGACAAATATATGTTATACACAATATAATATGGAAAGTTGTATACTGGAGGATAGGTTGTTCAAATGAGAATGTTAGGGGAAAAATTAGATCACTAGCTCACTTAGTAAAATTGTAACGCCAATATCCGTGACGTCATCAAATTCGTGCCAAGCAAACGTCCAGTTACGCCGAAAACAATATTATACGACCATCATTGTTAATCCACACATAATTAATTAATACAATTTATCATTTAGTATTTAATAATGTTTCCTTTACTCTTTATTACAGCCTCAAGTCGATTAGGCATCGAGCCGATTAGATTTTTCAGAGTTGTCAGAGTTATCGATGCCCATGCCTTACGAAGCCGACGTTTTAAGGTGTTCAATGTCTGGGGTTCGGGATCGGCATAAACAGTTGCCGCCATAATACTCCAAACATTTTCTGTTGGTGACAAATCCGGCGAATTAGGTGGCCAGTTCCCCGGTGAGATGTATCCAGTGATATTTTTGTTCAACCATTCGACTGAGGCTTTTGATGTGTGTGTACGTGCACCGTCTTGTTGAAATAAGCCTTCGCCGTTATTATGAAACATTTTTTGTGGCTGTTAACTGAGCGCAGACTACAGTTCGCTGGAATGCGGGTTTGAATTCTTTCTCCAGTATCTCATTAATGTAATAACTCGAAGTGACTGAAGTTTTATTTGGAATGATATGAAGTTTTGTTAATCCAAGAGATGTCATGCCTCCCCACACCAGAACTGAGGGACTGAACTTCACCTGTGGAGCGCACGGAACAGAACTTTCTTGTGATCCCCACACAACGTCGTTCTTACTGTTAGGTACGTGGTAGAGTTTGAAGGGCGATTCATCACTGAACATAACACGCGACCAATCAATATCCTTAAACTTCTTCGCGAAGTTTACTCGGCGAACTTTGTAAGCATCAGTTAACTTTGGGACTTTTTGTCTCTTGAAACTCTTCCATTTCAGCGTCGTCTGCATATAACGCCTGATTGTCTCTTTGCTTCCAGCAAGGCGCTTGTCTTTTAACCGACGTTCTAATTTTCGCAAACTCTGTCCTCGCCTATATTTATACTGTTTGATCAGTTTTTGAGCGGCAGCAGTCAGCACGGACTTTCTACCACCGTGATATCGATTCCTCAGCGTCTCGTTTGGACTCTGCTTGTAGCGTTTGGCCCACTTGCTACTCCACGATTTAGAACGACCCAATTTCTTTCCTATAACACTGTAACTGTACTTTTCTTCCAATAATGTAATAGCTTGAGCCCTAATTTGCGATTCATTTAAGGCCGCCATTGCCTAATCGACGTATTCACTAGTCAATGATAATGCTGCTTGTTTACGTTTGCTTGGCACGAATTTGATGACGTCACGGATATTGGCGTTACAATTTTACTAAGTGAGCTAGTGATCTAATTTTTCCCCCTAACATTCTCATTTGAACAACCTATCCTCCAGTATACAACTTTCCATATTATATTGTGTATAACATATATTTGTCTGCATTCAAAATCGTTCTCGACCTATCGAGTCACCCTATATTATTATTATTATTGCTGTCAGGATCCTTTGATTACACAGCCAGTTATTAAGTAGACTTCAGGACTGCTCAATCTGTCAAGGTACATTTAGCTCTCAGAGTGCACAATAATTGTATCCCTATGTAATTGGGAACAGTACTGTCATAAAACATTTACGAGACACAGAAGCATGATAGTCAATTTTTCCGCCTGTACATCATATAAGCCATAGACGTTTGTCTGTCCACTTTAGTTTTTATCGGGACAGAACCCAATAAAAGCGACATTGCCAATTATTCGCTTTCATTAGGCGCCCTCTGTTACTTCGAAATGTTTGCATTGAGGACTTCGCTCTAGAAACAGTTACAGTCTGACAGTGTGTTTCTATTTCATAATGACTTTGCATAACTTACAAATTCGTATGAATTCTTACAAGAAACTTCAAACAGATATTGAAACCACTAATGGCATCATCAGTTGTTTACTCGTACGTATTTATTTCAGACATTGGAGACACGTGGACCATTGGAGAGCATAAACACATTATGTGTACTACTCTATCTAGCAACCCCAAGAATTTAGACAAATTGATTGTCTTGGTTGTTATGATTTTGGCTGGGATTTTATCCGTTTTAATCTTAATTGTCGTAAGAAGAAGGAAAATCTGCAGATCCAACAAAGGTACATGTATTGAGATGGAATTAATTCTTTGCATCCAGCAAGTTTAAGATTTATATTTTGTTTCTTCCAGCATGTTCAAGATTGTAGATGAGTTGCCATGTGCATCAGGTGTGTGACACGGTAACTTACTTTACTGTCTCCACCTCATAAGTGCCTGAGTTTAGACCTCATCTGGGGACTGAGCATAGAGCACCACAGCACTTTATACTGATGCTTTCGTCATTATAATATGGTGGCGTTTCATAAATTTTCTAAATTTTCAATGTAGGCTTAATAATACATGTACTAATGTATTCTTCGTTTGCTAAATTCAATCTGGCTGACTGCAGTATGAATGCAGGTATAGTATGAATGGACGATCACACCTTATTTTAGTAATAGGAATTCACTCTACAGCTACATTGCAAGACATCCGTGATGTTTACATTTTATCGAGAAGCAGACCTTTTAAGGAAAGGTTAGCCGGACCCTTGCTTTGCTCTTGTCGTGTAGACATGCGTGCCCATAATCATCAACGCCCATTCATTGCGGAATATTGTCAAATGAGTGAGTGTGTCAATAAGTGTTGTATTAGTAGCTTACTTTGCTTGACCTAGATCAGTTAGACATAAAACCAAAGGTGACTATAGCAATAATATAATTTGTATGCATGATAAAGTTGCTTCTCCGTAGGCTACAAGCTCGGTGAAGAATCTGTCATTAATTTCGACTTATTTACCACAAATAGCCTAGGTAATAAAATTTAATAAGAATTAATTAGTCATGCCGTCAGTTGTAAGATCACTCACTTACGCTGGCAACGTTCTTTATTGGATACGTATGGACGTCGTATCTTTTGTAGGCTAGATGGTGATTCAAGTTCTTTGCTGACAAAACACATTAGGATGACAAATACATTGACAATTTAGATATAAATCCCTATCTTCATAACTATAAAATCTTACTGACTCACTGCATTCTAGATGACGTCATTGCCATCCATCACAAGTTTCATTACTACTTCTGTCGCTTAGCGTAACATCATTTATTTTTGACCTACAAGCATAAAATTTCATATTTGAAAGTAGAAAATAATGTAGAGTAACACCTGATACAGCCACACTTTGAGATATTACTAGTTAGAATGATTTTGTAGGTGTTCTATAAGTAATTATACTATCATGCTTTTGGCTAGATTAAATCAGATCTGTCTCGAGCAGATCAGATCAGACCAGATTAAGGAACTGACTTGGTGTTTACTTCTACGGTCTACCCAAAGGCGGCGATCTCGTGTGACAGGTGGGGGGACACCCAATGAGACGGGTAAAAAATGTGGGGGGAATAAACGTAAAACATTTCCCCACTCTGTGATAGGTGGGGAGACTTGTCCCCTTCGATCCCCCCTTGATCGCCAGCCCTGGGTCTACAGTATCATTTATCATCCGTTAACTTAGTAACTCTTGTACTTCTTATTATCTTCTAAATTGAAATGTATGATATTAAAAAGGCAATGTTGAAAGTGGAATGGAAATCGAGAATGACCGGTCGCTTTACTCTGTCGCCAATGATCGGAGAACTGCTTTGTCATCCCGAATTGCTTCAGTTGAACTCAACCATGAAGTTGAATTTAACGGTAAACCTACAGATTAACGTTGCGATCGATTTTTATTCAGAGACTGTGTGAATTTGAATCAATTAATGCAGGAACCTGGACACGTGCTGTTAAGCTGAAACATGCCCTCATACCGAGTCCAGCTGAATGACTTTCATGTTGAATAATTATTATGGCTGCTCAGTGTAATGAATAAGCCTACCTGTAGGTCAATGAATGCTGCTATATAATTGGATTGCAACAAGTATGAAAGTAACGGGCGATGACATAAGCATGTCCATATTTTCTTTCAACAATCAAATTGAATATTGTTCTCGTATTTGAACGTTTGAACACAATGATATTGGTCTATTATTGTAATTGTAATTTATCATAGGATTTATCTGAGGAAATTATGCTGCAGGGCTTTTGTGAAGTACTTAAATATATGCGCCATATATAAGTGTATCTTGATATATGCATACATGTACATACATATATACATAATTCGCATATATACCTACATGTACAACTGTACATGCATATTACACATACATATTTATAGAATGTATTTTGTCCTTTAATATGGAAAGTGACATCGGAAAACAATAATATTTGCAGCGGGTCTAAAAACAACTTGGAAGCAATTTATGAGGAAGTGAAAACGCAAAGTAAGAATGATTAGAAATGCCAGTGAAATGCAAAATGATAATTGCCCTCATTTGGTGGGCTTTCGCGATCGGTCTATTATCTGATGGAAAGTTTATGTGCTCAATATCTTTTGTTTATAGTTATATTCAATTAAATGCTGATGTAGGGTGGGGCAAATACGACACACGGGAAAAGTAGTACATTGTAACTACTATCATTAATAAAGTAGCCTAATAATTATGCTTTCGTCAAGGACACATTTCTAGTTGTAAATTTTTGAAATAGCCAGTAGTTGTTCAGCAAATGCAACTCAGGTTCCAGAACAGTATGGATGCAACAGTAGGCCTATATTTAAGTCGATATCAGTTATCTTAGCTTACACATCTGCGAGAGTTCAAACAGTCCTTTTTTCACTGATCTTTAATAATAATTTTAACTGCTATATCCACTTTAATTAGCTAAAACAAATAACTGTTTGGGTACACGCAAACTAGTCTTAATTGTGTAATTGTCATGGGATTGATAATTACCACCGGACTAGTTTGAACATGCAATAATTAATAATTATGAAATCATAATACTGATGTTGCAGTCAAATTCATGGTTATGCTAGAGTATGGACCATCTAATCTTACTAGCTTGACTACTATTTTAGTTAGGGCCAACAAGACAAGAGTCCTATAAATACCACGTACTTTACAGTAAATTTAAAGTATATAGTTATAAAATGGCGACTGTTTGTTTATAATTAGTTCTATGAAGATTTCAACGTTGAATTAAAGAATTATCACCTTTGTATCAAAGCATTGACACTGCACATCGTTCAATAATATATTACCAAACAATTATTAACTGTAACCCCGCTAATATCCACTATAGGCCTACATGTACCAGGCAACAACCGACGACACACCCGAATTAAACCGCAGGAAAGTCAATTCAAGGTAGTCAACTCACGGAGATTTATAAATACTACTAGTACTAATGTTCCTGCGAACAGGTTACTTCAATGCAGTCCATTGGATGTTGTGATTTTTCATCTCTTAGAGAGCGACCTAGCTGCAACTGGTGGCTATGACGACATCATGCACTACGAAAGTAGTGAATTATCAAAGCTTCAAGGTGATATCCGCTGCGCGAAAGGACTGGACTTAAACAGCCCTAAAGAGGTAAAATCGATGCAAACAATATTTACGTTTTAGAGGTATATAGTTTGGATGAATTCGCATAAAATATTGCAACCTGAATAATCAGCATGCAAGTAGATGACGCATCTGCTATTATAGACCTTTGTGTAAGCTGTGTGCTGACATTCTCAGAGGCACCTTTCAAAACTGTATAGATTAGATGGTCAAATTCAGTGTCTTTGGAAATATTTTTGTGCTCAGCCCAAAATAGTGAAATTGCTGCGTTGAAGAAGTGAGCCTAGTTATAGATAGCAATGTTGCTAGCAGGCGTATTGCTAATGTTAATGGCAGAGCTATTTTAACCGTTGTCTCCTGTAATTCATTTTTTCCGTCAAACACTGAAAAAGAACCCTGAGGAACACCAGATAATATTCGTTCAGTTCACACTGACACCACACCGATATCATCACCAACAGTTGTTCACAGTCGATCATTTACTCTACCAATAAAGAGTTATTTTCCGAATTACTAGCACTTTAACGACGATCCGCACTGAAAGCGAATGAAAAAATGCAGCTCGTCAATAAAGCTTGATCCGACTTAGGCAGAACTCATGTATATTTTTAAATATAATTTCTGTATGTTTGTATTTACCTATTTATCCATCTAACTCAGGGATTTTAGTTACATTTTTCTATGTCATATGGCTGTGCAATTAAAAACTAATTTCCTGTGTCTAGTGTTTGCTGCTGTTTACTGGTGTTTGGGCTATAATGATGATAAACGGCCAATTATCAATAGTGCGATTTCGGTTAAAGAGGAACGTGGAAAGTGGGCATGCTGCAGTTCTCCTTTCGCTCGTCTGCGTTAAAAACAAAGCCGAAATTGAATTCAGTTCCCAGAAGTTCAAAGACTTGTAGCCTAGCGGCTCGCGCGGACCTTTTCCAAACTATGTTGTTTATCAAAATCAAAGATAATCATCAGTAAAACAAAGAATTTAAACGCATCTTGTCGGCTATATGAAGCTTGATTTCTTCTTTCAGGCAATAATACTAATGTTTAGAAAATGTTTGCAGCAGAATCTGTTCAATCAGTATTTATATGTCCATAGATTAAGTCTCTTACCAGCATTGTTTTCCTTGTGTTAAATGCGGTCTTCGTTAACTTTTTCGACTACATTCTCATAGAGCTTCACACAACGCCATTGGGTGTCATATGTTGTTCGCTTCTCTTTCAAAAGGTTCAACTGATTCTATTTTGGTATAATTGATCTTGAAGCTACCATAGCATTTATTTTAGTTATTATGGTATAAACTATTTCCTGCCGAATTGTTATGACGTAGCTTAGTACAAAGTTTTTATGTTCAATAAGCAAAGGATTCAACATAAAGTGCCTGAATAGTGTAGACGTAGTTTTTGCATTTTCCTAGCATCAAAATAGCTAAGTTGTGGGCGCAAGTTAACTTACACGCACTAAGTCAAAATTGAAATCTGCGACGCCGCTATGGACAAGTTACATTAAGAGCCAGATTCAATTGTCAGAAAGGTAGACAGACAGACCGACGTCGCTGCTGCTTTTGTTGTTGTTGTTGTTATTGAAGGAACAAGAAATATAGAGTGAAGACTAATAATGATAAAATGGAGTAATTGGATGTCATTTTTGAAAAGTATTGTTTTTAATACATCGATTGAATAAAAGGTCTAAACAGAAAGTGTCAGAGGAACAGCGTTAAATTCAATTGCCCAAAATATGCAACTGGCAATCTGCTAGTTAAAACAATTGGCAGAATTAAATGCAAGCAATTTTTTGTATTGCCTTTTTTTGCGTTTATTGAAGAGAGAAATATCGCTGTCAAAACGCAACGACTTACAAATTCATGATATTACTGAGGTATTAAACAACCATTGAGTTTACTAGACCTTCGTGAAAGGTTCAGTACGTGGGAACTATGGACGCCTTTTGTCACCATAAGGGAGATCACATGGGTGAACTTGCTCGCAGGTTGTACTCTGTTTCCGGTCTCTCATGGCACAGCGGCGCAGAACGTGTCTCCGATCCCTGATGATGGCTCTGAAGAGGCTATCGTCGGCCTGTTCAGCCCTCATTTCAATTGACCAACACTGTACACTATTCTTAATATTTACATTAATTAATTATAGTGTGGTTCTTCTTATTTGCATCATAGTATGTCGGAGCTGATGGAACAATCTACACCGAGGTCAACACAAGTCGCGGGACCGATAACCTCTACTCGTCTGTGCAAGAGAAACCCAAACAGAAGAGTGTCAACAAATCGGTTTACGCCTCAATTGATCACACAGTCAAGTGCCTGCCTCCACCTCCTAAGTTATCAAAGTAAATTTTAAGTTGAGGGGAACGTGAGGAGTAATGCAGAACTCATGAAATATTATCGTACAACCGTAGCATGAAAGACGTAAAGTCCTACAATAAATT
This sequence comes from Bimastos eiseni, assembly GCA_959347315.1. Taxonomy (NCBI): domain Eukaryota; kingdom Metazoa; phylum Annelida; class Clitellata; order Crassiclitellata; family Lumbricidae; genus Bimastos; species Bimastos eiseni. The sequence continues at coordinate 35,386,264 of OY365810.1, forward strand.
GAAATCATTAGATGATATGATTCAGAATTAGTGAAGCAAAATAGTTGAAGTACGCAAAATTAGTTGATATCGGCAATGACGTGACGTGTCTGATCGTTTACACAAACCTGATAATTATTCGTGCTCTTGATCGGACTCTTCTACGTTAAGGCTGTAATTGTAGGCCTACAGTTGTAATCTACATGGACTTTCTCAGTATCAAAACGATTTGGCTAAATGTATTTAACCAGGGTCAATTGAATGCTTGTTGGAACGATATTTATTACTGGCCTGATTTAATCTTACACCAGTTTTGTATTGCTTTTTAGGAACTCTCGAAACATTATAACGGTGGTGTGAATGCTATTGCAGCGTAACTGTAGTGTAACTTACACAAAGTATATCTGTTTCAAATGCTTTTGGACTCTACCCGAGATGCTAACGTTTTAGTGAAGTAATTATCTATTGACCCACGCCATAGTATCACTCAAGAAAAAGCTTTATAAATCACGGTTATGCTGAGATTTACTACTTTGTTGATATTATATGCTGTTTATACTGATTATTTTAAGCAACGTAACCTAATGGTCTATACATGTAATGTAATCGTATAATCTAAAGCTTAGGCCCTCCACAAAATTAGTCGCTAAGCGCCAACTTATTCTAAGCGTCAACTTATTCACGAGCGATGCTTCGTATGAGTCCAAAGATCGATGCCCAGTCAAGGTTTGAGTCCCACTGCTGCCAGATAAACCCGAGACAGGAGGAGAAGCGGTTATTAAATAATTATAGACCGATATTTACAAATATTACTGTACCGAAAAGCTAAATAATTATGCACTTTCAGGCACCACTCTGAGCAACCTCTTTGAGATGATGCAACGCTGGTGAATGACCTGGTGCCCTGCCAATAGCCTTTAAATACAGATCTAGTTTAGTTTACTATAAGAGTTACTAATTACAATGGAAGTAATAGTTTACATTTTTATTTTTTAGGAACTAAATTGGAGCCCATAGGAACTAAAATTACGCTGCATTTGATCAGCAAATACTTATAATGGGCCTATATTAATGGGCGACGACGTACAATTTAACTGGATCTCTGATTCTGATTATGCTTAATTGACGTTTGACATTGCAGTCAGTATTCATGTTTTTTGCTCTGCTTTCACTGACCCATACCAGATTGTATTCTCATAGTTACGACTGTCTTTTGAATTCATGCATACCTGAGATACAAAGTAGAATAAAAGATGTGATATTTATAAATGCAAATAAAATTTAAATAGACGTGGATATATAATACTATTTAAAGAAAGACGGATTTCAGTGTGCAATTTAATTACATTTTTAAACACTAATTGCAACACTAATAGCCTACATTTACTACTTATCCTGTTTACGAAGGAAGCCTCTTCTCAGGCCACATAGTTAAGACCCATGATACAATTTTCAAAAACAAAATCCGAGAATTTCATTTATCGCTACTAATATCTTCTAGAAAGTAACCAGTTGATATCTATAATTTTGATTATTTTACCATTTCAATTTGGCTAAGTTCAGGCATTAACAGTTATAATACTAAATAAGTTTCGCCATTGGGCTTAGTATATGGCGATGAATTTCTGAGCCAAATACTACAGTCCGATCAAGTGACTTCTATACCACCGTTGGGCGTGACTAATTGCACCGTTTCTTCTCCAACGAAGAAGCGCTATACAATATCTCATCAGTAATTAATTACATGGGTTTAGTCCTTTAGATGCAGTAGGGCTTAAAAACAGTGCTAGGGCTTAAAAACAGTGTGAGCGAGAATTCTAATATTCTCGGCAATTGCAAACGAAATCAATAATATTGTTGAGGAATCATTAGCTAAATCATAGATGCAGAGATGAAACATTACGCGGCAACAAATTGGACCATGTGGAACTCAAAATCTAGTTATCCCCTCCTCAGAAGTTCCTCGTGACACAGTATTACAGTTTGAGAGCTATTCTCTATGGAGTTCATGAAGCATTGCCGAACGCTTTAGAACGGGCGAAAGTAACCCACCGAATTATGATTGTAATTATAATAACAAACCTAATGCTCTTCATCAACCATTTCAGTTATTGGGATGGTCCATGAGATGGTCATTCTGTGTGTTATCATCCCTCATTGGCTTTGAGGCACACATTGACGACAAAATATGATGCACATCCAGACAGTCCATGTTGCTTTACGTGTCTTGGTCGTCCACTGTCAACGACTGTTTGATGTTGTTCAAACTACGACTATCGCTCGGTTACTCTACGCCTCCTCCGTTTGCCTGCCTACATTAACCATTGTATTGCATTGTATTGACCTTTTTGGATTTATATAGCACCTCTCACAGAATGACTATTCAGAGGCGTTCTCTGCACTGGCCTATTATGATGTTAAATATCAGTTTAAACGAATAATGCCACACCAGTTGGCAAAACATTGCACAGTGGCGAGTACACTCACAAGCGTGGGAGCCTAAAGGGCTGGTATGATGCAGCCAAATGTCCTGGGCATCTTACGAAAAATGCCCCTTAAACGCACAAATCCTTGGCAAAGCCAGCGAATAATTTCGGTACGAAAGCCTGGCACTAGTGAACTCCAAAATGTTAGATGTTACTGAGCAAGCTCTGCAGTCATTTAGATGAAAATAATCATCAAAATGACGCATCAGTCGATAAATCGACCGACAATGGCCGATATCAATGCGCATGTCACTGAAGGAGAGGGCGATTGCATGAAATTTAATAGTCTACTGAGAAAATTAACTAGTCCTGGCTTCTTTCCTTCAAAATATACATTCTGATGAGCTCTGCTGTAGAGCTGACCTTGCTCATTACTCAGTCCTAGCAAACCTACAACTTATAAATCCTCCTACATCCCCTCAGAGTTACCCTTCTGAACCAGGATACACGACCTTATCCTACCCAGAGTTGATGCCTTTACCAAGAGAAGTATTTTTTTAAATATCATATACGACTGTGTTTAATCTGATACTACCAGTCATTTCTTCATTAAGTTATCGACCAAAATATTTGTTTATTTTTTGAACTATAAACAAAGGAGGTTATAATACCAAATTCGCACATAATCTACCAGGATATTCTTACCCCCCTATTTAATGAGAGTCTTAACATTTTAGGACTGCGCGAATAATCCCGTGATTGAGCCGGCAGTTCATAGCTTGCGATAGAGAACGGGCAGCATGCGGGCGGCAATACAAGGGTCGACGTCATCTAATCCTCGGCTGAGAGATAGGCAGATGTCCATATTGAAAACGGATCTAGGACTATTGGTCATAGGGACAATTGGTCATTGGGGTTATCGGTCATATGGACGATTGGTCATATGGATTATTGGTTATAAGGTCGATTGGTCACAGGGACTATCGGAAACGAATCACGGAAAGCTCCAATGGCTGCTTCGAAGTCCACCAGGGTCTACAGTAGGTACCCTAATCCCATAATTGACTTTACAAATATTTGAGACATATGATCGGCCATCCATGAATTTTGCATTGAATTTACCTCGAAAAAACCGTCACTCACTAATTTGACCCGCTAATGATACAAATATTTGAACATAACTTCCACCAGGGATGTAATACACATAATAACGTCACTTCGTAACCTCTCCAAAGAATTATGAGATCATACTATTTTATAATTAGCTTACCTTTGATTGACGCACATGTAGGCCTACATGCATATAATCACAGCGGTTTGTAGATTTCGCTAGAGGATGTCAGCGATCATAACAATTTATAACTTACTAGCTGTTTACCCGTTAAAAATCACAGGTCGTACTTAATTCGTGAAAGATGAGAGATCGCTGACTCGCTGAATTGGCGGTCTTGTCGAGTCTTTCGTTCATTAAGTTTCCATTTACATTTTAATAGCCAGTAATATTATACTTACATTACACGATGTATCGTGAGAAATCACAGGTGACACATTATTTGAACCTTATTTAGGGCCTACATATTATACGGAAAGCGGCCGGGAAATTGGAAGCACGCCAAATCAGCGACGAAGCGTTGCTTGTGATTTTTTAAACGACACCGTTCCATATCGCAGATGATTTGGTGACGCCCTCCTTTCTCCAGGCTTGGGACTGGCACTGTCAAAGTCCACACAGTGGAAAAGCGGTTAGCAGACATCCTTATGAAATTTAACTTTATGCACGTGATTATGCGCAACGCGGCCGGCAGATTTCAAGGAGGCGAAATGACGCTCCTTTTGAACACGGTCAGTAGGCTCCGAATATCGCTCTTATTAAACCGGTTGGACCGTCGAGAAAGTTTTAATCATTCTGCATGCTGTGCGGATCGATAGTTCTGTCGATATCCGGCTAGTCGTTTGCGTGCAGTTGATTGTAGTGAAGGACGCAACAGCATTGGATGCAGTGAGGTTCATTAACCATAGGAGAATAACTGAAAAATTGCAGCCTGACACAGACGTTAGGTAATTATAATTATTGTTGATAAGAGGATTACATTGTATATAATCTAGAAGATGTACAATGATCACAACAGTTTCTGACCCCACCAGCGGATACCCAGTTTAGAACTTTCTCCAGACGATGTGTATGATCACCACATCAATTTCATATACTCTTAAAAGACGATTAAAGTAATTGCTGTTGCTGCACTATACTAAGTAGTCATTATGACGTTAGTGATTGGAATCTGCGATTTGATAAAGCATATTTAAAGATAAGTATACTCCAACAGCATCTAGAGTTGACTTCAAGTGAGCAAATATTTGCAGCTTGCATTCTATTGGTTGGAATAAGCCAACCTCTAATACAATAAAAATATATAAAAAACCAACCGAATAAGAATTCATGTCATGCTATTATCAATTGCGCCAGAAATAAAAATGGGACACAGGTCAGATCAACTGTTGGTTATATTCTCGACGTCGACTTGTTGATAACTGAAAAAATGTCTGATCAAATGTTGATAAAATTGGCTTCGAATAATTGGTGAGATTGTGTTTTCATCTGTCAGTGAATTTCTCTTTGGCAGATCGAATTAGGCCTTTGATTATGGTCAACTCTGTTGGATTTATCATTTCATCTGTTCAATGCTGTGTACATGAAAATAGAGTTTTTATGTAATTGCGGTACAACTTTTGAGGTTCAGTCTAATATCCTAATTTTAGGTAACTGATTTGAATGTTCTCTTAATTTTAATGATATCATCGCTTATGCTAAGCAATCTGTTACATTCCGCACTCATTATTACCAAATTTGCCATGCTATTTACCATACCGTGCTTTACTGAAGCAGATGTTTCAGGATATGGAAGGCTTCGCTAAGATTTCAGATATAGCTATAGCTAGACTTCGCCCTCGTTAGCGTATGACCCAAGGACCAAGATACTAATCTAGAGTCCTTGCTTAAGATTCTAAAACAAGAGTCAGTCATCTCTAGCTAATCTTATGAGCATGCGGCGAAGCGATTGATAACACACATGCGGCACTGCAACGGATTCATAAAACTTCGTTCGTTTGTTGGTTTAGTTTTCTTATGAAATAATCAAATGTTGCGCAGCATTCTATAATTAAAGATCCTCTTCCAACCATCTTTTACAAAAGATGAGCATGGTACGTATTTGGGAAATTGGGCAATAAGGATATTTTTCATAACGCTTATTCGAATTTAATTGTAGTAATTATTGAAGAGGTGAAAGGATATCTGGCCTTAGCTAGAATCAGTGGCTGATCTAGACTTTTTCTTTGGGTGGGGGGCGATATCATGGACGTCTGCATCGGATCGGACAGGTAGAACAGGTCCTCACTCTTCTTCCAGCCCCTTCAATGTAGGCTATTGCACTTGTATTGTAGGCCACTCTAATTATACCACTACTAAAGCAAAGTATAACTAGCTAAAATGCTCAATAAAATTAATAGTTCTTTCTTAATAACCATCAAATAAAGAGAAAATTCTCTCTGTGTGTCTCTCTGTCAGGCGATGCATTTGCGTAAGTGGTATTCACTCGAAACCTTCACTGTTGGCTCGGGGAACACTTAGGACACGCAGTCGAGGGGTTCGTGAATCCCACGGACGTCGTCTTCTAGGTCTCCAGGGCAAAAAACTTGTCTCAGGACTACTACCCTAAGGAGTTTCCTTCTCATTTGCCAGGAGCGTGTCGACGAAACAACTGCACGTGCTATCTGTCTGACACACCTTTTGTTCTTTTAGGCACCGTAATGAATGAATGGACGGTTTGGGAAATATACGTTTGCACAATCGGTCCGGTGGGTATATACTTTGTACGCATTTGCACAATTTTAGAGCTATTGACTCGAAACCTTCGCCGTTCGCTCGGGGACCACCTGGGACACCCATTAAAGAAGTTGGTGAACCCAGCAGCCGCTGCTCTCCAGGACCAAAAACTTGTCTCAACCCGTGCAACGCCGGGTGCTACAGCTAGTCCACAATAATTGTTTCCAAGACCAAAGCAATTAAAATTAAAATGACTTAATAGTTTCTCCACCCTATGTTACAACACACATTCCAGTCTTCTGTTTCCAAATTTTGCAAATCGATCAATCACGTTGTCGACATCTACTTCAATTTCTCGATGCACATAGAGGAGGCCCAAACCAGTCAACCTCTTTGACCCTCTTTTGTTTCTCAACCATAATGCGTACTCACGTAATGAAGAGAAGCTCCACTCAGCTGGTGCAACACTGACTGGTAATGTTAGAAGAATTCTCAGAAGTGAGTTAACTAACGAATATAAGCTTTCGTCACATTTCTGCAAATTTTCTTATTGCTATTAGACCAGCAAAAGAAACAAGACCCACAATCAAAGATAAGCTTGCAATTGCGATTAAGTTCTAGCAACAGATGCCTTTTTATAATTTACATTTAATTACATTTATAAGTTTAGAATTCGTGAATAGCCATTACGCATCTTTTCCCAGTACCTACCCGTAGGTGAAGTTAAGGCTATTAGAATTTGGAGTCAAACAGGATTCAGAATCGTCTTAGAATGGAGACTTTTGAAAGGTCGCACATAAATTTACTCAACTGCGAAAGGAACTTTGCGAGGATAATTGTATGTGTCGAGTCGACACATACATTATCCTCGCAAAGCCTATTATATATATATATATGTATATATATATATAGAATGACTCCCCATGCACATTCCATTTTCCAACGCCGTAGCCTTATCTCATGTCACGCGGGCGGTGATTTGTTCCGTTTGACAGCATTCCAGCCTCCCTTCCTTTGCCGAGCGGAATCTGATATTAAACTTTTCGACTACAGTTTTCGGGACACGACTGAAAACTGGTATCAAGAAATAAATTTTAGACATAGAAAAAAAATATTTCTTATAGACTCCTAGGGGGGAGGCATCGCTCCAATCGCCTCCCTCTAGATCCGCAACTTCCTAGAATTGAAAAAACAGGCTAGAGCTACACTAAAAATGGTCATTTCACTATGCGGTATGGAATGATAGAATTAGCGTGAACTTGGCAATTTGTAGGCCTAAGTAATCTTGTTTTCGTAAAATTTTATGATGTTCTGATCCACTTAATTATATTCCATTCAATGGAATGAGTTCTATTCATTTATTAAAATATTTAAATAGCGCCTTTCCAACGCAACTACTCAACAAAGAGCATCCTCAACTCCAGCCCAGGAAAAAATGCGAATTATGAAACGGCCGTAAACAGAACCAGCATACGCTTTAGAGAAAGGCCGTTCCAAACCTAAGGGCGTTCAACTGTTGCAAGAGTTGTCAAAGGCCTATATGGACAATTGAAACCACTGAGAACTCCCTCAGAGCATATCGAAGGGCTCTCTACACCGTCTGACTCTAATAGGTAGGCTGGTACAAAACCAAGTTGGCATCGCCAGACCAGATAAAAGACTCTATGCAAGATAATCAAGTATAGAAATAAATCTGATTGCAGATTACCAAGATAACCAAGCCGGGCAAGTTAGGAGGATTTAAAAAATGTAAACTAACTGCAACGACGATGACATTGAATTTAACAATGACGACATCTCTATGGTTGAGGATTTTCTGATTTTGTGCAGGAATATAAACACGCAATGGACAGAAAAACAATCACGAATCAAGCTATTGTAACTTTTTCTCGACAGAGTTTGAATGGTTATTCGCAGAACTTCAACTTTCTCATAACTGGAAGCTTGTCCGATCTTCCTTTTCAGTATTTTCTAGAACATCCATCGGACGTAGATATTTTGTCATGGCACACTGATGTCCACATAAGTCCGGAGAACAGTCCAATACCAAGACACTTTTCAGGACAATTTTACAAATTGGAGACTTGTAATTCTCCGCCAGGTTTTGCGAGGATCATTTTTTACCAAAGCAACCAAAAATGGACTTACTGTGGAAAGCAAAGTCGTCTTGCCGAACCAAACAACGGACCGGCTTTTACCAAATTCCAGCTTTATGACCATCACACACTAACCAGCGATCTGGTGATCGGGCTACGGTATTCTGTTTGGCCAATAAACGCAACCGAGTGGAAAGAGCGAACACGACACAATGGCTGGCCGCCAAATGAGATTATTCGGAAAATTGTCAACGACGGCTGTCACTTAGTAATGAAACCTCATCCCAGTCACCCTGATGATGAAAATGAATGGCGGTTTTCATTCTCCCTAGCGGAGTCAACTCTTGCCCACATCTGGAACGATGTTCAGCAATATATTTATCGCACTCTTCGTCTTATTAAAAGTGATATCGTTGAAAAAGCCGGTGGAAGCGAGCAGACGATTCTAAGAACATATCATTTTAAAACACTTTTCTTTTGGGCATGTGAACAAAAACCAAGCTGGTTTTGGGAAGAAATTCGCTTTGAAACAGCTGTAAAAGAATTACTTTGTCAAATGATTGAATGGTTAATCGATGGACGATGTCCAAATTACTTTATCCGATCATGTAACTTATTTGACTGTCAATCCATTGACCGTCAGCATGAAATCAATTTGCTTTTAAATTACGTACAGGATTGCACACTGAATATGTCTCAGAAAGTGAAGATCAACACTAGTTTTCATTTAAATTTGCCTCGAAAATTGCTTCTCACATGTCAAATTGTTCTAAATTCTACGAATCTTGCAGATCCACAAAAGCCAGAAGAAGTGATGTCTTCTCTAAATGGTCTTGCACGAAGTCCTTTGTTGACTGAAGAAATGCAATGGATTTTCAAAGCTATTTCTATTCATCGGGATATCTGTTCAGACTGTTGCGACTGTGAATCCATTCATTCAATGGTTGAAGATGCAATAAAATGCTTTTCATTGGCCACGAAAAACGACATGGACCTTGATCGCTGCCCCATGACGGTTCGAATGTGCGACAATGTGTATGGTATTATAGAAAATCTCGGTTTCATCGTAGCAAACTGTGCAAATGTTAGCAACAATGAATCCCCGGAATCTAAACCCAACTTTTTGGTTCAATATGAATTGAATTCTTATTTGACAAACGTTGTCGATGTATTCAATGGAGAGTATGTAAGACCGTCGTATTTTCTAAGAGCTGCTTATGAAGCAAACTTCTACTACACAGTTTTACATAATTATCATATGGCCATGCAGATTTGCGACGATGCATTTGAAGTCCTTGAACAGCAGAAGTATATTAAAGTCCTTCATTTAGGCGCTGAATGGGTTGCTCTTGCCTCGGATTGTTTTTCTATTGTAATCATTGACAAATGGATACGGTTATTTGATGAAGCCATTTTGGTGACAACCGGCTTTCTTGCTCTGTGGAACGCAGTTAGGACTTCATCCGAAAATTTAAGAGCAACATCGAAGACTATTCTATATTTTCGTAAGCTTGGATGCTTGTTTAGGCCCAAGGAAAAACTGTTTTTTCGCATTAACCCTGTTCAATTTCTACGCTACATTCGCCGTCAGTGCTCGATTTTCATCGGAGATTCACAGTGGAGTGTTTGTATCAATTCCAATTTCCTGACAGCATGCCTTATCGTCAGTTACAGGATGAATGCGCCCCTAAGAAATGCACGGGAAATGATTTGTGGAGAATCGATTATTATGAACTACTAGAATATAGTTGAACAATCACGTTGGAAAACAGATTCAGCATAAAATCGCTCTTCAGCAGGGTTTCTATGAACCGTTCAGATGTTCTCTGTGGTAACTATTTCTAGCTGTATCGTACAATATCAGAAGCATGCATTAAGCGAATCTATGTGTTGGTGGACAAGTGTTTGCCTCTGCGAGCTTGAACATTGACAAATAGCGCAGTAAGAGATTTTTTATTAGTATAATTACTAAATATTCGTTGATATGTGACTACCAAATCAAATATACAGGCGCCCGCTTCGTGAAACAGTAGAACAGTAGCTTAAAACACTGATTTTGTAAAAAAAAATGTATATGACGAGCTCATAATGTTATATGACGGGGTCAAACATGAAGCACATACATACATGCAGGCAAGCATTATATCACGCACATTATACATGCGTAAACGCACATGCGTTCATGCATACATGTACGTGCATGGGCCTACATGCGTACATAATTTTTGTATAAACCACACCTGAAAAACATACATGCATACATACATGGCATGTTCTCACGTATACATGCATGCACATACAGACGCAAATACATATCCAAATTCATTCATGCATTCATGTCATGTGATCGAACAATTATAACCTTTGGCCCCCTTCACGATATCTACACAGAGGCGCTATCTACGCTGGGCTATCTGATGTTAACCTTTATAGGTTAACCTTTAAAAACATCACGCAATTAGCTAACCAGGAGTGAACTATTTACCCCCACACTATTTGAGGTGTCTGACATAAAAGTGCACAATATTTGGTGAGCAGCGCTAGTGGTTCTATGTTCAACATGAAATTTAAAAAAAATAAATCCAAATGATGTCAGTTGTAAGCTCTATCATCGATCCCACAGTCCTCGAAATGATTCTTTTCAACACGCTCCTCTTGCATTTTCTCAATTGTATTGCCAAATTTTCCAATAGATGCTAGAACCAGTTTGTTTTACCATCTTTAGAAATCAGGCATAAAGCTCTAGATTATCACCATCAATGGTATAATCTTTATCACATATCAATATAGCAGCAATAGTAGCAGTAGCCTTCGACCGCTAGTTAGGAAAGAAATGGCAATGAAATTTAGTCACGTGACCATTCATCAAAACAGAGAAAGACTAAAAATCGAAAATGTATTGAGCTAAGTAAAAGTAACATATAAACAAATAAACCAAGCACATGGCCTGGTTAAAAGGATATCAAGCAATGCAGCACAAAAACTGACAGTCGGGTGAAAATATAGTTATTTAAGGAATACAGCAATAGTGGCATGTTACAATAGCTACCAACACAGCAAACAGTACTGTAAAGCTTAAAGAGTCACAAGCGTGGAACCAAACAACAGATTCCCATTGACTACTGACATTATGACATGTATGTTCAGAGTCTCCGGGCCATGTTGCGTCGATAGGGTGGAGTGGCGACAGGTGACAGCGCTCGAAAAATGGTGACGATGTCGACGAGTAGTCAGTCACTCACTGGTGGAAGATTACACACGTCCGGATATTTACACATAAACCGTTATTTTCTGTCCACTCCTCTTCTCGTATCATCGTGTGTTGTTGGTCCGATAAACTCAGGTTCAGTATTGCTGTGGTTGATGCTAAAACCTTTATCTACTACACCAGCTATTATTTTGAAAGCAAAATTGGGCAGACAGTTTATCAAACTCTACGTTTACTACACGTGTATCTGCAATGTCTCTCTGTATGCATATCTCTGTCTGTCTGTCTGTCTCGATCTCTATTTGTCTCTGTCTATCTGTCTCTCTCTGTCTCTCTGTCTCTGTCTGTGTCCTTCTCTCTTGGAAGCCTTCTTTTAGTCAGCAACTCTTATTCGATCTGCTCTTCAATCTGCTACAATCAACTTCATTCTGTTTAATTTGATAGAGAATCAAAATTAGATTTGATTTTATAGCATGCCTAAAAGGGAAAGTGAAGATGTCTCTCTTTGTCAAAATTAATGTATTTGATTGTCATTTCTGCAGAGAGATAGACAGACAGAGAGACAGGCATAGCCAGAGCCAGAGCCAGAGAGAGAGAGAGAGAGAGAGAGAAATGTGACTAGTAAAACAAAGAGGTCAGCTGATTCATATATTTTAACCATGGATAATTATGATGAGCGAATAACAATCCTAAACATTGGTATGAATCTTTACCCACCACTTTCACGGATATAATCGGATATGAGATCTTTTTGATATGAGGCCATACACTTGGGTAGCGGATTATTGTCTTTTGTCGCCTAGACTAGATTGATGAAGCAATGTGTAATAATCGGATCGTTCTATCTAAAGTCCACATTTGCTCACTGTTCGGAGAGACTGTTAGGTCTGTTAGTGGTTGCATAGTGCATATATTTCATGCAGCGGCCTATTGTGGCGCGAGTGGGTCTAAGGTGCACGGATGATGTAGGCCTACAATCACCATATGCAGCTGTTGTCTCCACGAAATCAGATATGCAGTTTATTAATGACAATATTATGATGAATAATATGCCTAGAAAATTCCTTGTGCGGTAGGGGACTATTTATTACGCACGCAGTGACACAATTTGTTTTTGCTGGTCTCACGAGTTATGCACTTAACTATGTTACGAGTACGACGACTTTTAGCACGTGAAATTATATTGACATATGTCTGGTTCCTACCTTATGAATTAAAGTGCTAATCGTCACACTCATGATGATTATATTATCATGAAAGAAGTACTCTGAGGCCATGGTAAGTAGGCCTAGCTATAATTACCGATGTCAGAAATTTGAATGCACAATATAAATATGACAAAATATATTTTGAGGGTTAATGTACATTCCAACAGCCGCTGGAGCGAATTTCTCCTAGTTTCCTGACTCTTTGGAAAGTTCAGATGCCCGACGTCGCCACCCCTCTCTCTGTTGGTGTTGTTTTTTATTAATTTTTCCACATTCATCTCTCATCATCAAATTCAGCGCCATCTGTTTTGACTTTCCTCTTGACGGCCCCCTCTTCATTTTTCTTCAATGATCGTTCTAGTTGTAGTTAGTTGATGCTCGCCTATTGTTTGTCTAATTCATTATTGAGTTTAATTTCTTTCCTATTGTGTATATCAGGGCTCTTTATTTTCAAATCTTTTTCATTACTCTCATTTGTTTTATGCTCCATCTGCTGACTTGCTTCATTCTTCTTCAAGTCCAAATTTCGAAAGCCTTCAGTCTTGCTTTGCCCATTTTTCTCTTGGTTCACATTTCTGCCTCATGAAGCACCACATTCAATTCAAGTGCCTTCATCATTATTTTTTCAGATTGCTGTTTAGGTTTCCTCTCCTTTGGCATTTGTCATCTGCCAACATCCTATTCATGCACCTATAATAGCCTAGCAGATTTCTCTCCCTATGCTATTTGTTTTCTATCCATTATGTTTTCCGACTACAGTTTCCTTTCCTTCACTTAATTTCAGTACCATTACCATTGTGGCGTTAATTAATTTTAGTCTGTATTCAGTTGATATTGTGTTCAGTATGTCCAACGTTGACCGCAGGCTTCCGGGTTCTGCGCAGACTCAGAGCGAACTATAAATTAGTAAATAGATTGTAAATGCTTAAATTCCAAAACATGCAACTAAAAAACTCATGTCAATGATAGCAGGTTATGTCCTGAGATTCTCACTTATTGATTTATTATTGCCTCGCATCCGAGTTAACATGTTCGAGCTAACGCCGCAAGCTTCTTACCATGTCTGATAAAAATGTATATAATTTTGGAGTCAAATTATTGCTAAAATCTATTTTCAGCTGCCAGCGTATTTCTCTTTGGCATAATTTGAATTAAGCCTACACATGTGGTCAGGTCTATTGGAGTAATCAAGTCGTCTGTTTAATGTAGTATAGGTAGAGACTCTGTCTGGATTGTAGGTATTGTAGTATTACCTTTGAAGTAATTTAATTCAATGGCGTGATTCCAACTGACTGGTTTTAATATGATACTGTTTGACGTTTGTGTAAAGTAATTTGAAACATTCGTACGCACCATTACGAAATTCTACCTAGGTTGCTTCGCAGAAACAAAGGTTTAAGGATTTACCACGTTGCCAGGTTTTACATGATTGTAAACTTCGTAAGTGTATAACTTTACAAGGTCAAAGGTCAATTCTCGCCTCTACGGATAAACATAGAGTGCAGGGATTGGTAGCACACATTCATGAGAGCTCATGAGTAATAAAACTTCGCTTATTTTTTAGGTTTACATCTTTACAACTCTTGCACATTGCTCCGAAATAAAATATTTATGACTATCTTTTGCAAAAGAAGACAATGGTGAGTGTTTGGAAAATTGAACAGCGAGGAGACTTTCTGATGTTTGGCCTAGTTGTGGTTTTTATTTTGTATGCCGACCATTCTATAGACATAGACTGCGAATGCGTACAATGGATAGGCCCTATAGACCTATAATGAGAGAATAATAGTAGCAGAGTTTTCTATTTAAAAAGAGAGACACTGATCAGTTGCATTTAGACAGAGACCGTGATCATGAGAGTAAGAAAAGAGGATCCTACCTGCAACCTTGAAAAGCAAGAAAATTTGGTTTTACAGACAGTGTCGCAAGCAACAGGTTATGTGGTCTATGCTACATGTATCATTGACAAACGAACAGGCTGTGATTTCGCCAATGTTGAAATCGAATTATCGTGCTCCCACCCTACGCTCCGGTTGCTAATCCATCGCGTTTGTGTAAGGGAGGTAAGTACTGCCATCGTGATATTTCTTTTGAATTTAAACCAGAGGTACAGAAATCACCCACAGGGTTGTTCTCATTCTATCGTCATAAATAGGCCTCAGAAACTCTCTTTGTGGTCGCCCGAACTCTTTATAGTTTATTTTAGGGAGGTTTTCTGCATTTCTTATTCATTACCATACTAACTATCGATCAATTTTTATCCTCACATTTTCTCAAAAGTGTTTGAAAAATTAATGTATGCTCGTCTAGATAGCTTTATAACAAAGGAAGGGATGTTATTTGCATCACATCATGGATTCCAATAGAACAATTCCACCTATATGCCTTTATTAACCATACAGGATAAAATTTCTGAGGCAATTTAAAATAACGAGTGTTCGCTTGGAATATTCCTCGATGTGGCTGAAACCTTTGATTCGGTGAATCAAAACATTTTAATCCGAAAACTCAGTACCTATGGAATTAGAGGCATATAGCTAAATTGGTTTGCAAGCTATCTTGAAAACCGTTCTCAAACTGTATAAGTTAATGATTGTCTTTCGAGAATACGACCCATTTATCATGGTGTACCTCAAGGTTCAAATCTTGACCCGCTCCTGTTTTTGATATATATAAATGATTTGCCCAATGTATCACCTTCTATGTATTTTGTATTATTCGCCGATGATTCAAATATGTTTCATTCTCATAAATCAATTGATACTCTATTTCAAAATGCTAATTCTGATCTCCTCAAAGTGGCTGATTGATTTCAGTCAAACAAACTAACCCTCAATCTATATAATTGTATCCTGTTTAGATCTCATAGAAAAATTTCCCTCAGAAAGTGCCATTTTGCTTGTTGAAGGGGCCCCCATCACCCAAGTAGTCTCTACCGAATTCCTGGGAGTAAGCCTATACATCGATCAGTACCTGAATTGGAAAGAACACATAAATGATATCTCTAATAAAATAGCCAAAAATATAGGAATACTATTTCGCTCTTCCAAAATTGATTCCCCTCTCTATCCGGACTACACTTTATTATTCCCTCTTCTATCCATACTTAACTTATTGCAATCTAACTTGGACCTCCACCTAAAGTTCTAATATTAAGAAACTCACCACCCTTCAAAAAAGGCTGTCAGATAATATTGCAACATTCCATTTAGAGCACACGCTTCTCAGTATTTTCAAAAATATAAGATGTTGAGTGTTGATAAAAGGAAGCAGATGCAAGTAGGAGGGTTTATGTATCGCTATACTTATGGCTTATCACCACATGTTTTAATAAAATTTTTGGTCTCACCTCTGAGAGCCACTCCTATCAAACAAGACATCCTATGACCCTCCTTATGCAGACACAAATACTCGATTGTTTTTCATTCAAAGTACTGGATCCCGTTTATGGAATCTTTTCCCAACGTATATTCAACATGAGCCAAATATTAGATTTTTTTTTAAAAACGTCGCCTTTATATGCTTGAAGACAACTCTAGGTATTGAATGCTTGTGTTTGTGTCTGTTCAGTGGATTCAATGAACCCTTAGTCAAGGCACTAATTAAGATTAACTTCTATCTATTTTTTCTTACCTGATATGTCAATGTTACAAATATTGAGAAACAAGAGAGTTTGTTGACGTCTGCCTCACTGAGACATTATAGAGCCCTATCCGCAGTTTCGGAGTGAGACGAATACAGCTGGATGGAACTAGTAAGGCAGCCATTCCGACTGGCAGGTAGAAGGATGTCAAAGGCAGTCGACGGAAGGGAAACTAGGTCAGGCAGAGAGGAGTGGTCAGAGTGCTAAAGGGCGTCATGACAGCTGCCTATGAAGGTGAAACTAGAAACAACTCGTGAAATGGACGCGCAAATGAACAGGCAGAGAATGAAGAGAGTTATACCAAATGAAAGAAAGACTGTCTTTGTAATTCAACAGGGGTTACGTGGAAAACCTACGATCGAAATTGACCGTCGAAAGTAGGAGGGCAGAAAATATTAATCGTGCACATACTCTGAGATTGAGAAAGAGGAGGAGGAAGAGGAGGAGGAGGAGGTGGAGGAGTAGGAACGTGCTGCCAAATACTGCGGCATTCCTCACGAGACGCGGCCGAAAATCAATAAAATGTCCGTGCGAAGACTGCAGGGCCTGACGATCGATACGGATCATTTCCAGAATAAGTTGAAAAAAATAACAAACGCTCCGTAAATTAGCAAAAACTGATATAATCCTGCATAACAAAAACTTTACGATCGATTGAAGATTGCCAAGATAACCAAGACGAGCAAATGACGGTACGAAAGGTAGGATTTTCCAAAGTGTAACACAGCTTCGGCGACGATGACATTGCATTAAACAATAACGACGTTGTTGACAATTTGCTGATTTTGTGCAGGAATATAAATACGTGAATAACAGAAATGATTAAAACTCAGACTATTTCAAGTTTTTCGAAACAGAGTTTGAACGTCCATTCACATAACTTCAAGTTACTCATAACTGGAAGCTTGTCTGACCTACCTTTACATTATTACATGGAACATCCATCGGACGTAGATATTTTGTCATGGCACACTGATATCTACATAAGTCCGGAGAACAGTCCAATACCAAGACGATTTTTCAGGGCAATTTTACAAATTGGAGACTTGTAATTCTCCGCCAGGTTTTGCGAGGATCATTTTTTACCAAAGCAACCAAAAATGGACTTACTTTGGAAAGAAAAGTTGTCTTGCTGATCCAAACAATGGGCCAGCTTTCACAGACGTTAGACTTAGAAGTCATCGAAAACTAACTTGAGATTTGGTGACAGGTCTTCGGTATTCTGTTTGGCTATCAACCGAGTGGAAAGAGCGAACACGACACAATGGTTGGCCGCCAAATGAGATTATTCGGAAAATTTTCAACGACGGCTGTCATTTAGTTATGAAACCTCATCCCAGTCACCCTGATGATGAAAATGAATGGCGGTTTTCATTCTCCCTAGCGGAGTCAACTCTTGTCCACATCTGAAACGATGTTCAGCAATATATTTATCGCACCCTTCGTCTTGTTAAAGAAGAACATTCAAGTGCTTCATTTATGGAACGGGCATTCATACAAGCATGCTTAGCTGATAAATTATATTGCACAAAGGAAGGAATGCCAGTCAATAAATTGGCCCTTTCGAAATTTGCCCGCATGTAGGTATAGGCTTAGGCTCCAGGGGTAGGCTTATCGTGTTTTGAATGTTTCAACGATTTAAGATTATAATTATATCTATCAACGCTCAGAAGCCAGATGTTCCTTTTATTGAAGACATAGACATTAAATATCTAAAATCATTTAATCTGTTATAATGTGTAATCTGTTGCGATCTGCCAAATAGGCCTATCCGGAAATTGTTGTTGACGTGTCCCTTTAAGAATTCGCGTTAATTTAGATACGGACTACAAGCAGAGCTCTCACACAACTCTGAACGAGATCTTTGCCATATGGGCCTAATATTATTGATTTTCTCAATTGTCCTTTAGGTTCACTGCAAGTGATCCATCCGTTTGTTGTTTCTTACGAATATGTTTTATTGGAATTAATGCAAATTTTAACTTTAAGTTTAATTTTCTATTTTGCCTTTTGAGAAACATTTTCATTTCGATTTGCAGAGGAAGGAGGATATAATCATTCTGATTGTTCGACAGTGTTATTTGTCTTTTCTGATCTTACGACGATAATATTACGAAAGAGCTCGACAAAGGAGCTGATAAGATAAATAGAATTCGCCGCCTTTAATGGTGCAGCCACACGTACAACCAAAAGCACAAAGAGTCTATTTACATGTATATTGACACCCCAACAGTACCATGTAAATTCTAACTCCTCTTTAGACTTGTACCTTTGAAACCAACAGCTGCATTATAGATAATGCATCATTTGCATAAATTTTCAATCTACTATTGTCGGTGATCTAGTTTGTAAAATCACAAGAACTCTTTTTGATTAGTTGTCAATTATTTTCTTCTTTCCTTATCGTCTTGGGTAGCACTCATTGCACGGGATCCTTGATAATTATTAAAAAACGTATTGATCACTGCCCAGAAAGTGTTCCCATATATTAATAATATATATTTATCTAATTGGTGAATTCATACAGTGCCCCTTAAGGAATATCTACTCAGAAGCGCTTCTGACCCAACCCAGGCTACACATAAAACGCGATGACTAACGCATAAACCGAGAAAATTGCATAACCGGATTGAACCGGTGTAAACACGACGGTCAGTCAGTGAACATTTGCTGTTCACTGACTGACGCTACCTAAATCATTTCCTTTCAAGATCTGTCAATGAAATACAAATGACTTTTGTCGGTAAAACTCTAGATAGCAGTGAAAAGATATTAAAATGTCTATTCACAACACTAAGGGCTGTTTCTTGAGTTAATCAATTAAACTTGATATAGCACCTCTTCGGAAATCAACTCAGAGGCGCAATTAGGCTAAATCTATGATAGTGCAGTTCTTAAAGTTTTAGGAGAATGGTTTTCTGTGACCATACACCTATTTGATTTGGGATATTTGTGTGTAGGCCCTGTAAGGTAATGGACTGTAACGTCATGATATCGTCTTCGCTCACCTATTTTTTGCATTTAGTTTTTAGACTTCCAAACTTTCTTTAACCTCATGTCATACTTCACATGATAATGAACTGCAGACAAGTCTACTGTCATTATCAAATGATAATGTTGAAAGTAAAATTTTATTTACATATTATTGACGAGACGATTTACACACGTATACAATCTACAGGGTAGACCAAAATAAAGTGACACCCGAAGTGTTTGCTAATATTTCTGCTAATAACAGAAATTATTAAATTAGGTTTGCATATGATGTCCTAAATTTATTAAAAAATTTCAAATAGAACAAATGTATATATATAGACTCAACTATACATATATTAGATAGCCTTTTTATAATTGGACCGGAAGGGGAAACAAGCTCAGCTGTGCTTATCAAGTCCACCTTAAAATGTAATGTAATTCAAGAGTAGGCCTAGTAGCAAATTAGCCGTCAAGATCCTACACAAGCAAGCATAGGTACAAAACGAGATGTGTCGAATTATTAACAGCTACTTTCAGACCACACCATTCTCAAAGTAAGATAGAATAACAATGAAATTGGAAAGGAAAAAACATAAAAACAGAACCATATCAGATCGCAATGGTTTGGTAACAAGAAATCAAGATTTATTTATAGGCCTACATGGTGGTTTTTAAACGTAATTATTGAATCCATAGTTCTAAGTTAACGGGTGACGACTTTCAGAGTTTCGAATTGAGTAAGGTTGCAGACTGCAGGAGGGCATTTGACCTGCACATGAAGGCCTGAAAATTGGTGTTATTACGAGTCTCGTGTTCGTATTATTTTTCTCTTGTTTCAAGATAGGCATCAAAGCTTACAGGGAGTATTTCATTACGAAGCATAAAATTAGTCAATTTCCTGTGACGTTTAATAGATACTGATCAGCTAATACCAAGGCAAAGCCACATAGCTAGGGCCTACCTTTATTGTGCAATTGGGTCGGAAAGCGCCACCTGGCCTGTTCTGGAGTTAAAACTCGCGCAAGACATACATCCAATACTGTTTTTACAATTGTAGCCCCTTTAGTCACAATTTAAAGCATGTTTCTCTGTTTGCGCCTCCTCCTTGACGTCCTTCCTCTTCCTACTATTCCTCTTCATTGTCCACCTTCACCTCTTGCACGACTTATCTGCCTCTTTGTTTTCTTGCCTCTGTGCTCTATCCTCTCCTTTTTCCCTTCCTCCTGGTCATCATTCCCCTTTCTCTTCTTCCTATCCCACCTCCGAATCCCTCTTCCTGCACTGCACTCCTCGATCATCTTCTCGTTCTCATTTTCTTCCAATCTCCTCTCATATATTCTCTCTTCCTCCAGCTCCTACTGCTGTTCAGCTGTTTGTCGTCCAATTTCTGATCCTCCTCTTCCCCACGTTCCTCCTCCTGTTCGTTCTCCTCTTCCTCTTCTTCGTCTTTCTGACTCAATTCTTCAATTTCTCTTTCGAATCACTTTCATCCTTAACCTCCACCTTCTTCGTTCTTACTATAACCCCTCTCGTAGTATTTCTCCCCTCCCACTTGCAGCCCATGCTCTTGTCCACCAGTTCTTGGTCCTATTTACCCTCCTACCAATCCTGTTCCTCCTCAGACTTCATGCTCTTATTTGCCATCCTCAAAAATCGTTCACAGAGATCCTCTGACCCTCTGGAAACTGGAAACCGGACGCTGACAACCTTCTGACAATCCTTTGAACAACCCCTTTGGATTGATGCAGCGATGCAGCGGCACTTAAGACGTTTGGACAATACGTACGATTACATTTACGATTGCGATATTTAAATCTGAAAACATACAGAGCAGGGTCATAAAACCGTTTAACCGTTGGAAAAATCACTAAACCTAAAAGTCGTGACGACAGCAACCAATTACAATCGCTAATGAATCAGTGAACGTTCTGCAGCTCAACACATTATACATGTACGTTCATTCACCACACACTTTGAAAGTTGAAAAACGACTTCAGCGATCTAACACAGATTCGTCAATAACATAGCCTACTCATCACTAAGTGGTATAAGTTCAATTGTGTGCCTATCCTTTGCCACGAGTTATGAGGACGCTGTTATTATGATTTTCGCATTATGGGTAAGCATTGCCACATTGAAAACAACAGCAGCCCTTGCGATTAAACACCATAGTCGTAGTTCTAACCGTAGCGTCGGTAGGTGGCAGTCCATATGCTCGTTTATCACAGAATTATTACGGGAAGAGTGCTGATCTGAGCAAATTACAGTTTCCATTTAATAAGTAGGCCCCATATTTCAGTAAAACGAAGTCCATTCGAAAGATATTATTTTCGAGTCACATTGTACGCTTTCCGAAATCGAAAGTAACATGCCTAATAGGATGCAGAGACGAAACCAGACGGAGAAATTCGCTTAAAGAGATTAATTGACAACAGGATACGAATACAGTCTACTCCCTACGCAATTGGACGAAACACATTCTGAGAAACTAATAAATATACTCCTCTATCGCAATCGTCTTCTTTAAGTAACAAGTCGTAATCATTAGCATTACTTTTCCCACCACGCTGATGGTCAGGATCGGAGTTACGATCATCTTTCAGACTTCAGTCACTCTAGTGGGACAGACAACCACTCAAAGACGTCGTTGCATTCTTTACAATTATATCATCGTTTAATGAAATCAAACTGACACACTGAAGTAAGTTACAAAACGTAAATTTTAGTAGTTCGCAGTTAGATCATCTGGAGCGGTCATGACAGGTATAGTCATATACATGTAGGCCTTCTATTTATGCTTAGATTTAAATTTATAGAGGATCTTTGAAGTGATAACCCTTCTGAGACACTGTCTCCTCATAAGTCTCCTCCTGGGAGTATCCTTTGGAACGATATCTTCCAGAGTGAACCTATTTTAGAATAGATCCGCCTATACAGGGACTTGTTCTTAGCCAAAGACCTCATGCATATTAAGCCTAAACCACTTTATTCGCTAACCGCGACGATACATCGTTATACGGCGTCTTATAATGTAGTCTTAATAGATTTCAATCAATGATTGGCCTGATGGATGCCTTATAAATGATAACACTGGTTCATACTTTTTACTTTTTCTAGCCGACTCTTCGACAGTGGTGGTTGGCACAGCCTTAATCCGAAAAACTGAAAAACAAATAAACCATCTTAAGCTCTAATCAGGACCAATACTATATTTCTAGTTACTATTTAGAAAGTAGAATTTTAATCTGAAACGAAATCACGGCTACTGCAAACGAAAAGGTCCCAATTATGGTTCCCCATGTGAGGTTTAATTGCAACGTACATGTAGGCCTAAAAACCTTTCTGATGCATACATGCACCAACAACATCCTCGTATGACGAAACAGCTATACATTTAAACCTAACTATCTCTTTTCAATATAGGCTCATCTATGGTGCTGGGCGCAATATTGGTAGTCCCCTTACACCCAAAATGAGCGTTCGAACTATTACACAGCCATTAATTTGTGTGTGTGTGTTTGTATTTATACAGGATCTATCTATATATAAGTTTATAAGCTGTATACATGTACTCGTATCCGCCTATGTCTAAACCGATTAGTCATTCAGCCTAATAGGGGTTTGTTCGCCGATTATGCATGCAATACGTGCTCTATGATCCATTTACACGTACAGTTTTGTATGCTGGCCGTAGTTGAAACGCCAACGACCGGCTTCAACGATAAACTCTTAGCGTTGCTAGATGAGGATTTACTTTTAATATAATAATCGTACAATGGCGACTAGTGAAGTAACAGTACGTCGCAAATCCATGTTGTGTTGCGGTACAGTTAATATGTTCATTCTCAATTTTTTATTAAAAATTAGAATGGCTAATTATGCCATAACTGTTCTAACATTGTTGCTGGCGTCTTTCCTGTTGTGAGAATTTAGTTAAATGGACTAAGGCTAAACACTGAATGTTGACTTCTAGTCCTTCAGCAATGTGTAGACTTCACTGCAACGATTTTGGCGAATGAATCTACCATCCACATTAGAAACGCACTAGTTTAAACATTACAGTTCCAGGTTATAAGCAGCACTTCAAACATACGGAAGCAAATAATGTAGCGAGTGGTTGAAAGGGTCTTTAGTTAATTCACTTTGAGTCTTGCGAGTGGCCATCATTGTATGAGACAACCTGAACCAGCGTGTAGGTATATCAAGTGAGATCCAAGAGAAAGCTATATTGGTAGCGTGGCGCTGGTGTCATTTTATTTTTATGTAGCAATATTGACTCAAAGGCTGACGTTTTTAATTGCAAACCCCCCTCAGATTTATTTTTTTGCTATCTCAGTCATGTCAGCCATGCGTCTTGTCACGAAAAATGGTTTCTGACTGTAGTTTGACTTCTATTTGTCATCGATTGCAGCCTTTAGATACAATAATAAATGCGCCATAGAAGTAAGTAGAATAGAATGCATTGCATAACATTAGAACATGTTCAGTGTACACTGACAACAACAGCTAATATAGCCTACAATGGATGCAACATTATTTGTACGTGAATGGTAAACGTTTCAGGACTATGGCGAAAGAGGGAGGACACTTCAGACGTCACGAATAGATGTTCAGAGCCAGGTTAGTTCTCTTATGCAAATTGGTTTTATTTATGCGAGCGACGCAGGCTGGTGACCTCTGTGCAATAGAAATAAGTATTGCGTATTTCGTCATTAGATAGTCAAATGAACGGCTTCTTCGTGAGTTACTTTAAACAAGATATATCAAACTATTAATGTCCTCGTGCACACATAGACCTACATACCACCTTATAATTATACGTAGAAGCATACATTAAAACTACTTAATTACTACTTAAAACTTCTTAATTTGTAGACCTATAATTTTGGACATAATCTAAATTAGGCGCAAGACATCTCTATGTCTGTGTTTGCAATTATACTCAACACTGTGCCTTTCATTTCATCCATCTTATCGCGTCCTATGTTATGATTGAATATATTTTCTAACACATGTTTCCTGCGCAGATACCAATATAAATGGCTAGATGGCTAATGCTAAGAAATCCATGGTTTCCAAGTTGAATGAATTGATGGCGTTTGTCGGAGTGTTGATACTTGCAAGTATTTCTCTTAGATGCGCAAAATATGTTCCTAGATACAAAACTGCAGACACCTCCTTTTATTTAGTAGTTCGTAGATGAGTACCGTATCCTACCAAAACATATTGTGGCTGATCGGTTAGAGCGGTCAGCCCCTAGCATTCAGTGTGTGCTGAGCGAGCGGGGTCGACTCTCGTCCGGGAGTCACTGTTTAGGGACTTTGAGCAAGTCCTTCGCGCACCATTGCTCTGCAGTACAACTGTAATTGCGCCGTCGAGGCGTGTGTAATCTGTATGCACTTCTGAGCAAAAAATGTTGGAAGAAGGGCGATATCAAATTTCGATAACAAAGAAATAAATAAAATATTTGAAAGTCAAAACGGTTTCCTGCTTTCCTGTTGTTTGTTGCTATAGTGTCTTACATGTATTAATTTTGCTCCTAAGATACACAATCTTCCGACCTCTCAGGGTCATGTTTGAATTCTACAACTGCATCAGAGTGCGTTTTTTTATCCGTTTATCCCTTACACGCACCACTGAGTAGTTTCTCTTGAAGAGGCGCTATATAAATTATTGAAGTGAATGAATGAATGAATGCAATACCTATGCGTTATATATTGATGCCATAATCAAGAAAATATGCACATATGGCGCAGTTTGTTGTAGATTACGCCAATGCGGATAGTGTAGAGAACGATATGCAGCCCACTGAATACTACAATGTAGACGAAGTAAATGACATGTATCGCTATGGAGACCCAAGTGCTGCTCTTTACGAAGAGGTCCCACGTGAAGGTATTTTCACTCATCCTATTCGGAAGCTGCAAAGAAATAATGGACCAATGTGTTAAGTTTCCAAAAGAGCCAGTCACTTAATAATTAATGCAATAATATAAGTTTTAGTGTTCCTTAATACAACATTCAAGAAATCGGAGTAATTATGGCTTCAACAATAAGATCGGTTAAATGTTATCTGATTGTACTCCTATGCACACGGTGGACCAAAGCGTGCACTGAGTTAAGAGTGGTCCAATGTAAAACTAGAGTTGAAATATGTAGCACTTTATAGCGTTATATGGTCTATAATCAATTCAGTAGCATTGTGGATTACCTGTCATCATTTAAAGAAACCTTCAGGCTCAAATAACCTCAGCTCGCTACCTTGCAGCGCTTTCTATCCGAGCCATGCTAGTTGCCAATAATATCATCTACATAATTTTAAGCAGAATGCGAATGAGAACCGTAGATCCAGCCGAGCTGAATGCTGTTTTCTGATAACTATGCCATCGAGAGAAGATAAATAAGTATATTCTTACTTGGTAGAAGTGGCGCATAGGGTGTTTTAAAAATATTTGACAGATTTATAGTCATCTAGTTGTATATCACTTTGCATTCAGCATACATAACTGTGCTCTCAACTAAAGAAATTAGTGGCATAACACCTTCAGTGTGAGACTCAGAAAATGTTACATTATTAAATTAATGAATAATTTATTTTGCTGTAATCTCCCTTTCAAACGGGATCAATTGTTGTTCCCGTTTGACATGGAAATTGCAGCTTTACACCAAGTTATTTATAGAGCTGTGAATGCATTTGATTTTATATAAACGAAGATGGAGTAATGCCGCGGATAAAAGTAAAGTAATTGTTTCATATTCCATGTGGAATGTAAACAGACTCGCTTCTGGCTTTTGGCTTTTGAGTCGACAATAGACGATTTCATGGTCTTGGACTCGCAACCAGTTGACTGCAAGCAAGACTTGCCGTTTACTTCCCACCTTACAACCGTTTCATATTCTACTGTTTGGAATTGAGATAGTAATTAAACATCATGTCCAAGGCCATACAGCAGGATAAAATCTAAAATCGTTAGACTTAAACTATGATTACTAATAGGACTAGTGATTATACCGCCGCTATAAGTAATCCTTTGTGAACTTGTTACTAATGAGAACGTGCCGCTTGGGTGAGCCATTGTTATTTTCTTTATATTTCTAAAATAGATTTGGGAGTTTTACATTCTTACGCCAGAACGATGTTTTTGCATACAGTTGTAGAACCTTCTATTGCTGATAGCTGTCCGATTTACGCTGAACCCGCTGTTGCCGTGCGACTCAATCCTAAAAGCAACGTAAAGCCTCCAAGGGCGACACCGCGCAGTCTTTCGGTTAAAGAAAAGCAGGATAAAACTAAACTAGCGCAGGTTTGTGAAAATATGAAGAGCTGCTTATAGTTGCACTGTTTCATCGGACTTTATGATATAAGCGTTGCTGATATAATTATCATATGTAGTGTACACGATCATCTCAATGTAGTAAACAATAGTAACGTTTTGTCCAATTGCGATTTTCTAAGCACGTTAACAGAGGTGGTTTTCCATTGCCTTCCACGTGTGTTTCTACCTAGACACCATCTCCTTGCGTTGATGACTTCCATCATCCGTCCTTCAGGATTTTCTCCCATGGTACTAGCATAATTTATATCAGCGAGGGCTCGGTAGTCAACCACGCGCTTTGTTTCCAAAAGGGGACCACGAGAAGGTGGCGTGGTGGGCAATTGAGCACCAGAAGCTTTATGAGACGTTTGGTGCCCCATATACGCCCCCAGATATAGGTCTGTCATGAATAGGAGTTTTGGCTTTTCAGACTAATAAATCAGTGCATCTCGTGCGAATTATAATTTTTTTTACAAAATTAATTAAACTTGATGCTTTAGATTTATAATAATGTTGGATAATGTTGTTTTAAATGAGAAAGCAGATTTAATGCAACACTCAAAGGAGCTCTCGACAGAAATCTAACCTGTAAACAGAATGCATGAATCTTTGAAAATATGATTCATGTTAAAATTAATATTTAACCAATAGAACATTAATCCAAAAATTTATTTTGGTTGAATTGGTCCGGGTTTAAAGTAGACCCTACAAATGCACGTAATCGTTAACTACTGTGGCACCCACTTCTGAATGCTCCAGGCTACCATGTCACTCTGCCTCAACTGAGACATGATTTTACAAATGTTTTCTGCAATGACTGTGAAGGCCTCTGTCTGCTGTCTCCATCCGCCCTCTTCGGATCGACTTGAGGTATGCGGATCGATTTGATCTGCTTGTTCAAGGACTGCTATGACTCAACATCGTGCCTTTGCCATCGTGAGTCCTTCTATGTGGAATGTCATGTCCCACCATTATCCGTAGCAAGCTTTTAATCTGGCTCCCACCCTCATCCTTTCGTTGTCCGAAGACTTTCTTAGTCCCTCTGGGCTGTCACGCTGAGTGCGCTTCTGAATAGCTAGTACTGCAAGAAGCGCTATATAAATAACCATATACGATACGAATGTAGAAGACGACACTTGAATCAAATAAGGCAGCCCACCTAAGCCCGGAATTATTATCCTCCTCTATCTATTATTTTCATTATTTAAAAAATAATAATAAATACAATTCTCAGGATGCTGATTAGCCTTACAATAGGATGTCCATAATTGGTTTGGTTTTTCACTTTTGGTAACAGGTTTCGTTTTCGTGCCTGATGGTTAATTTGCTCACTGTCACAGGCCAAAGACTAGGACCTGCCAAACGCAGGCTATGAATTTGTCATATATTATAATTGCATTGCTTGGCGATCATCCTTTTAAGTCAGTTTTGGCACTGTGTTGCCAGTAATAATTAAAATCTACAATAAGGAAACGGGAAAACAGCATGCATATGCTAGTTCAAATAATTATACTAATGCGTTGACATGGACGAGTGAAACAGAATGTAGGCTAACATCAGCTTGACGCGTTTGTGATGCAGCATGTACCTCCTGTTAATTTAATCCAAATCGTTAGATATCTAATTGAACCATTTCCAACCTCTCTGACTTCTTCGTAGTCTATATTTTTATGAGACAATAGTTGGTCTACGTGATTCGCATCAGAACACATAGCTGTGTATGATTTGTATACATCGATTTAAATGAAATTGAATCTTAATTACGACCCAAGTAAACTATGCATGTAGTACAATGTTTCTCAACCGGTGTGCCGCGGCACACTGGTGTGCCGTATGGCACCACCAAATCAGCCGCGACGCTAATAAAAATAATTAAACTCGAGGACAGTAAAAATTATATTGTATCTATTTTAATGAAAAAGAGAAACGTTTCTATTTATCAGTCTGTTAATGTTTCTTCTAATGATCTTTAATTATAAAAAAAATTACTTTTCGATTATAGTTAAGCACTTTGGCTGTATCTGCTGCTAACAAAACGTATGTCTGTCTGGTAGTAAAGTCAATGCTAAACTAATGCGCGGAACTATTTATTTAATTTCAAGATTATTGGCAACGTTCAGCATAACATTATTTAATGATCAGATTATCAAACTAATTATATACAATTATACATTATTTTGTGTAGTTTATTATTAAAGAGTTATAATTTTTTTCTTATATATATACTGGACTAATTTCCTGCAATGACAAGTACGTTACAGGTTTACCAATCCATCGTCTGCACTTATAGCGATCGTGCGTGTTATAATCAATTTAGTTAATTGGCAAATCAATATTTTTATAAGTAATGTAAATTAGTTTTAATAAAGTAAATTAAAAACACTCAAAAATCACATTGAGATTGATTGACATTTAAACAGGTTTTGCAAATACCAAAAGTCTTCTTAACATAGTTTTGGCCTTCAATGAGTTTAGTTAGCATTGTAAATGTAAAATTCTAAATGTTGCATTTCAAAGTGTTCATGTTAGACTGTTAAAATAAAAATATGTGTCGACTCTACTCCAACGTATTTTGAAAGTTATGCAATGCTTTAAACTGTGAGCTTTCTTTTTCAGATGGAAATTGCTTAGAAGCAAGATTTAAAAACAGCAACCAACCCATGAATTTGCCCAAAATGAACCATAGAAAATTAATTTTTCTTCAATGGACAAAGAACTCAAATGTACCTTGATGCCAAAAAGGTTGAGAACCACTGATGCAGTGCGCTTGTAGACTGCCACAGCACAGTAGCGGCGTAGCGTGCTTATGCCTCTGTTGGCCCTTTGCTGTGGAATGACCTTAATGCTACAACTCGTGCCGAGATCCAATCTGCGGCCTATACTATTTCTGCCTGGCCTCTTAGAACATCTTCCTTTTCCTTTGAATAGGTCGTACTGCGAGAGGGCTTTCTGAGTCCGTAAATAGAATGGAAGTTCAATGCATGTTGCTGAGACGCCGGTATTTAGTTATTAAAGGTTTGTATGACGCCACATATCTGACATAATAAATGTGGCATCATACAAATATAATCATTAGACTCTTTAAAAATCTTGTGTGATAGATATTCAAATTATAGGACCATCAATCTTCCCGCGCTAGGCATGCCAGTGAACAGTTGAAAAGGCCCACAAGCACCACAAATGAAGACACTAGCAAGGTTCAATGCAGTTATTGAGCCTATTCTGATAAAAATGTTTGCACATTCAGAGTAACGTTTTATCAAATGAACTGAAATACTTCGTAAACCTTAAAGACGTCAATGTTCAACCGATTTTGCGATACATGTAAGATGTCATTAAACTTTTGCATAATAATGAGTTACGTTTACAGCTATAATTTTCTTTGAGGCATATCCTCATGAATGAGTGACTCCGCGAAGGTTGAGATGGCAGGGACCTGAAATGAAAATGCTTATGATATTCTATCATAAAATATATTAATATATTACAGACAATACTTCTGTTATATTTCAGATACTCGGAGCGGATGGAACCGTGTACATGGATGTTAGGCGGACCTTACCTAAAAGCATGTCACCCCAGACGGCTAAGCCAATGTATAACAAATCGCAGTATGCCCTTATCGACCACACCCTCACGCAGATACCGGCACCACCGCAGCTAAATTTCTCTAATTGAATGTTATGATTACCAACAAATCTTTGAATTGACTTTGAATTGCATGTATATGTTCGTTTATTGTATTTTTCCCCACAACTGTTAATGTTAAGTTGTAATAACATAATTATTATGGTTGCAGTTACAAAAAAGTAAGTAGGCCTGCCGATTCCTTAAAATATTCCGTGGTTTCTCAACAGTCGACTCGGACCCTGAAGTGAAAGTGGACACGTTGACATGTACATGTAGGCCTATGTATATATTTAAAACTTTCTGCTGAATACCTCTAGAGGTATATATTGTTTGAGCGGGGAATTTTAGACACATTGCATTAACCTGATTGGCACAACTGGTGTCTGTTGAACCATCTCTGAATACCAAATATGCAGAAATAGATAACCACGTGCATACCGTTCAAATCCTATTATGATATTAAGAGCAACTGCCTTGTTGGATTGGCCTCGACCCCTACGATCTGGTCACATCCTTACCCGCAAATGCCTCCTTACGTTCTTCCACTCATCGTTTTATGGTCATTCCACGTACATGTATGCGCTCTGCTATAATGGCCCAATACAGAAGAATTACTGCCAAGAATGACTAACACTTTCCCCTTCCCAGTTCCGAAGGCACACGTTGATCGTGTTGCAAATTATACGAGCGGGCCATAACCAATGTTCGATTAAATTACATTGCATTACATTGTGTGGACCAGTTTGAAGAGGTGGTTATGGGTTTCATTCGCCCAACGCCTCAGCATACAGATGACCTGTTGTTCTGTCTCAGGTGAAAATTTATAATTTATTATGAACTAAATCTATTCATTGAGTCACCGAAATGTGTTAAATCTCTTAACATTGACAAGCGCGGCACTGTTTTCAACTGCAACGTAGAAAAGATTTTAATCGGAAGAATTGTTGCGATGCATGGATTTGACCGTAAACTCATGAGCAAGGCATAGTTTAAATCTGGAGAGTAGAGGTATCAATACACATCGTTCAAACAAGGAAGCGATCAAATAACGCAGGCACACAGTGAACAAAAGAAATCACAAAAGAACCGGGCTAAACCTTGATTAACCATTGTAGTAATTCATACATGTCATTTCTGTGTACAATTTCAGTAACATCGAACGCATAGTTACTGAAGGCCTATAACATAGTCAGTCAATGATAGTAACACAATAACAAATAGCACGCTCAAAGGTAAGATCTTGCTTTAGGCCTTATTATCAAATTTAAATCAGTTGGGTCTCTCCATGGCAAATTCCTTTAGGTTGAACCATATTTTCTAATATTGTGTTATGTAATCTTTGTATGCATTTTAATTTTGTAGCACTTATTAGAGTAAAGCGCCTGAAGATCGCCAGATTTTATAAATACAATCAATTGAAACCACTTGGAAATAAACACCTTGAAAATCTATTCATAGCCTAAGCATGCCTATTTAAAGTACATTTGCAGCTACTATCAACTGTCAATTATCCCAGACTTATGAATAGGGTTCTAATGTGGGCTCCATAAGTTAGTCCTACATTGCATAAAATAATCCACACTGCGTTTATGCAAAATTTCCGAACAAGTCCTATCAATAACCAGTAACTGGGATAGGAAGTTTACCAAAGTGGCGGAAATCGTTGGAAGTACGTTCCAAAGAACTGACGCAGCATAAACTAAGGATCGGTGCATAATAACACCCAGGATTAAACTGGATACAGAGACAGATATATGACGATGAAGAATAGACAATTGAAATTCACAGCTGTTAGTTCTTAATATAATTTTTAAAGATTAAATGTGAAACTCCATTCGACCTTGTTATAGATTTGTTTCAACAATCTTTTACAAGTTATTTCCAATTAGCCAACTTTAGACTGAAGATGAGCATTTTAAATTGTACCTCTCAAAATAAACGTATTGTGAAGCATTTTTAATAGCGCTTAATATATAAAAGACATGGATTATTGCTTTGTATACATACATACATAATATTCGTCCTCGAAATAGTAAAGAAATTTCTAGCAAATGAATTGCATTAAATTTTAAAATATATTATGCCATTCAAATGTACATGTAACTGTTTATACCAAGAAAGACACATTACATTTTGTCAATTTATGCAGCCGAATATTTTATGAATGAACGACTAGTTAAATGTAATAGACGAGTAGTAAATGGTTGCAAAACAAATAAATCAAAATATGTCATAGTTGCAGATATCTTATATCGTGCCCTTCATTACCTAAAGCACTGGACTCAAAAGTAGACTCTAGCTAAACTCACTCCAACGATGAGCAGGAAACACACTCCAACGATGATCAGGAACAACTGAAGAGAACCGGATGGCCCAGCGCGACCAGGTGCTGTGCACACGAGAAATTAAGTCATTTAGCAAGAAGAATCACGGAGAACTAGGAAAGAATATGCACCTTAATTGGTTTACAACCCATCGACAGTAAGCCCAAAAATTTTTCGGCATCTGTAGTGATCTGATCTTGATAAACTTCACAGGCCTTTGATTTTTCAGCGACAAGAATCATTAAATCTATTCCTAATTTATCATCATAATGCTAGCAAGAAGTAATTAGAAAATCACGAAAATAATTTCTTGCGTCACATTATCAGAATCACAAATCCTCAATCCCTTTGGTTTCCCTCAGTGCACATAAATTTAAGCTACTTTAGAAGAAGAATATATTAAACATGGATCTGAAATACTATGTAAACAGCAATCAGTTATTTTTAGTCGTAAGCGTAATGAGTTTTGTGCTCGATAATCCGAAGGATCGATAGTCCGAAGGTTCGATAGTCCGAAGACTCTATACTCCGACATTAATGTAACTACCAGCCGAATTAATTAATAAAAAGAAATTGCAAGACTGGGAGCTGGATTTATATGAAAAGAATCATGCCTAAATGGAACCTTGATGAATGAAAAGAATGGTGCAATCCAGCTTCTAGACATAAATAATTCTTTTAATCAATCGAGCCACCATTAAAACCGCAATTTTATCACCTATCGACCAGACACCAAGCAATCTTCGGACTATCAAACCGTCGGACTATCGAACCTTCCGACAATAAACACATAGCCGTAATGTTACCCTGATTCTAAAATCTATTAGCTACATCTGTCATGTTTCATTATGCTCTGGCAGGGTGTAGGAGAACTCTCTCTAGACATTTGGTAGTCCTACGAAACGCTACATATTGTCGACCCGCTGACCTATAATGATGAGAGTAGAATAAAATGAGGACACTGGCCCTTTTTCATTTTGGTTTGCTTGTTATGCTTTTCATCTAAGTATTAATATTATATGTATAATCATTAGCATGTAATATACGAATTCACTATACACCACTGTAAGTAAACTCAAAGAAATAATCAATGGTTTCATTATTCATATAGTTGTTCGGATAACAACGAATTTAAAAATAAGCCAACGTTCTTTCATTCATGGATTTAGCAAAAAAATTTTGCTATTTTATTTCAAAAAATTGGCGGCCGCTAGAAACCGGCGACTTTAGGAGGCTGCCTAGTTTACCCAACAGATGAACCAGCCCTCATGATACTTATTGTCGTCAAGTATTGATGATCTGCACACGTCTATCGTTTTTCCATAACAAGAATCATTATACCTTTGTCAATGTCTGATCAAAAATAACATAATTGATATCAGATAATAAAATAAATTCTGCACAAGGTTATTTATAGAGATAAAGAAATGACATCACAGTTTCAATTCAAAATCACTGCACCTCTTCAAGTCGTTCAAACAACATAACTCATGGTTATACATTAAAAAGCCAAACTATATGATAGAGGCGTTGCAAGGAATGATTCCAAAGTCCACATGCAACGGTCAGAAGATAGAAAATAACAGGCTGTGGTGGATGATGTTAGCTTTGCTAAGATGAGAAAGACAAGCACAAATCGAAGAGGCCTATAGTGATCATCTAAATCTTTTATACATTCATATGAAATAAGGATACATGAGAATTATTACCTGATGTAATAGTATCTGCAAAATTAGAAAAACATCAAAAATAAATAAACAACTTAATATTTCAACAAACATATTGGACACATACTAAAGACACAGAATCTAAGGGTTACACGAACCCAAAATATACTACATGTAACTGCGTCTGTCATGCTTTATGATGCTCAGGCCCGATTTACTAGTGCTCTAAACATTTGGTGGTCCTTGGCAAATCTACATTCTTGCGACTCGCTTGCCCATAATAATGAGTAACAAATAAAATGAGGACATCAGTCCTTCTTTATTTTTAGTTTGCTTTTTGCGTCTTCATTTCCTAAGCAGTGCAGATCTCCAAGTCATTCAAACCAGATAAATCATGGTTACACATTTTAAAACCTCAATGATAGAGGCGCTGCGAGGATTGATTCCAGAGTCCACATACGATGGTCAGAAGCTAGACAATAATAGGCTGTGGTGGAAGATGTTAGCTTTGCTAAGATTGAGAAAAACAAGAACAAATCGCAAAGGCCGATGGTTTTCATCTAAATCCTTTTTACATTCGTACGAAATAAAGATATTGGAATTATTACCTGGTCCAGCAGTAGGTCTATCTGCAAAATTAAAAGGCGTCAAAGATAATTAAACAACTTAACATTCCAACATACATATTGGACACATACTATAGACACAGAACCTTAAGGTCACCCGATCCCAAAATATATAACATACAACTGTTTCTGTCATGCATCATGATGCTCAGGCTGATTTAGGAGTGCTCTATGAATTTGGTGGTCCTTGGCAAAGCTACATTCTTGCGACTCGCTTGCCCATAATAATGAGTAACAAATCAAATGAGGACATCAGTCCTTCTTTATTTTGGTTTGCTTTTTGCGTCTTCATTTCCTAAGTAGTGCAGACCTCCAAGTCATTCAAACCAGATAAATCACAGTTACACATGTTAAAACCTCAATGATAGAGGCGCACTGCGAGTATTGATTCCAGAGTCCACATACGATGGTCAGAAGCCAGACAATAATAGGCTGTGGTGGAAGATGTTAATGCTGCTAAGATTGAGAAAAACAAGAACAAATCGCAAAGGCCGATGGTTTTCATCTAAATCCTTTTTACATTCGTACGAAATAAAGATATTGGAATTTTTACCTGGTTTAGGAGTAGACGTATCTGCGTAATTAAAAGGCATCGAAGATAATTAAACAACTTAATATTTCAACATACATATTGGACACATACTATAAACACAGAACCTTAAGGTTACCCGAACCCAAAATATATAACATACAACTGTTTCTGTCATGCATCATGATGCTCAGGCTGATTTAGGAGTGCTCTATGCATTTGGTGGTCCTTGGCAAAGCTAAATTCTGGCGACTCACTTGCCCATAATAAGGAGTAACAAATCAAATGAGGACATCAGTCCTTCTTTATTTTGGTTTGCTTTTTGCGTCTTCATTTCCTAAGCAGTGCAGACCTCCAAGTTATTCAAACCAGATAAATCACGGTTACACATTTTAAAAACCTCAATGATAGAGGCGCTGCGAGGATTGATTCCAGAGTCTACATACGATGGTCAGAAGTTAGACAATAATAGGCTGTGGTGGAAGATGTAAGCTTTGCTAAGATTGAGAAAAACAATAACAAATCGCAAAGGTCATTGGTTACCATCTAAATCTTCTTTACATTCGTACGAAATAAAGATATTGTAATTATTACCTGGTTGAGGAGTAGACGTATCTGCATAGTTAAAAGGCATCAAAGATAATTAAACAACTTAATATTCCAACATACATATTGGACACACACTATAGACACAGCACCTTAAGGTTACCCGAACCCAAAATATAAAACATTCAACTGCTTCTGTCAGGCTTCATGATGCTCAGGCCCGATTTACTAGTGCTCTAAACAGTTTGTGGTCCTTGGCAAAGCTACATTCTGGCGACTCGCTTACCCATAATAATGAGGAACCAAATCAAATGAGGACATCAGTCCTTCTTTATTTTGGTTTGCTTTTGCGCCTTCATTTCCTAAGCAGTGCAGACCTCCAAGTCATTCAAACCAGATAAATCACGGTTACACATTTTAAAAACCTCAATGATAGAGGCGCTGCGAGGATTGATTCAAGAGTCTACATACGATGGTCAGAAGCTAGACAATAATAGGCAGAGGTGGAAGACGTTAGCGTTGCTAAGATGAGAAAAACAAGAACAAATCGCAAAGGCCTATGGTTAACATCTAAATCTTTTCTACACTCTTATGAAATAAGGATTTATGAGAATTATTACCTCGTTTAGGAGTAGATTTAACTGCATAATTAAAAGACATCAAAGATAATTAAAACACTTAATATTTCACCATACATATTGGACACACACTATGGACACAGAACCTTAAGGTTACCCGAACCCAAAATATATAACATACACTTGCTTATGTCATGCTTCATGATGCTCAGGCCCGATTTACTAGTGCTCTAAACATTTGGTGGTCCTTGGCAAAGCTACATTCTGGCGACTCGCTTACCCATAATAATGAGTAACAAATAAAGTGAGGACATCAGTCCTTCTTTATTTTGGTTTGCTTTTTGCGTCTTCATTTCCTAAGCAGTGCAGACCTCCAAGTCATTCAACCCAAATAAATCACGGTTACACATTTTAAAACCTCAATGATTGAGGCGCTACGAGGATTGATTCCAGAGTCCACATACGATGGTCAGAAGCTAGACAATAATAGGCTGTGGTGGAAGATGTTAGCTTTGCTAAGATGAGAAAAACAAGAACGAATCGCAAAGGCCTATGGTTATCGTCCAAATACTTTTTACATTCGTACGAAATAAAGATATTGGAATTTTTACCTGGTTTAGGAGTAGACGTATCTGCGTAATTAAAAGGCATCAAAGAAAATTAAACAACTTAATATTTCAACATACATATTGGACACATACTATAGACACAGAACCTTAAGGTCACCCGATCCCAAAATATATAACATACAACTGTTTCTGTCATGCATCATGATGCTAAGGCTGATTTAGGAGTGCTCTATGCATTTGGTGGTCCTTGGCAAAGCTAAATTCTGGCGACTCACTTGCCCATAATAATGAGTAACAAATAAAACGAGGACATCAGTCCTTGTTTATTTTCGTTTGCTTTTTGCGTCTTCATTTCCTAAGCAGTGCAGACTTCCAAGTCATTCAAACCCGATAAATCACGGTTACACATTTTAAAAACCTCAATGATAGAGGCGCTGCGAGGATTGATTCCAGAGTCCACATACGATGGTCAGAAGCTAGACAATAATAGGCTGTGGTGGAAGATGTTAGCTTTGCTAAGATGAGAAAAACAAGAACGAATCGCAAAGGCCTATGGTTATCGTCCAAATCCTTTTTACATTCGTACGAAATAAAGATATTGTAATTTTTACCTGGTTTAGGAGTAGACGTTTCTGCATAATTAAAAGGCATCAAAGATAATTAAACAACTTAACATTCCAACGTACATATTGGACACATACTATAGACACAGAACCTTAAGGTCACCCGATCCCAAAATATATAACATACAACTGTTTCTGTCATGCATCATGATGCTCAGGCTGATTTAGGAGTGCTCTATGCATTTGGTGGTCCTTGGCAAAGCTACATTCTTGCGACTCGCTTGCCCATAATAATGAGTAACAAATCAAATGAGGACATCAGACCTTCTTTATTTTGGTTAGCTTTTGGCGTCTTCATTTCCTAAGTAGTGCAGACCTCCAAGTCATTCAAACCAGATAAATCACAGTTACACATTTTAAAACCTCAATGATACGGGCGCTGCGAGGATTGAATCCAGAGTCCACATACGATGGTCAGAATCTAGACAATAATAGGCTGTGGTGGAAGATGTTAACTTTGCTAAGATTGAGAAAAACAAGTACAAATCGCAAAAGGTCAATGGTTATCATCTAAATCTTTTTTACATTCGTACGAAATAATGATATTGGAATTATTTTTACCTGGTTCAGGAGTAGGCGTTTCTGCAAAATTAAAAGACATCAAAGATAATTAAACAACTTAATGTTTCAACATACATATTTGACACATGCTATGGACGCAAAACCGTAGCGTTACCCGACCCCAAAATATTTTGCATTCAACTGCATCTGTCATGCTTCATGATGCTCAGGCTGATTTAGGAGTGCTCTATGCATTTGGTGGTTCTTGGCAAAGCTACATTCTGGCGACTCGCTTGCCCATAATAATGAGTAACAAATAAAATGAGGACATCAGTCCTTCTTTATTTTGATTTGCTTTTTGCGTCTTCATTTCCTAAGCAGTGCAGACCTCCAAGTCATTCAAACCAGATAAATCACAGTTACACATTTTAAAACCTCAATGATACGGGCGCTGCGAGGATTGATTCCAGAGTCCACACACGATGGTCAGAAGCTAGACAATAATAGGCTGTGGTGGAAGATGTTAGCTTTGCTATGATTGAGAAAAACAAAGAACAAATCGCATAGGCCTATGGTTATCATCTAAATCTTATTTACATACGTACGAAATAAAGATATTGTAATTATTACCTGGTTCAGGAGTAGGCCTAACTGCAAAATTAAGAGGCATCAAAGATAATTAAACAACTTATTATTTCAGCATAGATATTGAACACATACTATAGACACAGAACCTTAAGGTTACCCGAATCCAAAATATATAACATACAACTGCTTCTGTCATGCATCATGATGCTCAGGCCCGATTTACTAGAGCTCAACATTTGGTGGTCCTTGACGAAGCTACATTCTGGCGACTCGCTTACCCATAATAAGGAGTAACAAATAAAATGAGGACATCAGTCCTTCTTTATTTTGGTTTGCTTTTTGCGTCTTCATTTCCTAAGCAGTGCAGACCTCCAAGTCATTCAAATCAGATAAATCACGGTTACACATTTTAAAAGCTCAATGATAGAGTCGCTACGAGGGTTGACTCCAGAGTCCACATACGATGGTCAGAAGCTAGACAATAACAGGCTGTGGTGGAAGATGTTAATGCTGCTAAGATGAGAAAAACAAGAACAAATCGCAAAGGTCAATGGTTATCATCTAAATCTCCTTTACATTCGTACGAAATAAAGATATTGGAATTATTACCTGGTTCAGGAGTAGACGTATCTGCATAATTAAAAGGCATCAAAGATAATTAAACAACAAATATTCCAACATACATATTGGACACATACTATGGACAAAGAACCTTAAGGTTACCCGAACCCAAAATATTTTGCATTCAACTGCTTCTGTCATGCATCATGATGCTCAGGCCCGATTTACTAGTGCTCTAAACAGTTGGTGGTCCTTGACAAAGCTACATTCTGGCGGCTCGCTTACCCATAATAATGAGGAACCAAATCAAATGAGGACATCAGTCCTTCTTTATTTTGGTTTGCTTTTTGCGTCTTCATTTTCTAAGCAGTGCAGACCTCCAAGTCATTCAAACCAGATAAATCACGGTTACACATTTTATAACCACAATGATAGAGGCGCTGCGAGGATTGATTCCAGAGTCCACATACGATGGTCTTAAGTTAGACAATAATAGACTGTGGTGGAAGATGTTAGCCTTGCTAAGATTGAGAAAAACAAGAACAAATCGCAAAGGTCAATGGTTATCATCTAAATCTTTTTTACATTCAAATGAAAAAAAGATATTGGAATTATTACCTGGTTCAGGAGTAGGCGTATCTGCATAGTTAAAAGGCATCAAAGATTATTTAACAACTTAATATTCCAACATACATATTGGACACATACTATAGACACAGAACCATAAGATTACCCGAATCCAAAATATATAACATACAACTGCTTCTGTCATGCTTCATGATGCTCAGGCCCGATTTACTAGTGCTCTAAACATTTGGTGGTCCTTGGCAAAGCTACATTCTCACGACTCGCTTACCCATAATAACGAGTAACAAATAAAATGAGGACATCAGTCCTTCTTTATTTTGGTTTGCTTTTTGCGCCTTCATTTCCTAAGCAGTGCAGACCTCCAAGTCATTCAAACCCGATAAATCACAGTTATACATTTTAAAAACCTCAATGATAGAGGCGCTGCGAGGATTGATTCCAGAGTCTACATACGATGGTCAGAAGTTAGACAATAATAGGCTGTGGTGGAAGATGTTAATGCTGCTAAGATTGAGAAAAACAAGAACAAATCGCAAAGGTCATTGGTTATCATCTAAATCTTCTTCACATTCGTACGAAATAAAGATATTGTAATTATTACCTGGTTGAGGAGTAGACGTATCTGCATAATTAAAAGGCATCAAAGATAATTAAACAACTTAATATTCCAACATACATATTGGACACATACTATAGACAAAGAACCTTAAGGTTACTCGAACCCAAAATATTTTGCATTCAACTGCTTCTGTCATGCTTCATGATGCTCAGGCCCGATTTAGGAGTGCTCTAAACAGTTGGTGGTCCTTGACAAAGCTACATTCTGGCGACTCGCTTACCCATAATGATGAGGAACCAAATCAAATGAGGACATCAGTCCTTCTTTATTTTGGTTTGCTTTTTGCGTCTTCATTTCCTAAGCAGTGCAGACCTCCAAGTCATTCAAACCAGATAAATCACGGTTACACATTTTATAACCACAATGATAGAGGCGCTGCGAGGATTGATTCCAGAGTCCACATACGATGGTCAGAAGTTAGACAATAATAGAATGTGGTGGAAGATGTTAGCCTTGCTAAGATTGAGAAAAACAAGAACAAATCGCAAAGGCCGATGGTTTTCATCTAAATCTTTTTTACATTCAAATGAAAAAAAG
The DNA here is from genome assembly GCA_959347315.1 of Bimastos eiseni. Lineage (NCBI taxonomy): Eukaryota > Metazoa > Annelida > Clitellata > Crassiclitellata > Lumbricidae > Bimastos > Bimastos eiseni. The sequence goes on from OY365810.1 coordinate 35,427,428, forward strand.
ATATTGGAATTATTACCTGGTTCAGGAGGCGTATCTGCATAATTAAAAGGCATCAAAGATTATTTAACAACTTAATATTCCAACATACATATTGGACACATACTATAGACACAGAACCATAAGATTACCCGAATCCAAAATATATAACATACAACTGCTTCTGTCATGCATCATGATGCTCAGGCCCGATTTACTAGTGCTCTAAACAGTTGGTGGTCCTTGACAAAGCTACATTCTGGCGACTCGCTTGCCCATAATAAGGAGTAACAACTAAAATGAGGACATCAGTCCTTCTTTATTTTGGTTTGCTTTTTGCGCCTTCATTTTCTAAGCAGTACAGACCTCCAAGTCATTCAAACCAGATAAATCACGGTTACACATTTTAAAAACCTCAATGATAGAGGCGCTGCGAGGATTGATTCCAGAGTCTACATACGATGGTCAGAAGTTAGACAATAATAGGCTGTGGTGGAAGATGTTAGCTTTGCTAAGATTGAGAAAAACAATAACAAATCGCAAAGGTCATTGGTTACCATCTAAATCTTCTTTACATTCGTACGAAATAAAGATATTGTAATTATTACCTGGTTCAGGAGTAGGCATAACTGCATAATTAAAAGGCATCAAAGATAATTAAACAACTTAATATTTCAACATACATATTGGACACTCACTATAGACACAGCACCTTAAGATTACCTCAACCCAAAATATATAACATTCAACTGCTTCTGTCAGGCTTCATGATGCTCAGGCCCGATTTACTAGTGCTCTAAACAGTTGGTGGTCCTTGACAAAGCTACATTCTGGCGACTCGCTTACCCATAGTAATGAGTACCAAATCAAATGAGGACATCAGTCCTTCTTTATTTTGGTTTGCTTTTTGCGCCTTCATTTCCTAAGCAGTGCAGACCTCCAAGTCATTCAAACCAGATAAATCACGGTTACACATTTTAAAACCTCAATGATACGGGCGCTGCGAGGATTGATTCCAGAGTCCACATACGATGGTCAGAAGCTAGACAATAATAGGCTGTGGTGGAAGATGTTAGCTTTGCTAAGATGAGAAAAACAAGAACAAATCGCAAAGGCCTATGGTTAACATCTAAATCTTTTCTACACTCTTATGAAATAAGGATATATGAGAATTATTACCTCGTTTAGGAGTAGATTTAACTGCATAATTAAAAGACATCAAAGATAATTAAAACACTTAATATTTCAACATACATATTGGACACACACTATGGACACAGAACCTTAAGGTTACCCGAACCCAAAATATATAACATACACTTGCTTCTGTCATGCTTCATGATGCTCAGGCTGATTTAGGAGTGCTCTATGCATTTGGTGGTTCTTGGCAAAGCTACATTCTGGCGACTCGCTTGCCCATAATAATGAGTAACAAATAAAATGAGGACATCAGTCCTTCTTTATTTTGGTTTGCTTTTTGCGTCTTCATTTCCTAAGCAGTGCAGACCTCCAAGTCATTCAAACCAAATAAATCACAGTTACACATTTTAAAACCTCAATGATTGAGGCGCTACGAGGATTGATTCCAGAGTCCACATACGATGGTCAGAAGCTAGACAATAATAGGCTGTGATGGAAGATGTTAGCTTTGCTAAGATTGAGAAAAACAAGAACAAATCGTAAAGGCCTATAGTGATCATCTATCAGTGTGATAGGTTTGGCATAGGCGGTTTTTATTGTGCGGCTAAATGATTCGCAGACCGCTTTGGAACAATTAAATTTCAGAATTAAATTCAAATCTATATGAAAATAAGGTTAAACACAATTATTATTTATAACATCGAATTCAAGAAAAATAAAGACAATTTTAAGCAGACCTGGCAGCATATTAGCTAACACTCAAATACGAGAAATCGGATTCGCTAATTAAAGTAAAATCTGCCGATGTAGTTGAAATAACCAACAATGCTTGTATTGCTGAAAAGTGTAATAGGTATTTCATTTGTTTCGCTCCAGATTTAGTGGACACAATTTCGTCATCCAACAAGTTTGCATCCTACTTAATTGATCCTAATAATCTCAACGTTGTCCTTTGTATTCTATCTTGACTCTTCTGAAGCGGTCGGGTCTGCCTACCCTGGAGCGATTCTCAAAAATAATTCACAGATCAGGATCTGAGGATCTGGAATCCTGTCTCATAGGCCTGTCATTCTATCCCATGGCCGCTCCTATTGCGGTCGGGTCTGCCTACCCTAGAGCGATTCTCAAAAATAACTCACAGATCAGGATCTGACGATCTGGAATCCTGTCTCATATAAGCCTGTCATTCTATCCCATGGCCACTCCTATATCAGCTGTTATCAACTGTACAATAGCATATGGTGCAATTCCATAAGCTCTGAAACTGCACTAGTTATCCCAATTTTTTGTATGGTCTCGATGTTTGCATGTGCAATGTAGCCAAAGATAATTACATGTAATATATGCCTCTAAATACCATTTCCAATATTTAAGGACTATTTTACCTGATGTGCAAACACAGCATAGCAAGCCAACAAATGAGCAAGATTCAATTCAATTTCAATTTTATTTAGAAACCTAAAAACATGAGACAATGACAAACAACAAGTGAACATAAATTAATATTTTGGTTACACAGGGGAACCTAAAGGGGTCATAGATACCGCTAAAAAGGGGCCCCAAAGTAGAATTTATAAATGGCAATGGGTACCAATATTAATAACATTCACATATCAGTTAAGTAAAAGTAGATAGAAGTTAATCTTTACTACATAGTGCCTTAACTAAGGGTTCATTGCATCCACTGAATAAACAGAAATACAACCACTCATTACTTAGAGTTGTCTTCACGCAAATAGAGGCGAAGTTTATTTTTAAATAATACAACATTTAGCTTGTGTTGATTATATCGATTATAGATCTCTCTGCTGATACATTCATCGGTCAGTTCCTTGCAATACGTGCGAATCAGGGAGTGAGCTGTAAGACAAGCGCATTAAGAGGAAATCGTACAGTTATATACTTATCAATCTTCAAGCATTTTTAAACGTAGACTCTAAATTGATTCTTGGAACTTACCTTTTTGTTTGCAGCCAGTAGAAAAATAAGGTGATAACTTTGAAATGATTTCCTTTTCGTCAGAAGTGTATTGAGATTCGAGGCCATCTACTCGTATAGCACCAAGCGAAAGTAATAACAGAGCATCAAGGATGAAACCATAGCCGTAACCATTTGTTTTTGTTATTCATCTCAAACATTTGAACACAAGAATAGGAATGCTTAAGAAAACAGTGATACGAGGAATAATAGGGAAAGTAGAAAAGCTAACAGGGCCCACCGTTTCCAGTTTAACATTGGACAACTGGTACAGAAAATAAAAAACTTAATTCGTTATCGTAACCAGTTAACTGATGCTGTCTCTGCACGTACTAATTATTTAGAGGGTCAGTTAACAGATATGTTTTATAATTGTTTATAAAAACCCTGTTATTGCTGGAAAAGCGAATTTTAATATTTGTCATATTCCAAGTGATGGGTCCTATGGATTTATTAGAGAATTGACGGATATTTGTTCTACAAAAGATAGGTCCATAATTGAGAGAGGGAGGCCTACGAATGATGTAAAGATTAATGGTTCTAATAAAACGACTAGCAAATATAAGGAGAAATAGGTTGTTTATGCACAAATTCATAAATTCAGAGGGATGATATTTGCCGAAGAGTTAGAATACCAGTATTTTTATACATTACAATGCGTAAGATTTGGATGAAATATTCACACTAAGCTAAAACAATTAAGCCCACAATCAAATTATTGTATGTCCACTAAATAAGACTTTGAAATGCATAATTATATTCATGAGCATACAATCGTTGTGAATAATCACTGTATTTATTGATAACAAAACTCAGTGTAGTATACCTGAGACTTACTTTTAAGTCCAAACACATCATAACATTTTGCCAAAATATTTGAATTAAACAACCTCCCTATAGGAAGCGGCTAAGTCACTTTTCGAATTCTCCTAACTAACACGCCTAATTGCATATAAAAATCAGCTCGATCTTCACGACGTGTGATTGCAGGCCTAAATGGCGGTTGTTATTACAATGTACATGGGATCTAAAAATATCCTGATATCAGAATTAAATTCATTTGCTCTGACTTGAATACTTGATTCCACTTTACTTTGATTTGAATTGAGGTTAGAAACGATAATAATATTGATGCAAAAGAAACGGACCAGATTTGTATTTAAATTTTCCCCGTCTTCGTACGTGGTATCAAATTAGCCCCGTCTTCCTGAAAATATTCACGTTAGCTGAAAAATTATGAGAAAAAATTTCATTCCGACATAGAGTTCCGTTTATGAGCTTCCCTACGCAAAGAAAAAGTCGTTCATAGTTTAGATTGAATATTTTTAGTTAATTGGTTTAAAATCAGTAAGCGTCGTAAACGTAAAACGTTCAGCACACGCACCCACGTAACGTTTTGTAACGTTTTCTAGGAAAACGAGCGTTACGTAACTACCAATAGCGTCTCTTTTCAGTTTTGTTGCTGTAACTAGCCTACATAAATTCAATAATTATCATTTCGCCAGCAAAATTACGTTTGTGGCAAACATGCTTTTTCCACACGAAAACCTGATTTCGCTCGAAATTCCTAGCCCCAGATATATTCGTATTTTATAGAGATCGCCTACGAAAAAGGGTTCCCTTTGAAAGCCTTATGCAACGATGTCATGGAGTCCATCCAGCTTTCGATTTCAGCTTGTACCAATGAGCTTAAAGGATGCTAACCAACCAACTCCAGACGTATCTAATACTATTAAAAGCGGTTCAGTCACTAAGGCGACTCGCAGCTGAACTACAAGAACTGCTGTAACGTACATGTAATGTAACAAGAAGTGGCCTACTGCTTTGCAAATGGTTATCTCTTCCAGTGCCTCCCATCATATATGTCGCGGCGATCTAAGAACTACAGCGCCATGGTTAAGCATAGGCCGACGACCGCTACTTACTCGTTGGGTCATCGCACATTTCCACTGCACGTACGGGATTCAAAACACCAACAGATGAGGCAATCCACAGTTCCCAATTTACACCTTAAACACTCTATAACATGCGATTTGATTCTTATTCGCAAAGTCCAGGGGTACTGAACACCGAATCTCCCCCAACGTATTCCTGACCCTGAGAGGGTCAGTTACATCAAGGTTTTGTGGTGACAAAAGCACACGGTCTTGGGATGTCCTCTCATCTCGAATGCGTTCTATCGACTGCCATACACGCTCTGTGGGGCATTCATATATGTAGGAAGCCTAACGGCGGTCATGTATCTTAGTGAGACTGCACTCTTGCTGGCCATACAGCAAAAGTCAACAAACTCATGAACAAGATGAAGTTGTTTCCTCCCAGGACAATTTGAATGGAATAAAATAATGATGGAGTATTTTCTGTGTATGAAATATTCTGAATAACAACGTCAAGTTTGAAGGAATTCATATAAGATCTTCATAATTTGCGTCAAGAAGGTCGAATAGAGAAACATCAAGCGTAATGAGGTTAATTTATTGTCAGGATTAGCGTTTGGTCCGATCTTAAACTAAAACACAACCGGCGTGTTTATTTGTAGCCTCGTAGGGTCGATTGTTTTGTCCTAGCATCGATCAGCTTCGAAGTCGTTATTACAGGGCCTAGAATTATTAAAACCCTCATTTGGTATGGGAGTGTAGTCAGCCTCCTGCACCGGCCACGCTGTTTCACAAGTATAGGTCTATGTGTGAATCAGTGTTGTATGCAAGACTCTAAGCTTCAAGACCAAGACGAGATCGAGAAAGTGAGGTACCGAGACCGAGACACTAAGTTCAAGACCGTTCGAGACAGTAAAAGACAAGTGATCCTATATAAAAGGCTGTGAAATACTAATGTATCAGTTTTCTGGAATAAGGTTCATTTGTAATTTCAATTTGAAACTTAATTATAATGCATATCGTACCAATTCCCAAGAACAGTTTTTATATTGCTGAGTTTTATCGTTTTCGATATTTCTTTTTCGGCCTATCTTCTGAATAGTGTACAGAAAGCCGACTGAAATCTTCTAGACGATTTTAAACAAGCAAATTCGATACCAAATACCAAAGAAAATTATAAATTTTG